>OX421324.1:19448395-21948395 GCA_949125395.1 Diaphora mendica | reverse complement strand
TACAGAATAGAACGTCGTATTGCTGAGACCAGGACACTCATCGGTAAATTAATTGCATTTAAATTAGGTAATACGCGGCCAAGAGTAATGCGCTTTGTGAAACAGGCATTCTTGGGGACTACCATCAGTCCTCAACAGTACATGTCGAGTGTCACGGAGCGCATTGACTTCTTGAAGCAGAAAGATTATGCATGGGCAAATAGGATAAGACGGTACAAAAAACGAGGAGACCGTTTCAATCAGAATCGTATTTTCCAAAGAAATGAGAAGTGGGTGTATCGAAAATGGGAGGCACCGAATCCATGTGAGCGTGATGGGCACTTGCCAGATGAAAATGCCACAAATACATTTTGGTGTAACATTTGGTCGGTGTCTGTCACTCACACAGATGGTGATTGGATGCGGGATGTCAGAAGCTCATGTGAGTCTATAACATCTATGGAACCAGTTGTCATTGATGAAGATGATGTAAGTTATGAAGTCCGTTCATTGTCGAATTGGAAATCACCTGGTCCAGACGGTCTGCACAACTTTTGGCTTAAATGGTTCCGAAGCTCACATGCGTGTCTGGCATCTCAATTCCAGGCAGCATTGGGTTCGGGGTCATTACCACAATTTTTAACCACTGGTATAACCCACTTACTCTATAAATCCGTGGATCCCGTGGCACTAAAGAGCTCCTTATCCTAGACATGACCATTAGTCAACAAGTACGTCGTAATCGTAAGAGTCTGGCGACATGTTGGATAGATTACAAGAAGGCCTATGACTCGGTTCCACATACATGGCTTTTGAGGGTGCTGGAGTTGTATAAAATTGATACAACTCTGTGCACTTTCTTAAAGTCGTGTACGGGGCAGTGGAGAACAGTACTTCGCTATCCTGGATGTCGGCAGACTGCGGTAAACGACGTACTTATAAATATTGAGCGGGGCATCCTTCAAGGTGACAGTCTGAGTCCCTTGTGGTTTTGCCTGGCTTTAAATCCTCTAAGTACTCTATTGGAGGGTTCAGGGTTAGGCTATAGGTCGCAGAAAGATGATCGAGTTATATCTCACCTTTTTTATATGGATGATTTGAAACTATTTGCCCCACAAAATTACAATTGACAGCGTTACTAAGGGTTACGGAAAACTTCAGTAATTCTATCAAAATGGAGTTTGGTGTGGATAAGTGTGCAGTCATGTATGTAAAGAAAGGTGTGATTGCGGAATCTGAAGGTATAGAGCTTTCAGATTCCACAAGACTCAGATCTCTGTCTGCAACCGAAACCTACAAGTATCTAGGTTTTTCACAGTTCTTAGGAATACCCGAATCTGACATGAAACAGTCGTTGCGGGAACGCTTCTTTGGCCGTCTGAAAAAAGTACTTAAAAGTCTTTTATCAGGCGGTAACAAGGTGAGAGCCTACAATGGTTGGGTCATGCCGGTTCTGATGTATTCCTTTGGTATACTTAGATGAACTCAGACCGAATTAGATGCCCTAGACAGGAGAGTCCGTACATTGCTGACTGCAGAATGAATGAATGATGCATCACCCACGTTCATCGGTTATGAGGTTGTATATCCCGCGAAAGTACGGGGGTCGTGGTCTATTAAATATCAAGACCCTACACAATCGCGAGATATACAATCTTAGAGAATATTTTCTTCGTACTGATGTGGGAATGCATCGCAGTGTAGTTGCAGTGGATACCGGACTCACTCCGCTCGCTTTGGCTAAAGAGAATTGGCGCAAACATGTAGTACTTAGTACTGATGATCGCAGAGAGGTATGGAAGGGCAAAGAACTTCATGGTCGATTTTATCGGGCCCTAAATGGGCCTGATATAGATTTTAAAGCATCTACGTCCTGGCTACAGTATGGTGATCTGTTCGGAGAAACCGAAGGTTTTGTCTGTGCGATTATGGATGAAGTTATCATGACGAATAACTATCGGAAGTATATCCTGAGGGATGGTACGGTCGACATCTGTCGGGCATGTCACCGTCCTGGAGAATCTATCAGGCATATTATTTCTGGTTGTTCTCGTCTTGCTAACGGCGAGTATTTGCATAGGCACAACCAAGTAGCCAAGATCGTACATCAACAACTTGCCCTGAAATACAAACTTGTGAGTTCAGAGGTGCCATATTACAGGTATGTGCCCGACCCAGTTCTCGAGAATGGTCGTGCTACGTTATATTGGGATCGATCTATTATCACGGACAGGACTATTGTTGCCAATAAGCCTGATATTATGGTGATAGATCGATTAGAGCGCCGCGCAATGATTGTCGATATCGCCGTTCCTCATGACGAGAATCTCGTGAAAGTCGGAAAAGAAAAACAAATTAAATATTTGGATTTATCTCACGAGATTGTCGATATGTGGAATGTGGATTTGGTGATCATTGTTCCGATAGTCGTATCTGCTCACGGATTGATAGCCAAGAGCCTCGACCAACATCTTAAGAGGGCTGGAGGGCTGGATCAAGGGTCTGATGCAGAAGGCAATCCTTCTTGACACGGCTCGTATTGTGAGGAGGTTCCTGTCTCTGGAACCCTAACCACCGGTTTCTTGGTCCCTGTACCCGAAGTCGGTGGTCTACTATTTTTTATATTTTTAAATGTATTTGTTTTTATATGTATATTTAAAAATGTAAATAATATGTATATATAAATGTAATAAAGAGAATAATAATAATAATTTATTTATCTATACATCTATACATATAATAAAATCGTAACCAGTCGCTGTCTGTACATGGAAGATATCTCAGGAAAACTATTATAGGGGGGCTTTATGAACGCAATAGAACCCAAAACAATGATTTTTAGAATTTTTGTCTGTTTATCTGTTTGTCTGTTTGTCTGTGCGTTTGTGCACGCTAATCTCAGAAATAGCTTATCCGATTGAAATGTGGTTTTCACTAATATATTGTGGTAAGCTTCACTTAACATTTAGTGTTTGTTTCATGTCAATCGGTTCAGAAATAAAAAAGTTATGTCAATTTAAAGAATCAGGTAGCTGGACGTTTGTAGATTGTAAACGGCTGCGCGACCACGCCGGTATATAAAGCGCGCCGAGAGCATTATTTTCTTTTCTTGATTTTTTTATTTCTTAATTTTATGTGTAAAAATCTGAAAGTACTTACAATTTTGTCGTTTCTAATAAGAACATATTTCTTTAGGGTTTATAGGGTTTGTAAATACATATACGAGTAGTATGTTTATTTTGTATAGGTTAGTTTGATTTCAAGTTCTTGATTCTTTTATAAACCTCATACCTATTTACTTATTTAGTTTAAAATATTTTCTAATTTTTATGTTTTAAAAAAACCATTTCATTTAGTAATTAACCGACTTCAAAAAGGAGAAGGTTCTCAATTCCACTGTATTTTTTTTTTTTTTTTTTTATTTTTGTACCTCATAACTTTCGACCGAGTGAACCGATTTTGTTGATTCTTTTTTATTTGAAAGCTGGTGCTTCCCATGTGGTCCCATTTTAGTGTTATCGTCGGGCTCAGATAAGGTATCTGGGCCTGATCCTCGACAGTAGGTGACTCTTCGACGAGCACTTCCGACAGCTTGGTCCAAAGCTGGTCGACGCTGCCTCCGCTCTTGGGTGACTTTTGCCCAACTTGGGTGGAGCCAGCGTCGCAACGCGACTCCTGTACACGGGAGTTGTCCGGTCAATGTCGCTGTATGGTGCACCGGTGTGGGTGGCGGGTCTGACTGCCCTAAATAAGGCCCGCCTCTGGCAGAGGCGGCCGCCTCAGAGGGTATTGGCAGTCAGAGCCATACGCGGATACCGCACGGTGTCGAGAGAGGCGGCGTGCGCCCTGGCCGGAACACCCCTGTGGGGTTTGGAGGCGGAAGTCATCGCCGAAGTTTATCGACGGGTGGCTGAATATCGGGCGGAGAGTGGCATTCGCCCTCCGCCCGAAGTACGCGAGTGGTGTGAAGCCGCCCGTCGAGCCACGATGGCTAGATGGTCGTTCCAGCTGGAGACTCCACGTGCTGGCTTTGCCGCCGTGGGGGCTCTCCAGCCGGTCATCCTCGAGTGGGCAGGGCGGCAGCACGGGACCCTTTCCTTCCGACTGACGCAGGTTCTTTCCGGGCACGGTTGCTTCGTAAGGTACCTGCACTTGGTCGCCAGGAGGGAATTGAGTCCCGCCTGCCACCACTGCGACTGCAGTGAGGACTCGGCCGCTTGGGCGCTTGGGCGCCGCAGCATCGGGCCCTCACTGCAGTCATCGGAGGAGATCTCTCGCAGCAGTTTTACTGCGGTCACAAACTTCTGCGAAGATGTAATCTCGCAGATGGAGGTGGCGGAGAAGGTCGGGGAGGACGACCTCCACTCGGACCCAATCCGCCGCCGGTGCCCGCTTCCGTGCGGGCAGGCGCTGGGAGGAATTTGGATGTGTTAATATCAGCAGTTCCAGGGTCCCTCCCGTCTCAGGCGCAGAGTGGCACACCGTGTGGTTTTAGTCGGTTCGAGTCCGACACACCGCCCCGCCGCAAACCCCTATGGGGTGACGGTCCGAGGGTATTTCCACACGTAAAAAAAAAGGTCAGTGATACATATAACTTACGTTATTTTTCTTGACTAGCTTTCGGTATTTTTCTAAAAACAGGAAGTACTTACAGTTAACACCTTTGGTTGTTTTCGATAGTTAACACCTTTGGTTGTTTTCGATAGTTATTAGATTGGGTTGACACGTCTTAATAGTTATTAAACTGTAATAAATGAAACTGTGTAATAATCTGTAAGTATTTATAATTTAGTTGTTTATGATAAGTACGTGTTTACTAAACTATGTTGTGTTAGTATATTGTAAGAATGCCTCGAAAAAGATCCAACCTCTCCCAGTGCAGCAGGAATGCTAAAAGGATGAGATTAGTTCGATCACAGGAATCTGAAGAAGATCATGAGGTTCTCACTGCATCTCAGGAACGTCAGGCCAGGTTTTGTGCTACAGAAACTTCGGCTCAGCGAGAATCTCGATTCAGTTCACATCGTTCTCGAATGATGGCCACTCGAATTAGGTAGAACGGGGAACAGCATGAGGCACGTTTGTCCATCGATCGTGAATCTCATGCATTATCGCGTGATCCCTCAGTGCTACTGGACTACCAGCTCATAAAATAAATTTAAAAGTCAGCGTACCCATAATGCCCCTTAAATATTTAAGCCCGCCAAAACGTTGCTACGGTACCAGATTAAAAGTGACCAAAGATTTTAACAGGGTGCGGTAAAGGTGATAGTGTTTTTATTCCTCGGATTCCTCTCATCCCAAACCACTTTCCGTTTAGTTTTAAACGAGTCCGGTTTCCAGTGCGCCTATGTTTCGCGGTGACAATAAATACAGCCCACGGTATAGGTACGCTAAAAGTTGTGGGTGTAGATCTAAGTATTAACTGTTTTTCACACGATCAGCTTTATGTAGCTCTGTCACGTGTTAGCAATCCTAGCAACCTCTATGCTTTGATCCCCGATGGCTATACGTCTAATGTCGTGTATAGAGAAGCATTACTTTAAATTCGATTATTCTAAACACTCAAATGACGGTGTTTATGAACCAAAAGAAATGTCCGAAAACTGCTGCCCAATGTCATTATTCCACGCGGACGGAGTCGCGGGCACAGCTAGTATGACCAATATATATGTTACAGTGTAGGTACATTTTATAAAATTAGATCTTAGACAGTAGGTTCGTCAACCCTTACATATCACTAATGCTAAACTAGGGTACCTAATTATATTTATTTGTACGAATGTCTCTACACAGGAAGTATAAAATAAAACTTAGTTCAAAAGCTTTAATCGCTGCCTGCCTGAACTAGGGTTAACCTGTATCTCAGGCAATCGCTTGATTAAGTTTTAAACAAATCCCATTTAGATATAAATTAAAAAAAAAAACTTTTTATAAAAAAAAAACCGACTTCCAAAAACCATCCAACGAAAACTCTCTGCCAAAAACACTAAAAAGCGTAAAATAACTGGCTCTTCATAAATTGCTATGTGCCAATTCTTGTCTATACCTAATTCTTTATTCATTTAAATAGTCGTATTATTATGTGTGCTAGGTACCTAAAATCTGTTTGAAGTCGGCGCCAAGCCAAACTATTACAGTAGTTACGACACTCGCTATATTTCGAGACGACCATAAACGACGTCGCGTCAGCCCGCGCGTGTCTGCCCGCTTGGGTTGTTTTGTGCTGCACGAGGAGCAGCTATCCGGCAGCGGCGAGTGCGGTACCTCCTATTACATTTTGGCTTGGCGCCGACTTCAAACAGATTTTAGGTACCTAGCACACATAATAATAGTACTATTTAAATGAATAAAGAATTAGGTATAGACAAGAATTGGCACATAGCAATTTATGAAGAGCCATTTATTTTACGCTTTTTAGTGTTTTTGGCAGAGAGTTTTCGTTGGATGGTGTTTGGAAGTCGGTTTTTTTTTTATAAAAAGTTTTTATTTTTCCATTTTTAGTGCAAACAATCGTAGGTTATCAGTAAGTTGAACTATTTCATATAATTTCTGCTGATGCGAATAACTTTAGTGATTTGAACACGTATTAAAACTGAGTATGCTCAGTTTCCAAAATTATGTTGAGATGCAAGATTTCTGTTACTGAGAACGTGGTCTTTGGGGCAATAGGAATCGTGTCCAAGCTTAAATGTCGTGGTGAAATAGAAGCAGGCGAGTTACTTAAAGCAAATTACATTAAGGGGTTAGTAATCATAGCGCCTGTGTCATCAGCTCACCTAAATAACTTAAAAGTATACAACTAAAGGTCTATAGATACGTATGAAATTGAAAGAATTATCCTCCAACTCCTAAACGTTGAGGAGTTGTACCTTCCATCATCAGCTTACCTAAATAACTTGAAAGAATACGACTAAAGGTAACATACATACATACGACATTTAAAGATTTATCCTCACACTCCTAAATGTTAAGGAGTTGTACCTTTCATCATCAGCTCATCATCATTAAATGATGACTACCAGACGCAAATACCGGAGTAGCTTCATAAAATATACGAAAAACATAGTACGTGCCTGAAAAAAATGAGGGTTCCCCTCGATTTCTCTGGGATGCCATCATCAGATCCTAGTTTCCTTGTCATGGTACCACCGTCGGGACATCTACTTTCCATTAAAAAAAGAATAATCAAAATTGGCTCATAAACGACGAAGTTATCCCCGAACACACATAAAAAAAATAAAAATATATACGGTGGAATTGAGAAACCTCCTCCTTTTTTGAAGTCGGTTAATAATAGCAGATTTATAGAAAACATACTAATATTTCATAGTGTACGAGTGCAAGCCTAATTAAAAGCAATATCATTAAACAGTTATTTCCGTCTTGTTTAATAATTTCTAACATATTTTTTACTTTAGCTTAATTAATTTAACTAAATAATAATTGATGTTAATACTGTAGTTATATTCATGTTAGTAAAATGTTCGTAGTCAGCACTTATTCCACTTGTTCTAACACAGAAAAAAATATCTGGGTCACAGAGTAACGGATTAGTCATTAAGAATTAAAATACGATATAAAACAAATAATAATATTAGGTGCTAACGTTATCAAATCACTGGCGTCCCTAGGCGCCCTCATAGTCTACAGAGCTAATATAATTGTCCTCAGCATATTTCCGTGCTGGACAAGTTGCATCACCAGTTTGGTGATCACTTTTCCGTTTGAATCTCTTACATGTTGCACAAATGGGTGGAGCAGATTTGTTGCTACATTCCTTACCAGAGTGCCCATACACTCCACAGTGATTACAGGTTGGACTGGTTTCACGACAATATTTAGCAGCATGTCCGAACTGCTGGCAGTTATAGCACCTAGTCACCAGAGTTAAGTCTCTAACTGGACAAGACGTCCAGTTTATGTAATTTCTCCCTTGATTGATGAGCGCCTTTCTAATATTAGCCGGAACCTCAAATACATAGTTGCAGGTAGGAAGACTTTTTTTACCTGATTTGTGGCTGAATTTGATGCTATTAAGACAGGACTCGCGAGAAGCGCTAGGAAACTTGTCTGCCAGGTTTTGTTCATATATACATTGAAGGATCTCTTTTTCAGTCAGGGCTACGGGTACTGTGTGTACGACGACAGTGATTCGTGGATTGCGTTTGGCAGGTTCCTCAACTTTGAGACCTGATGAAGCCAATTTCTCCAAGTGTCTTAATTTTTCAATATCACCTTTGGTTTCGGCGCTAATTAGAATGCCCCCGTTCCTCACTTTCCTAAGGCTTCTTACATGAAGTTTAAGTTCTTCGGGTGAAATAATTTTTTGGACCAGAGACTTTGTTTCTTCACTAGTTTTGGTCTTATCGGTAGGATAAATAGCTAGAGAACTTATATTGCTCGGACGAACAAACCTATCCGCACTTTTCTTAACTATATCGGCAAAAGAGCTGCATTCCTGTCACTTCAACTTTTCCTTGACAACAGTTTCAAAATGATTGAGAGAGGTCGCCACGTCTTGATTTTCCTGTAGATGCTGTATAGTGCTACGCGCAAGAATGGACTTCTGCTTCAATGATTGATATGGCACGGCCATCTGAGACGTTCCAGATCCGATCTTACGGCAAATATTAGTGACACGAATCTTCTGATCTGTGTTCACTTTGCCCTCCGCCATTATAGAGCAGACCTCACCTAAAAGGGCATCAATGTTAGACATCCATTTCTGGATCTCCGGCGTCGGTATTACCTCACAAGGTAGATCACGGTAGATCATTATTCTTGGGCGGGGATGGTTTTTCATTAATCATTAATCTAAATTTATGGGTTCGCGTCACCGACATGCTAATGTTTGATGTTGATATTGAAGTGATTTTAATTAAACATAAGGAATTTCTAATTTTACACATTAATTTTACAAATAACATTCTAAGTTATAAGATTTTACTTCTATCGGCAGTCCTTAGGTATTTTTAAAATTCCACTATGCTTAATCTAAAAAAGTTCTTCACTCTTAGCTAATTTGACTCTAAATGTGACAAACCTCATTGTTTAACAACAGCTGAAGCTAAGGTTACCTACAAGGACAAGTTTCGTGTTCATTGCCGTTTTAATTGGAAGGAGAATCGGTAATTTAATGGTAGGACCACTCGTAAATGGACTTTTCAAAAACTAAGCGCAAGGATTGTTAATGCATGCCTTCGATCAAGATGCATACTTAATATTATACACACGAATATAGCTATCTTTCTGTATGTTACGCTTTCAGGTCTAAACCGCTGCATCGATATAAATGAAATTTGACATGGAGTTACTTTGATTCATGAGGAAGGACATAGTCTACTTTTTACCGCAATAAACGATATCACGCGGGTGGAGCCGTGAGCATAAATCCTATCCTACTAATATTATAAATGCGAAAGTTTGTAAGGATGTGTGTTTATTGCTCTTTCAAATACTGAAACTACAGAACGGATTTTCATGAGACTTTGCAGTAATATAGCTTAGATATCGGAATAACATAATAAGTTGAAATTTATAGAGATTGTTAAAATTTAAATACCGACATAAACGCGGGCGGAGCCGCGGCCAAAAGCTGGTATTATAAACGCAAAAGTTTGTAAGTATGGGTGGATGTTTGTTACTCTTTCACGCAAAAACTACTGAACGGATTTGGATGAAACTTTACAGTGATACAGCTTAAACATCCGAATAACACATAGGCTACTATTTGCAGGGATAACCGACATACACGCGGGCGGAGTCGCGGGCAACAGCTAGTTAGTAATAAGTTTTTAAGAAACAATGTGTTCGCTTGTTACGCTTTATCGCTTGTAAACAGTTAACGCTCATTTCGTGTTTTAAATTCCAAAATTGTATAACTGCACCAATTATATCAGTTAGGTAATAGTTTAAGCTCGTTATTCATAACATAAAAAACGAATAGGTATATCTCTCGGGTGTACACCGTGTTAAAAAAATGCAACATTTAAATCGCTGGAAGAATGTACCTCTACAAGCATGCATGCATACATGCATGTATGCAATTTTGTACGGAATCAGAATATCTAAAAATTAAAAATGGTCCTAATTTTTAAAATGAAAGACTATAGACCGTCTACGCATATTAAAGTTAGTGTATGGAATCAGAATATCAAAAAATTAAAAATGGTCCTAATTTTTAAAATGAAAGACTATAGACCGTCTACGCATATTAAAGTTAAAGTTTATTTTCAAGGGCATCTGTAAAAGCTGAATAGCGAATCTCCTCCTTTCTTTCAATGGTTTAAATCCATCTCACTCTATTGGTGTTTTACTCACTTTTCGTAAACGATATTCATATTATTCAAAAAATTAACTTATTCGTATTTAAAATAAAGTTAAATTGATAGGGACAAAGTTAGATGATGTCGTAAAGGTCTATTAAACAATATAATTATTACTTTGTAGCCCTAGGGGATTCATAGCGGAATGTAATTCCATTATCTTGATTTCCATTAGAAAGTTAAAGGTTAAACAATCGTATTCTTTACAGTAAATCATGTAGAGATGTAGTGTATATCTATATAACATTTAAAACAAACATATAACACACTAGTGGCAACACCGAGAGTTCATCTAGAAATTGTCTAAAAAAATTACTGACTTTACGGATACTTAAATGGGTTTTTATTTTGTGGACTTGAATCGCACTCTTTTCACTCAGATCTCATTTAATTCCATAAGGTGCCGTCGTTTTTAAATTCATTCCACTCCTTATTGCATTTTATATTCGAATGACGTAACGATTCACTTAGAAACATATCGCCCACCACTTGCTACGCAGAAAACAAAACGCAATCACCTTTATTTATGACTAATATTGGTCATTTCTAAAATTGTCATAAATTACACTCATCGGTAACGAGTTTAATAGAAAACGCAATATTTTTTATCTGTACCTGTATAGTCTGCAATAAATTAATAACGAACGAGGTTACATTTCTGATAAAATCGTGGCGGGAATGTATTTTTTTATTATTTTGTTGACTTTATTCTAATATTTTGACTCCGTTTTGGTGTTTTTTTTTCTTTCTTTATTTGGCTCACCACAATTGATTACACTTATACAATAAGAAAAACACATTCAATGAACTTATAGCCTAGTGTAACAATTTCTTATAGGTAAGCACATCATGCACTACTTATTTGTTAACATAATTCAAAATTTTCACCAGGAATTGAAGATCCCTTTCAGACCCGAACGTAAAAAAAAAAGAAACATTCAGAGTTACGGTGACGATGCCGCAACCAGCGATGGTTAAAAACACGGACGCTTTTACAAGGTCTTATAAATAGCACTTGTGAACCTACCAAGTGAGTCAGAGTGCACATCAACGAGATCACTGCAGCTGTTTAACAGTTTGGAGAGGCGGGGGATGGGAGAATTGGCACCAAGGACGGTTCTGCGAAGAGGAGGATGTAAAGGAGTTATAGGGGTTCTTGGGTATTTTGTAGGTACACGGATTTTTATTCTGCTCAGTAGCTGGGGACAGTCAATTTTGTATCTTAGAATTTTGAACAGAAAAACGGAATCCACTATATCTCTCCTCTTTTGTAGGGATATCATATTGAAATGTGAGAGTCTATCCTTGTACGATGGCTTCTTTTTAGCTATCCCAGAAGAATATGCCAAATGCCACATAAGTCGCTTCTGTACCCTCTCCAATCTTAGTGTGTGGGTGGCGTAGTGAGGTCTCCATACAGTGCTACAATATTCGAGTGAGCTACGGACCAAACAATTATAAATTAAAATTTTAGTCTTGCTATGACGGAAATGAGTTATATTCCTGATAACAAACCCAAGCATTCTTGAAGCCTTTTTAACCACATTCTCGATATGTGGGATGAAGGTTAACTTCCTATCGAATAAAACTCCTAAATCCCTTATCTGTTCCACTTCTTGTATCGGGCTGCGACAAATATAATAAGTGGACGATTTAAATTTTATTTTTCTTGTAAATTTTACGTGATAACACTTGCTGGTATTTAGACTCATGTCATTATCATCACACCACTGCACCAAAAGGTCGATATCTTTCTGCAGCAAATCAACATCAAGATCCGATTCAATTGCTCTGCAAAATTTGAAATCATCGGCATACATGAAACACTCAGAGTATTTTAACCTGCTGGGGAGATCGTTAATAACGAAATTAAATAACACTGGGCCAACATGTGATCCCTGGGGAACGCCCGAAGTGACAATATAAGAGTTGGAATGGAATCCATTGAGGGCAACAAAGAAGGAACGACCGTCAAGGTAGGACTTTAACCAATTAAAAAGAGAGCCAGTGATGCCGTAGGCGGTCAATTTATGTAAAAGTATATTATGCGAGACACGATCAAAGGCTCTGCTAAAGTCAGTGTATATTACATTGACTTGTTTCCCAGAGTCAATGGTGCAAGTTAGTGTCTCCGTGAATGTTACTAAGTTTGTGCAAGTAGATCTAGAACTCACAAATCCATGCTGAGAATCACTAATGAAAAGTTTTAAATGAGACTGTATGTATGGGCAAATTAAGGATTCCAAGATCTTGCCAAAGGTAGATAAAATTGAAATTGGCCTATAATTACTTACGTGATCACGATTGCTGCATTTATGAATCGGTACAACTTTTGCAACCTTCCAAATATCCGAAAATACTCCTGAGGTCAGAGATCGATTGTATATTTGCAACAGCGGAAATGTTAAGGAAGAAGCGCACGCAGAAATAAAGAAAGGAGGGATTCCATCAGGTCCGGCTCCTTTTCGATGATCCAAAGATTTTAGTTTATTTAGCAGGGTATCAAATTCAAGCACTGGCATAGACAAAGGCAAACTATTAGCTAACATGTCCTGCAAGTACTCTGAGAAAGGTGGATGATCTGTAACATTTCGCTGACCGTACATAGAAGCAAAGTGAGCAGTGAACATTTCCGAGACATCATTGCCATCTGAAGATGATGAGATGCCATCAGTCATTAATAGTGGATAGGTACTGGTACCCCCTCGCTTCTCCTTTATGTAAGACCAAAATCGTTTCAGATCTTTAATTATAACTGTCTCTAGATCAGCAACATATTTGTTGTAGCAAGCGGCTGCCATAACGGAACACCGCTTACTCAGTAGCCTCAATTCAAGTTCATCCATGGGGTTTTTATAAATTTTGAATCGATTCCGTTTCTTTTCCTTTTCTCTTAAGGTTCTAATTAAATTCCCATCGAACCAAGGTGGATATGTTCTACGGACATGTGTGATTGGTGGGTTTGTTTTTTCTATTATGTTCTTGATTTTCTGATAAAATATGCCGACCATTTCGTTAATATCACGAGTAGGATCAAATAACAGGTTCCAATCAGTCTCATTTAAGTGTTTACGAATACCATCATAATCCAATCTATAAAAGTTCAATCGTTTGTTACAATTGTATGGAAGTCGCTTGTCTTTACATGCCTTTAAGCTTATTTCTATTGGGGGATGCAAGGGGTCAATTATGCTTAGAGGACTCTGAGCAGAGCATACAGTACCCGAAGTTAAATCAGTCAACACAAGGTCCAATATGCGACCGGATCCATTTAATATATTGTTAAGCTGAAATAACTTGTTCACGTGACTGAAATCAGTCAGTAAGTGTCCTATACCTGGTGCAATATAACCACTATCCGACTCACTCACTAAGTTCCAATTAATTTATTATTATTCTATTAGAAATAACTTGATTCAAAATTCTTCCAGCTTATAGCGTTCACCTGTAACAATATTTTCGATGGAAATTGTAAAACAAAGTAAAAAAAATCTAAGCTTTTATTGGTTCACATTCTTGCAAATTTGAGAACGGCTTGGAAGGCAACTGAAGCGGAGAGATTTGCCGATTTGTTTTACAGGATTTGGTTTCCTCCAGTACATATATTTAATAGTAATAATATATATATTAATGCGTGAAGCAGAAACTTTGTATCTCTTTTTAAGAAAATTATGCGAACGGAGGAGAGGAAAAGTTTATATGGAGTAGGATTGTAGAAAGCTAAAAAAAAAGAATTGTGGTCGAATTTTATTTTATTTTATTTTATTTGGAATAATAAATAGTTGTACAATGTATGTAATAGCAATAAAGTACATAACATATAAATTAGTGCACAACCAACCTAATTATCCACGTTTTACAAACTAATCTTAAATACACCTGTGCTTTACTGTGCAAGTCTTATTCTAAGTTGATATAGTTTTTACAATATTGAGAATGGTACGCTTAAACTCAGCGGCGGACAGTGCAAAGACGTCAACATTTTCGAAATAGGTGTTATAGGCATTAATCAGTTGGAATATAGGGGCGCGTTGCCCAGCGTTGCTTCGACACGACGTAGTACTGAACAAGCGACCCGCCCTTACCGCGCGTCTCTGCACTGTGCGCGGTACACTATAGCACAATTTATTAGTAAGGTCAATACAATCATACTTGTTATGACACAGATTGTATAAAGTCACTGCTCCCAAAAGCAAGCGTCTCTGCTGCAGTGTAAGAATCTTATAATTGTTAAGAATTTGTGTATACGAAGAGTAGCAATGACAACATTTAAAATGAACGCTTCGATAAAACTTTTTCTGCACTTTCTCCAAAGAATCTTTATATTTAGTGTAAAGAGGACTCCAAACACAGGTGACATACTCTAAATGCGGCCTAATGAGTGTATTAAAAAGGTGAACGTAAGTAGACTGTTGCTTAAAGTTCTTACTGGACCTCATGACAAAACCATATATTTGTAGTGCTTTATTAATATTTTTTTGAACATGAATATCTAAATGTAACTTAGCATCTAATCCTAATCCAAGATCACGCAGTGAGTCTACTTTATTTAATGTCATATTACGTAATTGGTATTGAAATGATAAGATTTTTTTATTTTTTGTAAAATTAATATAATTGCACATTGGAAGACTTATGTGAAGTTTATTTGAGTTACAGTAGTCAGTGAGACGGTCCAAGTCCTGCTATAGAAGTAGACAATCATTTGCGTTGTTGATTCTTTTATATATCTTAAGATCATCAGCGTAAAGTAAATGGTGGGAATGTTTAAAGCATGAATTAATGTCGTTGATGAACAGAACAAACAACAACGGGCCCAGAATTGACCCCTGCGGGACCCCAGATGTGACTTTGGCAATGTCGGACTTAAATCCATTCAGTACAACTCTTTGACTGCGGTTGGATATATACGAGGCAAACCATCTCAATAAGTTACCTCTTATACCGTTAAAAGCTATTTTGTTTAGAAGAAGCTCATGATCCACCTTGTCGAAAGCCTTCTGAAAGTCTGTGTACACGGCATCTACTTGAACTCTTCTGTCCATGTTTTCAAATAAAAAGTTCGTGAAAACCATCAAGTTCGTGAGTGTAGAGCGGCTTTTAACGAAACCATGTTGTTCTTTCGTAATTGTGGAATGAATTAGGGGATATATTTCATTATGTACAAGTCTCTCGAAGACCTTCGACAATGTGGACAATAAAGAAATAGTGGATCCATTTTTAAAAACAGGTGTAATATAGGCTAATTTCCATATTTCAGGAAATACGCCTGTTGTGATACATTTGTTATAGATTAGATTAGATTAGAAGCCCCTTATAAATACTTGTACTAGTGCACTTACACACGTAGTTACTAGTATACTTTATTGTTTCAAAAAGACATATACTAAGGAATAACACATTAGTTTTATCAATCTTAATACTTTACGAGACGGCGAATATAATCCGGAGCGCATCACGAACTTGGTGCGCTCCGGACCTTATATAGTATCCTACTGACTTATTTTTCATAAATTAAAAAAAGGCGATATTTCATTAAGTCTATTCAAAATTTAGATCGTCTTACAATCAGAAATATGTTCAACAATACGTATTAATGTGTACTTATTCTTATATATAATATATATCTATAATAATATTATAAAGCTGAAGAGTTTGTTTGTTTGAACGCGCTAAGACCAATAGGAGCGGAGCACCAATGAAGAATGATACAAAAACGGGGGTTTTTTTTACGCTACGGGCAATAGGAGATGTAAACGACGCGGCGAGCGACGTTGCGTGGGTCAGCTAGTTATATTTAAACAAGATTAAACTACCAATTTGATGACAGAAACTTGATTTAAACAAACATATTTGCTACCTGTATGTCTTTAAAGTTTATAATTCCTCAACAGATCAACTGCCAGTCATAAACTCGCCTTACAAACGATCCTTTAGGATATCGCTAGTTATTAACCACGTGGATGCGCCTGCCTATGACGATATCTTTTACGACACCTTCGGAAAGTAATAGGGTCATCATGTTGCTAGTGTTCGAAGGTACTTGTTGGTTCACATATAATTCACACTTTTTATGGCCTTTCATGAAGATGTAGTTGGCGTATGGTACAATATATTTAAGTATATGTGTTACAGTTAAAACTAGTTTTTAGATAGAACGCGTATTTCCTAGTTAGAACTAGTTTTTAATGTATGCCTTTGTTAATACTAGAATTAACTAATGCTCAAATCGAATATCAGTTAAAACTTGTTCTTACTAGACTGTTTTTTTTTTACTTATTATTTACCTATATATACATATTAAAAAAACATAACGCGTTTTGTCTAGGAAGAACTAGTTTTAACTGATATTCGATTTGAGCATTAGTTAATTCTAGTATTAACAAAGGCATACATTAAAAACTAGTTCTAACTAGGTAAAACGCGTTCTATCTAAAAACTAGTTTTAACTGTAACATAATTATGTATATCGATTGATTAAAATTGAAAAAAAATCTCTTTTAACAAGAAAAGTATATTGATTTTGTTTGTTGTTAGAAAATCCTGTTTACAATACAATAAGGAGGCTTCTAATAATACTATGATTTTTTTAAGATCAGGTACATTTCATTAAAAAAGGAATAGTCCATTTTAGAGATAAAAAAACTAATATTTATGTGGAACTCGTTTGATTGTGTTTAGAAATCATTTTCATATTTACTTGTAACAAAATACGATTTGTTTTATTTTTCTCTTTACTATTTTAAACAATATTTCTTGCTCAAAGTCTTTATCAGTACATGTAATTACGTAAATTCTTTAGAAATTTAATTACTTAGGTAAGACTAGACGAAGCAATTTATTCATTTGCTTTATGTAAATACATCTGAAATATTGAAAGACAATACCTATTAGAAATTTTAATGATGTGTTTTCAGAAATAGTAATTCGGCAGAATTAACATAGCCGAGTGTCTTTGTTTCATAAAATAGTTTTAAAATATTTGAAATCGCTTTTTACGTACCTAATGACTAAAGTCACTTAACTATCAATAGAAACAAACTGTTTTGTCAAATATTTAGCAAAAATAAATTATTTTTCATCCTACCAGCTCGTAAAGAGTATTTTTGCCCTTCGTTATCTGAGTGTAAAAGCCGTATTTACTTCACCTCCATGGTGCTGAATTTATCATACAATATTTTTTAATTTGTTAAAAACTTAGACTCGGAACCTTCTTGGTGTAGTTTTTTTTTATTTGCTCTGGCCGCACCAAGCAACTATAGCAACGTAACTTTAATTTTTTCTTAATTTATCTATACATCCATACAAATAAATAAAATTGAAATGTCTGTTTGTAATATTAAAATAATCGCTTTTTACGAAATGCATATGTATGTATACACGGTACATATACTAAAATATTATTTTTTTACAATTTATTTTACATTGGCTGTCTGTCTGTCTGTCAGTCGATCTGTCTGTCTGTTTGTTCCGGGTAATCTCTGGAACGGCTGGACTGATTTTGACGGGAATTTTACTGGCAGATAGCTGATAATCTAAGGATTAACTTAGGCTACTTTTTTAGACTAGCTTTGTCCCGCGGTGTAACTCGCGGTACGACAAAAATCGCGGGTAACACCGCGGGGTTGAGTGAGTACCTAAGTATTTTTGAAATAATTTAAAAATAAATCTGTAATACTTACCTATCATAATGTAGTACCTAATAAGTATTAATACTTAAACTGAAATAAAAGTATCTTGTGATTGTTATTGTTAATGCTTTCTTTGCATTTAGTTGTTTCCTCGCTGAGGTGGAATGAAAAGTTACGTGTTGCACTCGAGTGCAAAGATTTTTCACCTCGTGCTCCTTTGATTCCCTCGCTGACGCTCAGGATTCTAATTTTTGAATCACTCGCTACGCTCGAGATTCAATTTTAGAATCCTTCGCTTGCTCGGTCATCAAAATTGAGCACGCGGTTAAAAAGCAACTTTGCACTCTTGTATAACAAATAACTATTATTAACAGAAGGATCATCAGAAATACTTGTTTAAATAATGATCTCTTTAAAATCAGAACATTTAGTGCTAACTCAAGTTGTTAATATTTATTTCTTTTTGTGGTTAATTTATTAAATCTGTAATATATATTTTTGATGTATATATTTTTAACTCGATATTCTTAAAAATAGTCCAGAATATGGAAGTTTCGCAGTGTTTCCCAGACCGATCTTTGAGCTCGGTATTTCTTCTTTTGATAAATTTTCTAAAACCGGATCTTAGCTAGATCGATTTATCGCCGCGGAAACCTGCATTCTAAATTTGATAATGAAAATCGTTGGAGCCGTTTTCGAGATTCAGATTATATATATATATATATATACGAGAACTGTTCCTGTAAAGGTATTAGGCACATACCTAACCTTACTATTCCTTAGTATTGCTCGGTACGATGAAATCTACAGACTGATTATCGCGCAATTTGTAATGCGCTTACCGCGAGCTTTTATACAACACATGTGTTTGTCGAGACATTTCTAACTCGTGTCCGTGTGGGTTAATTCTTAAGGAAAGTAAATAAAGTTTAATAAAACTACAAAAATACGCTCACAAACAAACATGCGTGTAAAACTAGTAAAATTTTCACAGATTATGTATTTAATTGTATGTATCAACAGACGCAGGTGGATGCAGTGTACACGGACTTTCGGAAAGCTTTTGACAAGGTGGATCATGAGCTGCTAATGAACAAATTAGCTTATAACGGTATTCGAGGGGATCTACTTCGGTGGTTCACATCGTACGTGATAAATAGTTCGCAGAGGGTAGTCATAAAAGGTCATCAATCACAGTCTATAGTCGTTACGTCTGGCGTGCCGCAAGGTTCAATATTAGGACCTCTATTATTTGTTTTATTTATTAATGATATCGGGAAATGTTTTGCAAATTCAAAATTCTTGTTATATGCCGACGACCTTAAAGTAAACAAACCAATTCGCAATGACTCCGATGTTAATATGTTACAATCTGATCTAAATAGATTATCTGAATACTGTACGATAAACAAGATGCACCTGAGCCTACCAAAATGTGTAACTATAACATTTAGTAAAAATAAAAATATACCTAACTGTTATACATTATCCCAAGTAACCCTAAATAAGGTTAGTTCTGTAAGGGATCTAGGTGTGTTACTAGATGATAAATTGCAACTTGATCAGCATATAGATAAAATTGTGGCCAACGCCTATCGCATGTATGGCTTCGTGATGCGATCAACCACCGAGTTTAAAAAAAACTGACACCTATTACCACCTGTACAACACACTCATTAGGTCACAGCTGGAGTACGCTGTTGTGATATGGAGCCCCCTTTACAGGAAATATGTGGATAGTTTGGAAAGAGTCCAACAGAAGTTTGTGAAGACGATTCATTATCGCTGTCGTCGCGATTTGAACGTCCATGGCAATCATAAAGTGCTGTGGGATTTGAGGTCTAGACGTCTTTTCTTAGAAACCATGTTCCTCTTTGACTTCTGTAGTAACAATTATGACTGCTCAGATATAACAAGTAAGTTATGCTACATCGTGCCCAGAACTATATTGGGGCGCAAGGTGCGCACGCATTCTTTCTTTGCGACGTCTACTTGTCGCACTAATGCTGGTGTGCGCGCCCCTTTACATCGCATAACTAATCATTATAACACTTATTTCAGAAATCTAGACATATTTACGTCTTCTGCAATTAAATTCAGAAGTGATTTAAGTAAAAAAATCAATCAAATTACATTTTAGCAATGACACAATATACTAAATAGACCGACCCTCCCCTGGCCCAAACTGTACACCGATAAAAGCTAGAAAAATTCACTTAAATCTAGATGGTGCGCAAAAATAAGGTACTAGAAATAGTTTAACAAACTCTATCACTATTTTATTGATATGCTTCAATTATAGTAATTATTTTATTATTTTTCGAATATAAATCTTACTTTCTAATGCTTGTTTAAAAAAAATATTTTTCAATTGCGTAACTATAAGTTATCACCTATTTTTAGGAGATGTCGTTGCAATCGATTTAAATAAACTTGAATATAATGACCTATTTACTACGCTAGATGTCACATTTATAAGTTATTGATATGACATATAGAATATTAAATGCTGGATGCGCGATGATAGCGCCACCAAGTGGCTACAATTACGTCGGACTTTGATTTGTCAAATGGTTAGTTGTCTTACGAAGAGTAAGTAAACAAACAAATTATTTCAACGATATATCGTAAAGGGGCGTCCATTAATTACGTGAGGCATTTTTGAGAATTTTTCGACCTCCCCTCCCGCCTTGGTGAGATATCGTAAGATTTTCATCAACTCCCTCCCGCGTCCCCAAATCTCACGCGAGATTCTTCAAATTTATGTTTTGGCTGTAAACGTGTTGGATTATTGAACTGGTTCTATTACTTCGATTGAAGACTAGCAAAGCAAAATCGAATGCTACTTCGCTGCTCTGCGGAGTTCGGACGAATACGACAAACACTATTGTGTCAGATTTGGCCATATTTTATTCGGAAATAATTTTTCACGCAATTTTACACAATAATTACGTGATATTTGCCAAGACCCCCCTAAGTGAGATTTGAAAAGATTTAGCTCAATCCCCTCCCCCCTAAAACACCTTACGTAATTAATGGAAGCCCCCTAATTTAAATATATTCTATTCAATCATGTAAATCTATGGTGTAGATAATAATGTTGAGCGATTTTATTTCCTGTCTGATATGGCATAATCAATAAATTTTAGGTCATTATATGTCATTTTAATATAAAATAAATGATTGAACTGCAAAGTATAATCTTTATTTTGGAACGAAGTTCCTTATCGCGCGTCGCGAAAGGGGGCTAGACGGCAAAAAATGTAACGACACTTTTCGTGCCAAAAGTTGTAACGACACTTTTAACGTTGAATTGACGTCATAGTGCTGGATACTCACCGTTAAATATAACAAACTGATTGCCAACGTCCATACCATGTTGAATACACCGGTTCTCGTCCGATCATCGACGTTAAGCAACATCGGGCGTGGTTAGTACTTGGATAGGTGACCGCCTTGGAACACCACGTGATGTTGGGTTTTTGCATTTATTTACATAAAATATATTGTTTTATAGTATATTTTGTAAAGCTTGATTATTACTAAAATAATTTGAGTATTTTATGCGCATTTTTATTAGTAGGAGCATATCAAATATAATATATATATATATAAACTTCGTTCCATCCGGGTGTTCTTTGACACCTCTCAAGTTTTTATTATACATATTTTAATTTGTACAACAAGTAATATTAAAATCACATTAAATCAGTCAGGAGATTAACAAATAAATATTATTTCATAGACATACACTTTAAACAGTTTTCTAACAATTTTTTTATCCTATTATTTAAATTACGGCAAAATCCAAAATCTGATGACAGCATTTTAAAATCTAAAGAGTTCAGAAGAGGTTTCTAGAGAATTGACATTGATGCAGCTACGAAAATAAAGGTTATGAATTGGACAGAAGACGGAAATAAATTCAGCTTGTCATTATTTTACAAATCTAAAGTGTATTTTTTTCTAAGGCGGCAAGGTGTAGTACTTGCCGCTCCAACCACAATCCGAAACTCCGAAAGTGGCTAGCAAAATCCGATTGTTTTGCCCTGATCTATTTAAAAAAAGAATAACAGAAATTCGAAATGCATTAATTAAAGATAAAGCTTGTGTGATCACTTTCGATGAAATCGCAATAATGTGTAACTTATAATATTCCATCAGCAGTAAAAGCAGAATTGTTACAACTCTTTTAAAAGCTACTATAAATAAACTATTTGATAATAAGTGGGCTTCTGCTAAAAGCTGTTTTTTGCGGTCGGGCTACGAAAAACCAAAATACATGCAAGAAATCAGGGATATCTAGTAACTTTTCCTTTTTCTTTTGCACTTTTTTGTAAAATTATTTGCGTTTTTTGAAGTAGAAGAGAAGTATGCTCTTTTCTTGAAGATTGATTGAAGGTCGTATTGGTCCGGGAATACCGCAGTCGACAGTTCATTCCACAGTTTTGTTGTGTAGGGCAGAAATTTTCTCGAAAAGCGCACAGTTGACTCGTAGCACTAAATGATGATGATGAAACTGCAGTCGCGTAGGATGATGGCAAAAAAAGGAGGCAGGGATCAATTCAATCAATTGCTCGGAGTACTCCCCATTGTAAATACGATAGCAGATGCGTAACGGAGCCACGTCTCCACACAGCGCGTGCAACGCCAGAGATTCCAGCCGAATTGAAACTTCTTGACAATTGACGATTCGATTCGATTGTATATTAGTATTTCAATCATAGTGAATTGAATTTTGCGTGAAATAAGAAATAGGTACATTTTGTATACTCAGAACAATAAAATTACTTGAGGAACTTGATGAACTTGTAAAAGTTGGTTTGCAGATGTTTATATTTGTGCAAAAAAAAAGCTGGCAGGTGGCTTAGAAACTTCAGTGAACACATGTAAACAATGAAGGCCTTGCAAATACTAAGTAAATTATTAAAATATTCAAGGAGCTTTTACAAATGCGTGTGAACTTTTCAACACCTACCCACGAAAAAAAAAATTAACTTAATAAAGATTAGGTTTTACTTAAATATTTGAAAAGTGAAGATTATGAGCTGTTACATTATTTTTCTTTCAGTAATCGACATAGATATCATTATTGTGACATAATAAAATATACGTGTCGTTCCAAGATGAATATCTGAGGCCACTTTAAGACGCCTCAATCGTGTTCAATTCAGTTCTCGTACTGTATTAATCCCAAATAATGTATCTAGGCCTGTTCCTTAACATTAGGTTGACGACAGTTTCACACACACACTTTCAATAGTTTGCTCGAAAGCTTTTGCTGAATTTAGGTAAACTGAGTGTTGCGACAAGATGGAACGCAGAATTCTCCGGTTAGTAACACTTTACGGTACCCGGTGTAGACGGTTGCACTGACCGCCTAGAGTAGGGTGCGCCACAGGAGAGTAGAGAATAGACAGTAGAGAGTGTTGTTGGTTTGAGCCATACGCGTTTATCACATAATGTCTACGGAGGCAGAATGCGCGTTGTCAGGAATATCCATGTGAGATTTGTTCCGCGTAACGCAGGTTTCCGGTCACAGTTGCTTCGGAAATACCTGCACGCGGTTACTAGAAGTGAGTTGAATCCTGCCTGTCCAGTGTATTGAGTCGATTCCCTGTGCCATTATTTGAGCATCGCAGCGTTGGATATAGAATGCAGTTATGGGAGAATATCTCTCGCTGCCAACCATGTTATGCTCCATAGTGGATAGCAACAGAGTTTTATCTTCTTGGAAAGGACCAAGGATGAAAATTTCTACTTGGACCTAATTTGCCGCCAGCCGCTGAAGCGGACGCAGCAGTGCATTCTAGCAACTCATGCCACCTTCAGTGGTAATTAAGAAAATGTTTAGTTAAAATTACTAATTTAAATTGTAAAATTTAACTGCTATTGAGATGTCTTATAAACAGATATTTACAAAGATGTATTTTAACAAGCATATAGAATTTTTCAAACAGTACTATTAATACATTATTTCTTCTTGTTAAACTGCCAAGACTTAATTTCTCCATTTCTATTACAGTAATGTAGTTTTTTTAAATCATTTAATTTGCCGCCCCCTAAAAGATGCCGCCCTAGGCTTCAGCCTACTGAGCTTTCATCACTAAATAATATAACCTAATATAACATATATAATATATGGATTTTTTCAACAAATTTTGATTATTATAACACAATTAAGTAGCTAGACCTACATACAGAGTTTTATGTGAAAATTTAAAAAGTTTCATACAAAAATTAATAAAAAAATATATATTCATGTACCGTATCTACTGAGAAGCATTTATGAAGAAGCTGTTTATTTGAAATTATAAACAGACATTTTAATTTTATTTATTTGTGTGCTCTTGGACGATTTAATAAAATATCACATAAATTACTATTGTAATTATGTGGAAAACGACATCTAGTGGGACATTTGCACTAATACAAAAACAAATAAACTTGACAGTTTACTCTCGGATTCGTATCGGAGTAGAAGCTCAGAAAATATCTTTGAAATTTACAATTTGATACACTTAGTGACATCTAGTGAACATTAAGCTTAACATCCGCGTACAACTCTAAGTTCATGCGATGTAAGTCTATAGTTATATTTCGTCAGTGATTTTAGATATATTAAAGGATTTTTTTTTCTGTTCTCTTGCATTATGTTTTTTATTTTTATTTTTGTAACGTATTTTTTTTTAGTGTTATTCACTTATTTTAATTGTTTTTTTTTTAAGTTTTGGTTCACTCGGGATAGTACAAAGTAGTCAATATATGTTGTAATATGTGGATAACGTTGTGAGTTACACATTTATATGTTTTTTTGTTAATATTAGATGTAAGATGAATGTGTATCTGCTTGTTCTCGCTAATTAAATAAATAAATAAAATAAATTATGATATAAGTGCGGTAAGTTGAAAATTACAACCGAGGCGATATTGCTACAAGAAAGCTGAGGCTGTAATTATCAAAGCGCACGTATGTCATACGAAGTTTTATAACATATTTGCGAGGAAATAAATAAAACTCGGACTTTCTTGATCGAATAAATCTTGAATTACTTGTTAAAGCAGTTATAAAAATTTGAACAATTTGTAAAATTGATTATTACGTTGCCAGTTGGCATTTTTAAGCTTGTCAAGTTATTATTATTAAATAAAATTTCACCAGTCTCTCTCTGACTCTCTTGAGTGAAAGTAGGAGAAAAAGAGAATATAAATGTAGGAGAAACGAGACCACAAAGTTCAGCAGTCAGCGGAGGCGATGCGGGACGCTGTGGTCTCGTTTCTCCTACTTTCACTCATAAAATGTTGACCACTTTTCTGACATAAAAACTCTTTGCTAATATTTAAAAGAGTATTGTTCGAGCATCTTGATAAACCGTGAGTTTTACTTTATTTAAAAAAAAACGATTTTTTGTATCGAAACTTTTTTAAGAACAAAGCAACTCAACCAATAAAATAAAAACTCTATTTAGATTTCACTTTGAAAAAGTCACAGTTTGATTATAGGTGACAGCTATCATTATGTGCAATGCGGTGATAGTAGAGCAAGGGAGATCGTTTTTTGTTTTATCGGAAGACGGTCCCCATTTTTTTTTTTTATATTTTAGCTGCCAAAATGACTCTGCCCTGCCTGATGGAAAGTACAAGCGGAATCCAAGAGTGGTGGTCACCATCCTCAATGTGAACAGTGCAGCATGGCGACCAGCACTATGGCGGCCTAGTGAGATGCTTTTTCACGCCCCGCTTAAAGGACCCGGGATCATAGTTGGACGGAAACACGTGCGCTGGTAGTGAGTTCCAGGTTTTAATCGATCGGCACAGGAAAGAAGAACCGAATCGATGAGTGCGAGAGCGTATGTCTTCCACTCTGAGGCGGTGACTTCTGAGGCTGGCACGTGTTGTCCTGTAGAGGAAGGGAGAAGGCGGGACTAGTTGGAAGAGCTCTTCAGAACACTCCCCATGATAAAGACGATAGAGGACTGCCATGGAGGCGATATCTCTACGCATCTGCAGAGGCTCAAGGGACTCGGTGGCTTCAGGACTGCCGACAATTCGGATTGCTCGCCGCTGCAACCGGTCGAGAGCGTCGAACAGATACTGCGCGGCACCATCGCAAAGGTGAGAACAGTACTCCACGCACAAGCGAACCTGGGTCTTATAAAGAAGACACAGGTGCTCCGGCGAGAAGAACCGTCTCACCTTGTTTAGAACACCTAACTTCCGCGAGGCCGCCTTAGTGACGCCCTCAACGTACTCGCGCGGGTTTAGGTCGTCATCTCATCCAATTTTTTTATATTTTTCATCATTAATTTCATCACGACGAAGACTTAAGGACTTATGATATGAATACTGTAAACACTTGACATTGGCAGAAATAGCTGATCCGAGAGATCCGGCTGGTTGCCATTTCATCAAAAGAAGAAGAAGATATTAGGGCCACTTTATGAGCAAGTGTGTTGATAAAATCCGTCTTGGGCTATCTTAAGATCCTCACCTTACGGCTTGGGTCTCAATGGCGCCTCAGCAGCGGTAATCACTTACATTACACACTTGTACCATAATGTAGGTACTATTACAAATTAATAAAAATAATAGTTGAAGTGTCTGTATTTAATTTCGTGTTAACAACTTTTCAGTAAATGCATATGAAAGTACCTACATGAAAAACCCAATTTTTTTTTTTTGGCTTTCTCTCTGTTAATGCTAATCTCTGGAACGACTAGGTCTATGTTGACGAGATTTCACTGGCAGATAGTTGATGATATAAGGAGTAACTCAAACTACTTTTTTTTAAAATGCGGCGCTACCTGCGTTTATGGTTACAGAGGCACAACATCAACTGCGAGTAACAACTCGGGATTCAGCTAGCTTAAAGTATCAGTACAATAGGATAGGATTATTGACTTGGCTTTTGAATCTGACTCCTGAGGTCACACTCTCAACCCATACCGTTTGATCAATAAGGCACTTTTTTTTTATGGGACTAATCCCGCCCATACGCCCACCACTGTAACTCCTGTACACCAGGATCAACAGCGGTGACCCATGAACACACCGAGTTATGACACTCGGGAAGTCCCAGGAAAATTTAAACTGTCTTGGAACCCGCAACGAAATTAATCAGAAGAAAACTGGAGGAGTTGGAAATATAATAAGTCCACTTCCCTCCTTAGCAAAGCGGGAGACAAAATGAAGTCAAAATAGGCAGACGCCTTTTTCAAACCGGGAAGCCCCACGGATAAAATATTATGGGTCCTAAGTGAGCTACACACATCAAAAGTGTGTAGGGATCAAGCATTTTTATGCGGATTTCTTGAGATTGAGATGTGGCTTTGGCCCTGGCCTGCTCAGTCGCCAGACTTGAACCCGATTGAGCATGCATGGGATATGCTACAGAGAAGAGCTCTGCCGAATATGGAGGGTATCCAGTCGCAAGAAGACCTTTTTTTGTTGTTGCAACGAACATGGGCGGCCATTCCACAGCGTGATTTGGATGAACTCATTTTGAGTATGCCAAACCGATGTTCTTGTGTTAGTGTTCGCGGTAGAAACACGGATTATTAATTGTTTAGGTTACCTAATGAAATTTTAAAGAAAACTGTTATTTCAGTCTTTTTTTCGAACTTTAATGTTAGTGGTTCAAATGTCAAAAATCCTTTTATTAGGAAAATGGCAAATTTCTTTATTAATGCAAAGGTGACTTGTTTTATCGTTACTGTGACAAACGAAAACACTTTATTTGATGAATCCTTAAAGAAAATTTTAATTAATATCAATCAGGAGAAAAGTTATTGCAAAAATATATGTTGATCCCTAGACACATATGTTGATCCCTAGACACTTTTGATGTGTGTATATTTGATTTCTATAGTATGTATGGCAGAATCGCTTAAACGCACGGAAATTCACCGCAGTTGACACAAGATCCCCATAATATACTACCTCAGACGTAATTTGTAAGCTATTTAGCATCATGTTACGTTCATTGTACCAAAGACTACATTCCCAGAGGATATGATGAGCCGACTGTTCACAGCTAGAATCAGGTGTTGAGCATTGACACAATGGTGAATCGACTAATTTAAATGAGTATAGTTTGCTCTTAAAGTTACCGTGGCCTGTAAGAAATTGAGCGACACAGTGATCCACCTCGTGCCATGTCCTTGACAACCGTTCGCGAACAGATGGAAAGAACTGGTAGAGGTGGCGCCCCTTAGATGATTCGTCCCATCGTTGCTGCCATTCATCCAAGAGGTCGTTATAGACATTGGATTGCTGTTGAAACAATCTTATGATTTTACCGCGGTCTCGTATGCCCAAAAAATCGCATTCCATGTTTTGCAGTGTGGAATAATACATGGCTGCACGTCTTTGCACCTCGAGATCGACCGGAAGTACACCTGCCAACACCGGCAAAGCCTCAGTGCTAACCGTCCTATATGCCTTGCACAAGAAAATCAATGCAGGTCGTTGGCCTTGTAACAGTTTGCGACGGACAGCACCTACAGTCGCCCTATCTGCCCATACAGGAGCACCATAGCAAATAGAACCTAAATAAGTAGCTCCGTATATGATCTTTAGTGTATGAAATGACAGACCCCACGTCGCAGTTGATATCCTCGTCAGTGCAAAGAAACTCTTTTTTGCCTTTTCATTAACTGTTCTAATATGTTCAATAAATGAAAAATTTCTTTCTTAAACCAATCCTAAATAACAAACCGAGGTTTTATTTTTTATAGTAACATTTTCAAATTTAATACACGGCGGTGATTTGAGGTTACCTTTCAGAAGTAGCTGGAAGGTTTTGTTTGGTGCAAAAGTCAACCGATTACGCCCACCCCACCGAGATATTAAGTCCAAACATTCACTGGCCAGCCTCTCAAGCCCCGCTCTAGTATCCGACTCTATCAGCAACAAACCGTCGTCCGCGTACGCGTTCAGGGTATATTCGGACGGCACAGGCATTGCCAGAAAATCGTCGAAGCCTATGTTCCACAAGTATGGACCTAGCACTGACCCTTGAGGACACCCCATCGTAAGCGCCTTCGACACAGAATGATGCCCAAGTCTCAATTTAGTAGTACCTTGTAAGAAGTACGAGGAGATAAGGAGATAATAAACATTTTTAAAGCAACCTCTTAATTTTAATTTTAGCAATAGCATGGGCCACCACGCATTGTCAAAGGCGCCAGATATATCTAAGAAGATGCCTAAAACGTATTGAAAACTTGACTCGGTGACAGTTTTCCTTACAGATATAACCGCATCAGTTGTCGATTTTCCCAACGTAAACCCGAATTGTCTATCATGAAATTTAACTCCACCCGGTAGAAGTCGTGGTACCACAAGACGCTCTAAAAGCTTTCCTAGGGATGGTAACAATGTTATGGGTCGACAGGATTTGGGATCTTCCGGCGGCTTATCGCCGCTTTTTGGTATTAAACTAATATTTCCGCACCGCCAAACACTAAGAAATACTCCTTCCGCAATGCAACGTTTAATAACTGTTAAAACCGTATCACCCGAAAGTTTACAAGCTTCTTTTATCATTTTGTTTGATATTTTATCGTCGCCCGAAGCCTTATTTAGTGGCAATGACCTAACAATACTGAGGAATTCGTCTGAAGATGTCAAGTCAGACATTGGAGACAACGGTGGTTTAATAGCCCACTGCCTAATTTGTCGGTAATAATCCGTGTCATCCTCCGGCCGATCGTCAGGCACAAGTGATTCTAAAAGATATTCTGTGGTTTGTTCTACTCCTGTAGTATAACTATTATTAATTTTGATGTTCTGTATGTATGCAAGGTCGATTGATCTATTTGCTTTAAATTCATGATACAAAGGTGACCAGGGGCCCTCTCTATCGAGTTTATCAACAATTTTACGTATTAAATTTCCCTTTGATTTCTCCACAGCAGCTCTATAATGAGACCTGGCAACTCTAAGAGCAATAAGAGCATTATTGTAAATATCTCCTGATACGTTACGCTTTTTAATGTCATTTAGTTTTTTACGGGCTTTCCGAAAGATTCTACGTAATTCGACTAATTTATTATTCCACCAATCACATCTACGAGTATTAGTGATTGATCCACGGCCGATACAAACATCAGCACAATATGTGAAAGTATCTGATAATATGTTTGCGCTTTCCTCAGCTGATAGACCACTGCGACTGAAGTCTTTGGCATGTACTGCAAAAAGTGAACCAAATAAAGCCCAATTTGCCCCTTTAGTTTTATATCTAAAATTGTAAGGAGTTCTTTGTGGATATTGTGCAACCATTGGTATGAATTCGTACACGATTAAGCGGTGGTCACTACAGGATGCGTCCGGTAGGACACGCCATCCAGATATCGAGACGACGCCGCGCGTAAGCGTCACGTCAATAGAAGACTCACCCATTGGGCTGCAAAAAGTTGGTGGTGCATCAGGGGTATTGTGGATAGTAAGATTCATTTCCGCAATAAAATCTTCAACCGCACAGCGACGAGCAGTCAGGTGCACGCAATTTGCCATACCATAAACTAGAAGAAACATTGACATCAGCGCCAATGATAATTTTGCGTCCTATGAGGGACCGCACAACGAAACGTAAATGATGTAGATGAGGATCGATAGGATGTGAAAATTGAAAATAACAGCTCACTACGTAAACCCTACAGGTAGAGGATGAGATCTCAGCAACGGCGCAGTGTGACGTCATAAGGTTACGCAAGGATGTTACCGTAAAATTAGAACTTGCAACATATATCCCAGCCCGCGACCGGCCACCTAGTTGTACTACATTATTCCGCAATTGACCGCTCTGATATTGCTCTTGTATAAGGACAATGTCTAACTTTTGTTCCAAAACCAAGCGATCTAATTCTGACGTGGCTATTTTATCATTATGAAGATTTAACTGGCCTATTGAGATATTATCCATTTTTATTAAAAAAAAGGTACTACAACTACTACTGTATAGCTATTCAGTAATTAGTATTTAGGATAAGCTGCTCTAATTTAAGTTTATATGTCGAGCAGTCTTGTGATCCACATAGATGGTCACATGGTTTTTTATACCGGCTGCATTGTGCGCATTTCGGTTTAAAATCTGGTGTGTCCCTATCCGGGCAAGCCCTTGTATCGTGGCTGGCCGCACAATTAGCACAGGTAAGAGTTTTAATAGTGCAAAACATTTGATCATGACCGAATTGTTGACAGTTTAAGCAACGAACTACTTCTAAGTCGTCTATAAACCTACAAGTGGCCCAGTCTATATATAATTTATCTTTTGTGTTAGCCAAGTGTTTCCTTATTATATATTTCAATAAGGCACTTATATAAATTATGTACCCTGGTATCTATACCTCTCCATACTTGAGCATAGAATTGCCTTTTACTCTTAACATATAACTTGAGTAATAAGATCGGTTTTCACTCACTTTGGTGATAAAATTGTTTGTCCCAGCGCCGTCATATTCTTCAAGAAAGTTTTTTTAGATATCTTGATATACGAACAAGCACATGTGTTGAAATGTAGGCGCGAATTAGGTTAAGGGTATGAGAAAAGCCTTCACGACTTTCTACTAGGCACTGTCGTCGTCTATTACATGTTTCTATGTTCATTATAAACTTTGAGCACGTGTAAAAAAAAAACATTTTATAACACACTGGTTGTTGCCCGTAGCTCCGCCCGCGTGTGTGTCGGATATTCATATTCAGGTTAATATATAACCTCTGACACTCATAAATAATGTGGCTTCCTGTTGGTAAAATGATTTTTAAAATCGGTTTAGTAAATCAAGGGATTGCCCCAACAACCCTACGAACTTTACCTCTTTTCAATATTAGTAAGTATAGAGATAGGTGGATAAATGTGTAAATATCTAAATTATCTAATACATACTTTTACACGAGCTATTCTTGTATATTTAAGATCTGAATCTAGAAAACGGCTCCAACGATTTTCATGATATTTGGTATACAGGGGCTTCGGGGGGAATAAATAGATCTAGCTAGCATTCATTATTCGAAAATTTACCAAAAAAATAAATACCGAGCAAAGCACTTCCAGGTACTTTTCAACCGACTTCAAAAAAGGAGGAGGTTCTCAATTCGACTGTATTTTTTTATGTTTGTTATCTCATAACTTTGGACTGGGTGAACCGATTTTGATGATTCTTTTTTTATTTGAAAGCTGGTGCTTCCCGAATGGTCCCATTTAAATTTGGTCCAGTTCTGACTTGTCATCCATGAGAAAACCATATAAGTCTTCAATTTGCATTATGTATGTACGCGACAAATTAACGAATACCTCAATATTCCCGTATGGTCCCATTTGAATTTTGTGATTATTCTATTATAGTTATAAAAAACTAACTGACTAAATGTTGTCTGTCCGAAATTGTAGTTTCATTTCAACTCACTTTAAAATGTATTTTCTACTATATTTTCTAAACAAATACTTGCCAATATTTTATTTTAATTGAAGTATTAATGATATGCAAAGAAAATTTTGAATCGCATCGATCCAGCAGATCTGATGTGATTAGCTAAGCTAATCATAAACAGTATTTCTTTTCTACCAGTAACGACAAACGGCACCAGTAAGAAACTTTTTTTTGTGGTAAGTATGTTCACTGCTATACCAAGTTAGTTTGCTAGTTCAAGTTTCGAATTCAGTTCGCCCTCTGTATTTCAGGTTCGATGTTAACCGGGGGGTGGGTAACCCTGGAAAAACTGACATTCAAGTGAAACCCATTAAACTATTAGCCGTCCCCAAATAATCTTGGGAATTAATAAAGGCTAGGAAGATGATAATGTATACGATTATACCATTACACTCTTCAAAATACAAATCCATTTCCCTAATTCGGAACACCTTAACTTCCGCTTTACAAAATAAAATACAACAAATGAGTTTTACATTTGACTAATTCGCTTCCCTGGGGAAGCCAATGACTGTTTGTGGTTTAATTAAATAAGTAAAGCCATTACCAGCTACTTGTAACAACCTGTGAACCCATTACACAAACTGTAGGCCGAGTCGTCCTGAACTTTGGTCCCTTGGCAATCTGCATACCTCCTAATTGATTGTGAGATTCCCCAGTTTTAGTGTGTGGGAGGATTAGTGAATGAAGAAACCCTTGGCTTTAGTATGTAATTTTTAGGGTTCCGTGCCACAGGCAAAAAACGGAACCCTTATAGATTCGTCATGTCTGTCTGTCCGTCCGTATGTCACAGCCACTTTTTTCCGAAACTATAAGAACTATACTGTTAAAATTTGGTAAGTAGATGTATTTTGCGAACCGCATTAAGGTTTTCACACAAAAAAAAAACAATAAATTTTAGGGGGTCCCTATACTTAGATCTGAAACTCAAAAAACTTTTTCATCAAACCCATACGTGTTCCCAACCCCTCTATGGATAGGTCTTCGAAAATGATATTGAGGTTTCTAATATCATTTTTTCTAAACGGAATAGTTTGCGCGAAAGACACTTCCAAAGTGGTAAAATGTGTCCCCCCCCTCTGTAACTTATAAAATAAGAGACTGATAAAACTAAAAAAATATATGATGTAAACCATACCATGCAAACTTCCACCGAATATTGGTTTGAACGAGATCTAGTAAGTGGTTTTTTTTAATACGTCATAAATCGTAAACCGCAAAAAATGCGCTATTATTAAAACATCGATCAAAGTTACAACGAACTACAAGAACTTTTATATTATGTTACTTGCTGCTTCGGAACCCTTCATGGGCGAGTCCGACTCGCACTTGGCCGCTGTTTTTGTTGGCGCTATCATTTAAAGGTTAATTTGTATCTACTCCCACAAGTCTTTTGGAAAGACACAGGTGTCTTTTTTTTATTATTTAATAAGGGACAAACGAGCAGACGTATCACCTGATGGTAAGTGATTACCGCCGCCCATGGACACCTGCAACACCAGAGGCGTCACAAGTGCGTTGCCGGCCTTTTAAGAAGGAGTTCGCTCTTTTCTTGAAGGTTTGAAGGTCGTATTGGTCCGGGAATATCGCAGGCGACAGTTCATTCAATAGTTTTGTTGTGCGAGGTAGAAAGCTCCTAGAGAACCGCACAGTTGTGGACTGCCAGCTATCTAAGTGATGGGGATGAAACTGCTGTTGCGTAGGGCGATGGCGGAAAGAGGCGGCAGGAATCAGCCCGAACAATTCCTCGGAGCACTACCCATAGTAAATGCGGTAGAAGATGCAAAGCGAAGCCACATCTCTACGCAGCGCCAAAGAGTCCAGCCGTATTGAAGATTCCTGGTAGTCGATGATTCGAGTCGCTTTCCGTTGAATGCGGTCCAGAGGGAGGAGCTGGTACTGGGGTGCCCCCGCCCAAAGATGAGGACAGTATTCCATATGTGGCCGAACCTGCGCCTTATAAAGCAGAAAGCGGTGGGCCGGAGTGAAATACTGTCTCTATCTGTTGAGCACGCCAAGCTTCTTCGAGGCCAATTTGGCCTTATCCTCTACATGGCCACGGAACTGGACTTCGCTCGATATCTCGACACCAAGTATTCCAATGTTGGCTGAGGCATCTGTTGGCTGAAGACACTCCCCTATCTAGGGGAGTGTCTTCAAACCGAGGGCATACGACCCACGGCAGTTTTTTAGCGGTGGACGCGCAAATTTGTGTCTTTGTGGGGTCTGCGAGATTAAATGCTGGTAAAAGATCGATTATTGAGATAGATTGTTAATTAATAATAATAATATGATTTATTGGTCAATGTATAGACACCAATACACAAACAACGACCAACACATGGCACAAATCAAAAGTATTTACAATGAACTCAAGTACCCGGAATAAGATTTAACTTGTGTTTAGGGTACCAGTGTCATCGCATACAATACAAACATGTTTGAACTCGCTGGAAGACGAACACATCTTCTATACTTATAATAAAAATGTAACAGGTCCAATTCTGTACATTAAAGATATTTTGATAAAAAATTTTGGAGGGTTCTCTATAATCGATACTGAAGCCAAAACTGTAATTTTTTTCATTTTTTTCTCTGTCTGTCTGTCTGTCCGTCTGTCTGTCTGTCTGTCTGTATCTTGGCCGCGCATCACGCCGAAACTACTGAACGGATTCAAATGAAACTTGGCATGATTTGAGTTCATACTACGAGGTAGGACATAGGATACTTTTTATTTCGAAATTCAGCACGATTTCCTGGAGAGAGGGGACGAAAGTCAAAATATGTACTTAGTTGTAATTCAATAACACATAGTCCGATTTCATTCATTCTTTTTTTGCTAGACAGCAAGTACTTTAAATATTGTTCCGTGATCTATTTATACATCACGCATAATAAATCACGAATTTGTGTGTTTGGTTGTGCCCGCATGACTTAAGGGGCTGAAAACCAAAATAGAGCTAAATAAAGATCGCTTTGTATAAAACCTATCGCTCATATCATTACCAAAATCAATGTCTTTATAATTGAATATGTTCCTGACATAGTGGTTATTTCCAAAACACGATTTGAAAAACTTCACTCGATAGAAAAAAAAATCAAAGTAGCCTCCGAAAATACTTGAATTCTGACTTTACACAGTTGTGCTTTAAGTAATGTAAATGAAATTAAGTAAAATTGTCTATCATATGTAACTAAAGAAAATGGTTGAGTTAGATTTTTAATAAAATTGCAACTTTTACCATAATAACGAATTTTGTGGTTTAGCACTTACGCCCTTCTATTCCAAGCGCTCTTTCTCTGTCATTCCTATGGACATCGGCAGTGAGCGTTGAGGCGCGCTGCTAGACGGACCTATGTCGCTCGATTCGCGCGCTGACCCGATATATTAGTCGTCTATTTAGTGTATAATTTGGTATAAGTGAATCATTTTCTACAGACGAATAGTGTAAATAGATAGTTCCTAATTAATTAACCGACTTCCAAAAAGGAGGAGGTTCTATGTTCCACTGTATGTTTTTTTTTTTAATGTATGTTACCCGATTACTCCGTCAGTTGTGGACCGATTTAATTATTTTTTTCTATTCGAAAGGGTATGCTTCCGAGGTGGTCCCATTGCCAGCATATCAGGATCTGATGATGGGGTCCCAGGGAAATCGAGGGAAACTCTCATTTTTTATAGGCACATACTATGTTTTTTGTATATTTTCTGAAGTTACACCCGTATTAGCGTCTGGTAGTCATCATTTTATGATGATGAGCTGATGATGTAAGGTACAACTCCTTAACGGTTAGGAGTTGGAGGATAAATCTTTAAATATCAGATGTATATATGTTACCTTTAGTCGTATTCTTTCAAATTATTTAGATAAGCTGATGATGGAAGGTGGAAGGTACAACTCCTCAACGGTTAGGAGTTGGAGGATAATTCTTTCAATTTCATACGTATCTAAAGACCTTCAGTCGTATACTTTCAAGTTATTTAGGTGAACTGGTGATAGAAGGTTAAACTCTTCAACAGTTAGGAATTAGAGGATGATTTCAATATTACACGTACGTTTAGACCTTAATTTGTATTCTTGATGATGAAATTTGATGAAATAGTTCAACTTACTACTTACCTACGATTGTTTGCACTAAAAACTGAAAAATAAAAACTTTTTATTAAAAAAAAACGGACCCCCAAAAAAACATCCAACGAAAACTCTCTGCCAAAAAAACACTTAAAAGCGTAAAATAAACTGGTTCTTCATAAATTGCCTATACCTAATTCTTTATTCATTTTAAATAGTAGTATTATAATGTGTGCTAGGTACCTAAAATCTGTTTGAAGTCGGTGCTAAGCCAAAAAGAATACAAACGAACAATTACAAAAGTCTAAGCGATAGTCACTTGGCACCGACTTCAAACAGATTCTAGGTACCTAGCACACATTATAATACTACTATTTAAATGAATAAAGAATTAGGTATAAGCAATTTATGAAGAACCAGTTTATTTTACGCTTTTAAGTGTTTTTTTGGCAGAGAGTTTTCGTTGGATGTTTTTATGTATGTATGTATGTGTATCTATGTACCTAATTGTCTCGCTTTTTGATTTCGATCTCGTGATAATCGTGATCTCGTTAATCACAATAAAATAATGTGATTATAATACATAATGTGATTTTTTTTTTTTAATTTTAGGTACTTACTTGCTTACCTAATTGTATTTTTTATCTATAACAATACAAAATAAAATAAATGTTATATCACATATTTTCTATTATTTCATAGACAGAAAGTAAACACATTAATAATCCTCATTATAATATTTTTGTAAGGAATGCGCCCATTTTGCGCATGACATTTTTGCTATTTTTATATGCTGCACAAAATTTGATTAGTTGAACCATTATTTACTTATTTAAAATTATGTTTTTTTTATCATACCATTACGATAGCATTTTTATTTTGACCTATCTGAAATATTCTAAAGCCCTGTGTAAAGTGTGGTGAAACTACAAAGCGCCATTATGTTGGTTTTAGCAGAGTGCAAACTCAAAGTGGATTAGTGGTTCTCGGACTCTGTAGTAGTACCAATAACGAACCGCATCGCAACCGCGGCGCTGCTTTATCGAACATTGTAAGGGGCGTGTCCATTGCTCAAGGTCGTTGGCTGCAGTCAGCGTCTTAAATATTCAAAATAATCGTGTATTTGATAGGTAGGTATTTGTTTTATGTTCTCTTTTTCGATAGAAAGGGTTGTTTTAAATTTTCTTGAAAATTGTTTCTTTGCTTAAAACAGCGAAATCTTTTGGAATCAAGTAACTAACTTTACAATAGGTACGTAATATGATTACTCTTTTTAACGTATAATAAAAATGTAACAGTTCAGTTCTGTACATTAAAGAAATTTAGATGTTTTTTTGGGAGGGCTCTCTAATCGATACTGAAGCAAAATAATTATCTTTTCTTGAAAATTGTTTCTTAACTTAAAACAGCGACATCTCCTGGAATCAAGTAACACTAACTTCACAGTAGGTACATTATATGATTACTTTTAAACGCATAAGAAAAGTGTATAAGATCAATTCTGTACATTAAAGAAATTTAGATTTTTTTGGGAGGATGCTCTTATTGATACTGAACCAAAAACTAGAATGCCATAAAGAGGAGTAAACGTGTAAAATAATAGTTCATCATAGTTTACCAGAAAATGATACAAAACATCTTTATGATAGGTACCCGAAAGGCAGCGCGGGCGCGTGGCCTGCGCCCTGGTACAGAATAACTAATAGTACTGCGCTACGTAGGTTACCAGACACGTCCAAATTGTTTAAAAAGCCGTACCCGCGCGGTCGGTCGGCTCCCTACGCGACACACGCACCCAAATCGACTTAAAAAGTCAGTAGTAGTTCTTGAATGTAAATTCGGATAAAAGTTATTTTTGGAACTATTTACTTGATTTTTGTTCTACCTACTATAAATATTACTTGGTATTATAATATTTCTTCTGCATTTTTAACCGACTTCCAAAAGGAGGAGGTTCTCAATTTCATCGGTATATTTTTTTTTTATCGTAGAACAAAACAACTGAAGCGTCGGTGACGTCGTTGACGTTCGTCTCGAAATTTAGCGAGTGTGATACCAACTATTACAATTGGCTTGGCACTGACTTTAAACCTAGGTAGCACATGTAAATTAAGTTAATTGATACTTTTTAGTTTTTAAAGTCGGTTTTTTTAAACGAAGTTTTTTTTTTAGGATTTTGTTAGGTTATAGCATAGGTAGAAGCAGGCGATTTTTGTTGTATCTAAATAATTAGCAAATAGTCTTTTGTAGATACTAATTGGTTTTCTCGGTATTTTTAGAATTTTATAAGGTTATAGCTTAGGTACCTAGGTACCTATAATTTACTTTTTTATAGGATTTTGGTAGGTTATTGGTATAGGCATAGGTAAGCAGATGTTTTTCGTTGCAAATATTTAATTACTTAGCCTTATTTGTTGGTGTTTTAATTTCTTTTAGTAAGTTGTAGATACCTTCCATTTTTTCGTTGAATTAGTTGTAGATACTTACATAATTTACGGTTTGAAAATAAGCTTCATTCGTTATGTCTAATTTTTCATTTAACTGTAGTGATAAATTTAACATTGTTTTTCGTTTTCGATTTTATCACATCTCACTAATTTATAAAAGCGAATGTTTGTGAGGGTGTATGTTTGTAACTTCTTCACGGAAAAAGCACTGGACGGAATTGGATGAAACTTTACAGTAATATAGCTTACTAGCTGTTGCTCGCGGCTTTGCTCGCGTGGAAGTTGATTATTTACAATATATTTAATTAAAACTGTGTAAGTATATATGGATAATTTATTCATGTTTTAAACGTACCTATTTATTTATTTTTAATCAACAGCCCATTAAAAAGGATTTCACACTAACGTTCGACCCTTATTTTAACCCCTTTAGAAATAGAATTCCCATAAATGATGATATAGGTATTCATTTATTTGTACCTACTTAAAAGCCTAAGGACAAAGTTTCAGGCTACTAAATTAAAAACGACGAACGTCCAAACTTATCTACTTACAAAATTTCAACACCTAATTCACCCCTTAGGGGTAGAAATATCATTTATGGGATTTCCTTTCGAGGGCGCTCTGGTTCCCTGGTTTCTAGAACCCGAGACGGTGTGCGGTTTTTAATCGGTTCGAGTCCGACATAACCACCAGTTGGTGATATACGATGGAATTTCCGCACAAAAGAAAGAGGTAGGTATAATAACCAGAGACACTTAGTATCTACGCATTTTTAACTATTAGCCCAAAGATAATTTTTCATGTTTCTAACTTAAAAAAGACGGACTTCCATACAAACTTTCAATCCCTACCCCTTACGGGTAGAATATTGGGAAACGCTTAAATACGTATATCCAAATTTTTTATCAATAGCCCTAAAATAATTTTTCATGTTTCTAACTACAAAACTGACGGACTTCTAGACTAACCCCGCTTACGAAATGTCAACGCCTATTTCATCCCTTCAGCGTAGAATATCGAGAAAGGCCTAAATACGTATCTACTCATTTTTAATCAGTAGCCCAAACCAAAAGTAAAGTTTCATGTTTCTAATTTAAAAATGACGAAGTTCCAAACAAACTTCAACCCCTATTTCACCCCCTTAGGGGTAGAATATTAGGAAACGTTGAAATACATATCTACTAATTTTAATAAGTAACCCAAAAATAAAGTTTCATGTTTCTTAAATAGCCCTAAAATAAACTTTCATATTTTTAACTTCAAAAATGACGGACTTCCAGACTAACCTACATACAAAACGTCAACCTCTATTTCACCCCTAAGGAGTAGAATATCCAGAAACGCTTAAATATGTGTTTACTCATTTTTAATCAGTAGCCCAAAAATAAAGTCTCATGTTTCTAACTTAAATAATCACAAATTTTAACAAAAAGAAAAACCGACTTCAATCTGGACCAAATTTAAATGGGACCATACGGGAATATTGAGTTATTCGTTAATTTGTCGCGTACATACATAATGCAAATTGAAGACTTATATGGATTTCTCATGGATGACATGTTAGAACTGGACCAAATTTAAAAGGGACCATTCGGAAAGCACCGGCTTTCAAATAAAAAAAGAATCATCAAAATGGGTTCACCCAGTCCAAAGTTATGAGGTAACAAACATAAAAAAAAAAAATAAAAAAAAATACAGTCGAATTGAGAACCTCCTCCTTTTTGAAGTCGGTTGAAAAGGACGGACTTCCATACAAACTTTCAACCCCTATTTCACCCCCTCGGGGGTAGAAATTCCGAAATTCCTTCCTTAATGGGTGTCTACTTAATGAAACGATCATACTCACCAAATTTTGTATTCCTAAGTTTAATAGTTTCCGCGATGATGAATCAGTCAGTCAGTCAGGACATGTTATTTTATAAGTATAGAAGATACATCAGATTAACACATAGGTTAATGTTTGCCGCGATAACCGACATACACGCGGGCGGAGCCGCGGGCAACAGCTGGTTAAAAATAGAAATTAAATTGTGATATGTATGAAAAAGTAAAGAAGAGGTGTATATCCTCAGTAGACTGCAAGTCAAATCTATTAGACTAGTCACAAACTAGTCGTAGTCGGTAGTAGTAGTCTACGGCAGTGTTCCGCAAACTTTTTGGGTTCAAGGTACATCTAGGAAGATAAAAATTTTTGGAGGCACACCATAAATTTAAAAAAAAAGTAATAAAAAACAATGTTTCTTATTAGTCAACAAAACTATATTTTTATTTTACAGTTTAATTGAGCATAGACGGTCTCATCTCTTCGTCGATCGTCTTGTTGCGTTCCCTTTTTTGTTTTTATTGTGGTAAGAGTACATTACATAAATAGGTCATTGCTCCATTCCAAATTATGTTCATCGAAATATTCTTCCGTTACTTTAAATATTTCTTATCTAGTTGTATGGTTAGGCAGAACTTACAGAATAAAAAAATAAAAAATCCTCGGAAATCAGAACAGACTTGTCCGTAAGTGAATTCTGAAAGCTGCTTATATGCACAGACCTCAAACATTTTGGATAGCAAGAGAAGAATAGAAATAGGGCTAAAATTTTCAGGACGGGGAGGAAAGGAATAGGGCGAAAATGTTCAGGAAGGGAAGAATAGAAATAGAGCGAAAATATTCAGGAAGGGAAGAATAGAAAAAGGGCGAAAATGTTCCGGAAGGGAAGAATAGAAATAAAGCGAAAATATTCAGAAAAGGGTAAAATAGAAATAGGGCGAAAATGTTCAGGACGGAAAGAATAGGAATAGGGTGAAAATGTTCAGGAAGGGAAGAATAGGAATAGGGTGAAAATGTTCAGGAAGAGAAGAATAGAAATGGGGCGAAAATATTCAGGAAGGGCAGAATAGTTCAGGAAGGAAAGAATAGAAATAGGGCGAAAATGTTCAGGAAGGGTAGAACAGAAATGGGGCGAAAATATTCAGGAAGGGTAGAATAGGAATATGGCGAAATGTTCAGGAAAGGAAGAATAGAAATAGAGCGAAAATATTCAGGAAGGGAAGAATAGAAAAAGGGCGAAAATGTTTAGGAAAGGAAGAATAGAAATAAGGCGAAAATATTCAGGAAGGAAAGAATAGGAATAGGGTGAAAATGTTCAGGAAGGGAAGAATAGTGTAATGAAATATTATGACACCTTACTAAGAATGCTAGAGTCTGGCCAACGAAAGCTGTCCACGTATTATTTTCAGAAGTTTTGATATGGCAATAATTTAAGACTGTCAAAATTGACACTTTGACGTTTCGTACTTGAGTCATCTTCTGTTTACGTTGGTTTATGTGCATCATATTTTCATTGATTTTGTTTAAAATAATGCCGAGAACAATTAAAAGTTCGACGAGGAAGCTTCTATTTACTATGATTGACAAATATAAAGACATAAAAAGTGATTTAAATCAGAAATCTGCAGAGAAAATACTACGACTGGATTCAATCCTTTCACTTTCAGGTTAGTTTATTGAATTTCTAATGAAACATTTTGATACTTTTAGACTATTTAAGACAAATCGCAATATTTTTCATGGTGTATCTACTTTTCAGGAAGTATTAACAACGAGGAGACAAAACTTAAAATTGTGGAAGCAGTAAAGAAATTGAAAACTCTCGAAAAAAATGAAATGGCGACTTCTGAAACACATTATTTAGAAAAGATATCTTCAATGACAGGTATTACTTTAGAAATTATAGATTTTAACAGTTACTTCGAAGAGTTATATAAATTTATGACAATGTATGGATGGCTAAATTAAATAATATAATATTATTGTTTTGTAATAATGTCTTTGTATATTATTATGGTTTTTGACTTTAATGACTGATAATTAATAATATACTGTTACATACATAATTTATTGTATTTGTTATCTTCAGATGTCAGTGTGAAGACTCTAAGAAGAATTAAAATTGAAGGGTCTAAAAATCAAGGACAGTGGAATACTCCGGGGAAAAATCGTCCACATTCAGCAACAGTTTCCAATTTGGATAATTTTGATATTTCAGCTATAAGAAACAAAATAAACGAATTTTATGGAGTTAGAAAACAAGTCCCAACACTGAGAAGCCTGCACAATGAGCTGAGGGAAGCAATTGAATTTAAGGGATGCCGTGAAACCCTTAGAAAAATTTTACACAAGAACGGGTTTGAGTTTCAAAACAATAAAAATGAACGGGCTTTACTTACAGAAAAATATGAAATTGCGGCATGGAGACATAGATTCTTGAGGACAATACATAAAAAGAGGCTAGAAGGTAAACAGATTATTTACCTTGATGAGACATATGTACATCAGAACTATAAAGTTAAAAAATCATGGCAAGGACCTTCTACAAGCGGTGTCACTACTAATATATCATCAGGAAAAAGACATATTATTGTGCATGCCGGATCGGAGGAAGGGTTCGTGCCAGGTGCATTATTGGTATTCAGCACAAAATCCAAATCAGCTGACTACCATGATGATATGAATGCTACCAACTTTATTAAATGGTTTGAGGAAATGTTGATACCTAATCTCACTAAACCTAGTGTAATCGTGATGGACAATGCAAGTTACCATGTGAAACAAGTAAACAAACCCCCTACTATGTCTGATTCTAAAGCTAATCTCCGAATATGGCTTCAAGAAAATAATATTCATTTTGAAGAATATCACACCAAAGCTGAATTAATGTGTTTGGTGAAAGATAATAAACCTGCCGTTGTTTACGAAGCAGAAGTGCTTCTAAAAAAACACAGTCATATCCACAATCACGAAATTTTGTTGCTGCCACCGTATCATTGCGACCTCAATGCTATTGAGCTTGTATGGAGTCAAGCGAAGAGAAAAGTAGCAAGCAAAAATATAGGAATACCAGGGTCTGAAATGCAAAATTTAATAAAAGAATGTTTTCTATCCATAACTGCTGATGACTGGAAGAAGTACACTGATCATGTACTAAATGTGGAAAATCATTACAAATTAAGGGACCGTATTACTGAAAACGAACTTGAACCATTCATAATACATGTTGGGGACAGTAGCAGTAGCAGCGAAGAAAGCAATGAAGCTGATTCAATATCAGGTGTAGAGTTTTTGGAATCCGATTTTAACTATGACTCATAGCTCCTATATTTGTACGGCTCCTCGGGGTCCTCGACTGTACATAAATAATGGATTATTTGAAAATAATGAAAAGACAGAATTAAAAGTAATCTTTTATTTGATATTCTTCATAATACATTCGAAAATTTCAACAACAGTTGCTAACAAAACAAAATTTTTACAACTCGAAAAAAATGTACTTGCTGAAAAATAAATAGTATCAACTCCGTTTATGCAGTGTATAGCCAGGGTTAACAGCTCTTGATTTTTTAAAATTCCCGCCTTTTTTCTTGGACAGCTTTCGTTGGCCAGACTCTACGACTGCATTCTTATTATTGTATTACGTACTGCGCAGTTAACCTTAGTATAAGTAATTTTACTATATAATTATAAAAGGATTCCAATAAAGAACACGAACGAAGTAACATGTTTTATTCTGCACTCCTAAATAAACAACATATTACATGGCGACCCTGCCACTGGAACCGAAATTAGAGAAGTGAAGTCAAAAAAAAAAAAAATTACAAGACAAATACAGAAGATTTTTGAAAACCGGAAGCATGGGAAAATCAGCTTCGAAAGAGGAAGTCGTAATTGCACAAAACGCAAACGGAGCAGCTTCAGCAACGTCTGCCTAATACCAAACCGAAAGATTCCAGTTATTAGAAACTCTGATAACCACAGCCGTTATTATATTGGTTATTGCTGTTATATATTACATCCTCAAAAAGTGTAATAAACACCACGTACGCACCATAAAACGAGAGCTGAACCGACACAATTTGGCGACGATCTCTCGTGCTGACCTGACCACTAGCGCTGTCTAACAAGTAAGAAGGTTTGGAGGTGTCCAGGGTATAGCCCGGCCCAACCCCTCAACACTCAACTACAGCAGTCTTCAAAGGCAAAGCCGAGACGCCGAAACCACGCAAACTCCACGTCACCACTAGCCACCTGTCAGCTACTACAAAGAGAAAAAACCGGCTAAAGTATGTTATCTTCATATATTTTAATTGAATTATGTAAGATAGCTTTTATTTTATTAGTACTTAGTTATTATGACAAATTTGATTTCAAAATTAAATGAGCTCCAAACTTCATTAAATTACCTTAGAGAATACTTAGTTAAATTAGGACCTGAAAAAAGGCAGCTAGAGCTTGGACAGAAAAAGATAGAAGAAGCAAAAAACTTGTTTTCTTCTTTAAATAATATTTTGTCGCTTTTACACTTACAAATTGAACGCGAAGAAATAAGTACAAGCGATATAACCGCTGTTCATAAAATAATAAGTAATTTTCATACTTTATACAATAAAATTATTAATTTATCCAATCCAAAAGATATTAAGCAAATAAAAATGCCTACAAAGAAGGAATTTGACTTAAAAACTGCTATAACTTTATTGACTGGACAGGAATCTGTTACAAAGTCTCTTATTGATTGCATTGAGTTGTATAGCAAGATGATTTTGGAAACGTCTACTCACGAGTTAGTTGAGTTCGTTCTTAAAACCAGACTTTCTGAGAGTGCTAAATTACGTATGAAACCAAAATACGATACAGTCGAGAACCTTTTAGTTGATATGCGCAAACATTTAATACAAAACAAATCCGAAGTAGCTTTACAGTGGAAATTATACAACTGTAAACAAGGTAATCGTTCAATCGAATCATTTGGTAATGAATTAGAAAACTTGCTTGTTAATTTGACTATTGCCCAATCAAAAGATAATCCCGATTCTTATGAAATTTTTAAAAAGACAAACGAAAAAATTGCTTTGAGACGTTTTGCTGATGGTTTAATTGACCGAAGACTGAGTACCGTCCTGGCCGCCAGAAATTTTCAATCTTTACCAGAAGCTATTAGGACTGCCCTAGACGAACAATCCTTGTCTTCATCATTCGAAATTATGAATATAAAGAGTCATAATTACTCAAAACGCGGTAATAATAGATTTAATAACAGTTATCGTGGAAATTATAATACTCGTTCTCATAACAATAATTTTAATTCGTCGAATTATTCACACGGTAACGTGAGACAGTCGGCATCAAGAAATCTGTCGTCTCAGCGCGGACGCTATATTCGCGGTTGCGGTAGAAGTTTTTCATAAAATAACTTCACACGGTATTCTTCCTGACGACAGCGAATAGGGTGAAAATGTTCAGGAAGAGAAGAATAGAAATGGAGCGAAAATATTCAGGAAGGGTAGAATAGAAATAAGGCGAAAATGTTCAGGAAGGGAAAAATAGAAATAGGGCGAAAATGTCCAGGAAGGGTAGAACAGAAATGGGGCGAACATTTTCAGGAAGAGAAGAATAGAAATAGGGCGAAAATGTTTAGGAAGGGAAGAATAGAAATAAACATAAATATTCAGGAAGGGTAGAATAGAAATAGAGCGAAAATGTTCAGGAATGGAAAAATAGAAATAGAGCGTCAATATTCAATAGAAATAGAGTGACTATATTTAGGAAGTATGAAATAGAAATAGGGCGAAAATGTTTTTCTTTTGGCCGTCTATTTAGGTTTGTGGGATAACCGTATTTTTTCGAGGCACACCAACAGATGACCACGGCACACCAGTGTGCCGCGGTACACCGTTTGCGGAACACTGGTCTACGGCACAAACAGGCCTGCTCGACTAGTATTTACCACGATCTCACACTTAACTAGATTCTGTGTGATCGCATGTTTGTTTGTTTTCTTCTCATTAGACTCAACCCCATGGAAGCAGGTGGTTGTATACATAGGCATACAATAACGATAGCTATAGACGTTCAAGACAACGAGGACCAACAGCTTAACGTGCTCTCCGAGTCCATGTCCTAGATTATAAACAGAGCATCGACACTTGTTACTTAGATGGATACGTATTATTTGCTTGTCTAGAACATCTCGGGGGTGGACAATTTAATAAATGGATCGCTAAGAGCATTTCAGACTTCACTCCATTCTAGGGTTGTCAGATGGCTGGGAAATCCGGGATTGTCCCGGTTTTGCATCATGTCCGGTGTCCAGTAATTAGACCTTATTGTCCCGGATTCCAAAAACCTACAAGCTTTGTAACAACATAAACTAACAAGGAATGACACGTCTGGCCTGCCTGTGAGTGAGGGGAAAATACTGCCCGAATTTCCTACGCTATTGAATGTTTAGTTCGCATGTCTGAAAACTGTATGTAAGACATTTTTGAATTAAATCACTTGTACTTATTCCACTATTTTATTTTTGTTTACACCTGACCGGTTTCGCCTTATGGCATCATCAAAGGTTACTGATTATACAAAATAAAATATTCACATCTAAAACCCACCAACTGCGGGTACATGTAAATATCAGTGTGTCCGTGTAAGGAATTTTCCCCGAAATCAGGGAAATTGTATTTGTCTCCACCTACGCTATTTGTGAAATTAGTAACTTACAGCTATACAAAGTCCCAGTTATGATATGAAATACTAATTACAAATAATATATTAATTTTAATAATTAAAATTATTAAAATCGACATTAATGCTGAAAAATTTTGAAATAAAATGATTATGTCATGTCCTCTTTATATTTAATGTCCAAAATTGTGTCATACTATATGTCTATTAAATTATATGTCAAAAATTCATAAAAGTCATTAAATGTGTTAACTATACCCGTCTAAATTATACAAACTCCCCTTACAAATATTGTAGATGACATTACTTGAAATATTTTAATAGTGGTGAATTGTTGATATCTAATTGTTGATTTAACACCTTGTCCCGATTCCCTAATAACAACCTATTGATTTCTAACGCCTCCAAAGCGGTTAATTTTCTGCCTTTGTCACATACATGTAGTGCTTTAAAGTCCAATTTAGGATTGAACGAATGTTTTTCTGACAGCAAATGTTCCGCAAAATTGGACTCCGTCTTTTTTAGCCTCCAACCCCTAGCATGTTCTGCTATTCTGGTCTGGAAAGCCCTGCCTGTTTGGCCGATGTATTTTATGGCCGGTATTTTTTTTGATGTGGTAAACCTGTTTCCTAGTGTTCCTATTAGAGACTGTAAGAGTATTATAAGTGAAATTTTGATAGAATCGGTTGTTGAACCACAAATCATAGTTGACTTAGAACACACCATATCAGTGTGTCTGGAACAGAATTATTTCAAATTTTCAGATGTAATATACAAACAAATAGATGGCCTGGCCATGGGGAGTCCGCTCTCTCCACTTTGTGCAGATATTTTCATGAATCACGTAGAAAAACAAATCTTAAATAATGTTTCATTTAAACAGTTTATTCTATATTGGTACAGATATGTGGATGACATTATTTGTCTGTGGACCGGGGATATAGATAAGCTTAATAATTTTTTGACATTTATAAATACTATACACGATAATATACAATTCACAATAGAAATAGGACATACAAAGCTAAACTTCCTTGACATTGAAATAGAATTAATAGACCATAAACACCAGTTTAAGATCTTTCGTAAACCTTCGTTCACGGATAACATTATTCCGGCGGATTCAAACCACCCTCTAAGTCACAAACATGCAACATTCCATGCCATGGTACACAGACTCCTTTCGATACCAATGTCTAAGAAGGAGTTCAATAAAGAGTTACAAACAATAAAAACAATAGCTCATAATAATGGCTACTCGCCCAATTTAATAGACACAATTTTAAAAAATAAGAAATCAAAAACTGTTTTAAGTGTTGCATACCAAGCTAACAGACCAACTTTAGTGACAGAAAAAGAACGGTGGGCTCGTTTACCTTACATAGGGCAAATTTCGTATAGGTGTTCCAGATCCCTGGATATAACAAAACCAGCTTTTTACACGACCCGTAGCCTAAAAAACATAATAGGTAACAATATAGATAAGACTCCTATCGCAGAGAAAAGCGGGGTGTACGAACTCTCATGTGCAGTGTGCAACAAAAAATACATCGGCCAAACAGGCAGGGCTTTCCAGACCAGAATAGCAGAACATGCTAGGGGTTGGAGGCTAAAAAAGACGGAGTCCAATTTTGCGGAACATTTGCTGTCAGAAAAACATTCGTTCAATCCTAAATTGGACTTTAAAGCACTACATGTATGTGACAAAGGCAGAAAATTAACCGCTTTGGAGGCGTTAGAAATCAATAGGTTGTTATTAGGGAATCGGGACAAGGTGTTAAATCAACAATTAGATATCAACAATTCACCACTATTAAAATATTTCAAGTAATGTCATCTACAATATTTGTAAGGGGAGTTTGTATAATTTAGACGGGTATAGTTAACACATTTAATGACTTTTATGAATTTTTGACATATAATTTAATAGACATATAGTATGACACAATTTTGGACATTAAATATAAAGAGGACATGACATAATCATTTTATTTCAAAATTTTTCAGCATTAATGTCGATTTTAATAATTTTAATTATTAAAATTAATATATTATTTGTAATTAGTATTTCATATCATAACTGGGACTTTGTATAGCTGTAAGTTACTAATTTCACAAATAGCGTAGGTGGAGACAAATACAATTTCCCTGATTTCGGGGAAAATTCCTTACACGGACACACTGATATTTACATGTACCCGCAGTTGGTGGGTTTTAGATGTGAATATTTTATTTTGTATAATTAGTAATCTTTGATGATGCCATAAGGCGAAACCGGTCAGGTGTAAACAAAAATAAAATAGTGGAATAAGTACAAGTGATTTAATTCAAAAATGTATTATAACAAGTTCCATCAAGTGCCGACAATCGAGAGTATAAATTAATGTATGTAAGGCGCTTCCGAAATAACACGTCCAGAAATTTTACCAATTTAAAGAAAGTAGTTTGTGTTATAAGTAACGATTCCAACCTCGTATAGATGCCTCATTTGTTTAAATCTTAATAATTACTAGGCATACAATAAAATATATTATAAACTTATAATTCAATTGGTGATTTTATAAACAAGTAAATAGTTGATTCATATTAATATCTTGGCGCCTTCCGCTTGTCAGCTTCCGGCGCGAGTTATATTTCATATCAAATCTTTAATAGTACACAATCCTGTATTATCAAATAATAATTGTATGCTAATAATCATTAGAATATTTATGGTAAACAATATTTGATATTATCTACTAAATATGTAAATTTAGTATTGAATTGGGTCAAGCCTGTCAAATACTATAAAAATACCTTCGTTCGAGTATTTTCACGCATTCATATCCCGAACGTTCTACTTGGTGCTAATCGACCGTTACATTTGTTTTGTTCTTTCAATTCTAACAAGAAATGCCTTTTGCGAATGAGTATTTAGCCAACTAAATAGTTTATGGACTAAAGAGTTTTATTTAATCAAACTTAATGTCCATGAATTTAATCAAGTTCGAACTGCAGACTCCTATCAATTTTAGGCGTGTCTTGCTCAGAATTTTTTTCAGTTTTGCAAAGCTTTGACTAAGAAAAATTAATAAAAATGGCAAAACTGTGATTATCAAGATATTTTTACTATGGTCACGACCGAGCGACACGACACCGTTGTCCTTTTTTTTTAATTGTCCCCATTTGATAAGTTTCCATCTGGCAACCCTACTTTAGTCATACCTACCGCCTACTTGACTCATTAAACCGTTTCGGTATAAGATTATGCTGTTATAATTAAAACTTTAGAATATTCTTGTGTGGGACGTTTATGTTTTTTGTTTACGTTAGGATTTTATTTGTAAACGACACGACTAAACAAAAACTACTTAGTTTTACTAATTGTATAGGACCTTAAAATATTATAAGCTATGAGATAAGTAAGTTTAGTGAGTGACAAACCAACTTTTTTTTAAGTTTCGATAAAATTTTGCAACGGAATTAAAACGAGAGTTGAAAATTGACTAGCATAATATTTTAAAATATACCCGTACTCTGTGTTCTGTGCCTGTACTGGTAATGTTTTGTAGTTTTATATGTTACTAGCTTTTACACGCGGCTTCGCTCACGCAGACTTTCATCCCCTGATTTACCCCCTTAGGGGTAGAATTAAAAAAAATCCTTTCTTAGTGCTCACTTACGTTATATAAAAACCTATATGCAAAATTTCTGGATTCTAGGTTCAGCGGTTTGGGCTGTGCGTTGATCTCTGGGTATGTCATATGTCAGTCAGTCACCTTCCTCTCTTATATATATTAGGTCTTTACCTATGAAATTGCCGTTTTGTATGCAATAACTGAAAGTACTTATTTTTTCAAACTTTTTTATTTCTGTTATTCGAAGTAATCACCCATGCAATCGACGCATCTTTGCCAACGCATTGGCAGTTTATTGATGCCCTTCTTGTAAAAATCAGCTGGACGGGAGGCAACAAACTCTTCAAAGGCATTTTGTACTGCCTCTCGGGAATTGAATTTTTTACCAACTAAAAAGTTGTCTAAATTTTGGAAATGGTAATAGTTGGTAGGTGCAAGGTCTGGTGAGTATGGCGGATGAGGGAGAGCTTCCAACCCCAGCTCTTGCAGCTGCTTTACGACAACCCGCTACCCCATACTGCGCAACAGACAGTCTCCAAGCTGCAAGAGCTGAGGTTGGAAGCTATCCCTCATCCGCCATACTCACCAGACCTTGCACCTACCGACTATTACTTTATCCAAAATTTAGACAACCTTTTAGTGGGTAAAAAATTCAATTCCCGAGAGGCAGTACAAAATGCCTTTGAAGAGTTTGTTGCCTTCCGTCCAGCTGATTTTTACAAGAAGGGCATCAATAAACTGCCAATGCGTTAGCAAAGATGCGTCGATTGCATGGGTGATTACTTCGAATAACAGAAATAAAAAAGTTTGAAAAAATAAGTACTTTCACTTATTGCATACAAAACGGCAATTTCATAGGTAAAGACCTATTATATAGATCTTATATATATGGATAGTTTCGTACCTATCTATTTCCTTCAGCTATACCTACTGTTTCGGGCTTCACTTTTGTAGCAAAGAAAACTCCAAATCGTAATTTCTACTTGGTTTATATCCGTTAAAATATTTACATTAAACATTAGATGTTTCATGCAAGGCGTCGAATGGATAAGTAACATATCAATTTAGTAGGAGGTACTTGTGAAAAAACTATATGTAGATTATAAATGAACGCAGGCGTGAACATCCTCCCCCCGTTGGAAACTCGGTTGGCAAAGGACAGATTCGCACTAGAGGTCGTCGTACAGTTCCTCGTATTGTATTGATATCGGCGACGCGCGATATTCCGTCCGGTCCAGGAAACAATCTTGTTATACGTCCAAGTCTTCAGCATAGGGGTGAAATGTCATCTTCTTGCAGTACGACCATGTCGCCAATTTTCACAGTTGATTTGTTGGTCTTCCATTTGCGGCGATGTTGTAATTCTGATAGGTATTCACGTTGCCAACGAATCCAAAAATGTTGTAATATTTGCTGTAGTCTTGAGTACCGCTGCAAATTATTGGCGTTGCAGTCTTGCAGAGGACGTGATGGCAGTGCAGTGAGAGCTCGACCAATGAGAAAGTGCCCAGGAGTAAGGCGATGAAAATCGTCAGGAGAGGAAGATAAAGGATATAAGGGTCTACTATTCAAAACAGCTTCGACTTGTGTGAAAAGAGTTGAAATCTCCTCAAAAGTTAAATGAGAATTTCCCATTACACGTTTAATATGAAATTTTGCTGAACGCACACCGGCCTCAAAAATCCCACCAAAGTGAGGAGCGTAAGTTGGTGAAAAATTAAATTTAATGCCTTCCGAACATGCAAAATCAGATAGGTCATTACAATACATATTGAAATTATAATTAATCTCTTTCGCTCCTGCAACAAAATTGCGTCCATTATCGCAAAATATCTCCGTTGGCTTGCCCCTACGCGACACAAACCTACGAAATGTCATAATGAAAGCGTCCTTGGATAGATCGCTTACTGCCTCTAAATGTGAAATTTTATATCTTAAACATATAAAAAAACAAAGATAACATTTAGTTATAGTAGCACCGCGGCCTCTTTTATTCAAAACAAGAAAAGGACCTGCGAAATCCATGCCTACAGTTTGAAATGGAAAGCTTGGCGTGACACGTTGTGACGGTAAATGTCCCATTATAGGGGTAATTGTCTTTCCCTGCAGACGTCTACATCTACAGCAATTATGAAAAGTGCGTCTAGCTAAATATCTACCGTTTACGGGCCAAATGTATTCCCTAACCATAGCAAGTAATAGTTGCGGGCCAGCATGCAAGCCACGTTTGTGCTCGTATTCAAATTAGTCTGGTTAAATGATGAGAAGCATGCAGCAAGATAGGATATTTTTTGTCGTAATTTAAGTCCGATAATTCTAGTCTGCCACCAACTCGAATGACTTTATCATCACCTAAAAATGGCGTTAGTGATAAAATATTTGATTTAGGACTTAACGGTTTTTTATTAAGTAACAAATTATATTCGTGCAAGAACGATTCTTGCTGTGATAAACGACACAGTATGAGGAATGAATTATTTGATTCGTCTACTGTTAAAGGGCCAGAATATTTCTTACTAATATTTCTACAATTATTGACGAATCTTAAAACATAAGCGAAAGCTCGTTTTAGTCTAATTAAGCTAGAATATTTTTTGAAAATTATTATAGATTCATAACTTGAACTAATATTGCAAGTAACAATAGAATTAGATTTAGTTTCAGGTAAGTCTGTCTTAACTATTTTATTTAAAATAGGCCAACTATTCTCACTCTCCTTGAGGAACGGAGGGCCTGACCACTATATTTCAGTGTTAGCTATCTGATCGGGACCGATTCCTCTTGATATATAGTCAGCGGGATTGAAAGATGTAGGTACGTAACGCCATGATGACACATCTGTTAATTCAGATATCTCGGAAATTCCATTCGCTACGAAAGTTTTTAGACTTTGAGGACTAGCATGAAGCCATCCCAGTACAACTGAATAATCGCACCAGTGAACCTGATGTTGAATCTCAAGTCGTAATGACTGCCTGACGGCCTTACATAGATTTGCCGCTAGTAAAGCTGCACATAACTCTAAACGAGGAATCGTTATACTTTTAATTGGAGCTACTTTAGATTTCGAACAAAGCAGCTTAACTGTCACCATGTTCGCCGCACTTACAGAACGCAAATAAATGCATGCTCCGTATGCTTGCTGTGATGCATCACTAAACGAATGCAGTTCAATAGATATAGGTTCATCGCAAAGCACACGTCGCGGTATTTCTACTAGTAACAAAGATGGTAAAGCTGTGGTAAATTTATCCCATTCCCTTTGAATTTCGGAAGGAACTGGGCAGTCCCAAGATAAGTTTAGCGCCCATAATCTTTGTATCAATATTTTCATTTTTATTACGCAGGGGCTAATTATTCCTAAGGGATCAAAAATTTTAAAGATAGAAGAGAGCATTAATCTTTTAGATAAATTTGTGGTATCAGATAAATGGGGAACTTTAATAGGAAAATAAAAATTATCATTAAATGGATTCCATCCCATACCCAAAGTATTTGTAGATTCACTAACCATTAGATTATTGTCTGTTAAATCCGATGTATTAAATAAAGATGGGATATTGGTCTTAAATTTACGAAGATTAAAACATCCCCGTTTAAGTGCATCAGTAACGGCCTCTTTGATATATCGTAGACTATCCTCAGTATCAGCCCCAGTAATGAGATTATCAACCAGAAAGTCGTGTTGTATTACATTTTTTATGAAAGGATCGGTGGTTTCTTCCCCGATCTGCCACAGACAACGGGTGCTTAGGAAACTAGAGCTTGCCATTCCATAAGTTACAGTATTTAATTGTAATGTTTTAATAGGCATGGACTCGTCCTCCCTCCACAGCAAAAGTTGAAGGTGACGGTCCTCCTCCTGGACACGGACTTGACGGTACATCTTTTCGATGTCCCCTGTGAGGAGGTACTTATGCTGTCGAGCTCTTATCATGATCGAGAAAAAAAGAATCTTGAATATTAGGAACTACTAAAAGAATATCATTAACTGATAAACCTGATGAAGTAGGAGCCGAGCCATCGAATACGACTCTAATCTTTGTTGATTCGCTAGTTTCTTTAAAAACAGCATGGTGACATAGGAAATATGATGATTGAGTTATAAATGAGGTTACTTCAGACAGGTGACCTAAGTCTGCGTACTCACGCATAAATTTTATGTATTCAGATTTGACATGTGGTTGTTTTCGAAATCTTTTTTCTAAATTTAATAATCGTTTTTTAGAAAGTGAATATGATTCGCCAAGACAATCTGGCGCATCTTTTAAGGGCAAAGCTACAGAAAATCTGCCAGATTCGAGGCGGAAGGTGTGGGCTAAAAAATGTGACTCACATGCCTTCTCGCTATGACTAAAAATAGGTTTCGTTTGTGGAACAGTTTCAATGTCCCAAAATTTACTGAGTTCTTTACGAAGGTCAGTATCAGCGGACATACAAGAAATTGTTGACTGAGTGTATTGGGTATTTGTGTTTTTAATCTTATTGTTGAAGTGAAAATTTATATTAGTAGGACCGGAAATCAACCAACCGAATCGAGAACTTCTCAATATGGGCAAATTAGCACCGAGAGAAAGTTGCTCACGGCCGAGAATGTCCCAAAAAAGATCGGCACCTATTAGAACATCAACAGTGGCTGGTTGATGGAAATTAGGGTCTGCTAAAAATATATCTTTAGGAATATTGAATTTCTCACGTCAATCGGTACTTTAGGTATATCTCCTGTTAATGCTGGTAACACTAGAAAAGTAGAAGTGACTTTGAAAGGTTTGAGCATAGACCTCAATTGCACTATACACGTATCTGTAGTCTGACTGGTAACTTTGTTGCCTATGCCGATAATATTGACATGAAGACTAGACATGGCTTCTACACCTAATTTTGTTTTAAGAGCTTCAGTTACAAATGATGACTGACTACCACAATCCAAAAGGGCTCGAACCTTCTCCTTTTGATTTGTTTTCGGATTGCAAACTTCAATGTAGGCAGTAGACAGTAAAACATGTGTATTAATTTGGTTTGAATAATTAACAGTTGTGTCATTACTATCGTGGCTGGAAGCGACATTGACATCTGAACTTTTACAATTGGTAGCTTGTTTATGTATAAGGCTATTGTGCTTAGCATTGCACATGCGACATGGACCCATACGACAATGTCGCACATTGTGACCAACTCTTAAGCAGTTGTTACACAAATTTAATCTATTTACTTCTTTAATGCGGTCGGCTATGCATTTAGCCAAAAATTTAGGGCAGTCGTAAATGCGATGGTCACCCTTACACACAACGCACAAGAAAGTCGGCGTTGAAATATCTTCAATCTTAGAGGCGTAAGACTGATTACACTTAACGCTAGTAACACACCTTGGTGCTGTCTGAGACTTTGTCTTAGGATACAAATGACTCCTATTTATTGCTTCAAGAACATCGGCGCGATCTATAAGAAATTTAAAAAACTGTTCCAAGTTGGGAACATCATCCAACATGCCACGGCACTCTTTCCATTTCGTAAGGGTGTAACTATCAAGCCTAGAACTCATTATATGTATGATTAAATATCCCACGCACTAGTAGGTTGACCAAGATTCGATAAAGCGCGTAAGTTTTTAGTAATGTGATCAACAAAGAATCTTAAAGATTTTTCAGACTCACGAGTTATCTGTTGTATATTTAATAATGAATTTAAATGATAGCTAATTAATTGACGTTTATTGTCGTATCGATCACATAATAATTTCCAAGCAGTGTTATAGTTCACGCTAGAAACCTCTAAGTTAGCTATAATGCGAGCTGCATCACCCGCCAGGTACGAAATCAGATAATGGAATTTATGAATTGGAACAATACTATCATTATTGTGTACAACAGACAAGAAAGTGTCACGAAATTCAAGCCAACGGAAATAAGACCCGTCAAACTTTGCAATTTCAATGCGAGGTAGTTTGAATCTAATATTTTGTTCGTCATTACAATGAGCTGCAGACATCATAGATGAACTTAAGTCCTTAGAATTACTTTCCTCGCGCTGACTCGAGTTATGTGTTTGTATAACATTTTGAGCAATTGCAATATTAGATATAAAGAACTGTTCAATGACGTCACGCTCGTCAATCTCACCAGATAAATTTTCAGAATTCAATACTTCTATTTGATTTTGCAATTCATCGAAACGGCTATAAATAGTTTGAAACTTGTTGAGTTTTAATGTTAGCTCAGCTATCTCAATCTGAGACAAAGTCTCCTTAGATGTAATATTTGACAAAAAGTTTCTAAATTTTGTGATTTGACCCTTTATAGAACTTCGTTTAACCAATAATTCTTGTAACTCTTGTGTTGTAATTGCGCCAACATCACTAACAACGTCTTTAGGCATAATGACGATAAAAGTAATGTGATTACGATTTAAGATATAATACTGAAAACTCCTTATGTATCTCAAAAGAATATATTAGACCTTGTTTAAGACTGATCAAACAATTAAAATCAACAAGATAAGGTATCTCGAAAAAAAAAACCAAATAAAATAATAATTTAGCTCACGCTCCTCGCCCGGTGCAACCTGAGTCCGGCCCTGTGCTCCCAGCAAAAATCCGTCAGCAGAGCGGTCGTCTACTGCCTCGAATTTGCGTAATCGCCGGTGCAATCGACCTGGAATGTTCGGCGGATAATATGTTATATTCGTCTAAACAATATTTGAAAGCAGTTTTGTTGTTAGAATAAGATTGTAAGAATAAGTTGTTAAAATAATTTTCCTTTGACAGAATAATATGACTGTTTATGAATCAATATTTTTAAGTTTGTTTAAAAGTAACACAAAATAACTTTCGGTGAATGTAGGTTAACCGATAGGTTTGTATTTGTATATTGTATAGGAATAATATAGATTTGTAACTACATGTATTTTGTACGGATAACGAAACACAAATAAAAACTGTTTTAAATAGTAGATAGTAGGTAATTAGGATTAAAATGTATGTGTAGCTTGAAAAGGAATTTCACACGGAATGGGCACTTAGCTGCATTGGCCGTTGCTGCGGTGCGTAGCTGACCGGCGGCGGTGGCTGCAATGGCTGGTAGTTACACCTCCAAGGAAACCAGGAAACTTCTTGAAATACACTGCGGCGCAATAGCTCGAACGTCAGTGTAAATATGCTTGAATTTATTTGTTATCCGAAGATTTCGTGTTATGTCACGGTCGCCAGATGTTTGGGGCTTCACTTTTGTAGCAAAGAAAACTCCAAATCGTAATTTCTACTTGGTTTATATCCGTTACAATATTTACATTAAAAATTAGGTGTTTCGTGCAAGGCGTCGAATGGATAAGTAACATATCAATTTAGTAGGAGGTACTTGTGAAAAAACTATATGTAGATTATAAATGAACGCAGGCGTGAACACCTACCTATCTGATTAATTAGAATTTTAGAAATGAGAGCAATTTTATTCTACGAAACAGGTTTTAGTCATCGTTTCATTTTAAACGGCCACACACTCGACGAATGGCAAGAGAAATGGACAGAGACGTAGTGTGGATGCGTTACTCGTCATGCTGCTCGTCCTGCCGCTCGTCATGCCCGGCGATCCATTTTTGTCGGTTTTTTGGCGCGAGTCAAAGGATCGCAATACGAGCGCGAGTGTCCAGCCACACACTTGTGTCGAGCGCTCGCGTGGTTTGCACGTATTGTTGCAGTAATTTTGACATGATGTCGCCGCCGCCACTTTTGACTACCTTTTCGCCACGTCTAATGAAACAACTTTAAAATTAATCGAATTATTTAACAAACTGTTTTGTTTTAAGACATTTTAAGTATTAGCTATGCTGTAAAAACGTAACGCGTACGCTGCTAGAACTTTTTCGTCCATTGCAACGCGAATACTGGAATGAGGAACAACGCGATGAACATCGCGAGTACAGGAGTGTGTGGCTGTTAGGGCAATATTCGCGGCAACGCGAGCGGCATAGTCCGGCTGTAGGGTAAGGTTGATGGGAATGAAAGCAGTAGGTAGGTACCTATACGTTACTTAAGTTTGACGTCGAATTAGTTAAGTTTTAGAATTACTACACAAACATGATGACTCTGCTTTTACACCAAGTATTGTATGTGTTCATCCGATAATCTAAGTAACGTTAAAATAAACTGTCAACTCTTTTTTCGGCAAAGCAAGCTCCCACGCTTTGTTAAAACCATTCGTCGGAAAACTAATATTGATGAAAAACCAAACGAGTTGGAAAGATAACATACAAAGCTTTACTTCAGCTTTTTTCCCGGAAAAGCATCGAATCAGTTAACAATAGTTTGTTCATGATATTTAAGATCTCATCCTGACTTGGCGAACAGTTTGTTGAGAGTTTATTAGTGCTTTTAAACGTGCTTCCAAAAAGAAACTCCTAATTTGGTTGTATCTTTTTATTATCGATTGAGTATTTTTTAACCGACTTCAAAAAAAGGAGGAGGTCTCTCAATTCGACCGTATATATATATATTTTTTTTATGTGTGTTTATACATAACTTCGTCGTTTATGAACCGATTTTGATGATTCTTTTTTTAATGGAAAGTAGATGTCCCGACGGTGGTACCATGATAAGGAAACTAGGATCCGATGATGGCATCCCAGAGAAATCGAGGGTAACCCTCATTTTTTTCAGGCACGTACTATGTTTTTCGTATATTTTCTGAAGCTACGCCGGTATTTGCGTCTGGTAGTCATCATTTAATGATGATGAGCTGATGATGAAAGTTAAAACTCCTTAACGGTTAGGAGTTAGAGGATAAATCTTTAAATGTCATATGTATGTATGTTACCTTTAGTCGTATTCTTTCAAGTTATTTAGGTAAGCTGATGATGGAAGGTACAACTCCTCAACGGTTAGGAGTTGGAGGATAACTCTTTCAATTTCATACGTATCTATAGACCTTTATTGTATACTTTTAAGTTATTTAGGTGAGCTGATATCACAGGCGCTATGATGACTAACCCCTTAATGTATTTTGCTTTAAGTAACTCGCCTGCTTCTATTTCATCATGACATTTAAGCTTGGACACGATTCCTATTGCCCCGTAGACCACATTCTCGGTAACAGAAATCTTGCATCTCAGCATAATTTTGGAAACTGATCATACTCAGTTTTAATACGTGTTCAAACCACTAAAGTTATTCGCATCAGCAGATTCGATCACCTATGATTGTTTGCACTAAAAATGGAAAAATAAAAACTTTTTATAAAAAAAAAAACTGACTTCCAAAAAACCCATCCGACGAAAACTCCCTGCCAAAAAACACTAAAAAGCGTAAAATAAACTGGCTCTTCATAAATTGCTATGTGCCAATTCTTGTCTAGGTATATCTAATTCTTTATTCATTTAAATAGTAGTATTATTGTGTATGCCAGGTACCTAAAATGTGTTTGAAGTCGGCGCCAAGCCAAAATGTAATAGGAGGTACCTAACTCTATACCTAACCGGATAGCTAGCATAAAACAACCCAAGCGAGCAGACACGCGTGGGCTGACGCGACGTCGTTGATGGTCGTCTCGAAATAAAGCGAGTGTGGTAACTACTATTACATTTGGCTTGGCGCCGACTTCAAACAGATTTTAGGTACCCGGGGTACCCGGTAACCCGAAGAGGTACGCGAGTGGCGTGAAGCCGCCCGTCGAGCCACGATGGCTTGGTGGTCTTTCCGACTGGAGACTCCACGCGCTGGCTCTCCAGCCGGTCATCCTCGAGTGGGCAGGGCGGCAGCACGGGACCCTTTCCTTCCGACTGACGCAGGTACTTTCCGGGCACGGTTGCTTCGGGAAGTACTTGCACTCGGTCGCTAGGAGGGAACTGAGTCCCGCCTGCCACCACTGCGACTGCAGTGAAGACTCGGCCCAGCACACGCTGGCGATCTGCCCCGCATGGGCGTCGCAGCGCCGGGCCCTCACTGCAGTCATCGGAGGAGATCTATCGCTATCGGCCGTCATTCGCTCCATCGCCGGTAGCGATAGCAGTTTTACCGCGGTCGCAACCTTCTGCGAAGAAGTCATCTCACAGAAGGAGGCGGCGGAGAAGGCCCGGGAGGACGACCTCCACTCGGACCCAATCCGCCGCCGGCGAACCGGGCAGCGGAGGCGCGCTCACCTGCGCCTCATGCCGCCCTGAGTGTGGCCGCGGATGGTCGGGACGGGCTTTCCCTTCCATCCGCTCTAGTGGCCGCCCGCGAGGAGGCGACGTTACGTGTGTGCCGTACGTTGCCTAAAATGAGAGGTCTCCGAAGAGGGTGCCCGCTTCTGTGCGGGCAAGCGCTGGGAGGGGTCTGGATGTCGTAATTACAGCAGTTCCCGGACTCCTCCCTCCTCAGGCGCAGAGTGGCACACCGTGTGGTTTTAGTCGGTTCGAGTCCGACACACCGCCCCGCCGCAAGCCCCGGCGCGGGTGACGGTCCGAGGGGATTTCCACACGAAAAAAAAAAGGTAGGGGCAAGTTGGGAAGGAGGTCTACTGGTGGTCCCAGGAGTTGGCGGACCTCCGTGCGGCTTGTACTCGTGCCCGTAGGTCTTACACCCGCAGCCGGCGACTTCATCAGGAGTACCGCGAACCGCGGAAAACTCTGAAGCTGGCCACTTGCCGCGCCAAAGACGCAAAGAGAAAGGTGATGCTGGAGAGTCTCGACCGTGACCCTGAGGGTCGCCCATACCGTGCGGTGCGACAGAAGCTCCGCACGTCGCCCCCCCCCCCCCTTACCGAGCTACTTCAGCTTCCTGCGGGAAGTGGTCGAGGGCCTTTTCCCTCAGCGGGCGCAGCACACCCGTCGATGGCCTACTCGGTCAGGGACGACGGGGGCAGAAAGGACGATGTTCTGCCCGTTAGGGAATTGGAGGTAGGGGCGGCTGTTCTGCGGATCCGTTCCAAGAAGACCGCCCCCGGGCCGGACGGGGTACCAGCCCGAGTGATGGCCCGAGCCCTCGACCATATGTCGGACCGCCTCAGGGGAGTGTTGGACGCTAGCCTCGCGTCCAGACGCTTCCCTGAGTGCTGGAAATGCGGGAAGCTGGTCCTGTTGAGGAAGCCGGGACGGCCTGCCGATTCGGTCGCGGCCTATAGGCTCATAGTGTTGCTGGACGAGGAGGTTAAACTTTTTGAGAGGGTACTCTCTGCCCGCATCGTCCGGCACCTCTGCGAGGTGGAGCCCGACCTGTCGGACGTCCAATTCGGATTCCGAGAGGGGCGTTAGACGGTCGATGCCGTGATGCGCCTTAGGGCCGTGACCGAACAGGCAGAGAGCTGTGGCGGCGTGGTGTAGTGCCAACGCCTTCAATAGTCTGTCATTTAGCTACATCAGGGAAGCACTCCACTACTACGGTGTGCCAGAGTACCTGAGGCGGCTAGTGGCAGACTATTTAGAGGAGCGTACCGTCGTATACGAGGACCAAGAGGGCGTCTTGAGACGGCGACCCATGTCGTGCGGCGTTCCGCAGGGGTCTGTCCTTATGTATGGACCACTCCTGTGGAACGTGGGGTACGACTGGGTCCTTCGAAGTCGCCTGGGCTGGGCGTAATTTGTTACACCGATGACACACTTATCGGCGGGGGCGAACTTCCAAGAGGCGGCGCGCCTGGCCACCAGGGGTGTCGCCTTGTCGCCAAGCTGGCTCCATCAAAATTGGGCAGAAGTTGCCCGATTGTGGAAGCAGCGTCTATCAGCTTTGGAGCAAGCTGTGGAAGTGCTCGTCGAAGGGCCACTTGCCGTCAAGGATCAGGTCTAGATACATGACGGCGGCTTTACTCGAGCTCGGGCAGCACTCGGGCAGGTATCTTGTCGGGCCCGGGGTCGGTGTTCTTCGATCGGAACCCGCTGACTTAGAACTAGACCCAGCCCAGCCTCTGTATGGTCGAGTCGCAGGCGTCCTTGTAACGTACCATCAAGTAACCCATTAGTTCATTTTTATAGCACATCAAATGTGTTTTACGAGACAACTAACGTAGGTTAAATTAATTAAAACAAAACCGAATTGTATAAAACACTATTTTATTATAAAACATATGAAATATTTTGGAATATTTTAATAATAATAATAATAATAAAAACTTTATTTGATACACACAGCATACAAACTAAAAAAAACTTAATCTAAATTTTCCAAACATAAAATAAAAAATTAAAACGAACATTTAAGAGGCTTGCAACATTAAGCTAAAGTCAAATGACGTGGCATTGATGACGTGTACATCTGTTATTTTGGCACACGGTTCATTTGACATTTGTGACTAATTGTGACCAGTTTAAATGAAATTCAATTCGAATTTCAAACAACAAATTAAGCCACATATTATGAACAAACATACAAGATTAAAATAAGCCTCTAAGACAGAACATTAAAATAAATATGGACTATGTTAACGAGGTCTGTACACCGTGTCTAACAAAATGGTGGACTCTCAGCGTTCACTGCGATGGATGTAAACCATCCCAGTACTGATTTTCAGTGCCCACCTTAGCACTCGATTTGACGCCGATAGCCACAGCTACCATCAGTCGTTACATCTCTCTCCTTATTTAAAAATTAATAATAATAGATTGGTAAGTATCTGATTTCTTTTTTTTTTTTTTTTAATTCATTCATTTTTTCTTTTAACAAATACACGGTAGATCATCTCATTCAATCAACTACTCCTAACGCCATATGCAATGTAATGAAAAAAAAATTCGCCATATTCCTTTCAGGGAGAAGTAATCAGTGATTAGAAAAGACGAAAGAAAATAAAACCAAAACTTAGAACAAAATTAGAATTATCAACTGCCATCATACCAGGGCACACCAGACCGTGAAAACATTGGTGCATGTGGACATTAAAATAATGTGGAAATTACAATTATTATTCTTATTAGTACCTCATATTATTGCTATCGCACAGCCACAATGCTGTGACACCTCGGCGATATAACCGGATCAAAAAGTTTAACCAAATAAACTTTATCAAATCCATTTTCATACAAAAACATAAGTCTGTCCAATAAAATTAAACTTTCTATCACTTGCGCTAAGCACAACCTTATTAAATAAAATAATACAAGTTTTTTCCACTCGCAATCCATTGTCTTTTTTATATCTGTGAAGAAACTGTCAGGCAATCTGTCAAATAGTTCCAATTTCAAAATCTCGTCCGCCATTTTGAAATATTGCTGAAAGTCTTCGCTTTTTTTAGTGATTCTTTTGAGTTTTCCTTCGGATACTGATTGATTGGGAAGATGTTTTTTGATTATTGCCTGAAAAGAAATAAAGATTTTAATGAATGGTTTAAAAGGTGGCAACAAAGTTCTTATAATTAATATAGATTTTCAGTATTACGTCATATCTAATGTGAATTTATTCATTACCTGCAATAATGCTCTATAGAGTAGACTCTTCGAGGGCAGTTGTCGCTGACTGACAACCCTGTCTATTGACTGGGCTGCTAGCATTCTCGCATTACGTCCCAAGTTGTACCCTGTAATATATAGTAATAGTAATATATCATTATATAAGTGAGTTTATAAAAAAAACTGTCTTTTTTTGTCTTAGCTGCCAGAATGACTACTCTGCCTGCTGGAAAGCATAAAGTATAAGCATGAGTGAATCCAACAGTGGTGGTCATCATACTCAATGCGAACGCGGACAGTGAAGCTTGGTGGCCTTTTGACGAGGTGGAAAATCCCTTCGGATCTCCGCCCCTCGGAGACTGGGGAGCCAGGTATATGGTGATTCCATTCAAAACCACACCGGCAGCCGGTCTCAGGAGCTCTCTTGAGAGAACCCGGACCATGTTATTTCAGGATCGACGCCGTTCCTGCTCAGACTCTATCCCGGGACACTGTGGTGGCCTAGTGAGATGCGTTTTCACGCCTCGCTTGTAGTACCCAGGATCATAGTGGGAGGGAAACACTTGCGGTGGTAGTGAGTTCCAAATTTTGACTGCTCGACACAGGAATGAAGAAGCGAAACGTCATTATTTTTACAGGAATATTATCGATGTTTTAAAGCAGTGTATTGTGGCAGATAAGAAAAAGCAACATTATAAAATAGATTGTAATATAATATATTTTCTGTATATTTTACGAGCTTTTTTTCATGTATGGGCCTGCTAAAGTGACTCATAAGCAGAATCACAGAGAGTGGTGGTCACCATACTCATTGCTCGTGCAGACAATGCAACAATGTAGCGTGGTGACCCACACCATGGCGGCCTAATAATGTTTCTGCATCATTGGGTAACTTAAGTTTTCAAGACTTTTGTTTTGGCAAATTTTGTATCGGACCAAGTACAAACAGACAGACAGAGTTACTTTCGAATTTATAATATAAGCATGGATCAAGATACCATCTTATGCCCCCAGGCCAAAGCCCCCTTTCATAGCACTAAAAGACCCAAAATAATAATATTAATAATAAGTTTATTGTCTCAAAATTGTTTACAAAAACGATATAGTATGAGCTACATTATTTCACATAGGTAAATGTATTGACAAAATATTTAATCTACTGATGCTTAAAAAAGGATAACCTGTGCTTTAAGCATCAGCAACCTTCCAATGACACAGGATATTCACATGTAAGTAGGATTCGATTAGCTCTGCGTATTATTGAATGAATTATTAAAAAAGCACCTTGTACTAAAAAATATGAAAACTAGTTCTATGTTACGTACATCTCATCTTACTGTGTGTGTGTGTGTGTGTATGTATGTATGTATATATGTGAGAGTGTGTGTGTGTGTGAGTTACCGTAAGGCTTGTGTGCGCACAGCAGGCATCATAGTCCGGTGCAGATAATTGATTCGGTTTCATCGTATGTTAGCTTCTGAAGGTAGTCTTGAACGACTTTTTTACATGCATGTTTACTTTGATCGTGAAAATGCAAGCAGTTATCTAATTTGTTGTATAGGTATCTGCCGAAGAAATAATAAAATTTATGTGCAAAAGAAGTGTTACAACGCGAACCTCTTACAATAATATTTTTGCGTTTAGGGCGTAGTTGGATCTGTTGGTAATGTAAGGAGGACGTTGTCTCTAATTCCTTATGCTTTTTCAAAACCGTTTGTAGTATAAAAATTTGGCGCACAGTAAGGACTTCGCAATACATAAACAGGTCCTTTGTCGGGAAGCGGTATGGCTTGAAAGTGCAAACTTTAAGTACTGCCCTATGTGCACGTTCAATTTCTATTAAATGGCTTTTTGCTGCCCCACCCCAAGTAGAGATGCAATACCCAATTATTGATTGACAGAGTGCGTAATAAATCATTTTAGTTATATTAGAATCAGCAATATGTCTTAGGTGTTTGAAGACAAATATGAGTTTGCGCACTCTGCCAGAAAGCTTACTTATGTGCGGTTGGAACGACATGATCGTCTAATATGACTCCTAAATATCGAGTAGTAGATGCTTGTGCAAGTTTTGGGCAGTTACATTCAGAGTAACAGTCGGCCTGTTTATGGACTATAATGCCAAAGTTACTTACATTGCTCGAAGGGGTGTTTCTAATTTTGTAGGTCATAAATAATGTTTTGTCAACGTTAAGGTTTAGCAGGTTAGCTGTTAGCCATTGCGTAACCTTATTCAATCCATTCTGGGCCACATGCAAAGCATCCTGCCACGTTTTTGCTCTAAAGGTCAAAGCGGTGTTATCAGCAAATGCCACTATTCTTCCAGACTCCAGGGCAAGTTCACACATATCGTTTACATACACCAAAAACAACGTAGGGCCAAGGATGCTTCCCTGTGGGACGCCATGTATAACTGGGAGTTCCCCACTGACATGGCCATCAACTACTGTGCATTGTGTACGATTCGATAAGTACCTATGGAAAAGATTCAACTGGTTTCCACGGATTCCCATCGCTTCTAACTTAGCACATAGCCTGGGAATTGAGACAGTGTCAAAAGCCTTTTTCAAGTCCAGGAATATCGTCAGACATTTTTCTTTATTGTCTAGTGCTTCCACCACAAAATTAGTGAGATCATGGACCGCCTCATCAGTTGATCTAGATTTCCGAAAACCATACTGTCTGTCAGATAGAAGGCCATACGTTTCGACATATATTTTGAGTCTGTTATTCATAATTCGCTCTAGTATTATGGAGAGGGTAGGCAGCACAGATATTGGTCTATAATTGCGGACGTCATTTTTAGCTCCTGTCTTGTATATAGGATGCACGAGAGCTTTCTTTAGTATGTCCGGAAAAATACCGGTGTTAATACACAAATTAAAAAGATAAGTGATAGGTGGAACAATTATAGATTCGTATTTTTTTAACACATAAGCAGGAATACCATCAATACCAGTAGCACAATCTGTACGTAAGCTGTTCATAATTTGCTGTATTTCATGTTCGTCCGTTTCCAGACACACAAAGGAATTTCTGGTATTATAGTTCAGGTAAACCATTCTCTGGTCATTTAAAACTGGTACAGTAGACGACTGCTCTGCTAGGTTCTTACCAACCTCGACAAAGTATTTGTTAACAATATTAATGGAGTCTAGAGGACTGCGATCTGCTGCAAGCAGTTCCTTAGCCGACACCTTCTCATTAATAGTGGTGTATGTGACTTCCTTGATAACGCTCCAGAGCTTTTTAGGGTTATTGTACGCCTTCCCAAGTAGATCTCTTTCATATTGTACTGTTCTATTTTTCAAAATAGTGCTGCAAAAATTCCGATATCTTTTGAAGGTGATCCTGAGTACCTCATTATCAGGCGATTTTTTCGATTCCTTGTGCATTCTGTCTCTATTACGCATACACCTTAATAACCCGGGGGTAAACCAAGGCTTTAGGATTCTAAGGCGGTGTGGCACAGAATAGATATTAGAACTTAGTGAAATAGCTTTACAAAGAGAATCCACAAGGTACCTGTAAGCGTCATTTGCATCTGATATTCGATATAAGGGAGAGAAATTTAAAGATTTAATGTGCCTATCAAGAAGTTTGTCATTTACTATTTTGTTAACTTTGTTTTTCTTTTTAAGATTAAACGATTTATATAAGCAAAGCATGACTGCATTGTGGTCTGTTACAGTGGAATCAAGAACTAAAATTGAATTTTTAAGTTTGCTATGCAATATTATATGATCTAGACAGGTATTAAAATGCGTTACTTTAGTATGACCGGGCAATAAGCCATGACTAGCCAACAGGTTTAAGTACTCGAGAGCCTTAGAATGACAATTCTCCTCAACAATATCTATATTAATATCACCTATTAATACAGTATTGGCGTATCCAGAATTCCTCGTTAGAATACAATCTAGAGATTCGAGAAAGTTGGCTATATTTTTTAACGAAGGTAGGTCGAAGGTCTGTAAATAGCTATAATGCAGATATCTCTATTTATGCTTATTATTACACCGTTGGCATCACAAAAATCTGCTTCTGAAATTTTACAGTCTACTATGTTGTTTCGAGTGTATACAACTATTCCGTCATTCTGATTAAATGTCTTGGTATTATAAAAACAATTATAACCGTCGTAAGACTGGGATATCAGGATTTTTAGATAACCAACATTCAGTAGGCACTATTACATCTTGTTGCACTTTTGTTCTCGCAATGAGAGCGAGTAGTCCAGATAAATTAGCCGATACACTTTTAATATTCTGAGTTATTATTGTAAAAGTATCTTCCTGGTTGCCAAGGAGAGTGCTACATTCCTCTGCCTAACAAGAATCTGAAGTGGATACCTGTAGTCTATTAATCGAGTTTAAGGTTTCATACAATGGGTTGAATGTAACAAAATATGTTATGGATCTGCGTAAAGTTAACACGTGTACTGTTAGAATCATTACAGTATGGACTTCCATTATATTTTCTTAAATAAGTGTGACAGCACCACCTCATGAATCTTATTATCTCATAAAACAGCGATGAGGTTGAGCTGCTGATGCTGCTGTGTGTTATGTATGTCAGATGATATAGTTTATTGTGATAATATACCCGCATATAAAATGTTATGTTATAGGCTAAGGTGTTTATTTTTTTATATGTAGTGAGTGATACACGTAAGAATGAAATGCAGTTAGAAACACTTTCTATGATACTAAAATTTAAAACTAATGGTAAAATTAGAATGAAATAAACATACTTTAAACCAGACAGGCTTTGATTATGGTAATTAGTTACAAAACCCAAAAATAATTTGATTCTATATAAAAAGTTATTACCTCGTAAATAATCCGACATAGGGAATCCCTGACTGCTTTCCTCCCCACTCCCATGATCTCTTTGGAAGACATCAAACACATTGTCATCCACCGTCTCCGTGAGCAGGTGATAGCAGCAAGGCACATTGAACAAGGTCGTTACAGAAGGCTGGGTTGTGAATATACGCAAGGAATCTGGGCCCAGGTTGCCACAAGTGTGGAGACCTGGAATAGTACAAAATAATAAGTAGAAACAACTTCAAGGGTTCGACTCCCAGGACAAAAAAAGTCTTAACAACAGCCCGGAGCATGGAAATTAGTGGTGTATCACGCGCGTGCTTCGGAAAGCACGTTAAGCTGGCGGTCCCAGTTGTCAAGAACATCAGATTGCTTTATCTAATCTACATATATATAAAAATGAATAGCCGAAATGTATGTACGCGTATAACTTCCGATCGGCTTCATCAAATTAAACATTTTTTTTAATGTGTTCGTTCTTGTTAGGACAAGGTTTGTGTACAAGAAAAATTAAAAGATATCGGGAATAGTACATTGTTCACCGAGGGAGGAAAGGGACCGATTACTAGCGAGGGAGCAGTTTGTGGCACAATACTCCCGAGGTAGGAATGGGACTTTCACCCGAGTGCTACACAGTGCTTTATACTACACCTGTGAGGAACATTTAAAGACTTTTATTGTAGAAAGTATTTAAATCAAAACGTAAGACACCATGTATGTAAGACACAATTTAGAATTTGACCGATATTTCGCGCTTCTTTTGTTTTTTTTTATTCTTCACAAAAGGATGTCAGTGGCACGGAGATTCCATATTTAAATTATATGAAAACTCCTTGGGCAGGCGCGCGCCATTGATAAGATAACACATGAGAAATGAAAATTCATACAACTTTCTCTCCCGCTAAAACACGTTAGAAATGGATTTTCATACATTTTTTCCTCCTGCTTATTCAGGTCAAGGAAAAGACTAACGTTCTCTTTTCATTTTCTACTGTTCCGATCAGGTGTAGTATAAAAGTATTTTGCTGTCCGCGACTGTACACTGCCTGTGGGAAACTGAGACCGATATGTAAATATGGCGGTACGAAGTTCGCCGGGTCTGCTAGTAAATATATAATTTACAAAAGAAAAATACTGTCTCATTTACTCAAATAACCTCAACATTTGGGAAGCACTTATTGTATCATGTTTAATATCAGCAAGCCCGCAATAAAGTCGTTAAGTTCATGCCTACCAACTCTAGTTATATCTAAACAAATAAATAAAATTGGAGTGTCTGTTTGTTCCGGGTTATCTCTGGAACGGCTGGGTCGATTTTGACGGGACTTTCACTGGCAGCTATGATGTAATAAGGAGTAACTTGGGCTACTTTTTTAGACTAGCTTTGCCCCGCGGCGTTACCTGCGGTTGTTGTTGTACCGCGGGGCTCAGCTAGTAGAAAATAATCATAATATATATTTATTAGATCTCATTAATAAACCAGAGCTTGCTCACATACCTGTCAAGAGTATTCGTACATCATCGTTGGCGTATTCTGGAAACGTTTCCTTTACCAGAGCAGAGAGGTCCGTATCTTTCGTGATGAAAGCTGTCGCGAAACGATGCAAATTCTTGTTTATGCCTTCGGTTATAGATTTCTCGGAGCCATTATTTACACGCTTGGCTATTGTATTCCATTGTTTCTGTAAAAACGAAATTATATCAAGAATTTATATTTTATATCATGAGTACGACTAATAATGTGGCAAATCTTTAAAGATCTATATATACAGATACGGATTATTTGGGATGTTGTAAATATGCTAATCAGTGCGAGAACTTCTATTGCGCGATTCAGCCCTGATGGTAAGAAAATACATCCGCCCATGGACACCCGCAAAACCAGGGGCGTCACAAGTGCGTTGTCAGCCTTTGGGGGATGGGGAGGAGGATGCTTCTGTATCACTGGGCCTGACTAGATACCTGTATGATGTTGATTCTTTGGGCAGCCTTGGTAGCAGCGAGAGCGTCGCAGTCCAGAGACAGACAACGCGTTCCGTGCGCTAGACTCAGCAACGAACCCAGAGCTCCGCGACCGCCACCCGCCTCCACGCAGCACTGAGCCATCCCCGCTCCACCTGCCGTCTGCAGAGATGACACCAGCTGCGACATGCGTTGCCCCTGTCCACGCTCAGGGTTTAACATCTCGTACATACACATAATATAGTAATCACCCATAGTTGTTCATACAATTGTGTTTATCTTTACACTAGCTGACCCACGAAACCTCGTCTGCGGGTAATAGGAGACGCAGACGAGGTTATGGGTACTACCCTCGCACAGAAGATCACCGTAAAATGACAGCGTTCTTGCTGTCGTGTTTCATTGGTGAGTGGGAGGCCCAATGATGCAGAAGCATCTCTAGGCCGCCATAGTGTAGGTCACCATGCTGCATTGTTGGATTCACAATGAGTATGGTGACCACCACTCTTAGATTCTGCTTTTGCTTTCCATCAGGCAGAGTAAGGTCACTTTGGCAGGCCCATACATTAAAAAAAAAGGCGTCAGCTGGTACCTATGATATAAAATGAAGTCTCTTTTAGTTCTTGTTTGCTTAAATCTTTTAAACTATACAACATATTTGAATGCGGTAGATAGTGATTTAGGAGGAAGATTTATATGTATACCCCTACACATCATACTTGAGAAAAGCCGAGAATTTAATGAGCGGGTCAATAGTATTTTATATAAATTTTATTTAAATACGAGTACCTGGATGACCGAGCGTCGCTCGGTATTTTTTTTTATAAATGGGTTTTTTGGCAACATTGGGACTATCCAAATTCCACCATTTTGTTATTTTCTTTCAAAAAAAATAAGTTAAGTGGCGCCCTCTCTTGGTACGCCCTCAATACTGTTTATTCTGCACCTTATTTATTTATTTTTATTTATTTATTTAAACTTTATGCACTTTTATACATCGGCGGACTTAATGACAAGACAAACGATAAAATTTGGTCTTATAAAGAAATTGAAGATAAATATAATAAAGACAACAATTATAGAAAAAACGAAAAAAGAAAAAAAGACCTATATAGATAATTCTGTTTTACTCCACTTATATATATATAAGACCAAATTTTATCGTTTTGGATAAAATTAAATTAATGTGTTGCTTCTGAAAACGAAGTCTTATATATATATATATATATATATATATATATATATATACAAGAATTGCTCGTTTAAAGGTATTAGATACAATGAAACATCAAGCAATCTTCAGTTATACAGTTGACAAACAAAGGAGAATGGCAGATCCTGTACCGCTAGTGACATGTGATGGCTGGTCTTGAGATTTGCACCGTTTATAAAGTTACTCATCCTGAATGTTTTTAGGTAACTCTCATATTTTTAATTAATTGCAAAGGGTAAATAAGTTCTTCTGAAAAAATGTTATGAATGCTACAACTAAACGTTTGAGTTAACGTCAACAAAACGATTTCGTTATTTTCTAAACTTGCCATGCATAAAAAGTAAAAATCATAAATCGATTTTCATAATGAAATCGATAGTCATTCATGAGGTCACTACTGTTATTAACATTTAAAAACAATATTTTTTAATAAAAATATTGACTGTACAGATTTAAAGATAAAAGTAAAAGAAAATATATTTCAAATCAATTAATTTTAGTTATTATAGGTCTATTATGTTTTGTAAGTAACGTAAGGACTAGATTAATCGATTCTATTATGTGAAAAAGTCATACATCTGATTTGACCGGGCAACATTTTATTGACGAAATACGAAAAACAAAACAAACAAAACAAAAATGTCAATAACCTAGCTTGTATGCTTTTTTTGTTGTTGTGTTTTCAAAGAGCGAAAGCTTATTACGCGTTTATGACAATATCCGGTGTACATTAATTTGATTTGTGTCAGACAACACAATCTTGTAGACGAGAGTGAAAACCTAAGCAAATATACAATCAACTGTGGAATTATCATGGACATGTAAGTAGTCTAACAGACTTACAAACATTATTTCTTTGTCATTTGTAAGATAACAAATATGTTAATTAATTATAATGTAAAATATTGTGTTTTATAATTAGATATTTTATTTTAGATTTCACCGTGGATGAAACTTGTATTCCTATTCCTTGTATTGCTGGACAATCTCAACATTATTTGTGGTGTTTGTGGGTGGGGTACAAATACCTTTTGCTAAACACCACAGACCTGAACATACTGCTTGGTTGGAACATGAGCAGGTATAATATTTAAAAGCTTTTATGTAAATAAAAAGTAAATAGTAACACAACTGTCAGAGTTTTAATATTTTTAAACTAAAAAAAAATCAATCTCTTTAAAAATTATCAAAGTGGTAAACCCTTTTATCCATAATAGCAAAAGGGACCTTATTCTGATCTTTAATGTAATTGTGAAGAATGAAAATGTATACTCCTACTTTTACAAAAAAAAATATTTTCAAAAGTAACTTCTTTTCTTTTCACTTTTTTTAATTTCTGTCACATCTTATCATTATATACTATATGTTTTCAGTTTTCATTAATGAATGCAGAATGTGGTGTATGCTGACAAAAAGAAAGTGTGTGGTGTCACAAGTAGTGGTCCTTATCGCTTGGAGGCACATATGCGATGAAGAGTAAAATCATCATCAACAACCCATGATGTCCCACTGTATTAAATGTATAATCTATACAAATAAATAAAATTGGAGTGTCTGTTTGTAATATTAAAATAACTGCTTTTTACTAAATGCAATATATGTGTACAGGTACATATTTATACCAAAATAACATTTTTTACAATTTTTGTCTGTTTGTTCCGGCTAATCTCTGGAACGGCTGAACTGATTTGATGGGACTTTCACTGATAGATAGCTGCTGATATAAGGAGTAACTTAGGCTACCTTTTTTAGACTAGCTTCGCCCCGCGGTACAACAATAACTGCGGGTAGCACTGCGGCGTTGATTAATTATGAATATTATTTACTTAAATTAAGTAATGTACCTAAAAAGGTTGGTTGGTTAAGGCACATTGATGTCTTCCAGATAATGCTCCCTTACTTATTTCTTGAAGGCAAATGAGTATTTGTGCACTTTTGAAGATTTTGTTTTCATCACGACTATAACTTAGACAAATCATCGTGATGCACTACTAAGCTATTGCTGTAATTCTATAGTTGGTTTAAAAACTGTAAAATGCTGCTTAGGATCTGTTAAGATATGAGTGGGCATCCATGAAGTTTAACTTGACCAGCTCTTTTCTTAAATGACATTATATTGAGTATGTAGCGTGGATGTTTACATTCGTCTACAATAAATGAATACTGCAATTTGTAAGATTCATGCATGAATTCTGCAATATTATTTGCTATTTATATCGTAAGTATAACAGCAGCACAAAAAAAAATAGAAGCGAGGCTTATGTCTCACCAGTTAACTACTGGAGGGTTATGATAATCATAAGAGTACAACATAGGTTTACCTGACATGGTTTATTATAATGCATGTATGTACATTTGTCTACAATAAATGAGCACTGAAAGTAAAATATGGTTTTATTTGCCTTATACCCTAAAAATAATAGCATTGCAAAGAGAATGAAAACTTGAATAGGATTTTGTACGAGCGTAAGTGGACAATGTGGTACTATAACAGATAGTAGGCCAAAATCTTCATCATAGACTTTATTTTTATATTCAGTCAGTGGACTACGTTATAATGACTATTTGTGTTTATGATGGTCAGAACACAATACAGTGTTCTATCATTGTATTTTAAAATCGTAACTGTTCATGAGAAGGTTTTGTTCAGAGCAATGCTAGAAACATACGTATCTTTTACGTATTATATAGTAATATTAGGACACCATAACCTTTGATTATTAATATACATTATTTAGGACCAACATTCCTTCTCTTTCCAAACGTTGACAACGAACGAAAACACTTTTTGACAACTCATTTGTGACAGCTAGCTGTCATAGATTGCAACTTCATTACAAGTTGATGTAATTATGTGAATTTAAAACTGAAATATCTTTTGAATGCCAGCCTCTAAAAATCTGATAATTTAAACTGATATTGTTGATGATATAACTAACCTAATAAATATAACAAAAATCTCAACCATGAGAAGTCGAAAGCGGTACAAAAGTCCCATACAAACCTGCCATTGTCCTTTCTGTCAACTGTATATTCTTTTACATAAAATTATTACCTCATAACTCTTCTTGCTGGTCATAAACTCTTTGATCTTGACTTCTGGCAATATATCACCACCCCATGCTTGGATATGTTCTTGTAACTTCTCAGTAGATAAACAGTATTCATTATTGACTTTTATACAGTGGGACTGGGCTGTCTGTATCCAATTGAAAAGAGCTGTATTCTCTGGAATTGAAAAATAATACAATTTAATTAAATTTCGCTATATAGATATAGAAACAATTATTTAAAACACTCAGGACAATTCGAGGCCACGATATTGCGAAGTGGTTTCATGTTCCTCCAACACAAAAGGTACCTAGGCCCTTCGACCTTCTTACCTGGCGGGCCTCGATCCAATAGTTGCTATTGGGAAGTTGTAAGCCAATCAGCCAGAATATTTCTATATCGCGATTCAAGATTAGTAGTTACTTTGTAGTTCGATGTGTCAACGATAGATGGCGCTGTACTTATTCCATTATTTTCATTAACTTTAATTTTAATCCTGACCGGTTTCGGCTTATCAAAGGTATCTTTCAGCAACAATTTCCATCAAGTGCCGACAATCAAGAGTATCAATTATAATTCAAAATCATTAATATTTTCCATTCACTGTTTAGACATAAGTCCTAGTTAGAATCGACGCTCACCTTGGTTGGTCTGTTCAAAGCAGCTCCAATAATTATTTACTGAGCCATTCAGGTCTTCAACATCAAGATAGTCTCTCAAACTCATAGGTAGAAGTTTTTCCCAATGGTTCAGTGTGAGAAACTCCACCATATGACAATTGGCAATTGGCATCAACGGCGTCAGGTATTTGGTGATGGAGTCAATATGATGACGTACTTTAGTGATTGAAGATTTCATTGAAGATTCTGTAAATGAAGAAGTTTCGAAAACAACTTTTCAATTGTTTATCTATACTAATATTATGAATTCGAAAGTAATTCTGTCTGTCTGTCTGTTAGGCATTTACGGTTAGTCTGCTTCACCGGTTTTAATGAAATTTGGCATGGGGGTACTTTGATTCTTGAGGAAAGACAAGCTACTCTTTACTGCGATAACCGACATAAGGTAAACATTAGTATATCTTGAAGAATGTTAAAAACTATTTTCTATCACTCTGTGACCCGTAGGACTGAAGCAGTGACCATAAATGTTGAGAAAAGTCTAAATAAAGGCCTATTCAATTGGTTCAAAAAATTATCATCATGATCCCCAAGCTTTTTCGCAAACAAGTTTTGGGTCAGATTTTAGTCTACCATGATACAGTTAAACTTTAACTTGCTTGTGTGTAGCAACTATTGTCAGAACTACAAATCCCAATTATTAAAATTAATGTTTAGCAGAAAAATAATAAGTTTTATTTTATGGCCAGAATTCTAGAAATATTTTATATACGACTTTCAAACCTTCAAGAAAAGAGCGTACTCCTTGTTAAAAGGCCGGCAACGCACTTGTGACGCCTCTGGTGTTGCGAGTGTTCGTGGGCGGCGGTAATCGTTTACCATCAGGTGATACGTCTGCTGGTTTGTCCTCTATTCAATAAAAAAAAAGATATAAGTATTATATTTATTTTTAATATCAAAAACAAAGTCTTATTAGTATAAGAGGAGTTACTTTTGATCACTGAATCTATGGCCCAATGGAAAACGTATGTATGAATGTGGAATTTAATATAGTCACAAATTTAAACAGAACTAACCAGAATATTTAGAATGAAACTCCTGCATCATAAGGGTTAGCTGACGGTATCTTTAACAGAGCACAAGCCTTTCTATATTGTGCTCTCACAGTCTCTGCCATACCCAGTATATCATGGTCCTCTGAGTTCACCCGTGGAAATGCATCTATGAGTTCTTTAACCCTGGTCAACTGTGTCAGTATTTTGGTTGAATATTTAACATCTGCTTCTTGATTAAGATTGATGTGGTGTATTATCACACCTAGGTAGTAGCCTGGACAGAATCATTATATAAAAATATTTAATCATGTAATTTGTTTTACAGTTATATATGAGACAATTCTTGTATATCCTTATATCTCAACTGCCTTGTTGGTCTAGCGGTTGATGTATGCCACTGCCGATCAAGAGATCGAGAGAGTGCGAGAACAGAGAGTGCACCAGTGTTTGCACACACATTTGCGCACTATAACATCTCCTGCATAGTTGGCTGGTCTTCCTTGAGGTTGGCCGTAAACCGTAGTGCGTTAGAAATGCAGGGGATTTCAGGGAGCGATAAATCGATATAGCTAGAATTCATTTTTAGAAAATTTTGTAAAAAAAACGAGCAAATTATTTCTGTAAATAGGTTTTCACAAAATACTTCAACTTGCTAGAAAACTTTTAGTATAATTAAATAGAATTAGATTAATATTTGATATCATATTTTATTTGCCTCGAACAACATCTCAGAAATAATTATTCGGTTTATAGTTGGATAAGAACGGTAGGAACCTACTCATGTTTTATAAATTAATATGCTAAAAAATAAGTACATGTATTACAATTTTTACAGGAATTAAGGCGATCACTTTTTCAAGGTATTACATACCTCTGTTTTGCCTGACGTTTCGACCAGGTTGCACTGGCCGTGGTCACAGGAGTCAGCCTGTGACCACGTCCAAATGTGTGTAAAAATAATAATTGTTATATCATGGAACGCAAAAGTTTAAAAGTTAGTAAGTACCTACATGTATTATTAAATTTCATATTATAATTATATTCAGTCATCTAATTATTTTAGACTTAACTAAAAATATAAGACTCCTATCGCAGAGAAAAGCGGGGTGTACGAACTCTCATGTGCAGTGTGCAACAAAAAATACATCGGCCAAACAGGCAGGGCTTTCCAGACCAGAATAGCAGAACATGCTAGGGGTTGGAGGCTAAAAAAGATGGAGTCCAATTTTGCGGAACATTTGCTGTCAGAAAACATTCGTTCGATCCTAAATTGGACTTTAAAGCACTACATGTATGTGACAAAGGCAGAAAATTAACCGCTTTGGAGGCGTTAGAAATCAATAGGATGTTATTAGGGAATCGGGACAAGGTGTTAAATCAACAATTAGATATCAACAATTCACCACTATTAAAATATTTCAAGTAATGTCATCTACAATATTTGTAAGGGGAGTTTGTATAATTTAGACGGGTTATAGTTAACACATTTAATGACTTTTACGAATTTTCGACATATAATTTAATAGACATATAGTATGACACAATTTTGGACATTAAATATAAAGAGGACATGACATAACCATTTTATTTCAAAAATTTTCAGCATTAATGTCGATTTTAACAATTTTTAATTATTAAAATCAATATATTATTTGTAATTAGTATGTTCATATCATAACTGGGACTTTGTGTAGCTGTAAGTTACTAATTTAACAAATAGCGTAGGTGGAGACAAATACAATTTCCCTGATTTCGGGGAAAATTCCTTACACGGACACACTGATATTTACAACCCGGTCACATTATCTAGAGACCTGGCGTCGATGACGTCACGTTGCGTCGGCGCTCTGATATGGTGCGCAAAACAAGTATCCTCTAGTAGGATATTATTATAAACAAGACTTCCAACAAAACAAAGATTGTGTTACTTAATTAATTTAATGTAGGTAATATTATTATAATAATATTATCATTATCACATTAATTTTAATTTATCTATTTTACAAGCACACTGTAAATTAAATTGTACTATGAAATGCAAGAAATAAAAGGCTTTTTATTTTATTTATTAATATTATTATAATGATATGATTAAAATGATGGGAAATAAATGAAACAATCTTGGTTAAGTGGGTACAAGAAGTGTTTATTGCACAAAATTACAGACTAAAAATCTTCTTCAGAATATATGATTGGCTCGATGCCAGTCATTGTCTCATTATCGCTATCGCTGATCTCACTGTCCGAACTCTCTTCGCCTAGGGATTTCAAAATACTTTCACTGTCCCACTTCAAAGCAACGAAATAGTAACAAACATGTCCAAACTAAACCAAAATGTCTAAACTTAACAAAAATGTCCAACGTTGCAACAAAAACAATATTTTAACGTAACAGCAATAACAAAATAACAATAAAAGTCCAAACGTAACAATGAAATGTTTAAAAATATACCACGAAAACAAGTCGACGCGTATCGGCAACGAAAGTGCTAACCGTACTGACGCGCCGTGGCGAGCGCGGGGAGGTGAAAGGAGAACGGGGCGGGAGGTTCGCATTCCAGCGAGGTCTCTAGATAATGTGACCGGGTTGTACATGTACCCGCAGTTGGTGGGTTTTAGATGTGAATATTTTATTTTGTATAATCAGTTACCTTTGATGATGCCATAAGGCGAAACCGGTCAGGTGTAAACAAAAATAAAATAGTGGAATAAGTAAAAGTGATTTTAATTCAAAAATGTATTAGACTTAACTGTACCTGCCGACCTGCTTGCGCAGCTAACTTCAGAAACGTCATAAAGATTGGTTCGGGCTATACTTAGTATTTGTATACACAATTTCCTTTAACATACATTTAAAGATAGGGCAGGCACATTACTAGCACATATAGAGTATAAGTTACCTAGCTCTCGTCCGAGTTCAGCACCACGATGGTATCCTAGATGGAAACCTTCTGGGTTGCCTAACTGGCTGCCCGCTTTAAATCCTTCTTCATAACTTTCTTTATGTTCTCGTTCTTCGCTAAGAAAAATATCATCTAGTAAATCGTTAAAGTCCTTTTCTTCAGCCATTAGTAACTTTAGGTTCTTTCAACATTCTAAACACATCCAACTTTCGATAGGTATCCGACCGAACCTCTTTTACAGGTTATTTTAAAAATGACTTAAATGAAAAAACTGGTGACATCAAATGGTATTGATACAAAACAATATTATGGGAAATATCTCTTGTTTTAGATTTGTAGACGACTACACATTTTGAGGTTATTCTTATTTACCTTTTATTATTTATCACGATGACATTAAGGTTAAAGTAAATAAATGAGGTTAAAATGTTGAATAACAACTTTTTAAACTGAAATTTCCTTGATAGCAATAACAAAACGTATACTCAGCAAAATGTGTACATACTAGACTTTTAAATGAATGTTATTTGAAAAAGTTACAGGTGAACCTTATAATTTTTAAGCAGCGAAAAACGTAGTATTAAAACTTGATTATTATTAAAAAAGAAAGATCAATGAGGTATAACTTTTATCTTGTCTTGCAATAATAAACCGTAACATATTTCATTGATGATCGTATCATTTGACTTATGTCAAAGTCGTATCAAAATGACAGGACGTAGTACCTATAGTTTTACACATCCACACCACATTTCCACAAACCACCACAGCTGCACCCGGTTCATTTTGGACTTAAAATTACAAATAGTTATCTGAAAACCTAAACCACTCATTTTCTTTCCAATATGTCTACGTTGTATACATCAAGTGAAGTAGCATCTCACAATAGTAAAAAAAGTTGCTGGATTGTTATAAAAGACAATGTCTACGATGTAACTAGTTATTTGGAGGAGGTAAGTAGAAAGATTTGATTTAAATAAATAATCGAATAATCGATAGCTTTGCAACAATTCTATACATAGTATTGTGGTGAGAGATCGTTGTCTTTGCTTCTGTGTACACTGAACAGCTTTTAAAAAATTATCATTTTTAATACACACACAACATATGTTTTAATTTATGTATTGTCTAGGTTAGATGGTAATTAACGAATCAACCTATACAAATTTCCTGTTGTGAATAAACATATCCCCGATTATATTGTTGCGTGAATTTATTTTAAGCTCAGGCGACCCATAGGTACTTTGTAAATACGTAAATTTTATGACCAATTCATTGTTACAATAGTCGCGTTATGGCAAAATTACTGCGGTGGTGTTAATAAGTAATTTATATAGAGATGTAACACGTTTAATACACTATTTGATAATAATTCTAAGTTTTTTTTAAGTATGTGAAAAATCCCGCCAATTTTTATGATTGGTTTGGCCTCGGGAACGAAATACATGGCAATAGGGTCTATTTTACTTTTAACTTTCTGTAATCAAAAATCTATATGTAAGGTACCTATCAATATCAATACATATAATTGAGACCTCTTTGGAAAGGGTCTCAGATTGGGGTAGGCTTAATTTAGTCCTATTTAACCCCACAAAGACGCAAATTTGCGCGTTCACCGAAAAAAGCTGACTTTTATCTGCCTCAGCCAACATTGGAATACTTGGTGTCGACATATCGAGTGATTTTCAGTTTCGTGGCTATTTGGAGGGTAAGGTCCAATTGGCCTCGAAGAAGCTTGGCGTGCTCAACAGATCGAGACAGCATTTCATTCCGGCCCACCGCCTACTGCTTTATAACCTCAAATCACCGCCGTGTATTAAATTTAAAATGTTACTATCACACTAATATATAAAGGCGAAAGTTTGTGTGTATGTTTGTTACTTCTTCACGCAAAAACTACTGAACGGATTTGGACGAAACTTTACAGTAATATAGCTTATACATCAGAATAACACATAGGCTACTATTTACTGCGATAACCGACATACACGCGTGCGGAGCCACGGGCAACAGCTAGTTAAAAATAAAACCTCGGTTTGTTATTTAGGATTGGTTTTAGAAAGAAATTTTTCATTTATTGAACATATTATTACAGTTAATGAAAAGTCTAAAAAGAGTTTCTTTGCACTGACGAGGATATCAACTGCGACATGGGGTCTGTCATATAATACACTAAAGATCATATATGGAGCTACTTATTTGGGTTCTATTTGCTATGGTGCTCCTGTATGGGCAGATAGGGCGACTGTAGGTGCTGTCCGTCGCAAACTGTTACAAGGCCAACGACCTGCATTGATTTTCTTGTGCAAGGCATATAGGACGGTTAGCACTGAGGCTTTACCGGTGTTGGCAGGTGTTCTTCCGGTCGATCTCGAGGTGCAAAGACGTACAGCCATGTACTATTCCACACTACAAAACATGGAATGCGATTTTTTGCGCATACGAGACCGCGGAAAAATCTAAAAATCTAAGAATCATCTAAGGGGGCCACCTCTACCAGTTCTTTCCATCTGTTCGCGAAAGGTTGTCAAGGACATGGCTCGAGGTAGATCACTGTGTCGCTCAATTTCTTACAGGTAACGGTAACTTTAAGAGCAAACTATACTCATTTAAATTGGTCGATTCACCATTGTGTCAATGCTTAACACCTGATTCTAGCTGTGATCAGTCGGCTCATCATATCCTCTGGGAATGTAGTCTTTGGTACAATGAACGTAACATGATGCTAAATAGCTTACAAATAACGTCTGGGGTAGTATATTATGGGGATCTTGTGTCAACTGCGGTGAATTTCCGTGCGTTTAGCGATTCTGCCATACATACTATAGAAATCAAATATAGCTCACTTAGGACCCATAATATTTTTATCCGTGGTGCTTCCCGGTTTGAAAAAGGCGTCTGCCTATTTTGACTCCATTTTGTCTCCCGCTTTGCTAAGGAGGGAAGTGGACTTATTATATTTCCAACTCCTCCAGTTTTCTTCTGATTAATTTCGTTGCGGGTTCCAAGACAGTTAAATTTTTCCTGGGACTTCCCGAGTGTCATAACTCGATGTTTTGGTGGGTCACCGCTGTTGATCCTGGTGTACAGAAGTTACAGTGGTGGGCGTGTGGGCGGGATTAGTCCCATGTAAGGCGCAGGTTCGGCCTCATACAGAATACTGTCCTCATCTTTAGGCAGGGGCACCCCAGTACCAGCTCCTCCCTCTGGACCGCATTCATCGGAGAGCGACTCGAATCGTCGATTGCCAGGAAGTTTCAATTCGGCTATACCTACTCTCTGGCGCTGCATAGAGATGTGGCTTCGCTATGCATCTTCTAAAGCATTTACTATGCGGAGTGCTCCGAGGAATTGTTCGAATTGATCCCCGCCCCCTCATTCTGTCATCGTCCTACGCGACATCAGTTTCATCCCCATCATTTAGATGGTTGACAGTCCACAACTGTGCGCTTTACCAGAAACTTTCTGCCTCGCACAACAGATTTTTTTCAGTTTAGCTTTTGAAACAAGAGGCGCGTTGATTATATATTTTCAATTTTGAAGCCTCGCCACGTTACGGTTATTCTTGTACTTTTGCAACATCAAATTTAAGTAACCCACTTATATCATCAGCTTTGTGCCAGTGCCAATTGCATGCCACTCTGACAATATCAATTTTCAACCACTAACTTATTTCAATAAGGGGATTTTATTATTGCTTGGAATTTAATAACGAGTTCTTATTTTCCTTAATACGTTATGATAGGTAACCTGGAAAATATGTAACCTCGTCGAGTGACGAAAGTATTTTCCTTGATGGCTCAACCAATTGAAATTCCTAGCAATATTGTTGTGAATACGGAAGTTTGTTATGGTTTGACGTCTAAACTAGGTACTTCATGGATTATCTTGTAAAGCATACCCGTTATTCATGATTTTAGTAACAGAACATGGGGTACTTAATATTTAAAAAGTTATTAATACATGCGAATGATACAAAAAAAAAACTGCCTCTACTACCACCCTGGGAGAGTCACGCTTCGGCATGAAAGGGCCGATACGACCGGAGTTATACCACGGCCTCATAGAAAACCGGTATGAAATAGCGCTCGCGCTGTGTTTCACCGAGTGAGTGAGGATACCGGAGGTCCATACCCCTCTTCCCATCCCCCAAAGGCCGACAACGCACTAGTGACGCCTCTGGTGTTGCGGGTGTCCATGGGCGGCTGTAATCGCTTACCATCAGGCGATACGTCTGCTCGTTTGGCCCCTATTCCATGAAACAAAAAACTTATTTATGAAAGTAGACGAAAGTCTTTTTTGTACTCTTGAATAAAAGAATAAATTCTTTCAAATTTTGTTAACAGTCACATGACAACGGTTGTTATTACTTGCATAAGCGCATATATCTGTGAATTTTAGTTTGTAAAGAGTTTCCTGAAAAATAAATTCGCGGCAGTTTAATGACAATCCTAGCCAGGTCAGTCAATGGATTTGTGGTAGACATTTTCTTAACACATTGAGACCCCACAGTATCTCGTTACGTGTAAAAAAAAAACTTCGTTTAAAAAAACCCACTTCAAAAACTGAAAAGTATAAAATAACTTAATTTGTATGTGCTACCTATTCATAGGTTTGAATTCGGCGCCAAGCCAAATGTAATAGTAGGTACCACACACGCTATATTTCTAGACGAACGTCAACGACGTCACCGACGCTTCGGTTGTTTTGTCCTACGCGAAGAGCAGCTATCCCGCTCAAGGTCACGCGCGGCGAGTCCTACTATTACATTTTGGCTCGGCACCGACTTCAAACCTATGAATAGGTAGCACATACAAATGAAGTTATTTTATACCAATGACACAATATACTAAATAGACCGACCCTCCCCTGGCCCAAACTGTACACCGATAAAAGCTAGAAAAATTCACTTAAATCTAGATGGCGCGCAAAAATAAGGTACTAGAAATAGTTTAACAAACTCTATCACCATTTTATTGATATGCTTCAATTATAGTAATTATTTTATTATTTTTCGAATATAAATCTTACTTTCTAATGCTTGTTTAAAAAAAATATTTTTCAATTGCGTAACTATAAGTTATCACCTATTTTTAGGAGATGTCGTTGCAATCGATTTAAATAAACTTGAATATAATGACCTATTTACTACGCTAGATGTCACATTTATAAGTTATTGATATGACATATAGAATATTATATGCTGGATAGCGCCACCAAGTGGCTACAATTACGTCGGACTTTGATTTGTCAAATGGTTAGTTGTCTTACGAAGAGTAAGTAAACAAACAAATTATTTCAATGATATATCGTAAAGGGGCGTCCATTAATTACGTGAGGCATTTTTGAGAATTTTTCGACCTCCCCTCCCGCCTTGGTGAGATATCGTAAGATTTTCATCAACTCCCTCCCGCGTCCCCAAATCTCACGCGAGATTCTTCAAATTTATGTTTTGGCTGTAAACGTGTTGGATTATTGAACTGGTTCTATTACTTCGATTGAAGACTAGCAAAGCAAAATCGAATGCTACTTCGCTGCTCTGCGGAGTTCGGACGAATACGACAAACACTATTGTGTCAGATTTGGCCATATTTTATTCGGAAATAATTTTTCACGCAATTTTACACAATAATTACGTGATATTTGCCAAGACCCTCCTAAGTGAGATTTGAAAAGATTTAGCTCAATCCCCTCCCCCCTCAAACACCTTACGTAATTAATGGAAGCCCCCTAATTTAAATACATTCTATTCAATCATGTAAATCTATGGTGTAGATAATAATGTTGAGCGATTTTATTTCCTGTCTGATATGGCATAATCAATAAATTTTAGGTCATTATATGTCATTTTAATATAAAATAAATGATTGAACTGCAAAGTATAATCTTTATTTTGGAACGAAGTTCCTTATCACGCGTTGCGAAAGGGGGCTAGACGGAAAAAAATGTAACGACACTTTTCGTGCCAAAAATTGTAACCACACTTTTAACATTGAATTGACGTCATAGTGCTGGATACTCACCGTTAAATATAACAAACTGATTGCCAACGTCCATACCATGTTGAATACACCGGTTCTCGTCCGATCATCGACGTTAAGCAACATCGGGCGTGGTTAGTACTTGGATAGGTGACCGCCTTGGAACACCACGTGATGTTGGGTTTTTGCATTTATTTACATAAAATATATTGTTTTATAGTATATTTTGTAAAGCTTGATTATTACTAAAATAATTTGAGTATTTTATGCGCATTTTTATTAGTAGGAGCATATCAAATATAATATATATATAAACTTCGTTCCATCCGGATGTTCTTTGACACCTCTCAAGTTTTTATTATACATATTTTAATTTGTACAACAAGTAATATTAAAATCACATTAAATCAGTCAGGAGATTAACAAATAAATATTATTTCATAGACATACACTTTAAACAGTTTTCTAACAATTTTTTTATCCTATTATTTAAATTACGGCAAAATCCAAAATCTGATGACAGCATTTTAAAATCTAAAGAGTTCAGAAGAGGTTTCTAGAGAATTGACATTGATGCAGCTACGAAAATAAAGGATATGAATTGGACAGAAGACGAAAATAAATTCAGCTTGTCATTATTTTACAAATCTAAAGTGTATTTTTTTCTAAGGCGGCAAGGTGTAGTACTTGCCGCTCCAACCACAATCCGAAACTCCGAAAGTGGCTAGCAAAATCCGATTGTTTTGCCCTGATCTATTTAAAAAAAGAATAACAGAAATTCGAAATGCATTAATTAAAGATAAAGCTTGTGTGATCACTTTCGATGAAATCGCAATAATGTGTAACTTATAATATTCCATCAGCAGTAAAAGCAGAATTGTTACAACTCTTTTAAAAGCTACTATAAATAAACTATTTGATAATAAGTGGGCTTCTGCTAAAAGCTGTTTTTTGCGGTCGGGCTACGAAAAACCAAAATACATGCAAGAAATCAGGGATATCTAGTAACTTTCCCTTTTCTTTTGCAACGTTTTGTAAAATTATTTGCGTTTTTTGATGTACCACATTTAATTAAAAGTATTCAAAATCATTTTTAAACAATAACTATGTTAACGGCAATGAGCAAATTTCGTTTCAAGATGTTACCAAACCATACGAAATAGACAAAACTTAAAACTTGAATCGATCACTTACAAAATTGACAGATAGGCCCATTGAACAGTAATAAAAAAATATGAGATGCCATAGAAACACGCATTGTTTAAAAAAAGTAACACATGCATTAAATGCGATAAAGACGGGCAAAAATTATTTGAAAAATTACACAATTAACTAAAACAAAAACCAACTTCAATGTTCGACTTGATTTCTCTTGGATGCCATTATCAGATCGTAATGTCCTTATCATGGTATCGCCGTTGGGACATATCCTTTCCATTAAAAAAAGAATCATCAAAATCGGTTCATAAACGACGAAGTTATCCGCGAACACACATAAAAAAAACATATATACTGTCGAATTGAGAAACCTCCTCCTTTTTTTGAAGTCGGTTAAAAATTGAATCAGGATGTAATAGAAAATTTGTTTGCGCAATTTCGGCAAAAGCAACAAAAATCCAACAGCAAAGTTGCTAAGGACCATATTTAGGAGTAATTTAGTTAATTTCTTAAAGAGTCCCCATAACAAAAAACTGTGAGGATGAAGATGGTGATTTTATCCAGTTAGCCGTTGGAGAAAGCAAATCATTTTCTCCAAAACCATCATTATCACCAAAACACGCAGTAAACAACGAGAAACAATGCACTCATGAACGGAAACTTATTTATTTATTATTTACCGCTGCCCATGAATACCCGCAACACCAGAGGTGTCACAAGGCTTTTAAGGAGAAGTATGCTCTTTTCTTGAAGATTGATTGAAGGTCGTATTGGTCCCGGAATACCGCAGTCGACAGTTCATTCCACAGTTTTGTTGTGTAGGGCAGAAATTTTCTCGAAAAGCGCACAGTTGACACCTAAATGATGATGATGATGAAAGCGTAGGATGATGGCAAAAAAAGGAGGCAGGGATCAATTCAATCAATTGCTCGGAGTACTCCCCATTGTAAATACGATAGCAGATGCGTAACGGAGCCACGTCTCCACACAGCGCGTGCAGCGCCAGAGATTCCAGTCGAATTGAAACTTCTTGACAATTGACGATTCGATTCGATTGTATATTAGTATTTCAATCATAGTGAATTGAATTTTGCGTGAAATAAGAAATAGGTACATTTTGTATACTCAGAACAATAAAATTACTTGAGGAACTTGACGAACTTGTAAGAGTTGGTTTGCAGATGTTTATATTTGTGCAAAAAAAAGCTGGCAGGTGGCTTAGAAACTTCAGTGAACACATGTAAACAATGAAGGCCTTGCAAATACTAAGTAAATTATTAAAATATTCAAGGAGCTTTTACAAATGCGTGTGAACTTTTCAACACCTACCCACGAAAAAAAATATATTAACTTAATAAAGATTAAGTTTTACTTAAATATTTAAAAAGTGAAGATTATGAGCTGTTACATTATTTTTCTTTCAGTAATCGACATAGATATCATTATTGTGACATAATAAAATATACGTGTCGTTCCAAGATGAATATCTGAGGCCACTTTAAGACGCCTCAATCGTGTTAAATTCAGTTCTCGTACTGTATTAATCCCAAATAATGTATCTAGGCCTGTTCCTTAACAGTAGGTTGACGACAGTTTCACACACACACTTTCAATAGTTTGCTCGAAAGCTTTTGCCGAATTTAGGTAAACTGAGTGTTGCGACAAGATGTACCGCAGAATTCTCCGGTTAATAAACACTTTACGGTACCCGGTGTAGACGGTAGCACTGACCGCCTAGAGTAGGGTGCGCCACAGGAGAGTAGAGAGTAGACAGTAGAGAGTGTTGTTGGTTTGAGCCACACGCGTTTATTACATAATGTCTACGGAGGCAGAATGCGCGTTGTCAGGAATATCCATGTGAGATTTGTTCCGCGTAACGCAGGTTCTTTCCGGTCACAGTTGCTTCGGAAATACCTGCACGCGGTTACTAGAAGTGAGTTGAATCCTGCCTGTCCAGTGTATTGTGCCGATTCACTGTGCCATTACTTGAGCATCGCAGCGTTGGATATAGAATGCAGTTATGGGAGAATATCTCTCGCTGCCAACCATGTTATGCTCCATAGTGGATAGCAACAGAGTTTTATCTTCTGCGAAGATGACATTGCACAGAAAGAGGTGGCGGAAAGGACCAAGGATGAAAATTTCTACTTGGACCTAATTTGCCGCCAGCCGCTGAAACGGACGCAGCAGTGCATTCTAGCAACTCATGCCACCTTCAGTGGTAATTAAGAAAATGTTTAGTTAAAATTACTAATTTAAATTGTAAAATTTAACTGCTATTGAGATGTCTTATAAACAGATATTTACAAAGATGTATTTTAACAAGCATATAGAATTTCTCAAACAACATTTTTCTTAAACATTAATACATTATTTCTTCTTGTTAAACTGCCAAGACTTAATTTCTCCATTTCTATTACAGAAATGTAGTTTTTTTAAATCATTTAATTTGCCGCCCCCTAAACGAAGCCGCCCTAGGCTTCAGCCTACTGAGCTTTCATCACTGAATAATATAACCTAATATAACATATATAATATATGGATTTTTTCAACAAATTTTGATTATTATAACACAATTAAGTAGCTAGACCTACATACAGAGTTTTATGTGAAAATTTAAAAAGTTTCATACAAAAATTAATAAAAAAATATATATTCATGTACCGTATTTACTGAGAAGCATTTATGAAGAAGCTGTTTATTTGAAATTATAAACAGACATTTCAATTTTATTTATTTGTGTGCTCTTGGACGATTTAATAAAATATCACATAAATTACTAATGTAATTATGTGGAAAACGACATCTAGTGGGACATTTTCACTAATACAAAAACAAATAAACTTGACAGTTTACTCTCGGATTCGTATCGGAGTAGAAGCTCAGAAAATATCTTTCAAATTTACGATTTGATACACTTAGTGACATCTAGTGAACATTAGGCTTATTATATATCCGCGTACAACTCTAAGTTCATGCGGTGTAAGTCTAAGTATATATTTCGTCAGTGTTTATACTTTTCAGTTTTTGAAGTCGGTTTTTTTAAACGAAGTTTTTCTTTTTTTTTTCGCTTTTTAGTCTTTCTCAAGTCTCATCTCATCATCAACATTTCACCTAAATAACTTGAAAGAATACGACTAAAGGTAACATACAACATACTGTATAAAATAATAAATAAATATTTCGGACATGATGTTTACAGAATATGAAAGCATGCAGACAATTGCCTTAACTTTATTGCAGGCGCTCACGTAAATTTGAGGGTTTCCTTCAATTTCCTTGGGATCCCATCATCAGATCCTGATATGGTGGCCATGGGACCACATGGGGAGCATACCCTTGCGAATACAAAAATAATTTTCAAAATCGGTCCACAATTGACGGAGTAATCAATGTACATACATAAAAAAAAAAACAACAAAAAAAACCGATGAAATTGAGAACCTCCTCCTTTTGGAAGTCGGTTAAAAACCCTAAAAACTCTGCTAACAGTGTTTCTACAGAGCTTCAATATCGCCTACTTAGGTCGTGAGTCGTGAAGGTTTGATGGCAGACGTTTATATAAACGAAGTTCAACCGTATCATAGTAGACTTAAAACCGACTCCAACCTAAATTGATATTTGATAGTGGCCTTCTTTTACGTGTGGAAACCACCACGGGCCGTCACCTCACCCGGGTTTGCGGCGGAGTGGTGTGTCGGAATCGGACCGACTAAACCCACATGGTGTACCACTCTGCGCCTGAGAATCCTGAGCCTGAGCAGTTCCCGAATCCTCCCCAGGATTCGGGAACTGCTGTTATTAAGACATCCGGACCATCTGATAGTGATCTGATACAGTCTATAAGTTTCTGTTTATCTCTAAATCTTCTACACTTTTTCATAATTTAATTTTTTATAATTTTTTAAAAAGACAACTCCCGCACTAGGAATAAATCCTGTGTCCCGGGGGACTTACAAACATACATTAAATGGACACAAAGAACACCCAGACTCAGAACAACAATTTGTGGATAACACAAAGTGTTGTCCTACGTGGGATTTGAACCCACGACACTTGGCGAAGTAGGAATGGGCGTGGTGACCGTTAAACCACTGAGCCAAACGTGCAGTTCTACACTTTTTGAATGTCATTTCGTTTTCCCTGTTAGCTTTGATGGTCTAAACAGTCTTTTTTCTTTATTTGGTGTAAATGTCTGTTTTTTTTTTGGTACCTTTATTCTAACATATGTAGTTTCAAATACGATCTTGTTAAACTAAACAAAATATAATACACTAGCCGACCCACGCAACCTCGTTGCGTCTCCTATTGCCCGTAGCGTGATAATTTTCCCCCGTTTTTGAAACATTTTTCATCGGTGCTCCGCTCCTATTGATCGTAGCGTGATGATATATAGCGTATAGCCTTCCTCGATAAATGTACTATCCAACACTGAAAGAATTTTTCAAATCGATCCAGCGGTTCCTGAGATTAGCGCGTTCAAACAAACAAACTCTTCAGCTTTATATAATATTATTATAGATTAAAACCTGCATAGTGACACCTTATGTAGATCAAGCTGAGGCAACAAGTTTATCTCTATTGCGTATATTAATAATACTCTGTGTACCACCACTTCTTAGGTGTATCACGTCTTGACGTCTTCATCACTACATAGTATGAAACAAAGTCGCTTCCGCTGTCTGTCTGTCCCTATAAATGTTTAGATTTTTAAAACTACTGCTATCTATCTATCTCTAAAGGATAATCCACAAAAACCATTTTTTTTGTTACGAGAAATAAAGGCTTATTTACGAAGCGATTTTAAGCAATGCAGCAATTAATCCTTATTTAATTAAATACCTTAAATACATTGCGTATTTAATATAGATCAATATGGCCCTTTACAATATGTAATTTAAATGAACATAATTATGATTTAAAATGCATGAATCGTGTCGTCGCTCGGTGGGTGCATCTGATATCCACACGTGCGAAGCTGGGGCGAGTCGCTACTTGAATATTTATTTAATATTTTTGAACCCTTGGATTTAATAATTTGTGTAAACATCATGCTTTTCGCGCGTATCTTGTATGTGCAATATTCTTTATTATCTCATATCTTTTAAACCGCGCTGCACGGATTTATTTTATTAATATATCGTTAGATTCGTTTGGGTAACCCAGTTCTTAGATACCTATGTGACGTGAGAAAAAAAGCCAACATAATGACTGTGAGACGCTATAGTCTAAAATAAAATAATCTTTTTTTAACACTGTTTAAACCTTCCCTGGACTACGACAAACGTTTCAATACCAAAACTAGCTAATTCGGCCCAGCCGTTCTCGAATTTTGGGAGACAAACGAACAGCAATTGATTTTTATGTATAAGACTAGCTGAGTCCCGCGCATAGTCGTACCGCGGATAACGCCGCGGGGCGGAGCTAGTCTAAAAAAAGTAGTCTTAGTTATTCCTTATATCATCAGCTACCTATCAGTGAAAGTCCCGTCAAAATCGTCAAACAGACAGACAAAAATTGTAAGAAATTTTATTTTGGCAATGTACCGTGTATACATACATAGCTGTTATTAACCGACTTCCAAAAGGAGGAGGTTCTCAATTTCATCGTTTTTTTTTTTTATGTATGTACATCGATTACTCCGTCAATTGTGGACCGATTATGAAAATTCTTTTTGTATTCGAAAGGGTATGCTCCCCATGTGGTTCCATGGCCACCATATCAGGATCTGATGATGGGATCCTAAGGAAAGCGAAGGAAACCCTCAAATTTACGTGAGCGCCTGCAATGAAGTTACGAGCAATTGTCTGCATGTCTTCATATTCTGTAGACATCATTAAATTTTCAATGAAATGATGATGAGAGACTTGAGAAAGACTAAAAAGCGAAAAAAAAAAAAATTGTTTAAAAAAACCGACTTCAAAACTAAAAAGTATAAAATAACTTAATTTGTATGTGCCACCTATTCATAGGTTTGAAGTCGGTGCCAAGCCAAATTGTAAAAGTGGGTAGCGCACTCGCCGCGCGTGACCTTGAGCGGGATAGCTGCTATTCGCGTTGAACAAAACAACCGAAGCGTCGTTGACGTTCGTCTCGAAATATAGCGAGTGCGGTACCTACTATTCCATTGGCTTGGCACTGACTTCAAACCTATGAATAGGTAGCACATACAAATTAAGTTATTTTATACTTTTTAGTTTTGAAGTCGGTTTTTTTAAACGAAGTTTTTTTTTTTTTAAATTACAAACAGACACTCCAATTTTATTTATTTGTATAGATTAGATCAAAAACTAAAAAAATTGTGTAGATTAGCGCATTTAACCTAACAAGGTTGAATGCGCTAATCTCTGGTCTGATTTAAAATAATATTTATATTGAAAATGCCGGAAAAAGGAAGGCTACTGGTTATAATGTGTATACTAGCTCATCCACGTAGCCTCGTCTTCGTCTCCTATTGCCCGTAGCGTGATGTTATACAGCGTGAACAAATTTGTTCACCATATAAACACAAATTTTAACAAAAACCGACTTCAAGAACTGGACCACATTGAAATGGGACCCATGCGAGAAGCAACTTAAAAAAAAACATAAAAAGCGGTAGTCGAAAGTTATGAGGTAATAAACATAAAAAAAACAGAGTGATAAACTCCTCCTTTTTTTAAGTCGGCTAAAAACGGTTATATTGAGCCAACCTTAAAAGATAGGCGGACTTTTTTTTAGAACTGTAAAGATGAATTCAAGCTTTAACTGTTTACGTAGCGCACGCAATGGAAGCTCTGAAAAGAAATAATTTTCCGACTTTGGCAACCTTTTTCATTAATACTCCACCTCTATTGGTCGTAGCGTGATGATACATAGCTTATAGCTTTCCTCAATGAATGAGTTATCCTGTACTGTTTTTTTTTATATATTCTAGTTCCCGAGATTGACGCGTTCAACAAAACCAAAAAAACAAATTCTCCAGCTTTAAAATATCAGTATAGTATGGATATAACATCATCTACGACTAACAGGAGGATCAATGAAAAATTTAATAAAACGGGCAAAATATATTCCTTCAAGACGCGACGACACATCAGTCAGTACTTATAAATCAGTGCGTTCTTTGTGCTTTAGTGCCTTGGTTATTTGAATTCCTAAATTTAGTTACGTTGATCTTAATAATACCGAGCGAGTGCAGGTGGGTCCCGAAATTCGTATACTAACCAGAATAACAGAAAAGAAAGGCCTCGTTAAAAGCAGCCATAACATTCGTATGTACGATACTTTCGATACTATGTTGATTGATATCTGAGCTCATTTTCGTTGGGCTTAGAAAATCGCCATAATAAGCTATTTTAAGCGTACATATGCAAATAATAAAATAACGGCATAAGCAACGGTACTCCACTGAAAAACCGTTAGTTTTATTACTCGAACAGTAATTTGTTAAACATAGCTGATCCAAGGTTAAATAATATAATAAAAACTGAGAAAATAATGAGGATTAATTAAGGAAATCTATGGCTTAAAATTTATTTGTTACCTATAGAAGATCCGGGCATTCCTCATACATTTTAATCCTCTGATATCTTCGAAGATATTCGTTTTGATGATATGCTGTTAAAGGTGAAAACCGCATTTAAATCCATTAGGTAAGGTAGGTAAAGCTTACTACCAGCTTCAGAAATAGGTCTGATACTGCAATAGTCCGAAGATTTTTGTGATAATGTCTTCAACTTTCCTCATTTCGACTTTGTAACGCATTACTATCTGCATCAGTCGTATTGTACGCAGACTGAACGAAAGTATGTGTTAGTCTACTTTTGATTGTTAACTGAACACTTTTTGTGATCTTCCACAGCACCCCGGTGGTGAGGATCCGTTACTAGAATCGGCAGGAATGGACGCCACCACAGCCTTTGAAGAAGTCGGACACAGCGCATATGCCAAGTTTGTTTAGTTTACAAAATAATTATCATTATCATCTCTCATGCTTCGGTTTTAGCCACGCTTAACCATTTAAAAATCATTTATATAAGTTCATATTACATATTTAAGTACATCACGTCTTTGTGGTAGATAGAGCTGTATTGTTTTTTTGTCGGATACGTTTAGTCTCACTCATGTGAGTGCGGAGGCACTGAATCCCCCGCGACTGAATGTGGTTCAAGCGGTTTCTTCGCCGCTTCCTACTGCGTTGTGTTGTGATTTCAATCTCTACGTGTGTCACTTTTATCTCCAAATTGTTGTTCTGAATCTGGGTGTGTATTGTGTCTGTTCCTTTTATGTTTGTCAATTCCCCTGTGACACAGGTGTATTCTTAGATTCTTAGTGCCTCCCGCACTTCTCTTTTAACCAACTTCAAGAAAGGAGGAGGTTCTTAATTCGACTGTATTTTTTTTATGTTTGTTATCTCATAACTTTCGAATGAGTGCACCGATTTTGATGATTGTTTTTTTATTTGAAATTAGCGCTTCCTGTGTGGTCCCATTCTGGGTCCAGATCTTAAAGTCGTATTTTTGTTAATAATTGAATTGAAAAGGAGTGTGAAAAATTGAGAGTATTTTCAAATGAAAGATAGGTAAAACTAGACTTTAATATAAATTGTTTACACGAATGGGTTTGTGTTTAAGCGATATAAATATTTTTAGCAATTCAGGGTCGTATTCGCATGTCTGTATTACGAACAGTCAGTCAGGAAATCTGAGCTTGAATCGCTTAATCTATATTTGTCCTTGTTATCTTTGTGATATTATCTCTCTGTAATATAATACGTTGTCGATTGTGCAATCACAATACCAGCAGCCAAATTACCCATAAATAGTGTAACACCTTTATTTCTTCAACCAACCAGAGATTAAAGACATGCATGCAGCATGAATCTTTGGTTAGTGTGGGAAGTCCCGTATAGGACTGTCCTCAATGCTTTTGAATAAAATCCTTATAAGGATAACGTAACAGCGATAGTACTACCGATACACAGGATTATATAATAACAATAAATACAGCATACAAATTGTTGACCTCATCGTGTCGATAGGAATACTTTATTGGCCTTGCAAATTGGGTATTTATGAAGTACATACTTGAGATCGCCACGTGGTCGTTCTCGGACATATGGATTCTGTTTATTTCACCTTCACCTTTATTGTTCAATTTATCTAACAATTTGGAAACATTGGATGTCGTCTTATATACAAACTAGCTTTTGCCAACGGCTCCACTCGCGTGTATGTCGGTTATTGCGACAAAGAATCTCATTGCTTTTATTGTAATCGATTCAGCGGTTGTGCAGTGAAAGCGTAACGGTCAGTTACTTTAGAATTTATAAAATTGGCATCAATGATATTTTAAAACCATAGATATGTTACGTACGTAATAATTTGCGCCGCAATCTGTGCCGTGCCGGCCGTGGCCGCACTACCAAACTATGCTGTAAAACTGCCTGCATTGACAAATTTCACTGATGATGTACGAAAGATACGAAGCAGCACGTAAGAGAAAAATATAGCTATATTTCATTATCACATACAAATGTATTCTTTACTTTCTTTACGTACTGTAATTGCGAGATAAGTCCAATTTGGATGGTATTCGAGTTTTAACTTTTCGGGCACTGATAACAAATCTGCTTTTTTTTTATAATGTCATTGATATTGTTAAATAGTTCTCTACAATATCATATATTATTTGAAATGTATTTGGGTTAGCACCGTGGTGTATATGTGGGTAAAAATCTCGGTTTTTTTGCACATCGTAAGCACGTTTTATCTGTTGCGTCATCAGTTTCACGGTCAACGTAACAAGTAGGTACAAATATATATTGAGTCTTAGATGTTTTTTTAAACGCCAATGACCTTATATAATAGGTCTTTACCTATGAAATTGCCGTTTTGTATGCAATAAGTGAAAGTACTTATTTTTTCAAACTTTTTTATTTCTGTTATTCGAAGTAATCACCCATGCAATCGACGCATCTTTGCCAACGCATTGGCAGTTTATTGATGGGCATCATTCTTGTAAAAATCAGCTGGACGGGAGGCAACAAACCCCTCAAAGGCATTTTGTACTGCCTCTCGGGAATTGAATTTTTTACCCACTAAAAAGTTGTCTAAATTTTGGAAAAAGTAATAGTCGGTAGGTGCAAGGTCTGGTGAGTATGGCGGATGAGGGAGAGCTTCCAACCCCAGCTCTTGCAGCTTGGAGACTGTCTGTTGCACCGACTGTACCGACTATTACTTTTTCCAAAATTTCCTATTATGTATATATAACTCCAGAATGGGCTTACATAAGCTACTTATATAGATTTTATTAAATCTTATCTCTATCCATCTATCTATCTTCTATATATTAAAAAGAGGAAGGTGACTGACATAGAGAGAGATCAACGCACAGCCCAAACCGCTGAACCTAGAATCCTGAAATTTTGCATGTAGGTTCTTTATATCACTTACGTTAGCACTAAAAAAGGATATCTTGAAATTCCACTCCTAAGGGGTTAAATCAGGTGATGAAAGTCTGCGTGAGCGAAGCCGCGTATAATATGCATGTATTGTACCTACCTACATATTAACCTTCCTCTTAAATACCTCTACTACCTATAAGCGAACAGACAGCGGATGCAACTTCATTTCATTCTACATATGTAAAGAGTAAAGACTAGCTGTGTCGTTATTAATTACATTTTCACACCGTTTAACATTTCGGTAGTTATACAAATATTTTAAGATTAATATCAGATAAGGCGATCCAGTTATTCTTAAGTTTTAGTGAGACTAACGAACAGCACTTACGTTTTTTCATGACACTAGCTTTTGCCCGCGACTCCGCCTGCGTGTATGTCCGTTATAGCGGTTAAGAGTACCGTAGAGTAGAGTCCGTAGAGTACCGTCCTTCCACATAATATAAATCAAAATATTAGCCATGAAAGCGTAACAGAATGACAGTATGGATATTAGTTTTTTTTTGTGGCGCGATCATCAATCAATGCGTTCCAGTTTTGATGCAATGATTGATAAATGATTACACCGATACTAGGTCCCCTAAAAACTATGCAAGTAATCCGCGCGGATAACTTGCCCTGGCCTTACGATGCCGACAGCATGTTCGACATGCTGCGCCGGCATCGTAAGGCCACCGGCACTTGCCGCTGGATACCGTAGAGGAACATCTGAGCCCGGAGCGGCCATGCCGTGCATATATGGTGTTGCTTTTTACAAGCTTTTTATTAACTTGCAATGTATGTATGTATGCTTGTATGTTCGGGTGGAATCTTGCAACTCAATTTTGAAGCAGATATCTTCAACCCATTTTGCTGAAATTTTGTAAGCATATTATACAGCGTGACAATACAATATTGCTGAGCTGATCTGATGCTGGAGCTGGAAGGTAGCCATAGGAACTCTGTAAAGAAATGTTGCAACATCATCGAGTTTGGACTCGTTTGAATCGTATCGAAGCATTCCAGTAAAAGCTTGTTTTTAAAAAGCTTTTTAATTTAATTTTTATCGAGTCTTTTTCACCGTATGATCGTTTGTCCCCTTTTTTAAAAAAGAAGTAGAACTTAAATCTGTTTCTGAATTAATCTTATAATATTCCAACCTTCATGGTATTGATTTATGTTTTTTTTTTTATATTTCAGAAAACAACTAAATAAATTAAAAATTGGATCATTGGCTCCAGGCGAAAGATGGTAAGTGGAATATATATTATAGATCTTTTAAAACGTCAGAAATCGTACTAACCTCGCACACGGCGACTTCTTGCAGCGTTTACGAAACGCGCGACAGCATCGTTACTAACGCGCTATAGTCGCGTTTGCAACGCGCTACAGCATTGCGACTATATCGATGCAAAGCGCGAGCGTGTCGGACGACATCGGGAGATGAATAGAAGGGAGGGTGGTGTTTGCAGCGCGACTGAATCGCGGCTATGTGGGCGAGGCACACAGCTTGCGGCCGCATCGCGACTGTATTGATGCTATCACGACTGTATTGATGCGATCACGACTGTATTGATGCGATCGCGCGACATCCTCGCTGCTGCAAAAAGTCGCCGTGGGCAAGCGTCCCCACATTTAAGTAGGAAAAAGGTGTACGTTAAGTTTTGTTGTCAGTTCTATCACAATTAAGATTGACTGACATATGTCTACGACTACTTATCGCCGATTACTACATAATTGGTGGTTGCATTGTAAAGCAACCACCAGTCATGACTTTAAGGATTGAGTGATGCATGCATGACGATGTAACGAACGTCTAAAGCACGACCAGAGAGCTCAGTGTGAGTTTATTTGACATCACGTCACTGTATTGCTATTTGTGATGATTTCATTACGTGCCATTCGTAATACCGATCGCGATCACTGGTCCACGAGTTCATGTGATATAAACAAACACTAGGCGCTCAGCCCCCCTAGCCAAGTTGCAAGCGTTCTTCGTTCTGCAATCGTTAACGAACGTTAGCCAATGCCACACGAGAATTTAGGCGTTAACGATTGCAGAAAGAAGAACGCTTGCAACTTGGCAAGGGGGGCAGGTATTGACGACTGGTTGGTCGAATGACGAGTAATCGACGTCGAATTCGATATGAAGTTTGCATGTATATACACAGCCCGTGTGGACCCTGTCGAATAATAGTACTAAGATTTTCGCGAACATTAGTGTTCGGGTAAGCACTAACTAATAAATAACCATCGTAGTCCAGCAAATAACAGGCACCAGTCCACACTGCTTGCTAATCGGCGAATAATCGGCTCGGCAAATCTCGCATGTGTTAAGGCACTTTCTAGGTCACGGTTTAAGGCACGCTTTCCATTCTGTCACAGTTCTACACTGTGTGACAGAATGGTAAACAGTAGGAAAAGAAAACTCAAAGTAATGTTTTCTTAGACCTATAATCGAACACTTGTGTGGGTAAAATGATAGTTGAAAATACTGATTCTTTGGTCACTCACTCTTTGATTTTATGACTCCTTCCTATTATATATTATTTTTCTATTACTTACTATTTATAGCCTTTCTAACTTATGTTCGTTAAGTATCTTTTTCAAATCTTCCACTTTTCAATATCAATCAACGTGGTTACACTTACTTCAAGCTCTGTCTTATCTAAAGATAGGCGAGACTGGTAATCTGTCGTACAGGTTCTCCTAGTGCAGTCTCGACATAGATAGCATAACGATGGTAAACTAACGATCGATAAATGTTTACGAATATTTTCGCTTGCCGTAACGATCTTCATCACAAGGGCAAGTCTCTACTCATAAATTATCTTGCAAAATCGTAAAGGACTGCAGTCTTGACATAGATAGCGATCGTTAATGATTGTTACGTGTTACTATATTGTATGTTGTACTGTTTTGTAGCAAAAATAAATGGTTTAAATGGTTAAAGTTGCGAATTCGGTAGCTAATTCATATCGATAATTTTTTAACGATTTTTGGTAGTCTCTACCGTTGCAACTATCGATTTTCATCGGTATCGTATCGAATTTGCTGTCAATTTAACGACAATCGCAAATCGCTTATCGAGGCATTTTGGCAGCCCGCTAACTCGATAAGTATTCGAAAAGGATCGTTAACTGTGAAATATTATAAAAATAGAAATTGTATGAAGATACATATTTATCAGATTGTAATAACATCTTTTGCAAGTGTAGTGCACTAATTTATAATATTAATTGTACATAATGGCGGAGGTTTATTTGACTTATCAATGATAACAATTGATTCAGAATGTTGCAAGGATACAAATAATAGGTCTTTACCTATGAAATTGCCGTTTTGTATGCAATAAGTGAAAGTACTTATTTTTTCAAACTTTTTTATTTCTGTTATTCGAAGTAATCACCCATGCAATCGACGCATCTTTGCCAACGCATTGGCAGTTTATTGATATATTTTTAATTTTATTAAGCAAGATATTGTACGTGGCACGATTTTGCTTCCAAAATTTCAAACTAACGATCTATAAATGTTTACGAATATTTTCGCTTGCCGTAACGATCTTAGGGCCTTATTTTAAAAGGCGTCTCAGTCGTGAATCTAGTTTTAAAACTAGTTTTGAGAAGAGATTTTATTATTGAACCTCTCTTGAAACAAGATTGTCTGATCGTTAATCAAGTGAGTAACGATCAATGAACAACTTATTTTAGAACGATGCTTATTTCAAAATCTCTCAGGAATAGATTTTGACAGATGTGATCTCTTTTCACCTGAGACAAGCTCAATCCAGTCTCAAGTGGTAATTTCTAAGGGCTTTTAGGGAAAATAAACGTATTTTATGATGATTTTTCTAAATAACAATGAAAGATTAACTTTACCTTGCTTTATTTACGAAAGAATTACACATTATACACATTTCAATTTACTTTAATTAACATTAAATTATATTCAATTTACTTAAAATACACATTTAACCAGTTTTTTCAATTAATATCACACACAAACTTTTGGTTTATGACAAAAATATAATGAATTGTAGGTTTAAAAACCAAAACATAGTTTGACACTTCAACATGACAAGTATTGATAACAATCTGAACGTTCCATTATAGGTAATATCTAGCCATTTTTATTTTAATATTTATTATATTTACTTTAGGGCGAGTTGCTTCTTATTGTTATGTTTACATTGATACATTAGCTAATAATGTATTATATACAAACTAATAACCACTATTATATAAATTATATTTGATAAATATATTTTGTTTAAATTAATTTGATGCGTGATACGGAACAATAATTTCGATAATGCAGAAACGTAACTGAGAACATACTGTGAGTTGAGATTAGATATTGAAACTAGTTTCAGCTGAGTAGAACTCAATTCTCATTCTATAATAAGAGAGACGCTTGAGATTTGATGAGAACTTGAAACTAGTTTCAGCTGATCAGAGTTCAACGGATACTTGAGACGCCTTTTAAAATACGGGCCTTATAATCACAAGGGCAAGTCTCTACTCATGAATTACCGTGCAAAATCGTAAACAGGGACGTCGCTAAGTTAACGAAAATCCTATCTATAGTTTGACATTTTGGAAGCAAAGTTGTAAAGTGATGTTGGCTTTTTGCATTTATTTTCAGAAAATATATTGTTTTATAGAATATTTTGTAAAGTTTGATTATTTATAAAATAATTTGAGTATTTTATGCGCATTTTTAATAGTAGTAGCATATCAAAAAATATATATTATAGGTAAATGTATAGGTACAGGTATAAGTATAGTATGGGTATAGGTATATGTATGTATGTATATATATATTTATATATATATATAAACTTCGTTCCATCCGGGTGTACCTTGACACCTCTCAAGTTTTTATTTATAGTTTTAAATCCAAAATACATTTAAATTGTCATTTTTTAATAGGACTCATATTTAAATCCTTGCAACATTCTGAATCAATTGTTATCATTGATAAGTCAAAATATACCTCCGCCATTATGTACAATTAATATTATAAATTAGTGCGCTACACTTGCAAAAGATATTATTACAATCTGATAAATATGTATCTTCATACAATTTCTATTTTTATAATATTTCATAGATAACGATCCTTTTCGAATACTTATCGAGTTAGCGGGCTGCCAAAATGCCTCGATAAGCGATTTGCGATTGTCGTTAAATTGACAGCAAATTCGATACGATACCGATGAAAATCGATAGTTGCAACGGTAGAGACTACCAAAAATCGTTAAAAAATTATCGATATGAATTAGCTACCGAATTCGCAACTTTAACGATCGCTATCTATGTCGAGACTGCAGGCCCTGATACCAGTCTCTCACACATATTCACCCACTCGATCATGTAACACTACATTTCTGAAACGATTTTTTTACTATAACTACCATGTGAGAGAGAAATAGTAAACGTATTATTATTGCAATAAAATAACAACACATACGAGAATATGTCTAATCACAATTTTGTTATGTTCGTTAGTAGTTAATCTTCTACTATGTATACTTAAGGTTTGAGTATATATAAATTTCACAATTCTGTTCCTGTATCCTAAACAACGTACAAATAATTCTCCTTGATTACATTGTTATCGTCCTAACCTTTATTATTCCCCATAATTATTTGGGGTCGGCTACTAGTTCAACTGGTTTTAACCGAATATCAGTTTTTCCACGAAGTGACTGGCATCGGACCTTCGCAAACCTGAGGGTGAACTGAATTCGAAGGTGGAACTAGTTGTCAGTATTTTTGTATATATATCTGACTTCCCAGTAACGATTGCCAGAGACGTTCATGACAACCGGGCGCGACTGCTTAACGTGCTCTCCGAGGCACGCGCATGAAACACTGCTGCCAAACGTAAGAAAAACCCAATAACACTTTTGGCCCGCAACCTGCTAAACGAACCGCGAGACCTCTTGACCATCAATCGCACACGCTAACCGATAGACAACGAGGCAGTCTTGATTACATTGATAAGGATGCTTATCTAAGCAAATACATTTTAAAGCTTAAATCAGAAAGCTAATAACAGAGACCGATTCATTTATTGCGTAATCAGTATTGTCTTCCTGACCCTCAAAACGATACACGCTGTATATTGTTGCATATAATACTGTGGCGATACGTCATTCCTAGTTATTGTCTTATCATTTAATTATAATTAATGTTCTTTTGAAGATATCAAAACAATAAAAAAAAACGATAATGTAGGATAATTCAGACCAAGATGTCACACACTTAATAATATAATTAAGTGAAATAATTAATTTTAAAACTAATAATCTACCCTATTATTCACTCATCTCAAAATATTAGTGTAAGGATAAACTCTCCTTTCAAAACTTGAGATAGTTTATTATATTGTTTGTTTTCTCAATATGATTGACATCATACTTTCATCGATATGCAAAATCACGAGTTTAGTTTTTTTTAATGAATTAAATTGAAACCCGGCTAGATATTAATATTCAGAAATAATTTCCAGCGCCAGATTAAGACCTCGATTATGGATGTCAAGGTGACAGTTTTTATTTCTTAGTTACTTTATTTAGTTTTTAGAAATAAAACATAATAGAAATAATAAACATACAATTAGTTCACGTCTTGTCCCGCCCTGTCCGCTATCTGCCCCTCGAATAAGCGTTTATTTCATTTATTTATCAATAAATAGTGAAATAATTACAAAAAAATATTAGAAAACATTTTTTTTCTCTCCATTTACTGTCGAAGGTTCCTTGGGAAAAAAATCATACTCCTATACTCATTTCAGACAAAATTATTTACTAGCACACACAATAATCATAAAAATTAGTCCAGCCTTTCTTGATTTATAAATGACTAGCTGACCCGTGAATAGAACTACGTTAATATAATATAAATATAAAGCTACGTTATTTGTGAGTGACATAGGATATATAATAACCCGAAAAGTGGATAGACTTTTTCGTGGCAGCCGGATTTGCTAAGTCGGAGAAAAAAATGTTTACCGCCCAACTACTAAAGTATATTAGATAGATTTGTGCTTAATATGGCACTAAAGGTATACGTAATAATTAAGTAGTTCCTAAATAAATAAAAAATCTTATACTTTACAAACCGTTTATTTCTCTAATGTATATTTTTGGAGAATATTTTCGAAGATATTTAGTTAGGTAATTTTAAATTAGATAAAGTAGCCATGACATATTTTTTGTAGAATTGAGACTATAATTTATTACAATTAACTTATTTTATCTTAAAAAATCAATTATTTATGCTAGAAAATACGTCGTAGTTTGGAAGTATTTTATTTTTTGACCTAATAAAAATTGTAGTCGGATTTTTGTAGTTTTTTTTTTATATTTATTCATTTATTTTTTTATTCCTTCAGTTCAAAGTATCACCGGCAATGTACCGAGACTAACGTAAAAAGGTTATATTTTTTATTATTAAATATGTATATTTTTACACGTAGCGGTCTACCCACGACTGTGTACCGATGTGAGAACGATGAGAAGGCTTGTGATAGTAACAGGTAAATACTTGCTTACCTTCGTATAAACTTGAAAAAATAGTAGGTCTTCCTTATGAACAAATAAAGCTATAATCTATACATTATAATTTAGCACTACAAAACGAGCGTGATATATCTAGATATGTAACTATTTAAGTATTTTAAAAGTACATGTTTTATTATAATACAGTATGATGACTTTTTTTACTAGAGTTGAAGGTAGATGAAATAATTGCATTTATATTAACATCCCTGTATATACCATAGTTACGACCATACTCAATATTTATTTTCAAGAGGTACGGTGAAAGGGAATTATTTCATTTTTTTTTAAACAGATCTTCACCGAAAAAATGTTGCTCGAACAGATCTACGCCGAGCAGATCTAAGTCGCCGTCTCTACAAAAATGTTTATCTAAAACGGAGACGTCTAAAAGTATTAGATCCAAATCGGCGTCGTCGATAAAAAGAACAGCCTCTAAGTCGACGTTGTCATCAAAACGTTCTAATGTCAGAACGCCTGTCAAACCTGATCCTCACGCCAAGTCACCACCGGTTCCGACTCCGATACCAAGAGTTTCATCCATAGTGGTACCCCGGTCGAGGTTCATATTACTTTTTTATAGCCCGGAGAATTTAGAGCGATAGTTCGCTGAATATAACCGTCAAGACTAATTTAAATAAGACTGACCATGACATCAATGGCGTCTATTTTCTTTTGAACATATTTTATGATCTGCATAAGAACCATTGAAATACACATTAAACAGAATAAAATAAATTGCAAAATTAATTTTAATAAATGAGTTTAGTTTTGAATTAAGTATTTACCTACTACAAATTACTTTTTTAATATTTGATTATGAAATAAAAAATACGGTTTTTAAGTTAAATTATCCGGGCTATTCTTTTATTAGTTATAATGTAACATTGTTCATAAACCTAAAATATTATATTTCGGTTTCAAAGGCGACGCCGCGGTTATCCATGCGAAGGGTATTTTTTTTTTTTTATAGTAGATACCATTAATAGTGTTGATATTAAGTACATAAGAGTATATTAAGGTTGTTAGTTATGTATTAGACCCTTCAATACCTGTTCGAATATTTCGAGGACACACAGGCTCAAAAATACAATATATCGGAAACCGAAATGTAGACAGATAATTATTTTGAGTTTAAAATAGTTATTATAAAAGTCACTTTTTTATTAATTTTACAGTTTTTCGCTAAAAAATAATATGTTCTAATTTATTTTGAGCGGAAAGAATCAAATCGAAATAAATTAGAATAAATTAGAAAAAGATTTAATATCGACAAAGGTTGTAAAATTCTTCCCGACGAGAGCCGTTCGGTGGGAATCATTTGTAAAGCGTGCACCGTTGAAGCTGCGACAAGATCGTCTTGTTAACCGTGTAATTAACATTGCGTGGCGCGAATACAAATCCTTAATCTTGTCTTTATTTATATATGATAAGCTGATTTATGCAGCGGAATAAGCTTACACATAAAAACGTTTCCATTTTTTAACAGACACACCCAGTTAGTAACATAAGTATAATTTCCTGAAAGTTTGACAGGTGTAGATAGGATCTGTATGTAGATAAATATTCACGCTTGTTTTCCCTTAAAGGGTTTTCCAAAACCAACAGTAAATCTTCGAGAATATATTTATGAAAGCTATGAAGCGGGTCCTAAAACCGTACGAATACATTTTTTGCCCAAAGCTAAGTATGACAAAGTTCAATTTATATTTTTGATGTTAATTCAAATCTGTTATTTAAATAAATATGCCTAACTTCTCATCGTGCTCACATATTTGCGTAGTGTGTTATTTTTTTGATTGTTTTTTTATTATTTTGAAAAGGGAAAACGATCTTGAATATTGATTTGTTTATTTATTTAAGGCGGTCAGCTCGTCGTCCGCCCCCAAGGTATTTAAAAACTTATTATTTGGTAGAATCTTACATGTATCATAACAATACTAAAGTACTAGTTTTTATTAGTGCAATAGGAAATATGCATGTCTTTATTTATTTCTTAAACTGATCATAAAAGTCTCCATAACATAGAAAGAAATATAAATAGGCTTGAAAATAGTCAAACTAATTTTCAAAGACAAATTTAAAACACCGACTAAATTTGAGCTATTCAAACGCCGCCATTTTTCGCGCGCTATTGACATAACGAATGACGTTATTGTCATTTCGTGTTTGTTTACTATTGAGTGTTTCAGTTATTTTATACCTATTTACAATTTTGATTGCCCTAACAATCATGGAAGAAGTAATTTTTTCTCACAAACACTACAACGACAGTAGCAATTTCGACGCCGATAATTTCGATAGTGTAACAATCGACGTCACATCTCGTTTCAACTAATAGGACGCGTTTTGTAGGTTTGAATTTCCGTCCCTTAATTTTCACTTTTTATTTAATATTTTCTGGGTTTAAATAATCACTAAATAAAAAAATACTTTTTATGTAAATTGTAAAGACAATAAAGAATCTAGAAAAAAATGTTTGAGACAAATAAAAAATTTATGCATATTCCCTATTGTCACTTTGGTTAAAACGATCGTAATTTCGTTTTATTTGTTTTCGAATCGACGAAAAGATACATAAATGTAATTTTAATATTATGAAAGCAACTTAGGTTTAGTAATCAAATGCTCAACCAGAATTCTTGAGTTTGATACTGACCTATGTCAAATAATTCTTGTTACGTGTCCAATGCCCAAGTGTAAGTATACAATATAATACGTATTTCGCTGTATATAAACATTATATGCGCCTTTAAAAAAAACAACAATAAAAAACGACTCCATTGAAATAGAACAGGGTAATTTTTAATAAACGACTAAAATGAAAGGCGATCCCAATATATTGTTCTTGGATTGAATAAGCAACCATTGAAATTTGACGTCTTATAATTGAATCCTTGACTAACATTTTAAGACAAATTAAGGGGCTGAAAACCAAAATAGAGCTAAATAAAGATCGCTTTGTATAAAACCTATCGCTCATATCATTACCAAAATCAATGTCTTTATAATTGAACATGTTCCTGACATAGTGGTTATTTCCAAAACACGATTTGAAAAACTTCACTCGATAGAAAAAAAAATCAAAGTAGCCTCCGAAAATACTTGAATTCTGACTTTACACAGTTGTGCTTTAAGTAATGTAAATGAAATTAAGTAAAATTGTCTATCATATGAAACTAAAGAAAATGGTTGAGTTAGATTTTTAATAAAATTGCAACTTTTACCATAATAACGAATTTTGTGGTTTAGCCCTTCTATTCCAAGCGCTCTTTCTCTGTCATTCCTATGGACATCGGCAGTGAGCGTTGAGGCGCGCTGCTAGACGGACCTATGTCGCTCGATTCGCGCGCTGACCCGATATATTAGTCGTCTATTTAGTGTATAATTTGGTATAAGTGAATCATTTTCTACAGACGAATAGTGTAAATAGATAGTTCCTAATTAATTAACCGACTTCCAAAAAGGAGGAGGTTCTATGTTCCACTGTATTTTTTTTTATTTTTTTTTTTATGTATGTTACCCGATTACTCCGTCAGTTGTTGACCGATTTAAAAAAAAAAAAATCTGTTCGAAAGGGTATGCTTCCGAGGTGGTCCCATTGCCAGCATATCAAGATCTGATGATGGGGTCCCAGGGAAATCGAGGGAAACTCTCATTTTTTATAGGCACATACTATGTTTTTCGTATATTTTCTGAAGTTACACCCGTATTTGCGTCTGGTAGTCAGCATTTTATGATGATGAGCTGATGATGTAAGGTACAACTCCTTAACGGTTACGAGTTGGAGGATAAATCTTTAAATATCAGATGTATATATGTTACCTTTAGTCGTATTCTTTCAAATTATTTAGATAATCTAATGATGGAAGGTGGAAGGTACAACTCCTCAACGGTTAGGAGTTGGAGGATACTCGGATAATTTCATACGTATCTAAAGACTTTCAGTCGTATACTTTCAAGTTATTTAGGTGAACTGATGATAGAAGGTTAAACTCTTCAACAGTTAGGAATTAGAGGATGATTTCAATATTACACGTACGTTTAGACCTTCATTTGTATTCTTGATGATGAAATTTGATGAAATAGTTCAACTAACTACTTACCTACGATTGTTTGCACTAAAAACTGAAAAATAAAAACTTTTTATAAAAAAAAAAACCGACTTCCAAAAAACATCCAACGAAAACTCTCTGCCAAAAAAACACTTAAAAGCGTAAAATAAACTTGTTCTTCATAAATTGCCTATACCTAATTCTTTATTCATTTTAAATAGTAGTATTATAATGTGTGCTAGGTACCTAAAATCTGTTTGAAGTCGGTGCTAAGCCAAAAAGAATACAAACGAACAATTACAAAAGTCTAAGCGATAGTCACTTGGCACCGACTTCAAACAGATTCTAGGTACCTAGCACACATTATAATACTACTATTTAAATGAATAAAGAATTAGGTATAGGCAATTTATGAAGAACCAGTTTATTTTACGCTTTTAAGTGTTTTTTTGGCTGAGAGTTTTCGTTGGATGTTTTTTATGTATGTATGTATGTGTATCTATGTACCTAATTGTCTCGCTTTTTGATTTCGATCTCGTGATAATCGTGATCTCGTTAATCACAATAAAATAATGTGATTATAATACATAATGTGTTTTTTTTTTTTTGTTTTAGGTACTTACTTGCTTACCTAATTGTATTTTTTATCTATAACAATACAAAATAAAATAAATATTATATCACATATTTTCTATTATTTCATAGACAGAAAGTAAACACATTAATAATCCTCATTATAATATTTTTGTAAGGAATGCGCCCATTTTGCGCATGACATTTTTGCTATTTTTATATGCTGCACAAACTTTGATTAGTTGAACCATTATTTACTTATTTAAAATTATGTTTTTTTTATCATACCATTACGATAGCATTTTTATTTTGACCTATCTGAAATATTCTAAAGCCCTGTGTAAAGTGTGGTGAAACTACAAAGCGCCATTATGTTGGTTTTAGCAGAGTGCAAACTCAAAGTGGATTAGTGGTTCTCGGACTCTGTAGTAGTACCAATAACGAACCGCATCGCAACCGCGGCGCTGCTTTATCGAACATTGTAAGGGGCGTGTCCATTCCTCAAGGTCGTTGGCTGCAGTCAGCGTCTTAATTCAAAAAAAGCATAATTATCGCTACATTTCGGTACCACCGTTGGGATATTCCACCATCACCATGATAAGGACACTTAAGATTTGATGATGGCATCCAAGAGAAATCGAGTCGAACCTTGAAGTCGGTTTTTGTTTTTGTTAAAATTTTGCTTGTAAAAGGAAATTACCATATTTAAATACCAAGAAATGAACATACGAAATAATTTATATCTCAATTACATTAGCATACAAATAATAGAAATGGGGACACGGTACTCTGATAGGTACCCAAATTCATGGAATTCCAAACTTGTAACACACGTTTAAAAAAATGTCGATGATATGACGTATTATACGCAATTAAATAGTACGTGCATATATGTAGTTTATAAGTTGTGCAGTTATTAACTTGTAGTTTAAATCTTAACAAGCTAGCTAGTTTCTTTTTAAATTAAAACTGAGTTTTGCTGTATTTGATTAAAATTTCGTATATAGTTTGTATTTATTGACGCAACGTATTTGAAAGTGGTTTGTCATCCAAATTAACTCGCCAAATGAGTTTCAGTAATTACGACAATACAGATAGAACCACTTTCAAAGTGACAAACAAATGAAAAACTAATCTATGTGTCATTTCTGTTTCAGCGGATCCAAGTTAAAGTACGCGTTATTAGCGTTAGCTGTCGCAATCATCGCTGGAGTGGCATACAAGAAATACGCGTCGAGCTAATTAATTTCATACAAAACAAGCAATGTATATGACTTAAGAGCTACCAGACGTAGCAACGTAAACCTAACTCGTATGAATACAGTACTAGGACCTTTTTTATTACTGAACCACTGAGTTCTAGCCATAGACAATGTCATCTTTCCATATAAGAAAGTATAGGAACATACTACTTTATTGCAACTTAGTTAATTCTATCCGAGCCATTCTCAACTTATTTATATTACGATACAAAACTGTTATTTTAATGTTTCTTGAGGGTAAAACTAATTTTTATTGGGATATGAGACAGAGTTTGAAATTCTAACACGCAAATAAGCTAGGAAACTCTGTTATTCTCTTACCTCCAATATATTATTAGAGCCATAGAGAATAGTAATACAATAATTGTGTTTGATTTACAAATTTGGAAAGAAAACCTTTTGTTTACGTGTCATGTCCCGTGTGTAAAAAAATATGTTGCTCAGTGGCCAGAATCTGTATATATGTAAAATAATTATGCTTTCTGATGATAAAATAAAATTAATTTAAATTATTTTGATGTTAATTAAGGAAATTAATTATACTTTATGTAAACTTATTAATTATTAAATATGTGAGTCTGTGACAATCTTAGTACGAAACGCGGCTGTGGTTCACACATTATTATTTAAGCCTAACTTCGTCAGATTAGCCTTATTCGTAAATAGGAAAATATTTGGGTACAGTCAGCTACAAAAGTCAATGAGCACGTTTAAATTTGCAAAACACTGAACATTTATTTTTCATTACTGCTTAACTGTTCCAAAATCTTATCTTAAAAATAGTTGAAATGCTATTCATCTAATATTGAGCTGTGTTAATCTAATTTCTAGCTAATCATGTTCAAAAAATCGTAAGAAATAATGTTTAATTTGCATATTTACAAAAAGGCAAATATTTATAGTTAATAAAGGTATTAAAAGCAATAAAACTTGTTATTTTATTTTTATTAAAACAACGATTACTTATTTTAATTTGTGTCATATTTAGTTCATACTACATACACATACTACATAGTTCATGAAAATTAAGTTCTAGTGTTTACAAAACGAGGGCTTGCAATTTCATCTGTTTTATTTATCATCGGCTTTTGTATTCTAGTTGACCAAGTTACTGTCATATTCTGGTGTTATGATATTTTGCAAATTTTAATTTGTTAATGCACTTTTGTAGCTATCTGTATTTATTGTAATAGTTTTTATAATACAATACGTATTCATATTGTGATATGACTGTACAAACAATTTTATATTTGACACAAACTTTTTGAAAATACAATAGATATAGCAGGGTAATCTGGTTTTTTTTTGTTTTACCTCAGTTGACCGATTGTCACGAAGTTCCTAAGTTTTAGGACAAAGTTCCTACTTACCGCAGTATACTTAAAGTGCAAAGTATTTGCAGTTAACAAGATGGCGGGCGTTATATTTTCTTCTATTTAAGTAACTGTTAAATGAATATTGAAGGTATTGAATTAACTAATCATGTTAAATTTTAACATGATTGTTTGTTTGTTTGAACGGTCTAATCTCAGGAACCGCTGGTCCGATTTGAAAAAATATTTCAGTGTTGGATAGTACATTTATCGAGGAAGGCTATATATCATCACGCTAAGACCAATAGGAGCGGAGCACCAATGGAGAATGTTTCAAAAACGGGGGAAAATTGTTACGCTACGGGCAATAGGAGACGCAAACGAGGTTGCGTGGGTCAGCTAGTTCAATAATAAATTAAGGCTTCATCCGAAACGATAGAAACTCCATTTAAAAAGGGTCACAAACATCGGTAAGTTCTTTTAATGATGTAATGTACACAATTATATTATTACCTACTTACTACTGACCTTGTATGTCTTCTAAACCTTGTTTGATTAAACTCGCTATATTCTTATGTATATGACACTATAGTCATAGCTACGTGTATACATTAGGTACCTACCTACTTGGGAGCATTGAATGATAAGAATATAATAAAACATTCATACATAATACCGTTGTACATTAAAACTTAAGTTTTCTTAACTTGTGTTTTGACCCTGCTAAGCTAATATTCTATCAAAATAATGTTTAGATTTCCACAGTCAAAATATGGCTACGAAACCGACAGTCTCGTCATGTCCGTCCGACCGTCTGACGACATCGTTGTACGTCTTATGATTATTGAAATAAATGTTTATATTAACAAAAAGCGTGTTTATTACAATTAGGAGACCTTTAGTTAATACATAAATTAGGTAGCTATTAAACTTATAATATTATATAACAAAAAAAGCTAATATAAAGTAAACTAAATATGAATTTGATATTTGGGCTACTGTTATTTGCGTATTCTCCAATTTGAGCGGCGTAAGAGATCGCGTGGAACACATAATGCTGCTCGTGAACATTGTGGAATAAGTGCGCATATGGACCTGAAAAGAAAGTAAAGAAGAAAATTACGATAAGAAAAGTCTTATTATACAAGCCCGAGAAAAGGACATAGGTACACATAACTAATTCTGAACAACTTTTTCTTGTGTAACCTTCGCAAATAATGTACAAAATTAGTAACAATTGATTTTATTATGAAGATGCAACAGTACAGAAATATACCGAAATCCGTTTAAGATTTATAATATGGCCTATGTCCAGCAGTTACATCTTTAACAGCCTAGTATACCTACGAGTATTCCTGGACATAGGCCACTACTTACTTAGAAAGGAGTTTTTTTGCATAATATAGCACGCTGGCCAGACGGATCGGTATAGGGTTTTTTTATGGAATAGTGGGCAAACGAGCAGACGTATCGCCTGATGGTAAGCGATTACCGCCACCCATGGACACCGCAGCACCAGAGGCGTCACAAATGCGTTGCCAGCCTAGGGCCGCCTGTATGGGCCTCCGGTATCGTCGATCACTCGGTGAAACACAGCACAAGCGCTGTTTCACTCTGGTCTGTGAGGCCGTGGTATCGCTCCGGTCGAGCCGGCCCATGCATACCGAAGCGTGGCTCTCTCACGGTTCTCTTTCCAGTTCTGTAGTAGGTATATTGTTATACCATGGTCTCGCTCTTAGTCAGCAGAGTTTGCTCTCAATTACATGAACGCTTTTATCAACAATATTCTTACCTCTTGCATAAATAGCAACATCGCCCCCTCCGTGGACTTCCTCAGATAAAGCAATCCCAGCCTGATATGGATATTCATAGTCCTGTATATCATCTTTGCTGGGATCTCTTCTCAAGGCCTTGGTACCATTCTCGTTGGTGTTTACGTAGTACTGATGAGACTCGGGACCACCACTAGTGTATAATAAGGTTGTGTAGTTTATGCCGTCCTGTTCAGACGTTGCCGCTATATCTGAAAGAAGAAACTTTCAGTATAACTATTTTTAACCGACTTGAAAAAAAGGAGGAGGTTCTCAATTCGACTGTACCTTTTTTTATGTTTGTTACCTCATAACTTTCGACTGGGTGAATCGATTTTGATGATTCTTTTAAATTTGAAAGATGGTGCTTCCCGAATAGTCCCGTTTAAATTTGGTCCAGATTGAAGTCGTTTTTTTTTTGTTAAAATTTATGATTTTGACCAGAGTGGTAAGGATTTTTTGACAGAGTAAGCTAGGTGCCTAAATTTGGAATAGGAGACGGCAACCCAAATTGCCGGTAATAATCGGTCGATTGAAATCATCATAATCAGCCTACCGCAGTACACTGATAGAGCAAATATTGAGATTGATATTATTTTACCATCTTAGGGGTGAGTTTGGCAAAAATTTTAATTTTTCACCTAAATATGAATGAACATAAGAATTAAGAAAATCAAGCTGAAATTTTCCTCACCAAAAATATTACTTCCTCTATCCGGATATCCATTGATAGATAGCGTATTCTGGTGGTCGCTGGTTACGATGAGCAGTGTGTCTGCTTCATCTGTCATGCTGGCTGCTAGTTCCACGGCTTCTTCCATAGCTGCAGACTCAATGATAGCACGCTTGGCCCAGTTGCTGTGGTGAGCTAAATCAATGCTGGCCCCTTCTACCTTGAAAATTAGAAATGAAATGTTAGCTATTCATGGATAGAAGGATTCAGAAGTAAAACCGACAATGGATTGAATTACAAAGTACTTAATACATTGAAATCTATCTTTTAGGATTTTTAAATTTCGCAGAACACAAAAATAGATGTACCTAAAAAGAGTGTGATTCTATGATGTCACTTTTCTTTGAGTTATATACTAGCTAGCTACTCCTACCTAGCTCCTTTGCCATATATATTTTTATTGCTTAAATTTACACTTCTGCTTTGTCCGTCTAAAAACATTAAATTTTATGGAAAGTTGGTGTCAATCAGCCGTAAAAGAAACCAGCCAAATTATATTACAAATTGGATAAATCGAAGTATATCACTCCAGCCTATTGCCATCCACACATGGAATATATGATGATGTATAAAGGAATACTGACCATGAGAAAATATCCGTTTTTATTTTTTCTCAAAACTTTAATTGCAGCTGACGTCATATCAGATAATGAAGGCATTCCTTTCGGACCTTTTTTTCTCTTGTCTTCATAGCTTATATGACTATTGGCAAACACTCCTGCAAGACAAACCAAAATATGAAGAAATTGAAATCGGGTTTCTTAATGTCAAATACATTGGTGGTTAAATTTCAACTTTTCGTGGCTTGAGGAATAAACGCTTAAATATCAAACTGGCATCGGCAGCCTATTGTCACCCAATGCCGCGCTTCGTCAGTTCTGACGTCATATCAGAATACCTACCGAATAAGTAATCAGTATTTTCTATATTCAAGTTTTTCAGTTCTTCATTATTGGTAACAACGCTGTAATTTAACCCTCTCCTTGTTTTGTCATCTTTGTAGTCTTGGATGAGATTCCTTCCATCCTTTCTGAGACAGCCCCAGAGAGTGTCTATAGGGTCGTTGGGTGTTTGAGTAATGTTGGTCACGAGACCTGCCTTTCCACCTCCCATTATTACCTGGAATGTTTCATATTTAGGTGCATTTCAGTATATGTATACTGTGGTAAGCAAAGCACAATAAAAACAATAATCTTCTGATTTATGTTCCAATCGGAATTTCAATACAACAGGAATTAATCTAAGGACTACATTTAAAGTAAAATAATTACAATATATAGTTGCAAAAAAAACACGCTTATAAAAGTCGGTTACAAACAAACTAACATACAGGTGAAGCTAATAACAGTGTATATTAAAAAAAGAACTACATATTTATTGTCTTCTAACGCTAGGTGGTGCCCATATTTTGTTTCAAATTTTTAAGTTACTGACGTTTAATACTAGTACCTACCTATTTCATGTAAATACTATTTGAATTATAAAAACTTCAGCTTAATTGCGGTGTTTTTTTTTATGTTTGGCCCTGCCAAAATGACTACTCTGCCTGATGGAAAGCATAAGCAGAATCCAAGAGTGGTGGTCACCATACTCACTGCTCGTGCAGACAATTTAAATTAACCTGAAGGGTAAGGAACATTTATAAACATAGTTAAACTTACGTGAAGATCCCTCCCAGGAAAGTCTTCTACGAGCTGTCTAGCGGTGTCCTTGCAATGTTTAGCACTCGGAGGAATTGCAGCATCACATTCCCAATAACGACTGGCAGTGTGGGCGTACATTGGACCTGGTGTCGCATGAGTGACACGAGCCGTGGTCACGAACCCTATAAATGTAGTTTTTGCATAACACACTCTAGCTTCCCTGATGGTCATTAGTCGATAACAGGCGAAATATCATTTTTAAAAAAAGAGTTATAACTCAATAGTATATTCGTAATTTTTACCCGACTGCGAAAGAAGGAAGGTTATGTTTTTCGAATGTATGTATGTGTGTATATTTCTTTGGCACGCCCTAGAGCCTAAACGGCTTGTCATATTTTTGTGTGAGAAGTGTCAATAGATTCGTCTTAGTCGTAAGTGACACTGGATACCTACACCAAATTAAAAAAAAACTAAAAATATTTCAAAATAATCTCTTCTTTTCAGTTCTTTCTATCTTTTAAATTCTACAACGAATTTAATAAAGATGCCAGATATTGACGCAGTCGGTATTTTTTTAAAAAATTCGTAACTTGTTATTTACCAAACATTGTAAGCACATTAATGTTAGTATTATACACAAATACCCCAAAAATCTAATAAAATTCCTTTCTCATTGACGCTCTAGTGGTAAATAAAAATAATGTATAGCATCTTCATAAGGAATACAATGTATCTATTTCGGACAACTTTCCCTCCTCTTCCCGCTTTTCCCCTTGTCTCCCAACGCGTCCGTAGCAGGTCGGGTATCCCCGAAATATACACGCGACTAATAAAATTCCTAAAGTCCATTATAAATAGAAGTGACACTCGCATATTATTTTAATTTAAAGATGGCCTTACCTTATGGCGACAAGCTGTTAGTAAGCATGATAGCCCGCAGGTGTAAGGTGGTTCTCTAATTTTAGTGGCCGTGGTAGAAATTTCATCAATAACTAAACATTTAAAAACCCCCTATGCAAGCAGTTAATCGAGTAATCATACTCCATAATTGCCTTACATAATTTTGGAAAAGAGCTGGTACTTTTACACTGCTGGACCGATATTAACCAAACATAGTTAAGAACCACCGCAAAGAAACTAGCTTTCAAATGAAAAAAACCGCATCGAAATCGGTCCATTCGTTTGAGAGCTACGGTGTCACAGACAGACATCGACTTCAAACTTATAACACCCCTCTTTATGCGTCGGGGGTTAAAAAGAAACTAAATACAATACTTACCAGCACTTTTCCCAGCGTTCAAAGCCACCGCTGCTAAACTTTGAGGCCTGGCTTCTGGCTTTAAAGATGCATGACAGTCATAAGGTTTTACAGACGCATCAACTCCAACAGTGTCTTTGTTTGACTTGATGCCACAAAACAATGCAGTGGCTGTACAGGCGGAGTCAGGGACCATTTTGTTCGCGGCATATGTCTGGAATGAAACAAAAAGTTTTGTAATAGTCAAATGTGAAACGGATGGTCATAGGTTTTTATACGACATGGCTTTCTGATACCAAATTACGCAATTTTTCTAATAGTAAACTGATCGCTATTATTTATACTAATATAATTCTGTTCCCATATTTTGCTGACTATTTAAATAATACTTACGTAGGTACTAGGGGTCCAGCCTTAAGATCAACCATAAATCAGGTCAGTATGAATAATTATTCGTGTTGGTAGGCATTTGAATTTAGTGTCTATGTACTACACTTAGAATTTAGTCCACTTACTAAGTTTATTATTCTAGTACCTAAACTAGGTCTAGTACCTAGAGTACCTAGACACTAAATTCAACTCCCTATATTGCACTAAAGGCAGTAAGATCAAGAAGAGCTATATTTCTGTTACAAGTAGATCGCACATTGAAGTCACGTTCAACAATAAATAAATAAATAAGCCTTTTTATTTCTTGCTTCTACAAAGTTTTGAACATAACGAAAGATACAAATAAATGTTTAGTGTTAGTAGTTTGCTATAATTAAAATTTACGTTTGTTAGTAGTTTAGTTAATAATCAAGTTTAAATAATATCTAAGTAAAAAAATAATATTTCAACAATAAGCACAAAAAATTAACCCATTATTCGCATTACTTACGTCCTTATTGTAACGTAGAACAGTAAATTTATCTTAGCATTAATAACATTAAATAGTCGGACTTTTATTATTGTCGTCGTTTGAATTGTTTTGATACGATTATGCCACATATTATTAATTAATACGATGACATTGGAACAATCTGATAAATTAGTGTAGTCCACACTCTACGAATATTTAATGCAATTGTTAATAAAACGTAATAATATTAATAGAAATGATAAGATCGTCCACTTCATGTGTTTCACTATAATACATTTTCACAAGGTTACAACATACATTTGTTTTCTTTATACATGAAGGGTTTTACTGGACTAAGGCGAAGCCTGAAGGGTTCTAGTTTAGGCAGTCTATGTCTGTTTGTATGTTCCACCGTATCGCCTAAACTACTAAACCGATTGCAGTGTATGAGGAGTCAATAGATTTGGAGTAATAGCTCGAGTGACATAATATGTCACCCGACTATGTTAAAACTTAAGCATATTATGCTATATAAGTTATAACAAAGTCGGGTTATGTTGAGGGGGGCGAAGGCCGTTTGTGGGACTACCGACGAATCGGTTTTTTTTTTTAAAAGACAACTCCCGCACTAGGAATAAATCCTGTGTCGCAGGGGACTTTACAAACATACATGAAACGGACACAAAGAACACCCAGACTCAGAACAACAATTTATAGATCACACAAAGTGTTGTCCTACGTGGGATTTGAACCCTCGACACTTGGCAGAGTAGGAAACGGCGTGGTGACCGTTAAACCACTAGGCCAAACGTGCAGTCAATTTCGAGTTAGCAGGCCCATACATAAAAAATCTGTTAAATAAGTAGAGAGCCGCCGAATTACCTTTAAAAGTCCCATGTGCGGAAATTTCTCATACACCAGCCTATGTGATTCTCCACCTTTGTAGATTCTAGTGGCAGTCACGGTGTTGGGATCCATGCCATCTCCAATAAAGAGGATCACATTCTTAGCCGTGTTGTAATTTAATTTCACTTGTAGCGCCTCATTCAACTCATTTTTAGCTAGTTCCTGCCAGTACTGCTTGTCTAGAATAATGAAAATACACACATCAAAAGTGTCTAGCGATCAACATATGTGTCTAGGGATCAACATATATTTTTGCAATAACTTTTCTCCTGATTGATATTAATTAAAATTTTCTTTAAGGATTCATCAAATAAAGTGTTTTCGTTTGTCACAGTAACGATAAACCAAGTCACCTTTGCATTAATAAAGAAATTTGCCATTTTCCTAATAAAGGGATTTTTGACATTTGAACCACTAACATTAAAGTTCGAAAAAAAGACTGAAATAACAGTTTTCTTTAAAATTTTATTAGGTAACTTAAACAATTAATAATCCGTGTTTCTACCGCGAACACTAACAACACAAGAATCGGTTTGGCATACTCAAAATGAGTTCATCCAAATCACGCTGTGGAATGGCCGCCCATGTTCGTTGCAACAACAAAAAAAGGTCTTCTTGCGACTGGATACCCTCCATATTCGGCAGAGCTCTTCTCTGTAGCATATCCCATGCATGCTCAATCGGGTTCAAGTCTGGCGACTGAGCAGGCCAGGGCCAAAGCCACATCTCAATCTCAAGAAATCCGCATAAAAATGCTTGATCCCTAGACACTTTTGATGTGTGTATAAAATAACTAGCTGACCCGGCGAACTTCGTACCGCCATATTTACATATCTGTCTCAGCTTCCCACTGGCAGTGTACAGTCGCGGACAAAAAAAAAGACTATTCCCGTTATCTTTTATTTTTTTCTTTCTAGCAAAAAAAGAATTAATGAAATCGGACCATGTCTTATTGAATTACAACTATGTACATACACATCAAAAGTGTCTAGGGATCAAGCATTTTTATGTGGATTTCTTGAGATTGAGATGTGGCTTTGGCCCTGGCCTGCTCAGTCGCCAGACTTGAACCCGATTGAGCATGCATGGGTTATGCTACAGAGAAGAGCTCTGCCGAATATGGAGGGTATCCAGTCGCAAGAAGACCTTTTTTTGTTGTTGCAACGAACATGGGCGGCCATTCCACAGCGTGTTTGGATGAACTCATTTTGAGTATGCCAAACCGATGTTCTTGTGTTGTTAGTGTTCGCGGTAGAAACACGGATTATTAATTGTTTAAGTTACCTAATAAAATTTTAAAGAAAACTGTTATTTCAGTCTTTTTATCGAACTTTAATGTTAGTGGTTCAAATGTCAAAAATCCCTTTATTAGGAAAATGGCAAATTTCTTTATTAATGCAAAGGTGACTTGGTTTATCGTTACTGTTACAAACGAAAACACTTTATTTGATGAATCCTTAAAGAAAATTTTAATTAATATCAATCAGGAGAAAACACACCTAGACACATATGTTGATCCCTAGACACTTTTGATGTGTGTATTTTGACTTTCATCCCCTCCCCCCAGGAAACCGTGCTGAATATCGGGATAAAAAGTATCCTATGTCCTACCTCGTAGTATGAACTCTAATCATGCCAAGTTTCATTTGAATCTATTCAGTAGTTTCCGCGTGATGCGCGGCCAAGATACAGACAGGCAGACAGACAAAAATGATAAAAAATACAGTTTTGGCTTCAGTATCGATAATAGAGAACCCTCCAAAAAAAAAATCAAAATATCTTTAATGTACAGAATTGGACCTGTTACATTTTTATTATAAGTATAGATTAAATAATGCTACTGATTTGTAAACATAACTATAGCCGCTGTATCTACACATAGTAATTTTTTTACAAAAAGAAAACCGACTTCAAGAACTGGATCAAATTGAAATGGTACCACACGGCAAGCGCCAGCTTTCGAATAAAAAAAGAATCAGCAAAATGGGTTCACCCAGTCGAAAGTACTGAGATAAAAAAAACAGTCGAATTGAGAACCTCCTCCTTTTTTTTAACCGACTTCCAAAAAGGAGGAGGTTCTATGTTCCACTGTATGTTTTTTTTTTTTATTGTATGTTACCCGATTACTCCGTCAGTTGTGGACCGATTTAAAAATATTTTTTTGTATTCGAAAGGGTATGCTTCCGAGGTGGTCCGATTGCCAGCATATCAGGATCTGATGATGGGATCCCAGGGAAATCGAGGGAAACTCTCATTTTTTACATTTATGAAGAACCAGTTTATTTTACGCTTTTAAGTGTTTTTTTGGCAGAGAGTTTTCGTTGGATGTTTTTTTGGAAGTCGGTTTTTTTTATGAAAAGTTTTTATTTTTCAGTTTTTAGTGCAAACAATCGTAGGTAGGTAAGTAGTAAGTTGAACTATTTCATCAAATTTCATCATCAAGAATACAAATTAAGGTCTATACGTACGTGTAATATTAAAATCATCCTCTAATCCCTTACTGTTGAAGAGTTTAACCTTCTATCATCAGCTTACCTAAATAACTTGAAAGTATACGACTGAAGGTCTTTAGATACGTATGAAATTGAAAAAAATATCCTCCAACTCCTAACCGTTGAGGAGTTGTACCTTCCACCTTCCATCATCAGCTAACCTAAATAATTTGAAAGAATACGACTAAAGGTAACATATATACATATGATATTTAAAGATTTATACTCCAACTCCTAACCGTTAAGGAGTTGTGCCTTACATCATCAGCTCATCATCATGAAATGATGACTACCAGACGCAAATACCAGTGTAACTTCAGAAAATATACGAAAAACATAGTATGTGCCTATAAAAAATGAGGGTTCCTCTCGATTGCCCTGGGATCCCATCATCAGATCCTGATATGGTGGCAATGGGACCACCTCGGGGGCATACCCTTCCGAATACAAAAAAAAATTCAAAATCGGTCCACAATTGACGGAGTAATCGGTGAACATACATAAAAAAAAAATAAAAAAATACATACAGTGGAACATAGAACCTCCTCCTTTTTGGAAGTCGGTTAAAAAATACATCCAATTTGGTGCAGCCGATCGGAAAATATGCGCGTTCTTACATACATTTCACTGATTAATTTTTATTTATAGATATAGACTAGCTGTTGCCCGCGGCTCCGCCCGCGTGAATGTCGATTTTCGCGGCCAATAGTAACCTGTATAAGATATATTACTGTAAAGTTTCATCCAAATCCGTTCAGTAGTTTTAGCGTGAAAGAGTAACAAACACACACACTCACACACATTTTGTGTTTTGTTTCTGGTAATTTTTTTTTTTTTTTTTTTTTTTATGTTTGGCCCGCCAAAATGACTCTACTCTGCCTGATGGAAAGCATAAGCAGAATCCACGAGTGGTGGCCACCATACTCATTGCGAATGCAACAATGCAGCATGGCGACCCACACTATGGCGGCCTAGTGATGCTTGTGCATCTTTTAGTCTAGTCAACAAGTATGGAACTTGTTGACTAGACTAATTGGGCCTCCGGTCTCGCACTCACCAACGAAACACGACAGCACGAATGCTGTCATTTTACGTTGATTTTCTGTGCGAGGGTAGTACCGCCCCGGTCGAGCCGGCCCGTTCGTGCTGAAATCAGCGTGGCTCTACTACCTTTATCATAACTATTAAGTTATATGTTTGTTTATATTAAAAATTATAACTCCTACATAATTCAAGTATTTTAAACTTAAAATTGATCTTTTACATTTTTATTATACGACTAGCTGTTGCCCGCGGCTCCGCCCGCGTGAATGTCGATTTTCGCGGCCAATAGTAACCTGTATAAGATATATTACTGTAAAGTTTCATCCATATCCGTTCAGTAGTTTTAGCGTGAAAGAGTAACAAACACACACACTCACACACATTTTGTGTTTTGTTTCTGGTAAATTATCATAACTATTAAGTTATATGTTTGTTTATATTAAAAATTATAACTCCTAATTCAAGTATTTTAAACTTAAAATTGATCTTTTACATTTTTATTATACGATAAAAAAGTAATCATATAACGTACCTATTGTAAAGTATCTTTTAGAAACTGTTTAAGAACTACCAGATGTGGATGTTGTGTTAGTTACATTGAGATGATAATTTTAGGAACTGGTCACACACACTTTTTTGGAAATATAAATACGATGTAGATTATTTATATATTACTAGCTGATCCGGCGAACTTCATACCGCCATATTTATGACCCACGTAACATCGTTTACGTTTTTGTGAATCTAAACCATTCCCAGATCCCCTTGAACACACACAAAAAATTTCATCAAAATCGGTCCAGTCTTTTTTTTGAATCTAAACCATTCCCAGATCCCCTTGAACACACACAAAAAATTTCATCAAAATTGGTCCAGTCGTTTAGGAGGAGTTCAGTCACATACACAGGCACACAAGAAATATATATATTAAGATTTATTATCTTTATGCACTAAGAATGTACATCGGCGGACTTAATGCCCAGAGCATTCTCTTCCAGTCGACCTTCGGGTGGTGGAGAAATCTTATAAGGCAGGTGTGTGAAATCTTATATACATAAGAAGTCCGTTAAATTTACAATAATCACATCATATTCAACGTTATACATACAAACATACATATATAAGTAGATATACATATACAGATTACGTATACATAAATACAACATTTACACACTAAATAATGGAAAAAAAACCTCGTTTAAAAAAACCGACTTAAAAACTAAAAAGTATCAAATAACTTGTATATGCTACCTATTCATAGGTTTGAAGTCGGTGCCAAGCCAAATGTAATAGTAGGTACCACACTCGCTATATTTCGAGACGAACGTCAACGACGTCACCGACGCTTCGGTTGTTTTGTTCTACGCGAAGAGCAGCTATCCTGCTCAAGGTCACGCCATATCAGGAGATATGGTGGCCATGGGACCACATGAGGAGCATACCCTTTCGAATACAAAAATGATTTTCAAAATCGGTCCACAAATTGACGGAGGAGTAATCCGTGTACGTACATACATTGTGACGATGAACGATGAAATTAAGAACCTCCTCCTTTTGGAAGTCGTTTAAAAAGGACGGTAAGCTATAGATTAGATAATTCTGCCAGTTCATTGAGAAAGAGCTCATGTACTTTATTTTTGAATGTATATCGGTTAGTGGACATGCTGATTTCGAGCGGGAGCGCATTCCAGAGTAGTACTGCTTGAACAAAGAAGGAACAGTTCACGAAGTCGGAGTAATGAGACAGACATGAGAGAAGCAGAGACCGTGGGAGAGCCACGCTTCGGCATGAATGGGCCGGCTCGACCGGAGTGATACCACGGCCTCACAGAAAACCGGTGTGAAATAGTGCTTGCGCTGTGTTTCACCTAGTGACTGAGGATACCGGAGGCCCATACCAACCCCTCCCCCTATCTCCCCCCCCCCTCCCCCAAAGGCCGGTAACGCACTTGTGACGCCTCTGGTGTTGCGGGTGTCCATGGGCGGCGGTAATCGCTTACCATCAGGCGATACGTCTGCTCGTTTGCCGGTCTATTCCATAAAAAAAAAGCAGATTATTAACTGAGCGAAGATTTCTATCGTGATTACAGCACAGGTATCGGAAATACGGAGCAAGGTAGGTAGGTAAGGATGGCGAGTTGAGAAATGAAAATAGGAAGGTAAGAGCTCGCTGATTGCACTGTAGGCAAATAGGATTGCATTTTAACTGGGAACGCATAGCAGACACATGGTCATACTTTCGAATATTGAAAATAAATCGAATGCAGTTATTAAGAAGACGGTCAAGCTTGTTAAGGAGGTCTGCATTCAGGTCGAAGTAACACACATCACCATAGTCCATTCAGTGTTACGCAAACTTTTTAGGTTCAAGGTACATCTAGGAAGATTAAAAATTTTGGAGGTACACCATAATTTAAAAATATTTTTAAGTAATAAAAAACAATGTTTCTTATTAGTCACAAAACTATACTTTTATTTTACACTTTTATTGAGCATAGGCGGTCTCATCTCTCGTCGATCATCTTGAGGCGTTCCCTTTTTTGTTTTTTACTGTGGTAAGAGTTAAAAATGCTAATCCACATAACTTTAAATTTTTCTTATCTAGTTTTATGGCTAGGCAGATTTAGACAAAATAAAAAGATCTCAGAAATTACAGAATAAAATATAAAAAGTCCTCAGAAATCAGAACAGACTTGTCTGTAAGCAAATTCTGCAGCACTTTGAATAGGAAGGGAAGAATAGAAATAGGGCGAAAATTTTCAGGAAAGGAAGAATAAGAATAGGGCGAAAATGTTCAGGAAGGAAAGAATAGAAATAAAGCGAAAATATTCAGGAAAGGGTAGAATAGAATTAGGGCGAAAATGTTCAGGAAGGGAAGAATAGGAATACGGTGAAAATGTTCAGGAAGAGAAGAATAGAAATCGAGCGAAAATATTCAGGAAGGGTAGAATAAAAATAAACTTCGTACCGCCATATTTACATATCTGTCTCAGCTTCCTACAGGCAGTGTACAGTCGCGGACAAAGAAAAATACTTTTCCCGTTATTAAAAAAATTTAAATAAAAAAAAAATAAAAAAAAACTATGTCCTACCTCGTAGTATGAACTCAAATCGTGCCAAGTTTCATTTGAATCCATTCAGTAGTTTCAGCGTGATGCGCGGCCAAGATACAGACAGACGTCGCGGACAAAAAAAAAAGACTCTGCCCGCTATCTTTTAATTTTTCTTATACACAACCCTTAATTTCATTCGTGTAATAATATATGATGCCTATTTAAAACCCTTAATTTAATAAGTGCTTCAATTTGACAGTCAAAAGTTTGACAGGAAAGTTGGTAGAACAGTTTATATGGGCAAAAGGAAATTGTTGTTTTTATAATCTTCCCCGCAATTTTTCCATATTTTCTCACCGTTTAAACCTTCCCTGAACCACGGCAAACATTTAAAAACCTAAATCAGCTAAATCGGCCCGGCGGTTCTCGAGTTTTAGCGAGACAAACGAACGGCAATTCATTTTTAGGGTTCCGTGCGAAAGGCAAAAAACGGAACCCTTATAGATTCGTCATGTCTGTCTGTCTGTCTGTCTGTCTGTCCGTCTGTCTGTCCGTCTGTCTATCCGTCCGTATGTCACAGCCACTTTTTTCCGAAACTATAAAACCTATAATGTTGAAACTTGGTAAGTAGATGTATTCTGTGAACCGTATTAAGATTTTCACACAAAAATAAATTATGGGGGTCCCCATACTTAGAACTGAAACACAAAAAAATTTTTTTCATCAAACCCAAACGTTCTATCTATGGGGTATCTATGGATAGTTCTTCGAAAATGATATTGAGGTTTCTAATATCATACTTTTCTAAACTGATTAGTTTGCGCGAGAGACACTTCCAAAGTGGTAAAATGTGTGAAGTTACAGGGGGGGGGGGGGGGGAGCCGGCCTGTAACTTCTAAAAAAAGAGAATGATAAATCTAAAAAAAATAAATGATGTACATTACCATGCATACTTCCAACGAAAATTGGTTTGAACGAAATCTAGTAAGTAGTTTTTTTTAATACGTCATAAATCGTAAACTGCAATTTACCTTTTATTCAATCAACACAAATATAAAAATAAAATAAAAATTGTATTATGCCACTTGCTGCTGCGGAACCCTTCATGGGCGAGTCCGACTCGCACTTGGCCGCTTTTTATAGGATATAAAAGAAGAAGAAGATATACAAATTGTTTTGTCAACTTTGCAAGTTTTTTCTAGTAATCTATTACTGTAAAACCAGCAAATTAAATACAGTCTACTGAAAAGACGTCTTCCTTCATACATTTGGACCTTGCTCCTTTACAATGACCATTTAACGTTATTATGGTATTTTAGTTTTTGGTTCAGAATCGATTAGAGCGTCCTCCCAAAAAAATCTAAATTTCTCTAATGTACAGAATTATTATAATTATAATATAATTATATTAATCTGTTTTTTTTTATTATACCTACTTTAAAAATTAATCATAATATAGATTACTCGTATATAGGATAGGTACATCCTACTGTGAAGTTAGTGTTACTTAATTCCAATAGATGTCGCTGTTAAGTTTAGAAACAATTTTCAAGAAATTGTCATTGCTTCAGTAACGATTAGAGAGCCCTCCCGATAAAACATCTAAATTTCTTTAATGTACAGAGTTGATCTGTTACATCACATTTTTATTATACGTTCAAAAGAAAATCATATTACGTACCTATTGTAAAGTTAGTTACTTGATTCCAAGAGATGTCGCTGTTTTAAGCAAAGAAGGTAGTAGAGGTAGTAGAGCCACGCTGATTTCAGCACGAACGGGCCGGCTCGACCGGGGCGGTACTACCCTCGCACAGAAAATCAACGTAAATGACAGCGTTCGTGCTGTCGTGTTTCGTTGGTGAGTGCGAGACCGGGGGCCCAATTAGTCTAGTCAACAAGTTTCATACTTGTTGACTGGACTAAAAGATGCAGTAGCATCACTAGGCCGCCATAGTGTGGGTCGCCATACTGCACTGTCTGCATTCGCAGTGAGTATGGTGACCACCACTCTTGGATTCTGCTTATGTTTTCCATCAGGCAGAGCAGAGTCATTTTGGCGGGCCAAACATAAAAAAAAAAAAAAAAAAAAAAAAAAAAAAAAAAGAAACAGACAAACACAACGTCTACAGATTTATTACACGTGATATATTTATAAATAGATCACGGAACAATATTTAAAGTACTTGCTGTCTAGCAAAAAAAGAATGAATGAAATCACGTGTTATTGAATTACAACCAAGTACATATTTTGACTTTCATCCCCTCTCTCCAGGAAACCGTGCTGAATTTATGGATAGAGAGGTTGCGATAAATCAAATACTTAATGCTACACCGAATTATACGTAATACGTTGTACGATTATTCCACGATATATTAATCAAAGTGTTATTAATTACGCATGGCTGGCAATAGATGTCACTACATGTTGTTTTACGTAATGATAAATTCTTTTTAATTTTTTTTTCCAATAGATAGAGAGATTGTGATAAATTAAATACTTTATGCTACAATCTTCAGAGTATCTCCTTTCTAACAAAAAAAGAATTATTGCAATCGGACTACTCGTTAATGAATTACAATTAATTACACATTTTGAATTTCATCTCCCCTCCCAAGGAAACCGTCCGGAATTTCGGAATAAAAAGTATCCTATGTCCTACCTCGGAGTATGAACTCAAATCATGCCAAGTTTCATTTGAATCCATTCAGTAGTTTCAGCGTGATGCGCGGCCAAGATACAGACAGACAGACAGACAGACAGACAAAAATGAAAAAAAAATAGTTTTCGTTTCAGTATCGATAACAGGGTGCCCTCCAAAAAAATTTTCAAAATATCTTCAATGTACAGAATTTGACCTGTTACATTTTTATTATAAGTAGTATATGAATTTCATCTCCCCTCCCAAGGAAACCGTCCGGAATTTCGGAATAAAAAGTATCCTATGTCCTACCTCGGAGTATGAACTCAAATCATGCCAAGTTTCATTTGAATCCATTCAGTAGTTTCGGCGTGATGCGCGGCCAAGATACAGACAGACAGACAGACAGACAAAAATGAAAAAAAAAATTGTTTTCGTTTCAGTATCGATAACAGAGTGCCCTCCAAAAAAATTTTCAAAATATCTTCAATGTACAGAATTTGACCTGTTACATTTTTATTATAAGTACTAGCTGACCCGGCGAACTTCGTACCGCCATATTTACATATCTGTCTCAGCTTCCCACAGGTTGTGTACAGTCGCGGACAAAAAAAAAACAATTTTCCCGTTATCTTTTATTTTTTTCTTTCTAGCAAAAAAAGAATGAATGAAATCGGACTATGTGTTATTGAATTACAACTAAGTACATATTTTGACTTTCATCCCCTCTCTCCAAGAAACCGTGCTGAATTTCGGGATAAAAAGTATCCTATGTCCTACCTCGTAGTATGAACTCAAATCATGCCAAGTTTCATTTGAATCCGTTTAGTAGTTTCGGCGTGATGCGCGGCCAAGATACAGACAGACAGACAGACAGACAGACAGACGGACAGACAGACAAAAAAGAAAAAATTTACAGTTTTGGCTTCTGTATCGATAATAGAGAGCCCTCCAAAAAAAATTTTCAAAATATCTTTAATGTACAGAATTTGACCTGTTACATTTTTATTATAAGTATAGATAGATTAATGTTATTACTATACCAAGAGTACTTCAATACTAAAACTATACATAAATTCGCACGTAATTGTGTCTGTCTATCTATCCGTCTGTCTGTTATGATGTCGTGTGTAATCATTGAAATCGGTGCAGTGGTTTAGCCTTCACTGCTAAACCACTGCACCGATTTCAATGAAATTTGTCTTAGATTCTTGAGTAAGTATATAAAATACTCTTTGCTGTGATAATCAACATCCTCGCGACCGGAACCGAGGTCAAAGCTGGTGGATAAAGTGCAAAATGTAACGTAATGCACACTACAAAATTTAAGCTTTTTTCTGTGATAGGATTGGGTCAAACGATGAATGAAATTGATTACCGCTACCCATTGACAACTATAAGTCAAAATGCCAACTTTTATGGTAGGTACTCTTTACTTGGAAGTTAGAAAGTCCATAGATGTCCTAATTTTATTATTGACTAGCTGACCCGGCGAACTTCGTACCGCCATATTTACATATCTGTCTCAGCTTCCCACAGGCAGTGTACAGTCGCGGGCAATAAAAAAACACTTTGCCCGTTATCTTTTATTTTTTTTCTTTCTAGCAAAAAAAGAATGAATGAAATCGGACTCTATGTTATTGAATTACAACTAAGTACATATTTTGACTTTCATCCCCTCTCTCCAGGCAACCGTGCTGAATTTCGGGATAAAAAGTATCCTATGTCCTACCTCGTAGTATGAACTCAAATCATGCCAAGTTTCATTTGAATCCGTTCAGTAGTTTCGGCGTGATGCGCGGCCAAGATACAGACAGACAGACAGACAGACAAACAGACAGACAGACAGACAAAAATGAAAAAAAAATACAGTTTTGGCTTCTGTATCTATTATAGAGAGCCAAAAAAATTTTCAAAATATCTTTAATGTACAGAATTGGACCTGTTACATTATTATAAGTATAGATTTGCGGGAGGGTATGCGATATGGGAGGATATGCTGGAACCATTATATTCAGAACTTATTTTAATTTTAATTTGTTTCATTAGAATAGATAATTGGGCGGTTCACTACATACAAGCCTCTAGATTTTTATTGGGATTTATTTAGATTTTGGTTTTAGCCACTTAGTAGACTGATAACGTAGTATTTTATTGATGAAGATGTTCTCCTGGCCGATTTCGGCCACGGCGGCCAGTCTTAACCGAGACCAGCCAATTAGGTACTCAGGAGATATTATAGTGCACAAGTATTGTGCGCACTCCACAGCGCTCGCGACCCACCTTTTTGGGGACAGGAACGGAAACCACAGTAGGGACGGAAACCGTAGGTAGCTCGAGGTACGTCGGGGTTCCAGGGTTTGCCTTTTTAGAGTGTACCTGGTTTCCCGTAGTAATCGAGACGGCGTGCGGTTTTAGTTGGTTTGAGTCCGACATGCCACCAGGAGGGGATTTCCGCACGAAAAAAAAGTGCACAAGTATTATTATTGATGTACTTTTAGTCAAATAGACATCATCACACAGGTTGTCGATGTGTGTCTTATGCAGGATACAAACTACACACTCACACAAAGTTAAAACTTTAGAAAAAGAAAAAAACTACTCAAAAATTCAATTACATTTACTTACCAGTACGCAGTCCACGTGTACAAACCAACCCAGCACACAGTACAAGCACACTGCGCGGGAACATGTTCGATACTGATTTGATTGTAGTTTTTAACAGTGATTATATCATTGTGACCCTATGACACCAACTACGTTTGTTTAGATGATACAGACTAAAAGTGCGAGGTCTATTTGTAAATTTTAGTATGCATATTAAGAACTGTAAAATGTATTAACGTATGTCATGATTATCCCAATCCCAGGCCTACGACTCTTCAAAAATCAATGATTTTCGAAGGTCATATGAGGTTTATTTTTCGCATTTTAAAATTATGTAATTGTATCTATCGGTGGCTTCAGGCGAACATTATTGCTTGTTGCCTATAACCGTCCGTGTTTTATAAAAGATAGATACCTAAAGGTTTATACGAAATAATATGAGAGAAAATCAAGATTTAGTTTTTTCTATTAAAAACATTTTGGGCCAATGAGTCTAAACCTAGTCTAGCTTTAGATATCTAGGAAGACTGGTCAGTTACGACCCTATGCTGACATTTTATCTATTTGCATAGGTACCTATTTTTATGAAACATTTGTTCACTGAGGCTAGATCCTTCAACTAGATGAGGTGATACCTAATGCCTGGCAAACGTCAGCTCAACGGCTCATGTTGGATATATTCCGACATTAACCGACGCGAAAACTTTCCTTGCATGATGCAGGATCATAACCGAATACGATGATGATGAATTTGTAGTTCAGTGTGTTTAGATTAAATGGGATTGAAATAAGTTTTTTGTTTTATGAAGAAATCGTAACAATTTTTTCAACATTTCACAACTTCGTTTTTTTGACTCGATTCTAGAAATTGGGGTAACCGAATCATATTTTTAAATTTTATTTTCATACGTTTTTATTTTCAGTCTAATAATTACTTTACAACATAAGTAGTTACATGTTTTTTGGATATGTAGACAAATATTATGTCTATTTCTAGAATCTAAACGTATGCCAACAAGAAAATAATACAATGAAACATAAATATAAACTCTTCTTAATTGTTTCTTCTCCAGCGTTATTTGTGAATTCTCCAATTTTAGCTGCGTAGGAGATTGCGTGGAATACGTAGTGTTGTTCGTGCACGTTGTGGAATAAATGCGCATATGGCCCTGGAATTGATGAAATTTTAGCATTACTAAACGTTTTTGCATGCATGCATCTGAGTTATGTTACATTGAAATCGACCAGAACTAAACGAGGTTATCCATATCACAGCTTGGGCCGAAAATACTGAACAACTCCAGGGGCAAAGCCTGATCATTAACCAAAAGCTAAAATTAACTAACAAATCTTAGTAAATAATTAAATAACCGAACCGGTTTACCGTTCGTTCATAAAGACACAAAAAGACGTTTGACTAACTTGATGAGGTGTCAACCTATCACCGACACTGTCTTAAACCGGCCACCTTCTTGTAAACTTGAGAAGTTTTTAGCTTTACTAAAGCAAACCAGTTTCCGCCCAGAGCTCGCTCAGATTTACGAGTTAATCGTATGCGGTTAGGTATGCCATTATGGTTTAATGATCTAAAAAAATCCTTTTTACCTCTGGCATAAATAGCTACATCTCCTGCTCCGTGGCTGTTCTCAATTAGTCTGATGCCAGCTTGAAAGTGATACTGATAATCCTGGGTATCATCCTTACTGGGGTCACGTCTCACAACCCTGGTGCCATTCTCATCAGTTTCTGCGGTAAACTGGAAGGTCAAGGGACCTCCCGTACTGTAGGATATCGTCGTGTAGTTGATGCCATCGTGGGTCGAGGGTCCAGCTAAACCTGTAAGGTGAATATGATTTAAGTATAATTTCTGGTGTCTAATTCTATGTATGTAATGTACCAAATACAGGATCAATAATTATAATTATTTAAATTTAATAACTATTGTACGAAAGACTGCAACACTAAATTTGCATGCCTATTACTAGCAAATGTGTATCGTGCTTATTTTTTACAATCTTTTTGTACCACATTTATGCAAATAAAATTATGTGATTATTATAAATAATCATATTTATGCAACGGTGGTCTTAGCTCTTAATCAAGGTATAGCGAGAGTAGCTATCAGAATCCATTTGTTTATCACACATATGATAGGACAATGCACATACAATTAATACAGAAGGAGGAGTATACAGGAAAAATAATGAGCATGAGTGTGCTAAATAAAGGTATTATTACTACTTTCATGATCCTAGAATAGCCATCTATATAAAAATATTTGCCTGTACAGGATATTATTTTAATTTACAACTTTTTCTTACCGAAAATATTGCTACCTCTGTCCGGGTAACCATTAAGAGACATTGTATGTGTATGATCACTGGTCACAATTAATAAAGTGTCTTCCTCACTGGTCATGTTGGCAGCTAGCTGAACTGCCTCTTCCATGGCTGCCGACTCGGTGATAGCACGCTTCGCCCAACTCCTGTGATGAGCCATGTCGATATTGCCGCCTTCTACCTTGAGAATTATACAGAAGAACTTTGTATAGGATACAAAACTGAATTTTGGTTTGCCCAGTGCCCAACGAATCCATTCCCCCGTCTACTTGTTTCGTCTACGTTTCTGTGAACTGAAGCATCAGTCGCCCTTTACGGTATAATATAGAGACTATAGGCTTTCAAATATTTTTTCAGTTCACAGTTATTACCTCGGGAATAACGTGATGGATAAGTACTGTATATCTCTGAATTTTCTGAAGTTTCTAACAGAACGTGTACGCGTACCACCGGTATGTAGGTCATTCTACTAGCGAGGTAGTGATTGAGGAGCAATGGTAGATTCTTTAAACTATTCAGTAACTATTTTATCGGTTATTAATACGAATATAGTTACAATAACTGACCATAAGAAAATATCCCTTTTCATTTTTCCTCAGCACCTTAATTGCAGCTTCTACCATTTCAGAGATGGAAGGTGTTCCACCTGGACCGTTATCCCTCTCGTGTTCGTACTTCAGATGACCATTTGCGAAAACTCCTGTAAAAATAAATATGTATGATACGTAAACTGTTGATTGTTTGTAAAAAATAAGGTCTTCCCGCATTTTGGCACAAACATATTTAGTAAACTAGCCGTATCTTGCCACGTTTTTCGTTGGCACTGGCACATTGTGTTGGCGCCGATGAAAGACTGGACTTTTTTAAGCAAACTAACTGAACATTTTCATTTATAAGATCATCATCATCAACAACCTTTAACAGTCCTCTGCTGGTCGTAGGTCTCTCTTTAGGAAGAAAGTTTCAACCTACTACATTTTTTCTTCTCCTTTATTTTTTTGACAAAACCCGCATTACGAATATACATAGAGCTATTATAGATAGAGTGGGGAAGACATACGGCTGCCTGTAAGCACAAACGTCCAAAGGTTAAAAAGAGAGAGAAGATCGCGGTACTCCATCTGTCTTTCTCTATTGACGCATGTGCAGTAAAGGACTAATAATGGTAATCCAATCACAATAATTAACCGTCAAATCGTTCTGCTATGCGCATGTGCGAGTAGAGAGAGACAGATAGGTACCGCCATCGTCTCTCTGTTTCTAACCGAGGGACGACTGGAGGCTTGGCTCCACTACTCTATCTATAATAACTCTATGATTATGAATGTACATCCTGTATTTCGGGAAATTTTAGAAACATACATGAAACGGACACAAAGAACACCAAGACTCAGAATGACAATTCGTGGATCACACAAAGTGTTGTTCCATGTGGGATTTGAACCCACAACATTTGGCGCTGTAGAAAACGGCGTGGCGACCGTTTAAACCTCTAAGCCAAATGTGCAGTCAATTGAGATTATAAGGATACGTACTACAACATAAAAACAATAAAAAAATTACCGAATAAATAATCAGTATTGTCTATATCCAGATCCTGCAGCTCCTTATTGTTTTTAACAATGCTGTGCTTCAAACCACGCTTGGTTTTATCCTCACTGTATGTTTTGAGAAGATTTCGTCCATCTCTGCGATCACATCCCCAACTATCTATGGGATCGTCTGGTGTTGCTGTGGTATTGGTAACCAGCCCTTGTCGACCCCCACCCATAATGACCTAAAATGTAATAAAAGAGTTTAAGTTTGTTTACATTAAAAGGTCTATAGTCCAGGATCTCGGGTCTATTTAAATAAATAAATATTTCGGACATCTAACACACAACAGATTGCAGATCATACAAATATTTGGTCCGACCCGGCTCAGGAATCGAACCCGAGACCTCAAGCACAGCAGTCGTATATGCTCCCACTGCGCCACCGAGGCTGCATTTTTGGTATTTATTACTAGTACCTGGTAATAAGCGTCGCTCTGTATTTTTTTTATAAATGGGTTTTTTGGCAACATTGGGACTATCCAAACGCCACCTTTTTGTTATTCTTCTTCCAATAAAAAAATAAGTGGCGCCCTCTCTTGGTACGTCCTGATACTGTTTATTCTGCACATTATTCCAGTATATTTTAATGCAGTTCGCTCGAGTTGCGATAGATGGCGCTAGATGTACATTGATTTCATATATTTGATTGTTAAAAACACGAATAAAACGAAATTTTCTAAAAATGAATCCTAGCTAGATCGATTTAGTTTTTGAGATTCAGATTATATATTGAATTGAAATACATATTAGAATTAGGGGACTCTGATCAAACTATATAATCTGTAGGACAAATATTTTTCGTTACAAAGACAAGTTCAAAGACAACCGAAATGATAACTTTACCACTTAAAATGTAGTTATTCATTTCGTTTGTTAAAGACGTTGCTTTAACACACGATCAATGTAGGTATTACTAACTTGCTTTACTTACTGTCCCATGTCCTTATGATAGGGCAGAGTGCATCCATAGTAATTCTCCATCGTGTCCGGTCTATAACTTCATTTAATGACTGATTTAACTTCTTTAGGAAGTTACTTACATTAAGATCACTCCCAGGCCAGTCTTCGATGAGTTGTCGGGCAATATCTTTGCACTGCTCAGTTCCTGGCGGCATTCTGGCTTCACATTCCCACGAGCGATCAGCACTGTGCGCGTATAACGGACCTGGAGTTGCGTGGGTCACTCGCATTGTTGTGACGAAACCTACAATTTAACATTTGATAATTTGACGACAATAATAACAATAAATAAACGGAGTCCGTTTCATAAATGTTTATAAAGTTCGTCGATTAGATAATTGATTTTCTGGATCACTATAAAGTGTTGTCCCATGTAGAGACAGAAACCACAACACTCAGTGTAATAGCAAGCGATGTGATAACTACTTAAAGTTTAAACCACCTCGCCATCTGTGCAATCGATAGTAATCAAATAGTTTTCAACTAGGTACTTTTAGAATTATATTGAATTTATTTAAGGAGTAAATAAAACGGTCGGCCTTGGGGAAGAATGGGTGTTAATATGATCTTACGCAAAGAGAGAATAATCATAATCAACGATTTACGTTCGAAAGTTCATCATTTAATGTTGACGCAAAAACTTTAATTGCGAGATACAGGATTAGTCAGCTTACCTGCGGCAAACACTTATGCAAGTTACATTATCTGTTGTCTGTGTTTATATAAACTTTTTCCAGTGCGAATGAGACATATATTTTTCTATCCACAATTACGGCTGCAGACATGTTATTTTCATTGCAGAAGTTAAGGATAGGAAAACATATCTGTGTGTTTTTAGCACTGGAATGTTATTATAAACACACACCTTGTTGATCTTTATATGTTTTATCATTGTATTTGGAAGAGGAATCAGCGCAAATATATTGGTTCTAAAGAAAAACATTTTAAAGTTTTATTGGCATCCTCAAAAATATTGTAGTCCAACCAAGTTATACCATACGTACGTACGTAGAGCCACGTTGATTTCACACAGCACGAAGGGGCTGGTTAGGACGGGTCGGTACTACTCTCTTACAGAAGACCAATCTAAAATGTCAGCATTCGTGGTGTCGTGTTTCGTTGGAGGCCCAATGACGCAGAAGCATCTCAATAGGCCGCCATGGTGTGCATTTGCAATGAGTATGGTGACTACCACTCTTGGTTTCTGCTCATTCCTTCCATCGGGCAGAGTAGAGTACTTTGGTAGGCTCACAAATAAAAAAAAAAAATGTATTTATGTAACTCTTATGATCTTTCACTACCCATCTCTGTTCTTTTTGTTCTGTATTTTGTTATGTTTCTACTAGCTTTTACACGCGGCTTCGCTCACGCAGGCTTTCATCCCCTGATTTACCCCCTTAGGGGTGGAATTTCAAAAAATCCTTTCTTTGTGCTCATTTACGTTATGTAAAGAACCTACATGCAAAATTTCAGGATCCTAGCTTCAGCGGTTTGGACTGTGCGTTGATCTTCCTTTGCGGACTCTGCACTAAGCAGACGTATCTACAAACTTATTATAATTTTTTATTCAAAAATAAATACGAAAATTGCAAAATTGAAAAAAGTGTTGTACCAGGAGAACATAACGCAGTGGAGGCGTGCCGACAAGTGACAGGGAACATCACGCGTAAGAAGAAGACGATTACATGCACGTGAGTCACCCGAGTCTAATCGCTCCATTTAACCTACGCCCCAGGACACGCCCAAGGGACGTGCTCCGCCCACTTGCGCTAACGCACAAAGTTCCTTACATTATCTTTAGAGCTACCTGCGTTGTAGTGATACAGCATCGATCAAATTCTCCCAGGAGTTAACAAATGATAATTGAAGGAGCGATAATTTCATGACAAGTAATTGAATAAAATACTGGAATTAACAATGTCAGGCAAACGTTCTCCTCCTGGCTCAGCGCTTAAGACCGATGTTCCAGCTATACACTATAGCTCTGATTCTGCCCTAAACACCTTGGACAAAGAGACTCAGGATAGTTTCTTTAACCAAACTAAGCGCCAAAAACGGTCCTTGGAAGAGCAACCTTCCTCTTCCTTGTTGGAAATAAAGAACATGTTTATTGAAATCAAGTCACAACAAGATCAAAAATTTGAATTACTTGCGAATACTCTGGATTCAATTCAGTCCCAAAACCTAGAGATTCATAAATCAATCGCTGTATTAACATCTCAATATCAAGATATTCTGACAAAGGTAGTCAATATCGAAAAAGAAAGTCAGGAGTTCAAAAACCGTATAATCTCCCTGGAAAACCAGCTCGATCGCTATGAAAAAAAGTCGTGTGCCACGACTTTGGAAATTCGCAATACTCCTAGGCAGGATACCGAAAATAAGAAATCTCTAATTAGTATTGTCCAAAATATTGGCTTGTCAACAGGACTCGAAACTCCAATTCATGAATCTGAAATACGCGATATACACAGATTGAAGACAGGGACTGTAGTGGTAGATTTCACTACAACGGGCCGAAAGGAAACAGTGTTATCGAAAGTCTTAGCATTCAATAAATCAAAACGTGAAAAGAAAGACAAGCAGCTGAACACATCTCATTTAAAGATACCTGGTGAGACTCGTCCAGTATATGTCTCGGAGTTCCTTACAATCAAAACCAGAAAATTGTTCTTCCTCGCCCGCCAGTTAGTCAAAAACAACAAACTCGTCGCCTCGTGGACATCCTACGGAAAGTTGTTTATTAAAAGAGAGGAGAACTCCAAACCTATAAAAGTCGAGTCAGAGACTGACTTAAACATGGTCACCTTGTGACTCGTGTTACTATATTTTTGTTCCTTAAATTTTTTTATTTTTGTATATTTTTTAACTTTTTCATATTTCATAACTTATAACGCACTTTTTTTACTAACTTTGTTTTTGATAATAGTTTTATGCTCTTATTTATTGTTGAATTCTAGAAGTGGACCCTATACGACTCTTAATCTTTCATACATTCACCAAACACAACACACATTAGCCCTATACACCCCAACTAAGCGAGCTGTCAGGTCAAGTCTTAAGTTATATTTAAGATCATATAAAGTGTGTCCAGAATCCGGTTATTATCATATTTCCCAAATGTATTGTCATGAAATTATCGTGACAATACTATACAGTATTTTTTCTATTATCTTTCAATGCATGACATAGAAGATCTAAATTCGGATCTGGACAGTATTAATGTAGCTGAAACGGTTGTCTGTGACGTGACCGATGCGTCTCAATTTGTAAGTTCACATAATACCCTAAAGATTTTGACCCAAAACATCCGGAGTATATCACGTAACTTGCCCAACCTTTGCACACTCCTCCAAAGATCTGGTTTGAGTTGGGATATTTTAATCATAACAGAATGTTTTCTTCCTTCGACGAGTTGTATACCAGTGCTAGATACCTTCAACCATGTGTCTACAACTCGTAATTTAACTAAAAATGAAGGTGTTGTAATTTATTACAACCCACAGCTTACTATTACCACTGATGAACCTCAACTTAGTGATGCCAACTGTCTACTCTTAACGATAAATCCAGACATTTGTATCGTTGGTATTTATCGCCCACCGAGCCATACGAATACCACTGCGTTCATAAACTCTTTAGATCTACTTCTTATTAATTTAAAACGCTTCAAAAACATCATACTTTGTGGAGATATAAACATTGATATTGGTCCAAATAGCATTGACGACAGCAAGGATGTATACCTGAACCTCCTGGCCAGTCATGGTATCCTTCCCGGGCATTGCGTTCCTACTCGACAAGGTATACATCGTAGCACGTGCTTAGACCACATGATGTTAAAAACTAAAATGGACGCGATCTGCCTAATTTTTGAGTCTTCTATCACTGATCACGAGTGTGTAGCCTCCTTTTTTACTCTAAACAAACATCTTGAATATCGCAACACAACTAGATTTACTCTCGATTATAACCGCCTGGGTGTGGATATTCAGAGCACAAACTTTCAGTCGATTATGGAATGTAAAGACTCAAACTTGGCTACTGAAATGCTTATAAGTTGCTTGTCAACGGCAATATATAAGAATACAAAAGAGATCCTATCTCCTAAACGCAAACATATTACTAAACCCTGGATTACTAAAGGTTTGCTCCGATGTATGGTAAACAGAGACAACCTCTATAAAAAACTTAAAGGTGATCCAGATAATGAGACACTAAAACTTATATTTAAGCGCTATCGCAATTATTGTGGCTATCTAATACGAAAGGCAAAAAAGTCTTATGAAAAAATTGAGCTCGGGAAGGCTGGGGGCAACAAAAGACAACTCTGGAAGATGATCAAGACGATAAGTGGTATGAATAAAATGTCTGATCATTCTGCCTGTCTATTGAGGCCCGAAGATCATGAATGCAGTATAAATGACGTCAATTATTTCTTTGCCAACATTGGTAAAAAGCTAGCTGATCAAGTTGGTGCCTCTCAGCATCACACGCTGTACGAACACCCTGTAAGTATCCCTTTGAATTCTTTCGTGCTATTTCCGACAGATGAAGCTGAAGTACATCAGCTTATTCTGAATCTAAGGGATAATTGTGCTGTTGGTATTGACAATATTTCAGGAAAAATCTTAAAGAAACATATAAATGTACTGGTTTCACCCATTACTCACATTTGTAATTTGGTTCTATCTAGCGGTACCTTTCCGAGGGCGTTTAAAATAGCGTTGGTAAAGCCAATACACAAGAGTGGCGATAGGGGCCGGGTCGATAACTACCGACCTATATCTATCCTGCCAACTCTATCTAAAATCCTAGAACGGCTAATAAACAACCGTCTCACTAATTATTTGGAGGGCCATGATCTTCTTTCTCCAGCTCAGTTTGGATTTAGGCGTGGTAAGTCAACAAACGATGCAGTCCATGAACTTCTTCATTCAATCGTGACCGATCTGGAGCGTAAGAGGAAGTCTTTGGCGGTGTTTCTGGATTTGGCCAAAGCTTTCGACACGGTCTCGGTCCCACACTTGTTGTTAAGTCTGGAGACGGTTGGCGTCAGGGGTGTGCCGTTGAGGCTGCTGGAGGATTACTTGACTGGACGACGGCAGAGAGTTAAGATAGACCAAACACTGAGTGATGAACTTCCTGTAGAGTTCGGAGTTCCTCAAGGCAGTATCCTCGGCCCGACATTATTTCTTGTATATATCAATAATCTTTGTAATCTTCAGCTGTACAAAGGCAAGATTATCACCTTTGCTGACGACACTGTCCTACTTTTCAGTGGTGATAGCTGGGAGGAAGTTTTCAATAATGCTCAACTCGGGTACAACAGGGTCGCCTCCTGGCTTAAAAGTAATGTGCTAACAATAAATGTATCGAAAACGAAATACTTAACATTCGCATACAGGAAAAACCTACTTCCCTCAGTGTTACTTTCCGTCTCGTCTCATCAATGCGAAACTGAACAGACTTCTTGCACTTGCCCTGTCTTGCAGAGATCTGACGCCATTAAGTACTTAGGTGTCACAATCGATCAGACTCTCACCTTCAGACCACACATGGAGATCTTTGTATCAAGGTTGCGTAAACTAATCTATATTTTTAAAAACCTGCGAGATACAGCCAACCAACATACAATTAAAATGGTTTACTATGCATTGTGCCAGTCGTTGATCGACTACTGCATTATATCATGGGGTGGTGCTGCCAAGACTATTCTCTTGGTGGCTGAGCGGGCACAACGTGCGATTCTGAAGGTGGGCTGCGGTCTGCCTTTCCGTTATCCCAGTGTTGATCTGTACAGAAGATGGGACGTTCTCACAATCCGAAAGACCTTTATATTGCACGTAGTCTTGAAGCAACATGCGACGCTCAAATACGTTCCAGCCCTGCTAAAGGATAAACGCCGCAAAGGCAATGTATGTGTGGGACGGTCCTCGCGCACAATGACCTCGAGAAAATTCTTTTGTTCGGCTGGTCCATTTCTTTATAATAAGCTAAACAAAATATTAAATATTTATCCTCTTACCAGATTGAAATGCAAAGCTGTAGTAACTTTATTTCTCAAAACTCTTGACTATGAGGCAACTGAACAACTACTGACTTCACCCGTTTAGTGGTGGAATGGGATTAGGTGCTGAAAAAGTAGCTCCTGCTCAGTGGGTCGGAACCGGAATAACAACCTAAACTTTATGGCTCACATAACAACCTGTCTTGACTTGAAACTTTTAAAGCTCGCATCCTACAATACTTACATAATTCAAACACACACACTTTCTTAATTTACATTACATTACAAATGTTTCCACTTTACACCCATTACTTTACATTACCACAGCACTTATTATTCACACTTTCACTCTCAAAGCTTCTGAATCCGTAAACTTTAGTTGGTTGGATCTATTTTAAGATTTCGTATACCTGAATTTTCCACAATTGTATAAATTGTAGACTAACGACGGCCTATGTGGATCAGAGTTCCTGCGGGTGGGGCCTGGTGACCCGTAATACAGGTTGTGCTCTAGCATATACCTACAACAGGCACCAGTCTCTCACAATGTTAGCTTGATCTCCACAATTATTGTTAAATAATGTTATGTTTACCATTGTGAAAGAAGAAATAAAGATTTTATTATTATTATTATTATTATCTCTGCGTATGTCAGTCAGTCAGTCTGTCAGTCTGTCAGTCAGTCAGTCAGTCAGTCTGTCTGTCAGTCAGTTAGTCACCTTACTCTTTTATATATATAGATTATTAACTAGCTGAGCCCCGCGGTGTAATTTGCTATTGTATTTAACATTTTTATTTCTCGCCATAAGAACCTTTCTTGTGCCTTAACGAAAATATATAAAAAATAATTAACCGAATTGGTTCTCGAGTTTTACGCTTAGCAACGCATTTGACGATTCATTTTTATTTGTATATAGATTTGTGTGCTGTTGACGTTTAAAAGTGAACTCTCCGCTGAACGCTGAAGATCCGAGTGAACGAGTAACAAGGACGACACAACTCAATAAATACCTTTTTCTTATCTTTTTCTAGCAGTTTACACACTCATAGAGAATCTCACCTGCACTTTTCCCAGCCTTCAAAGCGTGTGCTGCTAAGCTGAGCACCCTGGCTTCTGGGTTCAACGATGCTATACAGTCTCTTCTCTGAACTGTCGCGTCTACTGCCATAGTGTCCTTATTGGTTTTAATGCCACAAAACATAGCAGTAGCCGTGCATGCTGAGTCAGGGACCATTTTATTGGATGCATAGGTCTGGAAATAATAAATTTTAATTGTTTTTGAAAATTCTTAACAATCAGCGGAAATAACCAGAAATACGTATTTTGAAAGACGTGGCTCAGTGACGTCATTTGCCATTTAGAGTGAGCTTTGGCTGAGGAGACGACATGGAGAGGTAGACCTTATCAAAGTCCGCTTTTACGGTGACATTGCATCGAATATTTTCTATAGTTGTTACTTAATTTCATTATTTGATATTGTTGAGTGGGTATTGTTAAATTGTATACAGATACGTCATTTGTTTTAGTATTGTGCAAAAGATTTATAACAATAGTAATATTTTCAGTCATATAACGCACAACGCTTATCTACCATCAAGTTAAGCAGAGATTGTAATATCAAAGCTAGATTGAATGATAGAATACTTGTATGCTTTTAACACGTTTTCATTAGCTTCATGTCTGCTTGTTTGTTTGTAACCGACTTTTGTAAACATGTTTTTCAAGTTTTCTCTGTAAATACATTATTTATACCATTTCTCTAGTAGTAGCTATTTAAGGCTATTTTTGAATGTGTGTAACTATTTTTTGACAACGACAAAATTTCAGAGTTCATATTTTCTTAAACTGCAAATAACAAAATTATGGAGATCTCGTACTTTTCACTATATGTGTTGGCCCACATCACAGCATTATATAGCAGTTCTTGGTTTTGTAAAAAGAAACAATATAATTAGTATAACATAAACTATATTACAATACAAGAGAAACATGTAAAATGACAATTATTTTATGGTACAGGAAGGCATACGAACAGGTGGGTTAACTAATAGTCAGTAACTACTTCCACCATGGATACTTGACAGTTAAAAGTCATCAGTGCATATCAGAACTATTTGCAGAGTTAACTAATTGCGAACTGGGCCAATTGCGAACTAGACTAGTTAAGTATTGGACAGTTGGACATTTTCAGCATTGGACATAATTTGACGAGTGTGCCCAAAAGCTATAGTACCTACTGATTACTGATATATTTCTTTATATTTGATTTAAATAAACATTCTAAAAGTGGTATTTCGTTCTTGGGAACAATATTACTACAACCGTTCTCATTATTTACACGGGTTGGATATAAGTTAATCGCAAAAAGAATTGATTAGACATACTGCATTGTGAAGACTAACACTTAAGCATAATTAAAATTCAAGCGGAGAAAATTACTCGTTATTTTATAATTTAAGAAATAATCTATACCTAAATATATTTTTTCAGTTAAAGTCGTTGTTTTTTTTTCATTCCACAATAAACTCAGAAAATAGTATTAGATTTAAAACTGTTACCTTTAAAAGTCCCACATGTGGGAACTTCTCGTACACTAGCCTATGGGATTCTCCACCTTTGTGTATCCTAGTGGCCGTGACGGTGTTCGGACCCATACCATCTCCTATAAATAGGATCACATTCTTCGCTGTGTTGTGGTTCAATTTCACTTCAAGCGCTTCCCTTAGCTCATTCTTTGCAAGATCCAGCCAAAATTCTTTATCTGAAAAGAATAAGGAAACTTATACTGTATATTAAACCTAATCAAACACGTCCGTAAGATCTTAAACTGGGTATCACATTATTTCAACAGATTTAAACAGTCCCATGCTGGATACAAGCTTCTCTTTCGAAAGGGGGTTTAGGGTTACTATACTACGCTACCCATACATACTATACATGCATATTGTATTATACATGGAGATCGCCGACTTGCGCCGACTTGAAATTAATTTGAGAATAGGTTAAAAAGATGATAAATAAATATTTCGGACATCTTACACGCAACGCCAACTATCTTCAACCTAAACAGAGCTTGTACTGTGCAAGCTTGATTGACTGATGAAATACTTAAATACACGTACTTTTTTCGTAAATATACTTAATGAAAACAAGTAGAATTTTAACAAAATAAAAACCGAGTAGTTCGACTCGATTTCTCTTGGATTCCATAATCAAATCTTAGTGTCCTGATCGTGGTACTACCGTTGGGATATCTCCTTTCTATTAAAAAAATAATCATCAAAATCGGTTCATAAACGACGAAGTTATCGGCGAACACACAAAAAAAAGCTCCTCTTTTTTTGAAGTCGGTTGATAAAATTGAAACGCAGTTTTATACTAGGTACTGTTAACAACCGAGAACGGAACCATTTTTATCGCACATGGGTTATTGTTAGAAGAACGTTTTATATAACATGGCTTAATTTAAAGCTGATGACGTTGACTCAGATAATCAAACAATATGCTTGACCGACCATATATTATACGCTCAAATAGCAATTAGATCCATTACACACCGTCGACTAGTCGCCAGCAAGTCGCTGGACTACGACCATGAACATATTCGATTTATTTAGGTGACGCTGAGTCTAGACGTATATGGTTACTGCACATCCGAGTGTCTAAGGAAGTCGCTGTGACGAATATGCAAGTGATGACCGGTGTTTTAAGCAGTTGCTTCGCCGCGTCGTGAGTGATGTGGGCTCGATCCTCAATTAAAACAATACTTTATGCTATAGAGCGACAAACAAGCAGACGGGGTATATAATGAGAAGTAGCTACCTCCGTTCAAAAACTTCTGCAGTTCAGGGGTCACAAGTGTTTGGGGTTCACACCTAGTTGACCGGCTACTAGCACTTGAGGCAGCATGTGGGTATTGAACGGTTCGAGTCCAACATAACATGCGGGCATTTCCGCATAGATAAAAAAGTGGTCTTATTTAAATAGGGTTGAACCCCAAAAGGAGGTTTAACCCTTTGCATCTCTTCTCAGAACTGAGAGGGAAACCCTCTCTTTTTTGGGTTCCGATTACTCCATTTGCTCTGTAAAAAACTCCGAAAGAACTTTAACGCGCGCCGGTTCTGTTTGAGACCGCACTGGTCGAGGCGACTACTAACTAAACACGAGCATTCCTTTATTCTGGTGATTCTGTTTTTCTATTGTTGTATTGTCATCGACCTTTAGAAACACCTTGAATTAGTTGCAAGAACGTTGAAAAATTGCATTACATGGAAACACACATTTTTTATCCCAATACACATAAATTTACAGACACTGTGATGAAAACTGCACCACGAAGACCTGTTGTTTGCCTTTTTTTTCTTTTTTTTATGGAATAGGGGCTAAACGAACAGACGTATCACCTGATGGTAAGCGATTTCCACTGCCAATGGACATCCGCAACACCAGAGGCGTCACAAGTGCGTTGACGGCCTTTGGAGGATGGGGAGGGGTATCATCGTCCATGTGCCAAACATGGACGATTCTACACCTAATTTAGTACAGTGTTCTAGTGTTTTATCCAAGAGTCTGCCAGGTGTGATTCGCAATCACACCTGGCAGACTCTTGGAGTCGTAATCACTTGGAGTGTTGCATTGTCTGCATTCGCAATGAGTATGGTGACTACCACTCTTGCATTCTGCTTATGATTTCCATCAGGCAGAGTAGAGTCATTTTGGCAATGTTATACATAAAAAAAGCCCATTACCAAAACTTTATGGTATGTAATATGTACAATTGGTAGTTACATGCTTGCATCACATATTCTTAACTGTCTCATTGTTACATTAAATGAATAGAATGGATTCTTTTCATTCGAGAACAATAGCCGTCGACTACGACACAAATATTTTAGTAGTTCACAATTTAAATTTTTCTCTATAGCTATGCTTTGTCCATTCGTTTATTTTCTTTTTGACAGCTCACGCCTATAAATTACCATATTTTTTCGGAATTATGTACTACAGTAATGTCGTACTTTATTGACGGTGACGGTACTTTAGTGAAGTGGTCTGTGCATAACAAACAACCACAGACTATAAAACAGTACTTGAAATACGATAAATCGATCATATGATTAAAATAATTTAACTTCATGTAAGTATTTTTTCTGTAAATTTAATAAAAAAAGGAAATAAAAATAGTATCTATGACTCCAAGATTGAATTTTTGCAAGGAATCAAGTCGAAATCTTGGAATTTAGGATCAAACCAAGGGTAAAGAACAATAACTCTGTTCATTCATCTAATTTACAGATTTATTATTTATATTTTTGTTTATTTCTTACATAATATAAAAAACTAATAAAGGAATAATTAATATTTCAACAAAAAATATTTAATTAAATCGATTGAAAGTTCTTCATAAATAAAATCGCTATTCGTTTCAAATCGAATCGGTAATGGGTACGGCGTCACTAATTTCAAAATTTCTTGAACTGTCAAAAAGAAAATAAAGAAATGGACAGAGTATAATGATGGCGAATTCATTACGCAGAATATCATACAGTACCTATACATTTATCATACTAGTATTCTCCAATTGTTAGGGAAAAATAAACTTTAAATTTTAACCTATACATTTATACATACGCACTCGAATGTAAATACATTTAAAAATTAAATTGATTACACTTCAGGCATTTAAAAGTTACGTTAAATTTTAAAATCGAAGAATAATTTTTAGCCGCATACGAAACATTTTTCAATGATGCGCGCTTCTTATTGTGAGTAGCGTGATTTGATTAATTCGAACTAGTGGCTTTTGAATTAAGCGTTTACAAACAAACGAACACACTCTATAATTTTATAACATAGAATTGATATAAATAAACCTGCAGTGTTATGTACTTATTCATGATTATGGTTGATAATGATCGTTGATCCAATCGATATATTAACAACTGCTTTTACAATTCGATTACTTTTTTGTCGAAATTTTAATCTTTGTCTGTGTGCTAAGATGAATAATCATTACATATCCTTAGGGAGGGCACAAATGATATTTGTCGGGCATGTCAAAAATACAGAGAAATCCTGAGGCAAATAATTTCCAGTTCTTTTTGTCTTATTAATTTCTAGTGGCATAGACACAAGTGCTAGTGGGCAGCACTAATCAGCGACTTGATCTTATATATGTCTAACTCAGTAACATGAGTCCTTAATCCACTTGGATTACCAAGTCGTGTCCAGAATTTTCAAGATTGGCCCAGTTCTTAAGAACGCTTATGCAACATTGTACAGGAATCGAACTTGCAAGACCTTCAAAACTAGCAATCTAAGTTTGATATAGGAAGACGTTATATAAAAATTGGAACGTCTAGATATGATTGCTGTAGGTATTAAGTATACTTGACAAACGTCTCCTCAAGGTTGAAAAAATTGGTAAGAAATACTAGAATATTTGACCTTTATTGGAAGCAAAGAGAAGTTAAACCTAAAACAATCCCTTTTTAACGTGTCACCCCTCAGGCCATCACCTATCGAGGTTTGCGGTGAGGTGGTGTATCGGAATCGTACTGATTAAAACCACATGGTGTGCCACTCTACGCCTGGCAGAGGAGGGAATGGGGAATTGATGTTATTAGACATCCAGATCGCTTGAAACAAACCCTGTACCACCCCGTCTGGCCAGAATTATATACTCGTAATAGGACAAAAATTTATTTCTGAGAGGCTTATATCCTGCAGTGATAGAGACTGTTGATGTGAAGTGCTGGAAGTTTAAGATGTTTATGATATTCATTTTAAAACACTTCAGCCTATCAATTGATTTACTATTACCATTTCGCAAAGTACATTTATTGTTAAGAACCTTAACCGACACATTCTCAAAAATCACTTTGGGAGGCGCAATTAAAATCCTGGCGTAGTTGGTAGTTCTTCTTGATGATATTTCACACATTATTAGGAGATTTGTTTTAAATTCTCTCATCTGCTACTTGTTTAGCATTTGGTTGAACACAATTTTATGTTGACATATTATATAAGGTGTTATCAGAGATAGATAAATATACCAGTAGTACAAGGGATCAGGTAAACACACCATGAATATAAAGTACAGTTACATAAGTTACCAATAACATGCTGTAGTATCAATACAATAATATTATCCAGGCTTCAACTTATTATGGTTCAGTCCATAAGAATCATTGCAGGTTGTCTAACGATAGCTTGCAATATTGGTTTGGTAATAAATGTTTTCTTACTACTATAAACTGTAAAAGTCATAATACTGGCCTTGACAAATTATTGACCCTATTTTATAAATAAAAAAAAAATCTAGCAATAATAACACCAAGGAAGATATCATAGACACTTTTTTCGTAAATGCCGAAGTCAGCCGTTACGACTTTAAGCAGAAGTTTATCGTACCTACCTTGAAAGTAAATAATTTAATGTAGATAATTAGCATTTTATAATGCGATATTAGTATCTGTATTAAAATGTGTGCTATCTTTATTTGATCATTATGAAAACACAATTAAAACCTAACCACAAAACACTACACTACTAATATATTTATATACATATTCAATATAAATAAATTGCCTTTAAAGCATTAAGATTACACAAAAAGGAAATACTAATAAACAATTCACCTACCGGTACGAAGCGCTCGCGCACAAACGATTACAACACAAAACACTAGCACGATGCGCGGGCGCATGTTTGACACTAAACCGTTGTGACGTCGCCGTCGCCGTCGTGACTAAAACAACTATTCAGTAATCTGTGCTAAAACTGAGGATAACTGACGAAATTAATGACTTTCCGACTGACTGCCGTTCGTTCCTGATGCGTCACGTAGATAGTTATGTAAGTATTATCGTTGTAAATTGAAAAAGGGAGGGGAGGATCTCTTTTTTTAACCGACTTCAAAAAAAGGAGGTGGTTCTCAATTCGACTGTTTTTTTTTTACGTTCGTTACCTCATAACTTTCGACTGGGTGAATCGATTTTGATGTTTTTTTTTTATTTGTAAGCTATTGCTTCCCGCGCGGATTCATTTAAATTTGGTCCAGATTGAAGTCGGTTTTTTTTGTTAAACTTTGAGATTATTAGATAAACTAAAAGTCATACCTTACGTTGTCTTAATTTTTATATGTCTTTTCCCATGTTTACAATTCGTTCACAAAGAAATAGATAATTCAATAGGTACTCAAATTTTAGCGGTAAACTTACATTATATAAATTAAATTAAAAAGCTTTTACTGGAATGCCTCGTGACGAATCAAACGCTGTATAATTATGCTTGCAAAATTCCAGCAAAATCGGTTGAAGATATCTACTTCAAAATTGAGTTGCAAGATTCCACCCGAACATACAAGCATACACACATACATTGCAAGTTAATAAAAAGCTTGTAATTAATACTAGGCCGTAATGTTAAAACAAATCAACTCCACTGCTCTGTGTCTTGGTGTAATTTATCTATTTAATGTATATTATATTTAGGCCTATTTTTGGGCTTATTTGGTCTATATTTAGCACTCACTGAATAGACAATCTTTCGGCTGCGGTGATGATATATGTATGTATTGTCTGGTATCCATTGTACAGGATCTGTCTACCATGATCCATTGCAATCAGAAATCCATGTGTGAGATGACTGAGGTACACTATTGACAAAATTGATTGACCACGCGGTCAAAAACTAGGAGTATAAAATTATAAATATAGTCTTCTACGAGTACAACGCTAACTATATCAAAACAATAGAAGTAAAGTTCATTACGACGAATCTCAGTAATTCTCACATATGGCACATACCTACAACGTCATACCTTGCATAAGTTGGACTTGTTTTGATGTCAGAATAAATTAATTCGTGTGTCACATCTACACTCTCACACGCAACAATTACTTCTACACACATTTGTTCAAACAAAAGTTATGGATAATATGTTCAAGAAAAGCAATTACTGTAAAGGCAAGTAGGTATATAATTAATAATAATAAATCGCCTTATTGTACTCCAGATTACTTAACAAAGGTAACTTAAAGCTAAGAGGTACAATTGGCGGCCTTATCGCCTGAAGGCAATCTCTTACAGGCAACCATGGGATGCAAAGAAAGACGTGGAAAGTATAGGGTAGTGCCTGGTGTGTTAAAATTTGATAGAAAGTAAGTAAGTAAGAAAAAGTATACATATTATATAAGGTGATAGTAACATCTAGTCTTGATGATTAAATAAATACGTAGAAATATAAATTTTTTTTTTTTTTTTTTAAAAGACAACGCCCGCACTAGGAATAAATCCTGTGTCGCGGGGGACTTTACAAACATACATGTAACGGACACAAAGAACACCCAGACTCAGAACAACAATTTCAGGATCACACAAAGTGTTGTCCTACGTGGGATTTGAACCCACGACACTTGGCGAAGTAGGAAACGGCGTGGTGACCGTTAAACCACTAGGCCAAAGGTGCAGTCATTAGTCATTAATGATTAGATATTCCATATAACTCCAGTGGAATTTGAGACCCAATTCAGAGCAAGGTCGGTTACGAGTCTTTGAGGTCTTCCAGGTAATATGCCTTCACTAGTCTCTTGAACGCAGCTAATGTCTGCGCACGTCTTATTGTTACTGGTAGGGCGTTCCATAACCGAACTGCTTGGACAGTGAAGGAGTGATCGAAGAATTTGGTACTATGTCCAGGCATTCTCAATTTCAGGTTCTCTGACGATCTCAACAATTTGGAGTGTGTGTCATGTAGAAAGGTGAACCGAGATTTAAGGTAACATGGAGTAAGAGGATTGAAAAGAATATTATAAAGAAGAGAAAGAATATGAGCATTCCGGCGAAGGCAATTAAATCTTTATATAGAAGTATTATTTCGCTAAGCCATGCCAATGCCATGCGTTTTTGTGGCATATTGTGCTTATTTTGATAAGAAATGAAGAACAACATTGACATAAAAAATACTTAAAGAGAAATAAAAGTTTGAAAAACTAGAACCAGACTACATAAAAAAAAATCTGAAAACTTATTTAGCCTGTGTTATGTCACCCGAGCCATCGTAACGAATCTAGTGACACTTCGTTCATTGAAATCAGTTCAGTAGTTTAGGCGATACGGAGAAACATACAAACGTATAATGGACTGCCAAAACTACTACCCTTCCTTTTGCCTTCGCCATAGATGGGTCGAAACAAAAGGCGGCAACACACTTCTGACTCTTAATTTGCAGGTATATTTATGGACGGGGATCGTCACTTACCATCAGGTGATTCCATTGCTCATTTGCTTCCTTAGCCATGGAAATAAAATGCCATTATATTATGTGCCATTAAACTTGTCGATTCATTCTAAAATTACACACCTACATTTATTTGCTGCGTTTAGCATTTAACGTATACTCGTGATAAGGCATCAAATATTTGTTTATAACCTTATCGCAGCTTATCGCGTGAAAATAATTAAGCTAGTCATTACATTTATCATAATCACTGTAGTTTTATTAAATCAGTTTATTATTTAAAATGCTGATGATACAACTTACTCTATTCGACGCTATCATAGAAAAAGTTGAAAAAGTCCTTACTCGCATATATTTTTAATCACTCCCCCATTTGGAATAAATCCTCTGTCTCGGGATTTATAAACATACAATGAAACGGATACAAAGAACACCCAGACTGAGAACAAAAATTTTTGTATCCACATAATGTGTTGTCTCATATGGGATATGAACCCACAACACTCAGCGCTATAGATAACGGTGTGTCAACCGCAACCCCTTTCGTACAGTCCTAGTACATCATCATCGACAGCCCGCTGCAGTCCAGTGGTGGACAAAGGCAGTATAGAAAACATAAACCTCGATTTCCGACTAAAATTATAATCAATAAATGTAACAAAGAAGAATATTTTTTGCAGTCACGATATTCTATCATATCACTTTTACCTTGGTACAAGAAACCAGACCATCAAAGTTAAAAAGAATGCCCAGTTTTTATCTAGGGGTTGCACATTAACAAGGTATCCAAAAATCCAGTATCTTTTTATACTTTTTTTTTTTTTTTTTTATGTATGGCCCGCCAAAATGACTCTACTCTGCCTGATGGAAAGCATAAGCAGAATCCAAGAGTGGCGGTCACCATACTCACTGCGAATGCAGACAATGCAGTATGGCGACCCACACCATGGCGGCCTAGTGATGCTGCTGCATCTTTTAGTCTAGTCAACAAGTGGAACTTGGACTGTATACTTCATTAGATCGGCATCAAGAGCCGTATTAAAAGGTTGTACACATGAGAATCTTCTGATACTTTGGAAATATGATGATGTAGATGTAGCACAAAAAAGAGTAAAAATCTTAAAGTCTCTGAGATCAGTAGTACTACTGAGTAGGCAAGCGTTTGTTTCGAGCTATTGTCGGTTAAAATTATAAAATTAAAATTATAATAAACTCGGTGTTAGATTTCAAACGTCATTATAATGGCAACATTTTTGATTGTCAGTTTTTCTTGTTTGACGTTAGAGGTTATGAAGTATTATTGAGAGACGCTTGCCGGCCGAACACGTTTTCGCATTTGATTGTCGGTTTAAGCGAATTGAATTGATATTAAGCTAATTTCCCAAGACTCGGTTTTCGTCGGTCACCGTTATGATTGGTCTGGTTAGGACTCGCGAGTTTTTGTAGGCGCGTTCAAAAGGGCGTGATCCGTGATAGCTAATACGAGTTTATTGTAATTCGAATACCTTGAAAGATATACAGCATTTGGAAGCATGTTTGTGTGAACGTACCAAGACAAAGCAGAGAGGAAACTACCCGAGAGATCTCTTGGCACGCCGAGAACAAGGAAGCCACACAACTCCAGTAAGTGATTGATGATTTTAGATTAAGAACACGATGAATCGCCGTGGTTCATTTCTCTTGCCAGTGGACTAGTAGCGATTTAATGCCTGTACTAATGGGCCTGCAAGCATTATAACCTTCTTCAAAAGGTGATCGCTCCATTGGCGAGAGGACTGAACACTCGGTTTCAACAGAGTAGCTTGATGGACCCTGTGCAACACAAAACCTCAGAATCAATAATATTATGCCAGCTTTGAGTTCCAATATCTGCTTCTTATAAAGACTTACGATGTTACGTGAGTTTGCTTATACTTTTTATCTTATCTACTTAATTGAATTCTTTCTATATGAATGGGAATATGACGTTGGCGAAAGTTGAAATATAATTTGTTAGTTAAATTTATATATGATATCCCTCCAACACAAAGAGAGGATCCTCCGACCAGGAGAGCTAAACATGCGTGGGGGACCTCTCTAACGGTTAGTGTTGGAAATAAATTGAATACTAATTGATTCGAGAACTTTGATGGTGCGCTGTATGATAAGTAGGTACTCCGTTATTCATGTGTTTGTCAAATTATATATAAGTACTTAGATACGATGTTCGTTGTTTGTGCAAGTAGCCAACAATTTCTTCTCTATCGTCAACACTTACACTGGAATTTAGAAATTTTTCTGACAACGTTAGGTTAGCGGACTGACAGACAGAATGAAAATAATAGTAGCCATTTCAACATTTTATTTTGAGGTTATAATTTGGGAACATGTTTTCTCATAATGTTTTACATCAATCTGACTATTGCGAATATCTAAATGTCAAGAGAATAATGCAGCAAAATATTAATTAAAATCTCGACTTGTATGATCGTCGGCCAATATAATTTGTGAACTCTCCAAGTTTAGCAGCGTAGGATATCGCGTGGAAGACGTAGTGTTGCTCGTGAACGTTGTGGAATAAATGCGAATACGGACCTGGAATTAATTTTAATTTGCCATTACTTTTTACCCACTTTACAGGTTAGTTTTGTCAGTATCTATCGTATCGACTCGTAGTAATAGATAGTAATCTACTAACACTTTATGGTATGGCTAGTACCCTGACCATGTAATCTTCATCGATTAACGTTTCTTTAACTTATAGGATAGTAAACCGTTTCACCAATTTTAAAATAAGGAAGCCAAAAGAAGCATAGCCTAGTTTTAAGGTTTATCACTGCATGTTGAAATTTATAATAGATACTTTTTGTAGTTGTAGCTTCGTGCACATCTTATTGAAATAAATAAATAATCTTAATAAATAAACTTCACATGTTTCAAATTACACACTTCTCCTTTGACGTTTCCATCTTTGTAATGGGTTTTATATATCTATTTAAATTACATGGTCAGAAGTTGTGTCTCAGGAAACATCAGCAAGATGTTTCTTGAGCCGCAACTCCTGACCAATTGCGATTGCCGGATCAGACTAAATGTTGATGATAGTAGATGGCGTTATACATTAGACGTCTGAAATATATATTTATTTACTAAATACATTCTTAATACTAATTTTGGCTTTATTATGCCAATGAAATATTTCTTAAGTTAAGCAACGGTTTAGTCCAGTAGAATAAAGTGGATTTGTATGGTGAAATTTGCGTTCTTACTATTATTTTGATCAAGTGTTTTTTGTTCTAGTAATTTAATAAAATTTATTTTACCTCTGGCATAAATAGCTACATCTCCTGCTCCGTGGCTGTTCTCCATCAGTTGAATGCCAGCCTGGAAGTGATACTTATAATCCTGGGTATCATCCTTACTGGGGTTCCGTCTCACGACTCTGCTACCATTCTCATCACTTTCGGCTGTAAACTGGAAGGTCTGTGGGCCTCCCGTACTGTAGGATATCGTGGTGTAATTAATACCATCGTGAGTTGAGGGTCCAGCTACACCTGCGAGGTAAAATGGGCTTATCTTAGTTTTAAGCATATTATGTAAGAGTGCATAGAAATGAAGCATTAGAAATAATTAATTAGTAAATAAACAATTACATTCATTAAATGTGTAAGTTCCTGAGAATAGATACAATAACTATCACTCATTTTGTCCATCTCTTAAATGCTAAAATTAGGAAAGTTGGTATTTATAGTTGATTGTATTGACCTATGGCGATGATGGCTTGACAATCTTTAATAATAGGTAGTACGAAATGTTTCCTACCGAAAATATTGCTTCCTCTGTCCGGGTAACCGTTAAGAGACATTGTATGAGTATGGTCACTGGTGACAATGATCAGAGTATCCTCCTCATTGGTCATCTCAGCGGCTAGCTGAACAGCCTCTTCCATGGCTGCAGACTCGGTGATTGCTCGTTTAGCCCAACTCCTATGATGAGCCATGTCGATATTGCCCCCTTCTACCTAAAAATTAACATGCTTTTATCAGTTTAGTATTTACACGAAAAAATTGGATATAGGGAAATTCGAATAGAACAATTGTTAATTGTAATCTAACTCAAAATTTTAAACGTTTCGACCAGGTTATCTCAATTCACAAACTGGAACACAACAAAATAAAGTGGAACACAATTTCGAGTTACTATTTCCTCAAATATGAATTGATTATAACTTTTTAGTACCTTTAATTCCTCGAATCCATTGTTTTCTTTCAATGTATTTGGATTTTTAATGTTTTGTGATCTATATCGACAAATTCAATTTACAAATTTTCGAGTTGAATCTAAAACTGAAAATACCTTGAACTCTTCCATTACTTACTACTGAAATTGACATGATAACTAACCATCAGAAAATATCCTTTGTCATTTTTCCTCAGGACTTTAATTGCAGCTTCTACCATTTCAGATAAGGAAGGTGTTCCCTCTGGACCCTTGTCTCTTTCGTGTTCGTACTTCAGATGGCTGCTTGCGAAAACTCCTGCCAGATTTAAAAAAAACATAATATCAGTATATTATTTGTTTAATAACAAAACGCTTTTGATAAAGTATGTGTGTGTATGATGATGATTTGAAATTCCTTTAAAACTGTGTTTCAGTATTGATTAAATGATGCAATTTTGAATGATTGAAGTACAGAATAGCTATTCCTTGACACCCTTTACTTACTTACAGTGGACAATTGTAATTGCATTGATCAGAAATAAGGAACAGAACTAGAACATAAAATAGATAGCAACAATTTATGCAGAACTTTTTACAATTACGAAAATTGTAATAAGTTGATGAAAATATAATGGCATAAAATTCAATGTAAAAAATTACCCAATAAGTAATCAGTATTATCAACATCCAGATCTCGCAGCTCCTTATTATTGGTTACTATGCTATGTTTTAAACCCCTATTTATTTTATCCTTCCTATATGTTTCAAAAAGATTTCGTCCATCCCTTCGGTTGCATCCCCAAGGGTTCGCAGGTTCATTACTAGCGGTATTGTCAATTAGCGTTTCTCTACCACCTCCCAAAATGACCTGAAACGTAATCAAATAGGTTAACTTTATTCATCTTAATAATCACAAATTTTAATTAAATAAAAACGACTTTTGAACATAACTTTCGACTGGGTGAACCGATTTTGATGAGTCTTTTTTTAATTGAAAGCTAGTGCTTCCTGTGTGATCCCTTTTCAATTTGGTATAGTTCTGACAATGTTATTCATGAGAAAACCATATAAGTCTTCAATTTGCATTAAGTATGTGCGCAACAAAATAAACGTTTATCTCAATATCACGCTAACTGATTTCGATGATTCTTTTACTATTGGAAAGCTGGTGCTTACCGTGTGAGCCCATTTCAATTTGGTCCACTTCTTAAGGTCGTTTTTTTGTTAAAATTTGTATTTATATATGTCGGTTAAAAACAAAGGTAGTCTTCAAAATATCCGGACTAATATGTCACAACTAAGATTAAGTTAATAACTTAAAGAAAATGTAGCCTTTTGACTATTTCACAGACCAGTATAATTCGATCTCTCATGGTACAGACTTTCTGTACATGATATACGGTAAAAACCATTCGAAAAGTCGGGAAATAGAAGCTATCGTAGCCTTCTAAATAATTTTATCGTGAATTAGAGCCGCTTTACAACAAAAACTAAATACATAGTTTCGTCATACGTCTATTTTTGTTCATGCTAGTTAATAACGCTGAATATTTAGTTGTACCAGTGTTCCTCCAAGGGTCCCCACCTTTTTTGAAGTTCGTTAAAAAGGTAATTCCCAATGAATTGCATTACATTACAATTACTGAATTTACATTATTAATAAAGTTTGGAACTTACGTTAAGATCAATCCCAGGCCAGTCCTCAATGAGTTGTCTTGCAATATCTTTGCACTGCTCAGTTCCTGGCGGCATTCTGGTATCACATTCCCACGAGCGGTCAGCGCTGTGCGCGTATAACGGACCAGGAGTTGCGTGGGTGACTCGCATTGTTGTAACAAATCCTACAAATTATGAAATGAAGTGTTACTTTTTTATTTTATTTTTTTCATAAATTGGTTGATAGCACAAAATACGAACATTAATAATAGTATATACTTGTGTCGGGGTTATCTAAATATAAAAAAGTCCCTTTTATTTCAATCGCTTTCTGCAATTCTTCCAAATTTATCCAAATAATTTTACCTGCACTTTTCCCATCTTTCAAAGCGAGTGCTGCCAAGCTAGATTGCCTGGCTTCTGGGTTCAATGATGCATTGCAGTCTCTGCGCTGAACTGTCGTGTCTACTGCCATAGTATTCGCATTGTTTTTGATGCCACAAAATAGGGCAGTAGCAGTGCTGGCGGAATCAGGGACCATTTTATCGGATGAATAGGTCTGGAAATTATATAGAAACTAACCTAAATATGTATACATATTTTTAATTTATTATAATTCTTCTGTACGTGTGTTTGTCACCTAACTCCTCCTTAACGGCTAAATTTTGTGTGTTAATTCAATGGGTTCCTAGTTGGTTTGAAAATAAAATTGGACCCGATAAGTGTTATTGCTGTCGGTATTTTAATTATTTTTTAAACGGAACATAGTTCACCGGGTCTAATAGTATCATACCTTTTAGTACAATTACTTCTACAGTATTTTAATAGACGAAGAAAATTGTAGAGTTAAAAAGTATTTATTCTATATAAGTACCTGTCGATATTTCTTAGAAACCATAATACAAGAGGATAGCTACAGCACACTAAAGGCTTTTTTTGATTTACACACGATTTGACAAAAAAAAAACGAAAAGCTTAGTTTTTACCTTTAAAAGTCCCATATGTGGGAACTTCTCGTACGCCAGCCTGTGGGATTCTCCACCTTTGTGTATCCTAGTGGCCGTGACGGTGTTGGGACCCATACCATCTCCAATAAAGACGATGACATTCTTCGCTGTATTCAAGTTCAATTTCATTTCAAGTGATTCCCTTAGTTCATTCTTGGCTAAATCCAACCAAAATTCTCGATCTGAAAGCGAAAGGCAATATAACTGAAGGAACGCATATGTAGTAAATAAATAAATGGAATTGAAGACTTAGAATATTTCCAACCAATCTGTAGAGAACTCGAATGGAAAGCGCAAGGGACAGCCTAGGGCTTGATCCTTGACCAAAGATCGCAATACTTGGCGATGAACAGTAGCAGTTGAGGTGAGGAACATCAGCAAGATGTTGGACGGAATTATGCCAAAGGCCGGGAACCAATCGATATATAAACTTGCTATGAACGCTCTCAGCCCCATCCAGGGAATTGAAGACATCAAAAAAGAAGAAAAAATTAAGAACATTCTCTTTTTTTTTAATCAAATAATATTTGAGGTGCTCATAGCCCAGTAGCACTCAGTGATTAGAAACAATCACCGAGGGTAAGCAGCGACGGCGCGGTCAGTACCTCGATGGAGTAACCGCTAGTGGCATTTTACCATGAGCGTCTCCGTGATTCGGAGGTTACGTTAAGCAGTCGGTCCCGGTTGTTATCATAGGATAACAGTTGTGAAGCTTAGTTGGAAGCCTTTGGGTTGCTTGAAAACATCCAACGGCAAGATTACGTAGCCACAACGTTGTCTTGCCAGTCCCCAACCCGCACTCGGGCAGCGTGGGGACGTATGGCCTTAACCCTCTCCTGAAAGGAGACCCGAGCCCAGCAGTGGGACGTTATGGGTTGTTGATGATTAAATAATATTTACAAAGAGAAATATATGAAATATTTCCCTTTAAAAATGTAATAATTTATTTTTCAGGTTTTCTACAATAACAGAGCTTAAAAAAGGTCTTTCTTACCGGTACGAAAAGCTCGCACACAAGCGATTGCGACACAGATCAAAAGCACGATGCGCGGGCACATGTTTGACACAAAACTGATGTGATGTCTTGACCTAAACTGAGTTAAACTGATCAGTGGAGTTCCCACCGACTGCTGTTCCTTCTCAAAGCATCACGTAGATATTTATATACATTTATCTATGTTAAAGGTGGGGATTATCTCCCTTTTTTAGATAATCTAAAAGTCCACATCACATGCTGTTGTAAAAATATTTATTTTATTATTTTCCTAAATCTCAGATTTGTCCAAAAAATAATTATAATAAATACATACTGAATTTATAACAGTAATTATTATCAAAATTAGATAGTTTCAGACCAATTGAGTTTTAAATAATAGATCTAGGATTTTGCTTATAGTTTAGATTCCTCTGAGAATTATTGATATAGTATAATTCAATTGAAAACCAAAGTTTGCACACATTGCATGGAAAAAAGATGATATGTCTATATTTTCTGTATTGTATACCAATAAACTTAACAGTTAATTTAGAATTGCTTTGATTTACCAACACTCGAATTCTGACCACAAATTAAGAAAAAGAAATACACCAAATAAGACACTCTTGAAATTAAACTGTGGACAAATTCTTTTATATTGCTAAGTGATTATTTTATGATATACGGGGCAAACCAGGAGACGAACTTTACATATCTCACACTCTGCATTCAAACTTTGTAGAGCCCATAGTAAGATCACCGGACTGCTGATAAATATACTTAAATATTTCTAAATACATCCATACTATCGATAGAGTGCCTCATTGGTTAAATGCCTCCTTGGTCTAGCAAATGTGACTAATGATCAAGATCGACTCCCGTGTTGGCCGAAAAGTTTGTAATTCTCAAAAACAGATCGGAGTATGGGAGTTAGCGGTGTTTCCGCATGTTCCTCAGAGAGCACTTTAAGCCGTCGGTCCCAGTTGTCATGAACATCTATGATAGTGGGAATTCAGTACCGTCAAAAATACTGACATCTATTTCAACTTTCGTTGCGAAGGTTCGATGCTCTGTGGAAAAATTGTCGTTCAGCTAAATCAGTTAAGCTAGCAGCCGCCATATGATCTTGGCAATGATAAAGGCTAAGAAGATGACATATATATTATAGATAAATAATTGTTGATAAACCCAGTACCATCAGACCTCTCAGTAAAATTGCCATACAGAGTTTACTAGCAATCATTAATAAGTACAAAAAAGGATTAACCTTATAGAAAACACCCGAATTCCGAACCGAATATTTGCAGATCATACAAACTCAGCAGTCGTATATGCTAGCACTGCGCTATCGAGGCTAAGATTTAGATTAAATTTAGCATACAGGTAAACCATAATCTTGAAAAGCACTTAGACTACTTTTAAACCGACTTTCAAAAGGAGGAGGTTCTCAATTTCATCGGTATTTTTTTATACGTCAAAACAGATCACAAAATCAACATATACACAAGCAAAGTTATGTATGAAAACTAGCTTTGTATTAACAATATACGGTAGTAAATAAAACTAAAATCTTTTAAATATTGATTATTTTTAAAAGTTCATTAGATGAATTAAAAATAAAGTCATTTGTTACGACAAAACTCAAAATTATTTGCCACACTTGCTTCACGTCTATTTATACGAACTCTTACATAAATTGCCTTTTTTATACAAAAACAAATTCTCCTGATTGTTATTCTATGTAATGGCATACATTTGGTTTACCTAATGAATTTTGAAACCAAAAAAGTTTGAGAAACTATAACCCCGAACTATGTAAAAACTTTTGATAAAATGTAAATAGTTTCTAGTTTCTGGAGAAGAATTAAATAACCCTAATTTCATCTCAATGTCTCATCTAAAAGAGCCTGCCTATAAAATGTTAGGCTATTCTAAATAAAATAATGCAATTAAACTAAAATATTTTTATTATCAAATAGTCTCATCACTACTTTGATTCGTCGTTCTTTGTATTTCTACTGAAACTGGCAACTGAGTGAAAAGGAGTCAATAAACCCAGTCAGGAATATTTTCATAATTTATTTAAATACTAGCTTTGCAGTTTCGCCCACGTGTTTGCTGGTTATCGCGATAAAAAGTAGCCTAGGTCCTTCCTTAAGAATCAAAGTATCTCCGTTGCAAATTTCTTTGAAATCGGTGTAACTGCTTAGCCCTGAAAGCTTATCAGACAGAGTTATTTTCAAGCTTATAATACTGGTATAGATTGTTCTAAATTAGGTAAAACACAGTATTTGTGAACAAGGACGAGGACAGAAGTCAGCAAAACAGCCTCATCATTCAAAAAATATTTTTTTCGCTAGCTAAGTTTTTTTACTTATTTTTTGTTTAATAATAATTTAAATTCTATTAGTTAACTCATGCCCATTTCTAGACACACCCCGTGTTGATTTTATTGATACCCTTATCTACTTTTGCATTCTATTCTTCTTTCGTTTCCCTAACAGCAACAGGGTCCTATTCACTTGAGTGTGGCAAATATTATAGTCGGCAAAACGTGGGCGTTTAATTAGACCTTGCTTACTGCTCTGGACATATGGACGGGATGACACACACACTAGAAAGTGCACATATCTACATATACAGATACTTTGCACTGTAGTTTAGGCATTCGTTATTACAAAACCTCAACATATCAGCTGCAAAAAAGTCTACCGATAATTTCAACTTTCTCCAATCTCATCACGTCATAATTCCATCGCCTTCAAAAAAGCTCATTAGGGTGATAAGATAGAGAGCAATATGTAAACTCACGTAACATCGTAGGTAGATAATGGCGGCGGATATTGGAACTCGGAGCCGACCGAATGATATCGATCCCGAGGTTTTGTGTTGCGCAGGGTCCGTGCAGCTTCTTTGTTAAGGCTAAGTTTTTGCTGAATACACCATGGGCCGACTTTAGTTCTAGACTTTAGATTTTTTATCTGAGAATAATCTATTTAACATTCACAATACGGAAGCTCAATATAGCTAAAAATTTTAACAAAACAAAACTGATTTCAATCTGGACCAATTAAATGGGACCACACGGGAAGCACCAGCTTTCAAATATAAAAAGAATCACCAAAATCGGTTCACCCACTCGAAAGTTATGAGGATTATATACAGTTTGATTGAGAACCTCCTCCTTTTTTTAAAGTCGGTTAAAAAGTATGTGGCGGCCTCCACATACAGCGCAACAACAACATAACATACTACTGCGAGTCTACTGAAGATACCTCGAACTACGGAGTAACGAAGGAAACTAAGAAACTACCAATCCTGAATTGAATCGCACAGTGAAAGTTCCCGCGCACATTAACATATATACAACATCCCAACATCAACCGTTGGGCAGTTGGCCTGCCAGGCATGATCACCTCACCTGGTCTGAGGATCCTCCCTTTGTGTTGGAGGGACACGACTTCCGTTCCCCCGCAGTGGTGACCCCGACGTGATTGAAAGCAGCCTTCGATGCAGCATCAGCACGCCACCATAATGTTCACTCCCACAGCAAGTCGCACAGCCAGCCAGCAACCTCGGCCTCAACAGGGATACACTACACGCAGGAAGCGACCGCTCCAGCCTGGTTACCCCTACGACCTCACCGCAGCACCGCGCACCGCCTGCCATCCCGACTCACTGGGATCAGCGGACTTCAGCCCCGACTCTGGGACTAGCGGCATTCAGTTCCGACTCACTGGAACTTGCAGCACTCAGTTTCAACTCACTGGAACTACTCACTCCTGGCACTGGCAAGCTCTGCAACAGAGCAGACAGCTGACGCGTCATATATCGACCTCCGGTCTTGGAGGGGAGTGATGTGGCGGCCTCCACCCTCCCACCATCCACCGAAGATACGTCGAACTACGGAGTAACGAAGGAAACTAAGAAACTACCAATCCTGAATTGAATCGCACAGTGAAAGTTCCCGCGCACTTTAACATATATACAACATCCCAACATCAACCGTTGGGCAGTTGGCCCGCCAGGCATGATCACCTCGCATGGTCGGAGGATCCTCCCTTTGTGTTGGAGGGACACGACTTCCGTTCCCCCACAAGTATGTGAATTTGAAATTATTAACTAATTAAGTCAAGTTGCAGTCAGTTAAAGCCATAAATGCTTACACTCCCCAATCCCCGTCAAAAGGAATATTCTCATATTGTCTTTAGTTTTCCTATAGGTATTCCTTCATAATTATGTCTTTGAAACTTTCCATCTAATTTCTAATATGCCTGGTTGCCCATAATAGATTTCAACTTTTTATGCACATAAATGAAACCGACGAGCCACGCTTCGGCATAAATGGGCCGGCTCGACCAGAGTGATACCACGGCCTCACAGAAAACCGGTGTGAAACAGCGCTTGCGCTGTGTTTCACCGAGTGAATGAGGATACCGGAGGCCTAAATCCCCCTCCTCATCCCTCAAAGGCCGGCAACGCACTGGCGACGCCTCTGGTGTTGCGGGTGTTCATTAGCGGCGATAATCGCTTACCATCAGGCGATACGTCTGCTCATTTGTCCCCCATAACATTAATAAAAAAACAAAAATATTAATAACATGTTGATGACTATAACAGGCATTTAATATATGTTTCTGTACACGCATTTATAATGTAAAGTGTATGTATGTATAATGTGTGTATATTTAATACACTAAAGTAAAATGTATATGTATAAAAGTAATGTATAAGTGTATATAATAAAACATCTCAATCTCTAATAAAATTAGAACATTTTGTGTTTTCCGAAGCAGCTTACCCTTAACCGTTGTGCCGACTTCAATCAGCGCTGCCTTTCCAAAGTGAATTTCTCTCTCTGACAATGCTGTAGTGAATCTATAAAAATGTTACATTTCAAGTCTTATATCTCTTGAACCCGTCTCCTAATTAGTGCCAAGAAAAGTGTTGTGATATCAAGACTTATTCTTAGAATGGTAAGTGTTATTTGAATAAATATTTTCTCTTTGTATAAATAACCTTTACGAAAATTTCCTCTGAAAACATTGTATTTTGTACATGCTTATTATAGAATTTACTGCATTGAGATTTCTAGTTGGCTAATGAAATATTTGTTGTATTTGCTCCTGCTATCTATATCTATGGAACTTTCTCTAACTGGAAAAACTCATTTAGTTACTGTTTAGTATCATGACTCTTAATCAAACTTGCAAACACTTTTTCAGAATAAAACCTATAAATTTTAATTTTGAAAGAAAACCAAATCTATATACTTATATAAATTGAATCACCGAAATGTGTGTAAGCGCATAACTTCCGATCAGCTGCACCAAATTAAATAATTCTTTTTTTTATGTGTTCGTTATTGTTAGGACAAGGATTGTGTACAAGAAAAATTAGAAATAACGGGAATGGTCATTTTAAAAGTCAACGGGAAGCTGAGACAGATAAATAAATAAATATAATATATAGTAAATATGGTGATACGAAGTTATAGAATAAAATTAAAAAGTTGTTATGAATCTTTTCGAAAAAATGACGCTGTTTACCTTACAGCTTATTATTTTGTGCCAGAGAAGTCGTTAATATATTTTTTTTTTGTATAATTTTTCATTGTTTCATAATTATGTCGTGAAGAGTATTAAAGCATATAGGTGGGGTTCTCACATGATTAATTTGGTGTAGTAGCAGCCCCCAGAGACTTTTAAGGCAGATATCTTAAAAGTCTCTGATCGTCATTGTCTAGCCACTAATCTTAGTAGCTAGACAATGACGATCTAATAATCCATCGACCTTCATATAGTAACAAAAATATTATGTGTACATTTGTACAAATGGGAGATAATGCGATCGTATGGCAACACTATGGATGATTGATGAGGTCACCGGTGAATCATAATGACATGAAATTTAGCTTTTGATGTTTTTTAACCTTACTTAGTATAAATGGGCTATGATACATACGTAGAGTTATTTAGCAATATATAAATTAAATTACAGCATTCGTGATGTCGTGTTTCGCTGGTGAGTGTGACACCGTAGGTCTCATGATGAAGAAACATCTCAATAGGCCGCAATAGTGTGGGTTACTTGCTGCATGGTTGCATTGTCTGCATTTGCATTGAGTATGGAGATCATTACTCTTGGATTCTATACATGACTTTCATCAGTCAGACTGAAGTCACTGTGGCTGGCCCATGCATAAAAAAAATGTATATTTGTTAGTTGTGTTTACTTACGCTAGAAATGTATTTTTAAGTCCTAAAGACAGTATCGTCTAGCTCAAGAGCTTGGTAGTGATATAATGCAACTGTATAGATATTTGAAACAACTGGGAGTCCACCAGCATGATGGCGTCCTTAACTTTACAGAAAATTTATTTTGTAACGCGACACTGTTTTTTTCGGACGATAATCCTCTTGAATACTTCCACTGGACATACTTTGGGGTGTGGTTATATTGGATTCGAACCGAATTAAAGCTCATGTCGACTTAGGTACCATGAGCCGGGGAATTAAATGTGACCTTGAAAGGGAATTCCTAAATCCATCCCCCCAATCGTACTCCCTATAAGGCGCGCGTTTCAGGGTGATTGAGACTAGTACTTAAAAAAGGTATGACCCAAATAAAATAATAGTGAACTATATAAAACCTTGTTCTGCTGTATGAGATCTAGTTCATGTCCCAATATATCAATCGTTACAAACTACGAAATTAGTATCAGCAGTATTCGCGAATGCTAACGCATTTGTTGAAACTGTTATTGTCTATGTTTCAGGCAAGGATGGAGCTCCCTGTGCTGGACAAGTTTTGCTTTATCTTCGGTCTTCGATCAGGATGCATCGCCATGGGTATCATCAATGCTGTAAGTTTTAAAAACTCTATTGTTTGTTGTACAGAGAGATTAGAACTTAATTTACTGTATTTCTGAGAGGAAGAGCCCAGAACACTAATATAATAATTAACTCACATATATTACACACGGCAGCTTATCATCAAACTAAGCAGAACCTGTGAAATGGCAAGCATAATAACAGACCTAATTATTTCCAAAGCAATACATACATATTAAAGACAAATTACAGTTGGGAATAACATAAATAATAGGGTGTTTACTGTATTGTCAATAAATACCGATATCTCCTTCATTAAAACGAACATTAAAAAACATCTCGGGAAATACAATTATTACAGATTTTCATTTCAATTGCAAATTTTAATCAAATAAACATTGAAATATATTGCTCAATTGAGTATTCTAAAACAGTGACGTCACAAGTTTGTAATTCGTACATTTTTTATACAAAGTATCGTTTTGACAGATAATAAAAAGTAGCTCATTTGACTTAAGTGTTATCTACCATAATGTGCTCATCAGATAATGAATTGGGTAGTTCACACCTTAGTCAAAATAGTTACTTTTTATCATCTGTCAAAACGATAACTTTGTGTGAAAAATGTACTAAATACAAATTTGTGACGTCACTGTTTTTGACTACTCAATTGAGCAATATATTTCAATATTTATTTGCTTAAAATTTGTAATAGAAATGAAAAGCTGTAATAATTATGTTTTCAGATATGTTTCGTAGTATTCGTTTTAAGGAAGGAGACATAGGTATTTATTTACGATACAGTCAACTACCCAATTGTCCAAGCCACATAATAGTAAGTTTTTTGGCCAAGTATTTACTAGCTGTAGCCCGCCGAGCTTTGTTTTTGATGACGAATTTGGAACAATACTAACACGAAAAATAGTTAAAGACAAGTCAAAGTTTAAAAAAACTATAACGCGGTTATTTAATAACTTTTAATAAAGATTATATATGTCACACGGGCTATCTTCAACCGACTTCAAAAAGGAGGAGGTTCTCAATTCGACTGTATTTTTTTTTATTTCTTATTTATGTTTGTTACCTCATAACTTTGGACTGGGTGAACCGATTTTGATAATTCTTTTTTTATTTGAAAGCTGGTGCTTCCCGAATGGTCCCATTTAAATTTAGTCCAGTTCTGACATGTCATCCATGAGAAATCCATATAAGTATTCAATTTGCATTATGTATGTACGCGAACAATTAACGAATAACTCAATATTCCCGTAGGGTCCCATTTAAATTTGGTCCAGATTGAAGTCGGTTTTTCTTTTTGTTAAAATTTGTTACGAACCTATTGCCACCTCATTTATTACAATCGGTTCATTAGTTTGGACGCTATGGTGGAACATAAAAACATACAAAGATTGCCAATAATGCCTTTCCTTTTGGATTCACCCTAGTCAGATAATAAAGTTTTGAAAGAGAAAATAAAACGAAAGATATTAAAAAGCAACGCTTTAATCGTTTGACGTCATAGCGATTTGCAGCTGTTTTTGTGTTTCAAGTTTTTATCGTTACTGGTTATATGTGAGGTGTCTGCATTAATGATTATCTAATTTTCATTTTAATCTGATTCTGGATAGAAATTACGTGATAGATATACATCATTGATTACAGTAATTCTCAGTAGCATGATAAACTGTACTAATGTTTGAAGGGTGTAGAAGAAATACATAGCAATGAAGCTAAACTGTTCATTTGTTGGGTTGAATGCGGTAATTGCAGGAACTATTTCTTCGAATTGATATATTGTTTTAATGTTGAAAAGTCAAAGTCATTTGTCAACCAGCATAAGTTTAAAAACCTATATGCATAGTCTGCCGAAACTATTTCCCTTCTTTTGGCCAATACGGAGCATCAATTTTATTAGAAATAATAATATTGTAAAATCGGACAAGCTTAACTTGTGACGCGCAATCGGAGATTATACTCCATACAGGGAGCACGCTGGTTTTATATATATTTTAATATAAATATAAAGCATATGTATTTATATATATGTCGGAGACACAGGAATAAACGAGAACATGAATGACAGATACAGCCAATCTGGACCAAAGCCAAACACTAATCACGACTAAACGGATAAGAATCAACCTAACACCATCAGCAACCCCCACGAGGGGGTTGGGGCAACGCTCACTCCACCGCGGTGCCCTGTGGAATTCGCCACCTAGGCTAGTAATTCCCCCACTGATAAATATAGCCTCGTACACACGATATAAAACACAGAGATACCGACTCATGGAACCGTTCGATAGTGGCAAATGTTTGTAACACTTTTATGATTCGCATACCCTCATTCCGACACGGCCGTCCTGACGTATTACACGTCCTCGTGTGATGTTGAAGGCAGTGCATCATCGTTATCCGCAGAAAAGAAAGAGATATTTTTGTATTGTTCGGCCACTCCTGACCAAGGACATTGGGTACATTATTCCATTTTATCTTCTGTGGAACAACTTCATTTAGGACATTTTCATAAAATAATAGGCTTTTCGTTATCAAATCTGAATGCTAATAAACTTCTCGCTACATACTAAATTAATAACACCAGTAAGTAGTATCGCAACAGTCACCTCACCGTTTATCGCGTTACACATTTTTGGATTATTAACAATATCTAGATGGCCTCTTATTCTACCAATTTCACTTTTCAATGGCCACCTCGCCTTTCAGTGGCCACCTCGCCTTTCAATGGCCACCTCGCCCTTCAATGGCCACCTCGCCTTTCAGTGGCCACCTCGCCTTTCAATGGCCACCTCGCCTTTTAATGGCCACCTCGTACGAATTTTGAGCGGAGGGTAGTTCGACCGCTCGCCGCGACCGACGATCCGTTACACTCTGGGCAAATGAGATTCAGATCCCACTTCTGATGTCGGAGACACAGGAATAAACGAGAACATAAATGACAGATACAGCCAATCTGGACCAAAGCCAAACACTAATCACTACTAAACGGATAAGAATCAACCTAACACCATCAGCAACCCCCACGAGGGGGTTGGGGCAACGCTCACTCCACCGCGGTGCCCTGTGGAATTCGCCACCTAGGCTAGTAATTCCCCCACTGATAAATATAGCCTCGTACACACGATATAAAACACAGAGATACCGACTCATGGAACCGTTCGATAGTGGCAAATGTTTGAAACACTTTTATTATTCGGATACCCTCATTCCGACATATATAATATTATAAACGCAAAAGTTTGTAAGTATGGATGAATGGATGGATGTTTGTAGTAAAAAGAGTACTTTCTCGCAAAAATTACTGAAAGGATTTGGATGCAAGTTTACAGTAATATAGCTTATACATCAGAATAACACGTAGGCGACTGTTTGCCGCGATAACCGACATATATGCGGGCGGAGCCGCGGGCAACCACTAGTATGTAATAAACCTTTAATACTGCTATTCTCTTAGTATCGTTACAATTTGGCGCGGACCATAAAAGCAATCAACTGAAACAGGTTAATGTAACGCTTTGTATTCAGAAATGTCAATGCACCCTGAATCTTAAATCTCATTTTCACGTTCAAACATCTTTTTCACTTTTATTTTTCTCTTCACTTATATACTTTAGAATACCATAAGTAGAAAATCCATGTGTTGATGGATTTAGAATACAATGTGGCAAGATCCCTGTTCATCTCGTAGGCGTCCTAAGAACTGAGTCAGGGTGCTAAAGTACCTAAAACAATAGGCTCTTTAAAGAATAGGAAAACTTGACACCATAAGTCCTTTTTGTGTGTGTGTGTGTGTATTCTTCGGACCGTCACCCCACTGCATGCTAGTTCTCACTTTTGTGCCTCTCGCACTTCCATACCTCATACCAGTGTCTTATCTAGCATTCATCCTTTCATTTCTTACGGGTGGGATGCCCGTCTATTAACCTATATTCTATTCTATCTATTTTTGTGTATCTTTATTTATACTCTAATTATACTCTTTCTCATTATTAACACGGGGAAATAAAGTCAACTCAACTACAGTTTTCTCTTTTAACAAGTTGTTCTTATAACTATATTCTTAAATACATACTATCTGTTACATTTTAGTTTGACATTTTGATATTTTTCTTTACTTATGCAAATTTTTTCTTACTCTATTGCATCTGTTCCTTATTCTATTCTATATTAGCATTCAGTTCTTACATTAGTTTAACATTTCTTTTGATGCCCTCTATTGCTACATACTTATTTTCTATTACATTTTTCTGTTTATGCTTATCATTAATATTCTCTATGATATTATGTAAACATTGTTTCTTAAACACTACTTTTGTTCCTCTTAATTACTATTTTTGCCATTTTTACGGAGTAGTCTAGAAAATCATCCCCATACTTGCTTTTTATGATTTCGAACAGATTTTCTGGTTTGATATCCATTTGCATTTTACTCTCACAGTTGTGTCGCTCCATAGCAAAGATAGGGCAGTTACATAATATGTGTGGCACATTTTCCTTTTCACCTAGGTCGCAGGTGCACGATGGGTTCTCCTTACACTTGAATCGTTCCAAGTATTCGGAGAACCCACCGTGTCCCGTCATTACCTGTGTCAGTATATTTGTAATTTTAATTCCCCTAACAATTCTGTACGCCGCCACCGCTTTCGGGAAGAACAGTTTTGTGATGCCTGCAGTTTTACCATTGCTGTACCTATGGTTCCACTCTTCCAGCGTCTGCATGCGCAGGTTCCGCTTTATGAATGAGACCGGGCACAGGTCATAGTCCGGTTTCTTTTTCATTCTCTCCCCACTGGGGTTTGCGGCGGTGCGGTGTGTCGGACTCTTACCGACTAAAACTACACCGTGTGCCATGCCTGAGACGGGAGGGATCCGGGAACTCCTGTTATTAACACATCCGGACCCCTCCCAGCGCTTGCCCGCACTGGAGCGGGCACCGTCTGCTGGTAGACTCTGAATTTAGGCGACGTACGGCACGCGCGTACGCCCCTCCACCCATTACGGGTGGCTTCTAGAGCGGATGGAGGGGAAAACCCGTCCCGACCACCCGCGGCCACACTCAGGGTGGCATGAGGCGCTGACACCATAAGTCCTATACCAACCCATCTGTCCACAGAGTCCATAACTTTTTTTTACACAGACCCATGTATAGTTACTTAGTATATTTATATAGTTACTCTTTATTACACACCATGATTAAGAATAAGAGTTTTATTGCAATTAGCGATCTCCTACCTATATCTTTCTGTTAGGTGTGGTAATAAATATAGTTATACTCTTTGCGCTGTAGTATGATGCTTGGTGGTTTAATTTAATTTACTTTAATTTATTACAGTTTATGATTTAATTTAATTTACTACAGTTATTAATGATTTAATATATTGAGAATGTGGTACAGCTGAAATAATAAGTCATAATTTGTAAATCGCGGCAACTTTCAAGAGTGAAACGAAATCTTACTGAAACTGTCACCCGCACCATGCTTCAGCGCAAAGAGTATAGTAGTGCGCATTCGCAATATAATTTTGAATATCACATTAAATTTTCATAGATATATAAATATAAGTAAATTAACTGAAATATTTTGGCCTTCCAGATCCTCTCTTTTATTCTGGCGGTGATCCTGATTACTTTCGCAGTAGACATTAAGGAGTTGTCAGAAGCACAAAAGAGCCGGGACGATGTGGATGCTAGCATGTCTTCCGTGGTGTACACGATCGTGGTTTTGCTCGTGGTACTACTGTTGGCAAAGTTCATATCCGATTTGGTCTTCGTGTATGCCGTTTTTAAGGTACTAACTTTGAATAGTTTAATCCATCTTCGGCATTTTATTTTACAAGCTTTTTATTAACTTGCAATGTATGTATGTATGCTTATATTTTCGGGTGGAATCTTGCAACTCAATTTTGAAGCAGATATCTTCAACGGATTTTGCTAAAATTTGGAAAGCATATACAGCGTGACAATACAATATTATACTGACATGGAGCTGATCTGATGCTGGAGCTGGAAGGTGGCCATAGGAACTCTGTAAAGAAACGTCGCAACATCATCGAGTTTGGACTCGTTTGATTCGTCTCGAGTCATTCCAGTAAAAACTTGTTTTTAAAAAGCTTTTTAATTCAATTTATTAAGCGTAACTACACACATCAAAAGTGTCTAGGGATCAACATATGTGTCTAGGGATCAACATATATTTTTGCAATAACTTTTCTCCTGATTGATATTAATTAAAATTTTCTTTAAGGATTCATCAAATAAAGTGTTTTCGTTTGTCACAGTAACGATAAACCAAGTCACCTTTGCATTAATAAAGAAATTTGCCATTTTCCTAATAAAAGGATTTTTGACATTTGAACCACTAACATTAAATTTCGAAAAAAAGACTGAAATAACAGTTTTCTTTAAAATTTTATTAGGTAACTTAAACAATTAATAATCCGTGTTTCTACCGCGAACACTAACACAAGAACATCGGTTTGGCATACTCAAAATGAGTTCATCCAAATCACGCTGTGGAATGGCCGCCCATGTTCGTTGCAACAACAAAAAAAGGTCTTCTTGCGACTGGATACCCTCCATATTCGGCAGAGCTCTTCTCTGTAGCATATCCCAAGCATGCTCAATCGGGTTCAAGTCTGGCGACTGAGCAGGCCAGGGCCAAAGCCACATCTCAATCTCAAGAAATCCGCATAAAAATGCTTGATCCCTAGACACTTTTGATGTGTGTATATGTCAATATATTAGTGACAATTAAAGCTCGTTAAATGCGAACTATTTGAGGTAAGTATCAATTAGTTTGTAGGCTGGGCAAGGCATGGCAAGTAGCAAATCAGGTTTTTTATTGTGTCCAGTCAAAGTAATTTATTAATTCTATTTAGGTATGTAATTGCATCGTGTAAAAACATTTCACTAGACCCCCATAGGTGGGTCACCATGCTACATTCGCAATGAGTATGTTGGTCCCCACTCTTGGATTCTACTCATACTTTCCATGAGGCAGCGTAAAATCACTTTGGGAGGCTCACAAGTGCGTTGCCAGCCTTTGAGGGGATGGCGGGAGATAGGGGGGGGGGGGGTATGGGCCTCAGGTATCCTCACTCACTCGGTGAAACACAGCGCAAACGCTAGTTCATCACTCCTCATCATTTTATCACTCCGGTCGAGCCGGCTCTACCACAGTGAGTTTCGTGACTATTATAAATAATCATTGATAATTTGCATTACAGGAAAAAGCCGGTATTATAAAAAAGTACTGCATTTCCTGGATCATATTCTTGGTGCTTTTTATTATTGGCTTCTTGAAAGCGCTGTTCCATATGGAAGCTGGCCATGTCATCTCGCAGATTTTGTTCTTGGGTGAGTGTGGAATTTTACATTGTTTATAATTCTATTCAGAAGTCATTTGTAATATGCAAGTAATACGTATATGTAACAGTATGTCTAATGTACAGTTTAATATATCAAAACCCCATTTCTTTATTAATTTCCTACCTTTGTTCTGGTTTTTTCAATGTATGGACCTGCCAAAATGATTCTACTCTGCCTGATAGAAAGCATAAGCAGAATTCAAGAGTGGTGGTCACAATACTCATTGCGAATGCAGACAATGCAACAATGCAGCATGGTGACCCACACCATGGCGGCCTAGTGATGCTTCTGCATCATTGGCCCTCCGGTCCTTTGGTTACTTTGAAATTGACGTAATAGATTTTCTGTCTTCTGTCAGGCCCCATCTCTTTATTTATTTACCCTCTTTCTATTTGGAGATTGTGTGTGGAGAGGTAAGCATAATTGCGATTGCAAATGTGCGGGATAATTCCCATACAAAAAAATACTAGTTATTAGTCCTAATACATTTATTTTCATTTGATTTCAGCTGAAAACTTTTACTTCATCATCGTAATTAGAAGTTATTTGATATCAATCAACGAAGACGGCGTTCTGTAAATAGTTTCTTACGTAAAGTCAGTCAGCAACTGTTTACTTGTAGTATTATGAAATAGAACAAGAGTTGTGACCAAAATAATGAAGGGAATTTTCAATATTTTATGATTATATAGACTCTGGAGACCATTTGTTACAAAATTCTTAGATATATTATGTCTTGATGGAGTGTGCATAAAGCAACTTCAACAAACGGCATTTTTTTATACTTGTGTGCGTGTGAGCTAGTGTGAGTCGAAATCGAACGTTTTGTGATAGTGACAACACACTTAACACACACAACGATAGTGGAAAGTTAGCAGCCAACAGTTCGACACTATCATATTTAAACACCTTTCTCAGATTGAACAGTCTATCTAGACATATCCATGTTTTAAGATCTTTCTCAGATTGAACAGTCTATCTAGACATATCCATGTTCTAAGATCTTTCTCAGAAGTATTTATTATATATTTATACTTATATTTTTATTGTGTCCGTGTTAAAGACCCTCCTGACCTCAATAATCAATACAATGATTGAAATATATTTCTATATATACGTAGGTATATCTAGTTGTAGTATCAATAGGGCTCTGAATAGTGTCCTAGACGAAATAACCTCAAACTGCCAATATTTAAATAGCAGTATTTAGCAGTATATTATTGTTCGTTAGATTGTAGCCTTTTTCTTCCAAGAATTATATGACATGTACTCATAGATAGTTGATATATATACCACTAGATAGAATCGTACATATCAGGAGATCATTTTACTCATCCGAGAACTTTATTTAAATGTCAAGCCAGAAAGAAATAGAATTATTGAAGGTTCTCTTAATGCGAAATGTGATTATAATGACGAAATAATATACGATGTGTTTGTAAGCAAATGGATTGTAGATAAGTGGCTTTGAATTTAATGAAACATACAAAGGACCAAAGATTGGGAAGAGATCTTCAAAACAAGCAACAGAACTATCGTTATTTTGTCTTTTAACAATATAAATTTAGCGTAATCTTAGGTTACAGAGATAGTGGGTTATAAATTGTTTACTTATGCTATTATGTTACTGTGTGTATTTACATTTTAAAGGTATATGGTTTAATTGAAATGAAAGTACAGCTTTGTTTAATGTAAGACTATTAGAAAATATGTACTTAACTATTGGTAAGTAGTTCTGTTACGAGTATACATGAGAAGTAACAAGAACGGAAGAGATGGCAAATTCTTGTAACAAACTTTTATTCAAAATTCAGGTTTTGTCTACTCTCGATCTAATAAATTATCACTGAAGGTACTGGTAATAAACTATAACTAAAAATTCATAAAATTTTCGGTCAAAATACGATGAAATTACATTACACGCAAAGTTGAATGTTTAATACTGTTTTACCGAAATACTTTATGTGACAGTTTTGAGATCAAGTGTAAATTGAACTAAATTGTAAACGATTTTTATTACGAGAATAGAATTCACAATGGCTGTGATTGATTGTCGGGGGATTTTGTAGGGTTTGCAGGACCTGTTGGCCACATTTGATGGGTTAAAGGCTGAAATCACAGCTATAGCAATCTAGAAGAAATGTGGTACCTGTTACGTGACCTCGTATATTCCCGTGCATTGCATAATAATAATAAATTGTAACCTGACAAAGCTGGTTATAGATAGTTGATTTTATTAATGTATTCGCATATTGTGAAAGAGAGAATTTATTTTTCCTATACCTATATGTATTTAAAAGTATGCCAGTCATTGCAACAAATATTATTAATTTAATTAAAAGTACGCACAGCTGGTAACTGTTTGAAGTAATTTTAATACAGAACAGTTTAAATTTTGTACAGAATGATTCAAGGTGAAAGGTATCTACCAAAATGACTATCATTCTGTTTAAACCAAACTTGTTTGTTGAAAAATGCATTTTAAATGGTATTTAATTCCTCTAAACTACCTGATTTACTATTTCAAAAGCCTTATTTCTTTAAGAATTTGGGTATTGTTACTACATTATAAAGTTACCTAAATACCTCATATTTAATGCTTAGGTTTTTAGCTATACTCTGTCCATTCGTTTATTTTCTTTTTGACAGTTCAAGAAATTTCGAAATTAGTGACGCCTTCACACATTACCGATTCGATTTGAAATCAACAGCGATTTTATTTATGAAGAACTTTCAATCGATTTAAGTAAATATTTTTAGTTTAAATATTATTTATTCCTTTAATAGTTTTTTTATATTATGTAAGAAATAAACAAAAATATAAATAATAAATAAGTAAATTAGATGAATGAACAGAGTTATTGTTCTTTACTCTTGCTTTGATCCTAAATTCCAAGATTTCGACTTAATTCCTTGCAAATAATCAATCTTCGAGTCATAGATACTATTTTTATTTCCTTTTTTATTAAATTTATAGAAAAAATACTTACATGAAGTCAAATAATTTTATCATATGATCGATTTATCGTATTTCAAGTACTGTTTTATAGTCTGTGGTTGTTTGTTATGCACAGGCCACTTCACTAAAGTACCGTCACTGTCAATAAAGTACGACATTAATGTAGTACATTATACCGAAAAAAATAACGGTTATTTATAGGCGTGAGCTGTCAAAAAGAAAATAAACGAATGGACAAAGTATAAGTATTTTAATTTTATATGAAAATTTAACTCTTTTTGTCTCTGTGTATCTATGTGTTGAGAGGATTTACATGTATTTTGGATGTATATGGGATATGCAAAACGTAAGCAAAGCTTTTATGAGCATTAATCAGCAGCAGAGATCCTAGTGTGAGTTTGTTTCACAATTACTGGAACGTCATGATGGCTGCAATTGGCGTTGTAATTGGTGAAAAGTTTAGTCACCGAGTCAGATCACCGTGACCAACGACTCGATGTTGAATAAACTCACACTAGGCCCTCTGATCTAGTCGTTTAAAAGGATGATACGAATGCAAAACAAATGAAGAAGAATATTTAATATTGAGTTAAAAAGGTATACAGTTTTTAAACATAATGTAATATTCAATGTGATTTGTATAATTTTGTAAAAAGTTTGTCTTCCATTGGATAGATGTAAGAAGAAAACATGATTTTGTTGAAGATGTTAATGATCTTGATTATATAAAATTTATAAGTATTGTTATCTGTTGCATAAATGCTAAAATCTGCGCTCTGTACTATAAATGCACTAGCATTATGAATATGGTACTGCATCAGACGTGTTTAGCTAAGCATGGCTTTTGCTGGATTGTTTATGATTATCATTTACTTTTCTTAAAAGGTTAGGAATACAATTATGATCAATGTGGATATGTGGCGACTTCCAATCACTTCAGGATCATTGCTGTTGTGTCCTTCTAAATCTAACAAAATATCCTCCGACGTATTTCTTCCGAGATGTTTTTGATGATACCAATCCGCGCAAGAACTTTCATTGCACAACACAGCATGAGAAGTTACTTTGTAATTTCATCTCACCCTTTTGTTTTTGAAAGTCGTTATAGTTAAAAGAAATAATTATGAATATTGATCAAACAGAAGTCGTTTCCCTTGTATGATCTCATTTCTCTCGCATATTATAGAATTAACATTTTTTTTTTATTCTAACGTTTAAGGGAACGGCATCTTCAGGGCCAATTTCTGCAGGTCGTATCGTCATGTCGTTTCAAAGCTAAATATATACTTATTGATTGTAAAAATTCCTCAAATTATTTAGTATGGAATAAAAGTTAAGACGCTATCAATTCCAACGTAATTAAAACATCTAAACCATCGTGATTGTGACGATAAATAGTTGTCATAATCGTTATCGTTTTACTAACACAGATTGATTGACGATAATGTCGATTGTCGTGATACAATAAGTTATCGTCAGAACAAGAACAGTCTAGAACGACAATAGTTCAACAATACATTAAATAATTGTTGTTGGTGAGCCGTGTCTTCCTGCGAAATAAGTTGTAGATTTTCCTAGTACAACAGTTGTCTTTTAGAAAGAAATAAAATATAAAAGAAGACACAGTGATATTTTTTACTTCGTTGGACGATAACTTTTATTGCTTTTAAATATATTTACTGATAGCACAGAATTGTAGGTAATCTTATATCATCTAATCAGATCTGATAATGTGGTCAGTTTTTTGCTATAAATATAAGTTGTGGACATTATTTCGTTACGAACATAACAATTCTAAACACGCCACGACTGTTTGACGTTACGACACAGTGAAAACTTGCCCTAATCTGTTTAACATTTCTTCAAGAAGTTCTGCCAAACTTCATCTTTTTAATTAAATTTATTTTTTATACTATCTTTAACAGTTTTATAAAAATCTAATTAATTTATATCAAACATATTAATATCTATTAAAATATCTTTCTACATATTTACCATTTCTAATGATATTCTATCTATAAATTTTGATGTTTTATGTATATTTCTCAATATTTCCAAGATGTACCTATTTATATAAAATAAATGACATATCTATTTATATAAATCATTATCTACATAAATGACATGTAACGGATATTTAAGGGTGTCAACAAAAGAGCTTAAAATATTACATTGCATTATCATTTTCATGGCATATCTGAAATATTTATCTCTACTAATCACGCTATATATGTATGCATATAAATTACTGCACTGTCCTATCTTTCTTGTGTTTTTCAGTAATGTAAGATTTTAAAACAACATATCTATTTTTCGCCAATGAAGTTCTTGAAAATAATGTGAACAGATTTTGTTGTGAATGTTGAATTACTTGCTCTGTTAAAATAGTATGTGAAAAAAACAAGCGTAATCATTATTCATTATAAAAATATTTTTAGAACTTTATTGACGATATTTATGCATAACTTCGGTCTACTTTTAGAACCATTGTAATGTCTATAAAAATATCGTACGATAAAATGAATTTGGCGTGAGGTTGCTGAAAACATGTAATACAATGATGATTGTAAATAAATTAAATATGACGAATAGTAACGACCCATAAATAGTTTACTAAAACATTTATTATACATAGGTTACTAGAACTATTTATTACTAATAACGTTGAATAACTAGTACCCAAGTATCCATTAAAAAGGGGATCATAGAAGACAGATAGGTTGTAATAAAAATGTTTGCACTTTGCAATTTTTTAATATATATTTATTGAAATAAATGTGTATCCTCGTTATTAACATAATAATGTGGTTTTGTAAACGTGTTCCTATAAAATTTATGACAGTTAAATAGCGAATCTGTAAGAAATAAAAAACTATTATTTATTTAATTTCTGTTTTGAAGACTGTGGGTAGGTGAAAATTTCAAATCAGATTTGACCATCTTTATGGTCGCTTAATTCTTGTAATCCATTAGATAAATCTGTGTGTACTTATGGTGTGTAGGTATCAAATAAACTAAATAACGACAATAATACGTCCTTCGCTTTAATTAGCTAATAGAGTTATTGTATCCGTGTCCTGTCCACTATTGGGGGAGCAATTGGATCTTATCTTTATAGGGCGGAATAAGAAGAATGATTTCGATTGGTTCGGAAAATAATAATAACAGATAACCGTTATGGAAACCGATAAATTTACCATTACAGACACACTTATATCTCCTTTCAGTCGCATTTAAACTAATGATTGAAAATCATTTTCCAAAACAGGGTATAAATTTTGCTAGAAGCCTTGTTTTCAATGCGGAAAAGTAATTTTGTTTTGGAAACTGCCTTCCAACACAGAAGGTTGGATCTTTTTTTGAAACTTGACTCCGATTGTAAAGATTTTCCTGGTGACTCACCAGTACACGTAATATATTTTTAATTACCGAGTAACATATGTCATACCGTTCAGTTTTTTCTTATTTTTCGAGCGAGTTTTTTTTTGTGTTATGTGTATGTATAAAAATATGAGAATAAAAAGGAATATTCAAGTTGTTGTGGAAAAAATAAGTTAAACCAGTTATTAAATATCTATTTAAATTTATTTAGTAACTGAGTAGTTAATTGAATACTAAATATTTTTCCCGGGAAAAGGCATGTCCATGTTATTATGTCATGATGATGTGACGACTACAATCATTCTACTAATTCCAACTATTGCTTATATGAAAGTCTACTTTTAAATTTGTTTTTATTATAATTAGCTATGTTCTATTTGATTTGATCAAATTTACTAACAATTTAAATGTACCAAAACAATATTTATGTGTTGTGCATTTTTTTTTCAAGACGTTCATCGAATTAAGTAAAAATGAAGTTTAATTAAAAAAAAAAACAAAAAATTCAAAATAGGAATATGAAGTTCACCACAAAGTTTATAAATATTCTTTGGCTTGCGTACATAATAATAATAAGTTGAGATCCAATTATTAATAATGGTATCATATTATTTTGTTTTACTAATGAAAGATCTATTTGCTTCCCTTAAACCCCCAAAAAATATAAGAATTCCCTTATTTTTTTGTTTAGAAAAGAAAAATATTGGTGTAATAAAATTAGCAATTAAGGGTTTTCTTATATTTTATGTAAAAAATCTTTATGAATATTTACCTACATATTATAATATTGTACTTCCCCTTTACAGTGTACTCAGGATATTTGTTAGAACATTTTATAATAAATGTATATTTAATATAGAACGGGCCTGTTCATATTAGTCTAACGGTGTCGGAGAAAAACTTGTATTTTTTAGTCAACTAACTTTTTTTGTTGATGGGGTTAAAAATGCCGTTGGGTCTTCTGCTTCTTGAGAATAAGGTTGTGGTGATTCCAATAAAAACCCCGACGACAGGACTCAGGCGCCCTATTCTGGGAGGACCTGGACCATGTTATTTCAGGAACTACCTGAATAGACGCCACGCCTTGATAATCTAATTTTAAGTATAATTTATTACTAATTTTATACATTACTTCTAATTTATATTAATTAACTTTCCTTGACTAAAATTATATCTAAGTATAATATTAGTCAAGTCGCGTTAAGAGTTAGCTTTATACTCGTAATTAAAATTGTGAGCGTAATTGAAAATATACAAATCTTTTGACAAAAATTTTGTTATTATAATCTTATTTTAGCCTAAATACTAATAAATGTTGAATAATACATTTATTAGTATTTAGGCTTCCTAAAAACCTTATATAAATTGTATTTTATGTTAGGTTATTCAATTAAGATATACGTATGTATTTACATCTTTTTTTTTGTCAAACATCTGTTTTCATCATTTTAGTTAGTTGACAGATTAAAACTGTCTAATTTGAACGGGTCTTGCATTAATGTTTGCACAACTATCGATCAATTATAAACGCTTTAAGTGTTGTGACAATTATTTACAATGTGAATTGAATTTAATTTTATAGAAAATTTTGATGTTTGTGACTGTTGTACAACGCTTTGTTAAATGCATTTGGTAATTGAAAATAAAGGATTTCTGCAGAATGGGATTTTATTTACATATCTATATTATAAAACCAACCCAAATGTGTTTCTTAGCGCAAAACTTGAGAACCACTCGACCAATTGGGTTACTTTTTTATATTTTCATTAAGGCACAAGGAAGGTTCTTATGGAGAGACCATGTAAAAATTGCGAGGAAAATAATAAAAACAATACATATTTATTTTTTCTATTGGACTGCGAAAAGCTTTTGACAGAATGAATTCTGTCGGGGCAGCTAGTCCCACTAATATTATAAACGCGAAAGTTTGTAAGTACCTATCGATGGATGGATGTTTGATACTCCTTCACGCAAAAACTACTAAAAAGATTGCGGAATTGGATGAAACTTTACAGTAATATAGCTTATACATCAGAATAACACATAGGCTACTATTTACCTCGATAACCGACATACACGCGGGCGGAGCCGCGGGCAACAACTAGTCGTAAATATATGTATGCATGCTCGTTTAAAAGTATTAGATAGATATATATATATATATATATATTTCAAAAGTTTTAAAACCTGAGGCCTCGCAGCTGAGCAGTAATCCTTTTGGTTCGTTAAATTGTCATTTTGATTTTATAGGTAGCAGAGCCACGCTGATTTCAGCACGAACGGGCCGGCTCGACCGGGGCGGTACTACCCTTGCACAGAAGATCAACGTAAAATAACAGCATTCGTGCTGTCGTGTTTTTTTTTATGTATGGTTCGCCAAAATGACTCTACTCTGCCTGATAGAAAGCATAAGCAAAATCCAAGAGTGGTGGTCACCATTCTCATTGCGAATGCAGACAATGCAGCATGGCGACCCACACCATGGCGGCCTAGTGATGCTTCTGCATCTTTTAGTCTAGTCAACAAGTATGGAACTTATTGACTAGACTATTTGGGCCTCTGGTCTCGCACTCACCAACGAAACACGACAGCACGAACGCTGTCATTTTACCAATGATGCAGAAGCATCACTATGCCGCCATAGTGTGGGTCACCATGCTGTATTGTCTGCATTCGCAATGAGTATGGTGACCACCACTCTTGGATTCTGCTTATGCTTTCCATCAGGTAGAGTAGAAAGGGCCATACGTAAAAAAATGACATTGTTGAATACGCATTTTGAGCCACCAGGCACACTTCGTAAGCCATTAATTTTGTTTAAGGAGTTTGTTTTCTTTTGCTGTCACCATAGTTATGGTTCATAGCTAAGGTTCATAGCAAGGAAAGAAGGTAAGTATTGAGGTTCATATCTTTCAATTATTCATAAAAAATTTCAAAAAATTAGAAATAAAAAAAGAAACATAAAGAAGAGTACAAAATAATATTTATTTAAAAAATATCTCTCAGCATAAAAGTAAATTATTTTATTTTGTTTATCATAGTACATAAGAATTTATTTTCCCCATTTCAGTTTAGGACATCAAATAATCAGATGTCTATTTTCATTTCAACATAACTTACAAAATTTATATATATATAATTTATATATATATTATTTATATATAATAATATATAAATATATAATATAGCTTATACATCAGAATAACACATAGGCTACTATTTGCCGGGATAACCGACATATAAGCGGTTGGAGCCGCGGGCAACAACTAGTTAATAATAAATTAGATCTGCAACAATATAAAAGCAGTACATTTCGTCATACTTAATGTAAAACATTCATCTGACATCCTAGCACAAATAAGCCGGGATGGCGGTGTGACGCGCTCCTCTATAGGCAGAAAAAGGACACCGTGGTCCTCAGATACGAAGGGGTCATTAAAAGGAAACTACCCGGAGTCCTTCGGAGTATCAGGGATTTCCTAATTAGACGGGTCCACACAGAGCGAACAGCCTCGCGAGGCTGCTCGCTCCATGTGGACGTGCCTCGGCCGAGGCGCTGCCGCGGGCTAGCACCCGAGCCATCCAGTGTCGGTATTTTGTTTTGCTTAGGTGCCTCAGTAGACGGGTCCACGCAAGAGCGAGCAGCCTCGCGAGGCATTTGCCGCGCAATCTCAATAGCCGTCCTTACATCTGTAGAAGCTATAGATTTTGAAGACAAACTAATCGCTTTTTTGATTGGGGTTCTTAACTTCTGATTTTCAAAGCAACAAACTTTGCATTGATACTCGTATACTAAAATTAAAGCATTTCGTTTAATGAAAACAGGTCTCCAAAATCTCGCACCTTTTCACTTTCTACATCATTCAAGTCTTCATTAAACAAAAAAAATCTGTAACATTGATTGGTGATTTTCGTAAACTTTCATAACAGCACCACCATAATACGGTATAGGACTGTTATTTTTACAATAAGCTAGATCGTAAAGATTTTAGCTTTCTCTGTTGCTTGTGAAGGAGCGGGTGTCATGTCCTTCAAACACAATAGGGTAGGTAGATGACTGTATTGTAAATAAATACCGATGTCTCCTTCATTAAAACAAATATTACAAAATATTTCGGCAAATATAATTACAGCTTTTCATTTCTATTCGGTATTTCTATTCGGCGGTAATCGCTTACCATCAGGCGATACGTCTGCTCGTTTGCCGGTCTATTCCATAAAAAAAAAAAAAAAAAAAAAAAAAAAAAAAAAAAAAAAAAAAAAAAAATTGACTAAGATGTCATCATCCCTATTTTTGAACCTGTCTTGAATAGGCTTTTTGATATACAGTCATTATTTCTTCAGAACATTTTTCTGGACAGTTCACGTCTTTATACTGTGCTAATGTCGTCGAAAGATGGCCTAGGCAGTTTACGACTGTGGGTGTTTGTAGGAACACAGGAGACGACAAGGGTCTCGCTCTCTCCGTAAACCATTTTCATCATTCTGTAGAGGCTGTTGATCAGTGTCAAGAAGTAGAAGGAGTACACTGTAAATGGAAAAAAAATGTTATTACAATAATCATTACAACAATCTTATTAAAATTTTTGGGCACTACAGTTTCACTCCAGATCGGCTACAACCATTGATAAATAAGTATGGAAAAATGTAGGTATGATTGCCGGCATATAATTTTAAATTAAAAATTAGTTGAAAAGTGAAACAGAGGACAGTAAGGAGATTTTAAAAAAGAACCGGTGAATCCTTCGATTGACGTAGGTACCTATAGTTTCTTATGTTATTTTCTTTGTTTGATTCGAAAATATAAAGATTTTGTTATTTCACGATAAACAGTAATATAAAAGTAAGTAACTCTATTAGACCAGGGTAGGCCTTTAAAAATTATATAAAGTGAAAAAAAAATAGTAGGATGAAACCCATTAGAAAAGGAGGAGAATATTATAAAAATGAAATGAATAATAATTTACGGGCGATCTGAGGTCGGGAAGGGGATGGGGGGGAGATTTTAAGGGTAAAAAACGGTTTTTCTCGATTTCCGGCAAAACTAAAAGTCCTATGGAAAAAAGTCAAATGACAAAGTTGTAGATAATAAAAAGATGTAAACTTTTGTGTTTACACTTTTATCACATAACCTCAAAATTTATGTGAAAATTCAAAAAACCAAGTTTTTGGTTTTTTATTTTTATCTTTTACAATTTTCTTTTTTTTTTCACGAAATTTGGTGAGAACTTACCTTTTTATGTCCCAAATACGCTGTAATTTATTTGATTAGAAATATTTATTTTTTCACCTTATATTGAATTAATATCGAAAAAGCATCCTAATTTTCAATCGAAAAATCACCCGTCAAAATATCAGCTTTATTCAAAAAGTTTGTATGTTTTCTGTTCGTTGAAATCTCTACTTTCCGATGGTGAAAAAAAAAAATGTTACCATAGTAAATCTTCTCAGAAAATGCAAAAAATCGAAAAAAACTCGAATTCGAAAATTTGTTTAAATTATTATATACAATTTTGAGTTACAATTTATGAAAATTTACACTTTAATTACTCGAAAAACGTAAGATTACATGTTACATTGATAAAAAAAAATGCAAATCAAAATATACTACTATAATTAACAAAGGAATAAGTTAATATAATTAATATTTAATAAGACATCTACAATATTTGGAGAAAGTTGTCGAAACTTATTTAAATTATATGCGTAGATGCCTATTTATAACTATTTTAAGTTAACTTATATACCTGAGTGACCTACGAAATATTTTAGCCCATCAAAAGGTATTTCATAGAGAAGTGGGGAAGGGGCTAGGCGGGTCTGGGTCTTACTACATACACACCTACTATTTCGTAGCAGCTGTAACAACCGTTAGCCTAGCCAGTATTCGAAATACAGTACAGTATACAACATCTATATATATATATAAAAGAGTAAGGTGACTGACATATCCAGAGATCAACGCACAGCCCAAACCGCTAAAGTTAGAATCCTGAAATTTTGCATGTAGGTTCTTTGTATAACGTAAGTGAGCACTAAGAAAGGAATTTTTGAAATTCCACCCCTAAGGGAGTAAATCAGTGGATGAAAGTCTGCGTAAGCGAAGCCGCGTGTAAAAGATAGTCGTTTATAAAAATACACGTGCACGCTGAGTTTCTTTAAGATAATTGTGACAAGTTTACTTAAAAAAAAAAACTATTCGAATCTGCATAGGAAGGTAAATACTATGTCTATTTTTATCTGTATCAATCAACTCAAACATAAAAATAGTAATATTTTCTTTAAAAATAGTATGTTAAACGTAACATAACCTAAAGATTAAAATTTAATGATATTTTAGTACAAGATTAAAAAATAATAATCTCCTTAATTTTGCACAAACAAATTTAGTTATTCTCATGAAAAAAAATCAAAATACATAAAAAATATATTAAAAATCTATAAAAAATATAAAAATATATATAAAATATATATCGTAAATATATTTTTAATAACAAAGTTTTGGCCGATTTTCATATATTTATGAATGGTAAGATTAATGTGCTTAAAATATTGTAATGAATAACGTAATCAGAATAAAGTATCTACATTTAATAGTACGATTTATATTTATATACTAGCTGTGCCCGCGACTCCGTCCGCGTGGAATAATGACTTTGGGCAGCAGTTTTCGGACATTTCTTTTGGTTCATAAACACCGTCATTTGAGTGTTTAGAATAATCGAATTTAAAGTAATGCTTCTCTATACACGACATTAGACGTATAGCCATCGGGGATCAAAGCATAGAGGTTGCTAGGATTGCTAACACGTGACAGAGCTACATAAAGCTGATCGTGTGAAAAACAGTTAATACTTAGATCTACACCCACAACTTTTAGCGTACCTATACCGTGGGCTGTATTTATTGTCACCGCGCAACATAGGCGCACTGGAAACCGGACTCGTTTAAAACTAAACGGAAAGTGGTTTGGGATGAGAGGAATCCGAGGAATAAAAACACTATCACCTTTACCGCACCCTGTTAAAATCTTTGGTCACTTTTAATCTGGTACCGTAGCAACGTTTTGGCGGGCTTAAATATTTAAGGGGCATTATGGGTACGCTGACTTTTAAATTTATTTTATGAGCTGGTAGTCCAGTAGCACTGAGGGATCACGCGATAATGCATGAGATTCACGATCGATGGACAAACGTGCCTCATGCTGTTCCCCGTTCTACCTAATTCGAGTGGCCATCATTCGAGAACGATGTGAACTGAATCGAGATTCTCGCTGAGCCGAAGTTTCTGTAGCACAAAACCTGGCCTGACGTTCCTGAGATGCAGTGAGAACCTCATGATCTTCTTCAGATTCCTGTGATCGAACTAATCTCATCCTTTTAGCATTCCTGCTGCACTGGGAGAGGTTGGATCTTTTTCGAGGCATTCTTACAATATACTAACACAACATAGTTTAGTAAACACGTACTTATCATAAACAACTAAATTATAAATACTTACAGATTATTACACAGTTTCATTTATTACAGTTTAATAACTATTAAGACGTGTCAACCCAATCTAATAACTATCGAAAACAACCAAAGGTGTTAACTATCGAAAACAACCAAAGGTGTTAACTGTAAGTACTTCCTGTTTTTAGAAAAATACCGAAAGCTAGTCAAGAAAAATAACGTAAGTTATATGTATCACTGACCTTTTTTTTTACGTGTGGAAATACCCTCGGACCGTCACCCCATAGGGGTTTGCGGCGGGGCGGTGTGTCGGACTCGAACCGACTAAAACCACACGGTGTGCCACTCTGCGCCTGAGACGGGAGGGACCCTGGAACTGCTGATATTAACACATCCAAATTCCTCCCAGCGCCTGCCCGCACGGAAGCGGGCACCGGCGGCGGATTGGGTCCGAGTGGAGGTCGTCCTCCCCGACCTTCTCCGCCACCTCCATCTGCGAGATTACATCTTCGCAGAAGTTTGTGACCGCAGTAAAACTGCTGCGAGAGATCTCCTCCGATGACTGCAGTGAGGGCCCGATGCTGCGGCGCCCAAGCGGGGCAAACCGTCAGCGTGTGCTGGGCCGAGTCCTCACTGCAGTCGCAGTGGTGGCAGGCGGGACTCAATTCCCTCCTGGCGACCAAGTGCAGGTACCTTACGAAGCAACCGTGCCCGGAAAGAACCTGCGTCAGTCGGAAGGAAAGGGTCCCGTGCTGCCGCCCTGCCCACTCGAGGATGACCGGCTGGAGAGCCTCCACGGCGGCAAAGCCAGCACGTGGAGTCTCCAGCTGGAACGACCATCTAGCCATCGTGGCTCGACGGGCGGCTTCACACCACTCGCGTACTTCGGGCGGAGGGCGAATGCCACTCTCCGCCCGATATTCAGCCACCCGTCGATAAACTTCGGCGAGCACTTCCGCCTCCAAATCCCACAGGGGTGTTCCGGCCAGGGCGCACGCCGCCTCTCTCGACACCGTGCGGTATCCGCGTATGGCTCTGACTGCCAATACCCTCTGAGGCGGCCGCCTCTGCCAGAGGCGGGCCTTATTTAGGGCAGTCAGACCCGCCACCCACGCCGGTGCACCATACAGCGACATTGACCGGACAACTCCCGTGTACAGGAGTCGCGTTGCGACGCTGGCTCCACCCAAGTTGGGCAAAAGTCACCCAAGAGAGGAGGCAGCGTCGACCAGCTTTGGACCAAGCTGTCGGAAGTGCTCGTCGAAGAGTCACCTACCGTCGAGGATCAGGCCCAGATACCTCATCTGAGCCCGACGATAACACTAAAATGGGACCACATGGGAAGCACCAGCTTTCAAATAAAAAAGAATCAACAAAATCGGTTCACTCGGTCGAAAGTTATGAGGTACAAAAATAAAAAAAAATACAGTGGAATTGAGAACCTTCTCCTTTTTGAAGTCGGTTAATTACTAAATGAAATGGTTTTTTTAAAACATAAAAATTAGAAAATATTTTAAACTAAATAAGTAAATAGGTATGAGGTTTATAAAAGAATCAAGAACTTGAAATCAAACTAACCTATACAAAATAAACATACTACTCGTATATGTATTTACAAACCCTATAAACCCTAAAGAAATATGTTCTTATTAGAAACGACTAAATTGTAAGTACTTTCAGATTTTTACACATAAAATTAAGAAATAAAAAAATCAAGAAAAGAAAATAATGCTCTCGGCGCGCTTTATATACCGGCGTGGTCGCGCAGCCGTTTACAATCTACAAACGTCCAGCTACCTGATTCTTTAAATTGACATAAATTTTTTATTTATGAACCGATTGACATGAAACAAACACTAAATATTAAGTGAAGCTTACCACAATATATTAGTGAAAACCACATTTCAATCGGATAAGCTATTTCTGAGATTAGCGTGCACAAACGCACAGACAAACAGACAAACAGATAAACAGACAAAAATTCTAAAAATCATTGTTTTGGGTTCTATTGCGTTCATAAAGCCCCCCTATAATAGTTTTCCTGAGATATCTTCCATGTACAGACAGCGACCAGTTACGATTTTATTATATGTATAGATAATGAGATTTTCTATGACATAAATGTAACAAGCATTAAATAAATCAACTTTTTAATTGAAACAAATTGCACCAATCATATTTTTAGATGAAATTATTTATAATGATTAAAAATTTTTTTTCAATTTCGATTTTTTTTCGATTTTTTGCATTTTCTGAGAAGATTTACTATGGTAACATTTTTTTTTTTCACCATCGGAAAGTAGAGATTTCAACGAACAGAAAACATACCAACTTTTTGAAAAAAGCTGATAATTTGACGGGTGAATTTTCGATTGAAAATTAGGATGCTTTTTCGATATTAATTCAATATAAGGTGAAAAAATTAATATTTCTAATCAAATAAATTACAGCGTATTTGGGACATAAAGAGGTAAGTTTTCACCAAATTTCGTGAAAAAAAAGAAAATTGTAAAAGTTAAAAATTAAAAACCAAAAACTTGGTTTTTATAATTTTTCACATAAATTTTGAGGTTATGATAAAAGTGTAAATACAAAAGTTTACATCTTTTTATTATCTACAACTTTGTCATTTGACTTTTTTCCATAGGACTTTTAGTTTTGACGGAAATCGAGAAAAAACGTTTTTTACCCTTAAAACCTTCCCCCATCCCCTTCCCGACCTCAGATCGCCCGTAAATTATTTTTCCTTTCATTTTTATAATATTCCCCTCCTTTTTTAATGGGTTTCATTCTACTATTATTTTTTTTGGTTTTAAAACTTATCGACACTGGTCTATATCGTCTGTTGCGTTTTAACGGCTTAACCACTGTACTGATTTCAATAAAAATTTGTATATAGATTTTAAAAGACAACTCCCGCACTAGGAATAAATCCTGTGTCGCGGGTGACTTTACAAACATACATGAAACGGACACAAAGAACACCCAGACACAGAACAACAATTTGTGGATCACACAAAGTGTTGTCCTACGTCGGATTTGAACCCACGACACTTGGCGAAGTAGGAAACGGCGTGGAGACCGTTGAACCACTAGGCCAAACGTGCAGTTTGATTCCAACATGCAACGGGGTGCGGGCAAAAGCAATTAAATTTGATAGGTAAATCTATATATTATAGACAAATGAGTTTGAAATTTGGCTCAGTTAGAGTCTATATGGAGGAGGAGTGCAAGAAGCTAAAAGAAAAACAAAAAAAATAATTAAAGTCGGATTTCGACCATTGGGCTACTATTAATTTTCTTAAAAGCTTTTCTAATATAGACACCAGTCTCTCACAAAGGAATAATTGTTAGACATTGTTCTACATTGTATTATATTACCTGATCTGTACTTACCTTTGTGAAAGAGTAATAAATAAATAATTATTAAAGTGGAGTCATTTTAATAGGTAACATTTGACGTCTGTCAGTTTTATCTTCATAGTGAGGTGACCTGCTTAAAAACATCTATTAAAGTGAATGAATCGATACGGACTTGAAACATATTATGTGAATTTTATTATTTTTTCTTTCGTAAATTTAAGGAGCAAAATAAGACAAGTACATAATTTATCAAAAAAATTGCATTTATTCAGTTGAACTATCAGAACTGTTATTAGTATTGTCGTCTTCGTCACTGCTGTCAGCACTCAGAGATATTATTATTTCATTTTCAACACAGACGTATAAAGATTATACGTCTGTGATTTTCAATAATATTGTCTATTCTCACATCTCGTTCAAAATCAAACGCCAGGTTAACGTAGTCAGTAAGATCAGTCCAATAAAAAAGCCGGGTCCGAAGAAAATAACAGAGAGCACACCAAAACCAAAAGCGACATGACATGGCGTCATCGACAGGCACTGGTGTTGCCAGCAACATGCCACCTAAATTGTAAAATAAATAAAATAAAATAAAAATAAAATAGCCTTTATTGCTGTTCACTTTCTTACAATATATTACAATAAATGCCTACTATCTAGTTTTTTTTTTTTTTTTTTTTTTTTCCTTCTTAATTAATTCTATTATCGGCAACTGGATGTTTGTCTGTAACAGCTTGTCTATCGACAAAGGCCTCCTCCAAAGATGCCCAGGTTTTCCTGTCTCTAGCTAAACGGGTCCATACTGGACCAGCTATTTTCTTGAAGTCATCTTCCCATCTTTTTATTTGTCCACCTCTATTCCTTTTGCTGTCTCTTGGGTACCATTCCGTTATTACCTTTGTCCATTTTTCTTTACTTTCTCTTAGCATATGCCCAGTCCATCTCCATTTTAGTTGTCTGTATGTTTTGGATGCATTTTTAAATTTTGTTTTACTTTTAATTGTTTGTAGTTTCACTCTATCCCTTCTTCTTATACCTAAGATGTTTCTTTCCATTCCGTTTTGGCATACTTTTACTTTGTTTTCTAGTTGTTCTGTTAGGGCCCAAGTCTGGCACCCGTATAATAAGCACGGCATAATGCATGTTTCGTATAATTTCTTTTTTCCTTTCATAGGCATATCTCTATCTTTCATTACTTCGCTGAGAGACCAAAACCGTTTCCAAGTATTAGAAATTCTTCTTTCTATTTCTTTACTCATGCAATCCTCTGTAGATATAAGCTGGCCCAAATATATATATTCATTTACGTGTTCTATTTTTTCGTTATTTATTATTAATGTCTCTTTTTGTTTGGAATTCGTCATAATTTTAGTTTTAGTTAGATTCATTGTCAGGCCGGCTTTAGCGCTTTCAACTGATAGTTGTTGTAACATTAATCCTAAAGTTCCCGCATCTTCTGCGAATAAAATTATATCATCCGCGAAGCGCAGGTGGCTAAGAATTTCACCATTAATGTTTATACCATTTTTGGACCAGTCTAGATTCCGGAAGATCATTTCCAATACCGCTGAAAATAATTTAGGCGATATAGGATCTCCCTGCCGCACACCTCTTTTGATGGAAAATGCATTACCAGTGGTTTCAAGTTTAACCTGTGCTGTGCTGGCTGTGTATACTTTTTTAATTAGGCTGATGTATTTTGATTGCACCCCTTGCCTTTTTAGTGCCTCCCATAAATACTCGTGATCTATTGTATCGAATGCTTTGTTAAAGTCCACGAACCCTAGGTGATATATTTTATTATATTCTCTATATTTTTGTAGAATTTGCCTCAGAGCATGAATATGGTCTACAGTTGAAAATTTGCTTCGAAATCCAGCTTGCTCCTTGGGTTGATTCTCTTCTAGTGTATTATTCATTCTGCTTAGTATGATTTTTGAAAATATTTTATACATGTTAGACATTAAGCTGATCGGCCTATAATTTCCTATATCGCCTGTTTAAAAAGAAAAAGGGTTAACTCAACGTACTGTATTCACTGTAACGACGTTCAGTTCTTTAGATCAGAAATTGTTTATTATGTTTAGAATGGTTTATTAGTGAAAGCAAATCGTAAAATTACTCGTATCGGTCATTATACAATAAATATGTAATCGTAATTGAAAAAAGTTAAGCAATTGTGCAGTTCTAACAAAACGAAAAAATTCAAAAAAAAAAAATATTTTATGCCCGCCGTTACAAGGTTACGTTGTTGAATTTTGATGAATTGTCAAATGTTACCTATTAAAATGACTCCACTATATCTATACTTATAAAAATGTAACAGGTCCAATTCTGTACATTAAAGATATTTTGAAAATTTTTTTTGAATAATCGATACTGAAGCCAAAACTGTATATTTTTTTCGTTTTTGTATGTCTGTCTGTCTGTCTGTCTGTCTGTCTGTATCTTGGCAGCGCATCACGCTGAAACTACTGAATGGATTCAAGTGAAACTTGGCATGATTTGAGTTCATACTACGAGGTAGAACATAGGATACTTTTTATGCCGAAATTCAGAACGGTTTCCTAGGGAGAGGGGATGAAAGTCAAAATATGTACTTAGTTGTAATTCAATAACACATAGTCCGATTTCATTAATTCTTTTTTTGCTAGAAAGAAAAAAATAAAAGATAACGGGAAAAGTCTTTTTTTGTCCGCGGCTGTACACTGCCTGTGGGAAGCTGAGACAGAAATATAAATATGGCGGTACGAAGTTCGCCGGGTCAGCTAGTTATTAAATACAATTATTAAAAATATACAAGGTATAAGTACTTACAAGCGCCAACAAGCAAGGCGATTACAACGATAACCACATTTTCTGGCTGTTCGAGGAAGGTTCCCAGTCTAAATATACACGTTACGACAGCCACTAAAAACAGGCAAAGGATGAACACCGAGTTGAATACTATCGAGGTCTGCAGGCACGACATATTCTTCTAGAATAAAACAAAAAGAAAACATTTTAATAAACACTTTTAATTACCGTGGGTGAGCCACGCTTCGGCATGCATGGGCCGGTTCGACCGGAATGATACCACGGCCTCACAGAAAACCGGTGTGAAACAGCGCCTTCACTGTGTTTCACCGAGTGAGTGAGGATACCGGAGGCCCATACCCCAACCCCTTCCCCCATCCCCCTCTCTATCCCCCAAAGGCCGGCAACGCACTTGTGACGCCTCTGGTGTTGCGGGTGTCCATGGGCGGCGGTAATCGCTTACCATCAGGCGATACGTCTGCTCATTTGCCCCCTATTCCACAAAAAAAACAGTTCAGGTCAGCCGACCCTGTCTCACTCAACGGGATGTCCAGCCATAGTAATGCGTGTTTGGTTCAAATAATTGGTTTTATATTTTATACTGGTGAATCCTGAGAAAAACTGAATTAAGTCCGCGATGTGAAAGGAAATAAACACTTTTAAATGATGTTTCTATCGGGTGTTTTCTATGTATAATATGTAATTGTATTTAGAAAAAAAAGTATATTATGTATTTATATCAGTTGTCTAGTACCTACCCATAACACAAGCTCTGCTTAGCTTGGGACTAGATGGCGTTGTGTGTAAGATGTCCGAAATATTTATTTATATAAATTAACTTCCAGCCATTGTACTATGTAGCACCAAAAATAATTTTGGCTTAGATGCCACTAAATGCGTCTAAATTTTGAGAGTATAATATGACAATTATAAAAATTTAAATCACTGTAGTCTTTAAAATATAGCTTGTCCTATGTGTCAGTTATCGCTAGTGCCATTTTAGAACCTATACAAAGGTAGATATACTCACTGGTGTACGTGCAGCCAGTGCACATAGCACAGGTCGACAAATTTTATTTAATACTAGCTGAACCCCGCGGTGTTACCCGCGGTTATTGTCGTAACGTGGGTAACGCTGCGGAACAACGCTAGCTACTCCTTAGATCATCAACTATCTGCCAGTGAAAGTCCCGTCAAAATCGGTCCAGCCGTTCCAGAGATTACCCGGAACAAACAGACAGGCAAAAATTTTAAAATTGTTATTTTGGTACATGTAAACATACATATACATTTATTAAAAAGCTGATATTTTGATATTACAAACAGACACCCCAATTTTATTTATTTGTATAGATAGATATCAAACAAATAATTCGAATATCCAAAAATAACAACTGTTTGTTTTGACTTTTAGTTTTCACTTTTCTCGGCAGTTGTCATCACTGTTGTATTTTACGATTGTTTAAGTTCTCTGTTCCTCTCCCTTTCTTTCGACTACTTACACGTATTATGCTAACAGTAGTGACAATGTTGCTGACGGCACACAGTGAAGAGAATATCACCATGCTCATAGATATAAGATTGTCCTCCGGATCCCGTTCTTTATATCGAGGTAAGTTCCATACTCCTACTGTCAGATTTGCGAAACACGCGAGCTGCCAACAGAAAATATCTTATTAAAATTTAGTTGTCATCTTACGTAAATAGTTTGATTTTACAGTATATTCTTAAAATAAGTTTTCTGGCAAGCAGTTCAATTTAATAAAAAAAAAGTTAGCTTTGTAGTATTCGCATGTCATGTGTATGATCTGACATGTACCGTTACTGTCATTTGTCTGTCAAATTTATGTCTTTAGAAATATTCAGGTATTTTAACAACATCGCTTTTTTGTTTTTTCGGAAGACGGTCCCCATTTCATCTCATCCGCATTTTTATATTTTTGAAGACTTGAGGACTTATGATATGAAGACTATAAACACTTGACATTGGCAGAAATAGCTGATGATAGCACAATTACACTATGAAAATTAGAATTACCTACTGATAGAATCACATTCTTTTTTGCTAATGCCTACACCTACATGCAAACACAAAAAGCACCCAAACTCCGGAAAATATTTTCTTGCGTGTAATTTTCGACAAAGGCGTAAACCAAACGTTTGTTATTTAAATTAGTGTTATTGATGTTAGAAACAGAATCAAATCTATATAGATATATAAATATATCATTAGTAAAGATGATACTTACTGTTGAAATAACACTCAATATCAAGCAGCCCGGCTTGAGAGGCAGACAGTAGCAGCATCTTCTTAACAACGGCAGTGGCATTATGGTCCTGTAATTGAACAGATATAGAATTTAAAAAATGAAAAATGAAAAAAAACAAGGAATTCTTGGGGTTCCTCTATTATATACCGTAAACCCTAATCTTGAATCACTTCCTCTATTGGTTAAATTAAAATCCGTTGCGTAGTTTAATACATCTAGAGGAAGCCTGAAATCTCTTTCCTTCCGCGTTCGTCCTACGCGACAGCAGTTTCATCCCTATCATTTAGATAATGAACAGTCCACAACAGTGTGGTTTTCTAGGAACTTTCTGCCTCGCACAACAAAACTGTGGAATGAAGTCGCCTGCGGTATTCCCGGACCAATACGACCTTCAAACCTTCAAGAAAAGAGCGTACTACGTCTTAAAAGGCCGGTAACGCACTTGTGACGCTTTTAATGTTGCGGGTGTCTACGGGCGGCGGTATTCGCTTACCACCAGGCAATACGTCTGCTCGTTTGCTCCTTTTCAAAAAAAAAACGATCAGAGCGGCGTGCAATGAGAGTGGCCTATTTTCATCAGTTGACTGCAATAGGCTGAACACAAGAACGGAAATCGACTTCACTTTATACTGTGTAATGATAGTTGTGACACCATCTTCCTATTTTGTTCATGCAATCAAGTGGTGTAATACACTCTCTATAGCCCTAAATCAAATTGCGAGTATTGACGACAGATGGGCCCAGGCACACCCGGCGAACCGATGACAAATTTGTGAAATTACATGCGGATTAATGTCTATGCACCATTTTTTAGGGTTAAACTGAATCTGAATCAGTATTTCCTGCCAGCAATACCATCTTTTCAATTAACGGCCAGCAGTTTGAGTATTATGTATCTAAATGTAGGTACTACTAGCTTCTGGCCACGGCTCCGCTTCCGTGTTTGATCTTGATTGAAAGAGTAACCCTTTCTCAAGAATGAAAGTATCTCCATTGAAATCTGTGCAGCGGTTTAGCCGTGATAGCGTAACATACAGACAGACATACAGAGTTACTCTCTAATGTTGTACAATGTAATATGTAATAATGTTACATTGTATGTATTTATTGGATATGGCAAACGGGTCACCTTATGATAATAAGTGACTATCCATGGACACCTGTAATTCAAGAAGAAAAACAAAATAGGACCTCGACAACCTTACTAGCTCCATAACAATTAGCTAAGGATTACTTAGTATCGCACCGGTTTTTAGGTCGTAGTATACCAGAGATATTTTAGATATTGATTTTATTCACTACTAGCTGAGTCCCGCGGTGTTACCCACGGTTATTGTCGTACCGCGGTTGACGCCGCAGAGCTAAGCTAGTCTAAAAAAAGTAGCCTAAGTTACTCCCTATATCATTAACTACATATCAGTGAAAGTCCCGTCAAAATCGGCCCAGTCGTTCCAGAGCTTAGCCGGTACAAACAGACGGACAGACAGAAAGACAAAAAATTGTAAACAATATATTTTAGGTATATTATTATGTGCCGTGTATACGTACATATGCATTTAGTAAAAATCGGTTATTTTAATACTACAAACAGACACTCCAATTTTATTATTTGTATAGATGTTCAGCTTCATTGGGAATGAAGTCTAAACCTATGTGAAATATGTCGAGACATACATGAAAATAATTATGATTAAATAACATGTATAACATGATTGCACTGGCCAGGGCCATAACCATAAATAAGATATCATGCAATCAAAAGAACAAAGCACCTGTCGAGATCGCGTTAATTCTCGTGTATTTTCTTCATAATAAATTCCAAAAAATAATCGTGTAGTTTCAAAAGAAGGGGATTATTTTAATGAAATAATTAAAAATAACCCCCTTCTTTTGAAACGCGAAACCACGTAGGAAATTCCTAGAAGTCTTAACCAATTACCTTCAAAATAGAAAATTATTCGTAAAAATCATTTAACTAATATTACTAGTTAAAATATGTTTATATGTGAATGATGGAGAAACAGTAACGTATGGGGTTTCGCAAGGCAGCGTGATTGGACAAGACATTCTTTCAGATTTATACAAATACACTTATATTATGACCTTAACCTCGTACATTTCTAACTTTAAGGTTATTTATAACAATAAAGATTATTGTTATTTATGAAGTAAGGAAAAAGTTTAATCGTAAATATTTCCGACAGTCACCAAGACAAATCGGAGCATCTTAATCTATTTGGTTTTAGGTCACATATTATCGCATAATGTTTTCACAAGTGACGGGATTCAACGTGAAGAAACCAAGGCCGAATGGTCTAAGATCAATAATCATGGCGCCAGACAGTTCATTTCTATTCTGGTAGTTGCTTATTGCGAAATTGGTGATTTATGGAATATACTTAATAGTAAGGGCTACGCCTTTCAGTAATAAGTTTTCGTCGTGAAACTCGTCATATGATAAAAATAACCTGTATAATTGTCTTGTTATGTATAATTATGATTCTCGTGTCACGTTGTTGCTCACGATGAACTCCGAAACTATCTAACGGAATATTTTTTAATTTTTTTTAAGAATACCTCCATATTTTTCAATATGTATTCCTTTTTTACTAATTATTGTTCTTAATAAATTTTTACTTATTCCTTAAATACGATGAGAAATGGGTACTGTAGCATCCTCCATTTGGAGATGTACATTTCCTACTTGTAGTATGCTCCATTTGGAGATATACGTTGCTTAGACTTGTAGACACGTCTACCCACGCCGCCGGCTCTCGCAATAATAATATATTGCGTATGAGACTGTAAGTCTATTATATAGGTGAGCGAGTGAATGAGTGTATGAATGAGTAACCTAGTGAGGTGACTGGAAAGGCGTATACACTACAGGTACATTGTATTTATTAAGTTTTTTCTTCATTATAACCTTTACAACATTGTTGATCAATAATAGTTACTTGTTATACAAGAGTGCAAAGTTGGTTTTTAACCGCGTGCTCAATTTTGATGACCAAGCAAGCGAAGGATTCAAAAATTTTAGGATTCTAAAAAAAAAAAAAATCTGAGCATTAGCGAGGGTATCAAAAGAGCACGAAGTGAAAAATCTTTGCACTCGAGTGCAACACGTAACTTTTCATCGCAACTTGTATAACAAATAACTATTTCTATTGTTAAAAATAAGTCAACAACTGACAAGACACAATTCTCTGTTTTTTGTCTGTTTTGCGGTTTTTGACCGTTTTATTTACGACGAGCAGTTCTAAATGAAAGGATTTTAATATTGTTCAATATTTTATAATTACAGTCCATTAACAATACTGCTTCAAGCTTGCCTTTATGAATACTGATGAGTACGCTTACTCATCCCATACGACGCTTGTTGGAAGAAACTCACCTGAATTTATTATTGTACCTACTTAGTTGTATTCTTCTGTACACAATTTAATTAATTTATTTGTGGTGACTTCCATATACGACAGTAATAAAATACTACAGCGCCATCTACCCAAGATACACTGAACTACGGAGTAATTTCTAATCCTGAATCGCGATATAGAAGTGCTTGCGCCGACTAGCATATGCTAATAATTATTTTTTAACTTAACTTTTTGCCAACACTGGTTGGGATATATATCCCAACCAGTGTTGGCAAAAAGTTAATCCGATTAAAATTAATTAATCGTAATCAGCATTTTTCTGATTATGATTATTAATCGTAATCGTTAATCACGATTATAAATGTATGATTAATAGATAAAGTTTGAAAAGGTTAAAAAATAAAAAAACTTACATAGCTAATCAAAATTTTGTGGTCAATTTTTTGTCTTAATTATAAATTACAATGGACGGCCTTATTGCTAACAGTAATTTATCCCAGGCAACCTATGTATGTATGTACATGTATGCAGGAAACAGTGGTAGTTGTAGGTGTACACACAAACATACATACATATGTAAATAGACTGCACGTTGTAACATCGTTTTTTTTGCATTTCAATCTTTTAACAATTTTTGTTTTCAGCGCCCTCTCGTTCACTGTAGTTCGAACTACAATTAGGTGCGGAGCGCGATCAAATTGTTTAGCTGTCTGGTACACCTAGGATGCGCCAGATGGCGTTTATTTTAAAGGATTTTTAGTATAGATTAAGCCGCCTAGTAACAATGATACATTATCATATGTGTGTCATACGATTCTCAATACAATTAAAATTTATCGCATAGAAACAAGCAGTATAGTAGTTGTACGTCTTGTTCACACGTCAAGTAATGAGGAGGGGGTTTCATCGAGAAAGTTCGAGTCTTTAAAAATAGATGTGTCGCAGATGAAAGATTCATTCTTAATCTTCTCTTTGGAACTCTGAGGAAGTTTTCATTATCGTGAATATATATATCTTTGATGGTAGTGTTTTGTGAGTGATCAAGTCCCACTGTCTGTGGTAAGTTAACCTCAAAAAGGTTTATCTTTAAGTAGGTATGTAGAATATGTCCTCAGGTTATTTAATTTTGTTTATAGGGTCGATAGATTACGGCTGAAAATCTACCTTCAGTATACCCGTCCTGTGGTTCGAGATTTATTACTGAGGAAGTTTGATTGTTGGCAGCTCACGGCTCACTCCTCAAGATTTCTGCCCTACCTTGAGGGAAGTTCACGTAACAATTAACATCTTTAATTAATACTTTTATTTAGCACCTACAAGTAGATCACTGTTGGACGTCTCCTCAAGCTACCTTGAGCTGGTGAGAGACTTCGGCTGACTACCTCGAGTCAGCAAGGTGATCCTGAGGATAGCTACCTAATGCTGTCCCAGCAACAGGCCTGATTACACCTAAGGAACGTAATAATTTATATTTTCTTAACTACCTTGTAAATAGTTATAAATAATTTACTTATAATAAGTAACTTTTAATTTGTAATTTGTTTAAACATAAATAAAAGTTGTATGTGTCTCAAGCTGTTTCACTGAAGCCTCCCGTGGAGCCAAAGTACAGGCACCCTCACTCTAAATTTCTTAAAAATTCTAACGGCGCCCTGAGGTCTCATATCTATCCTGAGTCGAAACCGGTGAGTAATCCACCTGACAAGTTCAGGGGATACAACGTTTGGCCTAGTGGTTTAACGGTCACCACGCCGTTTCCTACTTCGCCAAGTGTCGTGGGTTCAAATCCCCCGTAGGACAACACTTTGTGTGATCCACAAATTGTTGTTCTGAGTCTGGGTGTTCTTTGTGTCTGTTTGGAAGGTCCCCCGTGACACAGGATTTATTCCTAGTGCGGGAGTTGTCTAAAATAATTGAGAAAAAAATGTATGTATATTTGTGTGTACTATATATGTAATATATAATATGTATATATGTAATATTCAATTTTATATAATATATACATACGTAGATAAATACAAAAGCGGCCAAGTGCGAGTCGGACTCGCCCATGAAGGGTTCCGTAGCAGCAATTAACATAATATAATTTTTTGACATTTTGGACACTTTGGAAGTGTCTCTCGCGCAAACTATTCAGTTTAGAAAATGAATAAATTTGAAACATCAGTATAATTTTTGAAGACCTATCCATAGGTCATCCATAGGCAACACGTATGGATTTAATGAAAAAAAAAAATTGTTTCAGTTCTAAGTATAGGTAATCCCCAATTTTTTTTTCTATTTTTGTGTGAAAATCCTAATGCGGTTCACAGAATACATCTACTTACCAAGTTTCACCATTATAGTTCTTATAGTTTCGGAAAAAAGTGGCTGTGACATACGGACGGGCAGACAGACATGACGAATCCACAAGGGTTCCGTTTTTTTGCCATTTACTACGGAACCCTCAAAATGACAGCTAAGACTCCAAATCGAAGAAATATATGATTCCTCACTCATCTAGCATGTAACCTTTAAACTTTTGGCTTCACATATAGACTAAGAAGTTTTTTCTGCCCGTCAATAAAAGTACTTTAATCGGCTTAATCAAATTAAGGATTAATGATTAATTTTATTAATCGCGATTACGATTAATATTTTAAACGCGATTTATTTAATAACGATTAAGTTAATTTCGATTAAAATTAATCAAATTAAGCAATCGATTGAAAAATTAATCGATTAATGCCAACACTGATCCCAACCATCTCAACATCAACCGTCGGGCCGTAGTCCGCCTGTCATGATCGCCACGCCAGGTCAGAGGGTCAATTTATTGCTCACTACACTTACAATTTGTCTACAACACACAGGGAGCCATTACAATCATGATAATAAAATAAGTAACTGTCTACTTATATATTTATATAACGCAGTTATATACAAACGTATATGTATATATGTCAATATTCAAACGTATATATAACTGCGTTTTCCAGCATTTATAGTTTAATTCGTTTCTAGGTGACTTGGTAACTGATGTGCTAAATGGAAGTTTCATTTACAAAATTAAAAAACAGTTTTATAAACAACAACTGCGGTAAAATTTACAGAAATTTTATTTTTAAAATTTTTACAGTGCTACTCTTACAATAATGCACTGCTCTGAGTGTCGTTGGTTCGAACTCCACATGGGACAATACACTTGTGTGATTCACAAATTGCTGTTCTAAGCCTGGGTGGACTTGTGTCCGGTTCATGTATGTTTGTGAAGTCTCGCACAACACACGATATTATATTCCTAATGCGGGAGTTGTCTTTTAAAACGTGATACTCCGTACGTCCGTACGTAGATATCTCTCCACAAACTCATTAATAACGGGACCAGGAAAGTACCCATGGAAACATCACAGCTCTAAATAACTATAAACTCACCTAACCTGTTTTTCCTTTAAGTCTTATACATATATTAAATATGGGATAACAGAATTCATCTATATAAAATGAGCCATTAAAATTATGGAATCATGAAATACGGAGCCGAAACAATGACACTTACGGTACAGTTGGGTCACAAGCTCAAAGTCGGTCAGATTGCTATGGAAAGTGCTTTGCTAAGAGTTTCTCTATAGGTGCCGATTGACCTTTAACATTTTGGCGTAACGTAACGTTACGTTACGCCGAAATGTTATAGGTCAGTACAGCGCGAATGGCCCGGTAAAACAAACCAACAATGCCAAACCGACAAGGCTTATATTTGAAAATAAAATATACCTAAAAAGACAGTTTCAAAACTGTTTTTAACATATTTGCTACATAGGAACGGTTTTAATTCAAGTAGACTACCTCAAAAATGCATTTAACTATTACGTTAGACTTAACTATTGCATTTATATAAAAAAAATCGTGAAATGCTTTTAACAATGTATAGTCACGGTATCGAATAATTTTATTGGTATGTTTTATTCTCGCCCGTCACCTCTATTTACGTCGATGTACGCGTGGGACAGAATAACATGAAACTTCAAATGACCGTACAGCGTTCGTATTACTGGAGTTTGATGTTAAATATTTCCACAGTCAAAGGACCTTGGTCGTTACCTATACATTATTAAAGTTAAATTTGGCATGCAGGCAGAATGGGTGCTTTTTTATAAGTACATCGTTTTCTGTTAATAGATCTCTTGAGGCCAATTTGACTTTTGCGTTTAAAATATGGAAGGTTAAGTTTTGCTTGCCATGAATATGATGGTTTCCTTTTAGAATGGAACACTCAAAAATGAGTAGATATGAAGAACAGAGAGAGATCATTGATCACCGTTACCAGCTTACGAATATGGCAAGTGTAGCGTAGCCTAGTTGCATGGTTAGCCAGTTTGACAGTGTATATAACTTGTTATTAAAAATGTCACGCCATCTGTACTCATCTGATGATCAGGAACTGTTTTATTTCAATTACCAGCATCAGCCAAAGGTTTTTGATAGATTCTGACTTCTGGTTAAGTCTTTGCCATATCTTCTTCTAACGCCTATAACACGCCGTTTCTATACGTTTCTTTTGACTGGCTGACTGACTGTGGCTGCAGTGTCCAATCACATCTTAAGACCGCAAGCTTTTTCTCACCTACTGAGTATTTGTTATTGTCTGTTATTATTCAAAAGTTTCTAGTAAAAATCCCCTCTAAAGATTTTTGGAAATATACCCCTTATAAATAGTTCAGTTGGAAAATAAATCACGCATGTTAGCAAGTTAAATGTAATTTGAAAAAAAAAATCACTAACAAAAGCCATAAAATAAATGACAAACGTTAACACGACCAAATGCAGTCACGTTTCTGAAAAAACGTCAAACAAATTCAAATTAAGAACAGTAAAATAATATCCTTTACAATGTTTGGCTTTGGGAAGGCCTATATCCGATGGAGATCTTTTCGCTGATATAATGATGATGCTGATGACTTGTTTAGTAAATTTCTAAACTTTGAAAGCCTAAAAGATTTACTAAGGACTGACCCAAATCTATTACCGTAAATGAGCAATTCTCAAACATATATATCTGAATCTCGAAAACGGCTTCAATGATTTGTATAAAATTGAGTATATAGGAGGTCTCGGGGGCGATAAATTGATCTAGTCTAGCTAGTTAATTAAGTAGTGAGTTTAATTTAAAAAAAAAATTGAGCAAAGCTCGAACATTCAGATACTACCTCGAAAATAGAATGGATTTGGATCATTTCTAATTAATTCATCCAGGCAAATTCAAGTACTTGATCCCAAATTGTAGGACAGGACGAGTCTAATATACAAAGATATATCTATCGATAGGTATACCTATATCGGTAGTATTATCATTAGGGTGGCATCGACAGCCGCTCCCATTTTACTCTAGTGACTTCACGTCGTAAACAAAATATGTAATATAATTCTGAAGTGTATGACGTAATCATAGTCGACTATTTTTTCAGTCTGGTATTTATAATTGTATAAGAAATATGTAGTTTCATACTTGCTAGGAAAATTATGTGTAGTCTATCCTTAGTATGGTTCTATTTTCGAGTTCGAAGATTGTGAATTATAATCTTATAATATGTACAGAATTTAAAAAAAAAACCTTAAACATTTGACAAACATCTACAAAAAAGTAGAAAAGTATGCATATGAAATGCACATTTTTAATTTTAGTCAAATGTCAAACGTTAAATGAAAATCTTCTTGACTTCAACTTTTGAGATAGTCATTTCATTTAATAGTTAGCTCACGATCTTAGATATGTGCAATCCTGGTAATCATGATTGTCTATACCTTTCTGCACCAGTGCCGGATTTTGTTCAAGATCAGCACAATTCTTTTATAACTTTCTACCTTCCTAAAGTCAACGTGCTCTAGTGATTTAATGGTTTTCAGTGGGTACATTAAAAGAAGTACAGCATATATACATACTACAGAAGACGTACATAGAGCAAGAGATCCGGTATAAGAGATATAGCAATTGTCATAAAGGCAATGGGAATAGAGATAATGATAGCTCGAAGATTGGGGAACCTGTACCAGAAGGAACAATACTGACAGTCTTAGATACAATTTTAAAATAACGTAAAATACAGACAACATTGGAGCAAATTTGTTCTTGTCCTTCAACAGAACAGATGAAAAATACCCATTTGTATGAACAATGGACGATTAAATATAATGCTTAAAAAGAACAATCTGTTTGTTGTACGTCTTACATATTATATTCCGTCTTATAATAAATATACTAACCCTTTCATTTAATACGAATTCAAAAACTGTGTCGACAGAAATAACTACAGAAATGTGTCACCAGGAATAGTCTGCAAAAGCCGCAAGGATTTTATAAAAATATGCATCGTCACTAATTTAACACACTTCTTTTTCACAAAACACTGACACTAAACAGTTAATCGAACTAAAACAAAAAATATATCGCATGACTTCACATTAGTTTGCTCAAGTGTTCCTCCAATGATGCGTTCTATGGCATTTGCTCGTCCAATGATCTATTTACAAACACTTTAATTATAACAAATTGTTACATTGTAAATTGTATTTTCATTAGAAACATATTGAACTCTATATTGATTCTGTATTTAGTTAAATTACTGCTTTTAAAAAACTCGTTTTTGGACTGTGTTTCATCTCAACCTTGGAATATTTTTATAAAAATATTTCAAATGTATTATGTAGTTTATTTTAGTTTTACTTGTCACCAAATATACCAATAAAGATATTAACCTGTTTAATTTAATTGTCAATAACGATATTCGACCATTTTTGCGTGAACAAAAAAGTTTTTTTTAAACCGTGCGGCGCGGCGGCAACACGCACCGCGACATATAATGTACTAATGTACTACTAGCGCTGTTGCGCTTCCTACATCCGCTCAGTAATGGACGGCCCTGGCCTTGCGTCGTCTAGACAACGCTGAAGCGCTTTACTTTATTAATTGCTACAGCTGATTGCTTAGGATTTATCATTGTATTGTTGACTGCAATTACTATCTGTACCTACCATTTAGATTTTTAAAACAACAAGATTTTCTTTAAAAATGTCTAGCCATTTTATTCATGCATTTGTATGTTTAGCGATAAAGCATATTATGGAGAATTTACAGAGAATCTTTACCTATTTTTATTCCTGTATGAAATATACTTACATAGTACGTTGAAATAAAGCTTCGACTGGAGAGGCTTCGAAATATGTTTATCATAAAACCTAAGTTAAAAGGTAGGAAAAGATCAAACAAACCCAATGTCTACAACCTATGTTCCTTATCTCTATTGGTACTACCTCATACTGTTGGCTCTTGCATTCTTCGAGAGGGTATTACACCCTTTCGAAGCTGTAAATCCAAAGGGATTTTATTTTAATTTTTAACAGCATAAGTCGCAGAAACTTATTACCATCTTTTACGATTTTCTGCGCCATATATGTAGTAATCGCACAGAAAATCAACGTAAAATGACAGCGTTCGTGCTGCAGAATCATCGCTAGCCCGCCATGGTGTGGGTCAACATGTTGCATGGTCTGCATTCGCAGTCCGTATGGTGACCACCACTCTTGGATTATGCTTATGCTTTCCATCAGGCAGAGTAGAGTCATTTTGGCAGGGTCAAACATAAAATAAAAAGTTTATTGCCGTCCTGTATGGTTCTGAGAGTTGACCCATTAAGAGAATGGATGAGAGACGCCTAAATGTAGCTGAAATGCGAATGCCGAGATGGATGTGTGGTGTGACTCGAATGGACAACGAAGACATAGTAAAGAATGAGTACATATGAAAAAGTCTGAAAGTAGCGTCACTGGATGTAAAGTTAATAAGTAATAGATCTTGGTATGGACATGTTATGCGGAGGAACACGAAAAACGTCGCAATGAAAATTTTGAGTTCGCAAGTTGAAGGATATAAGAAAAGAAGACCAAAGAAATGGTGAATGGATTGTGTGAAAGAGGATATGACTAGGAAGAGAGTTAATTGACGAGTGATGATTGGAAGCATATGGATAGGATATGGAAGCATAAAATATACTGCGACGACCCCAAATAAATTTGGGATAAGGTCAGGTCAGATGATAACGATGATGTACTATGTAGTAACTTTGATGACCGATGGGAGTTTATTACCAAGTATAGGTACATATGTTCTATACTCAATCGGAACTCCTCAAACAAGTACTTGACGGGCTTGATGATAAACAATTAAATATCCATCGACATCCAATATTAAGACGCTTCTAACGATACCTCATTTGTCTTATTCTGACTAGTAGTTTAGAAAGAATGAGGAAACAAACAAGCATACCATAGAAATATCACACTTATCGAAAAATACGGACAAAGTCGCAAGCAAATGCTAATAATATTATGTTGTTCAATCCTTTCGCCAATGTAGCGTTCACCGTGTGAAATTTGCAATGTCTATAGGGCCCATAGTATAGGCATTCAATCGCTAAGCTTGTTCACTGGCAAAAGAAGTCAACTCCAGGGCGTTTCACCCTGTTCTTATTCTAAGCTAATGTAATATCAAGCACTTACTGGAGATCTGTGAATTCCTTGATATCGGCGTTCCAAGGGGCCCCTGTGGTAGCTCTCTCTGCGTCGTCACACATTCATCACTCCTAGTGGCTGTACAGGCTCTCAAGTATTCTAATTATAATACACCTGTTTTATCTGTCGCGGATTGCGCCTAATTTACGCGACTACTAATCTCGCGTGTCCACACCAGACAAATCATAACGGTAAAAAACGAAAACACCGAGTCTGTATGGACAATCAGCAAAATTTTTATTAAACGGCACCCAAAAACGACAATGGTCGACCGTTGACACAAAGCTTCTCGTAAGTTCTATATTTTAACTTCAAACGTCAAACAAAAAACATGACAATCAAAAATGTTGTCATTATAATGACGTTCGAAATCTAACATATGTATTTTTGGAATGTACAAGTAAAGCCCTTTCTAATGATACCAATCACGACATATTTATCTCAAATTTATTTTTTAATACAGTACTTTATGTCGGCTAGAGGACGCCACATTAGATTTAATGACACGTCATATAGCCTATAACCAGCGGACAATCAAGACGCTTCTAACGATACCTCATTTGTCTAGTTCTAATAAGTAGTTAAGGAGCTATGAGGGAACAAATGAACATACATATATACATAGCCTGTCAAAATCATAACCCTCCTTTGGCTTTGCCGTAGTCGGGTAAAAACAGATGTGGTAGTCTGTTTTGCCAACTATGTCCACCTCTAATGGAGTTCTGCCAAGTCTAGTCAGTAGAAAACACCTGCACTTCAATATTGTGATCTTGTACAGGATGTTAGCTTTATGATATTAAATAAACGAACCCCCAAAGGACTAATCCTTAATCATAAACGTTATTTAACTTTACGCAACGATTCTGTTTTATTTTTAACTTAAACTTACAGCCTAAAGTTGGAAATAACACAAAACTGTTGCTTACAATTAAGTAACGTTTATGAATAACCGGGTTTTCTCTTGTGACTCAAAGTATGAAACATAGGTTATAAGAACTACTTTATTTATTCATTTATACAACTTTATTGAACACCACTAAAGTATAAAAATTTACAAATATAAACTATATAAAAACTACATTTACATTTTACCAGACAACCTTTGTACGGATATTGTGTAATTGATTTTGGGTAGTCTAAGGTGCACCTAAGTTTAAAATAATCTAAGTAATAATTAATACATGTATCTACAGTAAACACATCAATACACAAGGCAAGACTAAGGAGGAAATATGTTATGTTTCGGTATTGTCTTTCCGTAAATTTTGAGCCAAATGGGATCCCCTGCCTTGATTGTAATAATCTATACTAATAAAAATAAATAACTAAATAAACGCGAAAGTTTGTAAGTATGGATAGATGGATGGATGGATGTTTGTTACTCTTTCACGCAAAAACTACTAAACGGATTTGGATGAAACTTTACAGTAATATAGCTTATACAACAGAATAACACATAGGCTACTATTTGCCGCGATAACTGACATATGTGTTAATATATAACTGACAATGATTTTTGTGTGTCAATTTTCAAACTTACTATTTAATGAAGTGAAGTGTGCAATGTATTTTTTTTCTATTCATTATTATAATGTCATTAATAAAAACTATAGAAATACTTCCTTCTTAAACTATTATAACTAATATTATAAATTTGAAAGTAACTCTGTCCGTCACACTTTCACGGTTAAAAAACTGCATCGATTTCAATGAAATTTGTCATGGAGATACTTTAATTCTTGCGGAAGGATTATTTTACTACTGCTACTTTCTATTGCGATAACCAACAGGGCGGAGCGGCGGACAAAAGCTAGTATTCTATACCTATGTGAAAGTAATCTTCTTATTTGTACACTAGCCGACCCACGCAACCTCATTTGCGCCACCTATTGCCCGTAGCGTGATTATTTTCCCCTGTTTTTGAAACATTTTTCATTGGTGCTCCGCTCCTATTGGTCGTAGCGTGATGATATATAGCCGTCATCGATAACTGTACTATCCAACACTGAAATATTTTTTCAAATCGGACTAGCGGTTCCTGAGATTAGCTTGTTCAAACAAACAAACTCTTCAGCTTTATAATATTAGTATGGATTATTTCTACATTTCCTGAAGGTCGACTGGGAGAGAATACCTCATGGCAATAAGCCCACCTCTGTCTGCCTGTCTGTTATGCTTTTACTGCTAAACCGTCGATTTTAATGAAAATTTAATTTACTTTCGGTCTTTGAGGTAGAAGTAGGCTGCTTTTTACTGCAATAGTTCATATGCACACAGGTAGAGTAGAGGCCAGGAACAAATCTTGTTTAATATAAATCATAACTAGCACCTTTTTAGCTGACGTATCGCCTGATGGTAAGCGATTACCGCTGCCCATGGACGCCCGCAACATCAAGCGTCACGAGTGCGTTGCCGGCCTTTGGGGGATGGGGAGGGGGATGGGGAGGGGGATGGGGTGAGGGTTTGGGATATGGGCCTCCGGTATCCTCACTCACTTGATGAAACATAGCGCCAGTGCTGTTTCACATCGGTTTTCTGTGAGGCCGTGGTTTCATTCCGGTCTAGCAGGCTCATTCATGCAGAAGCGTGGCTCTCTCACGGTATACCACGGGAGTGGGTATTAGTACCCAGTAATAAATGTGTCGTTACAATGAACATCAATTGATTGAAACGCAATAATAACAATTTACCTTCAAATCATTTATTAAGACACACAAAAAATACAGTCATAACATTTTCTTTTAATATATACATCTCTGGCAAGAAATTAACCAAACTACCCATTTCAAAGCACCAAAATCATCAAACCTTTATCTCCTAAAAATAGTTGCATATTCAGTTGACTCACTAATCCGTGATAGCTAGTACTTTAATAGGGAAAACTTTGGCTGAGATAATATTAACGCTTTTTGTCCTTCTGTTTACCCTTCTAATTCTGGCATCTATTTCACTAACTAGGGCTCGCAAATAATATCGTTTGTGTTGCAGGCGACCGACCTACAAGAAGTACTGTTGAACGTGATATGGTTGCTTATCGCCGTGGATCTACCTTCTCTCTTCCATTAAGGTTTGCAGGAGTTTTTTCTGCAGATTTTGAACAATCTCGATTTCAATATCAAACTGCATTATTTATTTTCTATTTTACTTGAAGACTTAAATAAATATGTCGCTGAAATAAAACTACACTAACATAGAATAAATATCAGTGCAATATAAATAATATAAATAAAAATTACGGAGTAATTAATCAACTACAGCCTTTAATAGTCCACTGTTGGACATGGAAAGCCCTTCTCTTACAACAAACTTTAAGCCCAATAAACCACGGCGTGGTGTACAAACCAACATAACTCTGTTATAAATAGATAGATAATAAAAAACAAGTTAAATACAAACTAATATAATAAACAATTAAATCTATTAATTACAGTTAACAACAATCCAAAAATATTTTTATGCCATTTAAGCTTTGTTTAATCTCTCATTGCATATTTAAATAATTATGGTCAGGGAATTACCTGTTGTGAGCGCATGAATCCCCGTAAACATAATTGTACATTTAAGAATTTTTAACCAAAACAACAAAAACTATAGTTATAGCAACCACTTGATATGAATTTATAATACAAAAAATATTAGATACAAGATTATCCTCACTAAAAAACGAAGTTAAATCCGTGAATAAAACCTGCACACTCGTCACACAAACCAAAAGGAATGAGATTACGCAAGTTTTAACAATATCAGTGAAATGCCTGTTGATATTTGTGTTCCTTTTATAAATAACATAAAAAATATTACAGAAAAATAACACATTTAATAACAAAAAAATAAATTTAGTCACTGCCCACGTTTTATAAAAATAATAGAAATAGTCCGTCGAAATCAACAACACGCCAGTCACACCAATTGGTATAGTCAATATCCATATAAGTAATGACAGTTTTAGAAAGTTCCAATTCTGAAGTATAAACACTTGAACCACTTTATCGTAGAGATTCTTCGTGAAGACAAACATCCAAGATATTAGAACTGCATCCGATTGAAAGTACAACGCGAACAGTACGATCTTAGAATGCTTTGTAAATGCTAAGCTACCTATTAAAAATTCAGTGAGCGTGTTGACGCATCTTGCAACTGTCAACTGTGCTAAAATCTTCTGGTCTAGTTTCCTTATCTTCGGTATAAGTATGAATAGCAAACACTGTCCAATAAAACATAATAATGACACTATAATCCCGATTAGCCACAAGTAGCTTTCTACCTTTTTTATAGTTATTGTATTTTCTGTTGTATTGTTCCACATTTTGTAGAAATGTCCTTTCGGAACAAGACCAGTAAACTAACTGCTCAGTAAATAAACCCTTCGTTTTTCCTTGTTGAATAAAACTGAATAATATTTGAGGATACATAATTTTATGAGTAATCTAAATTATGAGTGCACTTACCTAAATATGTACTGTTAACGCTTTATTGTATTAGGTCTTTACCTATGAAATTGCCTTTCTTCAGTACTGGTCATTTCAAATAAAAAAAAGTTTGAAATGGCTCTGTATTCTAAATTCAAATTAATTTTGTTTTAAAACCACGACATTCTATTTATAAACTCAGTCTTTTGTTTTTTGATTAGCGTTGTATTTTCATTACATTTGAACATTTTTCGTCATAATGGATACTTTTAAAATTCGTGTAATTATGGAATATGAGTTCCGTCGTGGCACCAACGCGACACAAATGGCACGTAACATCAAAAACGTTTACGGAGAGAACTGTATAAACGAACGCACAACCCGTTATTGGTTTTCCCGGTTCCGTTCTGGAAAATTTGACTTGAAAAATGAAGCTCGTGGTCGTCCGGAGACTTTGGTTAACAATAATGAATTAAAGGCGATTGTAGAAGCTGACGAAACTCAATCTACAGCTGAGCTAGCAGCAGCTTTTAATCTAAGCATCAAAACAATATTGATCCATTTGCGACAAATTGGCAAGGTAAAAAAGCTTGATAGATGGGTGCCCTACGACCTTAACGGTCGCCAGCGCAACGTACGCGTCGAGACCTGCCTTGCGCTGCTCAACAGGCAAAGAAATGAAGGAATTTTGAAACGAATTGTTACGTGCGACGAAAAATGGATTCTGTTCGACAAACGAAAGCGCTCAGCAAGTTGGTTAGACCCTGGTTCAGCACCAAAGCAATGCCCTAAACCAAAAATGATCCCTAAAAAGGTGATGGTCACTGTTTGGTGGTCTAGTGCGGGTGTGATTCACCACAGCTTTTTACAAAACGGAATGAGCATTAATGCAGATGTGTACTATGAAGAACTGGAGAGAATGATGGAGAAGCTTGCACATCTGCAACCAGCTTTGGTCAATCGGTCGTCCCCACTGCTCCTTCACGACAACGCGCGACCCCATACTGCGCAAGAGACAGTCTCCAAGCTGCAAGAGCTGGGGTTGGAAGTTCTCCCTCATCCGCCATACTCACCAGACCTAGCACCTACCGACTATTACTTTTTCCAAAATTTAGACAACTTTTTAGTGCGTAAAAAATTAAATTCCCGAGAGGCAGTAGAAAATGCCTTTGAAGAGTTTGTTGCCTCCCGTCCAGCTGATTTTTACAAGAAGGGCATCAATAAACTGCCAATGCTTTGGCAAAGATGCGTCGACTGCATGGGTGATTACTTCGAATAACAGAAATAAAAAAGTTCGAAATAATAAGTACTTTCACTTATTGCATACAAAACGGCAATTTCATAGGTAAAGACCTATTATTATAGACTGTAGTGTAGGTATGCAGGTCAATCAGTAATGACCTAATATATAAATAAAGGTTCTATACCTGTTTCGAACACATATGTCGCGCAGAGACCATAGAGGGGTTTTTAGCCTCTCGGTGGAGAGGCGGGAATAGTATGAAGACGCGGGGGTGAAGTAAAAACAGTGAAAGAGTTGTTTAGCCCCAGTTGTCTGTAAGAATACTGCTGTTGTGCTCTTTTATTATTATTATCAGCCCGTCGCAGTACACTTCTGGACTGCGACGGACTGATAATTTTTTGCATCCAGTCGCTGCCTTCTTGCTTGCCCTCTTATGCAAGTCGTCCCGCCATCTGGTCCGAGGGAGTCCCAAACTATGCGTTACCAAGACGCGGTTTCCGTTCCAGAACATGCTTACTCTAGCCGTTGTCAGTTCTGGGACATAGTTATAAATAAATAAATAAATAAATATTTCGGACATCTAACACACAACGCCATCTAGTCCCAAGCTAAGCAGAGCTTGTGTTATGGGTACTAGACAACTGATACAAATACATATATACTTTTTTTTTTGTAAATACATACATATTATACATAGAAAACACCCAAACTCCGAAACAAATATTTGTAGATCATACAAACATTTGGTCCGACCCGGGAATCGAACTCGAGACCTCATGATCAGCAGTCGCACACGCCAACCGCGAGACCAACGAGGCAGTCGAAAGTTATGTGACCAGCCCATTGTCAATTCCACCTACCAACTTTCCGAGCTATGTTGGTGACTTTGACTTCTCTGACGGATTATGTCGTTACGAATTTGTACTTCAGAGAGACTCCAAGCTTGAGTATCTTTTAACTTATGGATTAGCCCTGACAGTCAGTGTCCACGTCACATCCATGTTGTACTCTGGTTATATAGAAAGAAAAGAGTTGTTCCATAGTCATATGTGTACCTAAAAAGACCATGTTCAGTCCTCTCACCAATGGAGCGATCACTTTGTGATACTTGTAATACCTATAGGACCCATGAGTATAAGCATTAACTCGCTACCACCTTTACCACTGGCAAGAGAAATGAGCGTTTACGGCGATTCACCGTGTTCTTAATCTAAACTAAAATCATCAAGCACTTACTGGAGTTGTGTGGCTTCCTTGTTCTCGGCGTTCCAAGAGATCTCTTGGGTAGTTTCTTCTCTGCGTCGTCACACAAACATGCTCCAAGTGCTGTATATCTTTCAAGGTATTCGAATTACAATAAACTCGTATCAGCTATCACGGATATTCGAATTACAACTCACTTGCTTCAGCTATCGCGGAACACGCCTACAAAACTCGCGAGTCCTAACCCGACCTAACAAAACGGTGACCGACGAAAACCGAGTCTTGGGAAATTAGCTTAATATAAATTAATTACGGTTCTCAAACAACAATCATCGACCGTTCACAACACGCGCCTTTCTAGTACTCTTTTAACCTCAAAAGTCAAAACGTCAAACACGAAAAAAATGACAATCGAAAAATGTTGCCATTACAATGACGTTCGAAATCCAACAGTCACCCGCCCGAACAGGTCCGTACCTGTTCCCTAATCTACAGGCAGGCGAGATAACGTTGCTACCGCTCGTTTGATAACTGAGTCCCCAACAAGAACCTCTGCGGACCGGGGGGTCCCATCCTTACCATGGAACAAGTTAACAATGCGCCCCCGGCGCCAACGCAGTAGGGGTAGGTTAGCATCCTTAACCAGAACGAGGTCACCAACATTAGGGGGACTAGTTTTGTCAGTCCACTTAAGGCGCTGTTGCAGAATGTGCAGATACTCTAGAGACCAACGTTTCCAAAAATTCTGTGAAAACTGCTGCAACATCTGATACTGAGACAACCGAAACAATTTCACACCTTCGTACGGGTGCTCGGGCAGCGCGTTAAGTGGCTGACCAATTAAGAAATGGCCTGGACTCTACGCCTCCAGGTCATTTGGATCCGAGCTGAGCGGACACAACGGTCGCGAGTTGAGAACGGCTTCTATCTTACAAAACAACGTCGCGAGTTCCTCAAATGTCAGCGCGGTCTGACCTACAATACGCCCTAAATGCGTCTTAGCTGACTTTACTACGGCTTCAAAAATCCCGCCCAGTGGGGGCAACCTGGTGGATTGAAGGTCCATTGTATACCCCGACGGGAGAGGGCTGTTCCAATATCCACTTTGTTTTCATTTAAAAACTTAACTACATCTCGTAAGTTTCGTTCTGCACCTACGAAGTTGGTTCCGTTATCGGAACGAATCCAAGCACGCTATAAAGGCTTCAGTCGTGAGGTCAGCAACGAGCTCGAGATGCACCGCCTTGGTGGATAAACAGACGAACACACAAAGGTACGCCTTGTACTGTTTCGCGTTCCGCAGCCGCGAGCATTTCACCATGAATGGGCCCGCATAGTCCGTACCAACACCAGCCCATGGCCTAGCCTCATTCACCCGATCAGGGGGCAGATCCCCCATGTGAGGCTGCATCGTGGCAGCCTTGCTCCTATAACAAGGCATGCACCGAAACACGATGTTGCGTATGGTACGACGCCCAGACAAAATCCAAAACTCCCTCTGGAGTGTAGCCAGCCAAGGAGGGCCCCACCATAACTGATGGTTAACCAACTCAGGAGCCCGGCATCCCCTGGATGCACAGTCCAACGGGTTTAACTCTCCTGGTACATGTCTCCACAGCCATGAGTCGATCATGCTGCAAGACTCGCCGATCCGACAGCAAAAACTTACCCAGAACGTCTACTCCCAGTAGCACGTCAACCGTACCTGGGGTGTCGAAATCGGGATCCGCCAGTTTCAGATCTGATGTCAGGAGTCGAACAGCCGAATTCAACCTTACCTGAGGGTGTCGTCTCATCACATCAGTCATCACTAGTACCGGGGCGGATGTCCTACGCATCGTGTCAAAACGTGAGGAAAACGTAATCGTCGTTTGCCCGACGATGTTCGTTACCGCGACATTCCCCATGCCATTATACTTAGTAATTTTCAAGCCCAACCAAATCGCCAATTCGTTCGACATAATACAGCCCTGGGCACCTGAATCCAACAGGGCGCGAACGTGTGTTGACTTGCCATTCAAACCCCAAACACACACGGAGGCAGTGGGCAAGACTATAGCCTCCGGTTGGAGACCAAAGTTTGATTGGGCTGCAATTTCCTAGCGGGGGCCCCCGGGGCCCCACGCATTATAGCCCGAGCAATCGGGCATATTAGTGCCAACGTAGGGATCCCATGGTCCCTCGTAAGTGCCCCTCCAGTCGCGGCGCTCTACCTGACGCCGTCCACGGATAGGGGGGGTGCGGTGATCCAACCGAGGGCGGTCCATGATGGGCGGCGAAAATCGACGAAAGGTAGTCGTCTTCGGCGAGCGTGATGACACCCGAGGCGGCGTTCTAGTGGTCGGCGGCGAGCGCGATGACACCCGAGGCGGCGTTCTAACTAACCGCTCCGTACTCGAGGGTGCATCCACACACCCGCCCGTGCCAGCTCCAGCTGACCCACTGGCCTCCCAATAGGTCGGGGAACCGCCCGCGATGTTGGCCTGAACATCGGCCCCAACACCTTCCCTATGGGGACCCTGGTCCCGTGGACCCAGGTTCCAAGTCCGGCCCTGTGTACGTGACCCCATCTGTCCCTGAGTCCTGCCCTGTCCATCTTCATGATGTTGGCCGGGCCTATTCAGGCAGAGCAGTTCATGATGGTTGCCTCCACAAAACCTACACATTGCCGACCGAGCGCAATCCCTTACTAAATGGGAACCCAGACACATAATACACCAGCCACGCTGCTTGGTGATCTGGCGTCGCCCTTGGAGTCTCTGGTCCCTAAATCGAAGGCAGGCGGCCACACCATGGCCATCCTGTTTATAATATAGGCAGGCATCCCGGTCAGGTGTTGAGGCCCCCATGTGCCCATGCAACTTCCTTGGCCCTCTCTGCGGAAGTCCCCTCCTCACAGGGCTCCGAGTAGCCTTCTGGGGTTCCGCAGCGGGCTTCGAGAACGTACCCATGTTCTCTGCCCTCCGACACTCTTCCTCCAAAAACTCCATGAGTTGAGAAGAGGTGGGCAAGTTGTCTGCACTCTGACCGTGATGCTGCTCAAATCTGGTCTGCACATCGACTGGCAGCCGGGACAGTACTATGAATACTAACATGTAAGACCATTCTTCAACCGGCAAGCCCAAATTTCCTAATGCCCTAGTGACACTCAATAACGGGTTCAACACTTATGCCTGTATGGCAGAGACCCGAGTCACTGAAGGGATGCTAAACAGCCTCTTGAGCTGCGCATCAACCAGCCTTCTTTTGTTGTGGTAGCGCCTTACCAACATTTGACGGGCAATCTCATAATTGTCCTCTGTCACCGTCAAATGGGCTACCAGTTCCCTAGGCTCCCTTTAAATCTGACATTAGTTGTGCCATCTTATATGCTTTAGGCAAATCTTCCCTTAAGTGGACCAAACTATCAAATAAATTGATGAAGCTGACCCACTCACCGAGCTCTCCATCAAAACTGGGTAGTTGTATCTGAGGCAGTTTTGATACAACCCCGCGAGAGTGTGGGCCTTCCACAACTTCTTCATTGCGGCCAGTTCCGCGCTGGCGCTTTATTTCTGCTATGCGCTGCTGAATGTCATCAGCAATTGAGAGGCACTGGTCAACATCAGCCTGCATCGCGGACCTCATCTGATCGCTGACCCTCTCCTCCTCAAGGGCCTCGACTTTGGTAAGCGTTACCTCCATCCATCCATCATTACCTCCAGCTGGACTGGCGCATCCAAAGCTCGAGCCAACAGTGCATCTTGTCTATCTGGTCGGCCTAGGAGGCCTTGAACCGATGTAAACCATCTCAATTCCGTGTTAATCTTAGCCCGGTACAATGACAACGACATAGCAGCAGAACTTTACTTACAAGTTACAATATTTTATGTATGTAAAAAAACTATTAAGTGCTTGTGCACTCACTTAATCTCAGATATATATCTACCTACAAGTTTCACTTTATCAATGCCCAGTAACTCAAAATAGTTGAATTTAAGTTTCACTAAACTATATTATTCGCGGATCGCGCCTATTTGACGGGACTACTAAACTCGCGTGTCCAAACCAGACCAATCATAACATACCCTTTCGAATACAAAAATAATTTTCAAAATCGGTCCACAATTGACGGAGTAATCGATGTACATACATAAAAAAAAAAATACCGATGAAATATAATACCTCCTCCTTTTGGAAGTTGGTTAAAAAGAGCGTAGTTCAACAAACACTCGCTAGATGACGCATTGTTTAGTTTTAAATTAGCCGAAGTTTGAACTTGTATCGCACGAATACATTATAATTTTTAGTTTTGTTCAAGCAATCGAGCAATGCAGGAGTTGTGTCTCTTCAAAAGTATATATAAACGAAAATTTTACCATAAGATAAGCATTCCATTTCATAAATATTATACAATTTCAAAATTATACACTTATTTGCTATAAATGTGCAGCAAAGTTTGAATCAATTCTCTCCTTAAAGTTGTATAGTTAATATGTAATTGTACAGTTTGTGTGAGAGAATGTGAATAATACTGTCCTGATCTTTTTCATGAAAGCTACTTTTTTTCAAAATTAAATACTGTTTTAGATATTCTATTGTGAAAAGTGATGTTTTAATTTCAAAATTGTCTACTTTGATCATAAATCTTAATTCAGAAACAGTTTAATCACGAAAATGTTTACTTTTTAATCAAAATTTGTAATATTATTTTGATTTTTGCTAAACTTGACTATTTCATTTGTATGATTTCACTGTGAATCTGAAACATACAGCGACTTTTTTCAACGTGTTTGGATACGTTTTAATAGCCCAAAAGACCAACTTCATAATAAGTATGTATATGCATACGATAGAAACGATTCCCAATCTTAAAACAATAACGCACAAGTTCCTTATTAAAGGACATACTCAAAATGAAAATGATTTGGCCCACTCGGTTATTGAGAAATATAAAAAAATCACCTGTATCTGGGCCAATATACACAGCAGATCAGTATGCTTCATTGATCACAACAGCAAAAGAGACTGGATTTCAAATCTTTTTGTATTGATGTAGGCTGCAATTATGCTAAAACTACTGATAATTAAGCAAATTTTTTTTTTAGTTAAATATCTTAAGTTCACTAAAGAAAACCGCGGCCGATCAGAAAAACGAGGTTTATTGGCTATCGTTAATAAAGAAACAATTCCCGAATACTATCGTTCATTTCATGAAAATCTTCAGATATTTTTTTTTATGTATGGCCCTGCGAAAATGACTACTCTGCCTGATTGAAAGCATGAGCAGAATCCAAGAGTGGTGGTCACTATACTCATTGCGAATGCAACAATGCAGCATGGTGACCCACACTATGGCGGCCTAGTGATGCTTGTGCAGCATCGGGCGACCGCCGGTCTCGCACTCACCAACGAAACACGACAGCACGAACGCTGTCATCTAACGTTGATCTTCTGTGCGAGGCTAGTACCGCCCCGGTCGTGCCGGCCCAACCGTGCTATCTTATGAAAAATACCAAAATTTTAAGTAAAAAAGGATACAAATTTCAATATTTTAAATGGCTATTATTAATTACGTATCAATAACACTCAAAAGACTGGATAACGTTGCTAGGAATTAAGAAATAGTACTTATATGTATCTATCTAATAAATCTTAAACTTAATTTAATTAATAATCACAGTGACACTGAAATACCTCGGTAAACAAGTTCCTAACTTAGTGCCATGTTATTCAATAATTTTCTTGTATTTAATCAACCACTTAATTTTATTTTAAAATTATTTTTCTTTCTGAGCCATTTTGTTTTAATTGTATAAGTTCTAATCCATATTTAGTAAATTTTATTTCGTAATTGTACTGTAAGAAATTAATATTTCATACAATGATATTGCTTTTTACGAAAAATAGATGTTTTTCCTTAAATTTAATCTTAATTCATTAATTTAATGTTCATGTTTAAATTAAATTAAAAAAATTATGCAACATTTAAGTATTAAAACTCAAAATGATAATTTTTCTGATCAATATTTCGGTTACTATATAACAAAATTGATAGATAATTTTATCTTACTTTGAAAGACAGATCATCTAACTAGCAAGAAATAAATATTGAAAAGATCATAATTATTAAAAATGTTACACGTTAAACCTTTAAAACGCTCTCCTGTAAAATTTGTAAGTTTTGAGATTATACAGTTTTAATGCGAGAAGACGAATTGTGTTGTTGATTATGACTATTAGATCTTAGAAGAGTATAATAAATACATCTATACTAATATGTAAAGCTGAAGAGTTTGTTTGTTTGAACGCGCTAATCTCAGGAACTACTTGTCCAATTTGAAAAAATATTTCAGTGTTAGATAGCCCATTTATCGAGGAAGGCTATAGGCTATATCATCACGCTAAGACCAATAGGAGCGGAGCACCAATGAAGAATGTTTCAAAAACGGGGGAAAATTATCACGCTACGGGCAATATGAGACGCAAACGACGTTGCGTGGGTCAGCTAGTTTTTATATATAGATAAATAATAATTGCAGTTATCAACAATCCCAAAATCTTTTATGCCATATAAGCTTTATTTAACCCCTCGCTTTGGTTAAGGAAATTCCTGTCGTGAGCGCGTAAATCCCATTTAAGAATTTATAACCAAATCAACAAAAAATATAGTTATAGCAACCACTTGATATGAATTTATAATATAAAAAATATTAGATACAAGTCTATCCTCACTAAAAAACGAAGTTAAATCCGTGAATAAAACCTGCACAGGCTGCACAATCGTAACACAAACCAAAAGAAAAGAAATTACGAAATTTTTAACAATTTCAGCGAAATTCCTGTTGATCTTTTTGTTTTTTTTATAAATACCATAAAACATATTACAGAATAATAACACATTCACCAACAGAACAATAAATTTAATCACTGCCCACGTTTTGTGAAAATGATAGAAATAGTCCGTCGATATCAACAACACGCGAATCACACCTATTGGTATAGTCAATATCCATATAAGTAATGACAGTTTTAAAAAGATCCAATTCTCAAGTTTAAACACTTGAATCACTTTATCGTAGAAATTCTTCGTGATTATTAGAACTGCATCCGATTGAAAGTACAGCGCGAGCACTATGATCTTACAATGCGTTGTAAATACTGAGTGGACTATTAAAAATTCAGTGAGCGTGTTGACGCATCTTGCAACTGTCAACTGTGCTAGAATCTTCTGATCTAGTTTCCTTATCTTCGGTATAAGTATGAATAGCAAACACTGTCCAATAAAACATAATAATGACACTATAATCCCGATTAGCCACAAGTAGCTTTCTACCACGTCCAGAGTGATTGTAGTTGTATTATTAAACATTTTATAGAAATGTCTTTTCGGAACAAGACCAGTAAACTAACTAAGAAATATGTATATATTTACATATATATTATATATTTTTTTATATATATATGCTCAGTAAATAAACCCTTCGTATTTCCTTGTTGAATAAAACTGAATAATATTTGAGGATGAATAATTTTATGAGTAATCTAAATGCAGTTCACTTACCTAAAATATGTACTGTTAAGGCTTTATTGTATTATAGACTGTAGTGTAGGTATGCAGGTCAATCATTAATGACCTAATACATAAATAAAGGTTCTATACCTGTTTCAAATACATATGACGCGCAGAGACCATAGAGGGGTTTTCAGCCTCTCGGTGGTGAGGCGGGAATAGTATGAAGACGCGGGGGTGAAGTAAAAACAGTGAAAGAGTTGTTTAGCCCAGTTGTCTGTAAGAATACTGCTGTTGTGCTCTTTAGTTATTATTATTACCAGCCCGTTGCAGTCCACTTCTGGACATCTGGACATGTCCATGGATGGATGGGTTGCCTTTTGCATCCAGTCACTGCCAGCCCTCTTATGCAAGTCGTCCCGCTATCTGATCAGAGGGCGTCCCAAACTACGTTTTACCAAGACGCGGTTTCCATTCCAGAACACGCTTACTCCAGCCCGTTGTCAATTCAACCTACCAACTTTCCGAGCTATGTTGGTCACTTTGACTTCTCTGACGGATTCCATCGTTACGAATTTTGTACTTCAGAGTGACTCCAAGCTTGAGTATCTTTAAACTTATGGATTAGCCCTGACAGTCAGTGTCCACGTTACGTCCATGTTGTACTCTGGTTACATGGAAATATGTTCATAGTAATATGTGTAGCTAAATAAAGTGTAAGTACTAAAAGAAATATTGAAATTGGTCTAGCCGTTGCGACTAATTGTGGTTGCATTGCTGAGACGTAAACAATAAATAAAATGCTGAATTTGGAGCGATTATTATACCTTTTCCATTGATCTACAGTGTCAAAATTAAAGCTCAATCGGTAAAGAACTTTTTAAGTTTATGAAATATAGTCAAAATAAGTTTACACTTTTATACACATACATATAGATAAGCACTCATAACACAAGTTTAATCTTAGTTTGTGTGCTATTGGTCTATAAACTATTTAAAATTGTAACTTTTACAAATGAAGAATTATTAATATTACAGGTATAATTAGAAAATTCAGCTTAGTGTACTCTTGTGGAAAACATTAGGTACGTATTCTAGATATGATATGTGACATATTCATTTAAAAAGTACAAAAAAATCCTTCCCATATTTTGCTAACATGGTCTACTCCTGGCTGATTTAGGCTACGGCGACCAGTCTCAACGGAGACCAGTCTTCTACGCAGGAGATATTATAGTGTGCAAGCGTGCGCGCAAACAGTGCACTCTCTGTTCCCTAACTCTCATAATCTGATAAGATGGCTATCAGACACGACCGGGAAGAGATCAGGCACAGTAGTTTCGATGACAGGCGATTTATATTTCAAAACACTTACCTAATTGCATTTTGCTTTTCATAAAATTAAGGCGTTACATTCAGAGCTATGAATGGCAAAGCTATGAACAATGGCAAAACATAGTTATTAAACTTATTAAACGTTCAGAAGCTTAGTATTTTTATTTTGTATGTATGCTATTCAATTTCGTAATGGTTTTCCAATTATATTTAAGTCCCGAGTAAGTCTCAAAACAAACGAAGTTATAACAAGTACAAATTATTAAAAATATAAAAAACCCGCGTGCGTCCATATTTATCAATAAAAACATGTAAGTTTTATATATATTCATAATCAGAGTAAAAAATCTTTATTTCGATACCGCACTCGTTGTATTTTGATAACATTTTTTTTTTATTATATTACTTTTTGGCGCGAAAAATCCTTATTTTTTTATTTTGATGTACCCGGTGTCACTCTCACGACTAAGACAAATCTATTGACACCACTCACATAAAAATACGACAAGTCGTTTAGGCTCTAGGGCGTGCTAAAGAAATATACATACATACACTCGAAAAACATAACCCTCCTTTCGCAGTGGGGTAAAAAGCACACATGTCATGAAAAACTTATGCTTCGTAAAATTTTAGGCAGTAGGCCTGAGAAAATACTGCCTCTATCTGTTTAGCAGACCAAGGTTCTTTGAAACAAATTTGGTCTCACTTTCATGTGACCGCAAAACTGAACTTCGCTCGATATGCCTACAAAAGGTATGCACATGCTGGTTGTGGTAGTTAGATAAGAAACACTTGCGTCACAAAAAACCAATGACGACAATTTAGAGATAATATTTTCCTTTCGGCGGAATTCGGCGTCATTACTGAGTGTAGAAGAATTAATATCTATGTTACAAAATTGAAATTATTATAAAAACAATATTAATTAGTTCAAACATCGTATACGATCGTTTGATCCCAAACTAGGCAAAGCCTATGCTTTGGTAATCGTTTGCTGTCAAACATGCTTATTATATTTCTAAATACTTACATAATAAATTAAGCTTCTTTAGTTCTGGAACCTGTATTTGAACTATATAAATAAATAAATATAACAAATATTTCGGTAATCTAACGCCATCTAGTAACAATCTAAGCAGACCTTGTATTGTGAGTACTAGACAAGTGATGTAAATACATATGTGGAGGAACGGGTGTGATGTCCCTCCAACACAAAGGGAGGATCCTCCGACTAGGCGAGGTGATCATACCTGGCGGGCCAACTGCCCAACGGTTGATGTTGGGATGTTGAATGTATCTTAATTGGCACGCGAACTTTCACTGCGCGATTCAGGATTGGTAGTTTCTTAGTTTCCTTCGTTACTCCGTAGTTCAGTGTAACTTCGGTAGATGGCGCTGTAGTATATTTCTGTTGCGCTGTATGTGGAAGTCGCCACATCACTCCTCTCCAAGACCGGAGGTTGAATGTTGAGTCAGTTGTCTGTGCTCTGTTGTGGAGCTTGCCAGTGCCAGGAGTGAGTTGTTCCAGTGGGTCGGAACTGAGTGCCGCAAGTTCCAATGAGTCGGAACTGAATGCCGCTAGTCCCAGTGAGTCGGGGCTGAAGTCCGCTGATCCCAGTGAGTCGGGATGGCAGGCGGTGCGCGGTGCTGCGGTGAGGTCCCCAGTGAGTCGGGGCGGTTGCTGCGTAGTGGCTGGCTGCTGCGTAGACGGGAGAGATATGCTCTGCTTACATGAACCGTAGCTGCAGTGTGCTGTGCCTAGACGCTAATGAGGCCGTAGGGATAAACCAGGCTGTAGCGGTCGCTTCCTGCGTGTGGTGTATCCCTGTTGAGGCCGAGGTTGCTGGCTGGCTGTGAGACTTGCTGTGGGAGTGAACAAGATGGTGGCGTGCACATATGCTGCTTCGAAGGCTGCTTCGAAGGCTGCTTCCAATCACGTCGGGGTCACCACTGTGGAGGAACGGGTGTGATGTCCCTCCAACACAAAGGAGGATCCTCCGACCAGGCGAGGTGATCATGCCTGGTGGGCCAACTGCCCAACGGTTGATGTTGGGATGTTGAATGTATCTTAATTGGCACGCGAACTTTCACTGCGCGATTCAGGATTGCGCGAACAAATAATTGCAGATCATACAAACATATGGTCCGATTCGGGAATCAAACCCGAGACCTCAAGCACAGCAGTCGCATATGCTACCACTGCGCCACTGAGGCAGTCATAATTATCAATGGCAATTCCTCAATGTACAACACTTTTACCCTAACTACCAAATGTTATACTTATACTATCACAAGTCTACAATAAACAATTAGCTCGTGCACACAACATGCTTTTTGCTGACAGTGTGTATGTGTGTGTCCTCTTTCTCTCTCTCTCTCTCTGTGTGTATAAGTGTGTAGTCTACGTCCAACTAGCAAATTTTAGGTTGTATATTCTTAGAAGGTTTAGACTGTTGCAAAATTATTACACTTTTAAGGTGTAGGGGCCTAAGTACCTGTTTGTAACTTTTAAGTGCAGTTGTGTCTATGGATGCCAGTTGCCAACAAATGAGTCCTCTGCACCATTTTCTCTCTGTATAACAAAGAATTTAAAACCCTTTTAATGCCTGTTCATTACATTTGCCTTAAAGGGAGGTAAGTAAGAATATTATAAACTAGCTGACCCAAGCAACCTCGTTTGTGTCCAAATTACCATCCCCCGTTTTAACCCAAAAGGGGGTTGATTTCTAAAGATGCATTATTGGTACACCTCCACAGTGTCTATAGAGTATACATTTTAAATTTCAAGTCTCTTACTTCAAAAACATAGGACTTTCATACAAACGTCCAACCCCCATTTTACCCCCTTAGGGGTGGAGTTTCGTAAAATCCGTTCTTAGCGGATGTCTACACCCTATAAGGAACCTACCTGCTAAATTGCAAGTTTGTAGGTGTTATAGTTTCTGAGACTAGAGTTCTGTCACTAAGCACCTATCACTTTATTACCCCTTCGGACTCGAACTTCGGCCAAAACGTGTGATCCACAAATTGTTGTTCTGAGTATGAATGTTCTTTGTGTCTGTTTCATATATGCTTGTAAAGTCCCCGCGACTAAAGAATTTCTCTAATGCTAAAGTTGTGTTTAAATAAAAAAGAAAAGGTTTATAATTTCCTGCATATTATCCAACACGTGTTTGTTTACTTCAACTATGATTACGATCATTTCATTCGATCGAAACTCTAAACTTATAATTATTGGTGTCAATTCTGCTGTTGTATCTCTAAACTAAAATATCTCTAAAATTATCTCATTTTCTCTTTTTCTAGTAAAATTATTTTGAAAACTCTGTTTTTGTATTACGTATTTAGATAACGTCTATTTTTTAGAGTTACGTCTCTAATTTCAGTCAGTTGACATTTCGAACGTCGTTTGACAGGACAAAACTAACTTTTAACAATTTTTAGTTTTGTTTATAGAGTTCTTTGGACAGTATAATTGGCCTGTGACTTGATTTTAATATGTAAAAAGGCTTTTTGAAGAGATTTTCATCTGGATACGTCAAAATTTTGGTTAGAGACTTAATAAGGTCAGAAAGAAATTCATCATAGTTCACAATTTGCCAAGTGGTTAATTTCATCCACCTATTTTCTTTGAAAACTTATTTTTAACCTAATTCATTTTAAAATAAATGATAGTAATAGGTAGTAGTATTTCATGGACGTAGTAGACGTGCATATCAATTAAAGACTGTAGAGATCTTTCAAATAAATTATTTGTAGAAATAAATAAATTAATAACAGGCAGTTTAACATATGATACATAGCTAATTCCACTTAAAAATTAATCATACAAATTGATAATTTTCATTGTATAGATTTTACAATTTATTTATTTATAGGAAGTCATATATTTGCTTTATTTCCTTATTCTCATAACAAGAAGCTAGCTTTTTACCTGTCTATATACAATTCAAATATATATATATATATATATTAATAGGTGAAACAAAAACTTTGTAAGCCTTTTATGCCTACCTAGGAGAAGTATGAAATTTGGCACAAAGTTTATAATAATAATAATAACATTTATTGCACGAAAAGAAAATACAATCCGTTCAACTTAAGACTAGTTTATGTTATAAATCGAACATGAGATGCCTCTGTTGCCAAACTAGGTAGAAACCTGTATTTCGGCTAACAGCGCCATTCCTCACAGAACGGACGTTTATTAATGTATATAGACGAAGAGTGTAGAAAACTAACGAAAGTAGGCGACCACTTGTAAACAATCAATGTGTCTTGTCGTGATGGTTCGTATGATGTGTTTATTCTTCAGATTGCCACCTACTCCATGAAGATATATTATTTTCGAAAGTGGTCGATTACTACCGAGGTTCCTATTTGAGAAATAAAATATTTTTTCCATTTCTTTTCACATTTTTGCAAATTATTTTCTAGTTTAAAATAAAAATTATATTTACAATTATAAGTTCAATTGTTTAAGTAAAACTAATACACCTTATCCTAATCTTACTAATCTCACTAAAATCATAAATGCAAAAGTACAAGTACCTACATACTATATAGCCATGTTTCCCAATTTGATTTAAATTTAAAGCGTAAGATCATACATAACACTAGAATTTGTAAGCCAGCAAAGTTTGTTTGAGATTTATGTATTTTACATCGTGACTCATCATGATACGATTCTGGTCATTTTATTTTGATCGACACGACCATTTTCAGTCTTAATACATAGAGCCGTTACAAGTGGTGCAAACATATTATTAAATCTAAGAAATTTTGTATCCTGCCAAGTTTTTACACTTTTAATTCGTAGACTAAATTGTGTAATTTCTTAAATTGCGAAGAAGCAATTCCAAACCTAAATCTTTCATTGTCATATTACATTTTTATTGATACCCAGCTGATAAGTAGAAAATTAAATTGTCAAAGCTTTAAAATGAAAACGACATGTCTGACTTAAATATAATTACAGATAGTTCTATTTTACAGCATATTTACAAAATTATCACACAATTTTATGGCACAAATAATTTTCTAAAATTCTTTCCTCAAGTATTACTGGCATTCTTTGATAGAATAATAAATATAATACTAATTGCTAAAACTTGATAAGAATTAATGACACAAAATGTTGTTGCTATCATAGAATCTTTGGTGTAGAATGACAACAAATCCGTCAAAGCCACTTGTAAACTAGTTATACATACCAAAAGGAACGAAATAACACAACTTTTAAGAAGCCTTCCAAGGTTCATACTATTGGTACTATGTTTGATGGCGATCACATAAAATATCTTGCAAAAGAACAACAAATTCACTGAAAGAATAAGAAACTTTATGATACTGTACACTTTTAGATAGTCCTCAGCAATGGCCGTTTTTATAAACAGTGGATAGAGCAGTCCTATGGGAAGACTCCCGAACCAGATCACCAACGACAGCCGAAGTGAACTCCATTTTTCAAGAAAAAATACTTGGACGACTTTATCGTAAATGTTTTTCGTATAAATGAACATCCAACACATTAGCGCCGCGTCTGATTGAACGTAGAAAGTTATCAATATTGTCTTCACAAGATTTTTATTTGCAACATGTTCAGTATCGGCGCTGAGGTATTCGAGAATTGTGTTCATAAGTCTTGCCACCGACAGCTGGGTAAGAATCTTCTGGTCCATCTTCCTCACTTCTTTTCTGTAGTAGAATAGAGAGAGTTGCGCTATTATGCAGACTAAAGACAATGTTATTCCAGTAAACCATGTTGCTACAACACCGTCTGTTAAGTGTTCGTTGACTGTCGATTCATTTGACATTTTACCGACATGTGTACCAAGAGCTACGATACAACGCAAACTGTGGTTTTCATTTTATTTTTTCCTTATTACTCATTATTAATAGGCTATTACTAGTTACAATCAACCTATTTCATATTGTGTGTAATGGGTTTGTCTTTTAGGGTAAACTTAAACCATCCAAATGAATTTGAATAGAGATAGCCCCTAGTATGAGAAGAGCCCATATTGGGCCGCGCCAAAATATTAAATATTTGTAATTACGATAGAATGTTATGAAGTCCATCGCCATCGTACTTTGAAATTGTACAGCTATTTGATGTCATACCATCATTATTTCTGGACGTGGTACATTCACTCCTAGATATGCTACTTAAATGACATCCAAACAGACCAAAATAGGCACATAGAGATATGCTTGCGTTTAAGGCACGATACACGATAGGTAAGACTGAAAATGTCTGTGGAGGAACGGGTGTCCCGTTGATGTTGGGATGTTGTATTAATGCTAATTGTCGCGAGAACTTCTATTGCTCAATTCAGGATAAGTAGTGTTGTGTACTCCGTGTAGTAACGTCACTCCATAGTTTGGTGTATCTTCGGTTGATGGCGCTGTATGTGGAAGTTGCCACAAGTTTGATGAAACAGACAGTAAAATCCATACCTACAAGAATCGATATAATCTTTGTTTCTCGAGTATCATGAGTCCAAAATAATATCACATGGCCCATCAACATCGTTAGAAGATGCGAACTGTTCGGGAACAGCTAGATTGAGCTTTGCAACGCTAGTCTATTCGAGTTCTTGCTCACACGCATACCATACCTCATCTACTTTCACTTCATAAATTCTCAATTTTTAAATCAACTCTCGAACTCCCCGGTTGACTACAATAGGCTTGCCTCGTATTATGTGAATGGAATTAAAATTAAAAGTTTTACACGCTCAAAATTATTTAAAAATCGTCATTTTGTAGGCAATATAACACGCTTGCTAAAAAATCAAACTTAGATATATGCCTAAGTTTGCCTGGATTATAAGAAATGCTTCAAAATGTTAGGGAGCGCAATGTGAGCCTAATCGTAAAATTTTAGATGTTTTTTTTTTTTTTTTAGACTTTTCATTTATTGTTTTTTGTATTCTGTAAGATGTAATAATAATAATTTAATATTTTTTTATATTATTTAATAATTGTTTTTGCTTGCTGTGGTCTCCTGTAAGTGAAGGAGTACACCGGTATAATACCAGTAATTTATTGTATACTGTACATATGTGTATATCCTTTGTTGGAGATCCTAATTTAATTAAATTAAAAAAAAATGGTATATGGCAAACACATTTGGAAAAATATTAATTTTTACTGCTTCAGGACTTCTTCCAAGTAACACTGGGAGAGGCCTTTGTCCAGCAGTGGACTGCAGCAGGCTGATGATGATGATGAAGACCGCTTCCAGGATTTTTATTTCAATTGTTTCCAGAAATATTACCTAAAATAACTGTGCTTGTAAATGACATAACACGTTGCTTCATCAATTACTGCAGAAAATGCAATATTTAATTTAGTGATAATATTTGTTATTTATAGAAAACTTATTTGACTCAACTGTCCAGACTAATTTTGTTTTGTTTTCTAGAAACAAAATTGTGGACTTAACAGTCGCCTGCGGTATTCCTCGACCCATACGACCTTCAAACCTTCAAGAAAAGTGCGTAATCCTTCTTAAAGGCGGGCAACGCACTTGTGACGCCTCTGGTGTTGCGGGTGTCCAAGGGCGGCAGTAATCGCTTACCATCAGGCGGCAAACGAGCAGACTTATTCTGCTCGTTTGCCGGCCTATTCCATAAAAAAAATAGAATATCAACAACCTTTAATAGACCACTGCTCAGAGACTTCATCCCAGAAAGGAAGTTAAAATATAGCATAAAGCAACACGGTAGGAAGTATCTATATGCAGGCGCTCCCCTCTGTCAAAGTATATGCCTAAAAGAGCCTTTACATTATACTTTTATTGTCCCGGAGAGCACGTAAAGCCGTCGGTCCTGAGCCTGATCTCTTCCCGGTCGTTTCGAAGAACCCCCCAATCGGATTCTAAGAATGAAGGAACAGAGAGTGCACCTGTATTGAGAGACTGGCCGCCGTGGCCAAAGTCGGCTAGGAGAATACACTCAGAATGAGTTTATGTGTGTGTGAAATTGTCAATGTTTTGTTTAATTTGGTATGTGTGAATTCGTAGTGACAGGCGATTTTTTTTGTGTATGAGTCTTACATGTCTTTGTGAAGATTTCTCCGCGCAAAAAATGAAAAACTGTTTTTAACCCCTGACGCAAAAAGAGGGGCGTTATAAGTTTGACGTGTCTGTCTGTTTGTCTGTCACCGTGGCACCGTAGCTCGCGAATGGATAAAGCGATTTCAATTTAGTTTTTTTTGTATGAAAGGTGACTTACGTGCGAGTGTTCTCAGACATGTTTCATGAAAATCGGTTGAGTCGTTTAAAAGTTATGGGGGTGAAAGTGGGGAAGAATAACCGAATGTCAGGAAAAATATCATTGTTGTATGATTACTCGATTAAATTCTTGAGTAGGGGGTTTTTTAAATTTCAATTATATGTATCGAAGACGCTTGGCGTCAATTATATGGCGATTTCCCTCCGGTCGGCCGGCATGCTCTATCAAATATAGAAATTATAATTTTTAATTAGTATATCCATGATTTATATTTCTTAACTATTGACAGTATCTATAATTATGTAGTTATAATAAAGTATACCTAAATTTCTAAAATAACCACTATGGAAAAATCAAATCATTGATAATAACGAACATTGTTTGCATTTTATTTTCCTCTAAGTAATTCGTTAGGCAGCGTATTGGCCACATTCTTAAAATAGAGATGTTCTGTGGTATCATTGGACAAGTTGACTTGACTGCACGTTTGGCCTAGTGGTTTAAGTGGACGCCACGCTGTGCCAAGTGTTGTGGGCTCAAATTCTACATGGGCCAACACTTTGTGTGATCCACAAATTGGTGTTCTGAGTCTGGATGTTCTTTGTGTCCGTTTCATGTATGTTTTTTATAGTCCCCCGCGACACAGGATATATATTCCTAATGCGGAAGTTGTCTTTTTTGAATTAAAAAAAAGTTATAAAAGATTATAAAGTTCATAATGCGCACCAACTTCAATTTACATGTGAAAATTACGAAGTGAACGGGTTGCGTAATGTAATATTAACAAATATTTGCAGATCATACAAACATTCGACTGCCTTGTTGGTCTCGCGGTTGGCGTGTGCGACTGCTGATAATGAGGTCTCGGGTTCGATTCCCGGGTCGGACCAAATGTTTGTATGATCTACAAATATTTGTTTCGGAGTTTGGGTGTTTTCTATGTATAATATGTATGTATTTACAAAAAAAAGAAGTAAATATGTTTTTGTATCAGTTGTCTAGTGCCCATAACACAAGCTCTGCTTAGCTTGGGACTAGATGACGTTGTGTGTTAGATGTCCGAAATATTTATTTATTATTATTTGGTCCGACCCAGTAATCGAACCCGAAATCTCAAGTACAGCAGTAGCATACGCTGCCACTACGCCACTGAGACAGTCACATATATATTATTCCGTTCCACCTAGCAGTCCACGAGTGAGCAGTGAGCAGATTATATATTTTTATTAAGAATATCATATTTTAATACTTATCATCCTGTTTCAGGCGAAGAAAAACACAGAAACACAAAAATAATTAAAATTCCTTCAGCCGGTCTTGAGTTACAAATGGTGTAACTAACACGTTTTTGTTTCATATATGTATAGATTTAATCGTCTTCCATGGGAGAGTCATGACACGTTAAGAACTGACTCGATCGGAATGACACGTGGAACGTACCGATGGAAAAAACAATGTAAAAGTAATATTATGAAATGTTTAAAAAAAAAATGGTTGTCTGTAAAATCCGTTTACGGACGGCAGTTTAACGTGACAACGTCATAACAAAACATTGATGAAATCATGCAAGCGCCGCATCTATCTCTCATACAACGACGTACAATGAGCGTAACGGGACAATGAGTCATCCTTTTTCGTGCGTGCAGGCGGCGGTCATCGATTTATTAGACTGTGGGGTCGCGATGATGCAATACATTGTAATAATAAAATGCATGATCAGCTAATGTAGCACATCGCACCTCGGGCTCGACAGGGCTCCGCTGGAGTCTTTAGTCAGTCCGCACCTCCGATAGCTAACACACGTTAGTGTCAGGCAATCTCAGTCACTCAGCTCAAGTAATTAATGTATCCACTCCGCTCAACTAATTAATGTACAGATGAACGCGAAATATATTCGGTTTACATAAAGAACCTTTTATTTACAACTACAACAACTACAACATTACTATATTAGCGACATATGCTAAATAGACGTTATCACGTTAATAAATAATAAATCAGTCATTGAAGAAAAAAAAGATCATTAAAAAGGTTTCTTCGCGTAACATTTAATCATAAAAATGAATTTATAAACAATCGCCTAGATCAATAAATCTATAGTCTATGAATATTAATAGAAAAGAAACTCTTCTAATTTCGCATTTGCTGTCAGAACGTTAGCCTCCAAAGTAAACGGCCCATCTGAAATAAATAAATAAAAAGAACCATGATATTTCTAAGAAGTAGGTAGTAGAGCCACGCTGATTTCAGCACGAACGGGCCGGCTCGACCGGGGCGGTACTGCCCTCGCACAGAAAATCAACGTAAAATGACAGCGTTCGTGCTGTCGTGTTTCGTTGGTGAGTGCGAGACCGGAGGCCCAATTAGTCTAGTCAACAAGTTCCATACTTGTTGACTAGACTAAAAGATGCACAAGCATCACTAGGCCGCCATAGTGTGGGTCGCCATACTGCTTTGTTGTATTCGCAATGAGTATGGTGGCCACCACTCGTGGATTCTGCTTATGCTTTCCATCAGGCAGAGTAGAGTCATTTTGGCAGGTCAATGATAAAAAAAAAAAAAAAAAAAAAAAAGACAATGGATCTACATGTGTTAAGAATTCAGTTTTCTAGAATCTCTCTGCTTATTCATTTCTAGATATCGCTGTTTGTTTCTAGAAATAAGTAATACGTACCCACGTTAAACCATTTATTTCTTGGATATCCAGTATCTTCTCTGGACGATGCAATAGCTTCGCGAAGGGCAAACGCTACACTAACTGCTAAACAAGAAGGCGGTTCTGCTACAGCTAGAATAGAAGCAAATGCCTTTAAATAAACTGGTAATTAGAGTACATAGTGTAGTCACCCTGTTGTCTTATTCATAAATGGTTTAAAAATACATCACATTTAAACCTACCCTTAGATCCCAGTGTTCCAAGTGGATTGTAAGAATTCCTTCTTAATTGTATCCTAAAATCGATAGGTATATCTTTTGACAAAGGTACATGGTAATACCAAGTACGATCAGTGAGCAGCTCTCCGGTGTGCTCATCGAAAATTAATTTCTCGTGGGTCCAGTAACCAAGTCCCATCAAGAAAGCGCCCTCAATCTGAACAAACAAATAAACAGCTATGTTAGTGTATGATAAAACACTTTTCAAATATTACCACGGTATAACAAGCAAGCGAACAGTCGAATCATCATGTACATGACTTCCGCTGCCTCAGGATACCTGTAACTCAACAGATTACAGTGCATTTGCACCTTTCAATTGAGAAGAAAGAAGAAAACCCTCCTAAGAAGGCGTATGATGTCCCTTAAGGTATTTAAGCGAATGTAAAGACAATAGAATGTTAAAAACATAGAAATTTTAATCCAAAAGTAAAATTTCGGTTACGCTTGCCTACATATAGTTTACTAGCTTTCGCACGCAGCTTCGCTCACGCAGACCTTCATCCCCTGATTTATCCCCTTAGGGGTGGAGTTTAGTAAAATCCGTTCTTAGCGGATGTCTACACCCTATAAGGAACCTATCTGCCAAATTTCAAGTTTGTAGGTGTTATAGTTTCTGAGATTTCGTGATAAATAAGTGAGTGGTATTTCGCTTTTATATATATATATAGATAGATTATATGTATCGACGGCGAAAGCAAAAATGTCGTTATTCGATTTTTTTTTTCAAAATTTGACTTGGTATAGTTTTTATCAGAAAAATAAAAACCGCGACGAATGATCTGTGTTTCATTACGTGAAGTTTGGATAGAGACAGATATGTTTTTAATTATAATTTATATTTCAATTTTAATCTACGAGCTATGAATTGACGAAACAGTTTTTTTGGGTCTGGTGTAATGTTGGATATTTCGATATATACATTCAAATCTTTATACTGATAACAACATCTTTGTGCTTCGATGCAATCGATGCTTTTCAGCCGAAAAATAAAATTGATTCTATTTTGAACTCTTACCTGTCCAATATCGAGTTCTGGATTTATACTAGTACCAACATCTTCTATTATATCGACCCTTAAAACTTCATGTTCACCGGTAAGAATATCTAATTCTACTTCTGTCAGTGCAGCGCCACCTGTTCTATAAGGCTCTTGATCATTACTGTTCACGTGATAGCTTGTCTGTAGATTTATTCCTCTCTTATAAGCTTCGTCTATCAATACCTCCCATATAGGATTATCAAGTAACTCTCTGATGGCAGATAATCTGTTTAAGAGTATTTGACAGCATTTAATAGCACCAAAACAGACTGTTTGAGTAGTTCTGCTGCCTCCAGTTGCATAATTATTGGGATTGGTTGCAGTATCAGAAGGTTTACATTTTACTTTGTCGATACTAATATTAAGCGTGTAAGCAACGGTTTGGATAACCTTTGTGTGAATACCTTGACCGATCTCTATACCTCCATGCATGATTACTATCGTGCCGTCGCCATGATGCACAGTCATGAGAACACTGTAGTCTATCAACGTAGGTACAGGCCAATTCATAAAAGCGACTCTAAGGCCTCGTTTTTTCCATCTATTAAGTCTATTAAAGTGGTCAACTTCTTCTTTTCGTTTTGTATATTCTCCGTCTTTAAGTAGCTTTTCTATCATTTCTCTAATATCAGGCTGGCTCTCATCAAGATTGTTCATTCTTACTTCAGCAGGATCCTTATCTATTTCATACGATATTTGTTCCATCATGTGTTCAGTCATAGCAATAGCCTCGAAACTTCCTGTAAAAGTATTTCTCATTTTCATTCATTTGTTTAAAATTACTAATTCATTTTTATTGAAATTACTCATGTCTACACACAATTATGCGTTTGCCTTTTTGTGTACAAAAATTTTAAAATCTTTATTAATTATTTACTCTTTTAGAAATTTATTTTTATTTTATAATAATACTAAACAAAATTATTTACCTGGTGCTCTCATATAGGTATTAGATGCTGTATCTGTTAGTACGTCAAATACTTTATATTGCCATCTTCTGTTATTATAGCAATTCTTGAGGCCGCTGATAACAAACACATTGACGGAATCATTTGCCACGTACCCATTGTCTTCATACATATGGCATTCTAAATACTGAATCTCGCCCGAGTTATTCACAGCAACCTGATAAAATTAAAAAGCTTTTATTTGAAATAGGCCTCTTCAGGAACTTTCGAAACGTTACATTATATAAAATGTCATTTCTATGGGGAAGAACCGGTTACTCATTTATTAATAGAGACACCACAGTCATGTGTGAAGAAGACACTCATGGGCCTACCACACGCGCAAGTATTACCACTGTTTTGCATGCGCAGACCGGCTTGTACACGGAACACCGTGCGTGTGGTTGGTAAAACTGTATCACGCGCCAAACAACTGCATCAAGACAGTTTTACCTGCGCAGTTATAACTGTGGTAATACTTGCGCGGGTGGGAGGCACTTAAGTCCACGCGCGCTTATCCTCTACGTAATGACTAACTATACTTATTTCGATAAAAATTAATTATACTAATAAACTAGCTGACCTGGCAAACATTGTCATGCCATAAAAAAAACCCTTATCATTTAGAGGCATGAAAAAGATATGTTGGCCGAGTCTCAGACCTACCCGATATGCACGCATTTTTTTATAAAAATTGGTCCGGCCGTTTCGGAGGAGTTTGGTAATAAACACCGCGACACGAGACCTTTACATCTAATTTATATTCTAATACCTTTAAACGAGTGATTCTTGTATATATATATATATATATATATATATATATATATATATATATATATATATATATATATATATATATAATCTGAATCTCGGAAACGGCTCCAACGATTTTCATAAAATTTTGTATGCAGGGGGTTTCGGGGGCAATAAATCGATCTAGTTAGGATTCATTTTTAGAAAATGCCGTTTTATTCGTGTTTTTAACAATCAAATATATAAAATCAATGTAACAGTATCAGGGCGTACTAAAAGAGGGCGCCACTTAACTTATTTTTTTTATTGGAAGAAAAATAACAAAAATGTGGCGTTTGAATAGTCCCAATGTTGCCAAAAAACCCATTAAAAAAAAATACCGAGTGACGCTCGATCATTCCGGTACTAAAATTAATTTACACATTAAATGTTTTATAATATTTGTGACACTCAAAAATTGGCTCTTACTTCGAAATCTCTCGTACAAGGCAATCTCCTGCCCATTATTCGAAGGCTAGCTTGAATACTCAAAACAAATCGACAAGGCTTGTCCAAAAGGTGGGTGACCAGTGAGCTAGCAATTGCGACTTGACTTGAACGTGATATCTTCAAACCATACGCGCCTCCGCATCGAGGCGCGATAACGTTAATTCTGCATAAAATGAAATAAATAACATCACTGAACACCTTTCACTTCAATTCTATTTAAGTTAAAATAAAAAATATGATTAAACTAATAATACAAAGTGAAAAACAATAATGGCCAAAATTAATAACCGTCAACTTTGGATTAAAAGAAAACCAAACCGGTGAAGGTGATAAGTAAGTCGATTGCATATTTATTCGTCTTTTCTTAAAGTCCATTTATCATAAAATTTCTAGAGCAACCTTACGAATATAATAAATTTGGTATGTACGTAAATACGATATATTATGTTAATACTCTTTTCAAGAGTCATGTGTGTCCTACTTGCCTATTTTCAGGAATATTTAATGCTTCAGATAAACCAACGATCACAGAATCTAGAAATTGAGTAGAAGCATAAACATCGAGTCCGAGTTCACTAGGTTTGGTAACAGCGGATATTGTCTCCATAGTGTAGTGGTATTGCCAAAAAATGTTGTCACATCCTTTAATGATCCTCTGAACATCTTGTCCACGATCTTTTGCTGGTATGGCTACATAAAGAGTTATACGGCTAGGGTCCCTCTCACGGGCATCATTTATAGTTAATATAGGCTTTTTCTTTTCCACTTTATAATCAACTTTTACAAGCAAAGCTGCTCGGTTTGCTAATTTCTCCGTTTCAGCTACTATTATACCAATAGCTTGGTCGTAGTATTTAATATTCTTTAGTGCAAATATTTCTTCCGGCACGAACTGTGAGTTCACCTTTTGAGAAAGAAACGAATTTTTTCCAGGTATATCTTTTGCTGAGAAGAATGCTAATACTCCGGGTATTTTCTGTTAACATATAAACGAATAGTTCATACAATTAAATCTAACAGTGATAAAAAAAATGTTCTCCATACAGCTAAGCAAAAGGCACTTACTAAAGCGGGTTCAGGATCAATGTTAACTATTTCCCCAGTGCATATATCAGAAGTTACAAAAGCACAAAACACCTCATTGGGTAAAGTAGGAACATCATTTACGTAGAAAGCTTCTCCTGCACATTGCACCAAGGCATCTACTTTTGGCATCGGTTCATTAACGGGCCATAATATTGGATTTGTGTCATACACCTGTGAGCCTTTGGATATTGGTCTTGTCTTTCTAAAATCTGTTGCCCCAGACCGATAATACGGCTTTAACCGTTGCTTAGGTATTAAAACTAGTAAACTCTGAAACGATAAGACACAAACATATCACAAATAGAGACACAAATTTTTCAAAGGATGACAAGGCTTTTAGCATTTTACCTTAATAAACTACTAGTATAATAGAAATGTGTCTTGTAGATTATATAATTAAAATAAATTAAATTAAAAAGCTTTTTAAAAACTAGATTTTACTGGAATGCCTCAAGACGATTCAACAGAGTCCAAACTCGATGATGTTGCGACGTTTCTTTACAGAGTTCCTATGGCCACCATCCAGTTCCAGCATCAGATCAACTCCATGTCATTATAATATTGTATTGTCACGCTGTATACATACATAATTTGCTTGAAAATTTTCAGCAAAATCGGTTAAAGATATCTGCTTCAAAATTGAGTTGCAAGATTCCACCCGAACATACATTGCAAGTTAATAAAAAGCTTGTAATAAAATATAGCCATAGTGAATGAAGAGAAGACAGACAGAGGTAAACAATAAGTAAACAGTTGTTATCTCTTCACATAATGCAAACTATTTTCCCACTATGTGACTTACCCTCATAAAAACAAAATATACATATTAATCAAGTAACTGTCACCTGTAAAAATCATTAAATAGAAAATCATAATTAATCATATTGTATTCAACTATTCAGTCTGACTTAAGGTTTGTATTTACAGAAAATAATCTGCTTTCAAGGCCAAACCGCTGCACCGATTTCAATGAAATTTGGCATGGAGATACTTTGATTCTTGAGGAAGGACAAAGGCTACTCTTTGCTGCGATAGCCGACAAACACGCATGCGGCGCCGCGCGCAAAAGCTCGTATGATGTAAATAAAAACATACATTATATACTCGCGCCCTGCGCCGATGTTATATTATGTAAAATGTTTTGCTCAGTAAACAAAACATTACACATAAAACAGACAAAAAAATTATGGTTTTTGTACTACCTTTGCGTTCCTTATTTCAAATATTTGATGAGATTTATACATTTTTGGGCGAGTGTAGTATTTTATTATTTACCTTATAAAACAGCCCAAGTGCACACTTTTTCCTAAAATTTGGTTTCATTTCGCCGGCTACTTCTTCTGGTTTTAATTCACCTTCTAATATTTTCAGAGATTGCTGAAGAACTTCGTTGTTAAATATTCTCTTCATAGTTAGAAAGTTTTCTGTTTGTTTAGCATGGACGAACGAATGTGATATTCCACCAATGACTATTCTGGCTGACCTCACTAAATATTTATCGTGAGGATCAAATTCATATAAAAATGCTGCATTTACTTGAGCGTAGGCATTCTGAGCTCTTGGCATTATCTGAAAAGTAACCACTTTATTTTTTCTAAATACATATTTTTAACCCCCGACGCAAAAAGAGAGGTGTTATAAGTTTGACGTGTCTGTCTGTTTGTCTGTCACCGTGGCACCGTAACTCGCGAACGGATAAAGAGATTTCAATTTAGTTTTTTTTGTATGAAAGGTGACTTACGTGCGAGTGTTCTTTGGAATATTTTATGAAAATTGGTTGAGTCGTTTAAAAGTTATGGAGGTGAAAGTGGGGAAGAATAACCGAATGTCTGCAAGAATATCATCGAGTGGGGTCTCAAATGAAAGCGCATAACGTGTTTTTTACTTTTTAAAGGGAACTCAGGTTATTATGTCGGGGTTTTGTTTAATTTTGAGAATATATAGTATATTATTTAAGGAATCTTTATTAAAAAGCGCCTCATCGGAAAGGCAAAATTAATTCGATATACTAAATGTTCAGTTTTTCATTGCATATATTTGAAAACCTAGGACCTGACGTATTTGGGAATCAAGGTTTCCCGTAAATTGGCAAGGTTTTTGAATTACCTCTGAAATCTATTAGGTAAGTACTTACTTTAAAAGACACGAACTGGTAGTTGTGAGAGAGCGGTGGTATTTTCACTTGTGTGATTACTCTGCCCCTCATGTCCAAGGACAAAAATTGTTCCGGAGTCACTTCTTTAACTGAAGTTTTGTAAACTGAAATTGTAGAAAACCAAATTATAAGTTTAACTTTTTGCACTTTTGTGTCGTGTAGATATAGTAGTGTAATAGATTTAAATTTATTTTCAGACCTATTTTATCCAGTATTTAGTTGGTATTGGTAAATACAATTTTGATGGTATGAGATTAAACAAGTAGATGGATCACCGATGAGGCGATGACGAGTAACTTAAGTCACCCCATAGATACCATTAATGGATAGTTCTTTGATTTAATGCCCCCTCTAGCTCCAGCAGCTACCTCACTTACTTGGTGAAATGCGACGAAAAATTAACCAAGATTGATATTCTACGAATTCATAGTGTCAAACAAGCTCTCCCGTGGTCAGTAAACATTTCTTTTTCTTTTAAATGTGTCTAGTTATGCAGCGTTTTTTTTGGTATTTAAATGTTTGTATAAATAATTTACACTTTGCAATATCTCGATATAGTGCTATATAAAGTAGCCTACCCTGTCATAGGATTTTGATTATTAGGTCAAAGAAATACACTAACCTATTGTTAAAGTGGCCATAACTGTCTCTAATAACAGAAATACGTCGGAAGGGAAAGTTGGTAGTTGATGCTTCATCATCAAATTGCCAGCAACAGAGCCAATCTGTATTCAAATAAAAAATATATTCATGTGACGTACAACATCGACTATACCTACTATATTCTACCCGATCGGCCGGTAAAACGCTTATGTGATTGAAATTACTTAGAGTTCCAATAAGCAACAGACAGTGAAAGCGTGAAAAAAACTAATTCAGAAATAGTAAAATAAAGTCGTATAAAATACTTACATTTCTCACAGGTATATGCGCAACGAGGTCCAAATGCTCGTAAAGCTTCTCTAAATACTGAAACTCTTCACGTTCTTTCGCAACCGTTTTAAACAACTCCATTAGATCTGTCAGAGTCGTTCCAGCCCCGAACACTAAATTCTGATCAAAGTAATAACCTCTAAGGTCTGCTACGGGGCTCACATCAATAAGTACCCGTGGGAATATCAGCCTTGGAGCTACTCCTGGAAGTAAGATGATAAGTTTTAAACCTAAGCTCGGCTCTCTTGTCTCGGCTCGGCCCTCGGTAGGTGAGCGTCGGACTATTTCCTGGACGGTAGAAAAGAGTGAAGGAGTGGTACGTTATTGCTCACTATGAACTCCGAAACTATTAAACCGATGTTTATGTTTTTTGACGTGATATCGTCTTATAAATTTAAGAACGCCGGCTGCACGCACGAAAAACCATGACTCATTGTCACGTTCCGCCTGAACTGAGTGTGCAAGCAAGAGCGCGGAACAAGCGATAGAGAGGCTGTTTCGTCTGTAAATCGACTTTACAGACAACCAATATTTTTATCTGTGTTTTGCTCTCCGTGTTAGGCACACAGGGGATAGTTAACATCATTAGCCCAGCATGATTGAAAACGACAAGACGAAGACGCGTGGTTTAGATTGTATTTAATATTTCTTGCTACCGTGGATATTATCTCAGTGTACGATACTACATACTTTGCTTTTATCATAAAGTTCTGAACATTGAAATTTTATAAAATGAAAAAAAATCATTTTTTCTCATGCGTTGTTTAATATCATTTCCATAAGAGTAAAATATTTTTTCCTTGTGGAAACCCACTGGTTATTAATGTTTCGATGTTGCAGTTAAACAAATAAGTAAAAACGGAATAAAATTTTAACATTAAATTTAAAACCATTTTGTAGGGTGCAGGAGTACCTAGTGGTAAATATTGTTTTATCTTTCGTTTTGAAATAAAAATAGACATAAATACCTTTTCCTGTATTTCCATTCACTAACATGTAGGAATCATTTCCTTCTATGTCTAAGACGCCAAAAATATCGTCCAAATTATTCACTCTGTACCATATATGACCGTCTTTGAGTTCAATTTTCTTTTTATCATTACCATTTAAATCACTTTTGTTGACGAAGCACCAACTTTTGTCACATTTTTGACAATCATCTTTATTTTTACAAATGTGCAAATCTTCTATATCTCCAACATTAGGAGGCGGTTTTGGAGCATCTTTAGCAAAACTTTTAAAAGCATCAAGTATTGGCCTAAAGCCAGTACATCTGCAGGTATTACTTCCAAAAGAGTTTTCAATTTCGCACTGTGTTAAATCGTAATGACTTGATTCCAGGAGACTGCAAAACAAAAAAAAACGCTTAGCGCTTGATATAGGACTTACTTTCATAAATGTGTTCCTAGTATTACCTGTACATGCTCATTACAAATCCAGGGGAACAGTATCCACACTGTGTGCCGTTATATTCAGCCAACGTTTTCTGTACAGGATGATATCCCTTGCCCCGGCCTCCAATTCCTTCTATCGTTGTCACTTCCCAATTATGACAGGATGTTACGGAGACTAAACACTGTTAAGATCATAAACTTCTTATAGTTTTATAGACTGCTCCACGTAAATGAAGTACTGTTTTTGAGATTTTAAATTTTATTTAGAAACTGTTTATATAGAAAATCGTAATGTAATCGTAATCTTTTCATTGGCCGAGCAAGTAGACTGAGACTACAAAATCAAGTCGCGTTAGAACCCTGTTCTGCACAAATATTACTATACATTAATGTAGTATGGTATGTGTACTACCGTTTACAAAGAACTGCACGAAGACCTTGATATGGCATCAGGTAACAAGAAACAGAAATGTGATTATACTGATAACAGGGAACAAAAATGTGATAATATTAACTTGACTTCTTAAAACTAAAATAAAATTATGATTCTTATAAAAAACCAGAACTTACTGAATTAACTGAAAATGTTTTGTGATGGGGATCTTCAACAGTGACAGCTACAATACAGGCTCCACACCCACCTTCCTTGCACATGTATTTAGTTCCCCTTTTATTTAAATGATTACGGATGTAATCATTCAGTGAAGTGTCCGAGTCTACTTCATGGCCAACTGGGGAATGTGGAAATATTTGGTTTGATTTAGTTCTACAATGTAGTACAACTTTCTGAATTGTTTTCTACTGCAAGTTGTGTTTATTTGAAGGATTTATTGTAAGGATAATACTGTCACGTGACTTTCGGGGATGCCTCACTAGTTTCGAAAACAACCTGGTCCTTTCTTTAGTAGCGGCTGTATCAGACATTATACTCATCGGCCCACAGACTATCATCAACTACCTCTTCCTAGCCTATATTATTCCCAAGATTAATTGGGGTCGGCTACTAGTTCAACCGTTTATAATTTAAAAATAAAAATAAATAAATATTTCCGAAATCTAACACACAACGCCATCTAGTCCCAAGCTAAGCAGAGCTTGTGTTTGGATACTAGACAACTGATATAAATACAGTCATATGTTATGTACAAGCGCCTACGTCATGATATTGAGCACCAGCCTACCGTCAAGTAGTGGCTACTAATTTTATATTCTGTCAACAATTCACAAAGTGTTGGTAGATTTTTTTCCATTTGACATATTATTCATTATCTGGTCTCGACTGCACCGAACATTGTATTATTGAGGAATTACACTATTATCAACATATTCACCGAGTTTTACTTATGAAGCTCCAATCTTGTGCCAAAACAAGAAAATTGGCGACCGTGACAGGACAAATAAACAGCAATTTACGGATATCGAGGTTTACAAGAAGCGGCAAACTTCGTTCAAGAATACGAGGATTTTCAAATAGATCTCGACACTAGAAGCCAGTTTTGTACTCCTGGCCAGCGATTCAGCTAAAGAAAGCACCAGAAAACGCCAGCTTCGTCGTGATTACCAAGATAAGTGCCATCCTTTGTACCTACAATACCCCTTTTCCAGTTCTAATTCCCTAATTATTCATAATACATAAATTTTCCTATATATTCCTCATAGTTCATCATTTTCTAATATAGTACGGCCTTTATTTGTGCATATTTCATAACTTTTACTATTTAAAAAGTGTTATAAGTACCTCCCTACTACGTACAACAAAATAAAATTTTCTGTTTAAATTAAGAATCGTTGTTTGCGAAGTGTAATTGTTGGCGCGCCTCTGTACAACCCTTCGGGGATGCAAGCGTTATAATATTTACATGTATATTCAATCGAATTTGCCGAAATTTTCAGCCACTGCTGTATGAAGTACAGTGCTACTCCGCTGAGTCAGCGTGAACGAGCATCACCAGCCAGTTCAGCTGAGCGTGACCGGCTTTCTGCGGGTTTGACCGAGAAGGGGAGCGTGAGCAAAAATCATTTTTTATTCCTTTTCTAAGTCATTAAAACATTGTCGATATCTTTATATTTGTATTAAAACAAATTATTTTAGAAACTTTTACTTAGATTTTATATCTAAGTATTAACGAATTAAGTGTATTTACAACTACTTTTAGACAAGTTATTAATTAATCATGACAACGGAAGGTAGCGATAAATCTTCTTTAAAAGCTTTAGTTACAAAACGTAGTTCCATCAAAGGACAGATTACGAAATTTAAGAATTATTTACACCAAATAAGCGAATTATTTGAACTTTTAACTGTCCAACTAGCTGAATTAAATTTAAAATTGAGTAAGTTTGAAGGTTTATCGACAAAATTTGATGACATGCAGACTGAGATTGAGGTTTTAAATTTTGCTAATATTCAAGAGGAACTTGATGAGCGAGAACGCGTTGAACAAGACATAATACAGAGTATTGCTAAAGCTAGAACTGAGTTACAAAAAATACAGTATTGATGATGATAGTAAGCGACGTCATTCTGTCATTGTCAATTCAGATTTTGATCACCAGAGCGTTGGATTCAAGTTACCTCAAATACAAATTTCAAAATTTGACGGTTCACATTTCCGCTGGTTAGAGTTTCGGGACACATATGTTAGCTTGGTGCACACAAATGATCGCATACCGGTGTGATGGTGCCTCTTCGAGCCTAGCCCATCCTAGCCTGAGTAAAGTATGTAATTGTCTATCGAACAAGGTTTTTCCTTAATTACGCGGCCGGCATCCCTCATTTAGAGGGAAGGAACAGTACCCCTCCAGCCGTAATGCTCTGTAGAATCCGTCACCTGACACGCAATTCTTCCACCAGCTTTAAAGGCCTCACGCGGATCAAAGGGAAGGATTATGAACAATTAATAATTAACACATTACAATTGGTTTGTTCCGTTCACGCTTTTCCACTCCAACCATTCCATTGTACACTCAAGATTCAGGAAGATTAATGCTCTTTTACTCTAAGCGACCTGTGCTGCAGATCAAACGCTATAACGAATCGTGATTTGATGGTAGGTGCATTACCATATGCTATCCAGTACCCGATATATAAATATCTAAGGCGGCACACGCAGTGCCTACCTGGTCTGGAGCCCGAGTCCAGGTTCTCGTACCGACGCCAACCCGAGATAACACCTAACCCACCTACAGGGGCCCTGTGTATCCAAACATTAAAACTCCTAGCACTCAGGTGCACAACCTACACACAACCATGCTGAACCCCCCGACACATCCACGCATCGCAACCAATAACATACACATTCATCACGAACAAGGTACCAATAACCAATCGTAATGCCTAACAATTAAGGAACTGTAATATTATTTCTAACTATTATCACATAATGCGATACTCAGACTGGGATACAAACGCACGTTAAAGTTTTAAACTAATTATCCTACGACGTACTACGAAAGACAAAACTCACCTGGATTTCTTCTAGGTTAGATATTTTGACTTACTCAAATACCACGGATGCACTCTCCACTTCCGACCCGTTCACTACCACCGCTCAAGACGAAGTGTCTTCCTAAGCCCTGTCTGTCTCCATCAAACCCCTCAAGGAAGCAGGTAGAGTCCCTTTTTACATCTGTCCAACGTAACACTTTAAAACTTTGAGTGTATTGCACCCAGATGTGAAACGTTCCCAGCTAATAATGTTAAAAGTACAATAAGTGTTCAATAGTGTCATGTTCGTATCTTGCTGCTCAAAGCGATCAATCTCTTTATTTATCGTTGACCCTTTTTTTATAAGTAGGAAACGTTTTTGGCATTCGCTTGGTGTTTTACATTATTATTAAGATTTTAACACAGCAGAGAATATTGTCAAACCTTAATTACGCGAATCTAGGGAGGGGTACTATCACACCGGATATACACAAGTTTCATTATTTGGTTTCCTATCTTGAGGGAGACGCTGCGCGTATAATAACAAATCTGGAGGTCTCTTCCATTAATTACATTGAGGCTTGGAAACTGATTTGCGAGCGTTATGATAATAAAAAAACTCTCATTAATTATCATTTAGATTCTTTATTTAATGTTCAATCACTGTCGCGTGAATCAGATAGGTCCCTTCGTTGCTTAGTTGACCACGTTACCAAAAACCTAAGAGCGTTGACAAGTTTAGGGCAAACTACTGACCACTGGGACTTATTGATTATATACATGTTAACATCTAAATTAGATAATCGTACTCTTTTTAAGTGGGAGGAGTACCGTAGTGCTCTGGATGATATTCCAAGTTTAGAACAATTCTATAAATTTCTACTCGATCGCGCGGACGTATTAGAAGCACTAAGTCGCAATAAAAATATAACCACTAATAATAATTTTAAACAGCAAATAAATTCCCGTCCTTTGCAGTCAAATTATCAACCACAATCAAATCATAACAAACCATTTATTAAGCAACATCGCTTCCATAACACTTCCTCCTTTTCATCTACCAGTATGTCCCAACAACATAATAGTAGTAGAAAGGGTTTTTTATGTGTGGTATGCAATGGTAATCATAAAATTTATGATTGTCAAGTTTTTAAATCAAAGTCTATTCAAGAAAAAATGTCATGTGTAGCTCAATACAAATTGTGTAGTAATTGTTTGAGACAAGGTCATCTTGTAAGTGAATGCCACCTGGGTCCTTGTCGTCACTGCAACCAGAAACACAATTCTCTTCTTCACGATCCTAATATTTCAGCAAACTGTAACGTGAAAAATAACGAGCCTCTAGTGGCATTTTCAAAACAAAATTTACACAATAGCTATGTAATTTTATCAACAGCTATTATAGAAGTGTACAATCCTTTAAATAATAGGTCTGAAAGAGTTCGTGCGCTCTTGGATTGCGGCAGCCAATCCTCTTTTGTAACAAAATCTCTGCAACAGAGATTAAATTTAAAATGCAATTTGTTAGATACAATAAATGTCATTGGTATAGGCAATAATTATTGTAATAAAATAACAGAAAGTTGTGTTACTTACCTCAAGTCCGTGCATAGTCCTTACCAAGTTACATTGTCTTGCTATATTTTAAACGAGCTTACAGGAGACATTCCAAGGTTTCCGGTAAATATTCAGAACCTGAAAATCCCAAACGACATTACATTAGCTGATTCAAGGTTCAGTGAACCTGCTCCAATTGAAATGCTAATTGGAGCAGATTTATTCTGGGATATTTTACTATCTGAGCAGTGCTCCTTGGGTGCAAATAATCCTAAATTACAAAATTCTAAATTAGGCTGGATTGTAGCTGGTCCTATCAGTTCACAATATACAATTCAAAACATTCATAGTAATCATGCAGTCGTTTCTAACGAAAATATTCACCAAATGCTTACTAAATTCTGGGAGCTAGAGGATCTTCCACCAAAGAAGATTCAAAGTCCCAACGAAATAGATTGTGAAAAACATTTTCTTACTAATACAACTCGTTTAAGTAATGGCAGATTTTGTGTGAAACTTCCACTAAAGGATTCACCTGACTGTCTAGGAGATTCCTATACTCAAGCTAAAAAACGTCTATTTAATCTTGAAAGGAGATTCAGAAAAAATCCGACTCTCAAAGCACAATATGTTGAATTTATTCGCGAATATTCAAATCTGGGACACCTTTCAAAATCATGCATATCTATTCCAAATCCGTCATACTTCTTGTGTCATCATGCAGTATTTAAAGAAAATAGTGAGTCGACGAAAATCCGAGTCGTGTTTGATGGCTCAGCTCCCACTACATCCGGATATTCTCTAAACGACATATTAATGGTAGGCCCCAATCTGCAGAACTCTCTTTTTTCCATTTTAGTTAGAGCCCGACAGCATAAATACCTCTTGACTGCTGACATAGAAAAAATGTACAGGCAAGTGGCTGTCCAACAAGAGGATTCTAATCTACAGTTATTATTATGGAGAGAAGAAGAGTCGCAGCCTATCCAGACACTGCAACTGCGTACTGTCACTTACGGTACCGCAAGTGCCAGCTACCTTAGCACAAGATGTCTTTGGCAGGTGGGAGAAGAGTGTGAGGATAACGTCATAAAATCAATTATTCAAAATGACTTCCTGGTAGATGATTTAATAACAGGTGCAGATAGTGAAACTCAGTTAAGATACATACAAAATACAGTTTCATCAGTTTTAAATTCAGCTTGCTTTCCCCTACGAAAGTACAAAACTAATCTATCTAATTTATGTTATGATTTAAAAGAAAATACAAAAGAACAACTTACCTTAAGTGAATCTTTTAATACTCTGGGCCTAGGCTGGGATCCTAGTTATGATAACTTCCATTTTCCTGTAAAAATAATTCCATTTAGTGATACAATAACAAAAAGATTTATAACGTCACAAACTTTTAGAACTTTTGATCCTTTGGGGTTATTAAGCCCGTGTATAATACAACCAAAAATATTGATTCAGAGGTTGTGGATTAAGGGAGTTGATTGGGACCAATCCGTACCTGATGATCTAAAACAGAGTTGGTATGAAATTGCTAGCAACTTACCTTCACTTGTAGATTTTCATATTCCCCGTAGAGTGCTCTGTGATTCACCAACTTCTATAGAGTTGCACTTGTTTAGCGACGCTTCACAACTCGCATATGGAGCCTGTGCCTATATAAGATGTCTAAATTACAAGAATGAGATAACCATGACTTGTTGTGTGCAAAATCCAAGGTGGCTCCCATAAAACCAACTACTATACCTCGCCTCGAACTCTGTGCAGCTTTGTTATCAGCAAAATTGTGTAAATCTATTACAGACTCTTTACGGTTAACTCTTAATAGAATCGTATATTGGTGCGATTCACAAATTGTATTATGCTGGATTATTGGTGATCTAAGCAAACTGAAAACATTTGTAGCAAATAGCATAGTAGAAATTTTGGATTTGACTAATAAAAATTCATGGCGTTATGTTCCTACAGGTGCTAATCCCGCAGATTTGATTTCAAGAGGTGTGAACGCCAAACAGCTCTGTAATCATAATTTATGGTGGAGGGGTCCATCATATCTATATACTGATGAATCCCAATGGCCAATCATGCCTCGAAATCAAAACCAGGTAGATTTACCGGAAATTAAGGTTAATTACACTAGTATGCTTGAAGCTACATTTAATTTTAACAAATTTTCTAACTTTAATAAATTGCAAAGAATATTTGCATACGTTTTACGCTTTTTACATAATTCGAAGTTATCAAATAGAAACAATAAACTTAGTGGTATTTTAACAGTAAATGAATTAAATGAGTCTTTCCATTTTATTTGTCGCATTTCACAGAAGCAGTCCTTTGCCGCTGATTACAATAAACTTATTTCTAACACGAATCTACAATCAAAATCCAAGTTGTTGTGTTTATCTCCTTTTCTAGATCCAATAACTAAATTAATAAGGGTCGGAGGGAGGCTAGTTAATTCTAATTATACCTATGAAAAATGTCATCCAATATTACTAGATGCTTCTCATCATGTTACAAAAATTTATTTCGAACGTGAACACTTACGTAATTTACATGCTGGTCCACAGCTATTACTGGCAACTATAAGAGAATCTGTCTGGCCCATTAATGGTAGAAAACTTGCTCGTCGTACTGTAAGACAATGCGTGGTCTGTGCTAGGGTTCGTGGCCAAACTTTATCTCCAAAAATGGGCAATCTACCAATGAATGGAGTATCAGTTGATTTTCCTTTCAAATCAATGGGGGTTGATTATTGCGGACCATTTTCTATCTTAAACCGAAAAGGACGCGGTGCTAAGTTGATAAAATGCTACTTGTGTATATTTGTGTGTATGCGTTTTAAATGCGTTCATTTAGAACCCGTCAGTGATCTAACGAAAGAGGCGTTCATAATGACACTGCGCAGATTTATTGCACGCCGTGGAAAACCAGCGGAAATATGTTCCGACAATGGGCGAAATTTTGTTGCAGCAGCTAGAGACATAGGTAGATTTTTAAACAATAATAGTGAATCTCTTTCTGAGTTTGCATCAGGAGAAGGAATAAAATTTTCTTTTATACCTGCTTACACTCCTCATTTCGGAGGAATCTGGGAAGCAGGAGTAAAGGCTGCCAAATATCATATTAGGCGTGTCATAGGAAATACTAATCTTACTTTTGAGGAATTAGGTACTTTGTTTGCACAAGTAGAGGCCGTTCTAAATAGCCGCCCATTATGCCCAATGTCATGCTCTCCAGACGATTTTCTTGCATTATCCCCAGGGCATTTTATTATTGGTAGACCATTAAATGCTTTACCAACTCCAATTCATGAAGACAGCAATGGAGCCAGTCTACAGCGATATGCTCGTCTTGAGCAAATTAGGCGACATTTCTGGTGTCGCTGGCAAAAGGAATACATATCGGAATTACAACAGCGCATCAAATGGCGGACTAATGCCCATAACCTGAAGATCGGAGATCTCGTTCTTCTACATGAAGATAACCTTCCGCCCCTAAAGTGGCGACTGGGACGTGTCGTTAAACTTTTCCACGGACCTGATGGGATTGCTCGAGTTGCAGATGTTAACACAACCAAGGGCTGCGTGCGGCGTTCGCTGGTTCGTCTCTGTCGGCTTCCCACTTCAGAAGACGTTGAAGGTTGAAAGTCTACGCCTCTCAACGGGGGGAGGTTATGTACAAGCGCCTACGTCATGATATTGAGCACCAGCCTACCGTCAAGTAGTGGCTACTAATTTTATATTCTGTCAACAATTCACAAAGTGTTGGTAGATTTTTTTCCATTTGACATATTATTCATTATCTGGTCTCGACTGCACCGAACATTGTATTATTGAGGAATTACACTATTATCAACATATTCACCGAGTTTTACTTATGAAGCTCCAATCTTGTGCCAAAACAATACCTTTTTTTGTAAATACATACATATTATATTTAGAAAACACCCAAACTCCGAAACAAATATTTGCAGATCATACAAACATTTGGTTCGACCCAGGAACCGAACCCGAGACCTCAAGCACAGCAGTCGCATACACCACCACTGAGCCACAGAGGCAGTTTCTTTTTCTTGAATTAAATTAAACTTGAATACCAGTTTCTCCACGGAGCGTCTGGCATTGGACCTCCGCAACCTTGAGGGTGAACTGAAATGAACGGGAAACACCGCCATCTTCCATACTCCGGGCCTCCCATTTTCTTTTTCTTATCTCCTTCTCCTTCCATTTTTTACAAGAATCTCTTGTAAGAAAAACCTAACAGCAGTCTGACCCGGGAATCGAACCCGAGTCCTCTTGATTGGCAGTCGCGTGCGCTAACCACTATACTAACAAGGCAGTCGCTTCGTCTACGCTTCGAATACCCCAAAAAGTTCTGCACCGATTATCAAATTTTAACACAATATACGTCACTATTTAAAGATATTTACTTTCGGGTTAGTTTATTCTATTTTTAACCGACTTCAAAAAAGGAGGAGGTTCACAATTCGACGGTATTTTTTATGTGTGATCGCGGATAACTTCGTCGTTCATGAACCGATTTTGATGATTTTTTTTTAATGGAAAGGAGATATTCCAACGGCTAAGGACACTAAGATTTGATGATGGCATCCAAGAGAAATTGTGTCGGAACTTGAAGTCGGTTTATTTTTTTGTTAAAATTTTACTTGTTGCAACACAATTCTGCACTGCACTGCACGGTTGGCCTAGTGGTTTAGGCGGTCGCCACGCCGCTTGCCAATTCGCCAAGTGTTGTGGGTTCAAATCCTACATTGAACAAAATTTAATTTGTGGAACACACAAAGGTGTGATCCACAAATTATTGTTCTGAGTCTGCGTGTTCACTTTGGTAGGCTCATATAACAAAGAAACATCGGTTGCTTATGAGGCTGTAGTGCCCATTGATGCCGAATCATAACCTAACCGGAACATAACCCGGAGTAAAAATACAGGATAGAAGTCAAATAAGCTAGCTGCAACTTACCGGAACACTTCTCCCCATTTACACAAAATGTTATTCTATCCATAGTGTATACGTCTCTTCACAACTAGAGTCACTATGTCAGTTTAAAATGGATTTGATGTGTAAATCTATATATTAATCCTATAGAGTTTCGGATGTTGTCACTTATTGGAATTCTATGCGGAGTAATGTGTATTCGACGGACAAGAGTGCAATGTTCGGATAGTCTTTGCAACTGACTATAGACTATTGAAAATGTAATAGTTTATGTTTAGTTTATTAGTTATGCTGTTTCGGTCTAAGCAAAGTAGTCTAACCAGAAATCAAGGGGCTTACTAGAGCAACTTCCACGTATTTTTTGGTAGTAGGGTCTTATAAACCTTTGAAAGAGGGACGAACGCTAGAAAGTTATAGGTTGTATAACTTTTTCCATTTTGCAGATAATGAATATAATTTTCTAATACTATACGTTTTTAATATCAATTCTACTAATTGTTTACTAGTGAAACTAGTATACGAGTATATAGAAGATTATTAAGTATGTAGAAATATGAAATAGTGACACATGCTGTAAAATCGGAAATTATGAGGAATAAATAAAAGAAAGCTCTTAAAACTTCCTCGTGTTTTGCAAAGTTCATATAGAAAGAAACTAGATGTAAGTTATGTAATAATAGTTTTATTTTTATTTTTAACTGACATTGTAATTTGTACTTAACTATAGAAATTTGTGTAAGTCTTATTATTGTTATTAATTATACAATATTAATAATAAAAAGAAACTTATTAACATTTCACACTGTTTGACCTATTTGCTATCATATCTATATATATAAAAGCGAAATACAACTCACTTATTAATCACGAAATCTCAGAAACTATAACTAACTAACTAAGAAACTAACCTACAAACTTGAAATTGAGCAGGTAGGTTCCTCATAGGGTGTAGACATCCGCTAAGAACGGATTTTACAAAACTCCACCCCTAAGGAAGTAAAACAGGGGTTGGAAGTTTGTATGAAAGTCCTATGTTTTTGAAGTAAGTGAATGAAAAGAATGAAATTTAAAATGTATGCTCTATAGATGGTGTGGAGGTGTACTAATAATGTATCTTTAGAAATCAACCCCCTTTTGGGGTTAAAACGGGGGATGGCAGTTTGGACGCAAACGAGGTTGCGTAGGTCAGCTAGTTACATATAAAATGGTTGTCTGTTAAGTCTGTTTACGGAATATAGTTTAACGTGACAACGTCATAACGAAATTGATGAAATGATTGGACTTCAAACCTTAAATGGAACGCCTCAGAGTGAGGTAACGCCGCATAAGTCATTTTTTCGTGTGTGCAGCCGGCTCCATCGAATTATAAGACGTTGTCACGTCAAAAATTTGTGCATCTAATAATGATGACTGCGATGAGAAGTCGTTAGAAAATAAGATTTTAAACCTTCTCACGATTGTCTCGCGCATAGACTGTAATTATCTTCCGTCTAATTTATTAATTACAAAAAGGATTTACGCAAATTCGGCATCCGTAGTTCATAAATTAGTGCAGTAATTACTAATCAATTAGTCGAAACATTGTGTGTACAGCATAAATTATAAATTTGGCAAGGTAAAATCGCCATTACACAGTCCATTTTAGAGATATTTTATTAGCTATTTGACTCTTAAGAGGCTATATACATATTGGAAAACCATTCTATGGTGTATAAAAGATGATGTGATCTTATTTTAGTTATGGTTTTATTTAATGTATGGATGTTATTAAGTTTATGTATGTACTTATCTATATATATAAAAGCGAAATACCACTCACTTATTAATCACGGAATCTCAGAAACTCCTACTAACTTGAAATTTTAATTTAGCAGTAATCGATCTGGAGCCCTCTATGGCACTGTACGTCTTGACCTTGCTGAAATGTCTAGACCACCACGTATGGAATTACTTGCGAACTCAAAGCGGCTGCAGAAATATTTCCATTTGAGTTTCAGCTGTTTCGCGGTGGTAATCGCCACTTTTAGGGAGCCGTTACAGGGAATCTCCAGGCGCATCAGCGCCAAGCCTTATAAGGGGTCGAAGTGCTCGTCATGGCCGAAGTCGGTCGGATTACATCATCAGGGAAACAAAAGAATTCGATTCACAAGACATTTTTCGGTGAAGGCCACGTTGATGCTTTACTTCCTTTAACTGAATTTAAATTAACCCATTCAGGTAACATTGATCATGTCGACCAGTCATCAATAACGCATGGACTAACTGAAAGTGAACTGAATTTGCTCTGTACTGCGTGTCAGTCACAACTTTTCCATACCACGGTTGTCATATGTTCAAACGAATGTATTACTTCCACTGAAACTTCAGAGAAAGGCGAAAGAGGAAAAAACGCAGAAAAAGATTTACTGATCAGAAGAAAAAGAACAAAACAAGAAAAAAACCCTGTTCAAATTATACCGAAAGCCATAGAGCTGATGTTAACAAATACGCTAAAAATCATCCCGAGGTCTAATTCCACGCGTACGAAGTCGCGGGCGGTCGCTAGTGTATTATATAGTATAAGTTTTTGTGTATTACAAGCTATTTTATAGCTATTATATATTAGTACTTAAAATATTTCAGAAGAACTTCAGCCAAAATGCACCTACTTTCTTTTTTCTATGCCTTACGCAAAGGTTGACTGGTAGAGAAAACAAAAAGAAATGGAACGTTTTGGGTTTCTGTTTGTCTCCGAGCATTACATGGAAGATTTTCCTCGTGGTCTGCGGTTTGTCCATTGGAACATTCACCAGGGATACCAGCAAGTCTTTCAGTTGCATATAAATGTACACTTGTCCCGGTATTCCGGGATCTACATCCCCCAATACCGGGACAAGTGTTAGTAGTAATATAACATTTTTTTGACACTCTCCTTTTTTTCAAAAAAGACAAACTCCCGCTTTACGAATGTAAATCCTGTGTCGCGGGGGACTTTACAAACATACATGAAACGGACACAAAAAACACCTAGACTCAGAACAACAATTTGTGGATCTCACAAAGTGTTGTCCCGTGTAGGAGTTGAATTCACAACACTTGGCGCAGTAGAAAGCGCGTAGTTATGATAAGAAGCTCTCAAGATCTGTTTAACCAAGTGATTAATAATTAAAATTTACGTAACGGGAAATTAACATAAGGAGGCCGGAGGATATTAACGTTTGCTAAACGATGTGTTACGTGAGTATATTAACATTATTAACTATAATTGCTTCTTTAAGTATGCCTGTTAAGGTAAAGGGAAGTATACAATTATGATGCGTACGGTAATAACAATTCAATACGTTTATTTATTACTAGCTGACCCGGCGTACTTCGTACCGCCACATTTATTTTTTGTAAATATTTTCTTCATTTCAAAAAAATCTAGAAATAGAAATACGGCGCCATCTACCTGATAATCTAGAATTAGAAATATAGCACAACCTACCGGATAAATGTGCAAATTAGATGCAAAACCGCCATCTATTAGGATTTTATAGGACTAACCGATAAATACACACTAAAGTCGTATAATCTATACTTCTATATATATATATATATATACTTATAATAAAAATGTAACAGGTCCAATTCTGTACATTAAAGATATTTTGAAAAATTTTTTTGGAGGGCTCTCTATAATCGATACTGAACCCAAAACTGTATTTTTTTTCATTTTTGTCTGTCGCTCTGTCTGTCTGTCTGTCTGTCTGTATCTTGGCCGCGCATCACGTCGAAACTACTAAGCGGATTGAAATGAAACTTGGCATGATTTGAGTTCATACTACGAGGTAGGACATAGGATACTTTTTATCCCGAAATTCAGCACGGTATCCTGGAGAGAGGGGATGAAAGTCAAAATATGTACTTGGTTGTTATTCAATAACACATAGTCCGATTTCATTCATTCTTTTTTTGCTACAAAGAAAAAAAATAAAAGATAACGGGAAAAGTGTTTTTTTTTGTCCGCGACTGTACACTGCCTGTGGGAAGCTGAGACAGATATGTAAATATGGCGGTACGAAATTCGCCGGGTCAGCTATAAACAAATAAATAGATCACGGAACAATATTTAAAGTACTTGCCAAAAGAATGAATAAAACCGGAATGTCCTGCCTCGTAGTATGAACTCAAATCATGCCAAGTTTCATTTTAATCCATTCAGTAGTTTCATCGTGATGCGTGGCCAGATACAGCCAGATACAGATAGACAGACAGACAGACAGACAAAACTGAAAAAAATACAGTTTTGGATTCAGTATCGATTATAGAGAGCCCTCCAAAAAAAAATTTCAATATATCTTTAATGTAAAGAATTGGACCTACATTTTTCAGAAGTAGCATAAGTTACTCTTTATATCATCAGCTATCTGCCAGTGAAAATTCCGTTAAAATCGGCCCAGACGATAAGCCGGAGATAAGACGACGATACCAACGATAAGCCGGAACAAACAGACAGACAGAAATTTTAAAAATTGCTTTTTTGATGTACCTTAGTACCGCATATATTTTCATATGCAATTTTAGTAAAAAGCTGTTAATTTGAAATTACAAACAGACATTTCAATTTTATTTATTAACCGACTTCAAAAAAGGAGGAGGTTCTCAATTCGACAGTATTTTTTTTTTATGTTTGTTACCTCATAACTTTCGACTGGGTGAACCGATTTTTAACCCCCGACCAAAAAGAGGGGTGTTATAAGTTTCACGTGTCTGTCTGTCTGTCTGTGGCACCGTAGCTCCAGAACGGATAAAGCGATTTCAATTTAGTTTTTTTTTGCATGAAAGGTGAGTTACGTGCGAGTGTTCTTAGACATGTTTCATGGAAATCGGTTAAGCCGTTTAAAAGTTATGGGGGGTGAAAGTGGGGAAGAGTAACCGAATGTCTGCAAAAATATCATTTAGTGTGGTCTCAAACGAAAGCGCATAACGTGTTTTTTACTTTTTAAAGGGAACTCAGGTTATTACGTCGGGGGTTTTTTTTAATTTTGAGAATTTATAGTTATGATGATTCTTTTTTTATTTGAATTTTATGTTGTTAATCTATGCAAGTAAATGTATTCACGACTAGCTGACCCACGCAACCTCGTTTGCGTCTCCTATTACCCGTAACGTGATAATTTTCCCCCGTTTTTGAAACATTCTTCATTGGTGCTCCGCTCCTATTAGTCTTAGCGTGATGATAGCCTTCCTATAAACCTATAGCCTTCCTCGATAAATGGGCTATCTAACACTGAAATAATTTTTCAAATCGGATCAGCGGTTCCTGAGATTAGCGCGTTCAAACAAACAAACTCTTCAGCTTTATAATATTAGTATAGATAATAATAATATGTTGCGACGAATAGAGAGTCTCCTCGGTCGGAGTGATAACCTCACAGAAAACCAGTCTTAAGCAATTAGTTCTTTGCTTTTGACCGAGAAACAAACACCATGCTAATCCGTCTGCTCAGCGTGGTATAGCATACTTTGTTTATGTTTTATTTCCAAATTCACGAGACCGGAGTTCCGTGTGATTAGGCAGCCGTTGTGGTTGCAATTAATACCAGTAAGCTTAGCGGGTGATTTTATCGCAAAACGGTCGGTTGCAAAATGTTGTCTGATTTCTGTTTACCCGCTTGCCACTACGTCACATGCCAGCCAAATATAAAACACGCGGCCGGTCATCATATCATAGTACTACCGTTGAGATATCTCCTTTCCATTAAAAAAGAGTCATCAAAATCGGTTCATAAACGAAGGAATTATCCGCGAACACAAATAAAAAATATATAGATATATACTCGTATACCTATACGGTTGAATCGAGAACCTCCTCCTTTTTCGAAGTCGGTTAAAAATTATACATCCTATTTTTTGATCCAATCTAGACCACACTCTCAAGACGTCTCAAGATTCAGGGCGACCCATAGCCGTAGATCGACTAGTGTTGTTCTTGATCCTTTCTAGTTTCAAATCAAATTTTGAATGTATCACTAAAAACACTCTTACACAAACTTCACTTACTTACATAATTTATACCCACTAGAGGGGCCAGAAAAAATGTAAAATAGTTATAATGGAGCAATTTTAACACAGGTTTTTAACCGACTTCGAAAAAGGAGGAGGTTCTCAATTCGACCGTATTATATGTATATTTTGATGTCTGTTCGTGGATAACTTCATCGTTTATGAACCGATTTTGATGATTCATTTTTTAATGGAAAGGAGATATCTCAACGGTAGTACTATGATAAGGACACTAAGATCTGATGATGGCATCCACGAGAAATCGAGTTCAACGTTGAAGTCGGTTTTTGTTAAAATTTTACTTGTCTGTCTCGCAATTATGTTCTTGCCGATATTTCGATATGCCAAAAGTGTTGTGGCTACCAGGGGGAATCCCTAATCGAATGCTCGGCTGTGATGTGACGTATGCACAAAACGATACTTAAACGGATTAATTCAGCGTGCACTATGGTCAAGTTTTCCAATTATTTTAAAGGCTCTGATGACTAACTACATCTGACCTAAATAGTTGAATTATATTTAATAAGGTGAATTAAATGATGGCGAATATAGTGACTATTTGACACTATCCATAAATAAATTGGTAATTCAACTAATTTGTTGTTAATTACTCGAATGATTGCGAATGCCGAATTTAGATTATGCCTAATTAGTATTTATAGTAACAAATATTATACATATATAATATATACATAACAAATTTATTACATGTGATGAACTAGTTGTTGCCCGCGGCTTCGCCCGTGTGTAATATATCGGTTATCGCGGCTAATAGTAGCCTGTGTTAGTCTGATGTATAAGCTATATTACTGTAAAGTTTCATGAAATGCGTTCAGTAGTTTTTGCGTAAAAGAGTAACAAACATCCATCCATACTTTTTTTTTTTTTTTTTTTTTTTTTTTTTATGTATGGCCCGCCAAAATGACTCTACTCTGCCTGATGGAAAGCATAAGCAGAATCCAAGAGTATTGGTCGCCATACTCACTGCAAATGCAGACAATGCAGTATGGCGACCCACACCATGGCGGCCTAGTGATGCTGCTGCATCTTTTAGTCTAGTCAACAAGTATGGAACTTGTTGACTAGACTATTTGGGCCTCCGGTCTCGCACTCACCAACGAAACACGACAGCACGAACGTGGTCACTTTACGTTGATTTTCTGTGCGAGGGTAGTACCGCCCCGGTCGAGCCGGCCCATTCGTGCTGAAATCAGCGTGGCTCAACTACCTCTAGAACCTACAAACTTTCGCGTTTATAATACTAGTAGGATAATACAATACAGTCTGTGCGCGGAACATTACTAGGAAAATTGCATAAAAATCATATATCCATGCAATCCAATCAAATATCCAATCAATGAAAATTATTTTTCAAGGATGGAAATCGAACACCCGAACCACTGTGGGAGAGCCACGCTTCGGCATGAATGGGCCGGCTCGACCGGAGTGATACCACGGCCTCACAGAAAACCGGTGTGAAATAGTGCTTGCGATGTGTTTCACCGAGTGAGTGAGGATACCGGAGGCCCAATCCACCTACCCCTACCTCCCCCCCATCCCCAAAAGGCTGGCAACGCACTTGTGACGCTTCTGGTGTTGCAGGTGACTATGGGCGGCGGTAATCGCTTACCATCAGGCGATACGTCTGCTCGTTTGCCCGCCTATTCCATAAAAAAAAATGGAACTTTATATAAATTAGGAACCTTCAAATTAGGAAACTTTATATAAATCTGAAGAAATAAATAAAATTGAAGTTTCTGTTTGTAATATTAAAATAACCGCTTTTTACTTAATGCATACGCGGTACATTTACCAAATTTTTTTGTCTGTCTGTCTGTTTGTTCTGGCTAATCTCTGGTACGGCTGGACCGATTGTGACGGTAGTTTCACTGGTAGGTAGCTGACGCGGTTTATGTGTTACGCGGTTAAGATCGCGGGGCTAAGTTAGTTAAGATATAAATTAGGAACATTACGAAAGGTACCTAACAGTCTTAGTTTCGGTTGACTTTCGTTACCGTTAGTAATTGTCATGTTGAGGACTTATAAGAAGCTATGAGGTGATGGTGGGTAGGTCACGAAGTTGAGTTGAAAATAAATTAGACACTTTAGAACGAAGATTTACAAACTATTTATTTGAATAAAGCAAACATAGGTTAAATACAAGGATTCAATGGAGAATACCCTGGACCCTGAGAGGTTCGATCAACGGCAGTCCTCCAATTAAAGAGTACTCAACTCAAGGCAGCCGGCAGGGGAAAAGGACTGAGTCTGGTTGAGCTGTTTTATAGCCCGCTGAGATGAGGCTTGAAGTGCGGAGATGTCCGACGCGTGGGCTGGTCCTCGCTGGTGCGGGGGTGCAGTGTGAGGACTGAAGGACGCGGGGAGGTAAGTTGGCACCGTCACGGCTGCGCCACGTGATATAATAATATTCTTTCGTCTATCCTCCCCTGTCTAAAAGTTCCACATAAAACGCTGGAATGGTTTAAGTCTTATATTCTGGGACGTTAGCAGTCCGTTCGCATTTACAATCACTCCCTGAGTTGGTGTGATGTCGGCTTTTTTTTTAATGGTTGGCCCTGCCAATATGACTCTACTCTGCCTGATGGAAAGCATAAGCAGAATCCAAGAGTGGTGGTGACCATACTCACTGCGAACGCAGACAATGCAACATTGCAGCATGGTGACGCACACCATGGCGGGCTAGTAATGCTTCTGCATCATTGGGCCTCCGGTCTCGCACTTTTACGGTTAGGTTGATCTTCTGTGCGAGGGTAGTACCGCCCCGGTCGAGCCGGCCCGTACGTGCTGAAATCAGCGTGGCACTTTTTATTTTTTTTACACACACAACACTTGGCGAATTGGCAAGCGGCGTGGCGACCGCCTAAACCACTAGGCCAACCGTGCAGTCAAACCGTGCTCTACTACCTTGACTTTGGTGTTTCTGAACTATGCTTTGCATTTTTCTGTGTTTTATTAATCTGCTTTCCTTTTGAACTTTAAGTGCGCATACCTGTATGCCGTTGGCTTAGAACTGCACTCTCAAGCAAATGTAAAAAATATAACAGCAGCTATAGACAACATTAACAAATGGTTCTGGAACCATTGAAAACAAATCTGATGGTTCGAAAAAGTGCCATAACAATAGACCATAATGACATGTGCTATTGTGGCCTGAATGCAGATATCCTCAACAGCTGAGATCGTCTTCTCAACATGAGCATTCGATTTACCAGAACTATTCTGGAACAGCCCAAGTCAGATACTTAATCCATACTGTTTGTAATGTTAATAGTTTTAAAGTCGAAGTAAATATTGCACTCTTATCGTTTATATGGATGTGGATCTGAAACTTTATAGGAATATTATATTATACTAGCTGTTACCCGCGGCTCTGCTCGCGTGTAAGTTGATTAAATATATTTAAATAAAACGGTGTGAGTATCTATGAATTATTTATTCATGTTTTTAAACGTATTTACTTATTTTTAATCAATAGCCCATTAAAAAGGACTTTCATACACACTTTCGACCCTTATTTTAACCCCTTTAGGAAAAGATGTTCCATAAATGCTGATATGAATATTCATTAATTTGTAATGAAAAGCCTGAAGACAAAGTTTCAAGCTACTAAATTAAAAAATGACGGATTTCCAGTCTAACCTAGGGATAGAATATCCAGAAACGGACGGACGGTTTACCCCAACGGTTATTAGTTCTGCGGCTAATATGGCCAGCCCACTGTTGCTTCAGCTTGCTTATCCTATGGGATATGTCAATGACCTTGGTTCTCTGCCGGAACACCTCATTCCTGATGCGATCCCTTAGAGAAACGTTGAGCATAGGACTCTCCATAGCACGCTGAGCGACTTTGAACTTGTGGACCAGCCGTGTCGTAAGTGTCCACGTTTCGGCACCGTATGTCGTGACAGGTAGGACGTACTGATTGAAGACTTTCGTATTTAGGCACTGTGGGATGGACGATGAAAAGACCCGACGAAGTTGCCCAAACGCTGCCCAACCCGGCTGAATTCTCCTGTTCACCTCGTCCTCGAAGTTGTTCCTATCTAACTACAAAGTCTACGTGAGGTACACATATTTTTGAACAACTTCGAGAACGGCACCGTGTACCATATTCGGTTCCGGTTCCGGTAGAACATGTTCGTACATACGTTCGTTTTTGTATATTCTATCCCTAACGAGGTGAAATAGGAGTTGAAATTTCGTATATAGGTTAGAAACATGCAACTTCATTTTTTGGGCTACTAGGTAGCCCAAAAATAAAGTTTCATGTTTCTAACTTAAAAAATGACGGACTTCCATACAATCTTTCAACCCCTATTTCACCCCCTTAGAGGTAGAATATCCAGAAACGTTTAAATACGTCTCTACTCTTTTTTAATCGGTAGCCCAAAAATAAAGATTAATGTTTCGAACTTCAAAAATGACGGACTTCCAGACTAATTTTGAAAGTCTCATACAAACTTCTACCCCGAATTTTAGGGGTTGGGGGGAAAATAATAGGTTTATGTTTTGTTTTGTTGTTTGTATACTAAACTTAGTTTACATACCAAATTTCAGGTTCCTGAAGTACTACTTCAGGAAGTACTCCAACAGTTTTAATGATCATCAGCGTGTCAGTGACGAAATCGGTGTGTTTTACATATGAGCTGGTGTCTATCATAGATGTGTAGAATGTGTATGTGGTTAGGGTGTATGTGACACTACTTTTGTAACCCCTGAACTTGTCAGGTGGAAACTCACCGGTTAGACCCAGTCAGTCAGCAAGAGCATGTAACCCAGGGCGCCGTAAGAATTTTAATAAATTTAAAGTGAGGGTGCCTGTACCTGGATTCCACGGGAGGCTTCAGGGAAACAACTTGAGACACATATAAACTTTTATTTCGTTATAGAAATTCCTTATAAATCACAATTGTTAAGTAAAATTATTAATAAACATATGAGGTAGGTTGAAATAAACAATAAAAAATATACAGTCTTTTTTAAATAACAGGCCTGTAGTATGGACAGCACAAGATAGCCACCCTCAGGATCACCTTGCTGACTCAAGGTAGTCAGCCGAAGTCTCTCACCAGCTCAAGGTAGCTTGAGGAGACGTCCACCAGTGATCCACTTGTAGGTGCTAAATAAAAGTATTAATTAATTAAGTTTAATGTTACGTGAACTTCCCTCAAGGTAGGGCAGAAATCTTGAGGAGTGAGCTGTGAGCTGCCAACAGTCAATCCTCCTCAGCAACAAACCACGAACCACAAGACGGGTACAATGTAGGTAGATTTTCAGCTGTAATCTATCGACCCTATAAACAAAATTAAATAACCTGAGGACATTTTCTACATACATAAAGATATTAAGGAAAACCTTTTTGAGGTTAACTTACCACAGACAGTGGGACTTGAACACTCACAAACACTACCATCAAAGATATAAATATTCACAATAACTAAAGCTTCCTCAGAGTTCCAAAGAGAAGATTAAGAATGAAGAATCATCTGCGACACATCCATTTTTATAGACTCAATATCGAACCCTCTCGATGAACCCCTTCCTCATCACTTGACGTGCGAACAAGACGTACAACTTCTATACTGCTTGTTTATTTGCGATAAATTTAAAATGTATTGAGAATCGTATGACACACATATGATAATGTCTCTTTGTTACTATGCGGCTTAATGTCAACTAAAAAATTCTTTAAAACATACGCCACCTGGTGCAACCTAGGTGCACCAAACAGCCAAACAATTCGATCGCGCTCCGCACACAATTGTAGTTCGAACTACAGTGAACGAGAGGGCGCTGAAAACAAAAATTGTTAAAAGATTGAAATCCAAAAAAACGATGTTACACTTTCTTTCATTACTTCACTATTTCTAGAAGACTTTCAACATAATCATATTCCAGTTCATCAAGCCACAATTTAATCATTTGTTTTATTTTAAAATTGGCTAAGTTTTTAGTTTTATACGTTAAATTTAGTTCGTTTTAAAGTATTTGTGCGAGATTACCATGGTGCTATTGGGAAAATTTGCTTGCTACTTTTGGAATAGGACATTTGTCTATCCTTTTGCCTGGTGGTTTTAAAAGTGGCACAGTAAGTTTGTGGTATCTACGTATAGTTTGGTAGACAAATAGTTTTCGCACAGTCAGAACAGCTTTTTTGTCAACTACTATCTACAACTTACAGTAACTGTTCATAAAGGCCTGTATTCACTTTGCTTAGTGCGAGTGCAGGTACTTAGTGCGGGTGATCAGTGATTGGTGGAAAGTACGTGTGGGCAGCCAATTCGCGGTACACACGTATTTTCTACCAATCGTTGATCGCCTGCGCTTCACACCTGCACTCGCACTAATCAAAGTGAATATGGGCCTTAAGTTTCATGGTTAAGTTTTATTTTATTTAATGTTATATTTCAGATGGGCCGTATACTTTGGCGACTAACGTATTGACAGCAGATACGAGATTAGCTTATTTTCTATTAATATTCATAGACTATAGAATTTTCCAAGTGAAGTGACGATTTGCCCAGAAAACCGGCCCGGGACTGAATGCGAGAAACTCAAAAGTGATCAGAGTGACCAACGTACAATGGTTAGAGTTGAGTCCAGCAGTGAACTGCAATAGTCAGGATGATGACAGAATTGATTTCTAAAGAATTGTTCATAAACCCATTATTATATATAAACGTTTTTAAGAAACCTTTTTTGTTTTGTTAATTATTTCATGGCAGATTTAATAATATATTGTCAAAACTACAACTCTACAACTACAACCGCCTTCAAAACTACAACTAGTTCAATTATCGAATTCAGTTCACCCTCAGTGTTGCAGAAGTCGCTTCGTAGAAAAACTGAATTAGAAAAAAACGTTTGAACTAGGAATCGACCCACAATAATCTTGGGAATAATAAAGGAGGAGATAATGATGATGTGTTTAACAATATCATCAATTGTGTTCTGTCCGAAACTGTTTTCATTGTAAATAAAAAGTGCGAGACCGGAGGCCCAATGATGCAGAAGCATTACTAGGCTTCTGTCATGTCACCATGCTGCATTGTTGCGTTGTCTGCATTCACAATGAGGATGGTGACCACCACTCTTGGATTCTGCTTATGCTTTCCATCAGGTAGAGTAGAGTCATTTTGGCAGGCTCAAATTTATAAAAAAAAAGAAGTTTATAATTTGTTAATTCATAAAAAACATAACATGTACTTATACAAAATAATCTTTAATCAATTTACAATAAAATTATAATGTATGATATAAAACATTCAAAACACACGCTCACTTACACAAGTCTCAAAAAAAAAAATCAATTGTAATCAACTGTTCCATACCAACTCCTCCAGATTATCACTGCGCCACCGAGATAGTCCAGCCAGATACAGTATACAGCAGCAGCAGTTTAAATTGCTGAGAATTAAATCCAAATAATTCTCACTAGATTACATACAGACACAGAAGACAGACATGCTTGTGCATATCACAAAATACACGTAGATTAAAACAAAGATTCATTTTTAGTCTCGTCATCTTTTGTTCGTTTTTCCCAATTTTGGACTGATCTCCATCTTATTGAGAAATGGTAATTATGCGTTAGTCTAATATCGATTACTTAGTTAAGAATTAAGATATGTAGAACATAGAACCTCCTCCTTTTTGGAAGTCGGTTAAAATGACTCAAGGTTCTTACACATTTCTATATGGGGATCCGTACCAACATGCAACAAAACGAAATAAATTCCAAGATTCTAGTTTTTATTTAACACTCACTATCAGTTTGTTGATATTTACTACTATTTACGAAATATTCTAAAAATAATTGCTTGGCCACTATTCACGTTATTACTATACTTAAGCTGTAAATCATATTACAAAAGCGAATGTGAGTTACTTTGTTACACTTTAATGCTTAAACCACTAAACCGATTTAAAGAAAAATACCAATGGAAAGTTATATTATCACTGAGATACATTGCTACTTTTTACCACCATACACGATTACAGTCGTATACGACTGTAATCGTGTATGGTGGTAAAAAGTCCTCGTCCTCGTCCTCCGTCCTCGTATACTATAGTATACGAGGACGGAGCCGCGAGCAAAAGCACACACATTGAATGTGTATTTCGTATTGTGGCTTTATAAACTATGTACCTACCTAGTAAATAATATATATATATATATATAAAAAATCATTAAGCTAAGTAGATGCACACTATACCTATAATACTTACAAATTGTCGTGTACTCTTTCCACCACATGTATTAATGTGGTCCTACTGGTCCTTAGTGGCCAATTAACAGTTAGTACATCCCCGCTGAGGTGACACTACCATTATAACTTTTGTCGTAAATACTTACTACCCGACACCGCACTTCAGTCAATATCGGGATATACAACGCAACATTTGTGTCAGTATCTCAACACTATTAATAGTCATTGCAGAAGTAGGGATGTATTACTTTCATATTTATTTTATTATTATTTAACAAACATCGACAAAACGCGGCAAAAACTAAATTTGAATTTCGAACGCCTTGACTGTTCGAGTTTCATTTTTTCAACAGGATCATCTTGATTTCACCCAGCTATAGAATGAATCTGATAAGGGTGAATTTTAAAGTGACTGCAATCCTAGCGTCTCAAGTTCGTTCCCAGCCTTTGTAATTGGTTTCTTGAATGCTGTTCTTGAAGGTCTTTTAAGATCAGAGAGCTATTTTATTGTCCATTAAACTTGCGTATAAATTCGTTGTTTGGTGACAGATTGGTTCTAGTATAACTAAATAGGTACGCAAAATCTCTCAAACTTTGTGTTCGGAACCAAATTATTCATTGGTATGTGTAGTATAAACTGTGTTGTAATGGCAACACTTGAGTTTGTCATGTTTGACAGTTGAAATGTCATGTCACTCGGTTCACAGAACTCTCGAGACTGTTCGGTACTATACTCTTTGCGCTGTAGCATGGTGCGTGGCATGGTTCAGTAACATTTCGTTTCACTCTTGAAAGTTGCCGCGATTTACAAATTTTGACTTATTATTTTAGCTGTACCACATTTGCAATATATTAAATCATTAATAACTGTAGTAAATGAAATTAAACCATAAACTGTAGTCAAATAAAGTAAATTAAACCACCACGCACCATGCTACAGCGCAAAGAGTATAGGTACACGTACGGCCGTGTCTTGGCGCGGGTCGAGTAAAATTTTGGTAAAATCCTCCCAGAGCTTTGTCGGTAATTGGAATAATCCGCCATGGGAGTGTGTTGGTTGATTGTTTGATAGCTTTGTGTCTACGGGGGCTTATCATTGCAAAAGTAAAATGACCTTCAACTTTGGTCTCGGACGGTCATGTTGAGCCAGTAGAATTAATAATTGATTGTGAATTGAAGCTTCGGTGTGAAGAGTTCGGCCACTGCGTTTGATGAGCTTTAATTGTATAAACTTAATGTAATTATCGTGCGGTTTCTCACGAAGTGATAATCGGGTTGTTAAGAAAAGATTCGAGAATCTTCCCCGGCCTTCATAGGAGTGTCTTGAAATGTGCTCGGTGTGGTGTGATATGATCTACATGTTGATCGTGACTGGGGCGCCCTCGCCTCCCTCAGACAAGAGTGAAGAACCCACCACAAAGAAGGTCATTTATTGAACTATAATTGTATTGAACGCGGTGTGTCGCCTCTAGTTGACATCCGTTCACCAGTAATCGGTCTGCGAGTGTTTAGCTTATATCTATGGGACGTATAAGCCTATTCACAAGGTTTCTTTCTGCTCCAGGGGAACGTAGCACTGGTGGACGGACTAAACACTTTGGGTTGATTACCCACGAACTGGTTAGAATTATTGCAGTATCTATTTAGATAGTAACACCTGACTACGTAGAAGTAGAACAGATTGATTACTGAAACAAAACATTAAATTATATTTTCTATTAATAAGTAATAAAATCTTTACATTAGTATATAAAAAAAAAACTAAAAACTAAAAGGACTAAAAACGACGCAGAAAAAGTATGAAACAAGTTTAAAAAGCCGTAGTCACACGTTGTTAAAGTGTTAAGGTACGTTTCTATGAAACTTTTTTTTTATTTAAAATGTTTTGGTGCCATTACAATATTAATTTCTTTGCAAAGTGTATTTTAGTATACCGTAGAAATATCACAATTATCAAATAAATACGGACGAAGTCACAAGCAAATCTTAATATATATTTTTGAAATGTACCTACAAGTACTACTCGACGGATTTTAATGCAGTTTTCAGCAATAGATAGAATGATTCAAGAGGAAGATTTATATCTGTAGTAGAGGAAATCCGACAATTTGAAAGAAGGACGGACGAATTTCGTGCGGAACAGAACCGGGTCGCTATAATAATAATTATATACAATATGTTGATCGATCTATCAACACTTAAGTTACACAACACAGTTAAGGTAGTAGAGCCCCGCTGATTTCAGCACGAACGGGCCGGCTCGACCGGGGTGGTACTACCCTCGCACAGAAAATCAACGTAAAATGACAGCGTGCTGTCGTGTTTCGTTGGTGAGTGCGAGACCGGAGGCCCAATTAGTCTAGTCAACAAGTTCCATACTTGTTGACTAGACTAAAAGATGCAGAAGCATCACTAGGCCGCCATGGTGCGGGTCGCCATACTGCATTGTCTGCATTCGCAGTGAGCATGGTGACCACCACTCTTGGATTCTGCTTATGCTTTCCATCAGGCAGAGTAGAGTCATTATGGCGGGCCAAACATAAAAAAAAAAAACTTCATCACAGACAGATTTCGAGATCTCGAGAATGAATGAAAGTTAATACATTTATACTTAGAAGATATTTGGATTTGTCTTAGAATAAATAAATATGAACCAAAAATCTGTTAGATTGTTTTTCAAGATTTTATTAGATAATATTATCGTTGTGATCAGTAGGTATGTATGTATGTTCGTGTGAAATTACAAGTTTGTAGTACTAATTGTCTTTGGATATTATATTAAAGTATATACGGACGGACGGACATAATGAACCTTTTACAGTATTCCTGTTTTTACCCAACCATGTAACCTATCTATACAAATAAATAAAATTGGAGTGTCTGTCTGTAATGTTAAAATAACCGCTTTTTACTAAATGCATAATATGCATATGTATGTACATACGGTACATATACCAAAATAACATTTAAAAAAAAATTGTCCGGCTAATCTACGAACGGCTGGACCGATTTTGACGGGACTTTCAGTAACAAATTATATAATAGATTCGTAATAATGGCTCGGGTAACATAATTAGGCTATATTTATAAATTTTATAGGCTTTTTATTAAACTTTTTCTACGAAACGAAATAGTTTCTAAAAAAAATAAAAAGAACACTTACTACATGAAACCACTGCATTAAAGTAGCCACGGAATCCTAACTTCTGTCGTTGAATTACTATTTTGACAATAAACTCAATCACCGTAATTACTAGGTATACCACAATATATATACAATACGTTTTAACGTACAGTCGCCTGTCCTGAAACAGAAAGAATAATAGACTGAATACTGCGACTGCCTCGGTGGCGCAGTGGTAGCGTATGCGACTACTGTGCATGAGGTCTCCGGTTCGATTCACGGGTCGGATCAAATTTTTGTATGATCTGAAAATATTTGTTTCAGAGTTTGGATGTTTTCCATGAATAATATGTATGTATTTGCAAAAAAAAAGTATATTTGTATTTATGTCACTTGTCTAGTACCCATAACACAAGCTCTGCTAGCAGCTTAGGACTAGATGGAGTTGTGTGTTATAGATGTCTGAAATATCATCATCATCAAAGTCATTAAGAAGTTGAGCGCTCAGCATGTCAGATGCAGTGCTCCTTTTAGGAACAGAAAGGGATCATTGGGGTTCCCACAAGGTACGTCGGGCTTCCAGGGATTTCCTTGGGTGCACCTTGTAATCCGGCTACTAGTATACAAGACGGTGTACGGTTTTTAGTCGGTTCGAGTCCGACATAACCACCAGCGCGGGTGGTGTTCGGGGAATTTCCGTACAGAAAAAAAAAGATGCAGCCAAGTGCTGTCAGTTCGCGGAGGTTTCCCAAATAAGAAATAAAAAATATGTATAAGTTGTTTTAACATTGGAGACACCTAGGTAGTTCCGAAAATTGATAACCACAGAATAAATACAATCTAACTTACAATCAAACTTCTTTCATGAAAGTATTTTGAATTGACGGCTAATTTCAACACAAACCTCCTTTATGAAAATCACTGGCCACCTATATGTACTTTTTTATATTCTAACTATTTTTCATTTCACTAACTATTTTTGGAATAGCGCACGTATGTATTTATGTCCTTTATGTCGCTTCTCAGAGGGATTGGTATAGGATTTGTATCAAGTTATCCTTCTTCCTTCTCTTTACAAAACCGAAGTGACACATAAGTTTGATCCTCATTTGGCACAGAATGAAGGGGATGATGATACTCCGTATTCTAAATCAGTATCCGTAATCTAAATGGTAATCCAATTATTTTTAATGTATGCCCGTGCCAAAATGTCTCTACTCTGCCTGATAGAAAGCACAAGCAGAATTCAAGAGTGCTCATTGCGAATGCAGACAATGCAACAATAATGCATGGTGACCCACACCATGGTGGTCTAGTGATGCTTCTGCATCATTAGGCCTGCGGTTTTGCACTCGCCAATGAAACACGATAGCACGAATCGACACTGTCGTTTTACGTTGATTTTCTGTGCAAGGGTTACTACCCTTGCACAGAAAATCACGGTCGAGCCTGAACAGTGCTGAAATCAGCGTGGCTCTACTACTACTAATTATTCTTCATGTGGTACTGGATTAAAAACACAGAGCGTCACTAACCCTATTCATTCCATGGGTGGGTAAGGCGCGAATAAACGAGCAAATTATGTAGGAGAATATCACTGCAAAGTGAAGTAAAATTTGAAACAAACCCTATAGGTACCAACATTAACGACCCGTCAGGTCAGCGACAGTAGACTATCTAAAGAGAATCCTATGTCTAGCAGTTGATGTAATATTGACGTATCACTACATATTATAACACAAAGTTCACCGCGGCTGTCTGTCTGTTCGCGATAAACTCAAAAGCTACTACACGGATTTTTACGCGGTTTTTACCAATAGATAGAATGATTCTATAGGAAGGTTTTCGTATGTAATTTGTAAAATTTTAGAGTATATTGGCTAAAATATAACGACATGTGTTGAAGTAGTCGGAAACAAACAAGCCGCACATCTTTTCAGAGTACCATAGGCTATTTTCTATTTTCCGCAAGGAACCCGTGCGAAGCCGGGGCGGGTTACTAGTTCAATATATGTATAATATGCGATATCGAAATTCGAAACAACACGTTGAATGCCACAAATATTCGTTGTTCGATACCAAATCATAAATTTGGTACATGTACAACTATAATGTTTGACATTTGGTTTGACAGTTGTAAAATGTCATGGACTCGGATCATAGAACTCTCGAGAACAAGTCGGAGTAATGGCGCCGGGCCGAGTTTAAAGATTGTTTTGTGTGTTTGAGATAGTTTTGTAGCCCGAGAGGCCCTCTCAACACAATAAATTTAGAAGCTACGTTTTGATGTCGGTTTTGTGAGCTTAGCCTTTAGACTACAACACGAGCTTAAGTTTGTTAGCTTCGGTGAGATTTTGTTTTGGCCATCGCGGAATTGGTAAGCTATTGTAATAACTAACGAGTGTTTGAGGCCGGTTTGTTACGATAATCGGATGTGTCGTCGGTCCTCGTATGGATGAGGTGTTAAGTGGCCGTGTGGCGCGCTAAAATAGACATAGCGCCGGCATACTCGTGTGGAATTTCGGAGAGCACGTGTTGACTCGTAACCGTGGTGTGATTGTGAATGAAGCAGCGACATCGCCTGGGTACCCCTGACAGCATCAGAGGTGAGCTGCCATCATACATCAGGTCAGTCAAGCGTGTATATTATTAAAGAGGTGGAACGCCTCAGTTGACATCCTTTCACCAGGTGGATTGGTACCTATGCCATTGTCTGGCTATATCTATGGGTCATATAGACTAGTACAAGGATTCCCACGGGAACGCAACCCTGGTGATAGGATTAAACTTACTTTATGTAATCCAAGAAGTAGAGTAACTGAGAAAATGATGCAGAACAGACACAAAAGGCCGGCGATGACCATTGTTGTGGTGTCAGCATTGTTAACATTATTCGATACAGAATATGGATTGAATAACAATACAAAAAAGGCGGCTGACCCAAGGACCTGAAAAAATGTTTAAATTATTAATTAATGTTTGTTGATGATGTACTCCTAGCCATTTCGGTCGCGGCGACAAGTCTAAAGATGGCATTAAGTCCGCCTATGTACAAGATGTGCATTAAGCTTTAAATAAATAAAAAATAAATAGTTTAGTTATCGAAGAAGGCTACGGGGTATATATCATCACACTATGATTATATGATCATTATAGTATCAATGAAAATGTTGTAAGCAATGCAAGCGGAAAAAAATATTCTTCTTGAGTCCATAGTGTGCGCTACGTAAATGATTATAATTTGGATAAAATAATTTATAAAAGAATTTGTCGCGTTTAAAAGTTGCAAAGAAATTACTGAACAGATATCTAGCTCTTGAAGTTGGGTCACAATAACTTTTTCATGGCATTGTCGGATGTGATGCGTCATAAAGTGTCAAATTTAAATATATTTGTAATAGTAAAAAAAAGAGAAATTATTACCAGCTGCACATAACCAACGATGTAACTGCAGCGCTTACTAGCAGGGTGGTTTACACAAGTTCCACCTGTCCTTGGATCCAAACTGCTCATCGCCATTCTGAATCTGAAACGTAACCAATGACAGTTATTATTATCAGTAAACTTAATAATTTCACTGCTGGACAAGGTATTTCCTTAACAAGATGGTTTTGTCCTACAGGTATAGGCATGATGCCAGATCGAATCTGTTTCAGGTTTTCCTCCTCTGTGCAGTGCTGGTTTATCACGTTTTTTTTTCTAAACCAGTTGTCACCCATGGGTCGATGTTAGACCATAGTTTATTTAGATATTTTTGTTATTGTTTTGAGCTTTCTGCATTCTTCCTGCATATAAACTTCAACGTGTCAATTTTTTCCCCGTTCGCATAATTTCGGTAAAAAGGGGTACAAAGTATTTTTCTTCACCTATCATTATGTACCTATAGATAACAGTTAAAAAATGTCAACCTCAGACACCCAGTACTTAATTTTCGCTATTGAAATAGCCATTTGACTGTGGCTTACGCTTATTGTGTAATAAGGAATTTGAATTTATAGTAGGCAAAACGGGTTATCATGGACACGTATTGGAGTTTACGACGTAAGTCAAACTCCATTCGTATAGCCATACACGGTAGGGTTTACCTGACAGGTTTACCAGTAAGTTACAGCCGTCAAGTTAGCTTATGTTGAGTGAAGGTACCCTTTTTATTGTGCCCTGCCACCATGGTCACCCACACCATGGCGGCCTAGTGATGCTTCTGCATCATTGGGCCTCCGGTCTCGACGAAACACGACAGTACAAACGCTGTCATTTTACGTTGATCTTCTGTTATGGTATACCTGACAGGTTAACCTGTAAAGTCCAACTTTACAGGTTAACCTGTCAGGTATACAATAAAGTGAATGGCTACCTCTTAGATTACAAAACAATTTGTAATCTGAGGGCTACCTAAAGTCCTAAAGTTAACAACTGTCGTAGTTACAACACAACGATTTATGAATGTTAATAAAAGTTCCAATCACTTTTACTTTATACCCAGGGTCTTGATAATTTTGTCAGCATAATTAAAGCAATAGCATAATAATTAAAGCAAAAACAAATGTAATTTATACAAATAAATAAAAGAAGAAGTCCATCAATTGAACCAATTGTAGGCCATGTCCGCGTGTGCATTATTAAGGCAAAGATCACACATATTGAGGATGGGAACTCCACGTGAAATTCGCATAAGAAATATGATTACTGAGCAGATTGCACCACGTGAGGTAAGAGACTATATTGAAATAGAGTTAGTTTCAGTTATACTGTCACATGGGCCCAATTGAAAACCAGCGTCAGGTTTTCTGCCTGACACCATGCTGAATTGGGTCCAGTTTTGGTACCATAAAAAGTTTTTAGATTGTGTGATTCTTTTTGTTATTTTTTTGTTTTAATGTTACCAAAATAAAATATTTTTCATTTCATTTCATTTCAAAAATTAATTTGTTTAGTGTACATCTGTAAAAACAAGCCCTTTCAACCTGTACATGTACTTACTTAGACTAGACCTAGAACAGTCTCCGACCACCATGTCGGAGGCAAAAAGGGAGGAACACACATAAAAATAATAAACATCCTGTACCTACCCCTGATAGGTTCCTCAGACTAAGACTACACCGCTCACTACTGTGCCAGGGATGTTGTAAAACAAATTGAATTTTAACTAAAATGGTGTTTTTAGTTTTGGGTGGTTTCAATAATTTATTTTTTATTTATCTTTTCTCAGTACTTTTTATTTTATGTTACAGTTGCCAAGAATAGCCCACCTCTGTCATAACTGTTGGCGAAGGACAGAGAGAAGAATATCTCGTTCAACAGAAGAACAACCATCTCAGGTTGCTAGGCATTCACCGATTGATATTGTGGAAGATGCTTCTCAGACAACACAAGAAAGTGTAACCGCATCCAGTAATATTCGGCTGCCTAATTATACTCGTGCACCAAGTACTCAACGCCAATGTTTTTTCCCTGGCTGTAATGAGTCCAATCGACTTTCAGTACCATCATCATTACGAGTATCTTTACTCTGTGACTTCAATTATTATGTGCCTCCAGATTGCAGAATCTGTTATCACCATTTAAGAAGCAACTCGTGGGATTTACTTACTCAATCGATTCTTAATCCAATTAATACATTTAGTGCAGAGCAAATGGAAGATCTAATTTCTTTGTTAAAAGACAATAGAACCATGCACTTGGATTTTGAAAATATTCAAAATATACCAGAACACTTAGTTCTCAGTAAGTAAAATAAGAGACAGGGAAGATGCTGCTCAAATACTCCAAATAGTAAATGAAAACATGAATAAAAATAATGATCTTGCAGACTTTGTAAATAGAAATAATTTGAATAGAGTAAGAGCTGATTTCCAAAATATAAATGTAAATTCAGAAAATATTAGTGAATTCCCAACCCTGACCTACAGCGAACTTATATTAATTGCTTGTGGGACATACCAATTAAAACAAGCCCGCTCTTATTACGGGGAGCATATAAGATTTAATGGTTGTTATCGTATAGAAGTATGTAGGGATAGAAGCAAGTCAGTAGATGTCAGTGACTTTGGCTCCAATTTTTCTCTAATAAGAGCCAAAATTGCAAGCAGACACATCAGTCGCAAAGTGTATTTCGTATACATATTGATTAATACAACTGACACTGGTCGTGCAGCAATAAAACAGTATTGCTGCAACTGCATCGTTGGTCGTCGAACTGTAGGATCCTGTGCCCATGTGATGACTGTTATTTGGTATTTAGGATGGGCAAGGCATCAGTCTAATGTTTTCCCACCTGCTCAGTTTCTAGACGATGTTTTGGTGGTGTATGACATGGATTAAAGAGCGGAATGTGTGCTAAAACCATGATACTCTAAAAAAATACTTATAATCCTTTATGTTGTTAATGAATTGATCTGATTTATTACACACTAGCTGATGCCCGTGACATTTAGGTTTTTAAAATCCTGTGGGAACTCCCGGGATAAAAAGTGGCTTCTGACACTCTCATGAGAGTGAAAAATCACGCTGAAGATTGAAGGACAAATCAACAAAAAAACACTTTTGCATTTATAAGTTTTTAATACTAATACATGTATTGAAAACCGTTTATCAAGTGCCAAACCTTATTGTATGTATAATATGTTTGTACAATTGAAAATCGATGTTATGGAAAATAAATATCATTTGTAACATTGAAACCCTATCTTTTTTTAAATCCATATTTTTACCAATTAATCGCTGTATTATATACTGTTGATTCCATATAGTTTCATATGTGGGCACCTATGGGCCTAATTTACTATGGCCACCTGGCATTCCCCTTTAGGTTAATTTCAAGACAAAGAAGTTTGTGTGTATATTATATATAATAACACCTTATGCCCATGACTCTTTGTCGTTTAGATAATCGCCGATCGTCGATCGTCTGCTCGTTTGCCCACTATTCCATAAAAAACACCTCTTAATCGAAATGTGCTCATGTCTATAAATAGTATTTCATCAAAGTACTGCGGGAAACTGTGCATCGCAATTACTCATTTAACAGATATATATTTACTTATTTATGTTCTTTTTACCCGGCTACATTTAATATTCTGGTTAGTAGTCGATAACCCGTACATACAGAATAGATCATAGATAAAGCAGATTTTTACCTAATTCAAACTAGGTATTTCAACTTTTGTAAAATCGTTGCCATGTAAAACAATCTTTCATTAACTTGATATTGAAAGTACTTACTCAGACATTTCGATAATTTGACGTATTAAGAATGCTTGACAATTGATATTCTTCTGGCTGTAACTTATTTAGACACAGCGGAAATCACCAAGCACAATAGATACCTTACAATACCGGCTACGAATGCCTACTACTGTACAAGAAAGTTGAATCCCTAAGTGGGAGAGAGATAGTAGTGACTGTCTCGTTTTAAAGTATTTCTGGTAGTGACCGACCGAAGGTTCGGTTTCGGTTTCGGCCAGTTTCGGCCAAAAAATCTAGTTTCGGCCGTGGTTTCGGTTTCGGCCAAAAAATAGCCGAACCTTCGGCCGCGCCGAAACTCGAGTGATTGTGATTAATCGTGCGTCTTTCGGCGAACTTTGTTACTCACTCGTGCTCACACGCTCACATGGCCGGCTCAGTTCACTCCCCGTAATTCCATTGTTAATCGAATTGAATTGATTCTATGATTAACATATGACATACTGTATTCGTTTAGTTCAGACATATTCATGACACAAACCATAAAGAATACAATATTTTCACAAAAAAAAAAACCGACTTCAAGAACGACCAAATTGAATTGAGTTATTCGTCAATTTGTCGCGCACATACATAATGCAAATTGAAGATTTATATGATTTTCTCATGGACGACATGTCAGAACTGGACCAAATTAAAATGGGACCACATGGGAACCACCAGCTTTCAAATGAAAAAGAATCATTAAATTCGGTTCACCCAGTCAAAAGTTATGAGGTAACAAACATAAAAAAAACAGTCACATTGACAACCTCCTCCTTTTTTTGAAGTCGGTTAAAAATATATTTACTACGTACAGTATGTAGCGGACCCTACTTTGTATAGTTTGTATTATAATAATATAGTTAATATATTTGTGTTTATATAAATATATACTTTGTAATAATTTAAATATTTAATGTTATTTAATATTCTATAATTACATAATTATATACTTTTATATTCAATTAATATACATATTATAAACAATAATATTATATAAGATAATTTTATTATGTGTCGAACAAACTGACAGGAGTCAAACATTTTCATAAATATATTTCATCGAGCGCAACATCACAGCGGCCGATAATGCGGGTGCATTTCCGAGCGACTGAGAATTGCGCTCGTTAGATAAACACTGCTACCGCCTTTATTTAAATTGTTAATTGTTACTTCTTTTATTTATATTCTTAAATTCTAGTATTTTCTCTCCTTCTAAACTATTTCTATATATGTTCGTGTTTGTGTATTCCTTATGTGAACTGTGTACCTTCTGTGCTTCATTATAACTTTTACCTATCAACATTAGTGTGGACTTTTATTTTGGACTATCTTTAAGTTATCTATTAAATTCACTTCATTCTCACACGATCCTATAACTGGTGACTCCGACGTGATCACGAGGAAAAATACCAGTGAAAAATTCCGAAAGAACAGCAGGAATACGCGGAATCATGTCGCGTTAGCGTACGGGTACCTCCTTTTTACCCGGAGAAACCGGCGTTATGGTTTGCGCAGCTAGAAGGACAATTTATTCTGGCGAATATTTCGAGCGATACGACCAGATTCTACCATACCATCGCCCAATTGGAACCACAATATGCAGTGGAGGTGGAAGATATTATCACCTCACCGCCTACTAGCGGAAAATACGACAAGCTAAAGGCTGGGCTAATTAAGCGACTTTCAGCGAGCCGTGAAAAGAAGGTGAAGCAGTTGCTTACCCATGAGGAGCTTGGTGATAGGAAGCCGTCACAATTTTTACGGCATCTACAAAATTTAGCTGGTCCCGGTGTACCAGAGGAATTTTTGAAAACCATTTGGTCCAGCCGCTTACCACAAGGGACCCAAACGATCATCGCTTCCCAGCTGAAAGCTTCGTTGGAAGAGCTGGCGGAATTGGCTGACCACGTACATGATGTGGTCCCATCCTACCAACACGTAGCCTCCACATCCCAAGCACCACCGGACGGTATAGTGGCCACCATGGAGCGACAAATAGCAGCGCTCACGGAACAGGTTAGAACGCTGTCAACCGAGGTTAGGAGATCACGAGCGCCACGACGGGGACGAGATGATCATCGTTCCAGTAGCTGTCATCGCCGTCGATCTCATTCCACAAGGTCGGCATCTAAATACCGAAAATATCCCATGTGCTGGTACCATCAAAAATTTGGGGGTAAAGCAAACTATTGCGTTTTAAACCGTGTGATTATTCGGAAAACGACGCGGGCGGTCGATAATGGTGGCAAACGATTGCCGCCACCGGTCGCCTCTTCGTTACGGATGCAAAAACGAAGGTAGAATTTTTAATTGACACTGGTAGTGATTTGTGTGTTTTCCCTGTGAAATTTTTAAATATACAAAACCATATATATATATATATAAAACCAGTTTAAACTATTTTTGAATTGTGTGCCGCTAATGGCAGTAGAATAACAACATATGGTTATAAAAATCTTATATCATTTCCTTACTAATAGTGGAAACCATTAGTAAGACAACAAGTAGTTAAACATTATTAAATATATAATGTGAAAACGTAAATAGTGAGTACTTAGTCAATAATATTTATTCAACATATAAATTTACAAGAAAAAATAAACACAACAAGAAATAAACTGAAACAAATAGTGGTCACTATTTTAGCACTTCTGCATGGTTAATTTTAAATTATTTACCACCTCAAAAAACAAAAAACCTTCTTTATTTTGAAAAAATATACTACATAAAAAAACTGACTTCAAAGAATTCAAAAGAAAACTCCATGCCTAGAAACACGCGTAAAATCAATTGGCTCTCCTTAAATTACTATGTGGCAACTCTTGTGTATTTTTAAGTATTTATTTATTAAAACAAAGTAGTGTTATAGTGTGTGCTATGTACCTAACACATGTTTGAAGTCGGTGCTAAGCCCAAAATAATACGAACAATTACAAAAATCTAAGCGACCTTTATCAAAATTAAAATAGGCCACGGATTTATAAAAAAAAAAATTGCGTTGAGCGTTGAGTCGCGTAACCGCTCTAGATGGTGTTGCTCTTTACGACTTAGAGCCCAACGAAATTCCTAACAAGCTGCATGATGAAAAGCGAAGAAGCGTTACATACGCAAAGAACTACAGTTAAGACTAAAATTGTAAATATATAAATGAACCCACTAAAATAAACTATAATATAAGTGTGAGTTCCCAATCCGAACTTCAGCTTTGCATGTCTTTTTTTCCTACAGACGCCTAGTTTCTCTATCTTCTATCTCTTAATCTCACCTGTCAGATCACATAAACAACTTCAAAGAATACAACTCAGGCCCTATTCATGTATATGGTCTGTAAAGAATCTTTCTCTAACCCCTAACCGTTTTACTTTCTATTATCAGCTCATGTGAATAACTGAATGAAAACGACTAAAGGTAACATACATTTGACATTTGAAGAATTATCCTACAAATTCTAACCGTTAAGAAATTGTACCTTCTATCATCAGCTCATCATCATAAAATGATGACCACCAGACGCAAATACCGGAATAACTAGAAAATATATTATGATAAACATGGAACGTGCCTAAAAATTTTTTGGTTGTCCCTCGATTTCCTTGAGATCCCATCATCAGATCCTGATATGGTGCCAATAGGACTACCTCGGGTGCATGCCCTTCCGAATACAAAAACAATTTCCAAAATCGGTTAACATGCATAAAAACACATACCCTAATTACCTAAAATATAACAACTTTTAAAAAAATGGGTTTGATTCACGTATTTTTCAAGGGCAAAAAAGGTTCGGTTTCGGCCGAAACTGAGAGCCAGGCCGAAGGTTCGGTTTCGGTTTCGGCTGAAAAACCAGTTTCGGTTGGACACTAATTTCTGGTTTAGCTTTCTGGTGTTCATTGATTCATTCGCGCTCTCAGGAACAAATTCTATTACACAATTGCATTGCACTATTGCACAATATTGCACAATTGTTAGCAATAAATGTGCTTCCATGGTCAAGTTCTGTATATTTTCGATACTAGCTTTGAATTGTGCTTTTTTCGTGTATCATTATATGTATATATCTAGATGCCTTCGCAATACAAAACAACGGGTGACGGATCAGCATTGTTTTGCTATAGTGCGTGCAAATCGAACGTCACACCACAGAATAACTAATAGTACTAACGTACAGAAGTTCCACTCTCGAACAAAAGTCAAGTTTAGGCATAAAAAGATTTTAACTCTACTCACTCAATCACGTATTTTCCTTCGAAGGGGTAGTGTATGATCCGTATGCTAGGGTTATAGAATAGATGAGTAAACTCTGTAATAAATTTAACTTACTATATTGATATAGTAGTTGTTGGCGCCTCCACCCGCGTATATGTCGGTTATCGCGGCAAATAGTAGCCTATGTCTTACTCTGATGTATAAGCTATATTACTGTAAAGTTTCATCCAAATCCGTTCAGTAGTTATTGCGTGAAAGAGTAACAAACATCCATCCATACTTACAAACGGTGTCACCGGAGGCGGCTAACGGCGGGCTGTACTACGCGGCCGTCTTTAAGACTGTAGTCCTTGAGCGTGGGAATTTGTGATTGAACACCCACATTCATATTTTACATGCACACAAACGCATCGGGCACTGTTGCATACTAACCCTGGCAACTAATAAATTTACTTTCGGTTTTTTCTTCTAGTTACATATTCATTAACTGTTCGCCTTTGAAGAATGTTTAGAATGTCCTACAAAGCACGCAATGTATCTTAGTCATATCGGAAAGCCCGCGGGCTTTAGGTAACTCGTCAACGGCCGAGAATGGGGTTCAAGTGTACGTCTATTCATTTATAATTCATTTCATGGACAAATAATATATTTTTACACAGTATAAAATTAAGTCGCTCGCGCTATCTGTCAGCTTAGATCTTTTTTACAGTAATCAACGGATTTTAATGCTATGTTATGAAATAAAATTTGTATGATATATGTTATATTTTTGGAACATAATGTTTCTTAAAAATATAATTTTTGATCGCTTTTATTGCTCATATTGACTAAATTTTACTACATAGATCTTACTTACTTACGTACTTTTTTCACTTTTTGACAAAAAACGACGCTGAAAAAGTATGAAACAAGTTTTGTAAAGCCGTAGTCACGTGTTTTTAGAGTTATGGTACGTTTCTATTTTAATTTAAGTTTTTACTTTTTTATTTAAAATGTTTTGGTATAGTGATAATAATAATTTATATGCAAAGTATATTTTAAATACCTAACATAGAAATATAAAAAAAATGAATAAATACGAACAAAGTCACCAGCAAATGCTAATAATACCTATATATATATTTGAAATGTACAAGTAACACCCTTTCCGATGATACCAAACACGGCATATTTATGTCAAATTATTTTTTTAATACAGTACTTTATGTCGGCTAGAGGGCGCCACATTAAATTGAGTGACGCGTCATATAGCTTATAAGCAGCGGACGATCAAGACACTTCTAACGATACCTCATTTATCCAGTTCTAATTAGTAGTTAAGGAGCTATGAGGGAACAGATGAACATACATACATAGCCTGTCAAAATCATAACCCTCCTTTGGCTTTGCCGTGGTCGGGTAAAAAAATAAAAAAATACAGTTAATTTATAAACTCCTTCTTTTTTCAAGACGGTTAAAAAACAAACTATTTGTCTTAAAATTAATATTAAGAGTGTAAAACTTTGAAATGGAAACTTCCTAAAATATATAATACTAGCTTTTACACGGGGCTTCGCCCACACAGATTTTCATCCCCTGATTTACCCCCTTAGGGGTGGAATTTCAAAAATTCCTTTCTTAGTGCTCACTTACGTTATATAAAGAACCTACATGCAAAATTTCAGGATTCTAACTTCAGCGGTTTGGGCTGCGCGTTGATCTCTGGGTATGTCAGTCAGTCACCTTCCTCTTTTATTTATATAGATTACAGATATCAGATAATGTAAGGGATAGGGCATCTATTGTTTTACAATTCACCAATTGATTAAATTCGAACTTAAGGGATGAATAATAATGGAAATGACGTAAAGTATAGATGGCACCCTTTTTTACAATTTTTGTCTGTCTGTCTGTTTTTTGTGTCGGCTAATTGTGCCGGCTGGAGCAATTTTGACGGGACTTTTACTGATAGGTAGCTGATGATATAAGGAGTAACCGCGGTTGGTGTAGTATCGCGGGTAAGACCGTGGGGCTTTTTTTTTCAAAAAAGACAACTTCCGTATATATCCAATAAATCCTGTGTCGCGGGGGACTTTACAAACATACATGACACGGACACAATGGACACCCAGACTCAGAATAACAATTCGTGGATCACACAGTGTTGTCCCATGTGGGATTTGAACCCACAACACCTGATACAGTAGGAAGCGGCAAGGCAACCGCTTAAACCACTAGACCAACCATGCAGTCAAAAATAAAACTGTAATTTTAAGGTCTTTCATTATTTCAGTAGTAGTTATTTAATTCTAACAGAAATGATTAAAAAAATTTTTTTTTAACTTTTTTAAAAACAATTTCTCAAAGTGTCTCGGTCTGTCAAAGTGTATTCAAAGTACTCGTCAAGACAAATCAAACGACTCCAAACTCGATAGGTTCCGTCGTTACAAAGTTCCTATGACCACCTTCCAGCTTCAACATCAGATCAGCTCCATGTCATCATAATATATCATTGTCACGCTATATACATATGCCTACAAAAAATCAACACAATCGGTTGAAGGTATCTGCAAAACGAATTGCAAGATTCCGTCTTAATAAATATAGTTAGATATATACATACATAGCAAGTTAAAAAAAAAACATAAAAATAAGTTCTGTGTTAATAAAAAATACTAATATTTTTCTTTGAAATTATTCTTTAAAAAAAATTAAATTCAAGAATACAAATTAACAGTTACAATTCGACACTCACTGGCAACCCACCCTAAAACTTGTCATTTACGTATTATGGAGCTCAGTGCGAACTACAAACGGACGTGGTGTCACCTTGAATATTCGGCGGGCACTGAATTTTTTGAGCGCGATAAAACTTATTTATTGCAATTTACGGGAGACGATATCTACGTACTAAAATGTATGGAACTTTTGTCGCTAAAAATGAATGATGTTTAGCCTTAGATTATGGCTTTTTGGTGAGAATTAATAAAAAAACTAAAACGGTAAATCTTTTCTCCATACTTTTTTCTCGCGAAATAAGAAAAAAACATATAAAATAGAGCACGAAATAGGACAGAGTGTGCTAATTAAAAAGGTCGATTTCGATGATTTTGATCTTTGTTAAGGCTTTTTTTCACAAAAATAAAGAATTATTTTATAAATGTCACTCGGTAGATTGGTAGACTGATTTATTAAACTACTGAGATTTTTTATTTAGTGTCAAATATGAATTGAGTTGTTTGTGTTTTGCAAAACTGCAAGTGCCTTTTCGCGCGTTTTTAGGGACGCGCCCCTTAAGACGGCCCGGGACTGTCTCGCCCCGGACTTTGCGACGGCAGGGGTCCGACTGCGCCTCGCCCAAATGGGAGCTCGTATTTTCGAGTTCCCTGGGGCTGAAGGCGCCAAGACGGCGGACACATTCGCCGAGAAGCTGCGGGGAGTGTTCGCAGCTACGGAGGGTGTCAAGATCGCCAGGCCTACCAAATGCGCGGAGCTGCGCATTTTGAGCCTGGACGATTCTGTAACTATTGATGATGTCCACGTTGCAGTCCAGGAAAGGATGAAGTGCAACGTGGAAAATATCAGGGTTGGCACCATCCGTCCCGGTCCAGGGGGCCTTGGCGCAGTGTGGATAAGTTGTCCCGTGGCGTTGGCCAAAGTTTTGGGCGACGCCGGCAGGCTACTCATCGGCTTCGTAAGCGCTAGGATCACAGTCCTGGCGGCGAGGCCGATGAGGGGTTTCAAATGCCTGTCAGCGGGACACACTCGCGCCAAGTGCGATAACTGCTTTGACTGCAGCGGTCTTTGTTTCCGCTGCGGTCGACCGGGGCACAAGGCTGCGGAATGTTTTGCGGCCCCTCACTGCCCTATATGTGCGGCGGGCAATAAGCCCGCCAATCACCATGGGGCTGCAAGCCTTCCCGCGCTTCTCGGCAGACGTCGGGGAATAGCCAATCGACCCAGGCTGCCTCCGGCCGGATCAAATCGGATCACTTGTACATCCGATTCGAGCTCTCCCGGTCCCAGGGATGACACAGCGCGGCATCCTTCCCGCTTTCCGCGGTGGGCTGTTGCTAAGCTGAATAGGGACGGACCTACTAGAGGAGGCGGCCATTGTTCAATCTTGGCTGTCTCCCCAGGCCCCGACCGAGTAGGTCGGCGTGGACGTAGGGGCTGGCCGTTTTCGCGATGCGATTACGCAGGTTTGCGATACGGTCATGCCTCGCATCCAAGGTCGTCGGCCGCCACGGAAGGAGGTCTACTGGTGGTCCCAGGAGTTGGCGGACCTCCGTGCGGCTTTTACTCGTGCCCGGAGGTCCTACACCCGCAGCAGGCAACGTCAGCGTAGAGACGGTGGCGGGGACCATCTTCATAAGCTGAAGCTGGCCATTTGCCGCGCCAAAGAGGTAAAGAGAAAGGAGATGCTGGAGAGTCTCGACCGTGACCCCTGGGGTCGCCCATACCGTGCGGTGCGTCAGAAGCTCCGCACTTTGGGCCCCCCCTTATCAAGACTCTCCGGCCCAGCTTTCTGCAGGAAGTGGTCGAGGGCCTTTTCCCTGAGCGGGCGGAGCACACACCCCCGTCGATGGCCTATGCGGTCATAGACGACGGGGGTAGAGAGGACGACGTGCCGCCCGTTAGGGAATCGGAGGTTGTGGCGGCTGTTCTTCGGATCCGTTCCAAGAACACCGCCCCCGGGCCGGACGGGGTTCCAGCCCGAGTGATGGCCCGAGCCCTCGATCATATGTCGGACCGCCTCAGGGAGGTGTTGGACGCTAGCCTGGCGTCCAGACGCTTCCCTGAGTGCTGGAAATGCGGGAAGCTGGTCCTATTGAGGAAGCCGGGACGGCCTGCCGATTCGGTCGCGGCCTATATACCCATCGTGTTGCTGGACGAGGCGGGTAAACTTTTTGAGAGGATACTCTCCTCTGCGGCAGCTCTTGCAGCTGCTTCACGACAACGCGCAACCCCATACTGCGCAACAGACAGTCTCCAAGCTGAAAGCGCTGGGGTTGGAAGCTCTCCCTCATCCGCCATACTCACCAGACCTTGCACCTACCGACTATTACTTTTTCCAAAATTTAGACAACTTTTTAGTGGGTAAAAAATTCAATTCCCGAGAGGCAGTACAAAATGCCTTTGAAGAGTTTGTTGCCTCCCGTCCAGCTGATTTTTACAAGAAGGGCATCAATAAACTGCCAATGCGTTGGCAAAGATGCGTCGATTGCATGGGTGATTACTTCAACCTATTAAATTACCTAGTAAACTACCTTCACAGAAGATAATATAGTCCACAAAGACACAAGGCCTTCAATAAAACAAAGAAGTGTTGGAATTTATTTTGCTTCTCGACAGGATCAATTTGATTTCACCCAGCTATAGAATGAATTTAATAAGGATGAATACGTGACTGCGTTTCTTCACAAGTTCGTTGTCAGCCTTTGAAGTGGGAACGCTCGTTCTTGAAGGTATTTTAAAACCAGAGAGTTGTTTTTCCTGTCCATTGAACATGTGTTGTATACATTCATTGTTTGGTAACGTTTTAGCTGGTTCCAGTCTATCTTAATACTCAAAACCTCTCAAACTTTGGGTTGATTTCCCACCATCTGGTTAGAATTATTGCAGTATTTAATTAGGTAGTAGCACCTCGCTACGTAGAAGAAAAACAGATTCAATACTGAAACAAAACATCAAAGTATATTAAATAATTTAATATCCTTTCCTGTACTGTAAAATCCGTTGAGTAGTTTAAAAGATTTTCTTAACATAGTATAAAATGAAGTCGCTTACGCTGTCTGTTCGCTTAGATCTTTTAAACTACCTACTCAACTGATTTTGATGCAGTTTTCAGCACTAGATCTCAGATCTAATAAAAAAAAACCGACTTCCAAAAAACATCCAACGAAAACTCTCTGCCAAAAAAACACTTAAAAGCGTAAAATAAACTGGTTCTTCATAAATTGCCTATAACTAATTCTTTATTCATTTCAAGAGTAGTATTATAATGTGTGCTAGGTACCTAGAATCTGTTTGAAGTCGGTGCCAAGTGACTATCGCTTAGACTTTTGTAATTGTTCGTTTGTATTCTTTTTGGCTTAGCACCGACTTCAAACAGATTTTAGGTACCTAGCACACATTATAATACTACTATTTAAATGAATAAAGAATTAGGTATAGGCAATTTATGAAGAACCAGTTTATTTTACGCTTTTAAGTGTTTTTTTGGCAGAGAGTTTTCGTTGGATGTTTTTTGGAAGTCGGTTTTTTTTATAAAAAGTTTTTATTTTTCAGTTTTTAGTGCAAACAATCGTAGGTAAGTAGTAAGTTGAACTATTTCATCAAATTTCATCATCAAGAATACAAATGAAGGTCTAAACGTACGTGTAATATTGAAATCATCCTCTAATTCCTAACTGTTGAAGAGTTTAACCTTCTATCATCAGTTCACCTAAATAACTTGAAAGTATACGACTGAAGGTCTTTAGATACGTATGAAATTGAAAGAATTATCCTCCAACTCCTAAGCGTTGAGGAGTTTACCTTCCACCTTCCATCATCAGCTTACCTAAATAATTTGAAAGAATACGACTAAAGGTAAACATATATACATCTGATATTTAAAGTATTATCCTCCAACTCCTAACCGTTAAGGAGTTGTACCTTACATCATCAGCTCATCATCATAAAATGATGACTACCAGACGCAAATACGGGTGTAACTTCAGAAAATATACGAAAAACATAGTATGTGCCTATAAAAAATGAGAGTTTCCCTCGATTTCCCTGGGATCCCATCATCAGATCCTGATATGCTGGCAATGGGACCACCTCAGAAGCATACCCTTTCGAATACAAATTTTTTTTTTTAAATCGGTCCACAACTGACGGAGTAATCGGGTAACATACATAAAAAAAAAAAAAAAAAAAAAACATACAGTGGAACATAGAACCTCCTCCTTTTTGGAAGTCGGTTAATAAAAAAGGTGGTTAACGCATCGCCTTGTTCTTAAAGGCTCCACGTACAACGTCCAACACGCGACACGCACTAACTATGCTATAAACTGGGGTACTTTTCGTCAGTATCGTATAAGTTTTCGATACTTGTACGATACTGACGGTGGTGCGTTATCCACTCTTTTTTATTTGATCTGAACCCTAGATAAAGTAACACATGCATAAGTAAAGGAAATCCGAGAATTTGAAAGACTTTCGTGCTAAGCCGGGCCGAGTCGTTGTCGCTAGTAATAATAATTATTGATCAATCTATCAACACTTCATCAGAGACAGATTATAAGATCTCGCTACCCTCCTAACGAGAATGAATGAAAGTTGATACATATAAACTTAGAAAATATTTGTATTTGTCTTGAAAGAAATAAATATAAACCAAAAATCTGTTACTTCTTAAGTGCATTGGATAATTTTATCGGCGTGATCAATACGTATGTATGTATGTATGATTGTATGTTCATGTGAAATTATTAGCACAAAGTCTGTGATATACTCGTATATTATAGACCGACGGACGGAAATAATGAATCTTATAAGATTTCTGTTTTACCCGACTACGACGAAGCAAAAAGAACAGGTAATAAGTTTTGGCAGATCAGGTATGTTTGTATGTTCCACCGTAGCTCCTAAACTACTTAACAGATATTAATAAATAAGGCAACAAAGGCTATATAAATTTTATCAAAAGTTTTTACGTATTTGTCCTGTAGTATTTTTTTCTAAGGAACGAAAGAGTTACTTAGTAAACAAACATTTTAACGAACAAAAAACCAACTTCAAGAACTGGAGCAAATTATAATGGAACCAAACTTTCAAATAAAAATAGAATCATCAAAATATGTTCACCCAGTCGAAAGTTCTGAGGTAACAAACATAAAAAAAATGTCGATTTGGGAACCTCCTTTTTTTAAATCGGTTAGAAAAGAATACTTACTGAATGAAATCACTATAGAGAAGAAGCCACGAAATCCTATCGTCTTCGGTTGAACAAATACGTTGACAATAAACCCTATCGCCATGAACACTAGGTACACCACAATATATATACAGTACGTTTTAACGTACAGTCGCCTGTCCTGAAACAAAAAGAATAACACATTAAATATCGTCATAAACGTCACTGAAAAGAACAACTCACCTTGGGACTATATAGTGTGTTGTAAATCATAAGTTACACGCTTGTTATGAAATATATTTAGCTTTAATTCCGCGAGACAAATATCCAGGTCTGAAAGCAGGGCACAAATCCCACCGTCATGCATATGTACACATACAAAACAATTTTTTTGGACCTGGATATTTGTCTCGCGGAATTAAAGCTAAATATATTTCATAGCATTTAATGTCATGGATTTCCGCAAAGTAACGCCTGATTCCATAACTTACGCTTGTTATGTTTCCATACTCATCATCTTCCTAGCCTTTAGGCGCTATTTAGTGCGACGCGGACCGTGCGGCCGTAATTCGACCGACACGTGTGGATTAGTGCATGCGTCCGTCACGGATGAATTCATCGTTCAGTGCTGTGCGGCCCGTGACTGAGAGTTGTATAGTCAAATATAAAAAAAATATGACGACGACGATAGTACTTCACATCCGCCTCGCACGACCGTCCGTCGAGCACTGAGTAAGTTAGTACATATTTTTATACTACACCTGATCGGAACAGTAGTCATTATTCCCTGAAAATGAAAAGAGAACGTTAGTCTTTTCCTTGACCTGAATAAGCGGGAGGAAAAAATGTATGAAAATCCATTTCTAACGTGTTATAGCGGGAGAGAAAGTTGTGTGAATTTTCATTTCTCATGTGTTATCTTATCTATGGCGCGCGCCTGCCCAAGGAGTTTCATATAATTTAAATATGGAATCTCCGTGCCACTGACATCCTTTTGTGAAGAATAAAAAAAAACAAAAGAAGCGCGAAATATCGGTCAAATTCTAAGCTAAATTGTGTCTTACATACATGGTGTCTTACGTTTTGATTTAAATACTTTCTACAATACAAGTCTTTAAATGTTCCTCACAGGTGTAGTATAAAGCACTGTGTAGCACTCGGGTGAAAGTCCCAATCCTACCTCGGGAGTATTGTGGCCCTAGGCTGCGCCTTCGGGCCACAAACTGCTCCCTCGCTAGTAATCGGTCCCTTTCCTCCCTCGGTGAACAATGTACTATTATCTATGCACTGAGCCACAACGTTACGAGCAATAGGCGTCCGTGCGCGGACCTCCGCGGCGTGGAGGAGTGGCGCGGATATAGGCGTCCGCGGTTATCGCGGTGAGCTCCGCATAGCACTAAACGCGCTGTATAGGCTTAAGCCGGACATACACGTTCAAGTATACTTGCGCAAGTCTACTTGAACGTGCATGTCGGCCTTTAATACACTGTACCATCCGTCGCGGACATACGCGTAGGTCATCCGTGTCGCATTTCATGGCGCCTTATTCCAAATATTATTTGAGGTCGGCTATTAGTTCAACCAATTTAACTTGAATGAAAGTTTTTCCACAGAGCACAGAGCAGGCATCAGACCTTCGCAATCCTGAGGGCAAACTGAATTCGAAGTGCCCTCAAATATACTGCCAACTAGTAAACTAGTTGGCAGTATATTTGATGGCACTGACTTCTCAATCACGATTGCCATAGATGTTCATGACAACCGAGACTGATGGCTTAACATGCTCTCAAAGGAACAGCTTATTAATCCATGTTAATATCACAATTTCGTAAGTAACTTTGTCTGTTACGCTTTTACGGATAAATTGCTGCACCGATTTCAAAGAAGTTGGGTATGGAGATACTTTGATTCTTGAGTAAGGACATAGGCTGTTTACTGCGATAACCGACATACACACAAGCGGAGCCACAGCTTAAAGCTGGTTCATAAATAAGCCAGGTGTAGCCAACTTGTTCCCAAATAGTCAGAATGTTTTTTAATCATTTCAACAACCACCTATTCTTACAACAGAATAATGCACGTATGTATAGTGTGTGGGTCTGCCCTTATTTTGATACTGTGTACATAGTTCAAGGCACCGACCGCCGCCGCGCCGCGGCGAGAATACGACCAACTATATGCGATTTTCTCTCTCAAGAAACACACAGTAAATATACATTCGGCGACGACTCGCTTTACTAGGTAGTTTTGTCGCTGAGCGACAAGAGCTTTCAAAGATAAACTCGCTCAGCTAAACTCGCTCGGCGATGCTTGCTTGCTTGATCATTTCTATAAAGCGCTTTGAAATTACACGTATGGATCAAATCATTACAACTGTCATTGTTTAGTTCAGACGACGACGATGACGATGTATTTTACGATAGTGTTTATGAAATGGCAGCGACCGCGGGAGTGGCACGATATGTAATCGGTCGTCGCACTTGAACACTCGCCTATAGCCCAGCGGCTGCGACAAAACTATTGAAACTACATCCTCGCTTCCCGCTATTCGCCAACTCGTTTATAGTTTCTAGTTCTACTCGTTTCTCGTTCATCGTCGGCGGTCAGACCCACAGAACACGGTAGATTGGTGAAAGAGGCGTGGCACGTGTGCCGAAAGCTTGCACTATAGTGCATAGTATTAATGTCGCCCGCTCATTACGCAGCGAGATTCACGGAACGGCGTTCGCAGCGTAACAAAACAACAAAAACTTCATTACGATGCCGTATTGTGCAATCACTAACTGTTAAAATAAGAGTAGTGAAGTTAGTATGAAGAAAGGAGGCATTTCCTTTGATCAGTAAGTACTATTTTTTTGTAAAAACAAAGATAAACAAGAATCAAAATGTTCTTTCAACCAGTATTTGTTGTCAACTAGAAGCAATTATCTATTTACTTTCTCATTAAGATACTGGATACATTACGTTCAAAACACAATATTCGTACTTATTCCCGTGAAGTGACCGCGCAATGAATATCGAAATAAACAATCATTCTGAACGCTCAATTAAACTGTTTGCACGAAGTACGGATGCCCGATGCGACTTGCGCTAGAGCTTGATACACTACGTAGGTGAATGTATCGATAAATTGTAATCGTGCTGATCCTCCATGCGAAATCGGTTACTTCAGTTCTCTGTCGAACACCCAGCATCACACGTTCCATCGCACGCTGAGCGTCTTTAAACTTGTGGACCAGTCCAACGGTGAGTGTCCACTCAGCTCCATATGTTTATCTTTACGAGCAGGACGCATTGGTTAAAAGTCTTGGCTTTCAGTAATTGCGGGATTGGCGATTGGAAGATATGAAAAACTCATATGCTGCTCAGTATAAACGAATTCTTCTATTAAGGCCGCCCAATCAAAGTTGTGCCGGCCTAGTTGGATAGTTTTGCCAAGATAGACGTATTTTTGCACAACCTCGATAGTAACGCCAATTACGGCCACGGAACTCCAAGATACATGCATATGATTTTGGTCTTGCCAATGTTCCTCCGAAGTCCCACTCGTTTCGAAGAATCGTCGAAACTGTTGAGCATTTCTTCGAAATCATGCAGAGACTCTGCTAGGTTCTCAATGTCGTCTACAAATGGCAAATGTGAGATGTATTTAGACAATAAATTGTTTCGTTAATATTGATTCCTCGTCCGTTCCGCCTCCAAAACGACGTCTTTTGAAGACATCTTCCAATGCATTGGTAAACTCCTAAACTAATGTCTTCTTGTCTAACACCACGATACAATGGAATTGGTCTTGTGCTCTATTCTTGAATTTGGCCGGTCATCATTGCGGCTTCGTACAGACATCACAGCACTTGGACATATCGGCAATTTACTAGGCATCTATGCATGGATTCCAGAACTCGATCTCGATGGTGTCGAACACACGTACGCTAAGCAGAGAGGCAGGTTGCATTCCTCTATCTTGCTAACGAGCCATCGTGGCTCAACGAGTGGCCTCACGCCACGCCTCTACGGGCGGAGGCCGAAAGCCGCTCTCCGCTCGGAAGTCAGCCGTCCGCCGATAAACTTCGGCGAGCACTTCCGTCTCCAAATCTCACGGGGTAGCTCCGGCCAAAGCGCACGCTGCCTCGGCTGACATGGTACAGTTACTGCATATGGATCTCAAAGCTTATACCCTCTGAGGGCGCCAGAGGCGTGCCCTATTCTGGGCGGTCAGAGCAGCCACCCACACCGGTGCACCGTACAGTGCCATTGACCGGATAATCCTCGTATATAGCTGTCTTGCCGCAACGCTAGCTCCACTCAAATTGGGCAGAAGTCGCCCCAGGGCAGAGGCAGCGTCGACCAGCTTTGAAGCAAGCCGTTGGAAGAGCCCCCTGCCGTCCGTGCCGAAGATGAGGCCCTCAGATACATCATCTGGCCCTGATCCCCCGATTCCCTGACGGCGGAACATCGCTCTCCTACTCCCAGTCGTCTCCGACCGAGAAGGCCATCGACGGTGGGAGCTTGCCCCTACCTAGGCCAACGGCTGGCGACGCCCTTGAGCATAGCATTAGCTATATTGTAGACTCCCAGTTTAAGAGAAAAAACTAAAAATTAAATAACCCCCTACGCAAGCACTTTATTGAGTAATCGTACGCCGAAAATGCCTTACATCATTTTGGAAAAGAGCTGATACTCTTACACTGATTTGCCAATATTAACCAAACATAGCTAAGAACCACCGTAATAAAGCTGGCTTTCAAATAAAAAAAAACGCATCAAATTCGGTCCATCCATTTGAGATCTGCGATGCCACAGACAGACACACACACACACAGACAGACAGACCTCGACGTCAAACTTATCCCTCTTTTTGCGTCGGGGGTTAAAATAAAAAAGACTTTAGACCACTGTTGAACATAGGCACACTAATTTTAAGTACAGGGTTTGTATATGGGGTCGAGACGGGTTTTCCCTTTCATCCGCTTCAGAGGCTAGCCGCGAGGAGGCGACGTACGCGTGTGCCGTACGTCGCCTAAATCGAAAGTCTACCAGCAGACGGTGCCCGCTTCAGTGCGGGCAGGCGCTGAGAGGGGTCCGGATGTGTTAATAGCAGCATTTCCCGGATCCCTACCTTCTCAGACTCAGAGTGGCACACCGTGTGGTCGTTCCGGTAAAAAAAGGGTTTGTGTCAAGTTTTCTGCCTCTTTGCAGAACTATTGCGCTGTAGTAGTTTGCTCCCTGCTCTTACAAAACCCACAGGAGGAACAGGGGTGATAAGATAACACTAGGTACGTATTTTAAATCCGTCACCACGTGAAGAATCGATCATTCAATAATAAAAATTAATTTACCCACTTTTTTTACTATATTGAAGTTCCATAGATAAACTATTTTGGAGTTTTTTAAGTTCCAACAACCCGGTATGATTGCCAAAGATGTTCGTAGTAACTTACTTTATGTAATCCAAGAAGTAGAACAACTGAGAAAATGATGGAGAACAGAGCCACGAAGCCGGTGAGGACCATTGATGTGGTGTCAGCATTTTTAACCACAGTCGATACTGAAGATGGATTAAAGACCAATGTGAAAAAGGCGACTATCCAAATGATCTGAAAAAAAATATGAAAAATATTTAAATTTTTAATATTGAAATAAATATTTCGGATATCTAACACACAACGCCATCTAGTCCCGAACTAAGCAGAGCTTGTACTCGTATTGTGAGTACTAGACAACTGATGTAAATACGTATACTTATACTTTTTTTATGCAATAGGGGGCAAACAAGCAGCGTATCGCCCGATGGTAAGCAATTACAACACTCACAACACCAGAAGCGTCACAAGTGCGTTGCCGTTGGGGAAATGGAGAGGAAAATGGGGGGGGGGGATATGCGCCCCCGGTATCCTCACTCACTCAGTAAAACACAGCGCAAGCACTGTTTTCTGTGAGGCCGTGGTGTCACTCCAGTCGAGCCGGCCCATTCATGCCGAAGCGTGGCTTTACCACGGTGACTACATTATGATCTACATATCTACTACTGATCATTCAAACATTCGGTCCGACCCAGGAATCGAACCCGAGACCTCAAACACAGAAGTCGCGTAACGTTAATTTCAAACATATCACACAAACGTCGTCAGTCTGATTTCTAATTAGGCAGGGCCAGTATATTAGCGGAGTTCTGTTAAACATGTTTAAATGTGTCGGTTTCATCAGCCTATTGCCGTGCATTGCGGAACGAAAGCCACCCTCAAAGAGCGCTGAATATATAATACATTACAGATTAGCAACCCAACATAGGTTCTCACGAAAGTCTGTGGAATTCTCTGATTCCCTCCACTATAATATGCATCTATTACACATAAACCTTCCTCCTGTAATCATTCCAAGTCCCTCCATTCAAAACAGCACTAAATACGTTGAGTGGTTTAAAAGAAGAAGACAGCGGAAGCCGGTTCATACTGTTACGAATAATAATAATCTTCAAGCCTTATCTGCGCAAACAAATACACACACACACACTTCTTATCGATCTCCTGAGGCAAGGAATAATGGACCTTATTTCCATACATATAGTGTCGGATATCGATTGGTTGTTGCCTAATTATTATTAACTTCGATTATTTTCTAGATTAGTTTCTAGAAATGGAAGAGTAATAATAATATGAGTATAAATAGAGCGTCTCGCGGGCCGTTCATTTCAGTTTGAGCTATAGTGAGATAAACATCGAAGTGATATCAGCGATCAAACTAGCGACCTCGGCGACCTTTAAGGATTATAATTCGGAGTAGTATTGTGATTTTAATAGTGGTTTTAATAAAGTCTCTTTAACACGTCAAAAGGCTTCTTTCTCAAATAAATCGAACCCTAACACGTAACAATACTTACACCCGGACATATATCAAATGCTATTGCTCATCACATTATACTTTGTCCTGGGTTTGATACTAACATATATTATCCAGAATTTAGCAATCAACCTTTCCAATCATAGGATGGTCATACGGTACCCTGATCTCTTCCGAGCCTTTAGTCTTAGTCCTGTAGTAATCACCCAGGCCGTGGCCTTTACCGTGGGAGACCTACGCTTCGGCATGAATGGGCCGGCTGGACCGGAGTAATACCACGGCTTCATAAAACCGGTGTGAAACAGCGCTTGCGATGTGTTTCACCGAGTGAGTGAGGATACCGGATGCCCATACCTCAACTCTTCTCCCCACCCCCCTCCCTATCCCCCAAAGGCCGGCAACGCACTTGTGACGCCTCTGGTGTTGCGGGTGACCATGAGCGGCGTTGATCGCTTACCATCAGGCGATACCTCTGCTCGTTTGCCCCCTATTCCATAAAACAGGCCATTTGTATTTATTCTTTATTGTACACCATAAACACATAAATAGGAAAAAAATACAAGAAAGTTTCATGTACAAAGGCGTGCTTAACCCAAAATTGAGTTTTCTGCCAGCAAACCCTGAGTGAATAGAGGATAGCAGAGAAATGTAAGGGCATAGTCATGCGTACTTAGGAATCAGAGAAATAATGATATTAATTTATACAGTAGAATGAATATATTATACATACATTTTGCAAGTTACACATATACGATATTTATGCGTAGATACATACAGGTATAGGTACATAAATACATATTGTCTGGTTATTGTAGGGACAGATAATAATCCCTGGTTTTCTCCCTGAACACACTCAGAGAAGGACTGGCGCGTATCGCACGCGGCAAGGAATTCCATAGCCGAACAGCTGCAACACTAAAGGAGTTATTGTAACAGCTCGAAGTATGAGAAGGAGTTCGAAGAAGGAGAGAAGAGGAAGAGCGACAGGGTTGGCTTCTGGGAATAAAGTGCTCGAAGCGGTCGCGAAGATATGAAGGAGAATTGGGATTGTAAATACACACATCAAAAGTGTCTAGGGATCAAGCATTTTTATGCGGATTTCTTGAGATTGAGATGTGGCTTTGGCCCTGGCCTGCTCAGTCGCCAGACTTGAACCCGATTGAGCATGCATGGGATATGCTACAGAGAAGAGCTCTGCCGAATATGGAGGGTATCCAGTCGCAAGAAGACCTTTTTTTGTTGTTGTAACGAACATGGGCGGCCATTCCACAGCGTGATTTGGATGAACTCATTTTGAGTATGCCAAACCGATTCTTGTGTTGTTAGTGTTCGCGGTAGAAACACGGATTATTAATTGTTTAAGTTACCTAATAAAATTTTAAAGAAAACTGTTATTTCAGTCTTTTTTTCGAACTTTAATGTTAGTGGTTCAAATGTCAAAAATCCTTTTTTTAGGAAAATGGCAAATTTCTTTATTAATGCAAAGGTGACTTGGTTTATCGTTACTGTGACAAACGAAAACACTTTATTTGATGAATCCTTAAAGAAAATTTTAATTAATATCAATCAGGAGAAAAGTTATTGCAAAAATATATGTTGATCCCTAGACACATATGTTGATCCCTAGACACTTTTGATGTGTGTAGTTGAATACAATAAGGAAAGTATGTGTAGATCTCGACGCTGACGAATAGGTAACCACTTTAGTTGTTTCCGGAATTCCGAAACGTGGTCGAACTTTTTCAAACCAAATATGAAGCGGATACAAAGATTTTGTAGTCATTCTAACTTACTCCAAAGTTTTTCCATTCCATACAGGCCGGCTATTTTACACAAAAAGGATAATTTTTGTCTAGTAATCAATGGCTGAACGTAGGTCTCCCCCAAGGAGCGCCAACCATCCCGGTCCTGGGCAGTCCTCATCCATCATCTCATCATGAGACCTACGTTCAGCTGTGGACGGCGATTGGTTGAAATATAATCAATGGCTACGCAGGAAAACATACGTAAACTAGCAAACCCGGCGAACTCCGTTTCGCCACCAGATGGCTTCGTTTTATGTAACACTTTCCCGCTTTTCTGTTGAAAATTTTCCTGAATTTTCTTTGCTATAAACCTCACGGAGCCCGAGACCTTTCCAACGAATGCAAAACCGTGGAAATCGGTTCGTGCGTTCTGGAGTTATAGCGTCAGGAAGGAAAACCCGACTTATTTTTATATAGTAGATTTAATAAAATACAGTTGAAATAGAGTAGGTAATACATGTAAATCGAGTAGGTATCTAGTATATCTTTCCTTGATTATGATATGTGATATAGTTGGTAGCATACTGACTGAGAGAAAATAAAACAAAGTATTTAGTAAATTTATGAGTTGAAGAGTTTGCTTGTTTGAACTCGCTAATCTCAGGAACTGGTAGTACGATTTGAAAAATTCTTTCAGTCTTAGATAGTTCAGTTATCGAAGAAGGCTATGGTGTATTATCATCACATTATAACTAGGACTAAAAAACTAGGAGAAATAAATATTCTTCTCGAGAGCACCCATAGCGTGCGCTAGGTAAAATTTCGGTTAAAATTTCGCTAAAATAATTTTAAAAAACTAGAACAAGATGTCTTGCTCTTTAATTTAGTATACCTGCTTAGCTTTTTTATGGTAAGTAGGTATGTTCTGATGCGTGAAACATATATTTATAATAATAAAAAGGTTATTACCAACTGCACATAACCAACGACGTAACTGCAGAACTTACTAGCAAGGAGGTTTACACAAGTTCCACCTGTCCTTGGATCCAAACTGCTCATCGCCATTTTGAATCTGAAACGTAATCAATGACAGTTATTATCATCAGTAAACTTAATAATTTCACTGCTGGACAAGGTATTTCCTTGATAAGAAGTTTTGTCCTACAGGTGTAGGTAATTAGGTATGATGTCAGATGTTTGGTATCGATTTTGTTTCAGGTTTTCCTCCTCTGTGCAGTGCTGGTTTATCACGTATTTTTTTTTGTTGCATTCTCCTAGCAAATAAACTTTAACTGTGCCAAATTTCATACTCTCTGTTAGCGTAACTGCCGTGTAAAGGTTTTTTTTCTCCACGTATTAATATTAAGTATAGATAACAATTAACAGCTAAAAGTGGCAAACCCAGACAACCAGTACTTAATTTTCGCATTTGAAATTGCCATTGAATGTGGATTCCGTTTATTGCCTACAATGAGGTCATGTCTTAAGTCTCACTCCGTTCGTAAAGCCATACACGGTAGGGTTTACCTGTCAGGTTTACCTGTAAGTTACACCCGTCAAGTAAGCTGAGTAAGACATATCTGCACAATTGTGCAACATACGCGCTCCGGTTAACCTGACAAGTTCAACTGTACAGATAAACCTGTCAGGTATACCCTAATGTGTATGGCTACCTTTAAGCTGAGTTGAGTACATACCTGCACAGTTGAGCAACATACGCACCCCGGTTTACGTGTAAAGTTCAACTGTATAGGTATACCTGTCAGTTATACCCAACGTGTATGGCTACCTCTCAGATTACAAAACTATTTGTAACTAGCTAATACCCGCGCCACGGTGTTAGCCGCGGTAGGTACAACAGCAACGGCAGATAACGCCGTGGAACGAAGCTAGTCTAAAAAAATAGCCTAAGTTACTCCTTAAATCATATTTAAGCTATCTGCCAGTGAAAGTTCCGTTGAAACTAGTGCAGCTGTTCCAGAGATTAGCCGGAACAAACAGACAGACAGATAAAAAATCTAAATGGCTTTTTATGGCACATTTAGTGAAAACTGGTTATTTAAAATTTTAACAAAAACAAAAACCAACTTCAAGGTTCGACTCGATTTCTCTTGGATGCCATCATAATATCTTAGTGTCCTTAACGTGGTACCACCATTGGGATATCTTCTTTTCATTAAAAAAAAATCATCGAAATCGGTTCATAAACGACGAAGTTACCCGCGAACACACATTAAAAAAAACATATATACGGTCGAATTGAGAAACCTCCTCCTTTTTTTGAAGTCGGTCAATAGAAATTACAAACAGACACTTCAATTTTATTTATAGGTATTGATTTGAGGGCTATCTTAAAGGTCTCAATGATAACAAACTATCGTCGTTACAGCGCAATGGTTCATGAATGTTAATTATGTCTGAATCACTTTTATTATTACAAGCTTTTATCAGTTTCACCTGTCCTGTCCCGATGTTTGTCTGTAACTGTAATCAAATGTTGCAAGTTAAATTTGATAAACTTCTAGATTTCCGATTGAGCTGTGAAATATACATTTACTTCTGATGACAATGCAATCGTATATAATCGGTATTATTATTAATCCAAAATAGCCGCCGTAACAAAATGGCGGCGTGCATATTTCTGAACAACCCACCCAATATGGGTATCAAATGAAAGTTCTTAAAGTTATTTATTTTTAACCGACTTCCAAAAAGGAGGAGGTTCTATGTTCCACTGTATGTATTTTCTTTTTTTATGTATGTTCACCGATTACTCCGTCAATTGTGGACCGATTTAAAAAAATATTTTTGTATTCGAAAGGGTATGCTCCCGAGGTGGTCCCATTGCCTCCATATCAGGATCTGATGATGGGATCCCAAGAAAATCGAGGGAAACCCTCATTTTTTATAGGCACATACTATGTTTTTCGTATATTTTCTGAAGTGCCAAGCGACTATCGCTTAGATTTTTGTAATTGTTCGTTCGTATTCTTTTCGGCTTGGCACCGACTTCAAACAGATTTTGGGTACCTAGCATACATTATAATACTACTATTTAAATGAATAAAGAATTAGGTATAGACAAGAATTGGCACATAGCAATTTGTGAAGAGCCAGTTTATTAACCGACTTCCAAAAAGGAGGAGGTTCTATGTTACACATTCTGTATGTATTTTTTTTTTTTTTTTATGTATGATCACCGATTATTCCGTCAATTGTGGACCGATTTTGATATATTTTTTTGTATTCGAAAGGGTATGCTCCCGAGGTGGTCCCATTGCCACCATATCAGGATCTGATGATGGGATCCCAGGGAAACCAAGAGAAACCCTCATTTTTTATAGGCACATACTATGTTTTTCGTATATTGTCTGAAGTTACACCGGTCTTTGCGTCTGGTAGTCATCATTTTATGATGATGAGCTGATGATGTAAGGTACAACTTCTTTACGGTTAGGAGTTGGAGGATAAATCTGTGCACTTAGCACATGCGGTGAGTGTGGCATTATAAAGATATGATAGATACCTATACACCTATATACTTTCTCACAGAAAGCTGCTTACGTATTCGTCGGATTTCTTGTTTGAGCAGCTCGTCTGGATCCGTGCGAGCTTCGGGTGTTAGGTTTTATTTTCGTTACGGAATTTCTTGATTCGGTCGCCGCGCTAAAAGCCCGCTATAAAAGCTATTTAGTAAAAAGCGGTTATTTTAATATTACAAACAGACACTCCAATTTTATTTATTTGAATAGAGACAGCACTAAGGCTAAGTAATTTTGATTAAAAAAAACGGTATATCCCGCCAAAATCGGGACATCTGGGTATTTTATCAAACTAGTGCGGAAACTCTCGTATCGCAATTACTCCTTTATCAAATTTATATATAACTTTTTTATTAAATGCTATGAAATATATTTAGCTTTAATTCCGCGAGACAAATATCCAGGTCTGAAAGCAGGGCACAAATCCCACCGTCATGCATAGTCACATGCACATATGGGTATCATGCATATGCACACATACAAAACAAGTGAGAAATAATTAGCATGCCATGCAACCAAACCTATACTCGACACGTGTTTCGCCCCTCCAATGATTGCACCGGGGTCTATGTGGGTCAGACAGGCCGTAGTTTCGAAATTAGGTAAAGGGAACATGTTGCCGCTCACAGGAATGGCCATCCAGATAAATCACATTTCGCAAAAAATTTAATCGACACCGGCCACTCCTTGAGCGGCAACAATACCTATAACATTCTGCATGTTTGCGATAAGGGTTTCCGGCTGCGTGTGTTGGAACAGTTAGAAATATCAAAACATAACAATAATAATGCATATACACTGTTGAATGACCAAACAAACCAGCTGTGGATTTACCACTAGGCTGAGTAGCCTGGAGCCTAGGGCGGCAAATTTTAGGGGGCGGCAGATTTGGCGAAAAAATTTTTTTCTTATTAAAATAACATATGATCAAAAATACGGATAAAGGAAATCTTGAAAATTTTACAATACTTTAGGACCAAAGAGTGTGCCTATAGTTTACTCTCAACTTAAAAGTAAATAATCGCACCGACCGAAGTCCTTCGAACAACTTCTCCTTTTTGAAGTCAGCTAAAAAGTACCAAACACTTCGTGACACATATTTTCGTAAATATGGATTTTTAAAATATTGCAATAGCTGTAGCATAAAAGTAGTAATTTTTATTTTTTACTACATTTTAATCACCACTCAGGGCGGCATGAGGCTCTGGAATCAGTGACTGCACTATCCGGTTCGCCAACGGCTAATTGTGTCTGAGTCGGAATCTTCCTTCCGAGCCCTCTTTGCTGCCTTCTTTCACGAGATGACATCTTAGCAAAAGGGCCTGATGACTGCAAGGCCGCTAAAATGGTTGGATTCATTAAAAGAAATACAAAACAGTTTAAAAAGGCAACTACCAGTCTCCTTTTGTATAAAAGTTTTGTAAGAAGTGTATTAGAATTTTCTAGTGTCACTTGGAATCCTCTCTACTCGAATCATTCGCAACGGATAGAATCCGTTCAGCGATCCTTTACTCGTCATTTATCTTGGAAGCATGGGTTTGGGCGTAGAGCTCCTTACACAGATCGACTAAAACAATTTAAGTTAGACTCGCTTGGCAAGCGACGAAAAATGGCTGATTTGAACTTTTTGTATGGAATAATGAATGGTGAAATAACTGACTCCGATTTGTTGGGGAAAGTAAAAATGAAGGTACCAATTAGACCTCCACCACTCCGACAACCTATAACCAATTTGTTCGTTTTACCCAGATGTCGTACTAATCTTGGAAGAAATTCGCCAATGGTAAGAATGTGCAACACGTATAATTATCTTAACGCAAAGAATTTTAGTAGCGTAGATTTGTTTTGCAAAAGTAAAGCAAGGTTTAAGACTGTGATTAGTAAATTTTTGTAAATTTTTATTTTGTTTTTATTTTTTTTTCTTTATAAACTGTTATATCTCTCAAGGTAGTTAAAAGGTAATGGCAGAAGCTGTGGACACATATTATTTATGTATGTACTAGATCAAAACATAATGTATTTTAGATTTTAAGATATTATTGTACGATATATTGTTTGTGTTCCTTAAAATAAATAAATAAATAAATAAAAAGGAGGACCCTACGCTGTTATGTCTAAACTGGACAAATTACATAAGTCCTCACTACAATCACAGAAAAGTAAATGGATGGTTCTGAGGCAACGTTCACGGTGCCTCCGTAGATACAGTGCGGTAACCGTGTATGGCTAACCGCTTATACCGCTCTCTGAGAATGCCATATGCGCGACTTTCTCTGTGCAGTTAGAGCCACAGTCAAAACCCGTATACCAGTGACCAGTTTTGGAGCAAGCTATCGGAAACGCTCATCAAAGAGCCATCTTTCGTTAAAGGTTAGGCATAGATACTTGGTTTAGGCCTGAACCGGTACGAGGATCGAGTTAATCAAGATTAAGTCACCAGGGAGTGAGCACGACGGGGCCCATGAAATAAAAGGACCTCTGTGTTATACTTATGGGTATCTCTGTCACCCGTAAGTTCAGCGCCTATCAGTGCGGTACCTCTGGTAGCTAGGTGCACCGCTTTTTGCAAGTCAGCCACTAACTAAAGTGTCATTGGCGTACAGATTACACCTAGTGCAGCCAATTTAGCCCAAGTAGGAGGGGTCTGCACTGCACGACATGATTAATTCATTTCCTCTTAGCGACGAGTGCAGTGCGAGAGAGGAAAGGCTACCGTACTGCCGCCTTGTCCAGTCGACGATGTCCGACTGGAGAATTTCCATGGTGGGAAAGTAACTACGTGGAGCCTCCAGCCTGGTCGACCAGCGCGTCATCATAGCTCAACGAACGCACCTACTCAGTCGTGGTCATTTGACGCAACACTGCACCGATCGTCCAACGCGTCGGTCAAAATCCGAATTAGGCATTCCAACAGATTCGGCCTTTTTTCTCTCTCTCTGATCTCTGACTCCTCGGGGACTGAAGAAGCAAAAATTCAATAAAAATTAAAACAGATTGGGCCTACCTCACAGAAATGGCAGTCGATTCGGGTCAAGAGATCCTCTCAAACCAGATAATTATGTTAGATATTATGGCGATTCGCAAATTTCCCAAGCTGGGTGATGGTTTAGCGTCCAAGAAGTCATGGAACGGCTAAATCGGGGTACGCTTGTATTATAGCGGTAAGACCCGTTTGGGAGTATGAGCCCGAGGGGAAACACGGCACCTTCTCGTACCAGCTGACGCAGATGAAGTCCAGAATCCATACTTTAGATATCACGTCCGGCAGTAACAGGGCGGGTGTACAGAACAGAGCGAAGGAGAGAGCTGAGTGGGATTGAGGTTTAAAACCATCTTAGTCCACAAGGCCCGAGAATGGTCCAGGTTCTGCACTAAGTTCAGGCGCTGGAGATCGCTAAACGACCTCGAATGCTAAAAGCGCAGGCCTGGGGTAGCAGCAGAAACAGGCTAGGCTGTCAACTACTTACTGCAAGAAGCTTGGACATGAGAGGCTCAGAAAGAAGGTGTGATGCGCAGAGACGGGAGCTAAGGGGGTATCGAAAGGGGATATGAAAAGAGCAGGTAAATATTAAATTGTAGGCTAGTAGGGGCGGCGAAAATGTTATAGCCTACGGCGGCAAATCTGTAACAAAAAAAAAAAAACTGTTTCCGCCACTGAAACAAACTGAATTCCATCACCACTTCTAAGTATGATTGCAGGTAGTTCGGCACAGATGTCTTTGTGACATTGTATCGACCGTTATTATAGCGTCATCGAAAGGGGCGAAACACGTGTCGAATATAGGTTTGGTTGCATGGCATGCTAATTATTTCTCACTTGTTTCGTATGTGTGCATATGCATGATACCCATATGTGCATGTGAGTATGCATGACGGTGGGATTTGTGCCCTGCTTTCAGACCTGGATATTTGTCTCGCGGAATGAAAGCTAAATATATTTCATAGCATTTAATGTCATGGATTTCCGCAAAGTAACGCCTGATTCCATAACTTAACTTTTTATGTTTATTATTTAATAATCTGGATGTGTTAGTAGTAGATAACCCGAACCATACAGAATCTATCTATACTAATATTATAAACGCGAAAGTTTTTAAGTATGGATGGATGGATGGATATTTAGTTACTCTTTCATGCAAAAACTACTGAACGGATTTGGATGAAACTTTTCAGTAATTTAGCTTATACATCAGAATAACACATAGGCTACTATTTGACGCGATAACCGACATATACGCGGGCGCAGCCCCGGGCAAACACTAGTAGATAATATGTAAAGCTGATGTTTAACCTAATTCTGTGCGATTTTTGCAATAATTAAGTAAGTTCATAAATAAAGATATTACTTGTCAAACTTTCAATTTTTGTAAAATCAATGCCATGTAAAACAATCTTAGATTAACTTGTTATTGAAAATACATTTCGATAATTTTACGTATTATGAATGCTTGACAATTGATATTCTTCTGGCAGTACTTATTTAGACAGCGGAAATTATCACCAAGCACAATAGGTACTTTATAATATCGGCTACCAATGCCTACTGTACAAGAAAGTTGAATCATGATGTCGTTTGTGCATGCACTGTACCTATACTTAAAATGACCCCTAGGTCATTTTAAGTATCCACTTAGGAGTGGGAGAGAGATAGTAGTGACTTTCTCGTTTTAAAGTATTTCTGATTTAGCTTTCTGGTGTTTATTCTCGCTCTCAGGAACAGATTCTAGTATTTGCACTAATATTGCACAATTGTTAGCAGTAAATGTGCATCCACGTTCGAAGTTCTGTAGGTATATTTTCGATACTAGCTTTAAATTGCGCATTGTTCGTGTATCATTATTTAAATCTAGAACTCTAGGTGCCTTCGTAGTACAAAACAACGGGTGACGGGTCAGCATTGTTTTGCTAGAGTGCGGGCAAATCGAACGTATAAACACAGAAAACTAATAGTAGGGGAGGTAGGACACCATTGGGAACTTTTTTACATAGATGGTAATAAAACTGTTATTTTTTAACAAACTCTAAATTTTATTTCACATATATCTAGCACACATATTTGGTAGTAATGATTGCAAAGACAAGTTTTTGTATTGTAATCAGTCTCAAAGTTACAAAAGATCTTCTGACACATATCCAAAGTGCCCGAACCTCCCGATGGTCGGGTGGTTTGGGCACCCCAGTAGGGAGGTTTGGGCATTGTATTTAATACGCTACATATTGCTATATTATACTACTATCCTTAAGTATTATACAATATTGCTATTATAACTTGTAAAATAAATATTATTTCTTAACATTTTAATTACTTAAAAAAATAACAAAGTAAAGAAAGAATGAATCCTGCAAGATATTGGACTCAATTAAATAAATGTAATTGATAATTATTATAATTAATAATTATATATTATTATTAATTAGATATTATATAATATATTATTATTATTATGATATTATATGTGGTTAACATTTTTCTTACTTCTTTTTTCACTTTTTTTATAATATAAAATAAACCTCCCGACTGCCCAATGGTCCCCTACCTCCCCTACTTACTTACTAACTAATAGTACTGGTATAATAAAACGAAAACGGCCATAGGTAGGTACACATACAAGTGACACACCCAGCAATAGCGAGCTTAAGTTTTTTGCCGTTAATAAATATGAAATAATATGCCTAGAAAAACTTTCAGAGCTTTTACAGCTTTTGATGTGTAGACATATCAATTACCTTTTCTAATGTAGTATAGTGATTTATAATTGCCTTTCCTCAGATTACAAAAGAAAGCTTCTTTTAAAACAACAAAAAAAAAACTTCGTTTAAAAAAACCGACTTCAAAAACTGAAAAGTATAAAATAACTTAATTTGTATGTGCTACCTATTCATAGGTTTGAATTCGGCGCCAAGCCAAATGTAATAGTAGGTACCACACTCGCTATATTTCGAGACGAACGTCAACGACGTCACCGACGCTTCGGTTGTTTTGTCCTACGCGAAGAGCAGCTATCCCGCTCAAGGTCACGCGCGGCGAGTCCTACTATTACATTTTGGCTCGGCACCGACTTCAAACCTATGAATAGGTAGCACATACAAATTAAGTTATTTTATACTTTTCAGTTTTTGAAGTCGGTTTTTTTAAAGGATTTTTTTTTTTTTTTTTCGCTTTTTAGTCTTTCTCAAGTCTCTCATCATCATTTCACCTAAATAACTTGAAAGAATACGACTAAAGGTAACATACAACATACTGTATAGAATAATAAATAAATATTTCGGACATGATGTTTACGGTATTGAAAGCATGCAGACAATTGCCTTAACTTTATTGCAGACGCTCACGTAAATTTGAGGGATTCCTTCAATTTCCTTGGGATCCCATCATCAGATCCTGATATGGTGGCCATGGGACCACATGGGGAGCATACCCTTTCGAATACAAAAATAATTTTCAAAATCGGTCCACAATTGACGGAGTAATCAATGTACATACATAAAAAAAAAAAAAAAACCGATGAAATTGAGAACCTTTTTGGAAGTCGGTTAAAAAATAAACTGAAACACGTAGTGGTCACAATTTTATCACTTCTGCAGGTATAATTAAAAATTATTTACCACCTCAAAACCAAACAATCTTATTTTGTGCAATTTTGAAAACAAATATAAAAAAATAAAAAATAAACCGACTTCAAAAAAACTTCAAACGAAAACTCAAGGCCTAGAAACACTAAAAAGCATAAAATAAGTTGGCTCTCCTTAAATTACTATGTGGCAACTCTTATGTATTTCTAAGTATTTATTCATTTAAACAAAGTAGTGTTGTTATAGTATGTGCTAGTACCTACCTAAAACCTTTTTTAAGTTTTCTTGTTTGAAGTCGGTGCCAAGCCCAAAATAATACGAATAATTACAAAAATCTAAGCGACCTTTACCAAAATTAAAACAGGCAAGGGATTTATGAAAAAAATTGTTGCGTTGAGTTGCATAATCGCACTAGATGGTGTTGCTCTTTCAAAATTGGTTCACAATTGACGGAGTAATTGGTGAACATAATTATATAAAAAAGCGGCCAAGTGCGAGTCAGACTCGCCCGTGAAGGGTTCCGCGGCAGCAAGTAACATAATATAATTTTATTTTTATATTTGTGTTGATTGAATGAAAGGTGAATTGCAGTTTACGATTTATGACGTATTAAAAAAAACTACTTACTAGATTTCGTTCAAACCAATTTTCGTTGGAAGTTTGCATGGTAATTTACATCATATATTTTTTTTAGATTTATCATTCTCTTATTTTAGAAGTTAAAGGGGGGGGGGGACACTCATTTTACCACTTTGGAAGTGTCTCTCGCGCAACCTATTCAGTTTAGAAAAAAATGATTCTAGAAACCTCAATATCATTTTCGAAGACCTATCCATAGATACCCCACACGTATGGTTTGATAAAAAAATTTTTTTTGAGTTTCAGTTCTAAGTATGGGGACCCCCAAAATTTATTGTTTTTTTTTTTATTTTGTGTAAAAATCTTAAAGCGGTTCACAGAATACATCTACTTACCAAGTTTCAACATTATAGGTCTAATAGTTTCGGAAAAAAGTGGCTGTGACATACGGACGGACAGACAGACGGACAGACAGACATGACGAATCTATAAGGGTTCCGTTTTTTGCCTTTGGCACGGAACCCTAAAAACACATACCCTAAAATCGAAAGCAACTTTTGTAAAAATGGGTTTTGGCACACGTATTTTTCAAGGGTAACCAAGTTTCGGTTACGGCGGCTTGGCACCGACTTTAAACCTATGAATAGGTAGCACATACAAATAATAGTGTTTCATCAATATTAAAGGTTTGCATATAAGGTGAATTTAATTAAATCTTTATTAATTGACTAGCTGTTGCCCGCGGCTTCGCCCGCGTGTATGTCGGTTATCACTGCAAATAGTAGCTTATGTGTTATTCTGATGTATAAGCTATATTACTGTAAAGTTTTATCCAAATCCGTTCAGTAGTTTTTGTGTGAAAGAGTTACAAACATCCATCCATCCATACTAACAAACTTTCGCGTTATTAATATAGGTAGGATTTTTATCGATATAAAATCATAATACAAAATGTATCGGTACCTGAATAGTTTTATTTTCTTTACCTCGCATAGAACTTTTATATATTTTTATAAATCAGTTTAAATAAAATAATGGGGTTAAGACAATTTCGTGAAAACTAAAAATTTTGTATAGCGCCATCTGTAATGATTTATTTATTTCGTGAACGAAAAATTTAGTATAGCGCCATCTATATTTTTGATATGGAACTCATTCCTATCTGATGTCCCACGACACCACTCGATTTTTTTTACAAATAAGACACACGTTTCACTATTAAAAACTTATCTAAGTATTTATATATGTACATAAATTATAAAGTGTTTATATGAGCTTATTTCGACATTTGACATGGCCAAGGCCTTCGACCGGGTCTGGCACCGCTCGCTTCTGTCCAAGCTCTCGGCATTCGGTCTGCCTCCTAGACTATGTCACTGGATTGACGCTTTTCTTCATCAACGCCGCATTATGGGCCTTTGCGACGGCACGGCCTCTGATGTTCTGGATGTAAACGCTGGCGTACCTCAGGGTTCAGTCCTGTCGCCCACACTATTTCTTCTGCATATCAATGACATGTTAGCTCTTGGCAACATACATTGCTATGCAGACGATAGCTCAGTTCATGGGCGATATTTTTTACACCTATTATTATTTTTACGGGAATTAACGCGATCACTATTTCAAGGTACTACATACCTCTGTTTTGCCTGACGTTTCGACCAGGTTGCACTGGCCGTGGTCACAGGCTGACTGGCTCAGCGGCGCACGCCCTCCGTCGTCGAATCCGTGAAGTCGAAGGTTCTTCATCCACCCGCACATTTTCGATATTATTGATATTTTTGTTTCGCCATGTACCGTCACATACCACACTAACAGGGTCCCTATTCTGTAAGCACACCGATGTGTTCCTATTCTGGTGTTTATCCGACTGCGCAGAAAAGCGAGGTGGTATGTTTTTTAACACTGGATTCCACGCTGTAGATAATTTAAAACCATCTTCCCGATTGAAAGTTTTATGCTTTTTAATCTCAATCGCTTCACGTACAACTCTTGAATAAAAGTGACGTTCGGTGGAGAGGACTTGCGTGCGGTGAAATTCAATCCAGTGGTTGATGCCTGCATCGAGTGCATGTTCTGCAATCGCCGATTTGCTCGTCTGTCGGTTCTTCACAGCAGCGATATGTTCTTTGACCCTTTCAGCAATAGTCCGTTTCGTTTGGCCTATGTAGGAACTTCCGCAGCTGCAGTCTATTTTATAAACACCCGGAGTTTGTAGTGGCAATATATCCTTCGGTGTGCCGACGATGTTGTGAACCTTCAAGGTTCACAACATCGTCGGCACTTTTCAGAGCACTCAACTGCCATCAACTCAACCATCTGTATCATTGGAAGTATTCTGAGGAGCTCTTCCAACTGGTCCCCCTTCTCCCTTCCTCTGCAGAATAACATGTTCACTCTCGAACCAAACGGTTTGGTTCATCCTTCCTGTGCCGAGCAGCTAAAAACTGGAACTCACTTACAGCGCACGTTTTTCTCTCCCACTGTGATCCCGGGCCCTTTAAGTGGGGCGTAAATTAAGTGGGGCGTGAAAAAGCATCTCACTAAGCCGTCATAGTGTGGGACGCAATTCTACATTGTCTGCTTTCCCAGTGAGTATGGTTGCCCCCACTGTTGGATTCTGCTTGAGTTTTCCATCAGGCTGACCATAGTCACTTTGGCAGCTTCAAAAAAAAAAGTACAATTTTAATAACTACGTTTTTTCTTTTGCCATATTTTGCCAAAATATGAAGATTTTGCGGATTTGATATACGTGAGTATGCTGCCCATGAGAAAAAAAAATACTGTATCTTTAAGCATCTGTCCTTGGGTTTTGTTAATATTGTTATTGGAAATGCTGTTTTCATGCATTCAGCGGAAACTGCATTCTTTTAAATTAAAATGTCAAATAAGTTGGAATTATTGGAATACGGGGAATTAAAACATTATCTTCTTTTGCCATTCCATGCGTCAATATTGTAGCTTTTACAATGTTGTACCCCAGTTGTGTAATATTTAGCCATGTACTATTACATTGCTTTGGCACTCAAGATACCTCGTTTAATAGTACTGGAACATTAACTTGCAGTCTTAACTTATGGGAAGGCACTCCTGATATTTCTAAAGACTTTAAGTATTTGACAACATCTCCCTCCACGCCTGACATGATCCGTTCGTTTAATTGATAACTATCTCATTAGTCAGCAGATCAGGATCGAAATTATTTTTAAATCATCTGTGCTATCTTAAACTAAAACCCACGTCTCAGTGTAATCATGTCGTTACAGTCAGTTGGCATACTATGTTCTCCGTGATAACTCCGTAAATGTCATATCAGAATAGCTCTTATACATATTTTGTCTCTTGTCGCAAACTAACTCACAAACCTAACATATTTCTATATAAACTGTTGCTATTTTACCCCCTTGAGGGTAAAATTTTTACAAACTTTAAATGACATTTTCATTCTTACCTAACCAACAGCTAGCGTATAATGACGATACTTCTGCAGAGAATTTTGAAGTTAAGAAACGCTGTTAATTAATTATATTAATTTGGCTTATTTATTTCTATTAATATAATGAACATTCAAATCAGATTGACGAATACATACTTAATATCTTAATATTTAGGTCTTCATTGAAAAAGTGAAATATTTTTTATGATTGTGACAGCCTTGTTTATTCGTTGTCAAGACGCCCGACGTAGGTAACGCGCAGGCGTGTGGCGAGTGAACCCCCAGAACAACCCTTCATCCCCCTTTTAAACCCCTTACAACCCCTTTTTGCATTAAAAAGTAGCCTATGTCCTTTCTCAGGCTTTAGACTATCTGTGTAAATAAATTAATTTCATTCAAATCAGTGCAGCGGTTTGACCGTGAAAGCAAGACAGACAGACAGACAGAGTTAATTTCGCATTTATAATATAAGTATGGATAGCTGACCCACGCAATGTCATTTGCGTCTTCTTTTGCCCGTAGCGTAATAATTTTCCCCCATTCTTCATTGGTGCTCCGCTCCTATTGGTCTAAGCGTGATGATATATAGCCAATAGCCTTCCTCGATAAATGGGCTATCTAAGACTGGAAGAATTTTTCAAATTGGACCAGTAGTTCCTGAGATTAGCGCGTTCAAACAAACAAACAAACTCTTCAGCTTTATATATTAGTATAGCTGACCCACGCAACGTCGTTTGCGTCTCCTATTGCCCGTAGCGTGATAATTTTCCCCCGTTTTTGAAACATTCTTCATTGTTGCTCCGCTCCTATTGGTCTTAGCGTGATGATATATAATCTATAGCCTTCCTCGATAAATGGGCTATCTAACACTGAAAGAATTTTTCAAATTGGACCAGTAGTTCCTGAGATTAGCGCGTTCAAACAAACAAACAAACTCTTCAGCTTTATATATTAGTATAGATGTATTTATTATGCTCTTCTAAGATCTAATACTCATAATCAACAACACATTTATTTGGATAAAGATTAATATTAGGTATTATGTTGATAACAACTCTTTGGCAAATAACTCATTATTAGGTACCAACTCTTAGCGTCTTATACTCGTGATAACTTCTAAACGAAATGAACGATTGGGATGAAACAAAAAGTATTTTACTTCTACATAAATACCCTTGCTAACATAATGCTTAATTTGGATAAGGATTAATATTACGATACACATTTAACGTAGTTTCTTTCTTCAGACGATTTAATAATTTTTTTGAACACAAAAGCGGTTATTGTAACTAAACCATGATAGTTAGATATATGCTCTCGAGGACTTTTTTGTAGATCTTAATGAGACCTACAAACCCGTAATACATTATTTTGTTCTATTGTATTTGCAGCGCACGCAAAAATAGCTTTTCGATTTCACACCTTGGGTTACGAAATAGCAATTTTCTTACGGATCCCTAATTTTTTTGAAAATAAAATATAGCCTATAGCCTTCCTCGATAAATGGACTATCCAACACTGAAAGAATTTTTCAAATCGGACCAGTAGTTCCTGAGATTAGCGCGTTCAAACAAACAAACAAACAAACAAACTCTGCAGCTTTATAATATTATATAGTATAGATTTCATACTTTTTAGTGTTTGAAGTCGGTTTTTTTAAACAAAGTTTTTTTTATTAACGATTCTCACTGTACCTACATATTTAACCGACTTCCAAAAAGGAGCAGGTTCTATGTTCCACTGTATCTATATTTTTTCTTATGTATGTTCACCGATTACTCCTTCAATTTGTGGACCGATTTTGAAAATTCTTTTTGTATTTGAAAGGGTATGCTGCCGAGGTGGTCCCATTGCCACCATATTAGGATCTGATGATAGAATCCCAGGGAATTCGAGGGAAACCCTCATTTTTTATAGGCACATACTATGTTTTTCGTAAATTTTCTTAAGATACACCGGTATTTGCGTCTGGTAGTCATCATTTTATGATGATGAGCTGATGATGTAAGGTACAACTCCTTAACGGTTAAATAGGAGTTGGAGGTTAAATCTTTAAATATCGTATATATGTATGTTACCTTTAATCGTATTCTTTCAAATTATTTAGGTAAGCTGATGATGGAAGGTGGTAGGTACAACTCCTCAACTTAGGAGTTGAAGGATAATTATTTCAATTTTATACGTATCTAAAGACCTTCAGTCGTATACTTTCAAGTTAATTAAGTGAACTGATGATAGTAGGTTAAACTCTTCAAGAGTTACGGATTAGAGGATGATTTTAATATTAAACGTACGTAGGTACTTCAAACAGATTCTAGGTACCTAGCACACATTATAATACTACTATTTAAATGAATAAAGAATTAGGTATAGGCAATTTATGAAGAACCAGTTTATTAAAATGAAATATCATACTACGGCGTGACGTAATATCTAGCTATTGTTAAACAATTTGAACATATTATTATGTCTTAAAATATGTTCCTTTGGAAATATTAAATTAATAATTGAGGGCAATTCAAGTTGTATTTTAATGATGTCATATAAATGATTCATTACCTATTTAAACCTAAGTTCTACATGACATCCTTCACTCTTGACAGCGTAGGTTTAAAAAACCAATAATAATAGTTACCAAATTCATCTTAATTTAGTGAAAACCAGCTTTTGATCGCGGTTCCACCCGCGTGTATATCGGATGATATAACGGTAAAAAGTAGTTAATGTGTGACTTTGATGAATGAGCTATATTACTTTAAAGATTAATATTAAGACGTTCAGTAATTTTTAAATTAAATTGTAACAAACATGTATCCTTGCAAACTTTCACAACTATACTAATCTATACTATTATATAAAGCTGAAGAGTTTGTTTGTTTGTTTGAACGCGCTAATCTCAGGCACTACTGGTCCGATTTGAGAAATTCTTACAGTGTTAGATAGCCCATTTATCGAGGAAGGCTATAAGCTATCAATCATAACGCTAAGACCAATATGAGCGGAGCACCAATGAAGAATATTACAAAAACGGGGGAAAATTTCTACGCTACGGGCAATAGGAGACGTAAACGAGGTTGCGTGGGTCAGCTAGTTAAGGATAAACACTAGGAAACGAAAATTTTAATGAAATCTAAACCTGAAATAATTTATATCAAAACTTGTTTTGTCTCGATAATTATTAAAAAAGTTATCCTGCTTTGAGAATGATCCGCTTCGCGGGTTTAACCCACCGCATTCCACGTGTAAACAATTAGAATCTGTATTTATAGCTTTATTTTTTTATGTTTGTTACTTCATAACTTTCGACTGGGTGAACCGATTTTGATGATTCTTTTTTTATTTGAAAGCTGGTGCTTCCCATGTGGTCCCATTTAAATTTGGTCCAGATTGAAGTCGGTGTTTTTTTTTTTGTTAATTTTTTTTTAACTTCTTAATAATACGGAATAGAGTTTTCCTGTTACGCATGACCACGAAACATTAATTTAATGCTAGCTTTTGGCCGCGGATAATAAGTTAAATAAAGGTAAAAAGTTGTTTTTGTGTTATTTTAATGTCTGAGACATATTCCTGTAGAGTTCATATTAATCAGTTCAGTAGTTTTTGCGTGAAAAAGTAATAAACATCCATACATTCATGCTTACAAACTTTCGCATTTATAATTTTGTATAGGTAGAAGAATTTTAGATTCATTTTGGTTACTAGGAACACATAGTGATCATAATGGTGGTTAAACTTGACCCACACATACAAATATCATTATTAATCTACAGAATATAAATTAATGAAACACACATTTTAATAAAAAGTTAGGAATAACTAAATGCATTATAGCGAAGTTTAAAATGTTATTTATTTATCTATTGCTATCAGTTTCAAAACACTATTTCCTAAAATAGATGACAACAGGTACTTACAATTTTTTAAATTGTAACAACTCACAACACAACTGACTCACGCCAGCCACCGGCTGTATTAAAATGGTACGAAACCTACATACATAAACATACACAATAGTAAAACAGGTTATTTGCAAACAGTTATTTTAGCTGTGGTTTAATCTTCACAATGGCGGGGCCACGTCACATCTTGTAATTTAAAAATTCTAGCATGGATTTTTGTAGCTTCTTGAGTGGAGACTGAGTTTCGGCAAACTGCAAACGTAGTGTAGTAGAACCTGTACAGGCCAGGTGGAGTGATGATTTGCACAAGTTTTTCTAGGAACTGATTGCTAGAAGCCGTTGATGGGACCAAGTTTCGTGCAATATGAGAAGCCTATGTCCAGCAGTGGACTGCGATAGGCTGATGATGAAATATTAATACCCATTTGGTCTTGACATTATAACACACATGGCATAAACAGAAATTCGCGTTACCACTGTAGAGCAGGTCTCACCGTTATGAAGTATCATAGCCAAAAACTACAACGCTTTAAGTACATTTTCATTATCAACAGCTTTCAGTAGTCTGCTGCTAGACAAAGACCTCTGCTTAGAAAGGGGTTTTGGCCTAGTACCTACTCCATGTTTTGCTTTTTAACCGACTTTAAAAAGAAGTTGTTCCACAATAAATTATAAAAATATTTTACCATTCCATATTTTTGTCGCAACTACAAATGCGGACCGATTAAAAAGAGCACGGAATTTTTCATTACATTATTCTGTGACGAATTCGGGAAATTTCCTTTCTTTGAATGATATTTTATAGCGACTGCTGGCAAGACCGTCTAAATCACAGATATTGATCAAGATAGATAGGTGACGAAAGTACTTTGCCATATAAATCCTGCGTGGCAACAAATCACAAAGCCGCGCCCCCTAAACGCACCCGATTGGTCAATGCGTGAGCGTCGACTAGTGAAGTGTTACACTTTCATGTCTATTTATCGAAGAATGGAATCATTGGAAAACTGAAATGCAACTTAATATTTAAGATAAAATTTGACAACTAAGTATATAAAGTAAGTTCCAAAACTAAAAACCATCTACTTAAAAAGATTATTTATTAAAAAAATATAAGAAACTTTTAGAACAGCATTTTTTTCCAAATTTATACTATTTATCGGTTATAATAACATACACGTAATTTAAGTAGGTATATAATGGATGTTTTTGAAATGTGATAAGAAAGCCTTTTTATTTAATAGGATCCTGGTAACTATAAAATGTATATATTTATAATGTAAATATTTTCACTAATATACCTACCAAAATTATTTTTATTTCAAATAGACAATAAGTTTCACATTCTCATTCATTTTCGTAGTTGAACAATATAGAAATAACACTACCAGAACTAAATAGTCTCTTGCCTGCATAATAACAATTTATCGATACATTCATCTACGTAGTGTATCACGCTCTAGCGCAAGTCGCATCGGGCATCCGTACTTTGTGCAAACAGTTTAATTGAGCTTTCGGAACGATTGTTTATTTCGATATTCATTGCGCGGTCACTTCACGGAAAAAAGTACGAGTATTGTGTATTGAACGTAATGGATCCAGTACCTTAATGAAAAAGTAAATAGATAATTGCTTCTAGTTGACAACGTAATACTGGTTGAAAGAACATTTTGATTCTTCTTTATCGTTGTTTTTACTAAAAAATAGTACTTACTGATGAAAGGAAATGCCTCCTTTCTTCAGACTAACTTCACTAATCTTATTTTAACAGTTAGTGATTGCACAATACGGCATCGTAATGAAGTTATTGTTGTTTCGTTACGCTGCGAACGCCGTTCCGCGAATCTCGCTGCGTAATGAGCGGGCGACATTAATACTATGCACTATAGTGCAAGCTTTCGGCACACGTGCTACGCCTCTTTCACCATTCTATCGTGTTCTGTGGTCTAAATATACTATACCGACTTGCGGGGATTCCCCATATTTTATTTTAGGCTTCGATGTTTTATGAGTAGGTAATAAGTCAGCGAGAATGGCTTCTATGACGTAAATAGTTATTATGTTCAATATTTTTTATTAACGCCTGCATATTAATTACAGTTGTTGCATACCACGAGTGATACAGATCCTCTGCCCAATATTTTCATAATGCTACGAATATTTTTCACAGTTGCCTTATGTTATGTAATGCCAGCTATGAGAGAAGTTTTTAAAAATTCTCCTGTTGTCATAACTAAACTAAATTCTCTAAAACGTGTTGTTGGATTATTTACCTTAATCTCATTAGAGTACAGTTCATTTTTCAATAGCTCATTTCTCGGCTTTCACTATATTTTTTTTTTTTTTTTTTTTTTTTTTTATATTTTAGCTGCCAAAATGACTCTGCCCTGCCTGATGGAAAGCACAAGCAGAATCCAAGAGTGGTGGTCACCATCCTCAATGTGAACAAGGACAGTGCAGCATGGCGACCAGCACTATGGCGGCCTAGTGAGATGCTTTTTCACGCCCCGCTTAAAGGACCCGGGATCATAGTTGGACGGAAACACGTGCGCTGGTAGTGAGTTCCAGGTTTTAACCGATTGGCACAGGAAAGAAGAACCGAATCGATGAGTGCGAGAGCGTATGTCTTCCACTCTGAGGCGGTGACTTCTGAGGCTCGCACGTGTTGTCCTGTAGAGGAAGGGAGAAGGCGGGACTAGTTGGAAGAGCTCTTCAGAACACTCCCCATGATAAAGACGATAGAGGACTGCCATGGAGGCGATATCTCTACGCATCTGCAGAGGCTCAAGGGACTCGGTGGCTTCAGGACTGCCGACAATTCGGATTGCTCGCCGCTGCAACCGGTCGAGAGCGTCGAACAGATACTGCGCGGCACCATCGCAAAGGTGAGAACAGTATTCCACGCACGAGCGAACCTGGGTCTTATAAAGAAGACACAGGTGCTCCGGCGAGAAGAACCGTCTCACCTTGTTTAGAACACCTAACTTCCGCGAGGCCGCCTTAGTGACGCCCTCAACGACCTCGCGCGGGTTTAGGTCGCGGCAGATGCCCATGCCCAGGATATCGAGTCTGCCTTGTAGTGGCAGTTGAGTGTTCTGAAAAGTCGGAAGGGGAAGGAATGGAGATTTTTTGGCAGAAAACGCGCACACCTGTGTTTTCTTAGCGTTGAACTCGACCAGGTTCTCAGAGCCCCATTGAGAAATGCGGCACAGAATATGGTCGAGTTCAGCGACAAGCTCCTGTCGTTTTTCCTCAATATCTTTATAATAATTTAATTTAATATTTAGTTCAATACCGACTAAAAATTGATCTGAGGTACACACTTGTTTATTTGACTTAACTGCCTCGTTGGTGTGTGCGACTGGTGATCATGAGGTCTCGGGTTCGATACCTGGGTCGGACCAAATGTTTGTATGATCTACATATATTTGTTTCGGAGTTTGGGTGTTTTCTATGTATGTATTTACAAAAAAAAAAGTATATATGTATTTGTATCAGTTGTCTAGTACCAATAACACAAGCTCTGCTTAGCTTGGGACTAGATGGCGTTGTGTGTTAGATGTCCGTAAAAATATTTATTACTAAAAAAAAACTAAACTAAACTCTAAATGTAATTATAAGAAATAATTACGTAGGTCTTTTAGTCGGCATGTACTTAGACGAGCGACGTCTGAACAGTTTAGTGCGACATGTCAAGTTTTACGTCACACGTTACACGTTTTAGATGTTCATCACAAAAATAGCAAAAGAAAAATATGGTCTAAGTTGAGAAATTTTAACTAATTTTGGTTATGCCAAAGTAAATTTTACTTTTTCAAGTAGGTAATAAACAAGCGTGTGTTTCTGGCGCGTAATAATTGTATTTGGTACAAAACTAAACACAGTGACAGCTGAGATGTGAGATATCGAAAAACGGGCTCAGACGGGCTATAAGCGGATGAGATTTGAGTAGTGTACGAGTATATAATCCAATAACAAATTTTAATGATTTTTAGTTTAGTGATGACGGCAAGTGAATCACCAAATCACCAATGAGTACTAATTTCGTTAACTAATCTATAGAGCAAGACTTAGAGTTGTGTTATGCTATATATATACATTGATGGAGCAATAAGACTTTGCTCTTAGAAAAAGTAGAAGGATTAATTGTAATTAAAGATAGGAGTTTGGTTTTTATTCTCTGAATTATATTATTTTACAATAAAGTAGGTACAGTACTGGAGAGTAAAATGTTTTTTGTATTAATAAAAGTGATTGTAAAACTTAGATAATATAACTTACAATGTAACCTGTTTAAGATTACATTTTAAATAATCTAAATCCAAAATAATGATCTCTGGCGAGCCAACCCTTTCGTTCTGAAATCGGCGTCGCTCTGCTACAATATCTTCAAAAATTAACGAGAGTGATGTAGATTATACATAATTTCTTTCCAACGTTAAAAGCAACATTTCATGAAGGCGCTCATAGGTCAGTTTATACTGTTCTAACTAGACAGTGAAATGTGGTTTGCAAATCGACCAAAGGACAGTGAAATATGCTTTCATTAGAGGTATGTAAAAAGAAAAACAAGCATCAGAGGTCGAGAGTTCGCAGTTCGAGTCTCACACAGGAGAACTTTTGTGTAATAAGCAAGATTATTCTGTCTGGGTGTAACTTATATATTACAAAAACTAGCTGACCCGGCGAACTTCGTACCGCCATATTTACATATCTGTCTCAGCTTCCCACAGGCAGTGTATAGTCGCGGACAAAAGAAAAGACTTACCATTATCTTTTATTTTTTTTCTTTCTAGCAGAAAAATTATGAATTAAATCAGACTATGTGTTATTGAATTACAACTAAGTACATATTTTGACTTTCATCCCCTCTCTTCAGGAAACCGTGCTGAATTTCGGGATAAAAAGTATCCTATATCCTTCTCCTACCTCGTAGTATGAACTCAAATCATGCCAAATTTCATTTGAATCCATTCATTAGTTTCGGCGTGATCAAAAATGAAAAAAAAATACAGTTTTGGCTACAGTATCGATAATAGAGCCCTCCAAAAAAAATTTCAAATCATTTCAAAAAAAAAATGTACAGAATTGGACCTGTTACATTTTTATTATAAGTATAGATATAATAACTATGTAGGTATATTTAGAAATGTATTACCTAAAATCTACTCCGTTGACGGTAAAGTTTACTCCATAATCTGGTCTTACGACGACACCTACGCGGCAATGGGACGATTAGGGGAACACTCATATTCTTGATCCCTCACCACACGGGCAGGGCAGGTAATAAAAATACAAAAATAAGCTTCGAACATTATATATTTGTATGTTTAACAAATTCACTTAATAACTACAAAGGTCAGTAATTATCAGTACATTTATGACCAAAATAAAAATTACTACTTTCTGAAATTAAAATAAATCAGTTTTACACTTTGAACTTACAAACTTATTAATAATAAAAAACTTAAACATTACATCTAATCAGTTAATTGTAATTACTAAAATCAAAGGTGCTTTTATTTCATGCCACAAAGACACCAATACCTGTTTGATGCTCTGGTATTAGGCAGAGACCACAGAATAAAAATTATATTAGAAGAGTAATATTTTATCTGAGTTCTGTCTTTTTAAGTGTTATTTGCTGAAATAACTTGATCTGTGCCTTACATCACAAGGCGGTGGTATGTATGTATTTTATATTAGTTTTTGAGTCAGGACTTAACGAGTCAAATATTTTTAACATTTTCATCTATTCAGAGGTTTTGTGACTTTGCATTATAATTAAATATATTATAAAATAACGAACAATGTTTACTTGTCATTATGTGATTATCGTGAAAGAAAATACAATTTTTTTTAGTAAGCAACACTGTACCAGTCAATAAATTTTGGAAGTTTAGTACTAGCAACACTGTACTTGAGAATATGTTTAACCGTGAAAAACTAAGAAATTGTACGAAAAACAAATGAACAAAACGCAATTAATATTATTTCTGTGCTAGTTTCATGTTCTCAGAAGTTCTACCCATTTATTTACCTAGTTCTGTAAATACCCAGTTGTATTCCCAAGTTATGTAATTTCTAGCGCAATTTAACAATTATTCTTTCTCTCTCTCATAAAAGACTTGTTTTTGGAGTCTACAGAAACATGAAAAGAATGACAGTAACAAAGATAACACATAAAATAATAAATCTACTTATAAGATTAAAATTTTAATCAAATCTATGTTCTTAACTTAAAATACTATTGTATATTACTATATTATAAAAGTGTAAAAAAATTGTCATTTGCACACTTATCGTAATAATATTTTGAACACCGTTGTCACACATAATGCATGAGTAACCAAAGCTTATTAGATTAACACGAAAAGAAGTAAAAATAAAATATTAATTTTCATTAGTCAATAGTCACCTACATAATTTAGGTAACAATGGCGTTCATAGCAGCTTTCAAAATCAACAGCTGTAAAAATTACAATTAAAAATATAAGTAGGTACAGTTATATCATTGAAATTGACATGTTTAAATGAACGGTTTTAACAAAGTATTTTTGAAGGGTATAAGGAATGCGGTCCAACCAAGTTATGCGTGTGTGAACCCAAGACGTTCTGCTGTCAATGGTGGACCCTCAGGAGTGCTAAATATAGCAGGCTTCTTTGATGCGTCATCCATTTTTAAGTAATAGCTTCTGATAACCAGCAGGTAGTAAACGTGGAACCCTGGAAAAAAACATAATAGGTTATCGACAGGCCTTTAAGGGTTCACACAGACCGGCTCGGAGAGGAGAGCAGATTTTTATCACATTGGAAACAGATGTTCGAGTTATTGTAGTAAGGATAATTTTTGCATGTGCACTTCTTTTGTCATTAAGAATGCTTGACCGCGTTTCGTGTGAAATAATTAGAGGAGCCGACCGGCTCCGATTGCGTGCTCTTTCTCGCTCGCGCTCAGATTCCCTTCTACAGCCGGTCAATGTGAAACAGTTGGCGGCTCCGCTCCGGCCAATTCCAAGCGTATACTATCCGGTCTGTGTGAAAAGAAAAAAGCGGGCCGATGCTCTCCGAATCGGTCTGTGTGAACGGACCCTAAAAGGCAACTGCTGCACATAGGCCTCTCGTTAGAAAGGAGGTTTTGGCGTACTATAACAAGTATGGAACTTGTTGACTAGACTATTTGGTCCTCCGGTCTCGCACTCACCAACGAAACACGACAGCACGAACGCTGTCATTTTACGTTGATTTTCTGTGCGAGGGTAGTACCGCCCCGGTCGAGCCGGCCCGTTCGTGCTGAAATCAGCGTGGCTCTACTACCTACCTTTAGTGTGTTTAAAAAAAACACTATCAGTTTTATTTCGCTCAATACTCAATGGTCTGGTGTTTTACCGTTTGCTTATTTAATGAAGCTTGGGTTTTTTATTGCAATCAACAATATTAATTGGATTCTGGTCGAGGAGTTCAAACCCTTGAAAATTTAAATAGCCAGCAGCCCGCTTCAAAATACATACCTAAGAATATCATTCCCAAGAAGATTAGAACAGGTAGCCCGCCTATAATACACAGAGGAAGAATGAGTAGTACTGCGATCACCATTATTACTAGATTAAAGATCAGGTATGCCTTCATATGTTTGTTTTTATACTGAAATAAAAAAAAACATTATTATTAACACTATTGTCTTGTATTGTTTCTGTCTCTTAAGACTTAAGATACAGGTAATTCACCTAGTCTAAGAGGCAGCGTTCCATATCTCAAGTGCAAACTAGAATTAACATTAACTGTGTATTGAATAATGTAAATCTGTCTGTGTCAATAAACATATATTATATTATTGTACTTACATATGTGCTATATTTTATTTGCTCGTATGTCGGTTATCGCGGTAAAAAGTAGCCCATGTCCTACCTCACGAATCCAAGATATCCATGCCGAATCCCCCGCGCCACAGGATATAATAAGTGCGCGAATAAAAAAAATGTGCATTTACATTAATTTAATTTTAACGTATCCACTAATCTATACAAATCTATAAAAATAAATAAAATTGGAGTGTCTGTTTGTAATATTAAAATAACCGCTATTTACTAAATGCATATGTATGTAACTATGTATATACAAAATTATTAACGTATAGTTTCTTATTAATGTCTATGTAAACAGATTTGACCGCTACCGATGAATGAAAATCTGCAACGGTTTCTTGTACACACGTTCGATAAATGTACACAAATCAATCTGCACAACCGACTTCAAAACAGGAGGGTTCTCAATTCGACTGTATTTTTTTATGTTTGTTACTTCAGAACTTTTTATTTTTATGTAAGGCCCTGCCAAAATGACACTACTCTGCCTGATGGAAAGCATCAGCAGAATTCAAGAGTGGTGGTCACCATACTCATTGCGAATGCAGACAATGCAACACTCAGCATGGTGACCCACACCATGGCGTAAAAATAAATATAACTATAAATATAACGTAACTGACATTATATCTTAGTTGTATATATATACATACGAGTATACCAAAATAACATTTTTTACCATTTTTGTTCGGGCTAATCTCAGGAACGGCTGGACCGATTTTGACGGGACTTTCACTGATAGGTAGCTGATGATATAAGGAGTAACTTAGGCTACTTTTTTGGACGAGCTTCGCCCCGCGGCTTTACCCGCGGTACGACAATAACCGTGGGTAGCGCCGCGGGGTCCAGCTAGTTTTAGTATAAAATTAGAATTCTTTTTGAAGCTATTCAAAATTATTTCCTACTTTTTTTAGGTTTTGAAACTACTTTTTGTATTTTTAGTTAAAAAGTAAAAGGGTCATGTATAAAAAAGGTAAGAATTTTTCTGAATTATTAATATACTAGTTTTAGATCGCGGCGCCGCCCGCGTGTATGTCGGTTATCGCGGCAAATAGTAGCGTGTTATTCTGATGTATAAGCTATATTACTGTATAGTTTCATCCAAGTCTGTTCAGTAGTGTTTGCGTGAACGAGTAACAAACATTTATCCATACTTACAAACTTTCGCGTTTATAATATTAGTATAAATAGTAGGATAGATGTGTAATAATAATAATCACCTTCCAAATCTATTACCTTGCACACCCATACGGCAGTCTGTCCTATGTTACAACCAGACCGTGGATATACATAGATATTTCAGGACTGGATCAAATTTAACGATAACTAGCTTTTCCCGCGGATCCGCCCGTTTTTCAGTAAATGTAGGTACATACATTATTATTTTTATTTCCATCGCCTATAACACTCACAAATAATGAGGCTACTAAATCAAAATCGATTCAGTAGATCCAGAGATTACCCCCTACAATCTCACAAGCTTTAACTCTTCTTTGTAATATTAGTAGGTGTATATAGATAATGATCACACCTCAATCGAGGTGTGATCACTTCTGTTCAGCACTTTTGAATTTTGGAATTGAAACCATGGCTTAGCAGTCAGAGCCACTGGACCAAAAGGGCCCGTAATAATATGTAATATATCAAGTAGCAACCTACCTCATGTATACCGATGAGCAATACGATTGTGAAGATCACATTCAGGAGTCCAATTATAAGTAGAATGCAGAACACAGCGATCACAATACCGTCTAGCCATATTGAAGTGGTTCCCTTTAATACTAACATTATTGTGCATATTAATGTTATTATTATATCCCGGATCTGTAAAGAAATAGAATACTTTAACATTGCTGTACATCGGCCGCTACATACGTAAATAAAAAAAAAATAACAAAATAAAAACGACTTCAAGAACTGGACCAAATTTAAATGAGACCACAAGGAAAGCACTAGCATTCAAATAAAAAAAGAATCATGCAATGGTAAATCACTAGGCCGCCATGGTGTGGGTCACCATGCTGCGTTGTTGCATTGTCTGCATTCGCAATGAGTATGGTGACCACCACTCTTGAATTCTGCTAATGCTTTCCATCAGGCAGAGTAGTGTCATTTTGGCAGGGCCTTACATAAAAATAAAAAGTTCTGAAGTAACAAACATAAAAAAATACAGTCGAATTGAGAACCCTCCTGTTTTGAAGTCGGTTGTGCAGATTGATTTGTGTACATTTATCGAACGTGTGTACAAGAAACCGTTGCATATTTTCATTCATCGGTAGCGGTCAAATCTGTTTACATAGATTAAGCGCAACGATTTATCTATACTACTAATATATAAAGCTGAAGAGTTTGTTTGTTTGTTTCAACGCGCTAATCTCAGGAACTACTGGTCCGATTTGAAAAATTATTTCAGTATTAGATAGCCCATTTATCGAGGAAGGCTATAGACTATATGTATCATCACGCTAAGACCAATAGGAGCGGCGCATCAATGAAGAATGTTATAAAAACGGGAAAAATTACGCTATGGGCAATAGGAGACGTAAACGACGTTGCATGGGTCAGCTATTCGTTACTAGGTGTGTAGCGGGCATTAGAAAAGGAAGGAGAAAAGGATGACTGCACGATTGGCCTAGTGGTTTAACGGTCACCACGCCGTTTCCTACTTAGCCAAGTGTCGTGGGTTCAAATCCCACGTAGGACAACACTTTGTGTGATCCACAAATTGTTGTTCTTTGTGTTCGTTTCATGTATGTTTGTAAAGTCCCCCGCGATACAGGATTTATTCCTAGTGCGGGAGTTTTCTTTAAAAAAAAAAAAATTAGGCCTACTATACCACGCTGGCCAGACGTGTTGACTGATATCAAGTTTGCCCTCTTTGCAATACTGCTGTCTTGCATAGTTTGCTCCCTTTGAATAATAAAGCATAGCAAACGAGTCCGCGCGTCCGTTTTGAAGCACCTCAAATGGAGCCATATATGGCTCCAAACGCCGCGGCGCCGAGCCGCTTCGTAGTGTTCAAGGTCGAAGTACGCCAAACGTTAACGAAAAAAAGCAATTATGACGGTTTGTTCAATTAAATTGTGTCACAACGCATCTGAAAAACAAAAGTGTGATAACATCACTTTTCACAGGTAAGTTTTTAATAATTTCACAGTATTTTGTAAGTAATTAGGTCAAAATAGAAATGTTTTGTTTCAATATTCCGTTTGCATGTGTGCGTATCGCCGCACGTACCTACGTAATCGTCACACCTATGTGAATCGGTTCAGTGCTTCAATTTTGACAGGGCGCTTGTATGAAGACTATCTTTCCATGCGTTATTATTCTAAGTTTGCTCCCTTAGTCGGCTCTTACGAGACCACGGGATGAATAAGGGTCCGTTCACACAGATCGGCTCGGAGAGGAGAGCACATTTTTATTACATTAGAAACAAAGTTTTGAGTAATTGTAGCTCCGAGCCGGTCTGTGTGAACAGACCCTATGGGATGTTACTTACTGTATTCTCAATCCGTGAAAACATGGGACTGTTAAGATTATTTATCACAAGCGTACCCACGCAACCTCATCTGCGTCTCCTATTGCCCCTGCCGTGGCGTGATGTTTTATAACAGCGCAACAAATAGTCTCACAAATAAATAATTTCAAATTTTAACAAAAAAAGAACCGACTTCAAGAACTAAACCAAATTTAAATGGGACCACACAGAAAGCACCAGCTTTCAAATAAAAAAGAATCATCAAAATCGGTTCACCCAGTCGAAAGTTATGAGGTAACAAACATTAAAAAAAAACAGTCGAATTGATAACCTCCTCCTTTTTTTGAAGTCGGTTAAAAAGATATAGTGACTAGTGACCCAACCTAAAAAGAGGCATAATGCGAGAACTTTCTTTTAGGTAGACCTTTTAAAGGGGAACAATTCTTTCATACATTGATTTTGTGAAACTGTAACGGTTTACACAGAGCGCACGCAATTAATGCTGCAACATATTTTATTAATACTCCTCTCCTTTTGGTCGTAGCGTGATGATATATAGCCTTACTCGATAACTGGGCTATCGAACATTGAACGATTTTTTAAATAGGACTAGTACTCTCTGAAATTGATGACTGCCTCGGCGGTGTAGTGGTACCGTATGCGGCTGCTGTGCTTGAGGTCTCGGGTTCGATTCCCGGCTTGGACCAAATGTTTGTATGATCTGCAAATATTTGTTTCGGAGTTTGGGTGTTTTCTATGTATAATATGTATGTATTTACAAAAAACAAATATATATGTATTAATATCAGTTGTCTAGTACCCATAACACAAGCTCTGCTTAGCTTTGACTAGATGAGGTTTCGTGGAAAAAAAAAAAATTGGCACGTTCAAACAAACTGACACATAAACAATTTTCTACATAAAGAATTTAGGTATGTATTTCTTACCAAGGTCAAATATCCAATAACAAGAGACCCAATTCTCAGGTCCGCGCAAAAGCAAAATTTCTCCAACACCAAGGTCATCTTTACCCTGAAATTCAGATAATTTATTTCAAAAAACTAGCTGTGCCTTACGGTGTTACTCGCGATTCTTGTTGTACCTTTATAACAAAAAGAAAAATCATCAAAATCGGTTCATAAACGACGAAGATATCCGCGAACACAATTAAAAAATAAACATATACGGTCGAATTGAGAAACCTCCTCCTTTTTTGAAGTCGGTTAAAAAAATGCCGGTAACACCGCGGGGCAAAAGCAAGTCATAAATAAAAGTAGCCTAAGTTGCTCCTTATATCATTAGCTATCTGCCAGTGTGAGTCCCGACAAAATCGGTTCAACCTTTCCAGTGATTGTGTGTTGTGCCGGAACAAACAGACAGACAGGCAGACGGACAAAAAAAAGATTTTTTATGTAAATATCGTATTGTCACGTGCATTTAGTGAAAAGCTGTTAATTTTTTAAAGACAATGATGCTTAAGTATCACTAGGCCGCCATAGTGTGGGCCGCCATAGTGTGGGTCACCATGCTGCATTGTTGCATTGTCTGCATTCACAATGAGTATGGTGACCACCACTCTTGAATTCTGCTTATGCTTTCCATCAGGCAGAGTACAGTCATTTTGGCAGGCTCAAACATAAAAAAAGAAAACAATTTATATTTGTTTAGTTATGAATCTTTACGTTTAAGGTTCATTAAATTTTATAATATTATGTAAACTTTAGTACCAGCACTTTTTCCAAACAATTGTTTAGATAAAAATTGTTACACTTAATGCTAACCAACGACACTCGTCTCAAGGGCTCTTAGTCCTGAACCCGAAAAAAAAACAATCATAAGACCCGCCTTTGCAGTCGCGAGTCGGCCAAACTCAATTCAAATTTTCAAATTCCATTGACTAATTGTCCTTAGAAGCTACTTAATCCAAACTTCCATACTTATCACTACATAGTATAAAACAAAGTCGCTTTCTCTGTCCCTATGTCCCTTTGTTTGCTTAAATGCAAACGCGGTAGTGTCCTAATGCGGATAAATGAAACGGAAAAAATACATGTTATCCGGACAGAGGAGGACATCAGTAAATGGGCCAAGGAGCTAAAAGACAACAAACCGTGAGTCTGTATCACTTGCTCTTCTTTCTATTATTTTTTAATGTTAAGCCTACCTACTTCTGCATCGCTAAATGCATAGTACAACAAAAAATATTAAAGAAAGGAATTTCAGTAACTGGAATGACTACATATCATCACTACCAGATCATAAACAAACATTAACGACCTTGCACGTAAATATACGGTCACTTGCATTAAATTTTGCCCAGATCGAGCTTTTAATAACTTCGAGTAAACGGCCAATCGATATCATCGTACTTACAGAAGTAAACATAAAGGAAACTTGCTCATCGTTGTATGAAATACCTAATTATAATATGTATACGAGCCTAAGAACCAACAGGAGGGGAGGCGGTATTATCCTCTATAGCCACAAAAAGATAAAATTTATAAGATTACCCACCCACTCTTTATATAGTGAAATTATTATGGGTCGAGTAGAAAAGGACAAGGAAAAAATCAGTATAATTAGCCTATACAGGCCTCCAGACCTGTCAGTAACTAATTTTACTAAAGAGATTAGCTATATTATTAAAAACAGAGTAGACAGATGTAACCTCTTGCTAATAGGTGATATGAATATTAATATATTAAAGGAAAGTACTAGTAAAACTGAGTACCTTAACACACTGTGCGAGATGGGCCTAACCAGCTGTATTAATCAGTACACAAGAGTCGAAAAAAAGGGTAGCATAATTACAAAATCATGTATCGACCATGTCTTCATGCGAAGCACGTCTGTGACAGCGAACACGATCTATTCTGCGGTTGTGAGTGAGTCGCCGGCGGATCACTATATAACGGCATGTACAATAGTGTATAAACACCCAGCTTCAAGCGTATCTAAGAAACCGGTTATCTATACATTCGATAACGATCAGCTGCGCGCCGAGTTACGTCGTGCGGACTGGACTACACCTCTGTGTTATGATTCGCCTAACGACATCTATAAAAATATATGTAGTACCTTCTCAGACATATATAATAAATGTAAACGAGAAAAAGTACTGAATAAATATAGACCGAATTCATGTAAATGGATAAATGAAAGGGTAATAAATATGTGTAAACAACGAAATAAGCTATATAAAATATTTCAAAAAACGCCAAATATAGAAAACAGAATAATTTATAACAAATATAGAAATAAGACCAATAAGTACATCAATTATACAAAAAATAAATTTTACAAAGAGGAAATTGCTAAAAATTTTAATAATTCGAAAAAGTTATGGCAGTTTATCAATGAGTTGTGTGGCGTGGTTGTGAGCTCAGTGGATGAAACGATTAGAAAGTATTTTTGTGTATCAGACCAGAAGGCAGCAGATTTGTTCGCAGACCATTTTAAAAGTAACCAAAACATAAATATCAAAAACTGTAACAGGAAAATGCTAACTGAGCTCTCATCTGCTGCTAGTGACGGGATAGATGTGACAATGCGGATGGCGAAGATAAATAACAACGATATGTACAAAATTATAAATAAATTACACACTAATAAAAGCCCAGGCATAGACGGAATAAGAGCTAGTGATATAAAATATATTAACAAAGAAATTACACCCACAATTACTCATTTGATTAACAGCTGCATTGACACATCTAGTTACCCGGAGGAGTTGAAGGTGGGCGTGGTCCGACCTATTTACAAAAAAGGTAGTCATGGAGACTGTAACAACTACCGTCCCATCACCATATTGTCCTGCGTTGATAAGATAATTGAGAGGTACATAGGTGACAAATTAAGTATATTTCTACACTCTAACAAAATAATAAATAACAAACAATACGGTTTTCAAAAAGGGAAGAGTACCTCTCAACTATTGTGTCAATTTAGCAACGAGATTAACGAGCACCTGAATGAAAAACGACACGTGCTCGTTATTTTCGTTGATTTCAGCAAAGCATTTGATATGCTACAATATAAAGTGTTGTATGAACGTCTTGAGCAGACTGGTATTCAAGGCCCATTTCTACGGCTCCTTAAAAATTACCACACAAATAGAAACACTAAAGTAAAAGTGGGAAATATGTACAGTGCTAGCATAAACACAGACCAAGGCACCGCTCAAGGCTCCATAATAGGTCCATATGAATATATTATATATGTCAACCAAATGTGTAATATTTTTGAACATGGCTCTGTGTACCAGTTTGCAGACGATACTTGTCTAATGGTGGCAGACAAAGATTTAAAAACTGCTGAAAGAAAACTGCAGGAAAATTTCAATATAATGTGCAAGTGGTCACATGACGTCGGACTACTAATTAACTCCCAAAAAACTAAATTAATGTGTATAGAATCATCACATAATAGGTCGGACTACACACCTAGTATAATGGCCCATGACCACCGATGTTTGCATGACAGTCTTATCTGCATGCCTAATGATAGCTGTAATAAACTAGAAATAGTAACAGAACACATGTACCTAGGTCTCATAATAGACAACCGCTTTAACTGGAAACCTCACATTGATCATGTTTGTAACAAATTACGAGCTATACTCAGTAAATTATATACACTAAAATATAAGATGACATTTAAAGCACTCCGCCTACTATATCTGGCAATGGCGGATTCTGTCATAGGATATGGTCTATGTACCTATGGTCGCACCTATAGCACTTACTTGAATAAAATATATACTTTGCAAATCAGATTATTAAAAACTATCGTACCTAAACATGTAAGAGCTAGCTGTAATGGGTACTATAACAAACTATTTAATTACTGTAAGGTACTGCCTATACAGAACAAAACAAGGATGTCCGTTGTGCGGGCGGAGTATTTGCACATTGCACAACTAACTAAATACCAGCGAAAAGGTAATCTGAGAAAGCTGTCAAACATAAAGCGCTATATAATGCCTCATTATAACAACACATATGGCACTAGAATGTACAAATATATCCTGCCCAAAATTCTTAACGAGCTGCCGAATGAGATTGTGTGTGCGTGCGTCGCAGGCCAAACTCACCTAAAAAATGTTAAACAATATTTCTTGACACAGGTAGACTACAAGCACATCCTGGAATAGATTGTAATCTACAAATGTATATATAATAGTGTAATAAATAACAATAGTATGTTGAGTAAACGAACCCCTCTCGCATAAAAACCTACACGGTTTAAGCGAGTGGTTGTGATCTGTATAAAATTGTATACTGTAATGCTTTGTCCATAATAATAAAAAAAAAAAAAAAAAAAAAAATCTTTAAAACTACGCAACGGATTTTGATGCGGATTTCTTTAATAGATTAAGTGATTCAAGAGGAAGGTTTTTAGGTATAATAAATGCATAATATATTATGGAAACACTATTAATTTTCGAGGTTTCTAATGTGATGTAGCAAATAGACACATTTTTTTGCGCTTACATTGCAAGCGCTGGTTGCACCCTACGAGATAGATCAAAATAATGTACTACAGTATTGTACACCTTAAAAAGTACTACAAAAAAGTCCGCGACGGTATAGGTCTATCTCTTAGGGATAACCCACAACAACCATTTTTTATTCCTTTCTTTTTACGAGAAATAATGGCTTATTTACGAAGTGATTTTAAGCAATACAGAATGAATCCTTATACAATTAAGTAAATTAAATACATTGTGCGTTTAATTTAGATCAAAATGGCCCTTTACAGTATCTCATTTAAATGAATATATTCGAAGATATTACAGATTTAAAATGCACGAATCGTGTCGTCGGCGGGGGCATCTGAAATCCACCCGTGCGAAGCCGGGGCGGGTCTCTAGTAGTTTATAAATCAGAAAAACATATAGGCCACTCTTTGCCGCGATAACCGACATACACGCGGGCGGAGTCGCGGGCAACAGCTAGTCACATATATATATACAGGCGAAAGTTTGTGAATGTGTATGTTTGTTACTTCTTCTCGCACAAACTACTTAACGGATTTGGATGAAACTTTACAGTAATATAGTTTATACATCAGAAAAACATATAGGCTACTCTTTGCCGCGATAACCGACATACACGCGGGCAACAGCTAGTCACTAATATACACAGGCGAAAGTTTGTGAGTGTGTATGTTTGTTACTTCTTCTCGCACAAACTACTTAACGGATTTTGATGAAACTTTACAGTAATATAGCTTATACAGCAGAATAACACATAGGCTACTATTTGCCACGATAACCGACATACACGCGGGCGGTGCCGCGGGTAACAGCTAGTATTATATAATCACGGATTTTTTTGTAGACCCTGACTGCTGAGGTAGGCCGCCGCGTTGTTTAGTGATTAGACCGATTCGTCGGGAGTCCCACACACGCCTTTCGTGTCCTGACTCCTGACTTTGAATGCTCCTGGAGTTGCTGAGAGAGAATGGACGGCAGTAGTTACTTGACAACAGGTGACCTATCTCCTCGTATATGTCATCTTCCTCATCTTCCTAGCCTTTACTATTCCCAAGATTATTTGTCGTCGGCTACGAGTTCAACCGGTTTTACCCAAATAACAGTTTTTGATGTGAAACATCTATGGGCGAGGAGTAAACCCGATTTTTGGCGTGGCGAGTGGCGACGCGGCGACGCTTCCAAGGCCGAGTACCCGAGATGGTGTGCGGTTTTTAGTCGGTTCGAGTCCGACATAACCACCAGCCGGTGGTATCCGAGGGGATTTCCGCACAAAAAAAAAAAAAAAAAAAAGGTATATAACTTCCACACTGTTATTAAGCTTTTATCCCGATCCGGGAATCGAACCCGAGACAACTTGATCGGATCGCATACGTTAACGCATACGCTAACCGCTGAACCAACAAGGCAGTTTCGTTTGCAAGGGGCATAAAAAATCAGTAGTATATAAACAAAATTATTAGATGGTTTTAAGTTACTTATTATTGTTACCAAGAACTTGATAAGGTAAGCATTTCTTATGAAGTTGAACGTAAACAAGGATATTGCATTGAATGTTGTAAGGACCAATGGGCCGCTGACTGATTGACTCTCGAGTAATCGAGTTCTCAACTATTAAGTTATACTTATGGCGCACACTAAATACCTCCTCTAATAAGTGATTTTACTTTGTATTGTGGTGTACAACCAGTCGACCAGTCAGTCACATCAACCAAATATTATAAATGCGATTATTAGTTTATTAATTTCTTTGTAACGTTATCACACTTATCACGGCTAGATTTCTGAACGGAATATATTGAAATACGGTATGGAGATACTTTCGACAGGAACGACATAGGCTTCTTTTAAAGATATAATTAGAAACAGTAGTAGGTAATTTGCAACTTTCCGTTCTGTTTCTTTTTACCCGACTGCACCAGAAACAGGGTTAGGTTTTCGTTTGGATGTACCTACTTGGATACTCCATACTAATATTATAAACTAGTAGTTGCCCGCGGCTCCGCCCGCGTAAATGTCGGTTATCGCGGCAAATAGTAGCCTGTGCAAATGTGTTACTCTGATGTATAAGCATTAAGCTATATTACTGTAAAGTTTCTTCCAAATCCGTTCAGTAGTTTTTGCGTGAAAGAGTAACAAACTTCCATTCATCCATCCATACTTACAAACTTTCGAGTTTATAATATTAGTAGGATTCGAAACTAGTGTCTGTCTGACGGTTAGCTGTCACGGCTAAACCACTGCACCGATTTCAATGAAATTTTGTATGGAAGTACTTTAGATTCTTGAGGTAGGACGCCACTCTTTACAGCGATGCGATAACTCATATGACTGACATGAATGCGGGCGGAGCGGCGGGCATAAGTTAGTCGGTAATATTAAAAATGCAAAAGTTCATGAGGATTCTAGGCTACCTATTCTTTTCTTGTTATGGAATTCATTTGGACGTACATTATTTATGTTACATAACTTAATAATCCAAGTATTTGGGTATTGTTGATATAGGTGGATATAGGTACTTAGATTTATTAGTTTTATCGATGTAAAATCTAAGAATATGGCACTATTGATCTTTATTCTTTATCTAAAATTATCGGACCCGGCGAACTTCGAACCTACCGCCATTTTCTGTTTTCGTGAATAAATATTTTATAAAATTCCGAAAAACTTCTAACAGGTAGATTCCGAAAAAAATCTGAGGTAGGTCGCGGACATAAAAAATATTTCGGTTTTTTAAATTTTATTCTACACAAACCTTGTCCTGACAATCTTATAAAAAAGAATTATGTAGGTATCTAATTTGGTACAACCGATCGGAAGTTATTCGCGTAGGTACATGCATTTCGAAGATTCATTTAAATAGATCCATCAATTAGCCTCGAAAAAAATACTAACCTATTCCATTTATACCTAACTAGAATAATATATATGTAATAATATAAATAAATGAACAATTATAAAAAAAGGCAAAGGGATGTACTTACCACAATGCTGCACTTTCAAATTAATTTGTAAATTGACATCGAGATATTACGTACTACTTATCCTTTGAAACTCAAACTTTTGAACTTTTACGAATTTTTGTCACTCTTGAAAACTAAGTGTTTTTTTTATTTTTCGACACTTGCCACTAATTTATAATATTCTCTATCTAAAAGTTGTCTCTAAACTCTAAAAAGTTTATGATTTTTTACTTCTCAACAGAAATTCAATTCAATGAAATACAACTCAAGTGTTTAAAAACGACGACAAATGGCGCGTGGCGTACCGCCCGTAACCGACAAACGAAGAAACGAATTAATAAAAATAATTATAAACGATAACTATTCGAATGCCACAACCGGCAACAGCAAAACAGCCAACAGTGAATGAAACAGTCAAGAAATCAAAACAAATTTTCCATAGAGTATCTAATACAGTGGTACTTTATTTCAAGTCCTTGTTTTTGCTTTTGACAACATTATTCTATCGAGGTAATTGAACATATAAATTAGAAACAAAAATGAAACCTAGGATTTTAGTGGAATACAATGACTTTATAATTTGCGAAAGAAGCAAATATACCTAACATGTATTAGAGAAACGCTGATTTCAATACTAGCGGGCCGGCTCGACCGGGGCCGGGGCGGTACTAAAATGACAGCATTCGTATTGTTGTTTTTGTTGGTGAGTACAAGACCGGACGTCTAATAATGCAGTTCCTAAGCATCTCATACTCATACGTACATACATACATAATAGGTCGGCACAGTGTGGGACACCATGCTGCATTCGCGCCATTCGCTATGACTATGTTAACCACTACTTGATACTGCTCATGCTTTCCATCAGTCCCTTTGGCAGGCGCATACACATATATACGTAATGAAATTATAATCATACTTACTATAATCCTACTTCTGAACATATCCCACTAATATTACATAAAGGTGAAAGTTTGTGAGTGTGTAATTTTGTAACTTCTTCACGCAAAAACTAAACGGATATTGATGAAACTTTACAGATATAATATGCATCGGAATAACACAAAGACCACTATTTGTCAAGATAACCGACAGACACGCGGACGGAGCCGCGGGCAACAGCTAGTTTTTTTAATAAATCTAACCTTACATTTGTACCTATTTACATGTCTATAACTTAAATTCTCTAATCAATTTTGGCTCTATGCGTTATCTCTTTCTCACACATGCGCTAAGCTGCATGTGAAAACGAGGCAGACGACAGGTAGTTAAAAACCTGCACAAAATGCACGTAGACTTAATATTATTTTTTATTCAAAAGTAAATCGAAAATCAAGAGGGAGGATGTATAATTTCCGTTATAAAACCTGGTTTAAATCAATACGGCTCATTTTTTTTCTAATTTCTTTATTGGAAGGAAAGACATGGTAATGCACAATAGTTCGTTTTAACTTGTTTAGGCATATTTTAATGTAATTGTTCGATGTGGAATGACATCAATTACCTACCTGTTAATGTTTCATTCCTTGCTAAAATTTTGTTATACTTAGTTATTAATTAATTTTTCTTATGTAATTCCAACATTTCATTTTTTTTTTATGTAATAGGCAGGCAAACGAGCAGACGTATCGCCTCATGGTAAGCCATTACCGCCGCCCATGGACACCTGCAACACCAGAGGCGTAACAAGTGCGTTGCCGGCCTTTGAGTGATGGGGGGGGGGGGGAGGGAGATATACGCGGATATTACTGGGCCTCCGATATCCTCATTCTCTCACACGACTTTGAAAGGCACAGTTAAAGTTCACATGAAGGAGGCAGAAAGCTAAAAGAAATGTAATGAATTATGATCGTACTCCGACCATTTGGGCGACTACCAGTAAAAAAAAAAAGATCTAGAAGTAATAGAAGGCATAATTTAATCATTACTGCACGGTTGGCCTAGTTGGTCGCTACGCCGCTTCCTACTGCGCTGAGAGTTGTGGGTTCAAATCTCACATGGGACAAGACTTAGTGTGATCCACTGTTCAATCCAATTGTTGTTCCGAGTGTGGATGTTCTTTGTGTCCGTTGCAGTTGTAAATCCTGCGTCGCGGGGGACTTTACAAACATACATTGTTTGTAAAGTCCCCCGCGACGCAGGATTTATTCCTAATGAGGGAGGCGTCATGAAAAAAAGCCCCCCCCGGCCAAGACGAGCCAAGCGAAGCGCAAGGGCACTACCTACCTATCTTTTCTCAAAGTGTTTCGTCGTTTTTTTGAACCCTCATAACTTTGGTTCCCGATATACCAGATCGTTCAAAATCTCAGGATATGATGTTACCAATAGACTAATGAAACATACAAAGTTTCAATTGCATAGCTCTGATACTTTAGATTTTATTGATACCTAAAAAACACCGATTTCGTCACTGACACACTGATGATCATCAAAACTGTTAGGGTACTTCCTGAAGTGCTAGAAAGCTGAAATTTGGCATGTAAACTGAGCTTAGTATACAAACAACAAAAAAAAACACATAAACCTATTACTTTTGCCCTCCAACCCCCAAATTTGTGGGGTGGAAGTTTGTATGAGACTTTCACAAATGTTTATGCTTTTATTTTTGGTACACGGACTTTTTCGAAAGAAGAAAGAAGATACATTTTTGAATTAAAATCACTTGTACTTATTCCACTGTTTTATTTTTGTTTACAGCTGACCGGTTTCGCCTTATGGCATCAGCGAAACAGCGAAGCCATAAATTTTTACTGAGATGTTGAGTTTGTGAAGTTAGAGTTGGTAGATTTAGGACGTGTAGATTAAGAACCTTGGCTCTACATGAGATCTGATATCTTTTTCACAGGTTAAACCATATGCAGTCGTCTTGGCAACATTTTACATGAAAATGTTTTTGGTGGTATGTACATTTCTTTATGTAGCAATAAATACAATTCATTAATCAACGTTGAGTCATTTACCTATAAAGTCACAATTTCATCTTTCTTAAAATTAACAATATAATATTCTGCAGGAGTTGGACTCGTATAACTATCATAAATGGCGGGCTTATTCTCAGGGTCATCCATCTTCAAGTAATAGCTTCTAATTATCATCAAATTGTACATGTGGAGTCCTGTAAAGAAATAGTAGATAATTAAGAAGAATAAAGAAGTCGAACTACTCTTAATATTATTATCTATACTATAATATCTATACTATCACACTAAAGGCGAAAGTTTGTGAGGGTGTATGTTTGTTACTTCTTCACGGGCAAACGGCTGGACCAATTTGGATGAAACATTAAAGTAATATAGCTTATACATCAGAATAACACATTTAGGCAACTATTTGCCGCGATAACCGACATATACGCAGGCGGAGCCGCGGGCAACCACTAGTAATATTATAAAGCTGAAGAGTTTGTTTGTTTGAACACGCTAATCTCAGGAACCGATGGTCCGATTTGAAAAATTCTTTCAGTGTTGGATAGTACCTACATTTATCGAGGAAGGCTATAGGCTATAAAGATTTTTTTAGTCCACGAGTGTACTACTACCCCCAGGAAGCTGAGGCAAGCAAGCAAAACAAGCTTTTCGGCACAGAAATAAATCAGGTACCATCTGGCAGTTTCCACTAGATGGAGTTACTTGTACAAGCCGAATAATAGGCAGTTTTATAGGCGGTCCACACTACAACGATATATCGTAGCGATTTAACTGTGCAGTTCGTTTGTGCCGTTTTATCGTACGTGTGGACGGAAATTGGCTCAGATTTTTTGATTGGTGCAAACGATCGGAGGCATGAGCAAAAGTCATTCGATAAATCGTTGTCGATTTAACTGCACAGTTCGTCTGTGCAGTTATCGGTAGCGTGTGGACGGAAGTCGGTGCAATCGCTCAGTTCGTTTACAAATCTTGCTGTAAGCGGACGCTTCCGCGCACGTCAGTTAACTTATTTCATTCAGACTGCCTCGGTGGCACAGCGGTAGCGTATGCGGCTGCTGTGCTTGGGGTCTCGGGTTCGATTCCCGGGTCGGACCAAATGTTTGTATGATCTGCAAATATTTGTTTCGGAGTTTGGGTGTTTTCTATGAATAATATGTATGTATTTTCAAAAAAAAAGTATATAATATGTATTTGTATCAGTTGTCTAGTTTAGCAATTTCATAGGTCTTTACCTATGAAATTGCCGTTTTGTATGCAACAAGTGAAAGTACTTATTGTTTCAATTTTTTTTTTCTGTTATTCGAAGTAATCACCCATGCAATCGACGCATCTTTGCGAACGCATTGGCAGTTTATTGATGCCCTTCTTGAAAAAATCAGCTGGACGGGAGGCAACAACATCTTCAAAGGCATTTTGTACTGCCTCTCAGGAATTTAATTTTTTACCCACTAAAAAGTTGTCTAAATTTTGGAAAAATTAATAGTCGGTAGGTGCAAGGTCTGGTGAGTATGGCGGATGAGGGAGAGCTTCCATCTCCAGCTCCTGCAGCTTGGAGACTGTCTGTTATGGGGTCGCGCGTTGTCGTGAAGGAGCAGTGGGGACGACCGATTGACCAAAGCTGGTTGCAGATGTGCAAGCTTCTCCATCATTCTCTCCAGTTCTTCACAGTACACATGTACACACAGAACGGAACCGGGAAAACCAATAACCATAATTACACGAATTTTTAAAGTCTCCATTATGACGAAAAATTTTCAAATGTAATGAAAATACAACGCTAATCAAAAAACAAAAGACTGATTTTGTAAATAGAATGTCATGGTTTTAAAACAAAATTATTTTGAATTTAGAATACAGAGCCATTACAAACTTTTTTTAATTTGAAATGACCAGTACTGAAGAACGGCAATTTCATAGGTAAAGACCTAATATAAGCTCTGCTTAGTTTGGGACTAGATGGCGTTGTGTGTTAGATGTCCGAAATATAAGTAAATATTTGCAGAACATACAAACATTTGGTCCGACCCGGGAATCGAACCCGAGACCTTAAGCACAGCAGTCGCATAAGCTACCACTGCTCCACCGAGGCAGTTAAATTAAGCCATGTTATCGCAAGCGCGTCATCGCCTTCCATCGCGGGCGGCATGTTTTTAGTCTGAGCTTCTGCAGAGAACTGACGATCGATGCAGATATCGTTGACGTGTGGACGCTCTATGGACGTACGATAACTGTACAGTCGAACTGTGCAGTCACATCGCAACGATAAATCGTAGTAGTGTATACCGACCATTATCGTACGTGTGGACGGAAATTGGCTCAGATATTTCTTAAAAACAGATTTTTTAAGAAATATCTGAGCCAATTTCCGTCCACACGTACGATAATGGTCGGTATACACTACTACTGATTTTTTGGCGGCATGTTTTTAGTCTGAGCTTCTGCAGAGAACTGACGATCGATGCAGATATCGTTGACGTGTGGACGCTCTATGGACGTACGATAACTGTACAGTCGAACTGTGCAGTCACATCGCAACGATAAATCGTAGTAGTGTATACCGACCATTATCGTACGTGTGGACGGAAATTGGCTCAGATATTTCTTAAAAAATCTGAGCCAATACCCGTCCACACGTACGATAAAACTGCACAAACGAACTGCACAGTTAAATCGCTACGATAAATCGTTGTAGTGTGGACCGCCTATAACCTATATTAATAATAGTATGTTTTATTTATTCATGATATAGGTAGGCAAACGAGAAGATAGGTCACCTTATGGTAAGTGATTACCATCGCTCATGGATACTTTTAATGTAATCATCAGAAAAAGGGAGAGGATGAGTTCAGGCTCACCAGACCTCACCGAAAAGCAGCGCTAGATATACTTGAAATGGCTATTTTCGTATTCTACTCGGTTTTCCATCAGGCAGAGTACTAATTTTGGCAGGCTCATTAAAATAAACTGGAGCCGTGGTAACGCCCCGGTCGAGCCAGCCCACTTGTATCTAAGCATGACGCTGCCATGAACAAAAATAAAGCCCTGTTTCTGTTAACATTAACAGTGTTGTGACAAGGCTTTTAATTTGCCTGAGAGAAAGCATGAGCAGAAACAAGGAGTAGTGGTCACCAGTTCACCACACCCATTACAAATGCAGACAATACAACAATGCCGCATGGTGACTTACACTAAAGCGGCCTATTGAGATTCTTCTGCATCTTTACAGACATATATGAAACGGACACAATTTATTATTTATTTATCTGTACAAATAAATAATATCGAAGTGTATGTTTGTTCTCTTAAAACATACGAAAGTCATCTAGTCCTAAGCTAAGCAGAGCTTGTGTTATGGGTACTAGATAACTGATATAAATACTTTTATACTTTTTTTCTAAATATGTACATACATATTATACATAGAAAACTCCCAAACTCCAAAACATTTGGATGACATGAACATATGGAGATCATACAAATATTTGGTCCGACTCGGGAATCGAACCCGAGACTTCATACACAGCAGTCGCGTACGCTACCACTGCGCCAACGAGGCAGTCATATCTCTCATAGACACAACAACAACATTCCACAGAGAAGCGCGGAAGATTGCAAGTACTAGTAGTGTTTAAAAAGATACGTACCTAAGAAGATCAGGCACAATGGTATCAATTCAGGCAACTCTGACGTAATCAAAAGCGCCAGTATCAGTATTGAAGCCCCCACCATCTCGATTGCATTAAATATGAAGTTTTTCTTCAGATATCCCACTTTGTACTGAAAGTAAATGTAGGCTGCGTTAAATTTATTCCTCAAAAGTCAACTCCCACATTAGGTTCTGTGTTTCGAGGGACTTAGAACAACTTAAAACAATAATTTGTGGCTAACAAAAATTGCAGTCCCATGTGAACAGGCCGTAACTATAGGAGGAGAGGGTGGGGGGAGGGTTTGGGATTCAAATATTTCTACACTATGGATATTGTTTACACCTCTCATTTTTATTCAGATAATACGGTTAAAGGGACATGGTCATTTCATTATTTTGAAACTCCCCCTGAAACTAAAACCTGGCTACGCCAGTGTATGTGGAAATCGAACTCACAACACTCAGTGCAGTAGGAAGCAGCGAGGTGTCCGTTTTAAACTTTTGACCAATACGTCATCCGTGCACTCAAGAAGTACTCTATCTCTTGTAAAACTGTCTTGTAAAAACGTATTGAAAACGGTCGTTAAAGCTGACTCCGACCTAGTTTGCTGATGATGATGTTCGCCTAGCCAAGTACGGCCATGGCGGCTAGTCTCAACGGAAACCAGCCGTAAGTATTTCCATAATCAGTAAAACTTTGCCCCGACTCGGGATTCGAACCTGAGACCTCTCTTGACCGGCAATCGCATACGTCAACTGCTAGACCAACGAGGCAGTTAGTATAATCTAAATAGATAAATAAAATTGGAGTGTATGTTTGTAATATTAAAATAACCGCTTTTTACTAAATGCTTATGTATGTATATTATACATACATAAGCATTGCATATACCAAAATGTTCTGTCTGTCTGTCCGTCTGTCTGTCTGTTTGTTCCGGCTAATCTCTGGAACGGCTGGACCAATTTTAACGGGACTTTCACTGATAGGTAGCTGTTATTATAAGGAGTAACTTGCTTTGCCTCGCGGCGTTACCCGCGTTACGACAATACCCGCGGGTAACAACTCGTGGTTTAGCTAGTAAGGTAATAAAATAAGGCTTAGCTGACTCCTACCTTATGTATACCGACGATTAAAACTACATCCATGACCACATTGACTATGGTGACTGCTAATAGAATACCAAATACAGGTATCGTTATTCTGTCCAGCCATAGTGCGTTTGCTGTGCCACGCAACGCCAGCATTGTTATTGATATTAACATAATTAATATATCTCGAACCTGCAATTTAAATTTAAAAAAATAATTGAATAGAATAAACTTTATTTTGCACCAATTGATACAGTTATATTTAAGAGGTAACAATATAATGACCATGTACAAATGGCGGCCTTATCGCTAAAAAGCAATTTCTTACAGGCAACCTTTGGATGGAGAAATCGACTGTAGAAACACAAATTCATGGCTAGTTTTGGTGTTTAAAATTAATAACGATAATAATTACCTTGATTCAGATAAAATTACATAAATAAAAATATAGAGATTTTAATACACATTAATACAAACATATAAAATAATGCACAATATCCACACTTTCTCAAAGAAATGCGAATGATAAAATATTTTTAACTGGTAATAAATTACGAAGATAAGAAATGTTTTTGAACATTTGTTTAAATATAGGCAGAGATTTGGCACGCTTTATTCCAAGGCAAAGCATTCCATAGTCGTACAGCCTGTACAGTAAACGATTTGTCGTAAAATCTGGTACAATGCGTTGGTACTGCCAGTTCCAGAGATTCGGATGACCTCAAGGATCTTGGAGATCAAGGAGAAATTAATACTTTCTTTGGAATGACGTCACTACCATCTTTACTTCTTGCAGTCTAAAAGTACTTTAATCCTTGTCTAGTCTGTGGTAGACGTTATCCACTAATCTTTAAAGAGGAAATCAAAATTAATAGAAGTAGGTTTAGGTAAGTAGGTAAGGTTGTTTGGAAGAGTTAGCTTTTATGCTACTGCTCCACCTGCGTCTTAACGCGCTAATTAGCACGTTAATTTAGGCGTTACGTAGATATGGCCCACGAATAATGTGTTAGATTACAAATGGCATTGTTAATGGCATAGCCCGAGTGTCGATTTTTTAACACATCAAAGTGTTTTGAATGAAACGGCGCGGTGAGGCGAGGGCGAGCCTCATATGTATCCGAAATAGGGATCTTCCATGATTGATGTTCTTCTATGAATCAATAAACAATATCAATATAATGAAGTTAACAAGTATCAGATTATTCATTTCCTTACCAAGTTAAAGTAAGCGATGATCACAGACCCAATGCGGAGATCTCCGCAATAACAACAGTATTTCAACTTTAGTTTACTCATTTTAACCTGCAATGGAATATAGGTATGATATTAATAATTTGTATTGTTAACTAGCTGATCTAAGCAACTGCATTTGAGTCTCTCAAAAGGCACATTTCTCATTGATGGTGGGCTCCTATTGGCCGTAGCGACTAGCATGATTTTATAATACTTTCTTTACTTAAATAGCTTTCTGGAAATAGAACCTACTATCTTTTGCATACCTACCGACATCTATACAACTAACAGAAGATTCACTATTAATTGATAACTTTTTACCCGACTAGAGTAAAACCAAAAGGAAGAGTCAATATTTTTGGCAGTACTTGTGTGTTTGTATGTTCCATCGTAGCGTCTAAAACTCTAAACTATTGAACCGATTTTAATGAATGAGTTATACTTATGACTCATGTGAGTGAAAATGTCAACGCGTCTATCTATCTATATACTTATAATAAAAATGTAACAGGTCCAATTCTGTACATTAAAGATATTTTGAAATTTTTTTTTGGAGGGCTGTCTATTATCGGTACTGAAGCCAAAACTGTATTTTTTTTCATTTTTGTCTGTCTGTCTGTCTGTCCGTCTGTCTGTCTGTCTGTCTGTCTGTATCTTGGCCGCGCATCACGCCGAAACTACTGAATCGATTCAAATGAAACTTGGCATGATTTGAGTTCATACTACGAGGTAGGACATAGGATACTTTTTATCCCTAAATTCAGCACGGTTTCCTGGAGAGAGGGATTAAAGTCAAAATATGTACTTAGCTGTAATTCAATAACACATAGTCCGATTTAATTAATTCTTTTTTTGCTTCAAAGAAAAAAGATAACGGGTAAAGTCGGGTAAAGTTTTTTCGGGTAGGTGCTAAAAAAGATAACACATACAGTAAAGAGCTCTTAAATTATTTATTTAATTCAATGAAAAAATCTCATTTATTTTTAAAAATAAAAGTTCAGTTAAGTTTAGAGTCAGTTTACTTACTGTAATCACACAGGTTATATGATCTAAAACAGGTCTTTTAATCACCTGCCAGCACAACAAACTATCAATTTGTAAGAAATTTTACAAAATTGTAATTTCAACTTTCACTTAGTTTCACTATCACTATGTCTCAGCTATCTGACATACGAGAAGCCCAGAACAGCTTGGAAGAGAGCTTCTCAAAAAGGATGGCTCAGCTGGAGTCACAGCTGCACTCTGGTGGTAACAGCAAGGAGACAGTGGCAAGAGTGTCAGAGGAGTTTAAAGCCTTCCGTGAGCTGATGTTCTCCATGTTGGGTCTTCTCCGGAAGCAGATAAACGAGTGTGTCAAGATGGTTGATGCTATGGAGACTAGGCATCGCCACAAATCACTTTTATTACTAGGAGTGCCCGAGGCAATCAAGGAGGACTGTGGTGCAACTCTGCTTGAGGTCATAAGTACGAAGATGGGTCTCCAGGACATCACACGGCTCAACATAAGACATTGCTATCGCATTGGAGTACCCTCCAAGGAACATCGTCGGCCAATACTGGTGAGGTTTACTACTGTAGAGGCTAGATGTACAGTCTGGAAGTCCAAAACAGCGTTAAAGGGTTCCGGCTTCTCGGTAAGAGAATTTCTCACTAGAATACGCCAGACAGTTTTCACCGAGGCCCGACAACATTTCGGCATGTCGTCTTGCTGGACACAGGATGGTATTATAGTTATTAAAGGAAGTGACAATAACAGGTACAAAGTAACATCCACTGATGAGCTAAAGCCTTTAATGATTAAGTTCCCAAAGACATCATCCACAGGCAGGATTGATCCCGGTAATACGGGCTCCGGTGTCAACAGTAAGAGTACAAGGAGACGCTAGTTATTTGTTTGTGACAACTTTAGTTTCTTTGCATACAATTTTCGTTTTGTTTATAACGTTATGTTTACATACTGTAATCACTATTGCTAGCTCACTCTTTTGTTTGTACCTTCAAATTTTATTACTGTTGGCCAAATTAAAATGTTTATGATCGTGACATCTGTGACATCTGTCAAATTGACGTTTCGCTGCCCTCAGTGCCCGCGTCAATAGCAGCGGGTACGTTCCGTTTCTCGCCACTTTTAAGATTGTTGGCCTAAGATACGAATTTAATATTTCGTATTATTTTCTATTATCTACTTTGTTATTGTGATAGTTATTAAATACGGTATATGACCGTATTGACCGACCGTATGAAGTACTATGTTATTTAAGTTTTACTTTTTATATTTTGTAATTTTACTAATTTTATCTGTGTAAGCTGGCGGGTGGTGTAAAAATGGGATAGTACTTTGATCAAGGTAATCACTATTTTAAAATAATTATATTATATGTGTGTATATATATTTATACTATTGTATTTGTTTTTTTTTTTAATATACTGTTATATTTATGCGCTTTTTTTGTTATATATTAGCATAATATGTACACGGATGTGCTATGACAGATGCTACTGAAAATGATGAAGAATATTTTTCTGCTAATGATTCTTCTGACAACGAGAGCTTCGGTTCTCTACCAGACTCCCTGGGGGATCGATTGCGGCACTCATTTACCAATCAACCTCAATCTTTACTAAATGTGTGCCATATAAACGCCCAGAGTTTACCCAGTCACTTTAATGAGTTGACTGAAACTTTCACTGGTAATAACGTGCATGCCATTCTGATTTCGGAAACTTGGCTCAAGCCACACCTACCTTCTACCTCTTATCCACTTACTGACTTCGTTCTTGTTCGCAACGACCGACTAGCGTCGAGAAGGGGTGGTGGGGTGGCCATCTACCTCCGTAGCTGTCTACCCTACAAAATCCTCGCTATTTCCTCTACCGATTCTTCTACTACCGCAGAATTCATATTTCTTGAAGTCTGTATTAAGGGCTCTAATGTTTTACTAGGGGTGGTTTACTGTCCCCCTGCTGTCAATTACTTCTCCAGTCTGGAAACAGTTCTGGAATCTTTAGGGTCAGAATACTCACACCACATCATTATGGGCGATTTTAACACTGATCTTCTGGCCTTTAACTCCCCCCGTACTCGTAATCTTCTCCACATTATCCAATCTATTGGCCTCCACGTCCTCCCCCTACAAGCAACTCATCACAACACCGAGCACCAGGATACTTGGCTTGACCTAATACTCACCTCTGCTCCAAATCTTATCCACTCCCATGGTCAACATCCTGCTCCTGGATTTTCCCATCATGACTTGATCTTCCTTACTTATATCCTGAAACCCCCTAAATCTCCTCCCAAAATCCTGCACGTTCGTAGCTTTAGACGAATGGACGTCAATAAACTGTGTGCGGAGGCATCTGCATTAGATTGGACACACTTGGGATCAGCTACGGACATGAATGACAAAGTCAGAATCTTCAATGACGAAATCCTTAAATTATACAATATCCATGCACCTGTGAGGAAAGTCAAGTTGAGGCGCCCTCCTGCTCCATGGATGACAGAGGAAATTAGAATTGCCATGAGACGGAGAGATCGTTGCTACAATAAGTACAGGAGGGATCGTTCTGAAGAAAAATGGAATCTTTTTAAGAATGCTAGGAATCGGTGTAACCAGGTGATACGTAACGCCAAACGCCGCCATATAATCCAAAATATAGAATCCTCTTCAATTTCCGGCATGTGGAAGTTCCTTGGAACACTAGGCATCGGTAAACAACAACGCCCTGAGGTTATGACGACAATTGGTTTAGATGACATAAACCGTCATTTCTCAACTACACCTCAGATGGATCATCAAATCAAAAGTCAAACCTTGAGTCACATAGCTAGTCTAGCCCATGCTGACATAGTCCCCTTTAACTTTTCTCCGGTATCTTCTGAGGACATCAAAAAGATTATCCTGTCCATCCGTTCCAATGCTGTGGGATATGACGGCATCAGCCGTCGCATGATTGTCACTATCCTGGATAACGTTATCCCACCAATTTCCCACATTATTAATTTTTCACTCGACTCTGGATCCTTTCCCTCACTCTGGCGTAAGGCCTTCATCATCCCTTTACCCAAAAAAACTAACCCCTCTCTTCCTGAACACTTTCGACCAATTTCTATTCTTCCTTTTCTCTCTAAAGTGCTAGAGGCCTGCGTTCACAGGCAGCTCTCACAGTTTGTATTTCAGCGGAATCTTCTCAGTCCCTTACAATCCGGGTTTAGACCCGGTCACAGCACAACCACTGCTCTCCTCAAAGTGACTGGCGATGTTCGGCAGGGTATGGAGGACACCAAAGTCACAGTGCTGGCTTTGATTGACTTCTCGAATGCGTTTAATACCGTTTGTCATGACGTCCTACTGGCCATCCTATCTCATTTTATGGTCTCCTCAGAAGCTCTGGAATGGTTCTCTTCCTATCTTCAGGGACGACAACAGTGTGTTCGCAAAGATGACCTGTCGTCAGGATGGTGTGATCTACGCACTGGCGTCCCTCAAGGCGGTATATTATCTCCCTTATTATTCTCAATATTCATAAATCTCGTTACCCAACACCTTCAGTGTTCGTATCACCTGTACGCTGACGATTTACAAGTGTACACACAGTCTAGGGTTGAGGACATCGCATATGCAATCGACAAAGTCAACAATGACTTGGACTCCATTAAGAGTTGGTCGGCGAGGTTTGGGTTGACGGTAAATCCAACCAAATGTCAAGCGATCGTCGTGGGGAGCAAGCAAATGCTGAGTAGGTTGAATACAGCGGTCATTCCACCAGTAAGGTACAACGGTGTGACTATACCTCTGAGCGCAGTGGTAAGGAACCTGGGACTACTTATTGACTCGACACTTGATTGGCAGGCACAAGTTACACACGTTAGTCAAAGAGTCACCTTATGTCTCCGAGCTTTATATCGTCTCAAGAATTTCCTTCCTGTTAAAACCAAGACCATACTTATGCAATCCTTAGTAATTCCCTTAATCGATTATGGTGATGTGTGTTATTTTGACCTGAATGCAGACCTCCTCAACAAACTAGACCGCCTTCTCAATAACTGCATTCGATTCGTTTTCAATCTTCGCAAGTATGATCATGTGTCTGCTTTACGTTCCCAGCTGCAATGGCTCCCAATTCGTCAGCGCCGCAGTTTGCGGGCTCTGACATCTCTTTTTTCTTTCCTCAACTCTCCATCATTACCTCAGTACCTCGTACCACACTTCCGTTTCTTATGTTCTAATCACGACCGAAGTCTTCGGTCAACAAACAACTTGCTCCTACTATGCCCCTCTCACACCTCCAACTTTATAAATTCTTCCTACTATGTACAGTCAGTTCTATTATGGAATGCACTTCCTGCCGAAATCAGAATGTCCACAAATCGCCTTACCTTTAAGAAAAAAGTGCGTGAACTACTTCAAAGCGAATTAGCAGTACAATCACAACGATAATACCCGTGTGTATATTTTTTTGTTACATTGTATAATATTGTATATGTGTATGAATCTTTAAGTATATTTTATATGTATTATTATATATATAGAGGTAAATTTGTATATATTGGCATTATCTGATGTGGGTTCATATCTTAAATTTACCTATTTGTTATGAACTTTTATAGAATTCCCTTTCCTTTTTTTTTTCTTTGCGCCTACCGCATCATATTTTTACCACACCTGAAGGTTGACTGGCAGAGAATGCCTCATGGCATTAAGTCCGCCTTTGTACAACTTGTGCAATAAGTTTAAAAATAAATAAATAAATAAATAAAGTCCTTTTTTGGTCTGCGACTATACAATGCCTGTGGGAAGCTGAGTCAGATATGTAAATATGGCGGTACGAAGTTCGCCGGGTCAGCTAGTACTTATAATAAAAATGTAACAGGTCAAATTCTGTACATTAAAGATATTTTGAATTTTTTTTTGGAGGACTCTCTATAATCGATACTGAATTTATTCCCTTATCTCCTCGTACTTCTTACAAGGTACTACTAAATTGAGACTTGGGCATCATTCTGTGTCGAAGGCGCTTACGATGGGGTGTCCTCAAGGGTCAGTGCTAGGACCATACTTGTGGAACATAGGCTTCGACGATTTTCTGGCAATGCCTGTGCCGTCCGGATGTACCCTGAATGCGTACGCGGACGACGGTTTGTTATTGATAGAGTCGGATACTAGAACGGGGCTTGAGAGGCTGGCCAGTGAATGTTTGGACTTAATATCTCGGTGGGGTGGGCGTAATCAGTTGACGTTTGCACCAAACAAAACCTTCCAGCTACTTCTGAAAGGTAACCTCAAATCACCGCCGTGTATTAAATTTGAAAATGTTACTATTAAAAATAAAACCTCAGTTAGTTATTTAGGATTGGTTTTAGAAAGAAATTTTTCATTTATTGAACATATTAGAACAGTTAATGGAAAGTCTAAAAAGAGTTTCTTTGCACTGACGAGGATATCAACTGCGACATGGAGTCTGTCATATAATACACTAAAGATCATATATGGAGCTACTTATTTGGGTTCTATTTGCTATGGTGCTCCTGTATGTGCAGATAGGGCGACTGTAGGTGCTGTCCGTCGCAAACTGTTACAAGGCCAACGACCTGCATTGATTTTCTTGTGCAAGGCATATAGGACGGTTAGTACTGAGGCTTTACCGGTGTTGGCAGGTGTTCTTCCGGTCGATCTCGAGGTGCAAAGACGTGCAGCCATGTACTATTCCACACTACAAAACATGGAATGCGATTTTTTGGGCATACGAGACCGCGGTAAAATCATAAGATTGTTTCAACAACAATCCAATGTCTATAACGACCTCTTGGATGAATGGCAGCAACGATGGGACGAATCATCTAAGGGGCGCCACCTCTACCAGTTCTTTCCATCTGTTCGCGAAAGGTTGTCAAGGACATGGCTCGAAGTAGATCACTGTGTCGCTCAATTTCTTACAGGCCACGGTAACTTTAAGAGCAAACTATACTCATTTAAATTAGTCGATTCACCATTGTGTCAATGCTCAACACCTGATTCTAGCTGTGAACAGTCGGCTCATCATATCCTCTGGGAATGTAGTCTGTGGTACAATGAACGTAACATGATGCTAAATAGCTTACAAATGACGTCTGGGGTAGTATATTATGGGGATCTTGTGTCAACTGCGGTGAATTTCCGTGCGTTTAAGCGATTCTGCCATACATACTATAGAAATCAAATATAGCTCACTTAGGACCCATAATAATTTTATCCGTGGTGCTTCCCGGTTTGAAAAAGTCGTCTGCCTATTTTGACTCCATTTCGTCTCCCGCTTTGCTAAGGAGGGAAGTAGACTTATTATATTTCCAACTCCTCTAGTTTTCTTCTGATTAATTTCGTTGCGGGTTCCAAGACAGTTAAATTTTTCCTGGGACTTCCCGAGTGTCATAACTCGGTGTTTTCGTGGGTCACCGCTATTGATCCTGTTGTACAGGAGTTACAGTGGTGGGCGTGTGGGCGGGATTAGTCCCATCCAATCGATACTGAAGCCAAAACTGTAATTTTTTTCATTTTTGTCCGTCTGTCCGTCTGTCTGTCTGTATGTTGGCCGCGCATCACGCCGAAACTATTGAACGGATTCAAATGAAACTTGTCATGATTTGAGTTCATACTACAAGGTAGGACATAGGATACTTTTTATCCCGAAATTCAGCACGGTTTCCTGGAGAGAGGGGATGAGACAGACAAAAATGAAAAAAAATTACAGTTTTGGCTTCAGTATCGATAAATAGAGAGCCCTCCAAATTTTTTTTCTAAATATCTTTAATGTACAGAATTGGACCTGTTACATTTTTATTATAAGTACTAGCTGACCCGGCGAACTTCGTACCGCCATATTTATATATCTGTCTCAGCTTCCCACAGGCAGTGTACAGTCGCGGACAAAAAAAAACACTTTTCCCGTTATCTTTTTTTTTCTTTCTAGCAAAAAAAGAATGAATGAAATCGGACTATGTGTTATTGAATTACAACTAAGTACATATTTTGACTTTCATCCCCTCTCTCCAGGATACCGTGCTGAATTTCGGGATAAAAAGTATCCTATGTCCTACCTCGTAGTATGAACTCAAATCGTGCCAAGTTTCATTTGAATCCGTTCAGTAGTTTCGGCGTGATGCGCGGCCAAGATACAGGCAGACAGACAGACAGACAGACAGACAAATGGACAGACAGACAGACAGACAAAAATGAAAAAAAATACAGTTTTGGCTTCTGTATCGACAATAGAGAGCCCTCCAAAAAAAATTTTCAAAATATCTTTAATGTACAGAATATGACCTGTTACATTTTTATTATAAGTATAGAAGTAAAGATAGATTATGTATCGAACCCGAGACCTCAAGCACAACAGTCACATAGATATGCTACCACTGCGCCACAGAGACAGTCGAAAAAAAAACAAAAAAAAAACATACTAATGTCACATAAATATATAATTGATAAATGTTTCATGAAAATAATGTATAACGTTTTAAATTAAAACAATAAAACCCGGACAATACTAGTTAATTAATGTTAGGTATCTGAATATAACAATACGCATGCGAAATATCTGTTCTACGCATTAATCATATGCAACCAAACCAACAAAGAAAAGGCAATAGGAAAAGAGTCGAAAGATGGCTATTAAACTAACGATCCCTGTCAAAAATTTGATCCAAAATGTCCTACGCATGATATTCCTCTACTTAATTACGTAAATATATAGCGTAAAGTACAATACAACTGTATTTATAACACACTGGTGACGACAACGTGTAACAGATCGTTGACAGGAACGGTCTAATTTGCATAAAAAATAAGCAATAGAATGGTCGTGGTTCGAGAACCAGTTTTAAGCTAGTTTTAGTTATATTAACCAGCTCGAAAATACAGCACTAACACACACACTAACAAACTAACGAGATATGTTGTCTATTTATTTAAACTCCTTTTTTATAATACCTAAATGTTTTACTTACATTTGGCAATATCTTAGCACCATAAAACTGTAACCACTATAATGGATATTTCACTGCGTTTAAGCTATGGACTGATAAAAACTAAAGTGAAGATCCTATATTACTAATTAAATATAAAATTGAACAGGAAAAACATAGATATAAACTCATAATTCTGAAGAAATACGGTCACGTATGCACGTCTTATGTCCTCGGATAAACAAATACACTGACGTCAGAGTTGTCTGTACAAAATTATGATTCCCCCTTTTTAAAAACAACCTGTTTTCGCGCATCAGGTTTATTGGAATCCCTAAAACCGATCCTCCACCGAACAAAAGTTGGCTACTTTTGTGTTGTCAACACGTGTTGGTGATAATAGTTTCTGTAAAACCGAGTCTCCACCGAACAAAAGTCTCTCGACAGCACTGCCTGGCTACAGATTCGCAATTAATTGATGCAATTTGGAGTCTTCTAGATTAAAAGAAAGAAACTGAATCCCACAAGTTTTCTCAGTTTCATATTTTAAAGTCAGCATATACACACATCAAAAGTGTCTAGGGATCAACATATGTGTCTAGGGATCAACATATATTTTTGCAATAACTTTTCTCCTGATTGATATTAATTAAAATTTTCTTTAAGGATTCATCAAATAAAGTGTTTTCGTTTGTCACAGTAACGATAAACCAAGTCACCTTTGCATTAATAAAGAAATTTGCCATTTTCCTAATAAAAGGATTTTTGACATTTGAACCACTAACATTAAAGTTCGAAAAAAAGACTGAAATAACAGTTTTCTTTAAAATTTTATTAGGTAACTTAAACAATTAATAATCCGTGTTTCTACCGCGAACACTAACACAAGAACATCGGTTTGGCATACTCAAAATGAGTTCATCCAAATCACGCTGTGGAATGGCCGCCCATGTTCGTTGCAACAACAAAAAAAGGTCTTCTTGCGACTGGATACCCTCCATATTCGGCAGAGCTCTTCTCTGTAGCATATCCCATGCATGCTCAATCGGGTTCAAGTCTGGCGACTGAGCAGGCCAGGGCCAAAGCCACATCTCAATCTCAAGAAATCCGCATAAAAATGCTTGATCCCTAGACACTTTTGATGTGTGTATTTACTGCTGGTGGTACCAGCTGTCAAAAACAAAACTCCTTACAGAATGTGTTACCGGAAAGCTTTTGTAGAAATTTTATTCTATGGAGAAGTTATTTTATTAGAATATTAGCTGACCCGGCGAACTTCGTACCGCCATATTTACATATCTGTCTCAGCTTCCCACAGGCAGTGTACAGTCGCGGACAAAAAAAAACACTTTTCCTGTTATCTTTTATTTTCTTTCTTTCTAGCAAAAAAAGAATGAATGAAAACGGACTATGTGTTATTGAATTACAACTAAGTACATATTTTGACTTTCATCCCCTCTCTCCAGCATACCGTGCTGAATTTCGGGATAAAAAGTATCCTATGTCCTACCTCGTAGTATGAACTCAAATCATGCCAAGTTTCATTTGAATTCGTTCAGTAGTTTCGGCGTGATGCGCGGCCAAGATACAGACAGACAGACGGACAGACAGACAGACAAAAATGAAAAAAAATACAGTTTTGGCTTCAGTATCGATAATAGAGAGCCCTCCAAAAAAAATTTTCAAAATATCTTCAATGTACAGAATTTTACCTGTTACATTTTTATTATAAGTATAGACTAGCTGACCCGGCGAACTTCGTACCGCCATATTTACATATCTGTCTCAGCTTCCCACAGGCAGTGTACAGTCGCGGACCAAAAAAGGACTTTACCCGTTATCTTTTTTCTTTTAAGCAAAAAAAGAATTAATTAAATCGGACTATGTGTTATTGAATTACAGCTAAGTACATATTTTGACTTTTATCCCCTCTCTCCAGGAAACCGTGCTGAATTTAGGGATAAAAAGTATCCTATGTCCTACCTCGTAGTATGAACTCAAATCATGCCAAGTTTCATTTGAATCGATTCAGTAGTTTCGGCGTGATGCGCGGCCAAGATACAGACAGACAGACAGACAAAAATGAAAAAAAATACAGTTTTGGCTTCAGTACCGATAATAGACAATCCTCCAAAAAAAAATTTCAAAATATCTTTAATGTACAGAATTGGACCTGTTACATTTTTATTATAAGTATAGATAGATACCTTTCCTATGACTAATATTGTCGACATTGCAGATAATCGTTGATTCACTGTATAAGCTAACACTATATATAAACCGATCATATCGGAGGACAGATTATAAAGCAATTGATTCATTATATTGATATATCTAAGCCCTATGGGAATTACGTTCAACATGACTAAGTGACTTATAATAGAATGAGTTTACTGTGTCAAGGTATTCATTTAAAGTTTTAATGTAGATTATGGAAAAATTAATAGGTAATTTCACATTACGTGACAAAATAAAATATTATGGATAAGCAAGCTGAAGTGGTAGTGGGCTGGTCTTATTAGCCGCAGAATTGATAACCGTTAGGCTAAACGGGTTCCTGAGTAGAGACCGCGTCTCGGCAAACGTAGTGTAGGATGTCCACTGACCAGGTGGAGTGATGATCTTCGCAAGACGGCTGGCAGGTGCTGGATACGAGAAACCGAGGATCGAACCAAGTGGCGTGTAATTGGAGAGGCCCATGCTCAATTGTGGACTGCGATAGGCTGATGATGAAATCGTTGAAACAGCGCTTGCGCTGTGTTTCACCGAGTGTGTGAGGATACCGGAGGCCCACACACAACCCCTTCCCCCAACCTCCTCCCCGTCTCCCAAAGGCAACGAACTTGTGAAAAAAATTGTGTTTTTACCTTATAATCTGGGTAAAACTCGGCGAATTGGCAGCACTGGGCTTGCTCATAATCTATTAATAAACCGGCGCACGACTCAATACATTTGGCGAACAGGCAATGTGTTTTGTCTATAATACACTACATAAAACCCAAGGCCATTATTTTAATGTTTCTTAGTGACGTCACCTATATGCAGTTTTGATTATAAACTTAAATTTTGGGTACCTAATTAAGTAATTAATATTTTTAACCAACCTGAATAAAGTAGGATACTTTTATTGACAACATTTTTAATTTCGATTCCTCAAAAATCATCATCATACTATTACTATCACTTCACTCTATCACATCACACTATATTATAAAGGCGAAAGTTTGTGAGTTTGTATGTTTATTTCTCTTTCACGCAAAAACTACTGAACGGATTTGGATGAAACATCACAGTGATATAGCTTATACATCAGAATAACACATAGACTACTATTTGCCGCGATAATCGACATGCACGCGGGCGGAGCCGCGGGCAACAGCGAGTGTATAGTATTTCAATATAGATATATACATATATAGACACCTAAATATGCATTTCACCGAGTGATAGAGAATGCTGACGACTTCTGAAATGCCAGTAGCGCATTGATTTTAAATTGCAACGTCTTATACCGTCATGCGATCTGTCTATTCTATCATCAGCCTTTAACAGTCCACTACTGGGCATACACTTCTTCTCATAAAAGGGGTTCAGTTTTACTCCTCAGCTAATAAAACATAACCATGATATCTACGTAACCCATAACCGAAACTTCATATTTTACGTTTCAGTTTGCATTGCCAACTACTTACAAAGTACAAAATCGTTTGTGGTTAACCCATGTTATATACATAAACAAATTCCTCCATGAACCAACACTAGCCGCTATTGCATGTTTGTATCGTAAACTGATTCTTGTAGTATTTATAGACTTATGAGTTGTACACTGGTGTTGTTAACATGCGAAAATCTCCCCACATTGGTGGGAGATTTCTTCCTTAAGAGACTGGAGCTTTTTATGCTATATTTTTATATTTGACTACTTCGTATACAAAATGGTTCTTTGCAATCTTGATCATTGATGAACAGCTTTTATTGGTTGTTGCACGATGTTATGAAGCTAGAGATTTCCTCGATAAATGGGTTATCTAATACTAAAATATTTTTTCAAACTGTATCAGTAATTTCTGCGTATAGCGCGCTCAACTAAACCATCAAATAAACTCTTCTTCTTTGTAATAATGTTCTTTGTATATTCACTAACTCTATAGTTAGCAAATATAAGTCCCTGGGCAATACAAAGGCTCAGGCTTTGTAATCGTGATGTTACTATACCAATTTTCGACATGAAATTAACAAATTGAAAAACTAAAACTGAAAGTATAACAATATAAAGTCACGCCTATTTCCAAGAGTGATAGGCAGCGACCATTGATATCCACTTACTACAGTCCTGACACACCTCTTTTGCTACGTCCTCATTCACCAATTGCTGCATGCATGCTCCTCAGCTCCTGCTTTACAAATGGCTCTACTTTAGAACATCACTAATTTGGTAGTATTTTTTTTGAGATAGGGGGCAAACGAGACTTATCGCCTGATGGTAAGCGATTACCGCCGCCCATGGACACCCACAACACCAGAGGCGTCACAAGTGCGTTGCCGGCCTTTTAAGAGGGGTACACTCTTTTCTTGAAGGTTTGGAGGTCGTATTGGTCGGGGAATATCGCAGGTGACAGTTCATTCCACAGTTTTGTTGTGCGAGGCAGAAAGTTCCTGGAAAACCGCACAGTTGTGGACTGCCAACCATTTAGATGATGGGGATGAAACTTCTGTCGCGTAGGAAAAATGTTCCCCGTGGATGTCTTTTGCTGACATTTCCACAGACAGTTTATAAATTCCTGAGAAAACTGAAATGACGCCCAATTTAATGCAGGTTGTTTGTAATTTTATACTGGCAAACTGAATTTAACCAAAGGCGGTCAGCACACCTCTGAGATGTTCATGTTGTTGTGCTTCCGAATTCTTTCAAATAAGTTTCAATTGGTAAATAAAGTTAATTTGATTTGTTTGCTTATATTGCCATTAATTGCATGATTTTGAGGGAACAGTTTTTGTTGCTTCAGAAGGAAACTATATAAAATTGTGTGCTGAGGGCCTTGAAAACGTAAGTAATAAAGTTCATGTATTAAAGGAGCTTCTTTCTAATAAACCTATGTTCAGCAGTCGACTGCTAAAGGCTGTTAATAACGTGTGATACCAGTTCCAAAATTGCAAACTGGGCACCCGTGTATTGGGTAGTGACCACCACTATATATGAAGACGTGTAATTCTACGGACGTAAGTGCAATGCATTTCGCTTACAATAGTAATTTTTTCTCGTAGAAACTGCAACGGAGTAGAACAATTGAAAAAATTGAATACTTCGACTGAAGTGGACCTCACATATAAGTGAGATTACCATAGGAATAACCCCTTGCCCCTTCGGCTTTCATTACTTAGGGGGAAGCAAACAGTGAGCGGCAACCCTCTTGCGTTTCTTGCTTGCTCTTCATAGGCGTGGTAACTCATTCACCATCATGTGAACCATCTGATGATTTGCCTTCTATTCCACAAAGAACCTGCCTCCCCAGCCAAGTTGCAAGCGTTTGTCTTTCTGCAATCGTTAACGCCTAAATTCTCATGTGTCATTGGCTAATACTTTGTCTAAGATTACTTTGTCTACGTACGTATTCTAACTAACCGGCCCATTCGTGCTGAAATCAGCGTGACCCTACTACCTTTTATATCTCTTTATATCGTAGAAGTTATATCTCCTCATTTCACTCGGTTAATATTAAATGCTTTTCTAGTGACTGTTTCCTAGTATGTCTTGTCTTCCTAATTGGTCTGACAATATTTAACAATACCTACGTCCTGCGGTTTCTCTTTTAAATTGCTTGGGAAAACTACACATTTTGGGATGAAAAGTAGGTGTATATGTGATATAATTTATCTATAGCTCTAATCTAAATTTCATTTAGATTCGATTCCCCCCTTTTTTTGCGTGGAAGAGCAACAAATATCTATACAAACTCTCGTCAGGGGCATCTTTAGGTATACTTGTAGTGCAGGGTGTGCGGTGCATTCGGGAGATTTTAGAGTATTTTACTACGCGAGACAGTAAAAGTTATAAGGTCTACTATTGTACTATCAGATTTTTCTTTTTAAATGTTCTTTTCTTTTGATAAAATTTATCTCTCTTTGAATAAAATTTATTTTTATTTCAGAGTGCAAATGAATGCAGTTAAACAAAAAAACTGTTGCTTTTGTGGGGAGTTAAGAACTGGAACTTTGATTTGCAGTTATCTGACATTGGTAAGAAATAAAAAATGAAATTAGGTACTAATCAAATTCTGTAGAAAATAATCGATTAACGAGAGTTTTCAATAACCTATCTCTGGTTAAATCTGGAGACCTTGGTTCTCTGCCAGATCACCTCATTAACCACATCGGAATCGCGGAGCATAATAATCCATTGAAACGACTTTGAACTTGTGGAGTAGTCGTACCGTAAGTATCCACGTTTCGGCTCCGTAGGTACCTATATCATGACAGGTAGGACGCACAAAGTGCTCGCGCCCTTTTCTAAATAGAAAAGGAGCATCACTGTTCCTACACAGGAGGGGGCCATCTACAAACCATAGGTGGCCCGAGGTACGTCTGGGTTCCATGGATTTTCTTTTAATGGTGCATCTGGTTCCCCGGCTTCTAGTACTCCAGACGGTGTGCGGTTTTTAGTCGGTTCTAGTTCGATATAGACACCAGTCAGTGGTATCCGAGGGGATTTCCGCACAAAAAATAAACAAAAAGTAGGACGCACTGATTGAAGAATTTTATTCAGGCCCTGTGGGATCGACTCGATTGATTTATCGATTGCAAATACATATAGTGTATTGTAATGCATATTATTTATGGTATTGGTAAAATAGTCATGATGGTATTTTATCCCTTCGTGTGGCGGGCCGCGGCGGGCGCGAAACCGTCGCGTGGCGGGGCCTCTGCAGGGTGGCCGCGCTACGTATGCGCCGATGCATTCATTCGCCAATTTATCAATGGTTTTCTAAGAAGACCTACTAATATTTATTATATTTGGATTCCTGATAAAATTTCCTACAGAGTAGTGTAAAAATATTGTAAAGTTTTTTACGTATCTGTTGTTAAAATCGCTAGAAATTAAGGAAGAGATAAAAAAAAACGAAAAATTTGTATAAACTTGTATATATTTTTAAAAATAAACCATTCTTACACATACTTTTTGTGTTATTCTAAAGCTAAACCTTAAATCTATTCAATTTAATCATCACTAGACAAATTCAATACAAAGTTTTTACACCACGCCTATTAGAACTCAGCGCGCCATTTCTCCCGCGCTCGCTCACTCCCCTAGAACAACATGAGAGTTTCAAGTGGCTTTGACGACAGATGCCGTAATGAAGTGGCTTGATTTAAATGTTTCTGAGTAGTATGGTTCATGAACTTTATATAATATAGGTATCAGATGTATAAGTTCCTTTATTTCAAAGAACGGAGCATATTAATCAACCCATTCAAATCGACACTCAAATGACTAACTTTACTATTTACACTTTTAAAGCGACAATCACGCGGTTTTTTCATTACCGCTTGTTTGTTACAAATAGTACACAATATTTACTATAGAATACATAAAAAACAATAAGTACTTGCTAACAAAAACAATTAGAAATAAGCTGACAAACATACACGACAAGAGCACGACAAGGGCACGACAAGGGCGCGACAAGGGCACGACAAGCGGTGAATTTAACATTGCGCGGGAAACTACGTACGTAGAGTGTGAAATGGACATGGCATTGTGATAGTCAAAAATTTTTTTCATATGATTTTTTTAATGTTATATTTATAAAAATTATGTGTTGTGAGTATTGTTTTTTTTTAAATATGTACCTATTTATTTATCTATTGTAAGTAATGATTTTTTATTTATTTATTTCTGGAAGTAATATTTATTTATTTTTCTTTATTGCACACTCAAAGCAAAATGGTTCAAAATTAGAGTAACAAAGTATCCAAGTACAGTACAACAATCCGAGGTCTTACCGCTCACGGCAATTTCTTTTAGACAACCATAACATGACATGAGGTGTTTAAAAATTTACCGTTGTTTACATATAGGTAACACATACTTAATAATAATATACAATAAAAAATGGGATCTGTGCAGCACGAGCTCACCATCAGTGCCGTGGAAAGAACTGAGTGTCAGACATAAATACACATACATAATAATTGCACTGATTCAGGCCAAAACATAGCCCTTACAAGATATTATATCAGGAAGCCACCGCTTACAAGTATATTAACAGTCAACTTACTGGTCTGGTTTACTATACTGTGAAGCCACCGCTGAGTTTATAAGTATTTTAACAGGCAACTTACTGGTTTAAAGTACGTAAACTATGATGACTTTTCTACCTCACCTCAATTTCAAAAGCTCTTTGATAGACAAAGTGTAAAAAAAAACCGGACAAGTGCGAGTCGGACTCGCGCACCGAGGGTTCCGTACAAACCTGTAGGTATATCAGTACAAGTTTTCTGAATTTTTCTGTTACCTGTGCTGTTAAGCTATTGCTTCTAACCAAATTTCAATTTTCTATGTCAACAGGAAGCAGCTTTTAGATTTTGATTCGCTTGCGAGCAGTCGCGAGTTTCAAAATATGTGGTATAATGGTTGTACCTTTGCGTTTTGCGTTTTTGTGTTGACTTTTTTTTTTTTTCAAAGCTTAAAGGCTATTACACCTAATTTTGATATAAATTTCAACTTGATACCTCTGCGCGTTCATGAGACAAACGGTAATACATAGTTATATAATTATTTAAAAAAAACATGTAATGTAACTAAAAATTTTATATTTTCGAAAATTTTCCTTTAGTTGTGCTATAAAACGTTGCTTAGTGCCAAATATCAAGATTTTAGGACGGCGGGAAGTATCCTTTAGGTTTTGATTCCCTTGCGAGTAGAGTCTGGCCAACGAAAGCTGTCCAAGAAAAAAGGCGGGAATTTTAAAAAATCAAGAGCTGTTAACCCTGGCTATACACTGCATAAACGGAGTTGATACTATTTATTTTTCAGCAAGTACATTTTTTTCGAGTTGTAAAAATTTTGTTTTGTTAGCAACTGTTGTTGAAATTTTCGAATATATTATGAAGAATATCAAATAAAAGATTACTTTTAATTCTGTCTTTTTATTATTTTCAAATAATCCAATATTTATGTACAGTCGAGGACCCCGAGGAGCCGTACAAATATAGGAGCTATGAGTCATAGTTAAAATCGGATTCCAAAAACTCTACACCTGATATTGAATCAGCTTCATTGCTTTCTTCGCTGCTACTGCTACTGTCCCCAACATGTATTATGAATGGTTCAAGTTCGTTTTCAGTAATACGGTCCCTTAATTTGTAATGATTTTCCACATTTAGTACATGATCAGTGTACTTCTTCCAGTCATCAGCAGTTATGGATAGAAAACATTCTTTTATTAAATTTTGCATTTCAGACCCTGGTATTCCTATATTTTTGCTTGCTACTTTTCTCTTCGCTTGACTCCATACAAGCTCAATAGCATTGAGGTCGCAATGATACGGTGGCAGCAACAAAATTTCGTGATTGTGGATATGACTGTGTTTTTTTAGAAGCACTTCTGCTTCGTAAACAACGGCAGGTTTATTATCTTTCACCAAACACATTAATTCAGCTTTGGTGTGATATTCTTCAAAATGAATATTATTTTCTTGAAGCCATATTCGGAGATTAGCTTTAGAATCAGACATAGTAGGGGGTTTGTTTACTTGTTTCACATGGTAACTTGCATTGTCCATCACGATTACACTAGGTTTAGTGAGATTAGGTATCAACATTTCCTCAAACCATTTCATAAAGTTGGTAGCATTCATATCATCATGGTAGTCAGCTGATTTGGATTTTGTGCTGAATACCAATAATGCACCTGGCACGAACCCTTCCTCCGATCCGGCATGCACAATAATATGTCTTTTTCCTGATGATATATTAGTAGTGACACCGCTTGTAGAAGGTCCTTGCCATGATTTTTTAACTTTATAGTTCTGATGTACATATGTCTCATCAAGGTAAATAATCTGTTTACCTTCTAGCCTCTTTTTATGTATTGTCCTCAAGAATCTATGTCTCCATGCCGCAATTTCATATTTTTCTGTAAGTAAAGCCCGTTCATTTTTATTGTTTTAAAACTCAAACCCGTTCTTGTGTAAAATTTTTCTAAGGGTTTCACGGCATCCCTTAAATTCAATTGCTTCCCTCAGCTCATTGTGCAGGCTTCTCAGTGTTGGGACTTGTTTTCTAACTCTATTAAATTCGTTTATTTTGTTTCTTATAGCTGAAATATCAAAATTATCCAAATTGGAAACTGTTGCTGAATGTGGACGATTTTTCCCCGGAGTATTCCACTGTCCTTGATTTTTAGACCCTTCAATTTTAATTCTTCTTAGAGTCTTCACACTGACATCTGAAGATAACAAATACAATAAATTATGTATGTAACAGTATATTATTAATTATCAGTCATTAAAGTCAAAAACCATAATAATATACAAAGACATTATTACAAAACAATAATATTATATTATTTAATTTAGCCATCCATACATTGTCATAAATTTATATAACTCTTCGAAGTAACTGTTAAAATCTATAATTTCTAAAGTAATACCTGTCATTGAAGATATCTTTTCTAAATAATGTGTTTCAGAAGTCACCATTTCATTTTTTTCGAGAGTTTTCAATTTCTTTACTGCTTCCACAATTTTAAGTTTTGTCTCCTCGTTGTTAATACTTCCTGAAAAGTAGATACACCATGAAAAATATTGCGATTTGTCTTAAATAGTCTAAAAGTATCAAAATGTTTCATTAGAAATTCAATAAACTAACCTGAAAGTGAAAGGATTGAATCCAGTCGTAGTATTTTCTCTGCAGATTTCTGATTTAAATCACTTTTTATGTCTTTATATTTGTCAATCATAGTAAATAGAAGCTTCCTCGTCGAACTTTTAATTGTTCTCGGCATTATTTTAAACAAAATCAATGAAAATATGATGCACATAAACCAACGTAAACAGAAGATGACTCAAGTACGAAACGTCAAAGTGTCAATTTTGACAGTCTTAAATTATTGCCATATCAAAACTTCTGAAAATAATACGTGGACAGCTTTCGTTGGCCAGACTCTAGTTGCGAGTTTCCAAATATGGGGCTTAATATGTTGTTTCTTGAGATTGCGTTAAAAGTTTAATTTTGTTACAGATTGAAGGTGTTATAGACTTGACTCTTTGATATGAATTTAAATTTTATACTTCTACGCGTTCATGAGGAAAGTGGTAGCCAGTTTAAATAAAAATAATAATTATGCGATATAAGAAATCTGTGCTTTTCGCAATTTTTCCTTAATCTATACTATAAGACGTTGCTTCCGTCTGCTCGTTTGTCCACTCTTTAGATGACCCGGTCTGTTCATTTGCCCTCCCGCATTTGTCTTGCTCCGTCTGCTCGTTTGCCCTTCAGAAGTCAGTTGGAGCCGTTGTCAGATGTCAGCCGCGGCCGCCAGGTATTGAGCGCGCTTATCGCCGCTGTTCTCATTCTCATTACCTGTGTAATATAAAAGCAAACAAAAAAGGAAAACCACACATTAATAAAATTCCCTATCTGCCAGTGAAAGAAATCATCAAAATCGGTCCAGCCACAAGCTATACATGAAATAATTACCAGCAAATTTAAAAAAAAAACCGACTTCAATCTGGACCAAAATTATGAGGTAACAAAAAAAAACAGTCGAATTGAGAACCTCCTCCTTTTTTTGAAGTCGGTTAAAAATATAGTAGAATAGGTAACCTCTACCTTCTAATTTATATCTTATTACATCAGCTATCAGCCAGTGAAAGTTTCATCAAAATCTGTCCAGCCACTAGCTATACATGAAGAAATACAGTAGAATAGATAACTTCCTCCTTCAAATTTTATCTTATTACATCAGCTATCAGCCAGTGAAAGTCACATCAAAATCGGTCCAGCCACTAGTTATACATGAAAAAATACAGTAGAATAGATAACCTCCTTCTAATTTATATCTTATTACATCAGCTATCAGCCAGCGAAAGTCCCATCAAAATCGGTCCAGCCACTAGTTATACATGAAAAAATACAGTAGAATAGATAACCTCCTACTTCTAATTTATATCTTATTACATCAGCTATCAGCCAGCGAAAGTCCCATCAAAATCGGTCCAGCCATTACAGATATGAGCTGGAACAAACAAATCGACAAAAACCATAAAAATGTTATTATGGAATATATGTACCGTGTATACAATCCACACACTACACAAATTCAAACTAAAAAAAGATGAGCATAGTATGAGCATAGTTTTTGTTTTATACCCTCTCCATTTCCAACCGACATCCGTGGAATCACGCGGGCTTTTAATGCACGCAAGCGGCAATTGCCACGGCTAGGTATTTAGATGAATAATTATGAAATTACTGCACCGATGCTCTCGATTTAACTTTCGTTCGTCACTTGAGTTATGTTAACACACAATACAAACACTAAATATATATATGCATGCATTTTAGTTTTCAAAATAATAAACAAAATTCATTGATGGTGGCCTAGCACGTATACACTTTCATTTCTGAGACAATTTACATTTAAAACATAAAGAGAAACTCAAACAAAAGGTGTTATATAGTAGATTACTTACCCAGACATCTTTTTAATACAACATAATCACAAAACTGCAAAAAAACACCACTTTTTAAATATATTTCGTTCCCGCCACAATTGACACACGTTCTCCGTCTCGTCCGAATTGGAAAGGGCTATGTCGAACGGAATTTCTCTATGCCTGGCTAAAATTTGTTGCGCTAAGCTGACGTTGTCCCTCCTTGACGTAATAGTGTAGGTGCAAGTGCAATATCAGTCGACAATTTCGTTTTTTATTGCATTTTATATCGACATGAGCGATCCGCCAGGTCCTGGCTTCGTGCCACTTATTGTAAATATCAGTGAAGCCAGGTCCTGGCGCCGCACCACCCGATGTTTTATTACACGCATTTAATTAGCTTTACCTGTATCATTGCATGTTTGTTTGTAACCGACTCCTTTGGACTTGATTTTGACCCGCTTCTAACGGTCCGATTTCATTAAAACTTAGGAAAGTTATCGAATACCGATGACAATACAATATTTTGAAAAAAAATAAAAAATAATAAAGGAGATGTCCAAAAAATATATGGGCTTGTGCCCCAGAATGGACAGAGATCAAATAAGTGGTATTTGATAGCTTAGACCTTCCAATTAAAGAATGAAAAAGGTTCATGAAGCATAGCAGATTGTGAAAAAAGTTATGAAGGTTTAAAAAATAATTTATATCACTCCGACAACATCATTTTTGCACAATGTAATTTATAGTTATAATGTCAGGTCTACTGTAAAGAGTTTGTAATATGTATGCTCACGTCAAAACTACATATAATCCAAACAAAACAAAACCAAACAAAACTATTGTACAAAAACACGAAAAAATAAAAACTAGTTTATTAATAAGTACCTACTATAAAAAGTGACCTTAGAGCATATATAACGGAAGGGGCAGCCAAACGGGCGGAAAGTGTGATCAGAGTAGAGAGAGAGAGAGAGAGATAGGTTGGTGTATTTCCCGCTAAATCAGTCATGAAAATTAGTATGTGCGTCCACTAATCAGAACCTTGCGTGAGAGAGACAGACGATAACCAAACTCAGTCTCTCTACTCCGATCACGCTTTCCGCCCGTTTGGCTGCCCCTTCAGGTATAATAATTATGCTCGCTAGTGACTGACAAGTGTATTAAGTGTTGCCATTGACGAAATCAAATTGTACATATCGCTGATTGTTCTTTAATATTTTGAACAAATTTATTTTTATACCTACTTTTTTTTTTTTCTTCTTTTTTTTAAAAGACAACTCCCGCACTAGGAATAAATCCTGTGTCGCGGGGGACTTTACAAACATACATGAAACGGACACAAAGAACACCCAGACTCAGAACAACAATTTTTAGATCACACAAAGTGTTGTCCTACGTGGGTTCAAATCCCACGTGGTGACCGTTAAACCACTAGGCCAAACGTGCAGTCATAACCTACTGATTTCCTTTAGTGGATAATTTAAAAAAATACGAATTTTTAGTTATTGTAATGAATTTATAGTTAGTGTAATATGGAATGCACTTTTTGATTGAATTTTGAACTTAATTTGCATCACAGTTACGTCGTATGGCAATTAAAATGTGTCAAAGTAAACTCAAGTCGCAAGCATCGTTTAAAATCTTTTTTTGTGATTTTATATCCTAATCTGCTACAGACTGTATGAAGTTACTCAAAATTTATAATTTATTTTATTTATATCAAGAACACAAACATGATCTCTATATATTCTGGGGCAAAAATTAGAAAAAAAAAATCACTAAATGCCTAATATATTAAGTAGAAAAGTACTTACGGTACTTATAACAAAAAATCATTTTTTTCCAGTTTTTTACTGTCTGTCTGTTTGTTCCGGTTAATCTCTGGAACCACTGATTATGTAGGGAGTAACTTAGGCTTCTTTTATTAGACTAGCTTTGCCTCACGGCGTTACCAAAGATACAACAATAACTGCGGGTAACACAGCGGAGCTCAGCTAGTGATAATAATTGTTTGATTCCAGACAAGAGATATAATAGTGACAGTGGTGTCCATAACTCTATTGTGGCTGAGCGGTAGCAGCATAATATGGATAAGTGGCATTGAGATAACCGTGTTCTGTATAGTCATTGGGATTGTATTCACGAATGTGATCTTCACTATCATTCTGATCATCGATATACATCAGGTGAGTGCCACTACTTAGTGACTGACGCTCAAATATTTCAGGGGGCTTAGTGCCAGTTTACTTCACATCCATTCGTTCTTAATGCGATCGCGTTCGGCATTGATTGGTTAAGATTTTATTGCGGGCATCGACAATCGATGATTGCCGGCCTATCGCATTGCCGAACGCGGTTGCAATGACTAGCGAGATGATGAAAACAAACTTGCGCTCGACAATTAGAAATATTTTTCTGATCTAATTTAGTTTAAAGGACTGCAGTGTTTTCTTATGATACCTACAAGTAAAGCCCGAAGGCAAACTCTGATCTGATGGTAAGCGCACATGGACACTTGCAACTCAAGATTAACAATTGCGTTGAGTCAACGTAATTGACTCTAACGTAATAAGCCCCGCAGGCTTTAGTCTCAATAATTTCACTCGCTATTATGTGTCTGTATTTGGGTGTAGATGAATGTTCAGTTTGATATATTGTAGGAGTTGCATTAAAATTTAAACCAACCTATTTTTGCCATATTTTGCTAAACAATGCTCTCCTCCAAGGAACATCACTATCGCGCACTTTATTCAAATTGTCAGTCCATAGTGCCGCAGGGCGCCTTACACTACGTTGCCTAATCCCGGTCTCCACACTAGCAAATTTCAACTGCAGTGACCATCGCTTAAGACTTGCACGTTATTCTTAAACTATCAAAACAGTTCGCCAAAAAGTAATGATTTAATAACATAATATTATTTTGTTACTTTCAGTTCAAAAATGGGCACATGAAGGCATATCTGATTTACAATGTGGTTCTTTTGACAATAATCGTGTTGCTGATACTCGTCCTATGTTTCATGTCTGAACCACGCATCCTCATATTGACGGGGCTGATCTTTTTAAGTATGTATCTTTAGATCCGTTTTTAAATTATAAACGAAACATCATTATTTTTCATCATTATCATATAAGACCTGTCAACAGTCCACTTTTCTACACGCATAGGGGGCAAATGAGCAGACGTATCGCCTGATGGTAAGCGATTACCATTACACCAGAGGCGTCACAAGTGCGTTGCTGGCTTTTGGGGAATGGAAGAAGGGTTTGGGGTATGGATGGGCCTCCGGTATCCTCACTCACTCGGTGAAACACAGTGCAAGCGCTGTTTCACACCGGTTTTGGGTGAGGCCGTGGTATCACTCCGTTTGAGCCGGCCCATGCATGCCGAAGCGTGGCGCTCCCACGGTAAACGGTTTGTGTCTACTATATCATGCTGGCCACACGTGTAGGTATGGAGTCTTTACATATTTTCCTGCTATTTGCAGTAGTGTTGTCCTGCGTCGTTTGCTACCTAAAGCCGGGTCTCCACCGAACCTAAGTTGTCAATTTTTGTGTTGTCAACACGTGTTGGTGCCAAATGTTTCTGTAATTTCCTCGTAGTGTTGGCAACAAAAATTGTCAACAAATGTTGAGAACAGTGTTTCCGTTTTTGGCGGTAAAAATTTGGGGTTCGTAAACCAAATTTCAATGGATTTTTAATTAAAATCCTCCTTTTTAAAGAGATACCCTCGCCCAGAAGTATACCTACTACTGACAGACTGTTGATCATGAAACAAAATTCATTTCTATGTTTAACGGCCTCGGTGGCGCAGTGGTAGCGTATGCGACTGCTGTGCTTGAGGTCTCGGGTTCGATTCCCGGGTCGGACCAAATGTTAGTATGATCCGCAAATATTTGTTTCGGAGTTTGGGTGTTTTCTATGTATAATATTTGACTAATATTTGACTGCACGCTTGGCCTAGTGGTTTAACGGTCACCACGCCGTTTCCTACTACGCCAAGTATCGTGGGTTCAAATCCCACGTAGGACAACAGTTTGTGTGATCCACAAATTATTGTTCTGAGTCTGGATGTTCTTTGTGTCCTTGAGGATTTATTCCTAGTGCGGGAGTTGTCTTTAAAAAATAGGTAGTTGGGTGAATAGATAGGAATAATTCAGAAATAATTAAAATATGTATGTATTTACAAAATAAAATATGTAGGTATGTATTTATATCAGTTGTCTAGTACCCATAACACAAACTCTGCTTAGCTTGGGACTAGATGGCGTTGTGTGTTAGATGTTCGAAATATTTATTATTATATTTATTTATTTATTATGTGTTTATTTCCAGTGTTCCACATGTATTACCTGCTTATAATTACAAGTTTTTACATGAAGATGGATGCCCTTTCGAAGAAGAACACTATTTATACGACCATCGAAGAGCCACCTACTGTGTGCTGAAGATTTTATCTCCTGATATATACCGATAGTTGTTGTAAAGAAATGTTTATCGCTTAAAAAGAAAATAAAAGTCTGGCAAATGAAAAACGTCCCAAGAAAACGGCGGCAAATTTGAAAAATCAGCAGATTGCAACATTGACTATACACCGAATTACCGGAGATGATACTATGATCTTATTTTCATATTTATAAACTAGCCTACATTTTCATAATGACATGTGTGTCAAGCGCTTTGTATGACTGAAAAAAATTGACGTGTTTGTACTCATGAATACATACAACATTTGTGATAAAACATGAGGTTAAAAGAAATTCAATTTTTTTTTTCAAATTTATATTAAGGTGTGGTAAATAAAATGATGGCGAAGGACGGTTGTTATTCTGAAGAAATTTAGGTTGAATTTTTTAATTTATTAAATTATTTTACATGATCGAGTTTACTCATTTAGATAATTATTTATTTCTAGGGTTTCCTAATAGGAATGTTAGACAAACATAATAAAACTGGATGAACTTTGCCAAGACAATTTAAGTTTTTTATTTGTAATAATTAACAAGTATAAAATAATTTTTACCTATAAATTATTTTTTAAAGTACATATTTCAATAGAATGAGTGGTCCTTTTTTAAAAAAAAATAAGGATGGTTGTGGTTACTTAGTCAACGTAGAGCTGTCATTAAGTCACGTGTCTCCCTAACAGAAGAAGGGAGTGTGTAGTAGTGCACTTTAAAAATAACAAATTCCGCATATAAACTCATAATTCATTCCCTTATGTGTGAAATTTCGCTGTGCTGCGCTGAAAACTGCGATATCTATAATGTTCATTTATTTATCACCAGAAGCAGATTATATATGCTCTAATTGCCCAAGTGATTTATGTGTTGATGACTCATTCTGAAAAAGTCATTTTATATATTTAATCTATAAAAACCTGGGTAACTATCTATTTATAAAACTCATGTAATAAAGATTGACAACAGCGTTACGTCTTAATTTAAATATGACTTTATTGACGTCACGGAGGTAATCTTTATCAAATAATATACAACTAAATGAAATTGAAGCGTTTGTTTGTAATTTTAGCTTTTTACTGACCTGAACCTGACTGATAGTATCATCAAAAAATTACTTTTTAAAATTTTTGACTGTCTGCTTGTTCTAGAACAGCTGGACCGATTTTAACAGGACTTTCGCTGGCAGATAGCTAATGATATAAAGAGTAACTAAGGAAACTTTTTTATAACTAGCTTGGCCCCGTGGCGTTACTCGCGGATTTTTTTTGTAAAGCAATTACAACAAACGCGAGTAACATCGCGGGGCTCAGCTAGTATTTAAATAACGTGCAACTACAGTTTTTCAATGACAAAATAAACTTAATTAAAATTATAAAATGTAAATGTAAGTTTGTTTGTTACGCTTTCACGCGAAAACTACGTAACCGATCATCATGAAACTTTGTACGCATATTCTTGGAGGTATACTTTTTATTAAATGCGAACAAAGCCGCGGGCGAAAGCTCGTTAGTAATAAAACCTTCAGCGACATTGTTTATATTGTCATTTTTGTAGCGAAAATTTCTATAGGCAGGTTTGTATACAGGGGGGCTTTATGAACGCAATAGAATACAGAACAATGATTTTTAGAATTTTTGTCTGTAAGTTTGAGGACGCTAATCACAGAAACAGCTTAACTGATCTGAATGCGGTTTTCACTATTGCGTTTCGGTTTGCTCCACTGAAAATTTTGTATTTTAGTGTTTGTTTCATTTCAATCAGTTCAGAAATAAAAAGTTATATCAGTGTTAAGAACTACGCGATAATCTATTTAAACGCGGATGGAGCCGCAGGCATAAGCTAGTCCTTAATATATTTGTTCTCTTGCAGTGTTGATGGTGATCCGAAGCTATTATCTGGAGATGGATGATCCTTCATGCAAAGCTACATTTTTCAACAACCCTACAAGTCCACCTTTTTATGGAATAGGAGGCAATCGGGTAGACGTATCACCTGATGGTAAGCGATTACCGCCGCCCATGGACACCCGCAACACCAGAGGCGTCACAAATGCGTTGCTGGCTTTTGGGGAATTGAGTGGGGGATGGGGGAAGGGTTTGGAGTATGGGCCTCTGGTATCCTTACTCACTCGGTGAGCTGAAACACAGCGCAAGCGCTATTTCAGCCTATCTCCCACCAGTTTTCGGTGAGGCCGGGGTATCACTCCGGTCGAGCCTGCCCATTCATACCGAAGCGTGGGGCCCACGGTAAAAATGTACCCACGGTAAAACCTCCAATCGAATATTTTGTAAAACAATGTTGAAAGGTGTCTTAAATTGCATTAAAATAAACGACGAATAGATAACTAAATAAAGGAACTCAATTAATTTCTAAACTTTAGTTGGCTTTGACATTCGTTGAGACGGATTAAGAATACATTTCTAAACTTTAGTTGGCTTTGACATCCGTTGAGACGGATTGAGAAAACATTTCTAAACTTTAGTTGGCTTTGACATCCGTTGAGACGGATTAAGAATACATTTCTAAACTTTAGTTGGCTTTGACATCCGTTGAGACGGATTAAGAATACATTTCTAAACTTTAGTTGGCTTTGACATTCGTTGAGACGGATTAAGAATACATTTCTAAACTTTAGTTGGCTTTGACATCCGTTGAGACGGATTAAGAATACATTTCTAAACTTTAGTTGGCTTTGACATCCGTTGAGACGGATTAAGAATACATTTCTAAACTTTAGTTGGCTTTGACATCCGTTGAGACGGATTAAGAATATATTTCTAAACTTTAGTTGGCTTTGACATCCGTTGAGACGGATTAAGAATACATTTCTAAACTTTAGTTGGCTTTGACCTCCGTTGAGACGGATTAAGAATACATTTCTAAACTTTAGTTGGCTTTGACATCCGTTGAGACGGATTAAGAATACATTTCTAAACTTTAGTTGGCTTTGACATCCGTTGAGACGGATTAAGAATACATTTCTAAACTTTAGTTGGCTTTGACATTCGTTGAGACGGATTAAGAATACATTTCTAAGCTTTAGTTGGCTTTGACATTCGTTGAGACGGATTAAGAATACATTTCTAAACTTTAGTTGGCTTTGACATCCGTTGTGGGACGGATTAAGAATACATTTCTAAACTTTAGTTGGCTTTGATATTCGTTGAGACGGATTAAGAATACATTTCTAAACTTTAGTTGGCTTTGACATCCGTTGAGACGGATTAAGAATACATTTCTAAACTTTAGTTGGCTTTGACATTCGTTGAGACGGATTAAGAATACATTTCTAAACTTTAGTTGGCTTTGACATTCGTTGAGACGGATTAAGAATACATTTCTAAACTTTAGTTGGCTTTGACATCCATTGTGGGACGGATTAAGAATAAAAAATGATACCACCACTATTCACCAGTATCGAAAGAGGTGACTAAAGGCGCGTATCCTCCGAAATTGTTGGCAATTTCGGTGTTTCCAACTGTTTGCAACTCTTCAGGAAATCGACAACTTTAGTTTCCATTGTGTCTACACCGAGTCGCCAACAATTTGAAAAACATTCCAACTAAGCGTCTCCACAGAGACAATAAATAACTGCAACAAGCGTATTATTTTGATGTTTACCGCCAAAAACAGAAACAGTTCCCAACATTTGATGACAATTTTTGTTGCCAACACAAGGAAATTACAGAAACAATTGTCACCAACCGTGTTGACAACACAAAAGTTGCCAACTTTTGATGGGTGGAGACTCGGCTTAAGGGAGCAAACTACACAGGACAACAACACTATAAAAAGCAGAAGACTTTTCAACAAGCTAAAATGAAAAATTAAAAAAAATCCCTACGCTAGCACTTAATCGAGTAATCGTACGCCAAAAATGCCTTACATCATTTTGCAAAAGAGCTGATACTCTTACACTGTTAGACCGATATTAAACAAACATAGCTAAGAACCACCGCAAGGAAACTGGCTTTCATATAAATTCCAATTTTCATATATTTAAATTCAAAACATACACACACACAGACAGACATGGACGTCAAACTTATAACACCACTACTCGTGTAGTCAGCGTGGTATTGCAGTCAAAAACCTCCTTTTTAAGAAGATACCTATTTCCAATAGTGAATTATGAAAGTGTTAATGATAATAAGTATTAATAAGTTTGTAGTCTGTCATGAATAGGACAACAGAAGACATTGCAAATTCCACCCAATCAAGACACCTAAAGTGTCCCCACATGAAAAAAAAGGTATAATTATGAATTTGGGAATAAATGAAATAAAATGACACGTGTTTTTTGTTATCCTTTATTATGTTTAATTACATAGCATAGATTCAAAACACTATACAAACTATAAGCACAAAAAACATATTGACCCGTCTAGTGCGATTGGTGAAAACACCCAAAGGACCTAGTGTGAGTTTATTTCACAGTCACTAAGACGGCATTCGACATTGCTATTGGTACTAATTCTGTTGTTTCTTACAACTTCCTAAACTAAATTAATAAATATCTAAATATTAGTTTCGTCCTGTCAAACGACGTTCTAAATGTCAAAGATTAACTAAAATCTAAAATAGAAGTTATTTTTTTTTATGGTATAGGGGGCAAACGAGCAGACGTATCACCTGATGGTAAGCGATTACCGCCGCTCATGGACATGGATAAAAAAAAAACTTCGTGGCACTGACTTCAAACCTATGAATAGGTAGCACATACAAATTAAGTTATTTTATACTTTTTAGTTTTTGAAGTCGGTTTTTTTAAACGAAGTTTTTTTTATTAGGGTTCCGTGCCAAAGGCAAAAAACGGAACCCTTAGAGATTCTTCCTGTCTGTCTGTCTGTCTGTTCATCCGTCCGTCTGTCTGTCTGTCTGTCCGTCCGTATGTCACAGCCACTTTATTCCGAAACTATAAGAACTATACTGTTGAAACTTGGTAAGCAGATGTATTCTGTGAACCGCATTAAGATTTTCACACAAAAATAAAAAAAGAAACAATAAATTTTGGGGCTCCCCATACTTAGAACTGAAACTCCAAAAAAAATTGTTCATCAAACCCATACGTGTGGGGTACGTATCTATGGATAGGTCTTCAAAAATGATATTGAGGCTTCTAATGTCATTTTTTTCTAAACTGAATAGTTTGCGCGAGAGACACTGCCAAAGTGGTAAAATGTGTCCCCCCCCCCTGTAACTTCTAAAATAAGGGAATGATAAAACTAAAAAAAATATATGATGTGCATTACCACGCAAACTTCCACCGAAAATTGGTTTGAACGAGATCTAGTAGGTAAGTAGTTTTTTTTTAAAACATAATAAATGGTAAACCGCAAAAAAACACTATTATTAAAACATCGATCAAAGTTACAACGAACTACAAGAACGTTTAAATATGTTACTTGCTGCTTCGGAACCCTTTATGGGCGAGTCCGACTCGCACTTGGCCGCTTTTTAGGGTTCCGTGCCAAAGGCAAAAAACGGAACCCTTATAGATTCGTCATGTCTGTCTGTCTGTCTGTCTGTCCGTCTGTCTGTCCGTCCGTATGTCACAGCCACTTTTTTCCGAAACTATAAGACCTATAATGTTGAAACTTGGTAAGTAGATGTATTCTGTGAACCGCATTAAGATTTTCACACAAAAATAGAAAAAAAAAACAATAAATTTTGGGGGTCCCCATACATAGAACTGAAACTCAAAAGTTTTTTTTCAAAAACTTCAACTATTTTTTGAAACTCAAAAAACTCAAAAAATAGTAAGTAGTTTTTTTAATACGACATAAATCGTAAACTGCAATTTACCTTTCATTCAATCAATACAAATATAAAAATAAAATTAAAATTATATTATGTTACTTGCTGCTGCGGAACCCTTCAAGGGCGAGTCCGACTCGCACTTGGCCGCTTTTTTTTTGGTATGTTTTCAATTTACTTTTTTTATTCTTATTCCTTGACCAAGTTCCTTGGTAAATAAACTAACAAACTTATTGCAGTAATTAATTACAGAACATCTCCAGAACCTGAAGTGAAGGGAAATAGCGCAATTAAAAAAGTTTACATTCATTTTTGAACAGTATTCATACAATAATTTAAAAAATACTTATCCTAAAGGCCTGTATTCACTTTTCTTAGAGCGAGTGCAGGTGCTTAGTGCGGGTGATCGGTGATTGGTGGAAAGTACGTGTGGGCAGCGAATTCGCGGTCCACACGTATTTTCTACTAATCGTTGATCGCCTGCGCTTCACACCTGCACTCGCACTAATCAAAGTGAATACGGGATTATAGTAATAATAACAATGCATGAAGGTCCAGTTCTGCTTTCTGAGTACAGGTTTATGTCCAGCAGTGATGAACAAACAGTGGGCCCCTGCCCTTCTTTCTGTGTCTTCACTCATCATTTACGTATTTCTCCCAATAATAACTTTTAACAACCATGAAGTTGTAAAAATGGAAGGCTGAAAATTAAATTAAGTTTAGAACGAAATATGCCAGAAATACTTTCCACGCCAATTTTAGCACGAACTGGCCGGCTCGACCGGGGCGGTACTACCCTCGTACAGAAGATCAACGTAAAATGACAGCGTTCGTGTTGTCGTGTTTCTTTGGTGAATGCGAGACCGGAGGCTCAATGAAGCAGAAGTTGATGTTGTATTGTCTGCATTCACAATGAGCAGGTATGTTGACCATTGTTCTTGGATTTTGCTCATGATTTCCATCAGGCAGAGTAGAGTAACTTTGGCAGCTTTGTATATAAAAATGTAAGAACTGCTTTAGATTCTCTTAATTAAGGAAGGTGTAGTGACGGATTAAGAGAACGGAGTATCACAACCCCTATTCACCCCATGGATGTCGTAAGAGGCGACTAAAGTTAGCGGTTCGCGCCGCGACAGAGACAAGCGACCGAGACGCTCGCGAACTGTTGTTATAATACATTGTCTATGGTCAAGTGACGTTCGCGGTCTCTGTGGCGGCGCGAACCGCTACCTTTAAAGCATCAAACTATGCAGTACATCATCGCTGTAAAGAGAAACTTGAAATAAATCGTATACCACCCCGTCAAGCCAGGGTAGTATAGAGAGCCCAAATCTACCTGATCTAAGAAGAAGCCTGTTTCTAACAGTTGGACTGTTAAAGGTTGTTGAAATGATACCTCCTCTCTGCCCCCTTATTAAATAATTCTAAAGTCAACTATTGATTAGGAATGCATCTTAACTCGCGGTGCACTTTTTAAACATACATGTTACTTACACAAAGAACACCCAGACTCAGAACTATAATTTGTGGATCACACAAAGTGTTGTCCTGTGTCTATCTAACCCAAAATACTTAGTACAGTAAGTAGAAAGCGCCGAAGCGGCGACCGAAACTTCTCCGCTGTCCGTGCAGTCAAGATAAGAAAAACGGACCGTAGATAACAATGAAAATGATATAATTTGTACTTACGGAGGTAGAACCGAAACGGGTGGATGAAAAGTAGTACTTGTTTGTTAAAATATGATATTACTATGAGAAGACTTATAATAAGGATAGCTAGCCCACTGTAAACTAGGTATGTTCTGATCAATACAGGTGTGTTCTGAAATAAAATAGATTTATTTTATAAAGTATCAAATACATGCATCGGTGGACTTAATAGTACAAGAGCTAGTGAAGATCGACTTACACCCATCTGATAAAATTTGTTTTAAATTGTATTTATGAACACATCTATGATGGGTATTACCTGTGGCAAAATTGTCTTGACTACTTTTAATAGCAAATTAATTTCATTACTTTTTTTTACCCTTTCAATCGATAGATAAATAAAATTTAGATCCAAATTTACTAAGCAGAGAATAATACTTTAATATTATAAATGCGAAACTTTATAAGGATTTGTTTGTTACTCTTACACGCAAAAACTATTGAACGGATTTGGATGAAGGTTTACCGTAAAATAGCTCATATATCAGAATAACACAAAGGCTACTATTTGCAGCGATAATCTACGTACACTCGCGGACAATGCAATGAATATTGCTATCAAAATAAAGGTTAAACCTAACCTAACACTATACAACGACCTGAGCTTTTTTGCGGTACACTTTACTGAAAAACTATCATGCCTATAGATTTGAGCTTTAACATAGTAATTTAACTTCATATCTAGATGTGTAATCTGATAAAAATATAATTATATGATAATAAACAACCGACTTCAAGAATCGACTCGATTTCTCTTGGATGCCATCATCAGATCTTAGTGTTCTTATCATACATAAAAAAAATATACATATCCGGTTGTATTTAGAACCTCCCCCTTTTTTGAAGTCGGTTAAAAATAAGTAAACTACACTAAAAAATAATAACCTTATGTAAACCATTCAGTAGCATAAAGACGAATATCAGATCTATGCTTCCCATTCCTAGTAGCATATAGCAGTTCGGCCATAGGTTTTCAGGAAAAAGCTTTAAAGGTAGAGTTACGTTCGCTGTTAGAAGAAGAGCCATAATGAATCCAATCATTAGGAGATCTTTAACCTGTAACAAAAAATATTAATTTATCAACTCTTGTTTTGACTAATCCTGTTCTCACGCCCACCACTGTAAACATTTGTACACCAGCATCAACAGCAGTGACCCACGAACGCTCCGAGTTATGACATTCGGGAAGTCCCAGAAACATTTACTAAAATTAGATATCTCGCAATAATAATACAAAATTTTAACAAAAAAAAAACCGACTTAGAGAACGACCAAATTGAAATGGGCCCACACGGGAAGCACCAGTTTTCAAATAAAAAAGAATCATGGAAATCAGTCGGCGTGATATTGAGTTATTCGTCAATTTGTCGCGCACATACTTAATGCAAATTGAAGATTTATATGATTTTCTCATGGATGACATGTCAGAACTGGACCAAATTAAAATGGGACCAGATGGGAAGCACCAGCTTTCAAATAAAAAAAGAAACATCAAAATCAGTTCACCCAGTCGAAAGTTATGAGGTAACAAACGTAAAATAATAATAAAAAATACAGTCGAATTGAGAACCTCCTCTTTTTTTTAAGTCGGTTAAAAATAGACGTCATCTAAATACATTCATTCAAAAATAGCATTTTAGAAATCATTTGACTAAATAAGAGAAATTTTAGTTTATAGTTAAGTGATGCAACAACAGAATTAGCACCATTGTCATAAAACAGACAGAATGGATACGATAATACACACATCAAAAGTGTCTAGGTATCAACATATGTGTCTAGGGATCAACATATATTTTTGCAGTAACTTTTCTCCTGATTGATATTAATTAAAATTTTCTTTGAGGATTCATCAAATAAAGTGTTTTCGTTTGTCACAGTAACGATAAACCAAGTCACCTTTGCATTAACAAAGAAATTTGCCATTTTCCTAATAAAAGGATTTTTGACATTTGAACCACTAACATTAAAGTACGAAAAAAAGACTGAAATAACAGTTTTCTTTAAAACTTTATTAGGTAACTTAAACAATTAATAATCCGTGTTTCTACCGCAAGCACTAACACAAGAACATCGGTTTGGCATACTCAAAATGAGTTCATCCAAATCACGCTGTGGAATGGCCGCCCATGTTCGTTGCAACAACAAAAAAAGGTCTTCTTGCGACTGGATACCCTCCATATTCGGCAGAGCTCTTCTCTGTAGCATATCCCATGCATGCTCAATCGGGTTCAAGTCTGGCGACTGAGCAGGCCAGGGCCAAAGCCACATCTCAATCTCAAGAAATCCGCATAAAAATGCTTGATCCCTAGACACTTTTGATGTGTGTATATTAGAAAGACTTCGAAAGACTGATCCAAAGGTATAGCTACGAGTACATAGCCTAGTATTATGTGCATCATCATAACTATCAGTATCATCATCAGTATTCCAGCCCTAAGACATTCAATGCTAGACATAGGTCTACCTCTATCACTGTCAAAAAGAATGAATAAAATAAATTAAATGAAAAAGGTTTTTAAAAACAAGCTTTTACTGGAATGCCTCGAGACGAATCAAACGAGTCCAAACTCGATGATGTTGCGACGTTTCTTTACAGAGTTCCTATGGCCACCTTCCAGCTCCAGCATCAGACAGCTCCATGTCAGTATAATATTGTATTGTCACGCTGTATACATATGCTTGCAAAATTTCAGCATGATCGGTTGAAGATATCTGCTTCAAAATTGAGTTGCAAGATTCCACCCGAACATACAAGCATACATAAATACATTGCAAGTTAATAAAAAGCTTGTAAAAATATTAATTGTGAGACACTTACTAAGTTGAAATAGCCGATTACTAAAGACCCAGTTCTTAGCGAACCACAGAAACACCAGTTTTTTGGTTGCTTATTCATCTTGATTCTGAAAAAAAAAGTTGTCTATATGATGTCTATATATATTATAATAACTAGCGACCCGCCCCGGCTTCGCACGGGTGGATTTCAGATGCTCCCGCCGACTACACGATTCTTGCATATTAAATCTGTATTATCTTCGAATATATTCATTTAAATTAGATACTGTAAAGGGCCATTTTTAATTTATATTAAATGCACAGTGTATTTAATTTACTTAATTGTATAAGGATTCATTCTGTTGTCAGTCAAAATGGTTGTTGTGGGTTATCCATAAGATATAGACATATACCGTCGCGGACTTTTTTGTAGATATTTATAAGGTGTACAATACTGTAGTACATTATTTTGATCTATCTCGTAGGGTGCATGCAACCAGCGTTTGCAATGTAAGCGCAAAAAAATGTGTTTATTTGCTACATCACATTTGATCAATCCTCTTGCCAAGGCAGTGATCACCTTGTGAAGTTTATAATACCCATGGGCCCATAGATGGATATACGACCACTATTAATACCACTGGTAAGAAGAATGGCCCACGGCCTGTGTCACCGTGTTCTTAATCTAAATTAAATTCATCTAAAGCACTTACTGGAGTGCGTGTCTTCTTTGTTCTCGGCGTCCAAGAGATATCTCTTGGATAGAATCTTCTCTGCTCTTGCGTCTTCACACAAACATTGCTCCCAGGTGCTGGTTATTTCTCAAGGTATCCGAATTAATCTCAATAATCAACTTTTCACAGATATTCGAATTACAATACACTCGTTTTAGTTCTCGCGGGACGCGCCTATCACGTATTACAATTCTCGCGAGTCTAATCACAATTCACTTAACTGTTCCCAAGCCTAGCCTGGCCGATCAAACCTTCTCAACAATTTTCGATATTAATCTCGTCTCACGCTGGGCGGCGAGCCCACAAGTAGCCTAGCTCAACAAACCTCACGGTGTTATCAATATCACGCGGAAACTATACGAGTACTACAAAATTAACAATCAAATTATTCACTGCCCGCCATTGGTACACGAGTTCTTTTTCAATCTAACCTCCCACGTCACACCAAAACGTCAAACACGAACCAGAGACAATCAGAATGTTGCCAGTACAATGGCGTTCGAAATCCAACAACATTAGAAACCTCGAAAATTAACAGTGTTTCCATACTATACTATGCATTTATTATACATATAAACCGTCCTCTTGAATCACTCTACCTATTAAACAGACAGAGAGCGGAAGCGACTTCGTTTTATACTACGTAGTGATGATTATGATGATACGCGAAAAAGAAAATTTTGTAAACATAAGAGTAGGGAGTAGGGCGATCTCTAGTGTTAAGGGCTTGTCTCACCACTTGCTGATAAAGTTCTTGTTAAAACATTTTGTACTTATCTGACAGATTACTACTAACTACTACTAATAATAATATTTCTGACATCTGACACACAACACCATCTAGTCCCAAACTAAGCAGATCTTATACTATAGGTACTAGACAACTGATATAAATACTTTTTTTTGTACATACATACATAGAAAGCACCTAAACTCCGAGACAAATATTTGTAGATAGCGCAAATATTTGGTCCGACCCAGGATTTGAACCCGAGACCTTAAGTACAGCAGTCGCATTCACTACAGGCAGTGAAGATATGTCAAGTACCAATATATTAGGTCTTTACCTATGAAATTGCCGTTCTTCAGTACTGGTCATTTAAAATAAAAAAAAGTTTGTAATGGGTCTGTATTCTAAATTCAAATTAATTTTGTTTTAAAACCATGATATTCTATTTACAAACTCATACTTTTGTTTTTTGATTAGCGTTGTATTTTCATTACATTTGAACATTTTTCGTCATAATGGATACTTTAAAAATTCGTGTAATTATGGAATATGAGTTCCGTCGTGGCACCAACGCGACACAAACGGCACGTAACATCAAAAACGTTTACGGAGAGAACTGTACAAACGAACGCACAACCCGTTATTGGTTTTCCCGGTTCCGTTCTGGAAACTTTGACTTGAAAAATGAAGCTCGTGGTCGTCCGGAGACTTTGGTTAACAATAATGAATTAAAGGCAATTGTGGAAGGTGACAAAACTCAATCTACAGCTGAGCTAGCAGCAGCTTTTAATGTAAGCATCAAAACAATATTGATCCATTTGCGACAAATTGGCAAGGTAAAAAAGCTTGATAGATGGGTGCCCCACGACCTTAACGATCGCCAGCGCAACGTACGCGTCGAGACCTGCCTTGCGCTGCTCAACAGGCAAAGAAATGAAGGAATTTTGAAACGAATTGTTACGTGCGACGACAAATGGATTCTGTTCGACAATCGAAAGCGCTCAGCAAGTTGGTTAGACCCTGGTTCAGCACCAAAGCAATGCCCTAAACCAAAAATGACCCCTATAAAGGTGATGGTCACTGTTTGGTGGTCTATTGCGGGTGTGATTCACCACAGCTTTTTGCAAATTCCACCCAATCAAGACACCTAAAGTGTCCCCACATGAAAAAAAAGGTATAATTATGAATTTGGGAATAAATGAAATAAAATGACACGTGTTTTTTGTTATCCTTTATTATACTTAATTACATAGCATAGATTTAAAACAACTATAAGCACAAAAAACATATTGACCCGTCTAGTGCGATTGGTGAAAACACCCAAAGGACCTAGTGTGAGTTTATTTCACAGTCACTAAGACGGCATTCGACATTGCTATTGGAACTAATTCTGTTGTTTGACAACTTCCTAAACTAAATTAATAAATCTCTAAATATTAGTTTCGTCCTGTCAAACGACGTTCTAAATGTCAAAGATTAACTAAAATCTAAAATAGAAGTTAATTTTTTTATGGTATAGGGGGCAAACGAGCAGACGTATTACCTGATGGTAAGCGATTACCGCCGCTCATGGACACCCGCAACACCAGAGGCGTCACAAGTGCGTTTGGGGAATGGGGAGGGGGATGGGAAGTGGGATGGGGAGGGGTTGGGGTATGGGCCTCCGGTATCCTCACTCACTCGGTGACACTCCAATAGAATTAGTACCATTGTCTCGAAGTGAAATCTTAATCGCAAGACCAAACGCGCTCACGGTCGAGAGCGAGTTTGGCAGGAGAGCTAGTAGAAATTTTGGAGCAGGTTTTTTAAACTCTGAAAATTTGTCAGATAACTCTTCCATATCCTCTTTTTTATCCAAATACAGAAATGTTTACCTGGCTGGAAGTAAACGGTAAATTACAAAGCGCATTTTTTGATCACCTGGCAGGTAGAAAATCTCACTAAAATGACAAATAACCTGTCTCTTTTAAATATTTATTATTTTTAATATTAATTTATACCTGTGAAAATTGCAACTTGCCTCAACCATATTTTTTGTACTTATTTGCAAAATAGTTTCGCAAGCATTTTGCAGGGTTAAGATCCCTCGCAAATCGCCTGAAATATTTCTTTATTTTTGAATATTTAAAAATACTTTAAAAAGCTCTGCCTCAGGTTTTAAAAAGGGTTATTAAAAGACCGCTGCCCTCCAGTCAGGCCTGCATTTCTATATTAGGATACTACAGAACAGATTTCTGAAAAAAATTCAGAACGACTCAAACACCTACTTCAAACTGTCTACCGACGCTACCGACTCTCGGACCAGTTAATTTTTATATATATATATATAGTATAAAACTAAGTCGCTTTTTCGCTGGTTGCATCCTACGAGATAGATTAAAATAATGTACTACAGTATTGTACAACTTAAAAGTACTACAAAAAAGTCCGCGACGGTATATGTCTATCTCTTAGGGATAACCCACAACAACCATTTTTTATTCCTTTCTTTTTACGTAAAATAATGACTTATTTACGAAGTGATTTTAAGCAATACAAAATGAATCCTTATACAATTAAGTAAATTAAATACATTGTGCATTTAATGTAGATCAAAATGGCCCTTTACAGTATCTAATTTAAATGAATATATTCGAAGATATTACAGATTTAAAAAAAATACATACAGTGGAACATAGAACCTCCTCCTTTTTGGAAGTCGGTTAAAAATGCACGAATCATGTCGTCGGCGGGGGCATCTGAAATCCACCCGTGCGAAGCCGGGGCGGGTCGTTTTATTTATATAATATATAGTTATATAATGTTACACGGGTTATAATAATACTAGATTATTATAATTGTAGACATGGAAGTAAAACTAATGAATCTTTATTAAAGTAACAGAACTCAAAGCAACAGTTTAAAAAAAATGCTAGTTTGTGCTTAGTATTTACCGCTACCTACTTATTATTTATGTTTAAACATTCTCTGAACTTCCAAAAACATTTTAAGATAAAATTATGCAAAATCGCTTCAGACATTTTCAGGTAGGTAATTTAATCAGTACAATAATATAACATAAGTATTATTTTTAACCGACTTCCAAAAGGAGGAGGTTCTCAATTTCATCCGTTTTTTTATGTATGTACATTGATTACTCCGTCAATTGTGGACCGATTTTGAAAATTCTTTTTGTATTCGAAAGGGTATGCTCCCCATGTGGTCCCATGGTCACCATATCAGTCATTTATTTTTTAAACTGAATAGTTTGCGCGAGAGACACTGCCAAAGTTGTAAAATGTGTTCCCCCCCCCTGTAACTTCTAAAATAAGGGAATGATAAAACTAAAAAAAAAAAAGATGTACGATAAACTTGAAAAACGCAAAAAATCTAAACTTCCAAGCAAACTTCCACCGCAAATTGGTTTGAACGAGATCTAGTAGGTAAGTAGTTTTTTTTAAACATCATAAATGGTAAACCGCAAAAAAACACTATTATTAAAACATCGATCAAAGTTACAACGAACTACAAGAACGTTTAAATATGTTACTTGCTGCTTCGGAACCCTTTATGGGCGAGTCCGACTCGCACTTGGCCGCTTTTTTTGGTATGTTTTCAATTTACTTTTTTTATTCTTATTCCTTGACTAAGTTCCTTGGTAAATAAACTAACAAACTTATTGCAGTAATTAATTACAGAACATCTCCAGAACCTGAAGTGAAGGGAAATAGCGCAATTAAAAAAGTTTACATTCATTTTTGAACAGTATTCATACAGTTATAAATCAATAATTAAAAAAATACTTATCCTAAAGGCCTGTATTCACTTTGCTTAGTGCGAGTGCAGGTGCTTAGTGCGGGTGATCGGTGATTGGCGGAAAGTACGTGTGGGCAGCGAATTCTCGGTCCACACGTATTTTCTACTAATCGTTGATCGCCTGCGCTTCACACCTGCACTCGCACTAATCAAAGTGAATACGGGCCTATAGTAATAATAACAATGCATGAAGGTCCAGTTCTGCTTTCTGAGTACAGGTTTATGTCCAGCAGTGATGAACAAACAGTGGGCCCCTGCCCTTCTTTCTGTGTCTTCACTCATCATTTACGTATTTCTCCCAATAATAACTTTTAACAACCATGAAGTTGTAAAAATGGAAGGCTGAAAATTAAATTAAGTTTAGAACGAAATATGCCAGAAATACTTTCCACGCCAATTTTAGCACGAACTGGCCGGCTCGACCGGGGCGGTACTACCCTCGTACAGAAGATCAACGTAAAATGACAGCGTTCGTGTTGTCGTGTTTCGTTGGTGAATGCGAGACCGGAGGCTCAATGAAGCAGAAGTTGATGTTGTATTGTCTGCATTCACAATGAGCAGGTATGTTGACCATTGTTCATGGATCTGCTCATGATTTCCATCAGGCAGAGTAGAGTAACTTTGGCAGGTTTGTATATAAAAATGTAAGAACTGCTTTAGATTCTCTTAATTAAGGACAACCCCTTAATACATTGCCCATGGTCAAGTGACGGTCGCGGTCTCTGTGGCGGCGCGAACCGCTACCTTTAAAGAATCAAACTATGCAGTACATCATCGCTGTAAAGAGAAACTTGAAATAACTGCATGTTTGGCCTAGTGGTTTAACGGTCACTACTTCTCCAAGTGTCGTGGGTTCAAATCCCACGTAGGACAACACTTTGTGTGATCCACAAATTGTTATTCTGAGTCTGGGTATTCATTGTGTTCGTTGCATGTTTGTTTGTAAAGTCCCCCGCGACACAGGATTTATTCCTAGTGCGGGAGATGTCTTAAAAAAAAAAAAAGTCGTATACCACCCCGTCAAGCCAGCGTAGTATAGCAGGCCAAAATCTACCATCTAAGAAGAAGCCTGTTTCTAACAGTGGACTGTTAAAGGTTGTTGAAATGATACCTCCTCTCTGCCCCCTTATTAAATAATTCTAAAGTCAACTATTGATTAGGAATGCATCTTAACTCGCGGTGAACTTTTTAAACATACATGTTACTTACACAAAGAACACCCAGACTCAGAACTATAATTTGTGGATCACACAAAGTGTTGTCCTGTGTCTATCTAACCCAAAATACTTAGTACAGTAAGTAGAAAGCGGCGAAGCGGCGACCGAAACTTCTCCGCTGTCCGTACAGTCAAGATAAGAAAAACGGACCGTAGATAACAATGAAAATGATATAATTTGTACTTACGGAGGTAGAACCGAAACGGGTGGATGAAAAGTAGTACTTGTTTGTTAAAATATGATATTACTATGAGAAGACTTATAATAAGGATAGCTAGCCCACTGTAAACTAGGTATGTTCTGATCAATACAGGTGTGTTCTGAAATAAAATAGATTTATTTTATAAAGTATCAAATACATGCATCGGTGGACTTAATAGTACAAGAGCTAGTGAAGATCGACTTACACCCATCTGATAAAATTTGTTTTAAATTGTATTTATGAACACATCTATGATGGGTATTACCTGTGGCAAAATTGTCTTGACTACTTTTAATAGCAAATTAATTTCATTACTTTTTTTTACCCTTTCAATCGATAGATAAATAAAATTTAGATCCAAATTTACTAAGCAGAGAATAATACTTTAATATTATAAATGCAAAACTTTATAAGGATTTGTTTGTTACTCTTACACGCAAAAACTATTGAACGGAGTTGGATGAAGGTTTACCGTAAAATAGCTCATATATCAGAATAACACAAAGGCTACTATTTGCAGCGATAATCTACGTACACTCGCGGACAATGCAATGAATATTGCTATCAAAATAAAGGTTAAACCTAACCTAACACTATACAACGACCTAAGCTTTTTTGCGGTACACTTTACTGAAAAACTATCATGCCTATAGATTTGAGCTTTAACATAGTAATTTAACTTCATATCTAGATGTGTAATCTGACAAAAATTTAATTATATGATAATAAACAACCGACTTCAAGAATCGACTCGATTTCTCTTGGATGCCATCATCAGATCTTAGTGTTCTTATCATACATAAAAAAAATAAACATATCCGGTTGTATTTAGAACCTCCCCCTTTTTTGAAGTCGGTTAAAAATAAGTAAACTACACTAAAAAATAATAACCTTATGTAAACCATTCAGTAGCATAAAGACGAATATCAGATCTATGCTTCCCATTCCAAGTAGCATATAGCAGTTCGGCCATAGGTTTTCAGGAAAAAGCTTTAAAGGTAGAGTTACGTTCGCTGTTAGAAGAAGAGCCATAATGAATCCAATCATTAGGAGATCTTTAACCTGTAACAAAAAATATTAATTTATCAACTCTTGTTTTGACTAATCCTGTTCTCACGCCCACCACTGTAAACATTTGTACACCAGCATCAACAGCAGTGACCCACGAACGCTCCGAGTTATGACATTCGGGAAGTCCCAGAAACATTTACTAAAATTAGATATCTCGCAATAATAATACAAAATTTTAACAAAAAAAAAACCGACTTAGAGAACGACCAAATTGAAATGGGCCCACACGGGAAGCACCAGTTTTCAAATAAAAAAGAATCATGGAAATCAGTCGGCGTGATATTGAGTTATTCGTCAATTTGTCGCGCACATACTTAATGCAAATTGAAGATTTATATGATTTTCTCATGGATGACATGTCAGAACTGGACCAAATTAAAATGGGACCAGATGGGAAGCACCAGCTTTCAAATAAAAAAAGAAACATCAAAATCAGTTCACCCAGTCGAAAGTTATGAGGTAACAAACGTAAAATAATAATAAAAAATACAGTCGAATTGAGAACCTCCTCTTTTTTTTAAGTCGGTTAAAAATAGACGTCATCTAAATACATTCATTCAAAAATAGCATTTTAGAAATCATTTGACTAAATAAGAGAAATTTTAGTTTATAGTTAAGTGATGCAACAACAGAATTAGCACCATTGTCATAAAACAGACAGAATGGATACGATAATACACACATCAAAAGTGTCTAGGTATCAACATATGTGTCTAGGGATCAACATATATTTTTGCAGTAACTTTTCTCCTGATTGATATTAATTAAAATTTTCTTTGAGGATTCATCAAATAAAGTGTTTTCGTTTGTCACAGTAACGATAAACCAAGTCACCTTTGCATTAACAAAGAAATTTGCCATTTTCCTAATAAAAGGATTTTTGACATTTGAACCACTAACATTAAAGTACGAAAAAAAGACTGAAATAACAGTTTTCTTTAAAACTTTATTAGGTAACTTAAACAATTAATAATCCGTGTTTCTACCGCAAGCACTAACACAAGAACATCGGTTTGGCATACTCAAAATGAGTTCATCCAAATCACGCTGTGGAATGGCCGCCCATGTTCGTTGCAACAACAAAAAAAGGTCTTCTTGCGACTGGATACCCTCCATATTCGGCAGAGCTCTTCTCTGTAGCATATCCCATGCATGCTCAATCGGGTTCAAGTCTGGCGACTGAGCAGGCCAGGGCCAAAGCCACATCTCAATCTCAAGAAATCCGCATAAAAATGCTTGATCCCTAGACACTTTTGATGTGTGTATATTAGAAAGACTTCGAAAGACTGATCCAAAGATATAGCTACGAGTACATAGCCTAGTATTATGTGCATCATCATAACTATCAGTATCATCATCAGTATTCCAGCCCTAAGACATTCAATGCTAGACAGGTCTACCTCTATCACTGTCAAAAAGAATGAATAAAATAAATTAAATGAAAAAGGTTTTTAAAAACAAGCTTTTACTGGAATGCCTCGAGACGAATCAAACGAGTCCAAACTCGATGATGTTGCGACGTTTCTTTACAGAGTTCCTATGGCCACCTTCCAGCTCCAGCATCAGACAGCTCCATGTCAGTATAATATTGTATTGTCACGCTGTATACATATGCTTGCAAAATTTCAGCATGATCGGTTGAAGATATCTGCTTCAAAATTGAGTTGCAAGATTCCACCCGAACATACAGTGAAATTAGTCTCGAGAAATTTTTGCATATGTAGTGGTGTGTATATTACTCAGATCTTAGAGCGCGTTTCCACTATATCGTTCTGGCCTATACAAAAATGTTTCGATATCCTAACATTACTATTTAATTTTATACTTATCCCTAGCAACACTCTGATTTTTGGTTTCAATAAAAACAAGTTTTTATTTTAAAGAAAAAGGTTTTGACTTTATAAAAACCGACTTCCAAAAAACATCCAACGAAAACTCTCTGCCAAAAAAACACTTAAAAGCGTAAAATAAACTGGTTCTTCATAAATTGCCTATACCTAATTCTTTATTCATTTAAATAGTAGTATTATAATGTGTGCTAGGTACCTAGAATCTGTTTGAAGCCGGTGCCAAGTAACTATCGCTTAGACTTTTGTAATTGTTCGTTTGTATTCTTTTTGGCTTAGCACCGACTTCAAACAGATTTTAGGTACCTAGCACACATTATAATACTACTATTTAAATGAATAAAGAATTAGGTATAGGCAATATATGAAGAACCAGTTTATTTTACGCTTTTAAGTGTTTTTTTGGCAGAGAGTTTTCGTTGGATGTTTTTTGGAAGTCGGTTTTTTTTTTATAAAAAGTTTTTATTTTTCAGTTTTTAGTGCAAACAATCGTAGGTAAGTAGTAAGTTGAACTATTTCATCAAACTTCATCATCAAGAATACAAATTAAGATCTATACGTACATGTAATATTAAAATCATCCTCTAATCCCTAACTGTTGAAGAGTTTAACCTTCTATCATCAGCTCACCTAAATAACTTGAAAGTATACGACTTAAGGTCTTTAGATACGTATGAAATTGAAAGAATTATCCTTTAACTCCTAACCGTTGAGGAGTTGTACCTTCCACCTTCCATCATCAGCTTACCTAAATAATTTGAAAGAATACGACTAAAGGTAACATATATACATATGATATTGAAAGATTTATCCTCTAACTCCTAACCGTTAAGGAGTTGTTTCTTACATCATCAGCTCATCATCATAAAATGATGACTACCATACGCAAATACCGGTGTAACTTCAGAAAATATATGAAAAACATAGTATGTGCCTATAAAAAATGAGGGTTTCCCTCGATTTCCCTGGGATCCCATCATCAGATCCTGATATGCTGGCAATGGGACCACCTCGGAAGCATACCCTTTTGAACACAAAAAAAAATTTCAAAATCGGTCCACAACTGACGGAGTAATCGGTGAACATACATAAAAAAAAAATACATACAGTGGAACATAGAACCTCCTCCTTTTTGGAAGTCGGTTAAAAAAAAAGGTGTGTGTGCGATTCACACACGATAGAAGTGAAACTTCAAAGAGGAGAGACCGATATAAATATATATTTTTTTCCTTTCCTTTCATCTAGGTTTTTAAAACTCCGGGGGGCCTACGGGGGGGTCAAAATTTATGCGTTTATTTTTGGCCTAGGACGCACCGTTTCCGAGATATTTCAATCTAAAGCAAAAAATCGTCACTTGATAGTGGAAAGTGGAAACACGCACAAAACCAGAATAAACCAGTTTACGCTGTCCGCAGGTGCCACGTGCAGTCCGGCGTCAGTCGCTTGGTACTGTTAGAACATAAAGCACACATTTCATTCAAAAATTATAATTATTACGTTAATTGTTAAATTTTGTATTTGTTGATTGTTGTTATTGTTTGTTATTATTGTTATAATATTTGTTGAAGTTTTTAATTTGTGTGTAAGTGTTGTAACTTTATATTGTAAATTCAAAATGGCTCCAGTGTTAAAACATGGTCGAGGCAAGCCTTTGACTTCTCAAACTAAAGAAGTTTTGTACTGTTTGTACAAATATTTCGAAAATGAGTGTAATAACAACCCGAGCAGTATTATGACCCCCACTCAATTAGTTGCTAAATCAACAGGAATTTCAATAGCATCCGTCAGAAAGGTAGTATCAGAAAGCAAATGTCGTCCTTCAGATCAGGAAGTAACATTTAAATCTCCTAAAAAGAAACCGAATCGTAAACCTTCAATAGTAATCGATAACTTTGATCAGCAAGTTATCAGAAGAACAATTCATGACTTCCACATCACAAATAAAGAAGTTCCCACTTTGAAAACTTTGCACGCAAAATTGAGAGAAGATATTGATTATAAAGGTTGTGTCAGCACGTTACGAAAACACGTCATGTCATTAGGTTTTAATTGGAAGCAAACAGAAGATAACCGGAAACTTCTTATGGAAAAACACGAAATTAGATACTTGCGAATTAATTATTTGATGAAAATTGCTGAATATCGTGAACAACGCCGACCAATTGTTTACACCGACGAAACATATATACATACATCACATACCCTCTCGAAATCTTGGTCAGATGGAAGCACTTCAGGTTTGAAGCAACATATATCGAAAGGCAACCGCTTAATCATTGTTCATGCCGGTGGTATGGATGGCTTTATACCAAATGCATTGCTTATGTTTAAAGCCAACCAAAAAAGTGGAGATTACCACGACAATATGAACTATGACAACTATTCAAGGTGGATTCAAACTCAATTGATACCCAACTTACAACCAAATAGTGTTGTTGTTGTTGACAACGCACCATATCATAACTCAATACAAAATCCTGCACCGAATAGTAATTCTAGAAAACAGCAAATGATTGACTGGCTGACATTGCGAAACATTGAGCATTCATCCACGTTGCTTAAGCCTCAATTATATGAACTGATTCTGCAAAACAAGGCGAGATTTGTAGAGTACAAGATAGACGAAATATTACGACAGCACGGTCATACTGTGCTGCGTTTACCACCATACCATCCGGAGTTTAATCCTATAGAAAATATATGGGGGATAGTGAAAACATATGTTGCAAAAAAGAATGTCGCAATGAATATGAAGATTATAATGTCATTAGCTGAAGAAAAAATGAACGCCATAACTGTAGAGGAATGGAGAAAAGTTTGTCTGCATGCTATTGAGGAGGAAAACAAATATCAGGGTAGAGACGCAGCTTTAGACACAATATCAGAACGAATCATAATTAATTTAAATAATTCATCTGATGAAAGCGAGGATGGGGATGATTGTGATATGCCTGGGGTTGATGAATTATTAGAATAAAACATTTATGGCCGGAGAACACCTAATTCATACACGTCTTCACTGAAGTGAAAACCGGCATTCACTGCTTGTAATGTTTGGAACTGGCTTGTCTGCCTCATATAGTTCCATAGATTACAATGCAGTGGATACACATTTTCACGTCCGTATTAGTACGTAGTGCGTATGCGTAGACGTGTACGCATTTGGTGTGCTCCAGCCACAAACGTATATTACCTTTAAAAAAATAAAAACTAAAAATAAAATGTTGTTTTTTTTTATTTGCTGACCATACACTACTACAAACGCAAAAATTTCTCCAAGCTAATTTACCTGTACAAGCATACATAAATACATTGCAAGTTAATAAAAAGCTTGTAAAAATATTAATTGTGAGACACTTACTAAGTTGATATAGCCGATTACTAAAGACCCAGTTCTTAGCGAACCACAGAAACACCAGTTTTTTGGTTGCTTATTCATCTTGATTCTGAAAAAAAAAGTTGTCTATATGATGTCTATATATATTATAATAACTAGCGACCCGCCCCGGCTTCGCACGGGTGGATTTCAGATGCTCCCGCCGACTACACGATTCTTGCATATTAAATCTGTATTATCTTCGAATATATTCATTTAAATTAGATACTGTAAAGGGCCATTTTTAATTTATATTAAATGCACAGTGTATTTAATTTACTTAATTGTATAAGGATTCATTCTGTTGTCAGTCAAAATGGTTGTTGTGGGTTATCCATAAGATATAGACATATACCGTCGCGGACTTTTTTGTAGATATTTATAAGGTGTACAATACTGTAGTACATTATTTTGATCTATCTCGTAGGGTGCATGCAACCAGCGTTTGCAATGTAAGCGCAAAAAAATGTGTTTATTTGCTACATCACATTTGATCAATCCTCTTGCCAAGGCAGTGATCACCTTGTGAAGTTTATAATACCCATGGGCCCATAGATGGATATACGACCACTATTAATACCACTGGTAAGAAGAATGGCCCACGGCCAGTGTCACCGTGTTCTTAATCTAAATTAAATTCATCTAAAGCACTTACTGGAGTGCGTGTCTTCTTTGTTCTCGGCGTCCAAGAGATATCTCTTGGATAGAATCTTCTCTGCTCTTGCGTCTTCACACAAACATTGCTCCCAGGTGCTGGTTATTTCTCAAGGTATCCGAATTAATCTCAATAATCAACTTTTCACAGATATTCGAATTACAATACACTCGTTTTAGTTCTCGCGGGACGCGCCTATCACGTATTACAATTCTCGCGAGTCTAATCACAATTCACTTAACTGTTCCCAAGCCTAGCCTGGCCGATCAAACCTTCTCAACAATTTTCGATATTAATCTCGTCTCACGCTGGGCGGCGAGCCCACAAGTAGCCTAGCTCAACAAACCTCACGGTGTTATCAATATCACGCGGAAACTATACGAGTACTACAAAATTAACAATCAAATTATTCACTGCCCGCCATTGGTACACGAGTTCTTTTTCAATCTAACCTCCCACGTCACACCAAAACGTCAAACACGAACCAGAGACAATCAAAATGTTGCCAGTACAATGGCGTTCGAAATCCAACAACATTAGAAACCTCGAAAATTAACAGTGTTTCCATACTATACTATGCATTTATTATACATATAAACCGTCCTCTTGAATCACTCTACCTATTAAACAGACAGAGAGCGGAAGCGACTTCGTTTTATACTACGTAGTGATGATTATGATGATACGCGAAAAAGAAAATTTTGTAAACATAAGAGTAGGGAGTAGGGCGATCTCTAGTGTTAAGGGCTTGTCTCACCACTTGCTGATAAAGTTCTTGTTAAAAAATTTTGTACTTATCTGACAGATTACTACTAACTACTACTAATAATAATATTTCGGACATCTGACACACAACACCATCTAGTCCCAAACTAAGTAGATCTTATACTATAGGTACTAGACAACTGATATAAATACTTTTATTTGTACATACATATATAGAAAGCACCTAAACTCCGAGACAAATATTTGTAGATAGCGCAAACATTTGGTCCGACCCAGGATTTGAACCCGAGACCTTAAGTACAGCAGTCGCATTCACTACAGGCAGTGAAGATATGTCAAGTACCAATATATTAAATGATATCAACCCGACTGTATGACATGTTGATGACATTAAGTTCTCAGAGAACATGTCCTGTAACTTGCGTCCTGTTTTATTATACTGTCAACTTACACTTATTATAAACAATGTGATTGTTGAATGCCTTTTGGTTTTTAACCGACTTCCAAAAAGGAGGAGGTTCTATGTTCCACTGTATGTATTGTTTTTTTTTTTTTTATGTATGTTACCTGATTACTCCGTCAGTTGTGGACCGATTTTGAATATTTTTTTTGTATTCGACTTCCGTGGTGGTCCCATTGCCAGCATATCAGGATCTGATGATGGGATCCCAGGGAAATCGAGGGAAACCCTCATTTTTTATAGGCACATACTATGTTTTTCGTATATTTTCTGAAGTTACACCGGTATTTGCGTCTGGTAGTCATCATTTTATGATGATGAGCTGATGATGTAAGGTACAACTCCTTAACGGGTAGGAGGATAAATCTTTAAATATCATATGTATATATGTTACCTTTAGTCGTATTCTTTCAAATTATTTAGGTAAGCTGATGATGGAAGGTGGAAGGTACAACTCCTCAACGGTTAGGAGTTGGAGGATAATTCTTTCAATTTCATTTCGTATCTAAAGACCTTCAGTCGTATACTTTCAAGTTATTTAGGTGAGCTGATGACAGAAGGTTAAACTCTTCAACAGTTAGGGATTAGAGGATGATTTTAATATTACACGTACGTATAGACCTTAATTTGTATTCTTGATGATGAAATTTGATGAAATAGTTCAACTTACTACTTACCTACGATTGTTTGCACTAAAAACTGAAAAATAAAAACTTTTTATAAAAAAAAACCGACTTCCAAAAAACATTCAACGAAAACTCTCTGCCAAAAAAACACTTAAAAGCGTAAAATAAACTGGTTCTTCATAAATTGCCTATATCTTATGAAACTGAAACTAATGAAATTATTGTTGATTGATTGAATAATACTAAACAAAAATATATACATGTAATTCCTTTAAAAAGAGCAATTCTTTTGTTTATATTATACATAATGTAAATCTCGGAAACGTGACGTTACTACAACATGTTGGGTGAAGTCAGGATTTATCAATTTAATAATAATATATTTTTGAAATATAGCTTTATAATATATTTTAGCACACTATTTAGTACAATCGACCGGAGTGATACCACGGCCTCACAGAAAACCGGTGTAAAATAGTGCTTGCGCTGTGTTTCACCGAGTGAGTGAGGATACCGGAGGCCCATACCCCAACCCCTTCCCCAATCTCCCCCATCCCCCGCGTCCATCCTCCTCCCCATCCCCCAAAGGCCGGCAACGCACTTGTGACGCCTCTGGTGTTGCAGGTTCCATGGGCGGCGGTAATCGCTTACAATCAGGCGATACGTCTGCTCGTTTTTTTTTATATAGGCGGGCGCCTATTATATAAAAAAAAAAAAAAAAAAAAAAATCATTTAACAGACTTGTTACTTCGAATGACGCTAAGCAAAGACTCCTCTCCTAAGGGCTCTTCGATCCTTTTTTTGCCTCACAACACAATCAGCCCCGCCCGTGGAGTCGTGTGACAACTACTTGACAATGTACTAAGGTCTAGTTTACGAATAAGTTTAACATTTAGCTAAACAATCAGTATTTAATATTAATCATTGAACATATTAGAACAGTTAATGAAAAGTCTAAAAAGAGTTTCTTTGCACTGACGGGGATATCAACTGCGACATGGGGTCTGTCGTATAATACACTAAAGATCATATATGGAGCTACTTATTTGGGTTCTATTTGCTATGGTGCTCCTGTATGGGCAGATAGGGCGACTGTAGGTGCTGTCCGTCGCAGACTGTTACAAGGCCAACGACCTGCATTGATTTTCTTGTGCAAGGCATATAGGACGGTTAGCACTGAGGCTTTACCAGTGTTGGCAGGTGTTCTTCCGGTCGATCTCGAGGTGCAAAGACGTGCAGCCATGTACTATTCCACACTACAAAACATGGAATGCGATTTTTTGGGCATACGAGACCGCGGTAAACTCATAAGATTGTTTCAACAAAAATGCAATGTCTATAACGACCTCTTGGATGAATGGCAGCAACGATGGGACGAATCATCTAAGGGGCGCCACCTCTACCAGTTCTTTCCATCTGTTCGCGAAAGGTTGTCAAGGACATGGCTCGAGGTAGATCACTGTGTCGCTCAATTTCTTACAGGCCACGGTAACTTTAAGAGCAAACTATACTCATTTAAATTAGTCGATTCACCATTGTGTCAATGCTCAACACCTGATTCTAGCTGTGAACAGTCGTCTCATCATATCCTCTGGGAATGTAGTCTTTGGTACAATGAACGTAACATGATGCTAAATAGCTTACAAATGACGTCTGGGGTAGTATATTATGGGGATCTTGTGTCAACTGCGGTGAATTTCCGTGCGTTTAAGCGATTCTGCCATACATACTATAGAAATCAAATATAGCTCACTTAGGACCCATAATATTTTTATCCGTGGTGCTTCCCGGTTTGGAAAAGGCGTCTGCCTATCTTGACTCCATTTTGTCTCCCGCTTTGCTAAGAAGGGAAGTGGACTTATTATATTTCCAACTCCTCCAGTTTTCTTCTGATTAATTTCGTTGCGGGTTCCAAGACAGTTAAATTTTTCCTGGGACTTCCCGAGTGTCATAACTCGGTGTTTTCCTGGGTCACCGCTGTTGATCCTGGTATACAGGAGTTACAGTGGTGGGCGTGTGGGCGGGATTAGTCCCAATAATCATTTATATATTGTTCAATTAATTAAAGGCTATATGACGTCACAAATATTTGACATGCAAGTTAACCACAGTTATTCTAATTGACCATAGTGTTCACCTATAGAACGGAAAATACACATTTAAATACTTGTTAAACAGACGTATTAATTAAGTACGCGGAGGTATTCAAACTCCAAAATAGGGAGTTTTAAATCATATGAAACTTTGGGTAATCCTGGGGATCGAACCCAAGACCACCACTTTACAGGCACCTCACAGCACTACCGATATAGTTTATTGTAAAATGTTGGACTCTATTAACTTCATTAATTTAAATGTCGATTGCGATTAAGAGTACCTACTACTACTATTAATTATTTTCGGTAAAATTTTGTAATATTGAAATGCGACTTCTTTTCTTTAAATTTTTAAACCCGTTCATACACCTGATATTCTGAGATGGTCTTTGACAATGCTATTTGTCATCATTGAGGAATAATTATAGTTCAATGTTTGCCATACATTTTTTTTGAGGAACACTGCACATTTTGGAAATAAAATATTCACAGATATTTCTGTTTTGTGATTGTAATTACGAAGGTCATCACGATAAAAAAAAATCTTTCTTTTGTTTGGTTGGCGTCCCTTTTTTTCTTTTCTTTTTTTGTTGCTAAGAGAACTCAATATTAGTTAAGTCATTACGGTTAAAGATTTATTTCTTTATACAAATGTAACAAGTTGAGACCGGTTCAAAGTCGTAAATTCGACCTTTGTTTGACAGCTCAAGTTATCCCGTCATAGGTTTATGTAGTTTATGTCCATTTGGTGAGGCGATTCAAATTTCAAGTGTGCGAGCCTAGGAATTCATAACATTATTGATATCATCATTTAAAGGTTTTTTTTTGTTTTCTTGTATTGTTAATCATCTTACATGCAATATATAATTTCATATTGGTTTCCGCGATTAAAAACCTTAAAAAGTAAAATAATGATTTAATGATTGTTTAAGGGTTCACTTAAATAACACAAGCGTAAAGCGTCTGTGAATAAAGCCGAAATTAATTACCTTTATTAGTTAAAAGTAACGGTTATAATACGTATAAATAGTGGTCTGGAGTAATCGATCATGCATCGAGTTTGGTGTTAAAATCATCTCACCATTACGTAAATAGGGAATATGCATGTCTTTTTTTTATTTCTTAATCTGATCATATAAGTCTCCACAACATAGAAAAAAATATAAATAGGCTTGAAAATAGTCAAACTAATTTTCAAAGTGAAATTTAAAACAACGACTAAATTTGAGCTGAAATGACGAACGAATGACGTCATTGTCATTTCGTGTTTGTTTACTATTGAGTGTTTCAGTTATTTTATACCTATTAACAGTTTTGATTGCTATAAAAATCATGGAAGAAGTTATTTTTTCTCACAAACACTACAACACTGTAGGAATTTCGACGCCGATAATTTCGATAACGTAATGAAACGACGTCACATTTCGTTTCGACCAATAGGACGCGTTTTATAGGTTTGAATTTCCCTCCCTTAATCTTAACGTTTTATTTAATATTTTCTGGGTTTAAATAATCACTAAATCAAAAAAATACTTTTTATGTATATTGCGGAGACAATAAAGAATCCAGAAAAAATGTTTGTGACAAAAAAAAAGTATGCATATTCCTTATTGAACCAGTGCAGTGGAACAATGATATCATAAAAATACAAATTGTTCTTTCAAGACTATAATTATACAAATGAGAGTTTTTTTTAAAATTAATCTAACCTATTCTCTTTTTTTTATATTATTACATTTATTAATAATTCTAACAGTTACGTCAATCTTTACAAACGTAAAATGAACACAGTTATGGCAAAAAGAAAAATAATAATCACATTTTAAGTCACGTTATAAGTACCTATTTGCTTTCTTATTTTGAATTTTAATAAATATGAATATACATTTCTTTTAGAAAATTTGCAATACTTACATTTTTCCGGGTTGTGAGCGTGACAAGAAAGTTATGTTTTCTTGTTTATTCCACTTCTGACTTGTTGGGTGAAGTCAGGATTTATCTATTTAATATAAAGATATTGTTGCAATATAGCTTTATAATATATATTAGCACACTCTTTAGTACAATTATCATTTAACTTAACATACTTTTTACTTCGAATGACGCTAAGCAACGTCTCCTCTCCTACGTGCCTACGGTCTACTGGACTCACACTAAACTTGAATGAAGTTATGAAGCTCACTTGGACAATGAACCCACTTCACTTTGAATTGATTTTGTAAACAAACATTTGTAAACATACATACTTTAAATTTTTCAATGCAATACATATAAGCAATTTAGTTAATATTATGTGGACGCAGACTATCAGAATTAGCCATAGGCTAAAGTAGGTACACCGGAGCCCCTCTTTGATTATGTGCACCGTTGTGATCTATCCCTGCCACCTCCATCGTGATAAATTCGGTCCTCGTACCTCGTACGTTCAATAAGGACCTAGGCCTGATCCTCGATGGGAGGTGGCTCTTCGACGAGCACTTCCGATAAGCTTGCTTCAAAGCTGATCGTCGCTGCTTCTGCCCTTTGCGACTTTGTTAGAGCCAGTGTTACGGCCGCTGTGAAGGCACTCCAAGCGGTCATCGAGTAGGCAGGGCGGCAGCACGGGACCCTTTCCTTCCGGCCATCGCAAGTCCTTTCCGGGCACGACTGTTTCGGGAAGTAAATACACTCGGTCGCTAGGAGGGATTTGAGTTCTGCCTTCCACGGTTTGACTCGGCCAGAAACGTCACTTCGAAAATTATTTGTTACTACATAATATTGTTTTTTCAATTGCCTGTAAAAGATTGTTGATAATAGGATAGGGATAGGCGATAAGACCGCCCATTATTTCCTATCCTGTTTTTTGTGCGGAAATCCCCTCCGATACCACCTACTGGTGGTTATGTCGGACTCGAAACGACTAAAAACCGCACACCGTCTCGGATACTAGAAACAGGTGAACCAGGTGCACTCTCGAAAGAAAATTCCTGGAATCCAGACATCCCTCGGGCCACCTACGGTTTGTAGATAGCCCCCTCCTGTATTGGAACCCTGATGCTCTTTTTCTGTTTTGAAAAGGGCACGAGCACTAAGTAGAGCTCGCGCTGCCACCACGGCCTGCCTCTATTGTTTCCTACCCTTGTTGTATTTTAATAATAATAACATCTCTCTATTTTTAGACATTTAGTTCCAGATAATGGCTTGGTACTTTTAATTTATATAGGTATAAAAGTGGGTAAAACTGAATTTAGAATCGCCATCTTTTTTGTGAGATTATTTTGATTCCGATTTCAATGAAATATATTATGGAGATACTCTGGTTCTTGAAGAAGTACGTAGGATACTCTTGACCGCGACATATACGCGGGCGAAGCTGTGGCCGAAAGCTAGTAATCAGAATAATTCATTTGTTTTGAAGTGTACCCACTCTCTGTTTGTTCTGCGTCATGTAGTTGTCGATTCGTAGAGAATGCCTTAGGCAAGAAGTTTGTAAACGCATGAATGTGCATGATGTTTGCAAAAAACTTACACATCCGTAATTTGTCTGTCTCCCCTCCAGTATACGCTTACTCCAGCGGTTATCAGTTCTGCGACATATGTGACCAGCCCATTGCCACTTTAACCTACTAACTTTCAGAGCTATGTCGGTCACTTTGACAGATTACTTAATTAGTTCGTTGCGAATTTCGTCTTTCAGAGAGACTCCGAGCGTAGCCCTTTTCATAGCTGATTGACCGATTTTAAACTTATAGACTAGTCCTATAATCAGTGTCAAGGTCTCGACACTGTACACTATTACATGGAGCACAAATTGTGTGGTAGTTCTGTGACATATCCGACGAAAATATGTAGTAGTAGGTATTGTAACATTAATTAATTTTTATATAATAAGTCCCGCTGTACAAAAAAAATATGTGAAAATATTTAAGTGGTTCAACTTTTTAATTTTTTTCACGCTTGATAGCTGCAAAGAGAGTTGTCATTTAATGTCATTGTCATTTAAACAATCGTCAGTGAGGAGAGCATCGGCGATGAGATCCCAGTCTATTAAAATGCAAAAAAATACTGTGATTTTCTCACTCTACACATTACATTTATTGCCAGTTGTAATAAAAGCTACGATCAACTGTCTACGGACTGTTTAGATCCACATAAGTCTAATCTATGGTTTAACTCGCAACTAACTAGAATGATCAAATCTTGCAACGAACTTTCTCGTTTGCTAGATTTGAACATTTTTGGAGATAATTTGCCTAGTTTTAAGAAATATCTCGAGTCTAGACTAGACGAGAAGCTCACCTAAGTTTGGGATTTGAATAGCATGTGATAATAATATGTTGTCGCATTGCATGTAAAATATCCTTTGTGTGTGTGTTCTTTCTGTGACGGATTGGTGACGGCTTTTCGGTATTGTGACGGATTTTCGGTATGGTGACGGATTTTCGGTATTGTGGCGGATTTTCGGTATTGTGACGGATTTTCGGTATGGTGACGGATTTTCGGTATGGTGACGGATTTTAGATGTGGTGATGGATTAAGAATACAAAGTTTCGCCACCACGTTTCATCCCATGGGTGTTGTAAGAGCCGACAAAGGGACAAACTACGACGGCAACATTACTGCAAGAAGAAGGAAAACTTGCTAAAAAACCAATACTAACTCGTACGGCCAGCATGGTGTAGTAAGTAGTAGGTAAAAATCTCCTTTCTCAGGAGAGGCTTCAGCAGTCAATTATTAAAAGCTGTTGATGACTTAATGATCCAAAATACAATAAAACGAATTTTAATTGTACACGGAGTAAGAATATGTCATATAACATGCCTAGATTGTGTGTTATGTGATGGCAAGTGACTCATGACGTCAGTAGCAACTTAACCCTTCGTTCTTTAAAGAAAATACCATTAAAACAAATAACCATACTAATAATGGTATGTATTGGTATTATTTTAATTTGTAAACTTTATCCCTCCTACTGAAGTATAAAATGAAAAGGTCAAACGGTTACTGTTATTCGGAGATAGTACGGGAGATTAGTTTTTAGGCCGCAATAAATTTCCTTGCAGATTAAACAAGTGTGATACCGGTGAATACCGGATATTAAATATGGGTACTTTAGTAATCTCATAAATTATGCAATTAGTATAGATTACAATATCTGTTATGAATCATAAGTAAATATACGATAATCTTAGAAGATTAAATTGCACGACTGATATTTGTATTGTATTTTTTTCACCGAACCTTATTCAGCTCGATTTTAAGTGTACTACTAGTCCAAGAGCTGATGACGAATTTTGAGAAGGTTCTTTAGGCAAGATGTATTGCGAAAAATTACAATTTCGTCAATTGGCGAATCCAGTCATGGGAGTCTTTATGCGAGTTAGCGGTTATTTCGCTACTGCACAGCATGTATCATTTGCAAAAAAAACAAAAAATACATTTTAGGCAACTTGTATTTTTTTTCTTTAATTTGTTATTACTAAAATTCAAAAAAAGAGTAAATATATTATACTCAGACAAACATACATTCTCTTTGTTTTTTTTTACCATGAAATGAGTATTTGTTAAAAAAAATCTGTAAAAAATAATAACAAATATTCATGTTACCTACTGACTACCCTACTACTACCTTACTACCCATTTGACTGTTTAAAACTTGTTTAAAAAATGATCCTGCCTATCAATGAATGTATTGAATCAATCACTGAAAGCCTTTGGTTGGCCAAGCCGAGGATCGAATCAAGTGGCGTGCAATTGAAGAGGCCAAAGTCCGTGGACTGCGATGGGCTGATCATGATGATGAATCATTAAAAAAAGCGGCCAAGTGCGAGTCGGACTCACGCATGAAGGGTTCCGTAGCAGTAAGTAGCATAATATAAAAGCTCTTGTAGTTCGTTGTAACTTTGATCGATAACTTGCGGCTTACGATTTATGACGTATTAAAAAAAAACTACTTACTAGACCTCGTTCAAACCTTAGAGTATACATAGCTTGCTTATGTATACTATAAGGTTCAAACCAATTTTCGGTCGAAGTTTGCATAGTTAATATACATCATATATTTTTTTTAGTTTTATCATTCTCTTATTTTAGAAATTACAGGGGGGGGGGGGTACACACATTTTAGCACTTTGGAAGTGTCTCTCGTGCAAACTATTCAGTTTAGAAAAAAATGATATTAGAAGCCTCAATAATACATAGGTTAACAGAATACATCTACTTACCAAGTTTCAACAGTACAGTTCTTATAGTTTCGGAAAAAAGTGGCTGTGACATACGGACGTACTGACAGACAGACGGACAGACAGACATGACGAATCTATAAGGGTTCCTTTTTTGTCTTTGGCACGGAACCCTAAAAAATATACAGTCTATCTCCAATCTCCAGTTTAACTAGAGATAGTTTATTAAAAATGAAGAGAGAATAAGAGAATCATTCTTAACGGAGGTACCACCCCAATCATAAGATATAGGTCCTACAATCGTAGGCCGATAATGCAGTTAAAATTCTTGACTAGCAGATGTGATAGATGTCTGCTGACGGCGTCACTCACTTTCTTCACATGACTCGTGTTCTAGTGTGCCCATTCTCCCGTAAGAAATCAATGCAAGCCAACTGTAAGCTACTTCTCAATACAATAATCAAATAATCACATCAGTTATTATTACTCATTCGCAGCGGTGAATCACACAAATAAATAACTTTCCAATCGTTGTATTTAGATATCTTTATTTCATTATCTTATCGGAAAACAGATACGCAAAACACGATGCGTCGAAAACAAGATAGTGAACGTAGTTTCATGAATTTTTAGATATTGATTACATATATTTATAAACTAGATTTAGATATTGCGTAAAAACTACACTTAATAATGTACTGTTAGCTTATTAGTTCAATAAATCATTGTTCGATAAATCATTGTTCGATAAGCTAGTATAGTCCATTCGCTTAGATACGGTCACCTTGATTGCGCCGCCGTCGTCGCACGTACGACAAGCCGCCACAAAATCAAAGGGCCCATCTGTGGCGAACACCCAAGCAAGCATGATTTGTCAGTTTAGGCCGTTGTATGAATTAATATATTCGTATTTCACAACAATAACCACTATTGCGTGGGAGTGCACTGATACTATATAAACGAATGGACTATGCTGTATAAATAATGCATAAGAATTATTCTCATAAAGTGTCAAGTTCTATATGTTCGTATTATATAAATGATTTATTAGAATAATGCTCATAAAATTTCAGGTAGTTGCCACACGACTCCAAAGGCGGAGCATTCATTTATCCCGTCAACTGTGAAGATAAACTTTTCAACAGAGTAACAAGTCTAGTAATTTAGAAATGATTGTAAATAATGATTGTATTGAAACGGTGTGGTAAAGTATATAATAAAAGGCTGTATCTTGACATAGTACATTATGATTTATGTGCGGTAAGTTGAAAATTACAACCGAGGCGATATTGCTACAAGAAAGCTGAGGCTGTAATTATCAAAGCGCACGTATGTCATACGGCGTTTTGTAACATATTTGCGAGGAAATAAATAAAACTCGGAGTTTCTTTATCGAATAAATCTTTAATTACTTGTTAAAGCAGTTATAAAAAAATTAACAATTCTGTAAAATTGATTATTACGTTGCCAGTTAGCATTTTTCAGCTTGTCAAGTTATTATTATTAATTAAAATTTCACCAGTCTCTCTCTCACTCTCTTGAGTGAAAGTAGGAGAAACGAGACCACAGAGTTCAGCAGTCGGCGGCAGCGGCTGCGGAACTCTGTGGTCTCGTTTCTCCTACTTTCACTCATAAAATGTTGACCACTTTTCTGACATTAAAACTCTTTGCTAATATTTCTGCTCTCTTTGTTAATAATCTTGATAAACCGTGAGTTTTACTTTATTTTAAAAAAAAGTGCGTTTTTTTTTATATATGGCCCGCCAAAATGACTCTACTTTGCCTGATGGAAAGCATAAGCAGAATCCAAGAGTGGCGGTCACCATACTCACTGTGAATGCAGACAATGCAGTATGGTGACCCACATAATGGTGGCCTAGTGATGCTACTGGATCTTTTAGTCTAGTCAACAAGTATGGAACCTGTTGACTAGACTATTTGGGCCTCCGGTCTCGCACTCACCAACGAAACACGACAGCACGAACGCTGTCATTTTACGTTGATTTTCTGTGCGAGGGTAGTACCCCCCTGGTCGAGCCGGCCCATTCATGCTGAAATCAGCGTGGCTCTACTACCTATAAAACTTACATTACAATAACGCACAAGTACGTAATGAGATACATTACGATATTGAAATTGGTTAAATAAGAGACCCTTTACGAACAAATATGTTATAAAAGTTTTTTATATAATTGTTGAATCCTGACTGTACCAATAACACAACAACTATACAATACACTTATAGAGATTTCAGATAGTGTACTCATCTGGAAAGAATTAGAATATGTAATTAATACTTAATGACTTGCTAAGTTTTTTCTTTCCTTGTTAGTTTTTCAACACTGTTGTTTTTTTAATTGTTGATTTTAGTAGAACTTGTTAAATTACACACATCAAAAGTGTCTAGGGATCAAGCATTTTTATGCGGATTTCTTGAGATTGAGATGTGGCTTTGGCCCTGGCCTGCTCAGTCGCCAGACTTGAACCCGATTGAGCATGCATGGGATATGCTACAGAGAAGAGCTCTGCCGAATATGGAGGGTATCCAGTCGCAAGAAGACCTTTTTTTGTTGTTGCAACGAACATGGGCGGCCATTCCACAGCGTGATTTGGATGAACTCATTTTGAGTATGCCAAACCGATTCTTGTGTTGTTAGTGTTCGCGGTAGAAACACGGATTATTAATTGTTTAAGTTACCTAATAAAATTTTAAAGAAAACTGTTATTTCAGTCTTTTTTTCGAACTTTAATGTTAGTGGTTCAAATGTCAAAATTCCCTTTATTAGGAAAATGGCAAATTTCTTTATTATTGCAAAGGTGACTTGGTTTATCGTTACTGTGACAAACGAAAACACTTTATTTGATGAATCCTTAAAGAAAATTTTAATTAATATCAATCAGGAGAAAAGTTATTGCAAAAATATATGTTGATCCCTAGACACATATGTTGATCCCTAGACACTTTTGATGTGTGTATATTTTAATAAAATTGTATTACTAGTTAAATTTAAAAAAGTACGTTGTTATCATTTAATAAATAACTGACCTTACAGTACAAAAAAATACAAGAATGTTAAAAAAACAGATTTAAATCAAATTAATCCGATTATTATTATGATTTTTTTAAAAAGATCATGATTTTTATCAACTCTAATAATATGTATGTGTTTACAAAAAAAGTAAATAAGACACAAGCTCTGCTTAGCTTGATACTAGATGGCGTTGTGTGTTAGATGTCCGAAATATAAAAAAAATGCAGTTTTCATCAATAGACAGAGTTATTCAATAGGAAGACTTATATGTGTAACTAGGTGCGCCCCATGTTGTTAACCATGATTGTTGTGGTACCTTTGCAACCGCGGGTGACACTGCGAGGCGTAGCTATACAATAATCCTTGATTATACGTACTAGATAGTAGCACTATTAAAATAAAGACTATTATCTGAATTATCATTTTTTTTATTAGGTATCAACACTTAGATATCAATGTTATTAATGTGTAAGGACATACCCGAATTACTTGCTCTAGTGTTAGTGATCTTGATGACTAAGCTACTGATGACTCATAGTCGGGGGTTCGATTTCCATCCTTGAAAGATAAATCTGTGATGTGTGATGATATTTAGCCATTATTTATGAATTACGAGTGAGCCAAGAAGTTCGCTGACCGAAGATTCGGTTTCTTCTATCTTCTATCGGTTTCGGCCACCACGGCCAAAACTAGATTTTTTGGCCGAAATAGGCAGAAACCGAATCTTTGGTTAGCAAACTTCTTGGCTCACTCGTAATCTATACTAATATTATAAAGCTGCAGAGTTAGTTTGTTTCTTTGTTTGAACGCGCTAATCTCTGGAATAACTGGTCCGATTTGAAAAATTCTTTCAGTGTTGGATAGTACATTTATCGAGGAAGGCTATAGGCTATACTTTATTTTTAAAAAAATTACAGATCCTTAAGAAAATTTATATTTTGTAACCCAAGGTGTGAAATCGAAAACCTATTTTTGCGTGCGCTGCAATAACTATTGAAAATAGAACAAAATAATGTATTACAGGTTTGTAGATCTCATTATGATCTACAAAAAAGTCCTCAAGAGCATATATCTAACTATCATGGTTTAGTCACAATAACCGCTTTTGTGTTCAAAAAAAATATTAAATAGTCTGAAGAAAGAAACTACGTTAAATGTGTATCGTAATATTAATCCTTATCCAAATTAAGTATTATGTTATCAAGGGTATTTATGTAGAATTAAAATACTTATTGTTTCATCCCAATCGGACATTTCGTTTAGAAGTTATCACGAGTATAAGACGCTAAGAGTTGGTACCTAATAATGAGTAATTGGCCAAAGAGTTTTTATCAACATAATACCTTTATTCTTTATCCAAATAAATGTGTTGTTGAATAAATGAGTATTAGATCTTAGAAGAGTATAATAAATACATCTATACTAATATATAAAGCTGAAGAGTTTGTTTAATAATCTAATCTCAGGAACTACTGGTCTAATTTGAAAAATTCTTTTAGTGTTAGAGCCCATTTATCGAGGAAGGCTATGGGCTATATATCATCAATCTAAGACTAATAGGAGCGTAGCATCAATGAAGAATGTTTCAAAACGTGGGAAAATTATCACGCTACGGGCAATAGGAGACGCAAACGACGTTGCGTGGGTCAGCTATACCTAATATTAATCTTTATCCAAATAAATGTGTTGTCGATTATGAGTATTAGATCTCAGAAGAGTATAATAAATACATCTATACTAATATATAAAGCTGAAGAGTTTGTTTGTTTGTTTGAACGCGCTAATCTCAGGAACTACTGATCCAATTTCAAAAATTATTTCAGTGTTAGATAGCCCGTTTATCGAGGAAGGCTATATATTATCACGCTAAGACCAATAGGAGCGGAGCACCAATGAAGAATGTTTCAAAAACGGGGGAATATTATCACACTATGGGCAATAGGAGACGCAAACGACGTTGCATGGGTCAGCTATTCATAAATAATGGTTAAATATTGGAAAATAATTGGTTAAATAAGGGTTTAATTCTCCCCAAAGCTATTCACCGCTGTGCTTGAAAGTGTCTTCGGTAGACTAAATTGGGACGATTACGGGCTTAGCATTAATGGTAACCGACTAAACCATCTAAGATTTCCAGATGAAGTCATTATCCTAGAAAGAGATCCATATATACAACAAGAAATGGTAAAGACCCTTGCATACAAAAGCAGAGAGCCGGTCTTGTAATTAACACAAACAAAACTAAACTGATGACCAACTCCACAGAAATGGACATTGAACTGGAAGGGAAAAGCTTGAATATGTCAACGAGTATATTTAGGACAAATAATATCGCCCAGTAACCAGATGGAAAAGGAGGTTAACAAAAGAATTGCTTGTGGTTGGAAGAAGTACTGGTCTCTCAGAGAGATAATGAAAGGCAAAGACTTGAGAATGTCCACTAAACGGAAAACGATCAACACCTGCATCCTACCATGTTTGACATATGGATGCGAAACTTGGTAGCTCACCAAGGCCAATGTGAAAAACTTACCAAGAGCCAACGTCCCATGGAAAGAAGTGTGTTGGGGATAAAGCTCAGTGACAAAATCACCTCAACAGAGATACGTTAGAAAACCAAAGTTCCTGATATATTCCTTTGAATCGACCATCTAAAATGGGGCTGGACAGGACACATGTTACGGTGCAGAGCGAACAAGTGGAGCCAACAGGTCACAATGTGGTATCCAAGGGATGGAATTAGGAAGCGGAAACGTCCACTAAGAAGATGAGAGGATGATCTTCGTCTAGACCTGGGACCGTACTGAACAAGAGTCCTGGCAGACAGAGAGCAGTGGAGGCAGTTGGAGCAGGCCTATGTCAGGCGACACACCGAGCTAAGGGACATTTAATAGACCACTAATAGAACCAATCAAAGGGGAACTAGCTCGGAACAGAAAGGCTACATCATCATCATCATCAAAAATTGGAATATTGATAGGTACACCCGCCATATTGATGTCAATGTGGCTGGTGTAATGTGTTTTTTGTACTTGGAGCACCTACGAATTTCCGACCCACCGAAACTGGCCGAAACCAAAACCAAATTTTCGGTCGGTCATGTGATGAGGACGATCCAACTTCTTCTCGTTTTCACAGGGTATGGGGGATACAGAGAGCGGCAATCACTTATGACTCTTGATTTGAAAATGTCAATGTGTAGCGGTATTCACTTAACAACAGGTTACCCATCCATAATCTATTACTATAATGTGAATGTAAGTTTGTTTGTTACGCTTTCAAGCGAAAAATACTTAACCGATCATCATGAAACTTTGTGCACATATTCTTGGAGGTATTAGAAGTAACATAGGATACTTTTTAACCGACTTCAAAAAAGACCTTATTATAAGTATATTTTAATGTGTTTTCGCGGATAACTTCGTCATTTATGCACCGATTTTGATGATCATTTTAGATACATAGCCCTCAATCAAATCTGTTGTTATGAAAAGACTTGAGATCCGTATCGATATTTGTCAAAACTAGACTCTAATAATCCTTATTCTGTTCGTATCTTGCAATCTCTCCAGTGATAAGAATAGAAATGATTTTATCTAAACTTCTCAATCTTTGATCACCTTTCAAACATTAGTGTTTGTTGGGAAAAAATGAAAAAATCCCGACTTCGTGAACATCTTTAATTATTGAGGATCTGCTAATGATCGTCTAGTGATTTAAATTCGATCATAATGCATTTAACTTAATTTAACCATCCTACATATAAACTTTCACTGCAGCACTGTGCCAAAGTTCATAATACTCTATTATCATAATTTTCGTAAAAAGGGGTACACATTTTTTGCTTCACGTATTAATATATAGTTAAACCGGCCATGAACTTACTACGAGTACAATTTTATTACTAAACACAGTGCCACTCTCACAATTAAAAGGAAACTAATGACACTTCAAAAGCTCAAATCCTCAAGATATTTAAGCTACACATAATAATGACAGAGTGTTCCTAAGAAAACGTATAGTCCCTAAAACATAACCCTCACTCTAAAGGAGCCGGGAACAGCTGTTAATACTACATCCAGACCCCTCCTAGGGTCTGCCCTCCAATGCGGGCACAACCTTCGGCTAAATTTTCTATTCAGGCGACGTACGGTACACGCGAACGTTATGATCATATCAGATATTTTGAAACAAAAACCTCATCAATTTCGGACGATTAGATTCGAACAGATGAAACTGGCAAATGTTTAACACCTGGGGTCGGAACTGAAAACGTCATTTCAACTTTTTTCCAAAACCGAAATAAAGTTAAAGAAAATGTATACTTCCTGATTAAATATTATACGTAGGTATGGTGATAAGAGCGTTATCAGACTGATCTGATATTGTATTTATTACAACGTTCGAAGGTCTACGTTATACTCTTTCAGTAACCCTTGTGACTGCTAGTTGCCTCTCCAATTACAGTGATAAGGATATTTGTTTAAATACTACGAACTTGAAACTTGTGATATACTAAAGTTTATTGTTTCTTCAGTTCCTACAACAAAATGTAAGTTTAAACTAACATCTTAAGTTCTTTAATTTATTTATTTCAACTTATATTATCCCTAGATTTTGTATACCGACATGTCTCGTGTAAAGCGGTAATTAAACAGGGTAGCTTATGTCTTCCATAAGTCCTCCATAAGCGCGAGTCTGAGGGTGACAGATGAGGCCATCTGTCACCCTAGCAGAAGCAGGCTCGGGAGGAAGCGCGGACGCTGCGGAGCTTGCGCACCCTGGGGATAGTAACGGGAACACCGGGGTTCCCACACGGGGGGCCATCTACGAACTGTAGGTGGCCCGAGGTACGTCGGGGTTCCAGGGTTTTCCTTGCTAGGGTACACCTGGTAATATACATGTCATTGAAATCGGTGCTCTGGATTAGCCGTGAAGGTGTAATAAACATAGTTACTTTCGAATTTATAATATTCGTATGGATAGCATGGCTTATCATGATGATCATAAGTAGGAAAAGGAAGGGATATATAGGGAAATAGCAAGACGGTGAAATCATTTTGCTATACTTTGCCCAATATATACATTTCAGAAAGTTTTATGATTTTTTTGTTCATTTTTTTCTGCCCCTTAATTATCATGGGAATGTAGTAAATTTCAAACGGGACAAAGAGAAAAGATCCATTGGAATTTGAAAATTTGAAAAGATTCGGATGGGAAAATAGAAATGACGTAGCAATAGCTGACCAATGTTTCGTACCTAACCAAATATTTTTGTGACGTGTTATATAAAAATTTAAAATCTTTCTAATAGTTTAGAGAGTTTATTAATCCGAGACCCCGTTCGTGACTTCATTTTATACTTGATGTTTTTTATTCATATATTTTATTGTTAGTCGTTAGAAAACAATATCTGTGTTATCGATAACATTATCAGTATAGATATATATACGTACATATTATCTATGAAATTCAACTTAAATACGCATATTGGTAGATTACAATATTGTAGTCTAGTCAACATGTGCTTTTTTGGTCAACTTTTTTCATAATACAATATTGGATTTATCTATTTGTGGGTTTAATGCTTGTACACGACCTACTCAATTTTGCGGGGGCGAGGCGAGGGAAATCCGCCAGACCTCACCCCCTTTTTTACCCGTGCGGAAATACCCTCGGATACCACCTGGTGGTCCTGGTGGCATATCGGACTCGAACAGACTAAAACCGCACGCCGTCCCGGGTACTAGGAGCCGGGGAACCAGGTATACCCTAGTAAGAAAATCCCTGGAACCCCAACGTACCTCGCGCCACCTACGGCACTACGCCTGTGTGAAAACCCCGTTGTTTCCATTGCTGTCCCCAAAAAGCTGGGGTGCGAGTGCTGTGGAGCGCGCGCACCCCCACCCGGGCCTACTTCTGCTAGGGTGACAGATGAGGCCGTCTGATCGGGAGAGTTCTAAACCTCTCCCGGTCCCGCTCCGCTCTCTCCTTGGCAAGCATAATTTAACATAAGCATGACCTCACCCCTAAATGGTTGCTAAGCACTTGTATGGCTTGAGTTGTGTTTGTGTTCATGAACAGGGTATAACAGTTACTATTATAACTCTTTCCGTTTGGCCCTTATTCTATAAGAGAAATATGGTTCTATTACCTGTAACTTGCTTTATACTAGGTACCCGCCTCGGTTTCACACGATAATCTTTGAAATTCACATCCATCTAGTATTGTAACTATTGGTGAAAATCGCATTAAATTGATTTACGTAGTTTGAAAGATCTAAGCGTACAAGAACAAAAAGCAACATCATTTCATACTATTTAAAGACAGAGAGATAGAAAACTCTTTCACACCGTATTACAAATTTAATAAAGAGTTTATAGAATTTAACAACAGAAATAATGGTTTAATGTCCCACTGTTAACCAATGAAAGCAAAATAGTGGTTTACAAAACTATCAAGCCAGTTTTGACATACGGAATAGAACTTTGTGGAACATCAAGCAATAGTAACATAGAAATCCTGGAAAGATTTCAGACTAAAGCTATAAGATCTATATTCAACATTCCAAAATGCATTAACAACAAATATGTTTTGCACGATCTGAAGCTCAATACTGTGTAACAAGAAATCGCTACCTACCGCCTTAACTACCAACAAAATTAACAAAACATGTTAATGCCCTGGCTGCTAAACTGACGGCTACTGGAAGTACCACTTACTCAATACTAATAAGGAACAGCGTTCCAAATTTTGTAGAACGATTCTCCAAAAAACTGTGAGAGTGGTCAATGGACGCCTCCCCTTGCTAGGAAAAAAAAATATCCCACTGCTGGGCTCGGGTCTCGGGTCAGGGGATTATGGATTGATGATGATATAGAATTTCAGATGTATATAAAAACAAAAGGCAGCCTTATAGCCAAAAGCAATATATTCCAGGAAACCTAGATACCCTGTTTATATTTACGTTGCCTATCCGATATTTCTATCTTTGTTACTCTTATTCTAAGAACCCTATTCTTGAGACGGGAGTAATAAAGACAGGAAAATTTGTATAGAAAAATAATGAAATAAACCATATATTTCTTTCCAGATCAAAATGAACAATAATTTTACAGTCAACAGTTGCTTTGGCACTCTGGACCTACGCACCGGATCGTTTATTTGTGCCTACATAAATATGGTAAGAAATAAACAATAATAAAACAAACTTTAACTAAGGATAAGTTTAATTTTTTAAAGCAACGAGGGCTTAACGATTGTAGAAGTACTCCAATTTTCATTCGCAGTAGATACAATCAATTTATAATTATTACAATAATCACCAATTAACAATAATCCGTATCCGTGTGGTGATGAATTAAGAATGCAAAGTATCACCACCTCTACTCATTCCGTGGGTGTCGGTCACTCGACACAAACCAACTTGATATACCAAGTGAGGTATAGTAGGTAAAAACTCCTTCCTAAGGAGAGGTCTATGACCAAATGTGGACTAAGAAATACCATTGTTGTTGATGACGATGGTGATGACCAACTCAATAATATTTTGATGTGAAACATCTATAGGCGAGGGGTAAACCTGATTTTTGGTGTGGCGAGATTTTCGGAGTGGCGAGATTTTTGGCGTGGCGAGATTTTTGGCGTGGCAAGATTTTTGGAGTGGTGAAATATCTGGCGTGCCGTCGTCATGGCACTTCTAGGCGAGGTGTAAACCTGATTTTTCACGTGGCGAGAATTGCATTGAAATTGAATTCAATTCTCAATTCAATTCTTTTTATATCTGCACATCTGCCAGGCGTCCCGTGACGACTCAATTTTTTTAATTTTTTCTCATAAAATTGTTTTTTCGCTGTGTCATAGAACTAGGATGTGTCCTTACCGTATCTCCCCGGTATATGTAGGCTAGGTTTGTTTTGTTGACTGCACGGATGATGTAGTTATATAATCGGTTAATTCACGCTTCCTACTGTACTGAGTGTTGTAAGTTCGATCCCTACACTGGACAACAAATTTGTGATTCACATATTGTTGTTCTGAGTCCGGGTGTTCTGTGTGTAAGGAAGGAACTGCTGGGAACGCCGTTATTTCGGCGGTAAGACCCGTTATGGAGGATTGGCTCGAGAGGCATCAAGGGAGCCTCTCATACCGGCTGACACAGGTGATCACTAGGAAAGGATGCTTCAGAGAGCACCTGTGTCTGATCCCAGTACGGGTGTTGTGTGTGTACGTTTCATGAATATTTGTAACGAACATCGCGATACTAGATATGTGTAAATTCCTAGCAAAGAGATGTTGTGTTTAGATTTATGATCTTATCTCTTCTATTTTCTTTACACGTGTCTTTTTTTTCAGTTATGGCATCTGGCAATTGCAATTGTATATATTATTGCCATGATTGGATCGGCATCGCTACCGTTTGATGTTACATACGCATTGGTCGTTATAGGTATCGATCTTGGTTTCATTGCTATAAACATTATTTTTATCGTGGTATTGCTCATCGGTCTGCATCAGGTAAATATTTCTTAATTATTTTATACAACAAAACACTACTTCATATATTATATAATTCAATCATATCAGTTCCGGTTTTGGTTTTACAAGTCTTGGCTGGAGACATAAATGTCAGATATTATCAACAACGTTTATCTGTTGGATGGTGTTAACTATTTGAAAACTTATCAGAAACGGGTGAAACTTGCTCCAGTTGTTATGTTTCCAAATAATTCGCTTTATATTTATTTCTATAGCGTTTAAAAATACTACATTAGATAGTCATATTTATACATCTTAAGATGATATGATATCGGTTGATATATAATTCAATAAAATATCATACAGAAATAAGATAATCTGTTTTTTGCCTGCGATATTCGGTGTTAATCTTAAGATATTGAACGTTTACGTTACGTTAAGATGTGAAATGTTTTGTTTTATAATACCAAAAACATGACACAAGCCTTATGCCAACCCATCTAGCCAGCGTTTGCTAATACTTTTTTTGTAAGGGAGGGCCTATATTCAGTAGTGGACTGCTGAAGGTTGTTGATGTTGAACATTAATAAGAAATATAAGCGTGTTTATCAGGAGTCATGTGGTAGGTACAGGCTCATACTAGCTTGTGATTAGACAACCATTTTTAAGACGTATGAAGTAAAATGCAGATTGTCATGAACACCAATGACAATCGTTATTGGGAAGTCAGTGCCCTCATATACACTGACACCTAATACAATCTTCGAATTCAGTTCACCCTCAGGGTTGCGGAGGTTCGATGTCAGTTGCTCCGTTGAAAAAGTGATATTCAGGTAACACCAGTTGAACTAGTAGCCGACCCCAAATAGTCATGGGAATAATAAACGCTAGGATGATGATGATGATGAAATAAAATGCAGAAAGGAGACGGATAGGCCTAGGTCGAACAGTGGACAGTTAAAAATACTAAATATATGTTTTTTTTACTTTCAGACAAAGCGTGGAGCAATAAATGCTTTTATTATCTACAGCTACATTTTCCTGGCATTTTGTTTTATCATGTTCATCGTATACCTCAGCATAGGTGGAGGAGTTCTTAACATCATGTTCAAAGTGGTCAGTTTGTGTAAGTATTTGTATTCATTTCTTCGATGTACATCTCTATAGAATATTTAATGTAAAGATATTTGAATCTTTAAGTTTGAAATGATCTGTAATGGTTAGTTTTACTGTTTGAGAGCCATGGTTCATGGTGCATTAGAGAGTGTTTCCACGTCCTACTCAAATGTTCTGCTGGCGGTAGCGTCGCGCTTCGGGTCGGATCGTTTGATCTTGACTATTATCGTTTAGGTAACACGATGGTTGGGGCTCGTATGCTATCTGTATGGACATGCCGACTCAAAGATACTCCTTTCTTTAGAAGCCCAAAACAGATCTTAAACTGTACTCATATAGCTTTAATTAATCAATGTTCAAGGACTTAAAAAAGACACCTCTTCGGTTTATTTAGGCTTTTCTTCCAAGATCGAGTCTTAGGAAATGCCGTAGTCTTCTAGTTATAAATTCCAACGTGTGAAAATAATAATCACAAATTTTAACAAAAAAAAAGGAACGAAAAAAGAACTGGACCATATTGAAATGGGACACGGGAAGCACTAGCTTTCAAATTAAAAAATAATCATCAAAATCGGTTCACCCAGTCGAAAGTTATGCGGTAACAAACATAGAAAAAAATACTGTCGAATTGATAACCACCTCCTTTTTTGAAGTCGGTTAAAAATAAATAGGGTCACCAAGATTTATTTTTTGTTATTGATTGTAGATACCATATTATTATCATAAAAAGTAAAAGTCCTCCATCCAACCTTGATTGGGTAAAGTCTAGAAGTACGATGATGCGTTCATAGAAGCAAATATCGTGTATTTAAGTAATGAAAATATGTTTCCTTTATAGGTTTCACCGTTGTCTTCCTGTTCTTTATCAGAAGTTACTATTTGAGCTTCGACGATGTCAAAACCGCAGCGACCCCCTACTAAATATTTGGTAGCTTTATAATAAAAATAAATCCATTATTACTAGAAGAGAACTTTTTGCACGCAGTTTAAAGGAATTTACTCGAACCAAAAGACCTAAATACAGAGCAGCTGAAGTTTATATGAAGAGGAAGTAAATAAAATTTTAATTAGTGAACAAAATCTAGTACAACTGTACAAAAATCGGTGTTTAGAAATTCTGACAATGTCGCAAATGAGAGTTGAGTATTCATAAGCACTTACCTTCAGGCGGCTAGTCCGCTATATTGCCTCCTATGCAATAAAAAAATTGTCATCGTCACGAAACGTCCTATATTACCATCCTAAAAATATAATTTGATCTCTGTGACGGTTGTCACTAGTGCCATTTTAGAACTTACGAGATATTTTTAGGTGTGAATGTATTGCACTTCATTTGTGAGAAAACTGGCACTTTAAGAATGAAACTATATATAGATAATACATTAACGTGACGCTTGTTCAAAGCTACTTCCACGCCACGAAGATCAAGCTATATTTTTAAGGACTGTAGCAGTAATATTATTTTATAAGGAAATTATGTCTTCGAAACAGGGAGAATTATAGAATTCTTCGACACTATTAGAATATGAATATTTGTGAGTGGTATTTTTTATACAGAGGAGTTATAAAGAGTGAAGCTTTCTGCTAGTGTCACGGCGTGTGAAGTTACTCTAGTGGTTAGAAATCCTGGCTACTGTGCCAGGGATAGATCCGAATTTCTCAAAACACAGATAGTTAAATAGTTGTGTGGTGAGCTTGATAATTTGTTCTGCGTCTGAGTGTAAGCCATCTAGAATATTCTTAAAAGCAATTGTATACACTCTACCTTTTTTAGAATAGAACCGCCACATCTCAAGTAATATCAATCTATATTAGATATAGTGTACTTAATAATAGTTTTAAAAATACTATAATTATAAGACTATTTATTACATATGTCAATAATAATATATCATGCATACAATAAATTCTCTAACAAAAATACGCTAATTCATTGTAAGTACATTACATTATACGCACCAATGTATAATTATATTGTATTAGTTTGATACACAAACTTCAATGTATATCGCCTTTAATTTATTGATTGTTAAAACTCGTAATGTATGTTTCTGACATACATTTACGAAGTTAAAAAGTGCAATATTCAAGTTACACATTTCAAAACAACTTTTCAGATTGTCACCTGTTGCAGTATCGTTTTAATACTTTAAGAAATTAAAGTAATTAAAAAAAATATTAAAAATTAAATGTGTTGGATATGATTTTGTACTCATAAAGTAAGTAAGTTTTGCCCGTTTTTTCTACAAGTGACACGTCATATGCGTGGCGCGGGTGCTGATTGGCTGATAGCAAAACTGTGCAACAGCACAGTTAAGTTAGTGTTAAATAGAACTTTAAGCCTTAAAGTTCCATTTTATTAAAATTTAAGGCTTGAAGTGCAAGCGTGAGATATCTATCTCTCATCGTTTCATCAATGTTTCGTTATGACGTTGTCACGTTAAACTATCAACCATTTTCATAATATGTAAACCTTTATAAATTCAAAGTAACAATTGTAGGATTATGTAAGTTATTATGTAAAAATTATGTTACTGACATATTATGAATTATAATACGTAAATCAACAATATTTTTTATTTAATATGCCTGATAACCTTTGGACATTTATTTATTTTGAAACTTCACAGATATTTTCAGTGGGTCTACGTATAAAATTTCAAAGAAAGGCTAATATCTCAGTGACTTGATAACAGAGACGTAAGCCGTAGAAATAAACTTAATTTCTACGCGGCAGAACTTCGTCGTAACCAGGGAGCATTTGCAACTGGATGCCCAATACTTGACTACTACATGACCGTCCACCGTGGTAAAACAAGGAAGAGTCTCGAAGGTTCTCGTCGCGGACGCCGATGATCAGCTTGTAGATGTCGCAACAGATACTTTCGGGGCCGAAGTATAATATAATCGTATGCTGAGCTGTGGTCTTTTAGTCACACAACCTTATCATATTTTTTTCACTTATTTTTTAGATGCTTTGTAATATTTTTGAAGTGAAAATTTCTTTAGCGGCGTTGTGCACTTTTTTGGTATGGGTAAAAAAAAAATAAACTTGCGTCAGGACACATAACCTGATCGAATATTAGTAAGACGGAGGCGTGGCGTAGGAAAGGAAATAATATCCCCCTTTCTTTCTACCGCGCGGCGAAAATATATGCCTGCTCCTGCTGTTTTGTTAAAGCGGTGCTGGGCGCTTGCGCGAGTGTGCGTGTGTGTTTGTACTACAGCCTGCTACGCGCATGCACGGATGGTGACAGCTGATTGCTCGACTGTCTGTATACTTGTAAGATTCGTGTATATCAAATGTTTAAAATATGGAAATTGAACGAAATGCATCTATTAATGAAACAAGTGACGAAGAAATAGTGAAAGAAAATGAGTAAGTACTTTATAAAAATACTAGATGAAAACCTGGCTTCGCTCGGGTAATATGTTTATACTGTATAGCATTTACCTATACTTTTCTAACATCACTCACAATAAGCATTTCTGTAGTGATCGGTCAAGGAATATTAAAGGAAAAGTAAAAATAAATATAAGAAAATAAAATGCAATTTAATAAATCAAAAATACACAACGTTATTGTTCAAGTTTTCACTTCTGCCGGCACTCCCGGAGTGCAATTCGTTTATTTTGTCAAACTTGTTTTATGGTCTAAAGTTTATATGTTGTAGGTACCCAATGATATTATAAAAAAGGGTCGACCGAAGTTATGCCACGGCCTAACAGAAAATCAGTATTCACCAATATTGTATTTGTTTTCATCTAATTAGACTATTCGAACTCAAACTCTTCCACTCCCAATTACCCTGGTCTTCATCAAATAAGCTGTCTAAAAACAAAACCACATCAAAATTGGTTCATTAACCTGCAAGTTACGTGACTGCAGACAGATAAATAGATTGACTCGTGAAATTAACACCCAGGAGACCGGAACTGAAATCAATTTTTGATTTTTTTACTCAGATTAATAAAGATAATAAACTGCGGAATAAAATTAAGGCAAAATCATATCTACTTCCTGATAAAATATTACACATACGGTGATAAGAGAACGTTATCAGACTGATCTGATAAAGTATTTATTTTACCGTATGAACGCCTAGTCATGATAATCTTCCTTTAACCCTTGTGACTGCTAGTTGGCTCTCCTGTTACAGTGTTAAGGATTTTTTTTTAATAATACGAACTTGAAACTTGTGATATACTAAAGTGCATTACTTCTTCAATTTCTACAACAAAATGTAAGTTTAAACTAACAACTGAAGTTCTATAATTTATTTATTTCAACTATTATCACTAGGTTTTGCCCGCGGCTCTGTCCGCGTGTATGTTGGTTATAGCGGCAAAGATCTGCCCATGAAATTTCTCAAGAATCAAAATATCTCCATGCCAAATTTCATTGAAATCGGTGTGAAATCATGAAAATGTAACGGACAAACAGTCAAAGTTTCTTTCGAATTTATTACAATAATATAGATCTTGTATCATGTATCCTGATGATCATAGGTAGGAAAAAGAAAGAAGGAAGTAACGAATATATAGGGAAATGGCAAAACGGCGATTATTATTTTGCAATACTAATCTAAAAAGACTTTGGATCTGCTGTCTGCCCGCTAACCGTCCTTGGGAATATACCTACTTAATTTCAGACTTGACAGAGAGAAGATAAATTGAGTTTAGGAAAATGCGAAAAATTCGGAGGAAATGGAAAAAAATCGAAGGAAATGAGAATGAGATACATATACTCCAATAATTCGTGAAGTTTTAAATAAAAAAAGGAAAATTTTTATGATTTACAAAGTAGAATAATTAAAAATAAATCTTTTCGTTTTATAGTTTTACTTTTTTCCATAGTTTTATTTGTTAATCGCTAAAATAAAACCAATGTTATCGTTTAAAATTATTAATAAATAAATTCAACTTAAATATTCGTACAAACACTGACGATATATTGTGTCATTGGTACAAACAAAGGTACAATATTAGAGTTATCTAACTAACTCACTATGTATGTACACGACCTACTTAATGCGACCTAACTGGATGTCACCCATTGAGTGGATCGTGTATTAATGGTTACCAAGCACCTATAATGCAGATGTTCATGAGCGATGGCAGTCAGTTAGCATAATGTAACTTCTTCCTTCATCAAGAGCCTTCAACAGGCCACTGCGAATGTAGGCCTCTCCGTAGGTTTGCAGATATAGTAATACCACGCTAGCCAGACAGGTTTGTACAGGGTTTGCTTCAGGTTTTCCTTCTTCTTGCGGAGATGTTGTTCTAATTAGTTGTCAAACAAACTGAATTAAATATACTATTCCCTTCTGTTTGTTTGACAACTCTATATATAAGTTATGGAATCAGGCGTTACTTTGCGGAAATCCATGACATTAAATGCTATGAAATATATTCAGCTTTAATTCCGCGAGACAAATATCCAGGTCTGAAAGCAAGGCACAAATCCCACCGTCATGCATACTCACATGCACATATGGGTATCATGCATATGTACACATACAAAACAAGTGAGAAATAATTAGCATGCCATGCAACCAAACCTATACTCGACACGTGTTTCGCCCCTCCACGGGGCATCCTCAGGAGATGTTGACTCGTCGAACGTTTGAGCTCGAATGAGCTCGCGCCACCGCTGTCGGCCCTTTATATACCGTTTCGATGACGCTATGATAATGATCGATACAATGTCATAAAGACATCTGTGCCGAACTACCTGCAATCATACTAAGAAGTGGTGATGGAATTAAGTTTGTTTGGTCATTCAACAGTGTATATGCATTATTATTGTTATGTTTTGATATTTCTAACTGTTCCAACACACCCAGACGGAAACCCTTATCGCAAACATGCAGAATGTATATATAATATATATATATATAAAAGAAAGTTGTGTTAGTTACACTATTTATAACTCAAGGACGGCTGAACCGATTTGGCTGAAAATTGGTGGGGAGGTAGCTTAGAACCAGGAGACGGACATAGGATACTTTTTACGTAGTTTTTTTTTAATTTTCCCCGCGACGGTAACCGCGGTTGTTGTTGTACCGCGGGGCTCAGCTAGTATTCTATAAAAGAAACATGCTTTCACTCCATACCTGCATCTTCTATTACGCACTCTGTTTACATGTGCGTTTCTTATCCGATATTTCTCTCTTTGTTACTTACATCATAACGACCTTTTTCTTAAAATGGGGGTGATAAAGAGGGGAAATTTTAAACGGGTAGAAAATTTACGATAATTAACATACATTTCTTTCCAGATCAAAATGAACATGAATCTGACAGTCAACAGCTGCTGTGGTAATGTGGACTTACGCACTGGATCATTTATTTGCGGTTACTTAAGTCTGGTAAGACCTACATTTTAAGTAAAATAAGTATTATTTAAAATATGGTTGTCGGTTGTCATAAACATCTATGGAAATCGTTATTAGGAAGTCAGTGCCTTCAAATATACTGACAATTAGTTCCACCTTCGAATTCAGTTCACTCTCGGGGTTGCGGAGGTCCGATGCCAATTGCTCCGTGTAAAAAACCGATACAGGTGAAACCGGTTGAACTAGTAGCCGACACCAAATCTTGGGAATAATAAAGGCAAGGAAGATGATGACGAACTGTTACTTATATAAATGTCTAGAAAATAATATGAATGAACTCTTAATTAGTTTGAAAGCGAGCATCTAGTGGGCAGTTGAAAGATATAAATCTAAAAACTTTCAAGTAAACGTTTTCAGGCACTTTCAAAACGTTACATTGATGACTCTAGTAGCGCGGTTCCGAAATGTCATTCTTATAGAGAGGAACCGGCAAGAAACACCGTTAGGTAGTCTTTTAAAAATAAAGATTTACAAAATTTTATTTATATTTACAATATTTCAATGTTATTTATGCTATTGATACATGTACAAAGCATACAGTAACACCAATAAAGAAACTGTCAGAAGTTAAACAAAATTCAATAACTCGAAAACACTTTCAAGTGATAATAATGAGGGTTCCATATTCTACGATAATATCAATACACTGACATTCGAAAGTAAATACTTGAGATTTTAGCTATCTCTATGATCGCCAATCAACATTAATCCATGGCCGTGTGGTGACAAATTAAGAATACGCAGTATCACCACCATTGACTATTTTATAAAAAAAATTAGTGGTTTTGTATCAGAACTAGAGTTCCTTTACTGTATTGCACCGGTACATACATACACACATCAAAAGTGTCTAGGGATCAAGCATATTTATGCGGATTTCTTGAGATTGAGATGTGGCTTTGGCCCTGGCCTGCTCAGTCGCCAGACTTGAACCCGATTGAGCATGCATGGGATATGCTACAGAGAAGAGCTCTGCCGAATATGGAGGGTATCCAGTCGCAAGAAGACCTTTTTTTGTTGTTGCAACGAACATGGGCGGCCATTCCACAGCGTGATTTGGATGAACTCATTTTGAGTATGCCAAACCGATTCTTGTGTTGTTAGTGTTCGCGGTAGAAACACGGATTATTAATTGTTTAAGTTACTTAATAAAATTTTAAAGAAAACTGTTATTTCAGTCTTTTTTTCGAACTTTAATGTTAGTGGTTCAAATGTCAAAAATCCCTTTATTAGGAAAATGGCAAATTTCTTTATTAATGCAAAGGTGACTTGGTTTATCGTTACTGTGACAAACGAAAACACTTTATTTGATGAATCCTTAAAGAAAATTTTAATTAATATCAATCAGGAGAAAAGTTATTGCAAAAATATATGTTGATCCCTAGACACATATGTTGATCCCTAGACACTTTTGATGTGTGTATATGTAGGCTAGGTTTCAATTGACTGCACGAATGACGTAGTGGTTTTAGCGGTCGCCACGCCGCTTCCTACTGCACTGAGTGTTGTGGATTCAAACACACGTGTTCACAACACTTTGTGTGATCCACAAAATTGTTGTTCTGAGTCTGCGTATTCTGTGTGTCTATTTGCTGAATATTTTTAAAGCCCCACGCTACACAGTATATGTATTCTTAGTTCGGGAATCGTCTTTTTAATAAAAAAAAGACCAGAGGGAGGCCTCTCTAGCCCGTGAAGCGCCCGTGTGCAATCATACCTTTGGCGCCCTTTAGGATGTGTAGCGCTCTTCAGTAAGTGCGCAGATTCATTAAAAGTGCCGCGGCAGGCGCCCCAAACATTGCTGCGCCCGTGTACACCACATACCCTGCACTATAGGTAAAGACGCCCCTGAGACCAGATATAAAAGATTTGTGAACTTGTCTCTTACCTTCTCTAATTCAATATTTTTTTCAGTTATGGCATACGGCAATAGCAATTGTGTATCTTTATGTGATGATTGCGGCTTCATCGCTACCAGGTGATGTAACAGGCGGGTTAATTATTATAGGTATTGACCTTGGTTTTATTGCGATAAACGTAATTTTCATCGTGGTGTTGCTCCTTGGACTGCATCAGGTAAATATTTTTAATTACGTTTACATAACAAACATTATTTCACACGTAGAATTACTCTATCTAAATAAACCTATGAGTTTTTGGACCTGCTTTTCCATCTGCCAAATAATAAATAGATTTCTGTTTCACAAGTCTTCGATAGAGACATTTATGTGTATGTTTACTTCGATAGAAACATAATTATATGTATCTAGCCCATCCAAACGTTGCCTGTAAGAAATATCTCTAAGCGAAAGGCCATGCACATAATATCTGTCATACTGTTATTAGGTAGTAGAGCCACGCTGATTTCAGCACGAACGGGCCGGCTCGACCGGGGCGGTACTACCCTCGCACAGAAAATCAACGTAAAATGACAGCATTCGTGCTGTCGTGTTTCGTTGGTGAGTGCGAGACCGGAGGCCCAATTAGTCTAGTCAACAATTTCCATACTTGTTGACTAGACTAAAAGATGCACAAGCATCACTAGGCCGCCATAGTGTGGGTCACCATGCTGCATTGTTGCATTCGCAATGAGTATGGTGGCCACCACTCGTGGATTCTGCTTATGCTTTCCATCAGGCAGAGTAGAGTCATTTTGGCGGGCCAAACATAAAAAAAAAACCTTTTATTAGGTACTTTATAATAATTATTTTTTAAAATCTCGATGTACAAATTAAGTAATATGTATTTATCTCTATCCATATATTTAGAAATACATAGGAATACTTTTTTAACTTTCAGACAAACCGTGGAGCAATAAAAGCGTTTATTATCTACAGCTACGTTTTCCTAGCGTTTTGTTTTATTATGTTCATCGTATACCTTAGCGCAAGTGGAGGGATCCTCAACATCATGTTCAAATTAGTCAGTTTATGTAAGTACTAGCTTTTACACGCAGCTTCACTCACGCAGACTTTCATCCCCTGATTTACCCCCTTAGGGGTGGAATTTCAAAAATTTCTTTCTTAGTGCTCATTTACGTTATTCAAAGAACCTACATGCAAAATTTCAGGATTCTAGCTTCAGCGCTTTGGGCTGTGCGTTGATCTCTGGGTATGTCAGTCAGTCTCCTTACTCTTTTATATATATATAGATAGATTTGTAATCATTTCTTAGGTATGTACATTACAACGCTATAAAATATATAATGTTATTACGGTTACCAAGACAAATAAAGCCTTCCTCAACAATCAAAGTATCTCCATGCTAAATTTCAGTAGAAACATTGCAGCGGTTCAATGCTAAAAGCGCATCAAACAGAGTTAAATTTATAATCATATTAGGACAGGTAATATTTGACTGTTTAAGTTTGAAATATCTTGTAGAAGTTGGGCAGTAAAATATCTTTCGTGGAAGAGCCAAGTTCCGGCAAAAATTGGTCTGTGGGAACGTATTTTTTTTTTTTTTTTTTAATGGATAAGACGGGCAAACGAGCAGACGTAAATATACCTGCAATACCAGAAGCGTCACAAGTGCGTTGCCGGCCTTTGGGGGATGGGGGGAGGGGAGATACGTGGAGCAGATGGGGGAGATGGGGGGAGGGGGTATGGTCCTCCGGTATCCTCACATTATTTCACACCGGTTTTCTGTGAGGCCGTGGTATCACTCCGGTCGACCCGACCCATTCATGCCGAAGCGTGGCTCTCCCACGGTAATATTGATGAAACGATCTCAAACTGTTGATTACCAGACCTCCTTTACCCGTCCCCCTAATCCTGGGAGAGAGGGGTTGCAATGGATGCAAATCTGCTTGTGACTTTTGAGTTTTGAGTGTTGGCATCCTGTGTGCATTGTAAAACAGTGAAAGTTCGTTTCTTCAACAGTGATGTAGTAGATTTAAAACCGATCTAGTTTGGAAAAACGCTCGGAAAATGATTGTGGTTTCAAAGAAGCAAATATCATATTTAAGTAATGACTTTCCTTTCCAGGTTTCACCGTTTTCATTTTGTTGATAGTCAGAAGTTACTTCTTGAGCGTGGACAATGTCCAAATTGGAGCGACCCCTTATTACTCGTAGATGTATGATGGTGTTTTACAGTGAAAATATGTGCATTAAAACTCGAAGGAAACATATTCGTGCGCAAGAACATATTTTTATAGAATCTTCTCGTTTGTTCTTAAATTAAACTTTTGTCGACCTGTGTTTTGTCACGTTTTGTGTACTGGCTGCCCGCGTACCAGTGATCATATACATATGTATATGTAAACATTCACTGCTGGCTCAAACGTTAACACGTCAAGTGACCATGTCCATAACGACTTGCATGAATTTACTCCCCATCCAAAACTGCATCATGAAGAATCCTATACAAGCAGTAATTTTATTTTTATAAGAAAAGGATATTCTATGTATAATATGTATGTATTTACGAAAAAAAGGTATATATGTATTTTTAGCAGTTGTCTAGTACCCATAACATAAGCTCTGCTTAGCTTGGGACTAGATGGCGTTGTGTGTTAGGATGTCCGAAATATTTAAATAGTTGTGTGGTGAGCATGATAATTTAATCTGTGTCTAAATAGAGGGACTCTACCCCTTTTAGGATAGAACCTAGTCAGTAGTTGCATAAATCTGAAACTATAACTGTTCACTTCTGTGTTATATGGTGCATCTATTTAAGTATTTAAAATATTATAATCAAAAATACTATTTAAGACTTATTTTAAGCATCTTTTTTAATTTATTATTTTTCTAAACTCGTAAAGTATGTTTCGGATGTTTACGTTAACGCTACGCATTTCAAAATAATTTTCAAAATTATAACCTGTTACGGTACTAGTAATATAATTTAAAAATTTTAATGTACTTCTCGTTTTGTATTTTGTACTTATAAAGTTGAGACGTCAAATGCTTAGCGCGGCCGCTGATTGGCTGTGAGCAAAACTCTGCAGTCCAACTGTTGTCAGTTTAATTTTTTTTTTTTTTTTTATTATTATTTCTCATACATTGTCATACACGACACAAATTGAGGCAAACCCCAGTAAATTTACAACAGTTCATGCGTGCAGTCAACAGTGTCATTTTAGCGCCGACAAAACGTAAATTTTCCCGGTAAATGTACTGAAATCAAATCCTACTAATATTATAAACGCGAAAGTTTGTATGGGTTTATTACTCTTTCACGCAAAAACTACTGAACGGATTTGGATGAAACTTTACAGTATTATAGCTTATCCATCAGAATAACTAGGCTAGGTACTATTTGGCGCGATATCCGACATACACGCGGGCGGAGCCACGGGCAACAGCTAGTATTATATGTTTCAACCTAAATAGTGTTTCCTTACTAGAGAAACATTATATTAGGTATTAAAACAAATGTGTATGTATGTCGTCGTTTATAGAAAAACATCGCCTAAGTCATTTTGACGAATTGTAAAAATGAATTCAGGCGATATGGTTTAAAAATTCGACGGATTCTTTTTCAATATGTAATCCTTTGTAAAAGTTACAATTCTAGATTTACGTAAATTATTATTTAATGTAAAACATATTATGTTACTTACGTATTATAAATTATAATATTTAAGTGAGTATTTTTTTTAAATAAATCTGGTAATCTTTAGACATTGTTTTATTTCGATAACTCGAATATAATTACTGTTTTATTAACAAAACTAGCCCGTCGGCTTCGGGACGGAATTCATTGAAATTATCGGATTTTTTTTTTACTACAATGTACATGTATTACATACATAAATCTTCCTTTGAACCATTTTATCTATTGCTAAAACTGCATTAAAATCAGTAGAGTAGTTTTAAAGATCTAAGCTAACAAAGAGCGAAAGTGCCTTCATTTTTAACCGACTTCAAAAAAAGGTTGAGGTTCTCAATTCGACTGTATTTTTTTTATATTTTTTTTTATGTTTGTTACTTCATAAATTTCGACTGGGTGAACTGATTTTGATGATTCTTTTTTCTTTCAAAGCTGGTGCTTCCCGTGTGATCCTATTTCAATTTGGTCCAGATTGTAGTCGGTTTTTTTTGTTAAAATTTGAGATTATATACTTTGTGAAACTCAAGCCAGGCACACACTTCGAGATTATCCGGGCGGCAGTAAAAAAACATTCCTACTACATGCAGGTTTGTATAAAGTTAGTTTAAATTTCTTTAATATTATAGTACTAGCTGATACAAGCAACCTCGTTTGCGTCCAAACTATCATCCCCCGTTTTAACCCCAAAAGGGGGTTGATTTCTAAAGATACATTATTAGTACACCTCCACACCGTCTATAGAGCATACATTTTAAATTTCAAGTGTCTTACTTAAAAAACATAGGACTTACATACAAACGTCCAACCCCCGTTTTACCCCTTATGGGTGGAGTTTCGTAAAATCCGTTCTTAGTGGATGTCTACACCCTATAAGGAACCTACCTGCTAAATTTCAAGTTTGTAGGTGTTATATGTTTCTGAGATTTCGTGATTAATAAGTGAGTGGTTTTTCGCTTTTATATATATAGATTATATTTCTTTATTATTTTGACAGCCTCTGTAGCGCAGTGGTAGCGTATGCGAATGCTGCGGTCGAGGTCTCGGGTTCGATTCCCGGGTCGGACCAAATGTTTGTATGATCTGCAAATATTTGTTTCAGAGTTTGGTTGTTTTCTATGTATGATATGTATATATTTACAAAAAAAAAGTATACATGTATTTATATCAGTTGTCTAGTACCTATAACACAAGCTCTGCTTAGCTTGGGAGTAGATGGCGTTGTGTGTAAGATGTCCGAAATATTTGTTATCATTATTATAGTTAAACAAGTTAAGTTCGGTTTAACAGTTAGCGTATGCTACAGCGGATTACGGTTTCGGGTTCAATTGCCCGGGTCTGGCCAAAAGTATTGTCTGAGTTTGCAAATTTGGCGGGGCTTTACGCCCGTGTCCGAAGAGTACGTTAAGTAGTCGGTCCCGGTTATCATGAATATTTATGGCAATTGTTATTGGAAAATCAGTGCCTTCAAATATATACTGAGAACTAGTTCAATTCAGTTCACCCTTAGGGTTGTGGGGATCCAATGCCAGTCCTTCCGATACACATCTGATATTCAGGTAAAAACATTTAAAAAAAATCTTTATGCTAACATAGTACATACAGTTTCACTTTTAATTTATATATCTTAAACCTGGGTTGAACTAATAGCTCACCCGAAATAATCTTGGGAATCATAAAGACTATACATTTTTGGGGTACTGGTTACAAATGAATAGATACGTACCTATCTAAGCGTTTCTGAATATTCTACCCCAGAGGTGAAATATGGGTTGAAAATTTGTATGGACGTTCATCATTTTTAAAGTTAGAATCAAAAAATTAAGGGTTCGTCGTACAAGAACGGAACCTTCGATTTAATAGTCCGACTCGTACTTCGCCACTATTTGAACCATCCGAAAGTACTATTTCTTCAGCAAACTATTTCATTTTTTGTTTACCTTTTTACAATCGTTTCATACAATTCATAAATTTTATTGCTATGTAATCTTCAAGGACTACATCTGCTATTATAATTGCACAATCAACAACAGCCTAAAATGAGACACTAGCGTCCAATTACCAATACCAGTATGGGTTATTATCTCGCTTAACAAACATAGGTAGTTGCAACAGATATAACATTACGTGTAAACAAAAGATAGAGAGAGAGAGAGAGAGATAGAGTTTAGAGATAAACAAGCAGCTCCATCGAGACTTGGCTAGTTTTTTACAGAATGTTTTTGGTGGGATAATATTAACATTTTTACATTTGGTCTTTAGCAGATGATGTATTGCTAAGATCCTATTTAATTTGTTATATAGATTTCGACTCTGGTAATACTCGTAAAAGAAATGGTGAGCGAAACTAGTTCGAAGTAATTTGTTTGAGCTCTCTATGTACTTTCTGCGCCGATTGTCAACAATTTTAGGGTCGTAACTCAGCATAGAGTGTTGCCTAAATACACACATCAAAAGTGTCTAGGGATCAAGCATTTTTATGCGGATTTCTTGAGATTGAGATGTGGCTTTGGCCCTGGCCTGCTCAGTCGCCAGACTTGAACCCGATTGAGCATGCATGGGATATGCTACAGAGAAGAGCTCTGCCGAATATGGAGGGTATCCAGTCGCAGGAAGACCTTTTTTTGTTGTTGCAACGAACATGGGCGGCCATTCCACAGCGTGATTTGGATGAACTCATTTTGAGTATGCCAAACCGATTCTTGTGTTGTTAGTGTTCGCGGTAGAAACACGGATTATTAATTGTTTAAGTTACCTAATAACATTTTAAAGAAAACTGTTATTTCAGTCTTTTTTTCGAACTTTAATGTTAGTGGTTCAAATGTCAAAAATCCCTTTATTAGGAAAATGGCAAATTTCTTTATTAATGCAAAGGTGACTTGGTTTATCGTTACTGTGACAAACGAAAACACTTTATTTGATGAATCCTTAAAGAAAATTTTAATTAATATCAATCAGGAGAAAAGTTATTGCAAAAATATATGTTGATCCCTAGACACATATGTTGATCCCTAGACACTTTTGATGTGTGTATAATAAAGCTGCTGCACCGTGAACACATTACTCTGCTTATAGACATCAACAGCTATTGATACGTTACGGTTGATATTTTATCTTTATTAAACAAAGTACCCACAGTCTTAGATAAGATTGAATAGAGCGTATGGGCTTGTTTAATACATAGAATACCATAGATGAATAGTATTCGTATGTTCGTGTATTACAACGTAACTTTATCTGCGTTAATGGTTACATTTGGGAAACGAAAATAGTCTATATTTAATTACCCGACTGCAAAAGAAGGAGGGTTATGTTTTTCGAGTGTATGAATGTATGTATGTAGTTTTCTTTGGTATGCCCTAGAGCCTAAAAAAAAAAATACGACAAGCCCGTATTTTTATGTGAGTGGTGTCAATAGATTCATATGCACTGGGTACATCAACATTAAAACAATCCGAAAAAAAAAACTTTTCAGTTCTTTCTATCTTTTCAGTTCTTCAATAAATTTATTAAAGATATTGACCCAGTCGGGTTTTTTTCAAATAATTTAATTTTTATTATAAAGCTTTAGGGTGTACCTATTGTTGATTGCGGTCAGCGACGCGACGGAATAAGTGGCGGCGAAGAGACTTATTCATTAACTACTTAAAGTCAACCTAAAGTTCTTCAGAATATAATATGAAAACATTTATGCAACGAAATAGAGTGAAGGCAAGCGAAGTAAATGTAGTTGTATTCTGAAGATACTGCTTAATTTTTTTTCGTCCCGCCCAAATGACTTTACTCTGCCTGATGGAAAGCATAAGCAAAATCCAAGAGTGGTGGTCACCATACTCACTGCGAATGCAGACAATGCAGTATGGCGACCCACACCATGGGGGCCTAGTGATGCTTCTGCATCTTTTAGTCTAGTCAACAAGTATGGTACTTGTTGACTAGAGTATTTGGGCCTCCGGTCTCGCACTCACTAACGAAACACGACAGTACGGACGCTGTCATTTGACGTTGATTTTCTGTGCGAGGGCAGTACCGCCCCGGTCGAGCCGGCCCGTTCGTGCTGACGTGTTACGTGTGTCATGGGATTGTGTCTATACTATTTTTATATTATATTATATGTTTCTCTTCTACTAATCATACCATAAATATACAGTGGTTGCATCGTTGCTTCCTTAAATATACATTTTGATAAGTCCTACAATCACTAATTCTCGATTATTGAATACTTTGATTTGATTGATTATTGATACTAAATGATGTTGTAACGGTGTAAAAGTACCTAATCTCTTAGCTGAGTTAATTACCCAAGATTTGAATAACACATACACAGACTATTTCTGCGTGCGTGTTCTTCAAATCTTGGGTAACACATATTTGAGACAATCACAATATAGCAGGAATATGATATGGTGGCAATGAGACCACCTCGGGAGCATACCCTTTCGAATACAAAAAGAATTTTCAAAATCGGTCCACAATTGACGGAGTAATCGGTGAACATACATAAAAAAATAAATTAAATAAAAGCGGCCAAGTGCGAGTCGGGCTCGCCCATGAAGGGGAACCCGCAGCAGCAAGTAACATAATATAATTTTTACTTATTTTTATATTTGTGTTGATTGAATGAAAGGTAAATTGCAGTTTACGATTTATGACGTATTAAAAAATAAACTACTTACTAGATTTCGTTCAAACCAATTTTCGGTGGAAGTTTACATGGTAATGTAAATCTTTTTTTTTTTGTTTTATCATTCTCTTATTTTAGAAGTTACAGAGGGGGACACACACATTTTATCACTTTGGAAGTGTCTCTCGCGTAAACTATTCAGTTTAGAAAAAAATGATATTAGAAACCTCAATATCATTTTTGAAGAACTATCCATAGATATCCCATACGCATGAGTTTGATGAAAAAAAAATTTTTGAGTTTCAGTTCTATGTATTGGAGACCCCCAAAATTTATTGTTTTTTTTTCTATTTTTGTGTGAAAATCTTAATGCGGTTCACAGAATACATGTACTTACTAAGTTTCAACATTATAGCTCTTATAGTTGAGGAAAAAAGTGGCTGTGACATACGGACGGACAGACAGACAGACGGATGGACAGACAGACAGACAGACAGACATGACGAATTTATAAGGGTTCCGTTTTTGCCTTTGGCACGGAACCCTTAAAAGTACATGCAGTGGAATATAGAACCTCCGCCTTTTTGGAAGTTGGTTAATAAAATTAACAAAAATACTAGAAATATACATATCAAATTGTATTCTTCAAATAAACATTTTATTTCTCAGTAGTTTTATTTTTATAATCGCTATTCTTCTGCTATCACTATTACAGTCATTGGTCAAAATATTGGTTATTAATAACAAAAACATCTTATTGTAGGCAGAGCATAGGACTAAAGCTTCAAAATAAACAAACACTAACTTCAAATTACGTAGAACATCAGGTCAGTTACATTCACCTGGGTTCTTAGTACTTATTTCATAGCCTAACAATTACATAGTACATCTTAAAGCGATAAATTCAAAAGATAATGGATAAAAAGTTAGACATCCATATTTGCCTTTAGGTGCTTCAAAACTCTTTTTTACTCTCCTCCCACTGGAGCTGTGTAATCCATCTTTATATAATAACTTCTGATGACCACCAAATAGTAGATGCTGAACACTGAAATTAAAAACCAGAAGTAAATTAATAAGGTGTGGTGACCTCCACATACAGCGCAACAACAACATAACATACTACAGCGCCATCTGTCGAACTACGGAGTAACGAAGGAAACTAAGAAACTACCAATCCTGAATCGCGCAATAGAAGTTCTCGCGTCGATTAACATACATACAACATCCCAACATCAACCGTTGGGCAGTTGGCCCGCCAGGCATGATCACCTCGCCTGGTCGGAGGATCCTCCCTTTGTGTTGGTGGGACATGACACACCCCCACAAAGGAAATACTTCAAAAGTACTTCAAAAGTTCAAAATTAATCCTTTTGGGACGTCACCATCGGGGTTTGCATTGGGACGGTACAGCGGTGTGTCAGAATGTATCCTAGTAAAACTACATGGTGTGCCGAACGGAGCCTCAAACTGAAGGAATCTTGGAACAGCTTTCATTAATATATCCCTTAACTTAAAAGTTTGGGCTAACCATTTAATTTTGTAGGTTATCTACGTGGTATTCTCACCATCTACATACTTAAGTTTAAAATTTCAAAGAGTTTGGAGGGTCTACATGACAAGTATTTATCATTTATGAGTAACCTAATTAATTTGGCGATGTCCTAAAGTAAGGGTTCACTCAATTGAAACAGAGACGTCGCACCTCATTCCTGCATCACTGCTAAGGTGACCCCTGAGAATCGACAAAAAATCCAAAGGGTTTTTCCTTTCCACTATTCTTTCCCAGTTACAGTGTATTTGCCTTACCTACGTGGGTCTTTCGTCTTAATACTTAAGGAGTAAACAGGAAAATACTTACATAAGCTGAATAGATTTTGGACAATAGTTCTAGCTGGTGCACCATTTGCAATACTGCCGATGAATTCGACAATGGCGAATATGATGAAGATGCAATTGTAGATTAGGTAAGCCTTTATATATCCACGTTTGTGCTGCAAAAGAGAAATGTATAATATTAAAAACATACAAATATTGCATTCATAATAATACACACAACGTTTATACGAAGCAGATAATTAATTTATTTGTCATAAACTTTGGCTGCAGGCTCCATGAACAAATTGAGTGTATAACGAAAGACAAGGCATGAATAGCGATACATAAAATTGGAGATGATAAGTATAAGCAGCAAGTTGCATAGGTACATGTTATTCAAACAGACTGTAAGTGTGGGCGCACACCGGAGTCGACAGACAGTCTCCGACGAGACAGTTTGTCGAGGCTCGACTAGGATGCCGTAAAAGCGTTGTGTTAGGTGGGACCGTAGCACACCAAGGCCGTTTCGGACAGACAGTCTCCGAAGAGACAGTTTGTCGAGGCTCGACTAAGTTGCCGTAAAAAGCGTTGTGTTAGGTGGGATCGTCGCACACCAAGACCATTTCAGACAGACAGTCTCCTACGAAGTATAAATAAATAAATTAAAAAAAGTAAACAAACACTCTTTAAAGACGTAGTAATATTCCCTGAATCAAATCGTCCCTTCTCCCTCTTTGACCGTTTGTTCGGTCTCATGCGGTGTGCGTCAGCACAAGACAGCAGTCGAAAAACGTCTTGTCGCGGACCGTCTTGTCGAAGACCGTTTCGGTGTGCGCTCGGCCTAAGTGGAACGTGCGAGACCGCTTAACACTTTTATATTTATTTATAACTTTAAGCACTTTTGTACATCGGCGGACTTAATGCCCAGGGCATTCTCTACCAGTCAACCTTAGAGTGTAGAAATCTTGTGAGGTAGGCGCACATAGGTTTCGTACCTAACTAAAATTGTTTATTTTAGTTAGGTACGAAACCACTTACACAGCATTACATACATAGGTATGGCAAATATGACAAATACATAAACACCATAAACAGGTATATAGGATATTACTTTTTTATGGAATAGCCTGGCAAACGAGCAGACGTATCACCTGATGGTAAGCGATTAGCGCCGCCCATGGACACGCGTAACACCAGAGGCGTCACAAGTGCGTTACCGGCCTTTGGAGGATGGGGGGGAGATAGGGGGAGGGGTTGGGGTATGGGCCTCCGGTATCCTCACTCACCCGGTGAAACACAGCGCACACTTATACATAAAAACATATTTATTTACAGTACATTAGTACATTATGAATAACAAGAGATGTATTGGAGTGCTATCGTTATGATGACTCTGCCATGCCAGGAAATAGGAGGTTATGTACCTTTTTTTAAAATATGAGTCGGTTAGTGGACATCCTGATCTCAAGTGATATGCATTCCAGAGCAGAACTGCAGATTACTATATACATGTACTAAACAGGAGACTAATAAAACATCAGGATACGTCCATTTTTTCATCACCGTCATCAACAGTCTTAAAAGTCTATTGCTGGCCTCTCCTCAGAAAAGAGGTTTTGACTTAGCAACATACAACGTCGGTGACGACAATACGACAACACAAACCCTATGGGTCCGTTCACACAGACCGGATCGAAGAGGAGAGCAGATTTTTATCACATTGGAAACTGAGGTATAACTTATTGTCATCAAGAATGCTTGAACGCACTTAGTGTGAAATAATAAGAGGAGCCGGCTCCAATTGCGTGCTCTTTCTCGTTCGCGCCGATCGGCTCTGATTCTCTTCCACAGCCGGTCTATGTGAAATAGTTGGCGGCTCCGCTCCGGCCAATTCCAAGCGTATACGATCCGGACTGTGTGAAAAGAAAAATGCGGGCCGATGCTCTCCGAGCCGGTCTGTCTGAACGGACCCTATGATTTCAAGTGTGAGGTTTTCCTGCTCTTTGCAATGCTATTGTTTTGTTAAGTTGCTCCCTGTCCGCTCCTACTACAAACATGATTTGAAGAAGAGTGTTTACACTGGGTATTCTTCATCTATGACCACGGGGACAGACTCACCTGTTGAGAATTACTTGCTACTTTCAATTTATGATACTGATGCCTCCTTGAAGGGTAACAGCAGTCATGTTAATTATAGACAGTTACTATTAGCATGTACCTTATATATGCCACGGAGCAGCAGGCACGTAAACATGAGGTTTATGAGAACGAATAGCAAAGCGATTCCAAGAAGTGCAATAGCAAGTTCCGCTGCCGTTTTCGTATCTTTGTCTTTCGCTTCAGTTGCTATTTCTGCGGCAGCGACCATCCCCGCAATTATTGTCCCTATAAATATTACATTCCAGACCTGTAAATAAAGAAATAGTTCAGATAAAACTGTTTAAAATGTAAATTGTTTTTTTTTTAAACGAATGAGAGCATAAGCATGTTACACCTGACTGAGCTGACTCGACTGGAGTGATAAGATCTTACAGAAAATCGTTGTTAATACATGCGTCCGAAGCCCAGGTTAGAGGAAAAAGATAGACAGAAAAGAATTTTATTTTGAAACATACACGACATGATACAAAAAAAGAAAATTAACTAGAGAAAAGGAAGGCTTACACTTAAAATGCTCCGAGGCACTTGTGTGTTACCATCAGGTCACGAGGTGACAGGTCAATTAGTTTCTTCCTAAAATTTAGGGCTTCAAATTTTTTTTTCTGTACAATCAAAAAATAATTACTTACGAAACTTATATATCCAATGATTAGAGATCCCGTCCTCAGCGACACAAAAAAACAACAATTGTTGACTTCCAAAGGCATTTTCGATCTGAAACATAAGAAAACAATGGTTTATTGCATTATAATATTGATGTCATAGGTCAATGACCCAGATGAGGACGATGCGTGAATTTGTTTTTTTTTCTTTACTTTGCTAGGACTTGCCCCAAGTTTGTTACGTTTTTAAATTATCTAATAATGAAATATGGATACATTTTATCCCGTACTAAATTCTACAAAATCGGGCAGAAGAATACAAAGAAGGCCGGGGAAGACATCGAGCGGTTTGGTACGATGCGGTGACGTGAAATATATCTATACTAATATTATAAATGCGAAAGTTTGTAAGTATGGATGGATGGATGGAGGGATGGATGTTTGTTACTCTTTCACGCAAAAACTACTGAACGGATTTGGATGAAACTTTACAGTAATATCTATAGCTTATACATCAGAATAACACATAGGCTACCATTTGCCGCGATAACCGACATAGCCGCGGGCAACCACTAGTTAGGTAATATATTATTATAACCTAACTACATCTGCCACTGCCACCTGCCCCGATCTTAAACATTCAAAGTAAGGTTGTGTTATTTTGACTTCCTTTGGAACTCTCTGAGAGTTTTCCAGTTCAATTCAATGCCGTGAGTATCGGGTCCGAAGTTCGAATAAAAATGTGGACATTCATGAAAACTTACAATAATAATACAAAATTTTAACAAAAAAACAACCGACTTCAAGAACAACCAAATTGAAATGGGCCCATACGAGAATAATGAGTTATTCGTTAAATTGTCGCGCACATACTTAATGCAAATCTATACTAATATTATAAAGCTGCAGAGTTTGTTTGTTTGTTTGTTTGTTTGTTTGTTTGTTTGAACGCGCTAATCTCAGGAACTACTGGTCCGATTTGAAAAATTCTTTCAGTGTTGGATAGTCCATTTATCGAGGAAGGCTATAGGCTATATTCTATTTTCAAAAAAATTAGGGATCCGTAAGAATATTGCTATTTTCTAACCCAAGGTGTGAAATCGAAAACCTATTTTTGCGTGCGCTGCAAAGACTATTGACAATAGAACAAAATAATGTACTACGGGTTTGTAGGGCCCATTAAGATCTACAAAAAAGTCCGGAGAGCATATATCTAACTATCATGGTTTAGTCACAATAACCGCTTTTGTGTTCGAAAAAATTATTAAATCGTCTGAAGAAAGAAACTACGTTTAATGTGTATCGTAATATTAATCCTTATCCAAATTAAGCTTTATGTTATCAAGGGTATTTATGTAGAAGTAAAATACTTTTTGTTTCATCCCAATCCGACATTTCGTTTAGAAGTTATCACGAGTATAAGACGCTAAGAGTTGGTACCTAATAATGAGTTATTTGCCAAAGAGTTTTTATCAACATAATGCGTAATATTAATCTTTATCTAAATAATTGTGTTGTTAATTATGAGTAGTAGATCTTAGAAGAGTATAATAAATACATCTATACTAATATATAAAGCTGAAGAGTTTGTTTATTTGTTTGAACGCGCTAATCTCAGGAACTACTGGTCCAATTTGAAAACTTATTTCAGTGTTAGAAAGCCCATTTATCGAGGAAGGCTAGCCATAAAGGCTTCCATAAAATAATAAGATAATAATTAAATTTATAATAAAATAAATAAAATTTTAAGATCAAGGTAAAATAGCAATAGGGGATGAAAGTTTGTATGGAAATATGCAAGGTTTGTGAAGGAAAGGCAAGGTCTTTGTCCAGCAGATGACTGCGATAGGCTGATGATGATGATGCAAGGTTTGCGAAAATGCTTCATGAGTTTGGGACAGGAGACAAAATATTAGAGCTATTCAGATGTAACATTTACTGAGTTATCACAATAAGTGTGCTTACCCGAACGGGCAGACACGTGAGGGCAGACGACTGTGCCGCATGCGGATGTTGAATTTTGCTACTACAAATTCGTTATTATTCACTAGGATTCGATTTGTTTACATGGTTTTTTGTTTATTCAAATAATTTTCTTCGTGAAATAATCCGAAGGAAAAGTATCCGGCGGGATTAAAACACAAAAAAAAGCAAAAGGGGTACGCCGCAAGATGAAATAAATGCCTGTATGAAACATATGTTAAAAAGTTTTGTCTTACTACAATTATGCGAGTACAATTTAACAATGATTTATGAGCAGTGTCAATATGCAAATGCTCTTCTAAAAATAGGAGATGATTGTATGCCAAATGACAGTAACGACATGATTACACTGAGACGTGAGTTCTGGTATATGATAGCACACATGATCTAAAAATAATATCTATTCTGATCCGCCGACTAATGAGACAGTTATCAAATAAACGAACGGATCATGTCAGACGTGGAGGAAGATGTTAACGAATACCTCTCAGGAAACAATGCAAGGGAAACTGAACCAGTCATATCATAGCTTATGCATAAAGTTTTTTAAATCTTTAGAATCATCAGGAGCGCATTCCCATAAGTTAAGACTGAAAGTTAATGTTCCAGTCCTATTAATAAGAAATATTGAGCGACAAAGATATGTAATGGTACACAGCTACAAAATACACATCTGGGGTACAACATTGTAAAAGAAAATGTTTCAATTCCCCGTATTCCAATAATTCAAACTTATTTGCAATTTCAATTTAAAAGAATGCAGTTTCCGCTGAAAACAACATTTGCACTACCAATTATCAAAGCCCAAAGACAGACGGTTAAAGTTGCAGTTCATTTAAAAAAAACATGTTTTTCAAATGGGCAGCACAATCGCGTGTATCAAATCAGCTAAATCACTATATTTTGACAAAGGATGGCAAATCAAAAACGTAGTATTTTAAAATAGAAAAAATTGAGAATTTGCTCAGACTGAGGGAAAACTCAAGCAGAATCCAACAGTGGAGGCAACCATACTCGCTGTGAAAGCAGACAATGCAGAACCAAACCATTTGGTTCGAGAGCGTATTTCTAAGACTGAGGCGGTGACTTCCAAGACCAGCACGTGTTGTTCTGTAGAGGAAGGGTGAAGGTGGGATTAGTTGGAAGAACGCTTCAGAACACTCTCCATGGTAAAGCGGTAGAGGACTGCCATAGAGGCGATATCTCTCCGCAACTGCAGAGGCTCAAAGGAATCGGTAGTATTGGGACTGTTGATAATGCGGACTGATTGCCGCTGCAAAAGATCGGGAAAATCAATGCCTAGATCGATCACAAAGATGAGAACAGTACGGACGAGCGTACCTGGGTCTTATAAAGGAGTCACAAATGCTCGGGCGCGAAAAACTGTCTCACCCTGTTCAGGCTGCCTTAGTGGTGCCCTCGATGTACTCCCGTGGGTTGAGGTCTCGGCAAATATCCATGCCCAGGACACCGAGCTTATCCCGTAGTGGCAGTTGAGTGCTCTGAAAAGTGGGGAGGGGAAGAAACGGAGACTTTTTAGTAGAGAACGGGCACACCTGTGTTTTCTTAACGTTGAACTGGACCAGATTCTCATCACCCCATTGTTAAATGCGGTTCAAAACCCGGTCGGTCTAGCTCAGCGACAAGCTCCTATCCATTTTCCTCAACGTCTACCATCTTGGCTGCAGGGTATCCATAATATTGCCCATGCACTGTGCTATCGTCTGCATAGCAATGTATATTGCCAAGGGCTAATATGTCATTGACATGCAGAAGAAACATCTTGGGCGACAGGACCGAATTCTGAGGTACGCTAGCGTTTACCTCCAGAAAAACAGAGGCCGCGCCGTCCCTCGCAAAGAACCCGAATGCGAAGGCGCTGATGAAGAAAAGAGTCAATCTAGAGACGACTCTAGGAGGCAGACCGAATGCTTAGAGGTCGGAGAGAAGCGAACGGTGCAAGAACAGGTTGAAAGCCTTGGCCATGTCGAATGTCGAAATAAGCTCATACAAAATACTTTTTATTTTATGTACTTATATAAATACTTAAATATGTTTTTAACAGTGAAAAGTGTGTCTTATTTTTCAAATAATATTAGCCTTAATAAGTAAAACTGCTACCCAAAGTCACTGTTCCACGCGGACGAAGTCGCGGGCGCAGCTAGTTGAAGACATATGGTTTTCTAATGGATGACATGTCAGAACTGGACCAAATTAAAATGGGACCGCATGGGAAGCACCAGCTTTAAAAAAAAAGAATCATCAAAATCGGTTCACCCAGTCGAAAGTTATGAGGTAACAAACATAAAAAAAAAACAGTCGAATTGGGAACCTCCTTTTTTGAAGTCAGTTAAAAATGAACAAAGAAAACAATACATATTATATCTATTGTAACTACATACATAAAAAAAATAAGTACTAACATTAATTAAATTGATTTTAACAAAAACGACAGATATGTAAATATTTCGTCCTTCGATATCAAACGCATAACATTTATGGACATGTATGGTTGTGACTCACAATTATTCATACCGTCACTATCTTGTTATTACAGGAGTGATAACACTTTAGTGATAATGTCACCACAATTCTAGGTATTAGGTGTTTTTTTGTACAGATCACGACTGTTAATATAAATCGACACATACATATTTATGCTGGCTTGCCCAAAAACCAGGGCTTTACAGAAAATTAGTGGCTTTCATCATTCAGTATTTCATAGTTCATTGCAAGACATAAGCCTCATTTTGGAAAGGAGGTTTTTGGGTTACTATACCACGCAGGCCAGACGGATTGGTATAGTGTTTATTTCAAGTTTTCCTCCTTCTATTTAACCGACTTCAAAAAGGAGGAGGTTCTCAATTCGACCGTATATATGTCTTTTTATGCGTGTTCGCGGATAACTTCGTCGTTCATGAACCGATTTTAATGATTCTCTTTTTAATGGAAAGGAGATATCCCAACGGCGGTACCATGATAAGGACACTAAGATCTGATGATGGCATTCAAGAGAAATCAAGTCAAACCTTGAAGTCGGTTTAGGTTTTTGTTAAAATTTTATTTGTATATGTTAAACCGGAGAGACCGGAGGCCCAAATTGTCTAGTCAACAAGTTCCAAACCTGTTGACTAGACTAAAAGATGCGGAAGCATCACTAGGCCGCCATGGTGTGGGTCGCCATACTGCATTGTCTGCATTTGCAGTGAGTATGGAGACCACCACTCTTGGATTCTGCTTATGCTTTCCATCAGGCAGAGTTGAGTAATTTTGGCGGGCCATACATAGAAAAAAAAAAAAACTTTGCTTCGTTGGAAAACAGCGAAAAAACTGTCGTTGATTTTCATCGAGTAACTAAGGTTATGTGTGTCTACATTCACGGGGACTCCCTGTCATTGAGATGCGTGTATGGTTCAAGGAACAAGTTAATATTTATGTTATGGGGAATCTTGAACAAAACATGAAAAAAAAATACAAATAAATAAGATTGGAGTGTCTGTTTGTAATATTAAAATAACTGCTTTTTAATAAATGCATATGTATGTATACATTGTATATGTATATACATGTACCAAAATAACATTTTTGTCAATTTTTGTCTGTCTGTTTGTTCTGACTAATCTCTGGAACGACCGGACCGATTTTGACGGGACTTTCACTGGCAGATAGCTGATGATATAGACTAGCTTTGCCCCGTGGCGTTACTCGCGGTTGTTGTTGTACCGCGGGGCTCAGCTAGTATTCAGTATACCTAAATGACTGGGTCCCCGGTGCCGGAGGTACGTAGGGGTTCCAGGGATTTACTTTCTAGGGTGCACCTGGTTCCCCGGCTTCTAGCCGAGCCGGCGTGCGATTTTTAGTAGGTTCGAGTCCGACATAGCCGGTGGTATCGGGGGGATATCCGAACAAAAAAGGGGTCCCGATGAGTGTAGACACTTAAGGTTCTTAAGGCCTTATTTGACCCATTTATTTGGGAATTTCACCCAAACTTTTGGGAATACTACTCAAAAAGTTGAACAGACTTATGTTTTTTAAATTGCGTTTGTCAATAGATAATGTGTTTGTTTGCCCCTATTCCATAACAACAGTCACCGCGCACAGGTGGTTTACCAACGATAAGTGGAGATAAGAGAGAACATGTTTTTTGAGTAATACTTTACTCATTGATGCTAGAATATTTTTATTTAGAAGTACTTTTTATATTTAAAATAATATACAAAAAAAACACACAAAGTTGATATTAGAATTGAACCTTGATATAATTCGAATCAAGAATCGCCGAAACGGAAATTCTAATAACGTTTTTTTTTCAGTAAATTATTACTCTGTAATAACTAGATACTGTAATACTAATACCGTGGGAGAGCCACGCTTCGGCATGAATGGGCCGGCTCGACCGGAGTGATACCACGGCCTCACAGAAAACCGGTGTGAAATAGTGCTTGTGCTGTGTTTCACCGAGTGAGTGAGGATACCGGAGGCCCATACCCCAACCCCTCCCCCTATATCCCCGTCCCCATCCCCAACCCCTCCCCCTATATCCCCGCCCCCATCCCCATCCCCCAAAGGCCGGTAACGCACTTGTGACGCCTCTGGTGTTATGGGTGTCCATGGGCGGCGGTAATCGCTTACCATCAGGCGATACGTCTGCTCGTTTGCCGGTATAGTCCATAAATAAAAAATAAAAAAAAAACTTGATTCACAGACATTTTTGTCAAACTTCAAATAATTGATATCAATTCGGCTAAATCAATATATATAAAAAACATCCAACGAAAACTCTCTGTCAAAAAACACTTAAAAGCGTAAAATAAACTGGTTCTTCATAAATTGCCTATACCTAATTCTTTATTCATTTAAATAGTAGTATTATAATGGGTGCTAGGTACCTTAAATCTGTTTGAAGTCGGTGCCAAGTGACTATCGCTTAGACTTTTGTAATTGTTCGTTTGTATTCTTTTTGGCTTAGCACCGACTTCAAACAGATTTTAGGTACCTAGCACCCATTATAATACTACTATTTAAATGAATAAAGAATTAGGTATAGGCAATTTATGAAGAACCAGTTTATTTTACGCTTTTAAGTGTTTTTTGACAGAGAGTTTTCGTTGGATGTTTTTGGAAGTCGGTTTTTTTTTTTTTATAAAAAGTTTTTATTTTACAGTTTTTAGTGTAATCAATCGTAGGTAAGTAGTAAGTTGAATTATTTCATCAAATTTCATCATCAAGAATACAAATTAAGGTACGTGTAATATTAAAATCATCATCTAATCCCTAACTGTTGAAGAGTTTAATCTTCTATCATCAGCTCACCTAAATAGCTTGAAAGTATACGACTGAAGGTCTTTAGATACGTATGAAATTGAAAGAATTATTCTCCAACTCCTAACCGTTGAGGAGTTGTACCTTCCACCTTCCATCATCAGCTTACCTAAATAATTTGTAAGAATACGACTAAAGGTAACTTATATACATATGATATTTAAAGATTTATCCTCCAACTCCTAACCGTTAAGGAGTGGTACCTTACATCATGAGCTCATCATCATAAAATGATGACTACCAGACGCAAATACCGGTGTAACTTCAGAAAATATACGAAAAACATAGTACGTGCCTATAAAAAATGAGGGTTTCCCTCGATTTCCCTGGGATCCCATCATCAGATCCTGATATGCTGGCAATGGGACCACCACGGAAGCATACCCTGTCGAATACAAAAAAAATTTTCAAAATCGGTCCACAACTGACGGAGTAATCAGGTAACATACATAAAAAAAAAAAAAAAAATACATACAGTGGAACATAGAACCTCCTCCTTTTTGGAAGTCGGTTAAAAATCAATGCCACTTTGCATTGTAATTTTATAACTCAAGAACGGGCTCACCTATCCAAACCAAATGTTTAGGGTTTGTTCGGACTATTTAGTAGATGGTTTATATAAAGTTTGCACAAAATCAGTTGAGCGGTTCTTCATTTATCGACATACACGCGGGCGGAGCCGCGGGCAACAGCTAGTTTTTTATAAGTTTATGTTACCTAAGAACTTTGGCTGTTATGAACCATCTGGCTTTTGTCCGCAGCACCGCCCACGTTCATGTTGGTTATCGCGACAGAAAGTAGACTTCATTTATATCAAGTCCTTCGATCCGTCTTTTCTCCTTCTCCAAGGTCCAATCTATCCTTATATCAAAATTCATTCAAATCAGTTCAGCAGTTAGCAGCCGTGAACGAATGTTTAGGCGTGAAACGTAATAGGGCTTGCAGCGACTGAATGCAGAAAGCAACAGACCGGGCTGTCGTGATCCTTGGGAGAGGCCTATGTCCAGCAGTGGACTGCAACGGGCTGATGATGATGACTCAGGCAGAGTACAGTCACTTTTGTAAACTTGGATTCAATATTAATTGTCAAATTAACCTTTTTAAAATAGTTAATATCATTTATTGAACAAATCATTTTGTTTGGCCAAATTCAACAATTGATATAATTATTAAAACGAATTTCTTACTTTTATCCTTATTATTTTTTATAGGTTGGTTATATATTTCATTCTTTAAAACAACGTGTAACCATTTGCAGAAATCATGACTAACTAGATTAATATATTTACATTTGCATTTTATTACTGTTTATCAAGGTAATAGCTGATGTAGCTGATGCCACGCTGATGTCAGCACCACGGGCCGGCTCGACCGGGGCGGTACTACCCTCTCACAAAAGAACAACCTAAAATGACAACATTCATGCTGTCTTATTTTGTTGGGAAGTGCCACACCGGAGGCCTATTGATGCAGAAGTGTACGTTAGTACTATTAGTTTTCTGTGGTTAGGCATAGGTCGCCATAGTGTGGGTCACCATGCTGGATTGCTACATTGTCTGTAATCGTAATGAGATTGTTGACCATCACTCTTAAATTATTTCTTTCAATGTGAAAGTGCAATGGAAAGACCTATGCTTGGAGTCTCTCTGAAGGACAAAATTCGTAATGAAGTAATCCGTCAGAGAACCAAAGTGACCGACATAGCTCTGAAAGTTGGTAGGATGAAGTGGCTGGTCACATATGTCGAAGGACAGACAACCGCTGGAGTAAGCGTATTTTAGAGTGGAGACCGCGTCTTGGCAAACTTAGTATGGGAGGCCCTCTGGCCAGATGGCGGACCACTTACGTAAGAGGGTTTGCAGCGACTGGATGCAGTAAGCAACAGACTGGGCTGTGGTGTTCCTTGGGAGAGGCCTATGTCCAGCAGTGGACTGCAACGGGCTGATGATGATGACTTAGGCAGAGTACAGTCACTTTTGTAAACTTGGATTCAATATTAATTGTCAAATTAACCTTTTTAAAATAGTTAATATCATTTATTGAACAAATCATTTTGTTTGGCCAAATTCAACAATTGATATAATTATTAAAACGAATTTCTTACTTTTATCCTTATTATTTTTGTAAGTAAATTAAACTTCCTTTCAAATATATTATATTATTTTAAATTGATCCTTTCTAATTGACTATTTAACGAAGTGAAAAAAAAAAGAATCTAAAATGTAGCGTTGCTTTTATATGATTTTTTAACCGACTTCAAAAAAAGAAGGAGGTTCTCAATTCGACTGTATTTTTTTTTTATGTTTGTTACCTCATAATTTTAGACTGGGTGAACCGATTTTGATGATTCTTTTTTATTTGAAAGCTGGTATTCCCCGTGTGGTCCCATTTAAATTTAGGCCAGATTGAAGTCAGTTTTTTTTTGTTAATATTTGTGATTATTTTAATTCATATCCACATTATTTATCTAATACCTTTAAAAGAGTAATTTTGTATTGTATAGGTGTAATCTGGATCTAGGAAACGGCTCCAACAATTTTCATGAAATTTAGTATACAGGGGGTTCTAGGGATGCTAAATCGATGTAGCTAGGATTTATTTTAAAAAAAATTACCAAAAAGAAATACTGAACAAAGCTCGGTCATTTATATGAAGTAACTAGCTGACCCACGCAACGCCGTTTGCGTCTCCTATTGTCGTAGCGTGATAATTTTCCCCCGTTTTTGAAACCTTCTTCATTGGTGCTCCGCTCCTATTCGTCTTAGCGTGATTATATATAGCCTATAGCCTTCCTCGATAAATGAGCTATCTAACACTGAAATAATTTTTCTAATTGGACCAGTAGTTCCTGAGATTAACGCGTTCAAACAAACAAACTCTTCAGCTTTGTATATTAATACTAGCTGACCCACGCAACGTCGTTTGCGTCTCCTATTGCCCGTAGCGTAATAGTTTCCCCCCGTTTTTGAAACATTATTCATTGGTACTCCGCTCCTATTGGTTATAGCGTGATGATATATATAAACTCGATAAAGCTCCTCGATAAACGGGCTATCTAACACTGAAAGAACTTTTTCAAATTGGACCAGTAGTTCCTGAGATTAGCGCGTTCAAACAAACATAAACTCTTCAGCTTTATATATTAGTATAGATGACCCACGCAACGTCGTTTGCGTCTCCTATTGCCCGTAGCGTAATAATTTCCCCCGTTTTTGAAACATTATTCATTGGTACTCCGCTCCTATTGGTCATAGCGTGATGATATAGATAAACTCGATAAACTTCCTCGATAAACGGGCTATCTAACACTGAAAGAACTTTTTCAAACTGGGCCAGTAGTTCCTGAGATTAGCGCGTTCAAACAAACAAAAACTCTTCAGCTTTATATATTAGTATAGATGTATTTATTATACTCTTCTAAGATCTAATACTCATAATCAACAACACATTTATTTGGATAAAGACTAATATTAGGTATTATGTTGATAAAAACTCTTTGGCAAATAACTCAATAAGAGGTACCAACTCTTAGCGTCTTATACTCGTGATAACTTCTAAACGAAATGTCCGAATGGGATGAAACAAAAAGTATTTTACTTCTACATAAATACCCTTGATAACATAATGCTTTATTTAGATAAGGATTAATATTACGATACACATTTAACGTAGTTTCTTTCTTCAGACGATTTAATAATTTTTTGGAACACAAAAGCGGTTATTGTGACTAAACCATGATAGTTAGATATATGCTCTCGCGAACTTTTTTGTAGATCTTAATGGGACCTACAAACCCGTAATACATTATTTTGTTCTATTGTCAATACTTTTTGCAGCGCACGCAAAAATAGGTTTTCGATATCACACCTTGGGTTACAAAATAGCAATTTTCTTACGGATCTCTATTTTTTATGAAAATAAAATATAGCCTATAGCCTTCCTCGATAGATGGACTATCCAACACTGAAAGAATTTTTCAAATCGGACCAGTAGATCCTGAGATCAGCGCGTTCAAACAAACAAACAAACAAACTCTGCAGCTTTATAATATTAGTATAGATAGATGTAGTTATTATACTCTTCTAAGATCTAGTACTCATAATCAACAGCACATTTATTTGGATAAAGATTAATATTAGGTATTATGTTGATAAAAACTCTTTGGCAAATAACTCATTATTTTGTACGATATCTTAGCGTCTTATACTCGTGATAACTTCTAAGCGAAATGTCCGATTGGGATGAAACAAAGAATCATACTTCTACATAAATACCCTTGATAACGTATTGCATAATTTGGACAAGGATTAATATTACGATACACATTTAACATAGTTTCTTTCTTCAGACGATTTAATAATTTTTTTGAACACAAAAGCGGTTATTGTGTCTAAACCATGATAGTTAGATATATGCTTTCGCAGACTTTTTTGTAGATCTTAATGGGACCTACAAACACGTAATACATTATTTTGTTCTATTGTCAATAGTTTTAGCAGCGCTCGCAAAAATAGGTTTTCGATTTCACACCTTGGGTTACGAAATAGCAATTTTCTTACGGATCCCTAATTTTTTTGAAAATAAAATATAGCCTATAGCCTTCCTCGATAAATGGACTATCCAGCACTGAAAGAATTTTTCAAATCGGACCATTAGTTCCTGAGATTAGCGCGTTCAAACAAACAAACTCTGCAGCTTTATAATATTTGTTTAGATTAAATAGTATATGTCGGCGCAACTGCAACGATTAGTCTAGAAAACCTAGAATAATTAAGTTAAATCATTTGATTGTTCCAAAATTAGTTTATAAACCACCAGTTGATTACTTAAAAGTTTATTATGATGTAAAATGAATGTCATTATAATTTCAATAACTACCCTCAAATCTTACAAACACGTGCACGTGTGCCGCGCCTATAAATACGTCCGCATTGTGAGCGATCGAGTCAGTTACACTCGAGCCGTCGTGCAGTGCGGGCGTTGTACCAGGAAGGAAAGGCTGTAAATAAGCTAAGTACTTGTGCTTCTTAATTGTTGTAATTTATTGTTAAACATCGGTGTCTAATAATTTAAGATGTGACTTTTAAAAGAGTGGCTATGAGTTTCTTTGCCAGTATTCTTCTCATAAGGCTCTACGCATTTTGGAAACTGGAAATTATGGATCAACATATGACCTTGACAATACAGTATACCTGTGGAGTCTGTTTGTGTCGATCTATGATTTTAACTGTAGCTTCACTAATTCAATAAATCATTTGGAATTCAATATTGTCTTTGGTTGTGTAAATAAACCCTACCTACCTACGTGTGTAATAATTAATTGATTGAAAGCGATTTCTATTGCTACAAATCATGAGTGCCACTATTGAGATAATCAGTGACGTCGGTGAGGCTGACGTCACCCTTTCTAAAAATCATTACTCGCCCTATCCTCCGATATATATATAAGCGTTAAAACATTGCTATCTATACTTATAATAAAAATGTAACAGGTCCAATTCTGTACATTAAAGATATTTTGAAAAATTTTTTGGAGGGCTCTCTATAATCGGTACTGTACCCAAAACTGTATTTTTTTCCATTTTTGTCTGTCTGTCTGTATCTTGGCCGCGCATCACGTCGAAACTACTGAACGGATTGAAATGAAACTTGGTATGATTTGAGTTCATACTACGAGGTAGGACATAGGATACTTTTTATCCCGAAATTCAGCACGGTATCCCGTAGAAAGGGGATGAAAGTCTTGGTTGTAATTCAATAACACATAGTCCGATTTCATTCATTCTTTTTTTGCTAGAAAGAAAAAAATAAAAGATAACGAGAAGTGTTTTTTTTTGTCTGCGACTGTACACTGCCTGTGGGAAGCTGAGACAGATATGTAAATATGGCAGTACGAAGTTCGCCGGGTCAGCTAGTTAGTAATATAATAACTAGTCTCTGTGTGATGACGGGTTAAGCATACGGAGTGTCACCACCCTTATTCATCCCATGGGTGTCTTAAGAGGCGAAGGCAAACTGCGCAGATCAACATCATGGCAAACTAAAGGAAAACTTAAACAAACCCTTTGCCAATCGCTCTTGCCAGCGAGGTATAGTAAACCAATACCTCTTTGTGCGATGATATATGGTATCTCTTAATGTGAACCCGAGACCTCTTGATCGGCAGTCGCATACTACAACTGTTAGACCAACGAGGCAGAATGCCGAATCGGGTCAAAACTGTTATTGAGTTTATCTGATTATAAACACTTAATAACAGCTCGGAAGTTGGGGTCTGAACCCCCGTGCCTCGAGCACGGTAAGCGCCTGATCTCTCCCCGATCGTGTCGGTTAACCGTCCCATCGGATTTTGAGGGAACAGAGAGTGCATCTGTGTTTGCGCACATACTTGTGCACTATAATATCTCCTGCGTAGTTGACTGGTCTCCGTTGAGACTGACCGCCCGCCGTGACCGTAATCGGCTACGAGAACATCTCTTGCAAGCTGATCGATCGATTACTGATCGGACTGCAATGTTGGTCTAGCCGTCTAGCGGTTAGAAATTCTGACAGCTAGGCCAGAGTTTATATCCCACACGGTTATTTATTATATGGTTTGTTTGAAGTTTTCCTCCTCTTTACAGTGATGTAGTACTGCTTAGTCACCCATGGAATGAATAAGGGTGGACACGGACACGCCATATCCTAAATTAATTACGACACGGTCTAGGTACAATAGGTACATGGATATAATATCATTAATTATATAAAAAAATCTGTATTAATTAATGATAAAATAAATAATCGTATGTATGTTAACATGATAAATCGGTAACATATTAATGGAGGATAATTTTTGTATTTGAAAACAATACCGCTTATCGTGTATTGCTGTTTGTATTTTGCATTGCTGTGGTAGGCATAAAATTTATATTTAAAAAATTAGTCATTACCATTACATGTTTACGGTGTTACTTGCGGTGGGTATTTTTTTTTTCTTTTTTTTTTATAAATTTATTGTAAAAGTAAACGATATATGAGGGATCGTATGGGGCGCCGCCAGCTTGCAAATATATTGAGTTGGTGATTTTTTTTTATGTAGGTATGGCCCGCCATAATGACTACTCTGCCTGATGGAAAGCATAAGCAGAATCCAAGAGTGGTGGTCACCATACTCATTGCGAATGCAGACAATGCAGTATGGCGACCCACACCATGGCGGCCTAGTGATGCTTCTGTATCTTTTAGTCTAGTCAACAAGTATGGAACTTGTTGACTAGACTATTTGGGCCTCCGGTCTCGCACTCACCAACGAAACCCGACAGCACGAACGCTGTCATTTTACGTTGATTTTCTGTGCGAGGGTAGTACCGGCCCGTTCGAGCCGGCCCATCCGTGCTAAAATTAGCGTGGCTCTACTACCTTTTAATGTAGCTCTGTACTGTCCTTTTAATGTACCTTTTAATGATGCTCTTAACCTAAATTACTACGAGCACTAATTGTAGGTAAATAAAGCAAATCTCATTAAAAAAAACATTAAAACTAACACCTAACTTTTTCCGATTCAATTAACAAGTAGGTATAAACAATGAAATGATTTAGACCACTGTAGCTCAAGAACTACTTAACATCATCCTTACAATAAAATCAAACTAGTATAAAACATCCAGCCACCGTGGGAGAGCCACGCTTCGGCATGAATGGTTCGACCGGACTGATACCACGGCCTCACAGAAAACCGGTGTGAAATAGTACTTGCGCTGTGTTTCACCGAATGAGTGAGGATACTGGAGCCCCATACCCCAATCCCCTACCTTCTACGCTTCTGGTGTTGCAGGTGTCCATGGGCGGCAGACGTATCGCTTACCATCAGGCGATACGTCTGCTCGTCGAATATTCCATAAAAAAATAATTTACCTACATTTTTTTTAATTATATGAGCCTGACAAAGTGACTACTCTGCCTGATGGAAAACATGAGCAGAAGAGTAGTGGTCACCGTACCCATTGCGAATGCAGACGACGCAAGAATGCAGCGCGTTGTGAGTGACCCACACTATGGCGGCCTATTGAGATGCTTCTGCATAAAAACTTTACATAAGTTTGAATCAAATCAAAATCATTTATTCATCTAAGACACCAAGTGACATTTATTTAACGTAACGTCGAATTGAAGCTATAGTTAAAAAAATCATAGATCGACACAAACAGAGGCCACAACATGTGCTGTATTGTCGAGGTAAGTTAGGCGAAAACACCAAAATCTACTGCCTGCCTGTGTCGATCCATAACTTCCAGTTTCCAAAATGCGTAGAGCTCATGAGAAGAATACTGGCAAAGAAACTCATGGCTACTCTTTTTCAAAATCTGATTTTTAGGTACAATAGTGTTAGTATTACATGTAAGGTAAACAGTATGCAAGCTGTTGCCACCTGAAATTCCTTTTATTAAAAAGCTCCAAAATCTAACGCACAAACAAAAAAAAACACTCAGTGATAACGTTGAAGGTTTGAGTCTATTAAACATAGAACAAAATAGAAACAAGGTGCACATCCACTTACATTCAGTTGCAAAATCTACTGTTGAAAATAATTCGTGACTGGATTAAGAGGCTAGGGTTGCAGTTGAACGAACCAGAATAATGGTATTGTCTAAAGCATCGCTGACTAGGCCGACCAGTCACCCCAAGCAGCACCCGTTCACGAGTATGACGCATGGACCAGCCATCATCTCCTTCGCCATATCAGAGGGAAGGAAACGACCCGCCCCACGACGACACCGCAAGCAATGACATTTTAGTGAGCATGACAAACCATAGTCGAAATACTGATAAAAATCACTACTAATTAAATTACCATAATAATCGCCACGCATTACTTTCAACTATAACTTGTATTGTATTCTAAACAAGATTGAAGTCAATTATATTTACTTACAACACAGAGGAAGGCCTTATACGCGCTCGATGTGTGAGTGGATAACATTATTAACTTTATATAACATTATAACTGGTAAGAGCAATCTACCAAGATTGCTCTTACACAATCCCTTCTTTTTCCTATCCTTGATTATGCTGATGCCAGTTATTTAGATCTCACTGAAGACCAATTTAATAAGCTTGATAGACTCCAAAACCTCTGTATAAGATTCATATTCGGATTACGGAAATATGATCATGTCTCAGATTATCGTAAAAAGCTTAAGTGGTTGCCCATCCGCCTTCGCCGGAATGCACACGTCCTTTCTCTTCTGTATAACATTCTCTTTAACCCTCTTACCCCACGCTATCTCAAATCACGATTTACCTTCTTACACGACTCACATCCCAAATTACTGAGGTCGTCGGAGAATCTGAAACTAAAAATGCCTGGCCATTCTACGAAATTTCGCGATCACTCCTTTTGTGTCCAAGCAGTTCGGTTGTGGAATGCCCTACCAGTAGCAATAAGACGTGCACAAACACTAACTGCTTTCAAGAGATTGGTAAAGGAACACTACCTGGAAGACATCAATGTCTCTTAACCAGCTATTTCTTTTTAGTCGGTCAATTGGGTCACTCTACCACATTTAAGTATGTAATTAACTGTATATTTAACTTATTCCTTGTTTGTATTTATTTCATTAAACCACACTATGTATAACTATAACGGTATATGATAATCTATACTATTTTTATTTTTTATTTTTTTCTCTTTACCTAGTTTTACACCAGACACTACCCCACACTTTCTCATAATCATGTTTTTCTTTCCATCCAAGGGTTGCCTGTAAGAGATTGCCTCCGGCGATAAGGCCGCCAATTGTACTTCTCTAATTTTTATGTTAAACTAGGAACTAATCTGGTGTACAATAAAGAGATTTATTATTATTATTATTATTATTATAAATCCAGCATTTATTAGGTACAAAAAGGATGGATCGATTTGCATCTCAAATTTATCAGGAATTCTCACTAACAATCTCTTCAATCGTTTATCACTATTATAATATTATTATTCAGTGAAAATAACTAATAATTGCATATCATGGAACAATCGTCATTTGTTTTTGGTGAAACCGATGATTGGTGTGCCGGCATTCGCGTCATATAAACTTAATATTAGAATCAGACGGGGAAAAACAATAACAATCCTTTAGATAATACAAATTCTTGACTGTTTTAGTGTATAGTGTACAATGGTTTAAAGTACACACCAAAAATGTAAAAGTCATGGCTTTTACCTAGTGTTTTAAAGTTAAAATAGTTCAAAAATGCGGTTACTTACGGTTTGTGTAGCACTCGGAGCAAAACAAAGCTTAAATTAGCCTTTATTCAACTGTTTTCACTGCAAAACTATATTCTATTATTCACTTAAGTATGTGTCTAAAAAATCAAACAGAAAATCTTATCAAAATGAACAAAACGTTAAATGTAACAACAACATGCAACAATTTTGAAACACGTCTGAATACTGCGTCATCAACAAGCAACAAGTAACTTGAAGTAACAGAGGATGTTATAATAATAATTTTCAAGCTGCGATCGCGAATTACCTATGTATGTGTTGTAAAGACTGCACACAATCACGAGTGATTCACTGACACATAGACATAACATGTCAGTGTTGCCAGCTTTTAACATTATCCAAAAATCGTGGGTGTAAAAATACAATATGAAAAACTATCACTGCTTTTTGCTTTTTAATTAATTTGCAAACAAAAAGCCAATACATGAGATTATTGAGACGTCGTGTCTACTTCAGAACTATTTTTAACTAACGACTATGACTTGTATTAGTGCTTTTTAGTAATTCGTTTTACACGAAAGATTCTTATGCAAATTATTAACGTTTTTCCTATCTAAACTACTAGTTTGAATTCATAATATTTTATTAACTAAACAAATGTACGAATTTAAGAGTCTTAGTGCTTTCCAGAAACAGAAATGGATTAATAAAAAAACTAAAACCCAACTACGACACAAAACGACGCTGAAAAAGTATAAAACAAGTTTCAAAAGCCGTAGTCACGCGTTGTTAATGTGTTATGGTACATTTGTATGTAACGCGTGACTACGGCTTTTGAAACTTTACTTTTTTTTATTTAAAATGTTTTGGTGCCTCTATAATATTAATTTCTTTGCAAAGTATATTTTAAATAGGACTATAGAAAATCACAATTATCGAATAAATACGGACAAAGTCACGAGAAAATGCTAATAATATATATATTTTTGAAATGTACAAGTAATGTATTTTCCAATGATACCAAACACGGCATATTAATCTCAATTTTTTTTTTAATACAGTTCTTTATGTCGGCTAGAGTGCGCCACATTAGATTCAGTGACACGTCATATAGCCTATAACCAGCGGACGATCAAGATGCTTCTAACGATACCTCATTTGTCTTATTCTGACTAGTAGTTTAGAAAAAATGAGGGAACAAACAAGCAACATAGAAATATCACACTTATCGAATAAATACGGACAAAGTAATCCGCGGCCTATCAATTTAGAACAAGATATTTAAGATTTCGGGTTCGATTCCTGGGCCGGACCAAATTTTTGTATGATCTGCAAATATTTGTTTCGGAGTTTTCTATGTATAATATGTATGTATTTACAAAAAAAGTATATTATATATTTAGTTGTCTAGTATACATACTAGAAACTCTGCTTAGTTTGGGACTAGATGGCGTTGTGTGTTAGATGTCCGAAATATTTATTATTATTTATTTATTTTTTACCTAAATATGTTTTCTTCTATGAAAAGGAAATTATATTTCATAGAGCTCGGACATCCCCATTATCAGTGTTTGTTCCATAAACCTTAAAAAAAAACATTGTCAAATGGAAAAATAGAATGGAATGGAAATTCCTAGAACAGTTATCCGAGATGAGAATTCACCATAAATATGTATTTGAACTATTGTCATTTTGCAAGGTCAACGACACCGTTAGCTATAGACATGACTTTAGAGCTAAAAGACATGTAAAAGGGGGATCCCCATCTTTACTTATCATCGTATCTTTACCATATTCACAACACAACATTTAAAAACAGGCATCATTCAACATATTATCGGAAATTTTATCAGTGTTCAAACATCAAAAAATATTATCAACGTATCATATATTTTTATCATATACTAGCTGACCCACGTAACCTCGTTTACGTGTTCTATTGCCCGTAGCGGAATAATTTTCTCTCGTTTTTTAAACATTCTTCATTGGTGCTCCGCTCCTATTGGTCTTACCGTGATAATGTATAGCCTTCCTCGATAAATGAGCAAACACTGAAATAATTTTTCAAATCGGACTAGTAGTTCCTGAGATTAGCGCGTTCAAGCAAACAAACAAACTCTTCAGCGTTATAATTATACCAAGTATAAGATTAAACAGGTTAGAAATAAATTGTAAAAAAATATAGCAAACTAGTTGTTGCCCGCGGCTCCGCCCGCGTATATGTCGGTTATCGCGGCAAATAGTAACCTATGTGTTATTCTGATGTCTAAGCTATACCTAATACTGTAAAGTTTCATCGAAATCCGTTCAGTAGTTTTTGCGTGAAAGAGTAGCAAACATCCATCCATCCATCCATCCATATTACAAACTTTCGCATTTATAATATTAGTATAGAAGATGAAATGAGCTAGTTTTATTAACCGACTTCAAAAAAGGAGGAGGTTCTCAATTCTACCGTATATATGTTTTTTTTATGTGTGTTCGCGGATAACTTCGTCGTTTATGAACCGATTTTAATGATGATGGCATCCAAGAGAAATCGAGTCGAACCTTGAAGTCAGTTTATATTTTGTTAAAATTTTACTTGTTCTGAACAAAGTCGGTTCCAAATTCTAGAATTGTTTCAGATTTTTTAGTTGAACGGCCTGACAATACTTTGAGACTAAAAATTCTGCTGATAATATGCTATAATGCTATTGCTATAGTAAACCTGTCTGTCTGTCTGTTACGCAAGCAGTAACTAGAGCAGAAACAGGCCACATAGTTCTGTTTCAGTAAAAATTGCGGATGAAATTATATTTGGGGTTAAAATAACTTCCTCCTTCTGCAGTCTGGTATAAAAGCCCGTGGATAGTGTCATCGGTAACCTTCTAACTATCATCCTCATCATCTCAGCTGAAAGACGGTCACTGTTGAACTTAGGCTTCCTCCAAGGCTATCCACAACAACGGGTCCTGTGCTGCTCGCATCCAACCAATCATTCTCCATCATCTTGTACATGGTTGTCTCTCCAGAACTTTTTAGGCCGATGGGGTGTCAGTAATCTTCGTCGCAGGATCTCCTCATTCGAATTCAATCACGCAGACAAACTCCGAGCATTGACCTGTCCATTGCTTTGACTGGATGACTTTGAGCCTTCTTTAAAGGCTTATTGTGAGCGACCACGTTTCTATACCATAGATCATTACTACACACTATTACTACACTACGACATTATTTAAATACCTTCTAACTGTGCTATAGCTTAATGAGCTTGCCTTAATGATGATTGACCGACATTGATTCAGTAGTTATGATCTTTACCAGAAACTTTCTGCCTCGCACAACAAAACTGTGAAATGAACTGTCGCCTGCGGTATTCCCGGACCAATACGACCTTCAAACCTTCAATAAAAGAGCGTACGCCTTCTTAAGGAAACGCACTTGTGAAGCATCTGGTGCTGCCAATCTCATTAAAAAAAAATGACCGTTTGATAAATGGCGGAGTCTACGGCGACTTTATAGTTCTCTATAGGCAAAATTAACGTACACATGAATGCACCTTCACTGCTGTTTACTATACTAGAAAGCCAGCCCCGTCTATCTGTCATCAACATTCATTCATTCTCAAATAATAATAATGTACACATCTCACACATGGCATTTTGATGTAAGTATATTTCTACTAACAACATTATAAAACAATTATACGTAGTTACAAAACAGGTGATCATTCTCATCATAAAATTGTTTGTTCTGGGTGAGATTCGAATCCCCGACCTCTGGCTTAGCAATAAGTATCTCTAACCACTACATTAAACGACCAATCATCATGACATCACAGAAATGTTAATCATAATAGAATTGAACTCAACTTCCAATATTCATACTTATTTTGTAAATTCTAAAGTAACACTGTTTGTCAAGCTCATGCTAAACCACTGAATCAATTTGAATGAATTTTGGTATAGAGATAGATTGGACCTTGGAGAAGGACATAGGGTAATCTTTGTTGAGGTAACCCACATACAAGAGGGCGGAGACGCGGGCAAAAGCCAGTATTTTTATAATTTAATGCCTTTTACAACGCCTTATGAATCAGAGACACAAATTGCAATAAATACCACAGAACCCATATAAACATGTCCTACGTCTGTAATTTATAAAAGTATTAATAAAGAAATTATAAGGGTAAGGTGTAGGTATAGTCTTTAGTGGATTTAAGATAACGGTATCTGTTTTATAAGTAAGCAATCATCTTATTCAGGTACATTCTCATGTTGTTAGCTGGCAACACCAGGAATCTTAAAGGGGAATACCCTAAAATTGACCTCGCTTCGAACTGCTTATGCAAAGGGACATAGTATAAAATATTTCTGCCATGTTTGTACACGTTATGCCTCTAATGAAATGATAATTTACATCAACAGCTTCTAATAGTCCACTTCCGGATTGGACACACTGGTTTTGGCTTATTTAACCACATGGACCACCAGACTGGTTCGTACAGGGTTTATTGCAAGTTTTCTTTTTGTCTTCTCTTACGACACCCATGGGATGAACAGAAGTGGTGACTCTATGTATTCCTAATACACGAATATTGATGGACACGAAACGATACTGCGGCCTCACTACTACTTTAGTGAAATCGGTATTTTGAGACGTTTTAGTGAAAAAAAGCGGGATTCTCGTCGAAATCGATGCAAACAGTAAAAAAAGTTCCGAAATGACACATGAGTAAGAGCGACCAAAAAACAAAGGTCATTCGCAATATTTTTGTTGCATCATCCCTAATTCATAGAAGAACTAGTGCGATTTCCTGTTTGTAATGTAATAGTGGTTTTTTTTTATTGCCTACCGCTTTTATTGACGATACAGCACTACGGCTAACTAACTAACTTCACTTTGGGCGTCCGGCAAGTTATCTCCAAAAAGCGGGACAAAACCATTCCCGCGCGGGACATTACAATTTTTCTTCAAAATAATCTGTATCTTCACGACATTTCTCTTATAACTCGACGACTGCGGTAGCGTCGTCGCTATCGTAGAACCGAATGGCTGCGTGAAATTTATTTAAAAAGACACGCATTTGGTGAATTTCATCATATCATGGAAGACTTATATAATGACCACATACTATTTCATGGTTATGTACGTATGAAAAGAAAAACGTTTGAATATATTCTAAACACTATACGACCTGGGCCCCTAGCCAAGTTGCAAGCGTTCTTCTTTCTGCAATCGTTAACCATAAATTCTCGTATGTCAATGCCTAATACTTTGTCTGAGATTACTTTGTCTAAGATTAGCCAATGATACACGAGAGTTTAGGCGTTAACGATTGCAGAAAGAAGAACGCTTGCAACTTGGCTAGGGGGGCTGACCTAAATACAGTAACTGGAATCACTTTGGTCCCACAAACATTTATGTTCGTGAATCAGGTTAATTAACTTTTCTACTTCCATTTCTTATGTTGGAACGTACGAATGTGTTTTAAAATCCCAACAAGTTCGGATTGTTTTCGGACGTCTGAACTATACGTACGTATACGTATACGCACGACCAGTCTGCGCGCTCCCATAGTACTTGGAATGTCAGGATCGTTCGTACGTGTTCGTACGTGTCCGCACGAGTAAAATTCGTACAAAAAACGTATCCAAACTAATCCAAAGTGCGCGCGGCCTAAGCCGTCTTAGCTAGTTTTCTTTCAATTTTCAATAAGACTGTAATAAAGAGACAAGAAGAACTAAAACAAGACAACTTGCAAAGTACTGTTGATCTTTCATTTAGTTGTTCATTTCATTTAGATGAAGATAGTTAAATATCTTCATCTAAATTATGTAGTTAAAAACTTGAATCTGTATTTCCTTCAACCAATCGTGAATTATATTCGAAATATTTAATGGAGAGATCACAAAAACGTAAATCAACGAGGTTAACCATAGACGAAGTACAACAAAATTACAGCTTCGAATATGAATAGAATTGATATTTAGAGGTAGACAAAAGAGAACAAACTATTTTTTTCACGGCCATCGCCTTAAGGAGATATAAAAAGGTTGTTATAGTTAATAATTGTAAGGTTACATTTCAAAAATTAATTCAAAAGTATTAAGAAAAGGTATGAAGTATTGAATATTCCATAGGTAGTTAGAATTTTTGGTTGGTGCTCTTTGGGGAGCTCTTGGTTCAGTAGTGGACGGAAATAGGGTGAAGAAAGACATAAAAATATGGTAGGTTTAATGTGGCGAAATAACATTTTCATTTTATTATTTTCGCCGAGTGAGTTTTAAAGAACTCCAACACTTTGATTCTGAGGAGAGCACCCGAAGATGAACGCATTTTTGTCTCTTGAGCAGTAGGCGTCCATGGCCCGCAGTACTCAAGTACTATTGTTGTTTGCCCTTTTTAACTTACTTCAAAAAAGGTGGAGGTTATCAATTCGACTTTTTTTTTGTTTTAAATTTGTTACCTCATAACTTTTGACTGGAAGAACCGATTTTGATGATTATTTTTTTATTTGAAAGCTCGTGCTTCCCATGTGGTCTCATTTCAATTTGGTCCAGTTCTTGAAGTCGGTTATTTTTTTGATAAAATTTGTGATTTAGGTTTAAAGAAGAATTTATGGATTTGTATTTTATACCATTATAATAGGTCTTTACCTATGAAATTGCCGTTTTGTATGCAATAAGTGAAAGTACTTATTTTTTCAAACTTTTTTATTTCTGTTATTCGAAGTAATCACCCATGCAATCGACGCATCTTTGCCAACGCATTGGCAGTTTATTGATGCCCTTCTTGTAAAAATCAGCTGGACGGAAGGCAACAAACTCTTCAAAGGCATTTTGTACTGCCTCTCGGATATTGAATTTTTTACCCACCAAAAAGTTGTTGCAAAGATGCGTCGATTGCATGGGTGATTACTTCGAATAACAGAAATAAAAAAGTTTGACAAAATAAGTACATACTTTCACTTATTGCATACAAAACGGCAATTTCATAGGTAAAGACCTATTATCATATTACATTACATTAAAAGCCTTTATCGAAGCACCTATGAGATGAATAGGGGTGGTTAGACTCTGTATTCTTAATGCGTCACCACATTTAACATCATCATCACACTGCCTCGGTGGCGCAGTGGTAGCGTATGCGATTGCTGTGCTTGAGGCCTCGGGTTAGATTCCCGGGTCGAACCAAATGTTTGTATGATCTGCAAATATTTATTTCGGAGTTTGGGTGCTTTCTATGTATAACATGTATGTATTTACAAAAAAAAAGTATTATATGTATTTATATCAGTTGTCTAGTACCCATAACACAAGCTCTGCTTAGCTTGGGAATAGATGGCGTTGTGTGTTAGATGTCCGAAATATTTATTTATTATTATTAATATTATCATCCCATCAACCTATTACAGTCCACTGCTGGGCATAGGCCTCTCACATTCTACGCTACTCTAGTCTAATAAAACACATAACATAAAATAAAGTATAGTTACTCGTATTTCTAAACAATCTACATGAGTCGCCTGTTGTCTAACGAATTCCCACAGTCCAAGATCTCGCAACGTATAAATGAAACTTGCTCACATAAATTTTATAGGCGTCGTTTTTTTAGCGAAAACAGTCACAATTGTAAGAAATTATCTTTAATCTTTCATGATTTTGTTTCAATATATTTCAGCTATTGCATCATTTACATTCTTTATTTATCTTCTTCTTTTGATGAAATGGCAACCAGATGGATCTCTCGGATCAGCTATTTCTGCCAATGTCAAGTGTTTATAGTCTTCATATCATAAGTCTTCAAGTCTTTAAGTCTTCGTCGTGATGAAATTGATAATAAAAAATATTAAAACCTAGTGGTTGCCAGCGGCTCCGCCCGCGTATATTGCGGTTATCGCGGTAAATAGTAGCCTATGTGTTATTCTGATGTATAAGCTATAGGTAGATATAACTGTAAAGTTTCATCCAAATCCGTTCATTAGTTTTTGCGTGAAAGAGTAACAAACATCCGTCCATCCATTCATCCATACTTACAAACTTTCGCTTTTATAATATTAGTATAGATGTGGATGAGATGAAATGGAAATTCGAAAAATCAAAAAACGATTTTCTTTATTATTTTTTTACTTGGAGTTGTCTCCAATAGTAATAGTGTCACTACTGTCACTCGATTTTCCACACTTCACATCATTACATCAACAGCCCTTACCAGTTTAGTGATAGACATAATAGACATAGACCCTTAGGAAGGAGATTTAGTGCTACTTAAACACACTGGGAGGGAGTTTATCATACATACTTCACTTATATGTATTTATTAATCCTTTTTAAATGATAAACTAAACATTAAGATTAATGTTCTAATCAATATAATAATTAAATAGTACGTCGGCTCGTTTGCCCCCTATTCCATAAAAAAACATCATATAAATAGAGGTTATCAGTACTCTCGATAGATGGCGTTACTACATCGCGATATGGTTTTAATACATTATTACACTAATTTACTATTTAAAGTTGTCTTTTTCTGAGGATCTGTGTGATTTATTGCTTGGGTTACACCCATAAGAAAATATAGTAAAGTCAAGTATGACTTGCGAAAAATGGCTGGCAGGAGTTTGATGCGAGGAGATGCATGTCTTCCAGTGGACTGCGATAGGTTAATTATGACTTATGATCAGAAACTTAAAGGTTTAAATAAAACACACAAAGGTATTTCTTTAAAAATACAAAATATTTTTATTATAGAAAATGTTTTGAGGTATATGATGACAAAAAATTAAAAACAATAACTGAATTTGACCAACTTGATTCAACTGAAACTCTTAAAAAATAATATACTTGTACTATTTGGGTTTCAACATTTGAACCTTTAACAATAAACTTTAATCTTAACTATAATTAACATTACAGTATAGAAAGAGTACGAAACGGCTATAACAGAAGTTAAATGTTAATAAATTATTTCTGAATTGCATTTAACAAAACACAATTGAGATTTTGATAAAGTAAAAATCGTGTTTTATATCTACACACAGTGTGTACATTTAAACGGGTATATTTATTAATTTTAAATTTGTGCATTTTAGTGATTACAATTTTTTTTTTAATTTAAAGGTTTCGTTTTTTTGCAATGAAAAGTAGTTAAAAAAATAATCGACCTCAGTTTCCTTTTCAAATATAAAAAAACTGTTGTTATCAACAGTAATAACTTGTTAATGGAATATGTCCACATAAATGCCTCGTTATAAGAAAGATATTAAACAACTATGAACTAAAATATATTAAAATTACAAAGTACAACTCATAAATCACTTACAATAAGCACTTACATATGCTTAAAACAGAAACACATTCTTATAATTTCTAAGAGATACATACATACACACATTTATCATGCACAATCGAAAGTTAAGAACTTAAAAACACGATCAGTATGTCACGGAAAAGTAGCTCTTAACATTCTGCATTAGACATCAATTTATCTTGGCTATGAATCAAATGACAGGCAACTTAAAAACAAAAATATGAAGACATGTTTAAAAAAAAACTGCACAGATGTCTAACAAAAAAAAAAGATTTCGATTCTGTGCATGACATTTGTTACCGATTGTCATTGTAAGTATTTTGCTCGTAAATTTATATTTTTAGGATGTTAGCGCCCTCTTATAAGCAAATTAAGAATATACACTTATCAATACAGTAAAAATCATCACAAAAATATACTTTGACCTTTAACGACTAGTGATCCACCAAAATGTGTATTAAACTTTTTTAACAAATTTTAACTTATTCAAAAAGATTTAGGTATAACATTTTTGATGCAGGTAAATAACCTACGTAAAGACATTTTATATTATTTGTAATTGAGATTCTTTTATCCACTTTTGAATGCCGCCGAGTTTAAAAATCGCTATAAAACCAAAACTTTGGTTTCTTATTATTTCAAACTTCGATCAATAATAGTACATTATTGATCGAAGATTTCAAAACTAAATTTTAAAACATTTATAAAATTTGTTCACCATTTTACAAAAATGATTTCGTTATTTAAAAAAGTAACTTAAAAAAATGTTAAATGTCACTTGAAATTTAAATTTACACCAAAAAAAGCAGCGAATTAAGAACTTATTTTTATAAAGTCGATTTAAAAGTTACATTACAACCACGAATAGCAAAAGTCAAAGTCAAATTGTAGTTGTAACAATTTTCATAGTGCACATTAATCAACATTGTATTCCTATAATAGAAATGCAATAGATTACGAAACTTTTTAAGCGGTGTTGTATACTGCTGGTTTGCGACCAGCGTCGTCCATTTTCAAGTAGTAGCTTCTGATGACGATAAAGAAGTATATGCTGAACACTGAAAAGCGAACGAATAAATTAGGAATAAGTAAATTACATTTGAAATATTTCATCGGCGCGTCTGAATGTCAAACGACTTCACTCCTAACTTCTTATACGAAATATGAATAAGGTAATCTTTCGTAGCTTTAACCAAGCTATTACTCCCTTGGTTAAAGTTGGAATTATTAAAGTCCCAACCCGAACTCGTCCTAAATCTTGGCCACTTAAAAGGCGGCAACCCACTACTCAGTTACATTCGTCGCTTGCCCTATCTCCCCTAAAAATACTATCAGAAAGAAATAAGAATACTTACATAAGTTCAAGAGATTCCTAATGATGTCACCCGCTGGGTTACCCCGTGCAATGCTCGAGATAAAGATGACAATGGCAAACAGAATGAAGATGAAGGTATAGATAAGGTAAGCCTTGACGTGCCCGCGTTTGTACTGAAAACATAAAAAATACATTGAAAATTAACTTAAACAAGCACATACATCTATCTATACTTATAATAAAAATGTAACAGGTCTAACTCTGTACATTAAAGATATTTTGTAATTTTTTTTGGGAGGGCTCTCTATGATCGATACTGAAGCCAAAACTGTAATTTTTTTCATTTTTGTCTGTCTGTTTGTCCGTCATTCTGTCTGTCTGTCTGTCTTTTGGCCGAGCATCACGCCGAAACTACTGAACGGATTCAAATGAAATTTGGCATGATTTGAGTTCATACTACGAGGTAGGACATAGGATACTTTTTATTCCGAAATTCAGTACGGTTTCCTGGAGAGAGGGGATGAAAGTCAAAATATGTACTTAGTTGTAATTCAATAACACATTTTATTCATTCTTTTTTGCTAGAAAGAAAAGTGTTTTTTTTGTCCGCAACTGTACACTGCCTGTAGGAGACAGATATGTAAATACCCCGGTACGAAGTTCTCCGGGTCAGCTAGTATATAATACGAGGGGCATTCCTTTTATACCATTGCATTCCCATCTTACCAACTTTTCCTTTTATATTAATTTCCCAATTTTCCCATCTAATTCACATGCTGTTATTTATATATAAACACTAGAATTAAATAAAATATCGCAATTTCTTGAATACAACCAACCAAAAATACAAATATATATAAAAATCCCCAATTCAAAAAGATTATTCATTTACACTTTTTTGTTGGTATAATTAAAGAAAATAACCTTGTGCAGCCCGACGAGTAACACGATTATGAAGACCAGGTTCAAAACGACGAACAACAGTATAACACCTAAAGCTGCCATGGCAATAACACCGAATGTGTGTGCATCTTCATTATCTTTTTGGGCAATTGCGACACCAGCTGCAGCCATACCCACAATCACCAGTAATGTGACTATAATATTCCATACCTGTAACAAAAACGTAGTTTTAAAATAAATAAAAAATAAAAATCTTGTCTGTATTTTCTTGTTTTATTCTTCCTTTTATCACCTAAAATTGTAGTGCCGTGATGTGGCTTAAAGGTAGCTATTCGTAATGAAATGTGTTCGATTACATTCTAATTGTGATTTTAATATATACATATATATCTAAGACTTCTAATTGGCCTTCTAGTTACTGTAAAAGATCTTCCATGTAATTATTGAAAAAATTTTTTTTATTAAATTATTGAAAGAAATTCATTTGTCTTAATTTTTACCATGAGTGGTAGAATTTTTTGAGTGGGACCAAACAAGAAGCATGGCCTTACAAATTAAAATTGTTTTTCCAAATTGTTTCATAAGGTCCCGTTGCACCGGTTACAGATAAGTTTCAGATAGCTTATGTGATAAATAATTTGATGTGTCTTCCATATAAATTGTGCTAAACCATCTGTCAGGTAAGCTATCCGCAACTTATATGTAACCTGTAAAACAGGGCCTAAATGTTTTGATTTCTGAGAGACCAAGCACAAAATGTTCTGATTTCTGAGGGACCAAGCACAAAAATAAAAGCATCTGAAAAGATTTACCATTTCTGGTTCAGTTAAAATATACAATTGGTTCGATTCTCAGCTAGATTTCTTACCAGGTTCAAATAACCGATGATGAGGGAGCCAGTCCTTAGTTCCACACAGAAACAGCACTTATTGACTTCGAACGCCATTTTTCAGCTGCAACAAAGACAACAATCAAGTCATTTTTTTAAAATAATTTTGCTCACATAAACAGAATTGGTGTTAATTGAAAATGAAATGGGAAATTTGGAATATTGGGATATTAGTAAAAGGGAAAGTGAGTTAGATAGAAAGGCAATAAAAAGATTATTATTTATACGCAAAAATTGGCAAGACTGTAACCCCGTCAGGATCGTATACGTAGAACTCGTCCAAGGATCAACAAAAATTTTCAATTCAGTCAAAATAATGTCAATTTCTATGCAAATAAAATGGCAATTTATTCATAGCAAACTAAGTTCTATTTCGTTAAACATAATTCTGTGTCCATTTCATTATCGCGAAATAAAATAATGTACATTTTCACGAAACAACATCTGACAATATTTTACACTAATCACTCAGGCAGGTGTAAGCTCGAACAAGGTGTGGCAAAGTGAGGCGAGGCGTAATAAATCTAAATAGGGCATCGTGTAGAATGTATTTACTTTTTTCTTTAAAGTCTGTTTTAATTATTTCATAGACATTACATAATTATTTAATATAGTCATTTTTACATACATTGCACGTTTGGCCGTACTGCGCCGAGAGTTTTGAGTTTAAACCCTACATGGGAACAACACTATATAATTTAATATGATCCACGAATTGTTGTTTTGAGTTTGGCTGTTCTATGTGTCCCTTTCATGTATGTTTGTAAAGTCCCCGCGATACAGGAATTTATATTGCTAATGCGGGAGTTGTCTTTTTTTTATATATATGGGCCGGCTCGACCGGAGTGATATAACTGCTTAACAAGGAACAATTGAACCCAACCCAAGTATCGTTTTTTTTGCTTTGCATATTAATATTGTATATTCCTTCATTGATTAACATCGAGTAAGTGAGGTTACAAGAAGCACAACCCTTTCTCCACTCCATATATCTTTTGGTGCAAAAGACCGAAACATTGTTCTCCCACGATTACATACTACTCACTCACTCTAGTCATGAAATCAAACTAAATATAAATCACAAAATTCTGAATTATTTCAATACACTAAGAAAACTGAAATTTCAATGTAGTGCCATAAATGAAGCGATTTATTTTACGATTCACCCCATAATTCGTAATCAAAATCAAAAAGTTTTTATTTCAAGTAGGCCTTTCCAGGCACTTTCAAAACGTTTTATTGAGAATTCAGTGCTCGGTTCCAGAACTTCATTCCATTGGAGAAGAACCAGCAAGAAATTCCATAATGATAAACAAGACTGCACGGTTGGCCTAGTGGTTTAAGCGGTCGCCACGCCGCTTACTACTGCGCCAAGTGTTGTGGGTTCAAATCTCACATGGGACAGCACTTTGTGTATCCACAAATTGTTGTTCTGAGTCTGGGTGTTCTTTTGTGTCCGTTTCATGTATGTTTGTAAAAGTACCCCGCCACACAGGAGGTATATTCCAAATGAGGGTATTGTCTTTAAATTTTTTTTTTCTCTTTTGTAAAAACAGATTTACAATTTCCGAGTATACTCTTATTATTTTTTATTTATGGAACAAAAATATTATAAATTAATTAGCAAAATTAATAGGTACCTAATTTTCGAAAATAGAAAACAAAAATCACCCTAGGGAAAAATAAATATTTAAGAGAAATCTGTACATTCACTGAGATTTACGCACATGTACAACGGAATAGTTTAGCTAAGTATCTATCGCTAGGCTAATATAAAATCATAACCCTCCTTTGGCTTTGCCGTAGTCGGGTAAAAATAAACAACAACAACTAACAATTAAAACTATCAAACAATGTGATACCAAAATGTGTCTTTATTGAATCCATTATGAGAATAGCGATTACGTCAGTTAATTGTGTAGTGACCTTGGGCCCACACCAGGGCAAATCGCTCTGTATACGGGTGACCTTCACGAGAACAGGTTTCAACAGTCTGGTTGTATTCAATAAGCATGGCTTTTGTATGTGGGCATCTGCTGTGTTTTGTTTTATTTTTGGCGAAAGATTCGCACTGTTTTGATGGCTATAACTAAAAGTATTTTTATATTGTTAGTGGCCAGATACATGCATAAATTATTTTACTCTTAAATCCATATGGTCCGGGATCCCCGGAACAAATTTTACAAGTTATTAATATCAAGCTAAATTTTCGTGAGTGGATTCATTTTGATGAGGGGTCCACCTTTCAACTTACAAAAATTTTTGATTGTGGTAGCTAACAGGGCTAGCAGGGAAAAAATACTTTTGAGCGTAGGGCCGGAATAACGTACCACGCAATTTGTAAGACAATGTGGCTGTTAAATTATATAAATATTAACTAACAATATTACATAATGGAAACAAATATTTGTCCTACAAAATATATGGTTCCAACATAATATATCGATAACGAGGTCATCAGAAAGGAAACTAACTAGCTGATTTTTAAACAGTTACTTAGATGGAGGAATGCCTTGCAATATCGGGCTCAGAATCGTATTCCGAATATACCTACATCGATGAAATATTAGCTGAAAAGTCATAGTTCACCGAAAAACGGTTTGCCATTAACACCCTTCGTCCGAAAGCGGTTCTCCAAATCATAGTTCACCGACAAACGGTTCGCCAAAAACACCCTTCGTTCGTAATAATCGTAGTCAGTTCTCCATAATGAACGATTTACCGAAAACCCGCTTCGTGCGTAGTTGGTTCCACAAATCGCAGTTCACCGACGAACGGTTCGTTATAAACATCTTTGAAGTTTCGCCTATGATATCCTTTATTCATGGTCATTATTTTATATGTTTACACGGATTTATTAGAGGTTTTAAGCAAAGCTTGCACAGGTCAGAATCCCATACTAATTCATAATGAATAACAAGCCTCATTCGCGGAGAAAAAATATAATTATGGTCTGTGTTTATTTATTTTTTTCAGTGGCAAAAACACTCGGATATATTATTTTCATATGCAACCGCGGTAACAGTAAAAGTTTGTTTTATTAGCACTAGAAAATGTTTAGTAAGCACTGATTAAATTGCACCACATTTTTGCCGCAGAGAAGGTGGATCTTTCTTATAAACGCATAAAAAGTAAAGCACACTTTAGTGTGCTTTAGAAAGATTTATATTACTTTTATAGACTCTATAATAAATTATTTAGTCTGTAAAACTAACAATTGATGTTACCAGTTTGCGCTTAATTGGTTTTAATTAACGACTGTACTGCAGAGTGCGAATGTGCATGCATGTTGGGTATGCAGAGTTTGTATTTATTTTATTACCACGTACATTTTGTACGAATGACAATGGTTTAAACGCTCGGACTTTCTGTCGAAAGAAAATAATTCTGTTTGGCTACAGTCAGTAAGTCAAACAATATCCCTTTTATACCTAACCCACCTTTCTTATCTATATTTCTTTTCCATGTACCCAATTTTCCCACTTAATCCTTTAAGTGTTTGGTTGATGGCACTACACTTACTCATATTACCTAAGTAAATATCGTTTCATATACCTCTACAAACTACTTCGCGGATTTAAATAAAGAAATAAAAACACATTGAGAACGCAATTGTTTCGAGTTCATAATCAATTTGTTTGAATTAAATGCACCAAGGTGATAAATGCATTTAGTTTGCATTTAAAAACATGTGATTGGTTAACTTTTGCTATTAATATTATTACAAAAAAGGTTTTAATTAAACAACTTTTGATGTATTTAACTACTAAAATAATTAAAACAGTATTTTATCGATCTTATCGACGAGACCTCTCCTATTAGTGACTATTAATATTATAAGAAAAATAAATAAATATTTTTAGACTTACTAAGCAGCTTGTATTATGGGTACTAGACAACTGATATAAATACATTATATACTTTTTAGAGCCTACATACATATAATACATACACTCAAACTCCGAAACAAATTTTTGCAGATCAAACAAACATTTGGTCCGACCCGGGAATCGTAACAAAGATTTCAAGCACCGCAGTCGCATACACTGCCACTTCGCCACAGAAGTAATTAAATTAGTTCACAGTCAGTATAGTTGCAAGTCAACAGTAGTACTACTACTGTTGACTTGCAACTGTACTGACTGTCCTCTATACTGACTGACCTCAATATATCCACTACTACTGTAGTAGTGGATATATTGAGGTCTTTCCCCACTTTGTCTTAATCACTTTCCTATTAAGTAAACCGTACCGTACCGTAAAAAGACTTAAAAAGATAGTCACACTTCAGGTAGTTCTAGAAAATAATTTCCTTTAGACTTTATGAAAAGTAGATTCGCCAAATGGTTGAAGCTATTGTGGGTTCTTAGAACAGGCTAATTCTTTTTTAGTTACGGGTCTGTAGCAATAGAACTTTTCTTCGACTTGACATACGTCCAATCATCTACTTTTCTGGGGTTTTTTGGAACGAAGTTCCTTATGGGGTGTTGTGGAGGGGTACTCTAGCCGGCAAAAAACGTCCGTAACGTTAAAAAAACGTAAGATTTTATGTATAGTCTAGTATTACGGCTATACAGTGTCTAATGTATGGTCCACGTGATGACTCTTATTATTATTGCAGTTTGTTGTATATTTTTATAAATCATTGTAAATTAAATAAAGGTGTTAAGATTATTCTGTAAAGTTGTTTTTTTGATTTTTATGGATAAAAATCATAATAAAAATGTATACACGAATAACTTTGTTCTTTAGGTATTTCTACTTGGAACAGAACTATAAATTTATATTTTTTAATTATGGAACTTAGTTCCTATCTGGTGTCCCACGACACCACATGGTTTTTTCTATATATTTGACGATTTCACCTAGGAAGGTCTTCAGCTAAGAATTTCCTTAAACACTAAGGGCAATGGCACTTAAATATACTTTCGTTCGTTCAAACTGTTCTGTGGTTCAACCCTTAAATCCTTAATAGTACTTTGACCTATTGAAGCTTATAGTTTGGTTCAGTCAAATGTTCGTATATTTCCAAATATGCGTGCGAATTTTCATTAATTTAATGTAGAAATTACGTGTTTGAACAGAATTTCAAACATTAACCTTGAAATGGTTATCTGATGGGTGCGTGGGCTGTTGTTACATACATATAATATCTTAATCCAACCGGTGTAACCAGTTCGGGCGTCTTTTGGAAACTTGAATACATTGTAAACAAAAACTAGAATTCAGTTCGTCTCGTAAATTAGTTTGGCACTGAATCGCAGACTAAGATTTATGCCAAGTCTAAAGCTCAAAAAATCAAATATGTACAAACGTGATTATGAGAAAAAGGTTGCAATTTATTTACACCACTATTGTGTAAAATACAGCCCTTTATTGCCAACCAAAACACTGAAATATCGATTGATAATTTTCCAGGAATTCTAAAACAAGTAAAAAGTCATTACAAGAAAAAAAACTGGTTGAGATGAATACTTCCCTTCTCCATGATTCCATGGCCAATAGGAAGTAAAGCATACAAGCACTCACTAATTAATTTAAAACTTAGAAAAAGCCAGTTTTTTTATGGTATAGGCGTAATTGAATAAGTTGTTATTTATTTATTTATTCAATCAACTGTTATCAGCTACTGGCACAGAATAACTAATAGTTGCTACTGGGCGTATGTTTTTAAAACTGATAGAGTTGACAATTATAAATCAGAAAGCTTGTTTTGAAACATTGTAAGATAATATATCAGTGTTAAAGTTTGAGATTATCTAATGACCTTTAAACTTAGATATGCCGAGACAAACATGGTTGAAAATACGATTAAGTATAATATATAATTGTAATGTAGTTAATCCGTCGTTAAAGTAGGGACATATTTATTAACCCGTTTTATAAGTCAAGGGCGGCATGTGCCTAATGCCCGCAGATATTTATTTTAAAACATATTACCGTGGGAGAGCCACGCTTCGGCATGAATGTGCCGACTCGACCGGAGTGATACCACGGCCTCACAGAAAACCGGTGTGAAATAGTGCTTGCGATGTGTTTCACCGAGTGAGTGAGGATACCGGAGGCCCATACCCCAACCCCCCTCCCCCTATCTCCCCCCCCCCATCCCCCAAAGGCCGGTAACGCACTTGTGACGCCTCAGTGTTGCGGGTGTCCATGGGCGGCGGTAATCGCTTACCATCAGGCAATACGTCTGCTCGTTTGCCGGACTATTCCATAAAAAAAAAAAAAAAAAAAAAATGAAGGCTCTATGAAATGTCAATACTAATAATATAAATTCGATAATACCTCTGTCTGTCTTTCTGTCTGTTACGATTTCAAGGCTCAACCTCTTAACCGATTTGAATAGATTACACTCCGGAGAAAGAAATAGGCTACTTTTTGACGCGATCACATTCATGCGGGCGGAGCCGCGGTTAAAAGCTAGTACTAAATATACTATTAGTGTTTTTAACGGACTTCAAAAAAGGAGGAGGTTCTCAATTTGATTGGTATTTTTTTTAATGTATGTACACTGATTACTCTGCCATTTGCGGACCGATTTTTTGTTAAAATTTTCTTGTGCGTACCTGTAATGGGCACGCATACTAGGAAATATTTCTGTGTATTTTAAGAGAGTGTCGGATTCGGATGTGTGCTGTTGGTATACCATTCATATAAATAAATACAATTTTCATTGAACAACTTAAATATGCTGTTTTGTTGCGTAATTTTTAATGCCTATGCCTAATTTTAATCAGTTAAATATGTGTTCAAATCTCTAGCTTATCTTAACTTCTCAAGACGGATAAGACTAATCTCAAAGAAGATTAAATAGCCCCTAAAAAGTATTTAGAACAATTGCCAATTTATTTGATTATTTTCAATTGAAGTAAATTGGCTTCTAACATTTGATGATCGCGAATATTTTTTTAGATAAATATTTCACAGATAATATTAAAACAATTTAGGTAAACCCATACATACGTCCTAATATTACACGCTTTTTATTAGCTTCACTTGTATATTTGTTTATAACCGACTACTTTGGACTTGATTTTGACCCAATTCTAAAGGTCAGATTTCATTTAAACTTAGTAGACTTACCGACCGATGACAATATAATAATTTGAAAAAAAAAGTTTAAAAAACTAAAAAATTCAAAAAATACTTCGAAAGTTACTCTATTTCCCTGTAAGGCTAAACCGTAGTGCTTTAAGGTGCTCCCACACAGCAGTTATATAACGTTATAAAACATTGTGTAACACGATAACATTTTATAACATTTGCTACAACATGTTATAAGTTGTTACATGATGTTGTATAACATCAGAAACATTTTGTAACTTTTGTTACAATTTGTTAAAAACTTTATCCAACATTCTCTAACATTATATAACATTTTATAAAGTTGTGTAACACGTAAACATTTTATAACATTTGCAACAACATGTTATATGTTGTTACATGATGTTGTATAACATCAGTAATATTTTGTAATTTATGTTACAATTTGTAAAAAAATGTTATCCAACATTCTCTAACATTATATAACTGCTGTGTGGAAGCACCTGTAGCCGTAAAAGCGTAACAGACAAACTGACAAAGCTACGAATTTCGAATGATAGTCGATTTTAAAATATTATTAGGGATCGAAATTGTCTTTGCAATGATTATTTTATCCACGAGTTACTTTATTAATATTCAAGCAAGTAACAACGTGTGGCGACCTCCACATACAGCGCAACAACAATATAACATACTACAGCGCCACCTACCGAAGATACGTCGAACTACAGAGTAACTAAGGAAACGTAGAAACTACCAATCTTAAATCGCGCAATAGAAGTTCTCGCGCCGATTATCATATATACACCATCCCAACATCAGCCGTTGGGCCGTGGCCCGCCAGGCATCACCACCTCGCCTGGTCGGAGGATCCTCCTTTTGTGTTAGAGGGACATCACAACCGTTCCTCCACAAACGAAAGGATTTAACAGTAGTAGTAGACTCACACAAATCTATGTTATGTATAATAATCGAAATCACAACACAATTCTCCCTCTCTTTCTCTCATTATTTTCTCAGCTTCTAAAGATTAATTAATTTAAGAGTTCTCTGTGAAGCGTTTGTATGTGAACTCTCTAACAGAATTGTCAGGGAGTCCTTAATTTAGTCAATTGTTCAAAATTGTAGTAACCGTCGCGTATCGTTGGGCCTACTGAGTGACTAATGCTGGAGTTTTCGCTTAGTCAGTTCTTTACATATTTTTTCTGCTTGCCTAAGTGATTCTTCTCTGCCGAATGAAAAGCATGAGTGGTCGACATACTCATTGCGAATGCAGACAAGCAAGTAATGCAGCATGACGACCCATACTATGGTAATGGTAGCCTATTGAGATACTTTTGCATCATTGAGCCTCCGGTCTCGCACCCACCTAACACGAGTACACGAATGCTGTCATTTTATGTTGGTCTTCCGTGTAAGGGTACTACCGTCCCCGTCGAACCTTGAATAATTTTTGTGTGAAAATACAAGCATCCATTCGTCACAAACCTTAGCATTCATAATATTTATAGACTGCACGTTTGGCCTAGTGGTTTAACCGTCACCACGCCGTTTCCTACTACGTCAAGTGTCGTCGGTTCAAATCCCACGTAGGACAACACTTTGTGTGATCTACAAATGGTTGTTCTGAGTCTGGGTGTTCTTTGTGTCCGTTATATATATGTTTGTAAAGTCCCCCGCGACACAGGATTTATTCCTAGTGCGAGTGTTGTCTTTTTAAAAAAGAAGAAAAACAATCCCCTTACCAGTGGCGATAAACATACTTATGTATTTCTGAATGAATACATTCGTAATATAGATAAATAACAAACAGACACAACACAAATGTTCGTGCTAATCACACAATACTGTTATGATATATAAACAACAAGATTATTTTGGCTAAAGTTTATCAAGAAAGATGAACTTTGCATCGCTTCAGGTCAAACGTAAAGGTAGTATGAAAATAATTTATGTTCAAGAATAAGTTTTTGGGTGATATTAATTTGAACTGGGGTTCGGTTTCGAGTGATATTAATTAAATGTAAACAATATAAAAGTTATGTAAACTTTATTCAATTTTAGTAGAAACTTATGAAAACTAATTTCAAAAATAAATTAAATTAAAAACTTCAGAAATTGAAAATAAATAAAATATGAAATTAAAAGGGAAAATAAATCACTAAACAATAAGGAATTTTATGATATTTCTCGTTAAGATATTAGGTTCATTAAGATAAAAATAGAATTATTTGTAAATTAGTTTTTGACGATAGATAAACATGAATGTAAAATTAATTTGACCAAAATACAGAAACATGAATAAAACATGACTAATCAATACAATACAGGAAGAATATATTTCCTACTTTTGAAAAACCAATCTTATGTTCTACCTAATACGGTTTTAAGTCGTTCGTATAAATTATATAAAATATTTTCACAGGATTATTTACATTCGTAACAACATTGTTATGATGTCAACTTATCATGGTCTGTCAAATAAATAATAAATTAAGAAATTGAAAAAATATTTTTTCCTCACTGAATAAAATTAATTTAATTGAATATTTTAATGTAATGAGAAACTGACAAATATTTTTTAGGCGAGTTATAAATTAATAAAAATGATTAATTGCACAAAACAATAATAAATTAAAGTATTGTTATAGTGAAAAATATTTTATTATTTGAAACTTGACAATAAATTAAGAAGTGATATTTTCAAAATTAAATTATTTTTATTTAAATTAATTTATACTATTATTATTAAGAGGTACGGTTTGTGAGTTTGAAACGGAAAATTTCTGGATCAACTGAACCGATTTTGAAAATTCTTTTATATAGAAAACCACATTATTTGTTGGTATTATAGACTATTATATAGTAATTAGTAGAGTATTTATTATTTAATGCTAGAGATTTGCTTGAAAATGTTTAACGCCAAACGAAGTGGGCACGGTCAGATAGCTGTATAAATCTATACTAATATTATAAAGCTGAAGAGTTTGTTTGTTTGTTTGAACGCACTAATCTCAGGAACTACTGATCCGATTTGAAAAATTCTTTCAGTGTTAGATAGCCCATTTATCGAGGAAGATAGATAAATAGATAGATAGAAAACTCTTTATTTGTACACCGTATTACAGATTTAAAATAAAATACAGAAAATGACGAATGAATAATGTACAAAGGGCTATATATCATAAGGAAGGCTATATATCATCACGCTAAGACCAATAGGAGCGGCGCATCAATGAAGAATGTTACAAAAACGGTGGAAATTTATTACGCTACGGGTAATAGGAGACGTAAACGACGTTACGTGGGTCAGCTAGTATAGCTATATATATACGTATTGATGGTAGTCGTCAATCAGTTAGTAGGAATATTTTTCATCATAGAAGAACTGAGCTTTGGTAAATATGGGCTTGTCTTACTGGAATCATATCAAGGGCTTACAGAAAACCATGCAACCAACTTGCGGGGAGGGAAAACTGAACTCTCAAAGAGTAAGCAACAATGCACTTATGGACCTTAAATTCTATTTGGTTGTAGTAGTAACTCAGTTAGTAGGAATATTTTTTCATCATAGGAGAACTGAGCTTTGGTAAATAAGGACTGGTCTAACTGGAATCATATCAAGGCCTTACAGAAAACCATGCAACCAACTTGCGGGGAGGGAAAAGTGAACTCTCAAAGATTAAGTAACAATGCACTTATATGGGTCTTAAATTGCATTTGGTTTTAACTAACTAACGCCAACCAGTAGATACCATCTTCCATGGTCACAGTAACAACAGTCAAAAGTGCCTTAACTTCTTTTGAGTCCTTCCCTAGAATCAATACTCCTCGTGTTTGGTTTTTAATACCTCACTCACTTAGTAAAAAGCAACAAAAATAGTGCTTAACACTAAGTACCTGGATACCTCGGTATTTTTTTGGTAATTTTCTAAAAATGAATCCTAGCTAGATCAAGTTATCGACCCCGAAACCTCCTGCAATATGCAATTTGGGGCATTTTCGAGGTTCAGATTATGAGGCCGTGGGATTACACCGGTGGTCGAGCCGCGATCGTCAGGCTGATCCGGCCACATGGAATTTGGTACTGAGATTTGTATTAATCTAATGTACTCCTTGAAGACCTTGACACAAACATAACCTTACTTGGTTTCAACGTACCTCTTGTATATAAAAGATGCACTTATTAGGGGTCGGGCCAGTAACAAAGAGCGTAATTCACCCAATCAAAGTTAAAAAATCACTAAACAGTCACTTATACACATATAAAAGCACAATGATGCAGGAGCATCTCAATAGACATAGGGTTACAATGCTGCATTGTTGCATTGTCTGCATTCGCAAAGAGTATGGTGACCACCACTCTTGATTGGTGATTCTGCTCATGCTTTCCATTAGGCAGAGCAGAGTCACTTTGGCAGGCTTATATTATAAAAAAGAACAAAACAACTCACTACCATTACCGAACTTTCGCGCTGATAACGCGCACTGTCCACAGCTTAAAAGCTTTCTTCCCTGAAAACCCATATTTTTGACTTTAGTCCTAGTCGGACTCATTTCTCATCTCTCTCATCCCAGTCTCTCTCTCTTCTCAGTCTTCTCTCTTATCTCTAATTGACTCATCTGTTCTTTCCACAGGTTCTTTCCCCCCATACCATAACAAAACAGTTTTATTGACATACCATAAGAATCAGAGTGTGGTTTTTATGTAGTACCATTTTGACCTGCTTCCATGACCTGGTTTGTGAAATGTGTGCTCTAATTTCATTTATAGTATCCATTGCTTCATGGTGCGTCATGGGAAACACAGCTTTGTTCATAACTTACTTTGAAATTTCGATGACGTTATCTTATTTATTTAAGCCGCTGTCTTATCACTTTATAATTATAAAGTCTGTTTAAAAGCAATTATGTTCATCTTTAAAGATGATTGAGAATTAATTAATACGTGAGACGCTTTTATTTCTTTTAGAACATGAATATCTTGTTGAGACTAATTGATTGGTTAATATTCTAGTCGACAAGTTGAAAATGGTGTAAAATAGAGACATTGCTCTTAAAATTATGTGTGATAGCTCATTGGATCCGGAATGACGCCTAAAAAATGCGCCAAAAGCGTGTATTAGCACATTAAAAATTGAAAAAGTTATAAACAATCAAAGATTTAAAAAAAATGGCATTTCGTTTTTTGCCGATATTTCATAAACTATTAATATTTAAGAAATTTAAAAAAAAAGATTCTGAAAGAGGAGGAAATTTATAATAAAAAAACTTCTAGCTCCCGGAACTCTATCTCCTTAATTTATAATTTTAATTTAATGCTGAAAATGGGCCTCCGCGCGCGCGCGGCTTCAAAAGCGAGTACGACACATTGATTAATTTATTTAAGGTATTGAATAGTTTTTTAAAATTTGAAAAAATATGGTATATTCTGAACACTATAAAAACTTGAAAATAAAAAAAAAACAGTGGAATACGTACAAGTGAGTTTAATTCTAGACTGAAATAAATTTGTAATTCATCGTACCGAACCTAGAGCGCGTGAAAGCGCGAATTCAACTCGCACTTATCTATCCAGTTTTTTACTCGATTTTATCATATTTATATATATAAAAATTAATCATAGTATTTTTATTTTAGAATATGAGGTACACCTACAATGTTTATATCTGGGATATCTGCATCAGTGAACGGTTGGTTGGGAATGCACGCAGCTGGCAGTAAGCCCGCTGGCATTAATCAACTATAATAGATTTATTTTAATACTCATATTCCTAGCCTTTATTATTCCCAAGATTTGGGGTCGACTACTAGTTCAACCGGTTTTACCCGAATATCAGTTTTTACACGGAGCGACTGGCATCGGACCTCCGTAACCCTGAGGGTGAACTGAATTCGAAGGTTGAACTAGCTGTCAGTATATTTCCCGAAGAGGTACGCGAGTGGCGTGAAGCCGCCCGTCGAGCCACTATGGACAGATGGTCGTTCCGGCTGGAGACTCCACGCGCTGGCTTTGCCGCCGTGGAGGCTCTCCAGCCGGTCATCCTCGAGTGGGCAGGGTGGCAGCACGGGACCCTTTCCTTGCGACTGACGCAGGTCCTTTCCGGGCACGGTTGCTTCGGGAAGTTTTACCGTGGGAGAGCCACGCTTCGGCATGAATGGGTTCGACCGGAGTGATACCACGGCCTCACAGAAAACCGGTGTGAAATAGTGCTTGCGCTGTGTTTCACCGGGTGAGTGAGGAGGTATCCTCACTCACCCGGTACGGAGGCCCATACCCCAACCCCTCCCCCTCTCTCCCCCCCCATCCTCCAAAGGCCGGTAACGCACTTGTGACGCCTCTGGTGTTACGCGTGTCCATGGGCGGCGCTAATCGCTTACCATCAGGTGATACGTCTGCTCGTTTGCCAGGCAATTCCATAAAAAAAAAAAAAAAAAAAAGTACCTGCACTCGGTCGCTAGGAGGGAATTGAGTCCCGCCTGCCACCACTGCGACTGCAGTGAGGACTCGGCCCAGCATACGCTGGCGATCTGCCCCGCATGGGCGTCGCAGCGTCGGGCCCTCACTGCAGTCATCGGAGGAGATCTCTCGCTACCGGCCATCATACGCTCCATGGCCGGTAGCGATAGCAGTTTTACCGCGGTCGCAACCTTCTGCGAAGATGTCATCTCGCAGAAGGAGGTGGCGGAAAAGGCCCGGGAGGACGACATCCACTCGGACCCAATCCGCCGCCGGCGAACCGGGCGGCGGAGGCGCGCCTACCAGCGCCTCATGCCACCCTGAGGGTGGCCGCGGATGGTCGGGACGGGTTTTCCCTTCCATCCGCTCTAATGGCCACCCGCGAGGGGGCGACGTACGCGTGTGCCGTACGTCGCCTTAATTGAGAGTCCTACAGGTGACGGTGCCCGCTTCAATGCGGGCGAGCGCTGGGAGGGGTCCGGACGTGTTAATAACTGCAGTTCCCGGATTCCTCCCTTCACAGGCGCAGAGTGGCACACCGTGTGGTTTTAGTCGGTTCGAGTCCGACACACCGCCCCGCCGCAAACCCCGGTGGGGTGACGGTCCGAGGGGATTACCACACGTTAAAAAAAAAAAAAAAGCTGTCAGTATATTTGAGGACACTGACTTCCCAATAACGATTGCCATAGATATATGTTCATGACAACCGGGACCACGAAGCAAAAACGTGCTCTCCGAGGCACGGCCGAACGGGCGGGAAACACCCCCATCTTCCATACTCCGGGCTTCTATTATGAATTTCTTGTAAGAAAAATCCAACAGCAGTCCGACCCGGTAATTGAACCCGAGACGTCTTGATCTGCAGTCGCTTACGCTAACTACTAGAACAACGAGGCATCTCATATTTATTTCAGTACGAGACATATTAAATTAAGAAATAAGTAGATATTTAAATTTAACTTTTGATAATAGAGAAACTTTATTTAAAGTTATACTAGCGACCCGGACCGACAAAGCCCGGAAGCCTTTGAAATTCTCGGATCTCTCTACTATGATATGCACCCATTACACATATAAAGCTTCCTCTTGAACCACTCTATCTATTCCTGAAAAATGCATTAAAATCTGTTGAGCAGTTTAAAACATCTAAGCGAACAGATAGCGGAAGTGACTTTATTTTAGACTATGTAAATTTACATACATTTATCAGTAGTTTCATTTTCATTTATGGTTCCTGCCCTGCTTCAAATCGCCAGAGCGTAATATTCTATAGCTTGCATGATAGCTAAATTAATTTTCTATTTAATGCAAAAAGAACCATCTAAATCAGACAAACGATTTCCGAGATAATCGCGTTGAAACTACCAAACACTATTTAACTTAATTCTTTTGAATAACGATTACAATAATTATATATTTATAGATTCTATTTAGAAAATAAATGTTATTTAAATATAAGTAAATTAAAGGAATGAATCAGTATGAATACTAAACAATTTTCATGTTAACTTAGTACGTATGTACAATATTTGTAAATTATAAAGAACCTACGGCATGAAGGGCCGGCTTTACCGTGGGAGAGCCACGCTTCGGCATGAATGGGCCGGCTCGACCGGAGTGATACCACGGCCTCACAGAAAAGGAGTGAGTGAGGATACCGGAGGCCCATACCCTAACCCATCCCCCTTCCCCCCCCATCCCCTAAAGGCCGGTAACGCACTTGTGACGCCTCTGGTGTTGCGGGTGTCCATGGGCGGCGGTAATCGCTTACCATCAGGCGCTACGTCTGCTCGTTTGCCGGTCTATTCCATAAAAAAAAAAACTTTGACACAAACCTAAAGTTCTAAACCAACCGTAATGACCAATGACGTATAGCAGACCAAACCTCATATAAGAAGAAGGCTATGTCCAGAACTGGACTTTTAGACCATAATCATGATATATGTTTATCTATTACTATACTCTGTCCATTCCTTTATTTTCTTTTTGACAGTTCAAGAAATTTCGATTACCGATTCGATTTGAAATGAAAAGCGATTTTATTTATGAAGAACTTGCAATCGATTAAATTAAATATTTTTAGTTTAAATATTAATTTTTCCTTCATTAGTTTTTTATATTATGTAAGAAATAAACAAAAATATAAATAATAAATCAGTAAATTAGATGAATGAACAGAGTTATTGTTCTTTACTATTGGTTTGATCCTAAATTCCAAGATTTCAACTTAATTCCTTGCAAATAATCAATCTTGGAGTCATAGATACTATTTTTATTTCCTTTTTTATTAAATTTACAAAAAAAATACTCACATGAAGTCAAATTATTTTTATCTTATGATCGATTTATCGTATTTCAAGTACTGTTTTATAGTCTGTGGTTGTTTGTTATGCACCACAGGCCACTTTACTAAAGTACCGTCACCGTCAATAAAGTACGACATTACTGTAGTACATTATTCCGAGAAAAAAAAACCAGTAATTTATAGGCGTGAGCTGTCAAAAAGAAAATAAACGAATGGACAAAGTATAGCTTGTTCATCTATTAATAACTCAATAAATGTACTTGGATAGTACATTTATCGAGGAATATATTATATCATCACGCTAAGACCGAGCGGAGCGGAGCGGAGCACCAATGAAGAATGTTACAAAAACGTTTTTTTTTTTTTTTTATGTCTGGCCCGCCAAAATGACTCTACTCTGCCTGATGGAAAGCATAACATTTTTTTACGCCAAGGGCAATAGGAGACGCAAACGACGTTGCGTGGGTCAGCTAGTAGATTATAATTTTCGTGTCACGTTCTCGCACACTATGAAGTCCGAAAATATGTAACCGATTTGCACGTTTTTCTAAATGGGTTTTTTGCTGGCTTGTCCAAGATAGGATAGTTAACATCACGCCTAGACGAATAGGAGCCCAACATGATTGAAATAAGTATGAATAGAATACACAGCTTCAGACATGTGTTCATGTCATTGAACTCCTATTTACTACAATGATTTTTAACCTACTTCAAAAAAGGAGGCGGTTCTAATTTGACCGTATATATGTTTTTTATGTGTGTACGGGGATAACTTCGTCGTTTATAAATCGATTTTGATGATTCTTTTTTTAATGGAAAGGTGATGTCCCAACGGTGGTACCATGATAAGGACATCAAGATTGATGATGGCATCCAAGAGAAATCGAGTCGAACCTTGAAGTCGGTTTTTGATTTTGTTAAATTTTTACTTGTGATATAAACATTGTGTATATAAGTGTGTTTGTTCATCCTCTATCTGTAGATATATTTATACTTTTAGCCGTTAACGATCAAATAATGATAAGTGACCATTAAGAAAATATTTTCCTTTACACCAGTTTTCAACGAGGTCTCTGCCAATCAAGCCGGCCCAAATATGGCGATGTATAACACTAGATCTTGACATAGTCTAACAAATAAGTTCAATGTCAACACCTATTATCGAAACAGTCATCTAAACAACAATACATATATAACCTATACACAATAGTCCGGTCAATTTAGACATTCGAAGTTACCTAAATTCCCACCAAGCTGAAAATCGGTAAGATTGTTTAAAATATCATTAAAAGCAAAATTTGAAAGTTCCCCATCTTTCCCCTCTAAGGAAAAAAAAATATTCAAGGTCAATGGTCAAAAAAAATAGTTTTTCGCGATTTTCAGCAAAACGGTAAGTTTACCTTAAACAAAATTGTAGATCATAAAATTATCTAAATAATTTATCAAAACTTTTTATTCTACGAGCCTCCGTTTCTGAGATATAACGATCCAAAAAGTTTTTTTTGTTTTACAAAGACAACTCCTGCACTAGGAATAAATCCTGTGTCGCGGGGGACTTTACAAACATACATGAAACGGACACAAAGAACACCCAGACTCAGAACAACAATTTGTGGATCACACAAAGCGTTGTCCTACGTGAGATTTGAACCCACGGCACTTGGCAAAGTAGGAAACGGCGTGGTGACCGTTAAACCACTAGGCCAAACGTGCAGTCGAAACAACTTTTATAACTTTTTAAATGGTTATATCTCAGAAACGGTGGCTCGTAAGAAAAAAAAAAATTATACATTTTTTAGATAATTTTATGATCTACAATTTTGTCCAAGCTACTTTTATGATAAAACTTATCGTTTTGCTGAAAATCGCGCAAAACTAAATTTTTTGACCTTTGACTTTGAATAAAAATTTTTCCTTACAGGGGAAAGATGGGGAACTTTCAAATTTTGTTTTTAATGATATTTTAAACAATCTTACCGATTTTCAGCTTGGTGGGAATTTAAGTAACTTTACTCTTATTTTTTGGTCTAATTTGACCGGACTACAAGTTATACAATATACATATGCAACAGTTTGTAGCAGCCGTCTCGCCATTTTGGCGCCCCTTCGTCATTGACGTTCATATTCGTAATACGCAGTTACAGAGTTCATTTACACTCAGTTCTGAATGTTTAGGTATTAATACCTTTTTTTTTTATAAATTACCTGCCAAAGTGACTGCTCAGCCTGATGGTAAGCACAAGCAAAATCCAACAGTGGGGGCCACCATACTCACTGCGAAAGCATACAATGCAGTATGGCTTTACCCAATTTTATAAATGTGTTTCATCCAGAAAAGTGTAGAAATGTTTACATAGACGCATATTTAAGTGAGTTTGATGCGTTATCATAAGTAGGAACCTATACAATTTATGATTTTCTGAAATATATGCCAGTACAAATAAGTCAGAAAAAAACAAGTTTCTAATACATTAAGTGAAAAGCGATTAATTTATTTTTATTATAAATTTAAATTGATTGTCCGAAATTTTTTATTTTCTTTTTTAGGGTTCCGTACCTCAAAAGGAAAAAACGGAACCCTTATAGGATCACTTTTTGTCCGTCTGTCTGTCTCTCAAGACCCTTTTTCTCAGGAACGCGTAAAGATGTTAAGCTGAAATTCATACGAAATACTCAGGTCCACTGCCCCTTAGAGCTGTGAAAAAATCAAACTTTTAAGCCAACGCAATCAAAAGATACAGCCGTTTATGTTGCAAATTGGCGACATTCGCAAGGGAATCAAAACCTACAGGGTACTTCTCGTGAAGTCATCTTCTTGAAATTTGGTATGAAGCAACCTCTTATAGTACAGATAAAGGAAAAATTGCGAAAGCATAAATTTTACGTTACATCATATAATATATTTTTTATTTAAAACTTGCTACCATTTTCCTCATGAACTCGTAGAGGTATTAAATTGAAATTTATATCAAATACTCAGGTCTATAATACCTTTAAGCTGTTTCAAAAGCAAATTTCTGTATTAACGCAATCTCAAGAAACAGCTATTTAAGCCCCATATTTGGAAACTCGCAACTACTCGCAAGGGAATCAAAACCTAAAGGATACTTCCAGCCGTACTGGAATATTGAAACTTGGCATGAAGCAACGTTATATAACACAAATATAGGAAAAAATTCGAAATTCTTAAATTTTTAGTTACATCACATGTTTTTTTTAATAATTATATAACTATGTATTACCCTTTGCCTCATGAACGCGCAGAGGTATCAAGTTGAAATTTTCTATCAAAATTAGGTCTAATTGCTTTGAAAAAAAAAAGTCAACGCAAAAACGCAAAACGCACAAAAGGTGCAACCATTTATACTAGTACCGCATATTTTGAAACTCGCGACTGCTCGCAAGGAAATCAAAACCTAAAAGCTGCTTCCTGTGACGTAGAAAATTGAAATTTGGTAAGCTAAATAGCTTAACAGCACAGGTAACAGAAAAATTCTGAAAACTTTTACTTATATACCTACAGGTTTGTACGGAACCCTCGGTGCGCGAGTCCGACTCACACTTGACCGGTGTTTTTTAAGATAACTCCCTCATCTATGTCTATACTAATATTATAAACGCGAAAGTTTGTAAGTACGAATGGATGGATGGATGGATGGATGTATGTTACTCTTTCACGCAAAAACTACTGTACGGATTTGGATGAAACTTTGCAGTAATATAGCTTATACATCAGAATAACACATAGGCTACTATTTGCCGCGATAACCGACATATACGCGGGCGGAGCCGCGGGCAACAACTAGTTAGGAATAAATAGTTAAGCTTAGTGCAACATGTCTTTCTCGAATCACTGCTTCTAATTTCAGTAGCCATCAACCAGCGTATCACCTATCCCTGATAAGATTATGGGAACTATAAAAATTCCAACTTAATGAGAACACCCATTTGTTAATTGAAGCTCGTTGCGGTTGAAAGACAGTGTTCGACCTAATTAGACTGGTAAGGATCAATATTTACTAGGTTCTGAAATTAGTTTAACGAACTATAAACATAATGCCTGAATATTCAAATTCTCATTCCAATTCATTCAAAATTTCGTTCCAATCTCCTCTAGATCTTAGTTTTCTTGTTTTTTTACTAAGACAACGCTCGCGACGACAATACATCCTGTGTCGTTCCAAACACACATGAAACGGACACAAGAACACCCAGACTTAGAACAACAATTTGTGTATCACACATCAATTCGTGGGAGAGCCACGCTTCGGCATGAATGGGCCGGCTCGACCGGAGTGATACCACGGCGTAACAGAAAACCGGTGTTTCACCGAGTGATAGAGTGAGGATACCGGAGGCCCATACCCCAACCCCTCCCCCAGCCTCCACCCCATCCCCCTCTCCATCCCCATCTCCCAAAGGCCGGCAACGCACTTGTGACGCCGCCCATGGACGGGTGTCCATGGGCGGCGGTAATCGCTTACCATCAGGAGATATGTCTGCTCGTTTGCCCACTACTCCATAAAACTTACGTCAGTAGAGAGCGGCGTGGCGGCCGATTAAACCACTTTGCCATCCGTGCAGTCAGCGCCACGTCAGATAGATCTCAAAAATGACCGATTTTCTTATAGTAAAGTGGGTAGTAAATATAAAGCAACACGGTAGGGAGTCCCCATAAGCAGGTATTCCCATCTGTCAAAATATAGGCCCAAATGGGCCTACGCATTACACTGTTATGACACAGAATGAGTTTGTGTGTGTGTGAAATTGTTAATGTTTTTAACCGATTTCAATAAAGGAGGGGATTATTAATTCGACTGTATTTTTTTTATGTTTGTTACCTCAGAAGTTTCGACTCGGTGAACTTTTATTTATTTGAAAGCTGGTGCTTCCCGTGTGGTCCCATTTCAATTTGGTCCAGTTCTGATAGTGTCATTCATGAGAAAACTATTATAAGTCTTCAATTTACATTAAGCATGTGCTTGAGAAATTGACGAATAACGAATAACTCAATATCACGCCAACCGATTTCAATGGTTTTTTTATTTGATGGTTGGTGCTTCCCGTGTGGACCAATTTCAATTTGGTCCACTTCTTAAAAAGGGTATTTTTTTTGTTAAAATTTGTGGTTATGTTTTAATTGTTATGTGTGAGTTCAAAGTGACAGGTGTTTTTTTTGTATGTGAGACGTTAGTAAACAGTATTAATTTAACAGAAACTTAAATTAAATGTGCAAAACGTAGCAAAACTTAAAGCGATGTTGTCAAATCTGTTGCAAATTAACACTAATGTCTGTTCTTAAATCACGTTTCTACTTATTTCCTGATAGCAGTCACCTTGGCCTTTAAAAGTTATTGCTTTGATGATTGATTAGCTGGTGAATAGCTTGGATTCTATTCACCAGCTTGAAGTTGCAATATGACCTCAGATGAAGTAAATAATTACAAATTTTAACAAAAAAAACCGACTTCAGTCTGGACCATTCGGAAAGTACCAGCTTTCAAATAAAAAAAGAACCATCAAAATCGGTTCACCCAGTCGACAGTTATGAGGTAACAAATAAAAAAAAAAAACAGTTTAATTGAGAACCTCCTCCTTTTTTTGAATTCGGTTAAAAAGGTAGTTAACGCTCCGCCTTGTTCTTGTTGAAGCAGAAAAGAGTAGCGTAGTTTCAAGTAAACACACGCGTTACGCAGTAACTATGCTATAAACCTAGCTACTTTTCGTCAGTATCGTACAATTTGTCGGACGAAAAGTAGTATATTTTTTAAACGACTTTAAAAAAGGAGGTGGTTAATAATTCGACTGTATTTTTTTATGCTTGTTACCTCATAACTTTCGACTATGCGAACCGATTTTATGATTCTTTTTTTATTTGAAAGCTGGTGCTTCCCGTGTGGTCACATTTCAATTGGGTCTGGACCCAATTGGACCTCAATCTGGATTGAGGTCGGTTTTTTTTTGTTAAAATTTGTGATTATTTTTATGTATGGCCCTGCCAAAATGACTATACTCTGCCTGATGGGAAGTATAAACAGAATCCAAGAGTGGTGGGCAACATACTCATTGCGAATGCAGACAATGAAACAATGCAGCATGGTGACCCGTGGGGGCCTAGTGATGCTTCTGGATCATTGGGCTTTCTCATTATATAGAGGTAAATTTCAGGTCAGGTTGTAGAAGGTAATCTGCGCTGACTCGCGTTCTACTGCGCCAAGTGTTGTGGGTTCAAATCCCAAACGGGACAACACTTTGTGTGATCCAGAAAATGTTGTTCAGAGTCTGGGTGTTCTTTGTGTACGTTTCATATTTGTTTGTAAAGTCCCTCGCGACCAATTTCAAATTAATCAGAGTTGTGCAAGTGATTGAGATATCTTCAATAATCAAGAAACGAGCTTATGATCTTTACAAATTATAGCCAAAAACTATCTCACTAATGCTGGCTTTAAAACAAAAGCCAAAAGCCTTTTTTCCTCACTCACTCGTCGTGTTTTACCGAGTGAGTGAGGATACTGGAGGCCTTCCCATCCCCCAAAGGCCCGCAACGCACTTGTAATGCCTCTGGTGTTGCGGGTGTCCATGGGCGGCGGTAATCGCTTACCATCAGGTTTTACGTCTGCTCGATTGCCCTCTACTCCATTCAAAAAACGCGTCATAATCGGTCCATTCGTTCAGGAGCTACAATGGTCAGCGTATATAAATCCTGAAATCCTCACACATCATACATATGGCTGTCTGTTCCCAAACTATGCAAAGCCTGTACTGTGGTAACCAAATTACTGATAAACATAATTATATAATTCTAAATATATACGTATTATAGATAAATAACACCCAGACCGGAGGCCCAAATAGTCTAGTCAACAAGTTCCATACTTGTTGACTAGACTAAAAGATGCAGAAGCATCACTAGGCCGCCATGGTGTGGGACGCCATACTGCATTGTCTGCATTCGCAATGAGTATGGTGACCTCCACTCTTGGATTCTGCTTATGCTTTCCATCAGGCAGAGTAGAGTCATTTTGGCGGGCTATAAATAAATAAAAAAAGGCACAACAAATAATCGTCCTCATCACAAAAAGATTTGTCCTCGGTGGGAGTCGAATCCACGACCTCTGACTTAGTAGTCAGATAAACCAACAGACAAACACACAGACAATTCAAACTATACACTGCTATTATTGAGTGATTGCCTCGGGAGTTAAAAACTATAACACCGCAAGCCAAGTAGATAAAAGCTTGTTATGAATAAAACCAGATGTATACACTAAACATTCTTTAAAACATAACCTTTTATAATCTATTTGTGTCGAAGTAGATACTTCGACAAAGAACTCAAAAACAATATGGTTACGCGGCGCCGCGGCTGTAAAAAAATTGATACACAAACTATTCGTGCGTAAAAAAAACAAAGGCGTTTTATAAGATAAGATCATTACTTTGGCTGACAACGAAGACAAAAAATATGACGGAAATGATGAGGTAGACCATTTAACTATTAGACTCAAAGGACAATGACTGAAATCAGCGTTGCCAGACATCCTAATTTAGGCGGGACTTCCCGCTTTTTGAATCAAAATTGTAATGTCCCGCGCAGGACAGGTTTTGTCCCGCTTTTTGGGGATAACTGGCCGGACGCCCAAAATTAAGTTAGGTAAATGAGAAGGCAATAAAAAAACCACCAATACATTACAAATAGGAAAATGGCACGAGTTCTTTCACGAATTGGGCTAGCATGTAGCAGAAAATAAAACCTTTTTTTGGTCACTCTTACTCATGCGTAATTTCTAATTAATAGATGCGGTACGTTAATACATTTGTTCCGCTTTCGACGAAAGAATCCCATTTTTATTCACTAAAAAGTCTCAAAAGCAGGATTTAAATTTGACAAAAAAAAAAACTGGCAACGCTTCTTGAAATAATAAGAACCAAATGCAACAGGCGATGTTACCCGCCGTTGTTGTGACGTTTAAAACAACAACCGCGAGTAACGCAGCTGGGCCAGCTAGTCTAACAAAAGTAGCTAAGTTACTTCTCATATCATCAGCTATCTGTCAGTAAAGGTCCCGTTAAAAAACGGTCCAGCCGCTCCTGATATTAGAGGAACCAACAGACAGACTCAATTGACTATTTAATGTTATTACTGTATGTACTTTCTTATTGCATTTAGTGAAAAACTATTAATTTGAAATTACAAACAGGAAATATGATCGGAATGAAGTTTAAAACTCGTGTTTTGATAGTACCTTTGAATGCTAGCAGTTTGTTATCGAATAGGTTGTAAACTGTTAAAAACCTAAAGATAATGCCATAATAAATCCAGTTTTTTTTAATTGCAGATGTTTTTTGAAATGGTACTCAGGTCATTAAGAAAAGAAAAATTACAATATTTCCAATTTTAGAACTAGTTATTTTACAATAATATTTTAGCCTATTCCTCTTCGAACTCTACATAATTTCAGACTTATAGTCGGAAATCTTTAAAAAAACTATTTCAGACTACAAGATTGAAATAGCATTTAATTTAAATGGTAGACTAATAAAAAATAATTTAATTATTAATTAAAAATGACAAAGTGAACATTCTTTGCCTTGAATATTCGTGCGTCAAAAATTGTAAAATATATTTAGATTAATTTATTTTAATAGTTAAAAATCAAAAGGCTAAGCCCTTTTGATTTATTAATTTATTTCTTAATTATTTTTTTTCGAAATTATCAAAATTAAATGATCATCTATTTAATTTTTTATATATTATTCCTGACTTTCAATTGTTTCAATATTTAAATATGTATTAGGTGAATTAAAAATAAAACAATTAAACCATTAATAATAATTTATATTATTTAAAAAAACTATAATAAAAGTTACATTGTGTATCAAAATAAATTAATCAAATAAATTTTTCAAAACGAGTTTTAATAATGTTGTCATTTTAATTTATTTTCTTATTTATAAACTAGCAAAAATAGGCAGCAAATCTTTTATTTTCAAACCAAAATGAGAATAAATAAAAAATTTAAATATTTCAATTTATTTATAAATAATTTATTTTAAAACTTAAACTACATTTTTTTTTTAAATTAAAATTACTATGGGTAGGTATTTAAATATTTTTTAAAGATACTACGAATATTAATACTAAAATGCTAAATTTATATTTTAAACATAAATAAAAAACAAGACTTACAATATTGCGTAGTACTCTGTAGTTGAAGTTTAAACACCAAAATTAGAACAGGCGTTACACTAAACGGCACAAACCGACTCTCTGAACTACAAGTCACCAAATGACTGAGACTGAATTGACTGAGTACTGACTGAGTGACTAACTTAAGCGGACTGAACAAAACAAACTCAACTGTAGCTTCGTGCCCTTCGTGGGTCTTCACGCCTAGTTGATACATATACGACCATAGTTTAGTTTGCAATTTGCATAAAAAGCCGCTTCTGTCACACACAAACGTATAAATACACACATGGGTATAATTAAGTGTAAGTTGACAGCGAGTATCAGAATATAGGTATGTATTGAATCTACACTAGACAATAGACCTATTTTATTACGGCTAAGCGGAAAGATTATGACAGACTATGTATGTTTGTATGTTCCACCGTAGCGCTTTAACTACTGAACCGATTGTATGGAATGAGTTGTCAATAGATTAGGCTGCAGAAAATGTATCAAAAGTTTTTACGTACTAGGTAATAGTTTATTTAACTTTACTTTTTATAGCCTAAGGCTTTCAACACACATTAGGCATTATGCATAATTTAGTGATAAAATAAGAAAAGTATTTGTATAATTACGTAAAGGTCTTGCTCACTGGACTATTGTTTCGTATTGATGGTTTTGAGGATAATTACAGGGTTCCAGGGATTGCCTGGGTTCCAGGGTTTTCCTTTCTAGGATTCACCTGGTTCCCTGGCTACTAGTACCCGAGACGGCGTGCGGTTTTTAGTCGGTTCGAGTCCGATATAACCACCAGTGAGAGGTATCCGGGGGAATTTCCGCACAGAAAAAAGGTGGAACATTACATCAATAATAAATAGTAGTACCTTATTATTGCGATCTTAAGGCTTAAAATAATAATTTAATCTGTTGGTATAATGGATAGTGAACCTGAATGCTAAGTTAGAAATTTTGAGTTCGATTCTCACCGCGGACAAAATAGTGATGAGCTGGGTCATTTGTCCCGTCTGATAATTATATCAATCTATGGCAAAATATTGTAAGTTTATCTATTGTATATATTTTTACTAGTGGTTGCCCGCGGCTCCGCCTGCGTATATGTCGGTTATCGCGGCAAATAGTAGTCTATGTGTTAAATTGATGTAAAATTAAAAAAAAAAAAATTCAAGAGTCTCTAGCGTTGATGAACATGTATATAGTACTACTCCTTCATATATCCTTCGTTATGTACATTTATTTATTTCTTCATTGCACTAATATAAAAATAGCAAGTTGCCTGCACAGTGTTGGCCTAGTGGTCGAAGCGGTCGCCACGCCGCTTTCCACTGTGCCAAATGTTGTGGCTTCAAATCACCCGTGGGATAACACTTTGTGTCATTCACATATTATTCTTCCGAGTCGGGGTGTTCTTTGTGCCCGTTTCATGTATGTTTGTAAAGTCCCCATCGACACAGAATGTATTATATTTATCTAATGCGGGAGTTGTCTTAAAATAAATAGTTACAAATATTAAATACTAGTTTTTGCTCGCGGCTCCGCACGCGTGTATGTCAGTATCGCGGTAGGTAAATAGTAGCCTATGTCTTATTCTGATGTATAAGCTATATTACTGTAAAGTTTCATCCAAATCCGTTTAGTAGTATTTGCGTGAAAGAGTAACAAACATCCATCCATCCTACCATACTTACAAACTTTCGCGTTTATAATATTTATTATAGTATAGATAATAATATCTAGCTGACCCGGCGAACTTCGTACCTCCATGTTTACATATCTGTCTCAGCTTCCAGTCGCGGAAAAAAAATTGACTTTTACCGTTATCTTTAAATTTTTATTGTACACGAACCTTGTCCTTACAATAACGAACACATAAAAAAAGAATTATTTAATTTGGTGCAGTCATTTCGGCGATTAATTTTTATATTTATAGATAGAAGTACGTTTGTCATTAGTCGGGAAAGGGATAGGTATGCGACGTGCGACTGTGTTTTTGACGACGGGTTTTGAAATTAACCAAAAAACGGACAGACCGACAAAATTTTTAAAAATTAATATTTTTGATGTAAGTACCGTATATACTTCAATATACATTTAGTGAAAAGCTTCAACAAACACTTCAAATTTATTTGTAGTGTCTGTTTATAATTTCTATTTTCATTTTTCTATTTTTATTTGTAGCATAGATTAGTATAATATGAAATGAAATGAAATGAAATGAAATGAAATGAAATGAAAAATATTTTATTTTGGCAACATTAAAACAAAAAAATAACAAAAAGAATCACACAATCTAAAAACTTTTTATGGTACCAAAACTGGACCCAATTCAGCATTAATATAACGTACCATCTTAAAGTACAGTCTGAATTGTCCTCCATAATCAATTCAATGTTTATAAATAAAAAGGTACTTTATTCGAATTCACAGTTATGTACCCTATTTTCCTATTAGAGAACATAAATTAAGGACTATATGAAGCTGAAGAGTTTGTTTGTTTCTTTAAACGCGCTAATTTTAGGAACCGCTGGTCCGATTTGAAAGATTCATTCAGTGTTGGATAGTACATATATCGAGGAAGGCTAAAAAATATATATCATAACGCCGCGACCAATAGGAGCGGAGCACCAAAGAAAAATGTTTCAAAAACGGGGCAAAATTATCATGTTACGGGCAATAGGAGACGCAAACGAGGTTGCGTGGGTCGGCTAGTTACTGTGTAAAGTAAGTCCCAGGTGAAACATGTTTTTTTTTATATTTAGCCCGCCAAAATGACTCTACTCTGCCTGATGGAAAACATAAGCAGAATCCAAGAGTGGTGGTCACCATTCTCACTGCGAATGCAGACAATGCAGTATGGCGACCCACACTATGGCGGCCTAGTGATGCTACTGCATCTTTTAGTCTAGTCAACAAGTATGGAACTTGTTGACTAGACTATTTGGGCCTCCGGTCTCGCACTCACCAACGAAACACGACAGCACTGCTGCTGTCATTTTACGTTGATTTTCTGTGCGAGGGTAGTACCGCCCCGGTCGAGCCGGCCCGTTCGTGCTGAAATCAGCGTGGCTCTACTACCTTGTCTTATTGTTTTACCTACCTTGTTTTATTAATAAACAAGTTGTATTTTAATTATCTTAATTCGTAATGTACGAGTAATGTAAGAGGAACACGGACATCATATTATTAGACACGATATTATAATCTATATATATAAAAGAGTAAGGTGACTGACTGACTGACTGACATACCCAGAGATCAACGCACAGCCCAAACCGTTGAAGCTAGAATCCTGCAATTTTGCATGTAGGTTCTTTATATAACGTAAGTGAGCACTAAGAAAGGAATTTTTGAAATTCCACCCCTAAGGGGGTGAAATAGGGGTTGAAAGTTTGTATGGAAGTCCGTCATTTTTTAAGTTAGAAACATAAAACCTTTCTGTTTAAGCTACTGATTAAAAATTAGTAAACACGTATTTAAGCGTTTCTAAATATTCCACCCCTAAGGGGGTGAAATAGGGGTTGTAAGTTTGTATGGAAGTCCGTCATTTTTTAAATAAGAAATATGGAACTCTATTTTTGGGCTACTGAATAAAAATGGTTAGATACGTATTTAAGAGTTTCTGTATATTCTACCCCTAAGGGGGTGAAATAGGGGTTGAAAATTTGTTTGGAAGTCCGTCATTTTTAAAGTTAAAAACAAAAAACTTTACTTTTGAGCTACTGATAAAAAATGAGTAAATACGTATTTAAGCGTTTCTAAATATTCTACCCCCAAGGGGTGAAATAGGGGTTGTGATTTTGTACATAGGTTAGTCTGGAAGTCCGACATTTTTGAAGTTAGAAACATGAAACTTTATTTTTGGGCTACTGATTAAAAAGGAATAGATACGTATTTAAGCGTTTCTGAATATTATACCCCTAAGGGGGTGAAATAGGGGTTGAAAATTTGTATGAAAGTTCGTCAATTTTAAAGTTAGATTCATAAAACTTTAGCTTTGGACTACTGATACAAAATTAATAGATACGTATTAAGCGTTTCTGGATATTCTACCCTGAAGGGGGTGAAATAGGGGTTGAAAGTTTGTACGAAAGTCCGTAATTTTTTAAATAAGAAATATGGAACTTTATTTTTGGGCTACAAAATAAAAATGATTAGATACGTATTTAGGAGTTTCTGGATATTATGCCCGTAAAGGGGTGAAATAGGGGTTGAAAGTTTGTAAGGAAGTCCGTAATTTTTTAAGTGAAAAACATGAAAATTTAGTTTTGAGCTACTGATAAAAAATGAGTAAATACGTATTTATGCGTTTCTGGATATTCTACCCTTAAGGGGGTGAAATAGGGGTTGGAAATTTGTATGGAAGTCCGTAATTTTTTAAATAAGAAATATGAAACTTTATTTTTGGGCTACTAAATAAAAATGATAAGATACGTATTTAGGAGTTTCTGGATATTATGCCCCTAAAGGGGTGAAATAGGGGTTGAAAGTTTGTAAGGAAGTACGTCATTTTTTAAGTGAGAAACATGAAAATTTAGTTTTGGGCTACTGATTAAAAATGAGTAGATACGTATTTAAGCGTTCTTGGATATTCTACCCCTAAGGGGTGATATAGGGGTTGAAAATTTGTAAGGAAATCCGTCATCTTTTAAGTGAGAAACATGAAAATTTCTATTTTGGCTGATTAAAAATGAGTAGATACGAATTTCAGCGTTTCTGGATATTCCACCCCTGAGGGGTTGAAATTTCGTATATAGGTTAGTCTGGAAATCCGTCATTCTTAAAGTTAGAAACATGCAACTTTAATTTTAAGCTACTGATTAAAAATGAGTAGATAGGTATGTACGAACATGTTCTACCGGAACCGGTTGTTGTACACGGTGCCGTTCTCGAAGTTGTTCAAAAATATATGTGGTATCTCGGCAGGGTTCGAGGATATATATCAATGGATATATATTAAGCTATATATGTCCGATTTATATCTGATATATATCAAACTGGTTTCGTTGATATATATCAATGCTAGCTGAAATTAGATTGGATTTCGGATCCTTCTCATGTTGATAGCGGATGATATGATTCAAAATGTCGTTTATGTCCTATAATCCAGTCCAGACTCAGAATCGAAAGATGACCTACCTTTATCTTCAAACTAAAGCACTACGAGTATTATGAATACTGCATTTTTTGATGATTTTATAATTTATTTGATAATAATTTACAATTTATTACGAATGACTGATGACTGATTTGGTAACTAAAAAAAACTAAAAAGTATAAAATAACTTAATTTGTATGTGTTACCTATTCATAGGTTTGAAGTCAGTGCCAAGCCAAATGTAATATTAGGCACCACACTTTATTTATGTCTACAGAATATGAAGGCATGCAGACAATTGCTCTTAACTTCATTGCAGGCGCTCACGTAAATTTGAGGGTTTCTTTTGATTTCCTTGGGATCCCATCATCAGATCCTGATATGGTGGCCATGGGACTACATGGGGAGCATACCCTTTCGAATACAAAAAGAATTTTCAAAATCAGTCCACAATTGACGGAGTAATCGAAGTACATACATAAAAAAAAAAAAAAAAAAAAAACCGATGAAATTGAGAACCTCCTCCTTTTGGAAGTCGGTTAAAGACTTATGATTATATTATAAAGATATTATTATTATTTGTAATATTTTAAAACATTAAAATCAAATTCGTTCTTTTTTATAATTTTGGTATGTTTACAATTTTGGTATGGTACATATGCAAATACACACATCAAAAGTGTCTAGGGATCAACATATATTTTTGCAATAACTTTTCTCCTGATTGATATTAATTAAAATTTTCTTTAAGGATTCATCAAATAAAGTGTTTTCGTTTGTCACAGTAACGATAAACCAAGTCACCTTTGCATTAATAAAGAAATTTGCCATTTTCCTAATAAAAGGATTTTTGACATTTGAACCACTAACATTAAAGTTAGAAAAAAAGACTGAAATAACAGTTTTCTTTAAAATTTTATTAGGTAACTTAAACAATTAATAATCCGTGTTTCTACCGCGAACACTAACAACACAAGAATTGGTTTGGCATACTTAAAATGAGTTCATCCAAATCACGCTGTGGAATGGCCGCCCATGTTCGTTGCAACAACAAAAAAAGGTCTTCTTGCGACTGGATACCCTCCATATTCGGCAGAGCTCTTCTCTGTAGCATATCCCATGCATGCTCAATCGGGTTCAAGTCTGGCGACTGAGCAGGCCAGGGCCAAAGCCACATCTCAATCTCAAGAAATCCGCATAAAAATGCTTGATCCCTAGACACTTTTGATGTGTGTAGTATTCATAAATAATAGAATACAATGATAATATGGCTTACAAAATTGATTAATATATCGGATATATATCATAAATATCCGATATTTTGATATTTATTATAAATTTATTATAAATATCGGATATTTTCGAACCCTGTACCTCGGACAGACTTTGCAGTTAAGTAGAAACTACTTCGAGGACGAGGAGCACAGGAGAATTCAGCCGGGTTGGGCAGCGTTTGGGAAACTTCGTCGGGTCTTTTCATCATCAATCCCACAGTGCCTAAATACGAAAGTCTTCAATCAGTACGTCCTACCTGTCATGACATACGGTGCGAAACGTGGACACGGCTGGTTCATAAGTTTAAAGTCGCTCAGCGTGCTATGGAGAGTGCTATGCTCAACGTTTCTCTATCTAAGGGATTGCATCAGGAATGAGGTGATCCGGCAGAGACCCAAGGTCATTGACATAGTCCACAGGATAAGCCAGCTGAAGTGACAGTGGGCTGGCCATATTAGCCGTAGAACTGATAACCGTTGGGGTAAACGGGTTCTTGAGTGGAGACCGCGTCTCGGCAAACGTAGTGTAGAACGTCCACAGGCCAGGTGGAATAATGATCTGCCCAAGACAGCTGGCAGGAGCTGGATGAGAGAAGCTGAGGATCGAACCAAGTGCACAGTGGCGTGCAATTCGAGATGCCTATGTCCAGCAGCGGACTGCGATGATGATGATGAGATACGTATTTAAGCGTTTCGGGATATTCTATCCCTAGGTTAGACTGGAAGTCCGTCAATTTTTTAATTTGGTAGCCTGAAACTTTGTCTTCAGGCTTTTGATTACAAATAAATGAATAAATATATCAGCACATATGGGAATTCTATTCCTAAAGGGGTTAAAAGAGGGGCGAAAGTGTGTATGAAAGTTGACTTTAATGGACTATTGATTATAAATAAATAAATACGTTTAAAAGCATGAATAAATTATTCATAGATACTTAAACAGTTTTAATTAAATACATATAATCAACTTCTACGTGAGCAAAGACGCGGGCTACAGCTATACTAATATATAAAGGCGAAAGTTTGTGTGTATGTTTGTTACTTCTTCACGCAAAAACTACTGAACGGATTTGGATGAAACTTTATAGTAATATAGCTTATACATGAAAATAACACAGGCTACTATTTGCCGCGATAACCGACATACACGCGGGCGAAGCTGCGGGCAACAGCTAGTTTATTAATAAAGCTTTTATATAATGAGGAAAATCCATTTATATCTTCTTGGGAATATTTGAGCCAGGAATATGTGGTGATTCCATTAAAAGCCTACCCCAACTATTTTAGATCCAGTAGTTCAGGGGAGGTTTAAAAGGTGAAAAATTAAAAAAAAACTTGAAAATCCAAATGTCACGTGTACGAAGTAGCGGCACTCCTCTTCTATACGGAGGGGCAGTGGACTGGTAAAGCACAAAAATATTATGTACTAGCTGTGCCCGCTACTTTGTACGTGACTTTTGCATGTTCATGTTATTTTTAATTTTGCACCCTTTAAACCTCCCCTGGACTTCGACAAACATTTCAAAACCAAAATCAACTAAATCGGCCCAGCCGTTCTCGAGTTTTAGCGAGACAAACGAACAGTAATTGATTTTTATATTTAACAAGATTACCGTGGTTATGAGCAGTAATAATAGAAAAATTGAAATAGTCCAAAATAAATTCTGCCAGTGAAATTCCCATTATATTCAAATAAACAGATAGACAGACAGACCGACAGCCAGATAAAAAGAAAAAAGATTTTTTAATGTACCGTGTATACCTAATACTTTCTTGTGCGTTTAGCGTTATGCGTGAAAAGCAATTTGAAATTACAAACAAACACTTCAATTTTATTTATCTATCTATATATATAAAAGAGTAAGGTGACTGACTGACATACCCAGAGATCAACGTATAGCCCAACCCGCTGAAGCTAGAATCCTCAAATTTTGCATGTAGGTTCTTTATATAACGTAAGTGAGCACTAAGAAAGGATTTTTGAAATCCCACCCCTAAGGGGGTAAATCAGGGGATGAAAGTCTGCGTGAGCGAAGCCGCGTATTAAAGCTAGTTTGTGATAAAAGAAGAAAGTGAAAAACTAACTGATTGGTCTATGAACGCACAACTGCAACCGATGGGTCAGAAGCAAGAAGCAAGCAACTGCACAAATATTTCATAAAAAAAATCGGAAATTTATATAGAAATGAAACTTGATATTTTTAGGGAATAACGATTGCAAACTCATAGCAAATACACTTTGCGAATTCAAAACAGTAAGCCGATAAAATTATTGCGTTGTCGCTGCCGCTGGCCACGCGAGAATAGTAGATTGGAAATAGAAATACATAAAGGTCTTACCACAGATCAGGGAAACAAGTGAGATTTGGCGAGTCCGTTCAATTATTTTAAATAGCACCATCTTTTTTATGTTTGACCCTGCCAAAATGACTCTACCCTGCCTGATGGAAAGCATATGCAGAATCCAAGAGTGGTGGTCACCATACTCACTGCGAATGCAGTCTAGCCGTTTCGGAGGTGTTGGGTAACAAACACTGCGACTCGAGAATTTTATATGTTAAATTTGAATAAGTCGCATCCATACTATTTAAAGAAAGAAGGAAAGAAATTTAGTCTTTAAGAAGCAGACACGTTTTTTTTTTCATTATGTTTATGAACATGAATTTTTATATTTTTCTTCAATGACAATGAATTATTGTAACACTTGTAAGCATATTCTACAAATCTTAGTTTTATGAGGGACACTGTTTTTTGTGCCAATTATGAGTCTCATATTTGATACTCAAGATCTGTAGAAATAACAACATACCATTCTTGAAACTAGCTTGGCGATATGCTTCAATTACAGCAGTACTTAAAACATCCTCTGTCCCAAACGACGCCAAGAATGTATTAATGACCAATGAAATGTGAGACCCACTTAAGTGAAATTTGAAGAGGAGTTTTTTTGGTCCAAAGTTTAAAAACAAGTGCAGTATAAAACATGTATGAACATTGGACATGTAGCATAATATTTCACTCATATACATACGTAAGATTGTATAAAAAAAACGTAATATTACATTCAGCAAGCGTTTTATTTATCTTAATCGAAAAATAAAAGTTTAGTGTAGGTAACTGATATTATTTCAAATAGAACAGTTGCAATCCAATTCAAACTCAAGAAATTGCATAAAGAAATATGTTTTATTGATAAAATTAATACAGTTATACAAAATTCCAATGGTTTTCTGGTTTTCTCTAAATCTAGGTTTCAACAATTAGTGTTCAAACCCATTATATATGTACAATGACACAACAGTGATATGTAGAAAGTCCTGTAATGTGATTCAACAGATAACCTAGAATTGTCATTTAGGACAGTTAACAGATAAAAGGTTAAACAATTTATTTGTTTTAAGTTTTCACTTCTGTCCGCAGCCCTCATGACTGCTTTGTGTTTTTTTTAAATGAAGTAACGATCGTCAATATTCAAAAACCGAAACTGAGGTAAATTTTTTCGCAAGGGTCACGCCCCTTTGCCATATCTTCATATTTCTATGATCTGAAATCCTTACTATAGTGTGTTGAACAGAACAGTTAAATACATGTTACACGTGCGTAATCGGAGCGTAAACCTAGACCTATTTCATATTTTCCTCTCATATCCTGTAAAATTCTTATAAACCACCTTTGTATTATAATGATCGATTTTAACATTTAAAGGGATATTATCCCTATAAACAGGAAGATCGCTTGTTTATTCATAATAATTGTTCAAACTGTGATTCCCTATTATATTTTAGTGTCTTACTTAAGTAATGACTCTACGAGGGACGGTTAATTAGGAAATAGAATAGAATAGAATAGAATAGAATAGAATAATCGTTTATTTGGCCCAACGCCGAGACATAAAAAAAACTATTACAAAAATAAAATAAACAAGAAACTTAACACTTGAAAAGGTAGTAGAGCCACGCTGATTTCAGCACGAACGGGCCGGCTCGACCAGGGCGGTACTGCACAAGCATCACTAGGCCGCCATAGTGTGGGTCACCATGCTGCATTGTTGCATTCGCAATGAGTATGGTGGCCAACACTCGTGGATTCTGCTTATGTAGTAGAGTAGAGTAATTTTGGCGGGCCAAACATAAAAAAAAAAAAAAAAACACTAGAGACAGAAAAGAGAAAGTAACATAAATATATTATACAGACAAAATAAAAAGTTTTTATACATAAAATAAATAAATAATAAATAAATTTTTAAATTAATTAATTTATAATTAATTTTCAAATACTACTCATGTGGTGATAAATCTATATGTAAATAGGTGAAGCACAAACAACAGTTATGCGAACGAAGGAGTATGAATTAGGGCTCAGTTAAAGTTAATTACCTATATGACCGAGCTTTGCTCCGAATTTTTTTGTTGGTAAATATTCTAAAATAATCCTAGCTAGATCGATTTTTCGCCCCCGAAACCCGAAACTGCATTTCATGAAAAACGTTGGAGCCATTTCCGATGTTCGGATTATAAATATACAAGAATTACTCGTTTAAAATTAGTTAGATACCACATTTCAAAGTAGACATACGGAGAAGATGTGTAGAAAGCTAAAACAATTCGACCGTTGGGCGACCACAAGAGGACCAATAATTAAGTTACAATATTAACACGCTTTAATTAGCTTTACCTGTATGTATGTCATACAGGGGTCAAGCCGATGACAATACAATACATAATTTGAAAAAATTTTTTTTTTTTTTTTTTAAATAGTTTTAAACTAAACAAACACGTTTTTTATAAATATACAAAACTAAAAAGTAGAAGATAATTTTAATGTAAAAAGCGTGGGGTGCTTCTGAAAATATTTCAATAACGTCGCCCCACGCTTTTTACATTAAAATTATTTTCTACTTTTTAGTTCGATTGCTATTAAAGCGTGTTTTTTTAGTTTTTTAAACTATTTTTTTTTTGATAATACACACATCAAAAGTGTCTAGGGATCAACATATGTGTCTAGGGATCAACATATATTTTTGCAATAACTTTTCTCCTGATTGATATTAATTAAAATTTTCTTTAAGGATTCATCAAATAAAGTGTTTTCGTTTGTCACAGTAACGATAAACCAAGTCACCTTTGCATTAATAAAGAAATTTGCCATTTTCCTAATAAAGGGATTTTTGACATTTGAACCACTAACATTAAAGTTCGAAAAAAAGACTGAAATAACAGTTTTCTTTAAAATTTTATTAGGTAACTTAAACAATTAATAATCCGTGTTTCTACCGCGAACACTAACAACACAAGAACATCGGTTTGGCATACTCAAAATGAGTTCATCCAAACACGCTGTGGAATGGCCGCCCATGTTCGTTGCAACAACAAAAAAGGTCTTCTTGCGACTGGATACCCTCCATATTCGGCAGAGCTCTTCTCTGTAGCATATCCCATGCATGCTCAATCGGGTTCAAGTCTGGCGACTGAGCAGGCCAGGGCCAAAGCCACATCTCAATCTCAAGAAATCCGCATAAAAATGCTTGATCCCTAGACACTTTTGATGTGTGTATCAAAGTATCTCATGTCTACGAAGCGAAAACGAAGCTTTGTCTGCCTCGGTGAAGTAGGTCGTGGTAGTGTATGCGACAGCTGTGCCGAGGTTTCAGATTAGATTCCGGATCGGATCAAATGTTTGTCTCACCTGTCAGTGACAGGTGACAGGCTGTCACCCTCAGGCTTGCGCTTATGGAGAAAGGAGATCGTTTAGCGATCTCCGGCGCCCGAGTCGTCTGCGCTGAAATCGGGAGCTCCTTCTGGAAGCCATATATTATCCTCTACAACCTCACAAATTTTACCTCTTATAATGTTAGTGTTAGAAATTTAACGTCATTGTAATGGCAACATTTTCGATTGTCATTTTTCTTGTTTGACGTTTTGACGTTGACAGTAGTACATTGAGACGCTTGGATCGGTCGAGCTGGAGCTTCGTTAAAAAATAACCGTTTTAATTGTAATTTAGCTAATTGTCAATTCAACCCGGTCCCTTTAGTGGTTTACCGTTATGATTGGTCTGATTTGGACTCGCGAGTTTTGTAGTCACGTCATAGGCGCGATCCGTGATAGCTGAATCGAGTGTATTGCAATTCTAATTCCTTGAAGATTGTACAGCATTCTGGAGCATGTATGTGTGAATGTACCAGGACAGACCAGGCAGTGGGGTACCCCATCAGCGGCGCCGAGAACAAGGAAGCCACACAACTCCAGTAAGTGCTTGATGATTTTAGTTTAGATTAAGAACACGGTAAAACGCCGTCGTTCATTGCTCTTTCCAGTGATCTAGGTTAGCGATTGAATGCTTTATTTATGGGCCTATAGGTATCTCAAATTTCACAAGGTGATAGTTCCACTGGGGAGAGGATTGAACAGTTAGTATATATGACATTCTTGTTCTAAAATTATTCTTTGCTTACATGTGGAGAATACTAATAGGCATTTCCTTTGTTACCTACTATTTCGATCAGTTTGACTCAATCGTAGATTGAGTAGATCCTTGTGGCTTGCGACTCCCTATACTTAAATTATGTTTACCTACGAAATAAGTCCATGGAACTATTATGATTCTATTGCATTATACAGTGTCAATACATTGTAGCTGTGGTGTAAGTATACCCCGCTGTTGCCGTCATCATGGCGCCACAGTCCGCCGTAAATGAAACCGCGTCGTTGACGCGCATGTCCGGTACTTTGATCAAGACACATTACGCTAATAGTCAATAAAATCTAATCTACAATACCTACAAACAATTTAATGGATAACAGACAGACAGAAATGGAGGACGAAAGAATAACGAGTTGAGTAGTTTACGTCAGAAACGTAAAAACAGTGGTAGTATATATTATTTTTAAAGATTAAACTAGAGGGCCCACGGTTTTACCTGCGGTATCCAATAGGAAGACTACCTTTTATGGGCTAAAACTAACCTATGTGTTAATATAGTGGTCAGCTAGTGGCATAGGTAGGCATCAAATATTACGAAAATTGGTCCAGCCATTTGAGCGTGACAAATACGGGAAGCGTTCGTCTGATATCAATTCCAAACGTGGCAGAATCTGTACTATACTCGTAATAACCAAACTGCTGATAAAAATACTTCTATATTTCTAACTACGTATATATAATAGATATAGTACACCTAAACATATAGAACAAATGATATGTTGATTATTATAATTATTTTTCTTGAACCTGCCTCGGTGGCGTAGTGATAGCTGATGCGACTGCTGTGCTTGAGTTCTCGAGTTCGATTCCTGGGTCGGACCAAATGTTTGTATGATCCGAAAATATTTGTATGGGAGTTTGGATGTTTTCTATGTATAATATGTATGTAGTTATAAAAAAGTATTTATGTATAGTCTAGTACCCTTAAAACCACCTCTGCTTAGCGTTTTTTGTTAGATGATGTCTGAAATATTTAAATACTAGGCTTCGCTCGCATTTAATAGAACTTATCCTATGTTATACCTCAAGAATATGTGTACAAAGTTTCATGATGATCGGTTAAGTAGTTTTCGCGTGAAAACGTAATAAATAAATTAGATTAAAAAGCTTTTTAAAAACAAGCTTTTACTGGAATGCGTCGAGACGGATCACATGAGTCCAAACTCGATGATGTTGCGACGTTTCTTTACAGAGTTCCTATGGCCACCTTCCAGCTCCAGCATCAGATCAGCTCCATGTCATTATAATATTGTATTGTCACGCTGTATACCTACATATGCTTGCAAAACATACAAGCATACATACATTGCAAGTTAATAAAAAGCTTGTAACAAACTTACATTTATGGTAATTGATTTGAATTCTTAGATGTAATAGGAATTAATCTACGACCTCTGACTTAGACTCAGGGCCACTAGCCACTACATCAACAGGCCCATCTTACTATGATTAGTAATATTATATTTTAAATGACTAATAAACCGTTTCAATCGATCAAGTTTTGTTTTTTATGGAATTCCAAAACGGTATCCTCGAAAAACTGTACTTAAAATTAAATTAGCTCATTTATTTAAATGATGTAACATATTATATTTTCCTCGGAACATTTTCCTCCAAATGCACCTTCAAACCAATTTTTCCGCTTTTTACATTTTGTTTGGGTTTTCACATTGTGTGAAATTGATTGTAAACTATTATAAATCATTATGCTTTGCCATTTAAAATCTTTGGTAACATTCTTAGCACAAAGTTAAGGCTATAACGTGATTTATATTTAACCGGTTTTTTAAGGAAGTGTTTATGTTTATAGCTTGCAAATTGATGATTTTATACACACACATTATATAATACTAGATATATACTAGACTGCCTTGGTCTCGCGGTTGAAGTGTGCGACTGCTGATCATGAGGTCTTGGGTTCGATTCCCGGGTCGGACCAAATGTTTGTATATTCTACAAATATTTGTTTCGGAGTTTGGGTGTTTTCTATGTATAATATGTATGTATTTACAAAAAAAATAATTAAATATAATACATTTGTGTCAGTTGTCTAGTACCCATAACACAAGCTCTGCTTAGCTTGGGACTAGATGGCGTTGTGTGTTAGATGTCCAAAATATTTATTATTATTTATTATATACTAGAGATATTGGCGTATTAAGAAGACGGAGAGTAGCTCCTGCCATACTCAGAGGTTTCTGAGAATAAATATATCAATGGTATTGTTCAAACTTTGCACAAACCGCTTTGTCAAACCGCTAGGGTCGAATTAGTTGTGAGTATTTGAATTTAAGTAAAACCACAATATACTCTAATCTAACAGAGACCTTTTTTTACGCAGTGAATGCTTTTTGCACCATATCCTCCGTTGGACACGAAGGGCGTGTGTGGGACTCCCGACGAATCGGTCTACCCACTAAACCCTACTAAACCTACCTCGGCAGTCGGGAGGAGCACCAGGAACGCATCTTCGGCTTCTTCATTGATGATTGTTACCTTCGGAAAGAAGATAGCACTTGTAGAAGAACTTTTGACTGCGGCATTTAAACTCGAAGTTCAAGCCTCTGTATTATAAGCACCAGCAAACCACAAATTATAAAATACTTTATAATACTAATTAGTACAGCGATATTTGAATACTTTATGTCTTTACCTGACAATTTACATTAAAAGCAATATTTGTTGGGATCGTGCGAGTACTGCGAGGGACATCATCGTGGATATAGACCTGAGTTATTTGTGTACCACGCGTACACAGTTGAGCGCCACTACTAGGTACTTATCACAAAATCACTACTTAGTATAAAACAAAGTCGCTTTCTCTGTCCCTATGTGTGCTTAAATCTTTAAAACTACGCAACGGATTGTGATGCGGGTTTCTTTAATAGATAGAGTGATTGAAGAGGAAGGTTTTTATGTATAATAAATGCATAATATAGTATGGAAATAGCAAATAACCACATTTTTTTGCGCTTACATTGCAAACGCTGGTTGCACCCTACGAGATAGATCAAAATAATGTACTACAGTATTGTACACCTTAAAAAGTACTACAAAAAAGTCGGCGATGGTATGTCTTTCTCTTAGGGATAACCCACAACAACCATTTTTTATTCCTTTCTTTTTACGAAAAATAATGGCTTATTTACGAAGTGATTTTAAGCAATACAGAATGAATCCTTATACAATTAAGTAAATTAAATACATTGTACATTTATTATAGATCAAAATGGCCCTTTCCAGTATCTAATTTAAATGAATATATTCGAAGATATTACAGATTCAAAATGCACGAATCGTGTCATCGGCGGGGGCATTTGAAATCCACCCGTGCGAAGACGGGGCGGGTCGCTAGTAATAAAATATAGTTAAAAAGAACTGCTAACAAAAGTCGGTTACAAATAAACACAGAAACAAACATACATGGAAAGCTAAGGAAAATGTGTTAATAATGAAATGTAAAGGTTTTTGAAGAAGCCGGTAATATTTCGTAGATATTGAACAATAGATCTGTAAAAAACTGGTGAAAAAATTGCAAAAGTTCGTAAAAACTAAAGTATTGGACTTCTGTCTGCATCTCGTTGTCGTAGTTTCGAAACCCACATAGAACTGTGATAAAATTCCGGAAGCCAGTAGCAGATTTATATGATTAAGATCCTCTCAAGCGATAGTTAGTGCAATGCATCACATGGTAGAGTATCTATCAGTAGTAACAGGGTCTGTACTGAAGCGTCAGGTCGTGCTGTATAATCCGGAGTTTAATAAGTGCTTAACCGTAGCAGCATCCAAGGAATTAATAGTCTTTAATAGAGTAAGGATGGTGGAGGAGCCATGCTACGGTATGCTTTGTTGCAAATGGGTCAGTTCAACCGGACCGATTTACAGAAAAACGTCGTACTTTGAAACTTATATGAATCACTGTTGATGATATTTTCCCTAAACAGCTGCTCAATGTTATTAGTACTAAACATAAACAATCTAAAACCTCGAAATCTAATTTTGACCGTCTAATAACAATTTACCTATCTTACATTGTTCGCGAGCCATATTGTTTGCTGTAATGTAAAGGCGATGAATAAATGTGTAGATGAATCAGTACGCATGAAAGGAACACCCGACTAACTGATCTAAGATAGAGAACTGAGATTATCATGGAAATGAATCTCCAAGACATTTATTTATTTATGTATTACATCACCTTCATTAATATGTATACATATATATATATATATACTAGCTTTTCCCCGCGGCTCCATCCGTTTGTATGTAAAAGTAAAAGTAAAAGATGAAAATCAGCTGTCAATATTTTCCCTATAAAAACATACAACGCATTGAAGACATTATTAGTGCTACTGTTTCCCTACTACTGATTAAAACCAACGTTATTATGGAGCGGCGACGTCATATAAGCAGGGAAGAAATGCTCAGAGCCGTGGGAATGATAGAAGCTGGTTCCCGGCAACGTACTGTGGCTTTAGCTCTGAATACAAGTCAGAGTGTTATCAGTCGACTTTGGACACGTTACCGAAGCACTGGTACCGTGGCTGAGCGCCATGGAGGACGGTATCGCTGCACCACACGGAGACAAGACCGATACATTCAAATCTTAACTCGAAGAGCTCCAACAATAACCGCCATGATGTTAGCCGTGAGGCTTCATCACTCTTCAGGGAACTTAATTAGCGACCAAACAGTCAGAAACCGCTTGCATAAAGTGAACCTTCATTCCCGAAGACCGCTACGGGTACCACCTATAGCAATGCACAATCGTAGGATTCGATATCAATGGGCTCTTGAACACAGAAATTGGGCAGAAGAACAATGGCGTTTCGTGTGCTTTTCTGATGAGTCTCGTTTTAGTATGAGACCGGATACAAGACGTATACGACACTGGAGAACCCCTGGACGCCAACAGCGATTAAAATCCTGCCAGGAAGTCCATCCTTATAGTGGTGGAACCATCATGGTATGGGCGGGTATTTGGATCGGCGGAAGAACTGAGTTGATTTGGATCAGAGGCAACCTCAACGCTCAAATTTATACTGAGACGATTGTATCAGACGTCATCGTTCCTCTACAAGTGCAAATCGGTCCCTTATTTCAGTTAATGCATGATAATGCACGACCGCACACCGCAAGAGTTGTAAGACAGACTCTCGCCGCAGCTAACATCAATGTCCTGCTCTGGCCTGCTCAGTCGCCAGACTTGAACCCGATTGAGCATGCATGGGATATGCTACAGAGAAGAGCTCTGCCGAATATGGAGGGTATCCAGTCGCAAGTCGCAAGTCCACCTTTTTTTGTTGTTGCAACGAACATGGGCGGCCATTCCACAGCGTGATTTGGATGAACTCATTTTGAGTATGCCAAACCGATGTTCTTGTGTTGTTAGTGTTCGCGGTAGAAACACGGATTATTAATTGTTTAAGTTCCCTAATAAAATTTTAAAGAAAACTGTTATTTCAGTCTTTTTTTCGAACTTTAATGTTAGTGGTTCAAATGTCAAAAATCCCTTTATTAGGAAAATGGCAAATTTCTTTATTAATGCAAAGGTGACTTGGTTTATCGTTACTGTGACAAACGAAAACACTTTATTTGATGAATCCTTAAAGAAAATTTTAATTAATATCAATCAGGAGAAAAGTTATTGCAAAAATATATGTTGATCCCTAGACACTTTTGATGTGTGTACATACCAAATTATATTGAAATCGGTGCAGATGTAGGTATAACCGTGAAATCGTAACAGCCAGTAGCCACACAGTTACTTTTGAATTTATAAGATATCTATGGACTATGGACTTATTAACGACAATAGGTACTTTTGCTTTATTGTATGATCAATTTAGCTCAAAACATTTAATGTCGCTGATTTTAATTTCTTTAACTACTAAAGCAAGGGGGTTCCCTGAAGTACAGACACGCGGCAGCGTGTCAAGCCAAGTTTAAGCAAAGGAACTGCCAGCGCGAGTGTAATATTACACGAACCACTTGGTGTCACTTTTGACCCTTCTATAACTCAAAGCCTCTTTAACGTAAACATATAAAACTACGTGTGTTTAATTATATCCATAAGGACATCTAGAAGCCCAAATTTCATGAAGCTAGCTCAAACGGTTATAAAGATATGAAGGTCAAAAAGTCGTAAATCTTAGCACTGACTGACATATATATATATATAGTACCTAAACCTAACCTACTTCCATATGACCTAGAAGAATGAAATTTGGAATCCACCTCGGTAATTGTGTGTAAGCGTAGGAAAAAATAAAATAATAAAAAAAACTAAAAAAATAGGGGGGTCCCCATACAATTTTTTTTTTTTAACTGTATTGTTGGAACCGTCGTTACAAGCAGATATTTGAAACTATCCCAATATATGTATTATTAAATCTCAATACCTGCCTAGTTTTCTTTACAAAAAGCAATGATATCCTTGATTGAATTGAATGAGTATTAAACTATATTTCTTTGCTTTGTTGGATACCTATAACAATTGCTGTTATTTGAAAATGTGAGATCTTAAAGTAGGTTAGATTTGACTAAGCCAGTTTTCATAACATCAGTCATTTTATAAAGTTATTCAACATATATATATTTTAATTCTGATAAAAACTGGCCAAGTCAAATCTAACCTACTTTAAGATCTCACATTTTTAAATAACAGCAATTGTTATAGGTATCCAATAAAGCAAAGAAATAGAGTTTAATACTTGTTCATAATGTTATTTTGTTCCTATAAATACATATTTGGATTTTGCATAGAACTTGGCACTCATTTAGATCTCCATTCTTTTTGCGACGAAGCCCACAGCCAAGCATAATTTTTGTATTGAACTTGGCTCTCCTTTTTTACATTTATGTTTTTGGTGGGATTCTGCTTACTCGCGTCGTCACCATAGTCCATAAATATAACAATTATTACACAATGCTACCGACATTGGTTATCTGTGGTTAAATATCGTGTGGAGTATCCTATTTCCTTCCTCAGGAATTTTGTAACTACATGCCAAATTATATTGAAATCGGTGCAGATGTAGGTATAACCGTGAAATCGTAACAGCCACATAGTTACTTTTGAATTTATAAGATTTCTATGAATTATTACTTATTAACGACAATAGGTAGGTACTTTTGCTTTATTGTATGATCAATTTAGCTCAAAACATTTAATGTCGCTGATTTTAATTTCTTTAACAACTAAAGCAAGGGGAAGTGAAGTTCTACTTACTCGTGTCGTCACCACAGTACATAAATATACTACAATGTTACCGAGATTGTTTAACTGTGGTTTCCTGTATCATGTAAAATATTTTATTTCAGCAAATGGTGCTTCGATGGAAAAACCTTTTGTGTACTAACTCTCAAATAATAACAATAATCATACTATTGTTATTCTCTTTATTCCACATATTATTTACATTTGTAAATATTCATTTAAAAATACATCTAAAGATATAAAAGCCGTGGCAAGGAGGACTACCTTCTGACTTGGACTTGATTCAGTCTTCTAACATGAGCCTCTTAAGGTATTGGTTGAGGCTCTCAGCTAGTAATCAGTAAGCAGTTACGACTATCGGATCAATGATAAGCAAATCTACATTCCACATATCGACCGTCTCGAGAGAAAATTCAAAATATTTGCTTTTCGTTTCAACTTCACGAGGTTATCGTCATGAGGAATGGTGATATCGACAATCATTGGGCGGTGCTCTCATTCATTTATTTATCACCATCAATCTACTATCACTACAATATAATTATTATTATTATTATATATCAGCTACCCCGACAGACTTATGTATTATGTCATAAGTTATTGGCCTGTTGCACTTTAATAGAGAAAAAAACAAACACTTTAGCTTCATAATAATAGTAAGTATAGGCTATTGAGACCTAAAGAAAATAGAACTTGTAATAGTGTATGGGCTCTGGACTGGAGCATGGATTTATAAACCTTATAAACAAATTCAATAAGTACTTAACAACAACCTTTCTTAGATTCCATACCATATTCCATACCACTTTTTAACCTACTTCAAAAAAGGAGGTGGTTATCAATTAGACCGATCTTTTTTTTATGTTTGTTACCTCATAACTTTCGACTGGGTGAACCGATTTTGATAATTCTTTTTTATTTGAGATTGGTGCTTCCCTCGTGGTCCCATTTCAATTTGGTCTAGTTTTTGAATTCGTTTTTTTTGTTAAAATTTGTGATTATAGACTATGGTGTGCACGATAAAAATGCTTGGAGTAATTTATTCCAATTTCTTGACGCATCCCGACCCTTAAAACTTTTGAATTATATAGGAACATATGAAACATAGAATTGATAGTTTAGATTAGAGGATGAGTTTCGAACTTGAAACTGCTTTATCAAAACTCGAACGCCTGAGTCACATTTTCATCATTTGATAAGTACCTACTCGTATACACGTGCGAAATAATGATAAATATCGTTGTATCACAGTAAACCAATTTGAACCTTAAAACATAGTATGAGAGTCGCTTTCTAATAATTATGGAATACACTTTAATTTATTTCTTTAATGAATTATCTGTAATCCATGACATCCATGAGGTTATCAATACTATTCCAAGTATGTTAAAATTACTAAACAATAAACAGTTCTAAGTATTAATTATGTTATTTATATTTCTTCTCCTTATTATTATTAATTAAAAAGTGAGTTCCGCCCTATTGCTTTATCGAAGGTTACTGGTTATATTTACATTTTTAATTACAAGTATTCTTTTTTTTCGGAATAGTGGACAAACGGGCAGACGTATCACCTGTTGGTAAGCGATGCCGGCCTTTGGGGGATGGGGAGGGCGTAGGTGGAGGGGTTGGGGTATTGGCCTCCGGTATCTTCACTTACTCGGTGAAACACGGCGCAAGCGCTATTTCACACCGGTTTTCTGTGAGGCTGTGGCATAACACCGGTAGAGCCAGCGCATTCATGCCGAAGCGTGGCTCTCCCACGGCTCTTTCCCGGATTTTCAATACATCCGATGCTCCACCCGTGTATGTTGCGTGGCGGTTATCGCTTTTTATTCGTTAAATGAAGAATTCATGCTGCATGGTTGATCTAGAGGCTTAAGCGGTCACCACGCCTCTTTCGACTGCTCCAAGTGTTGTGGGTTCAAATCCTACATGGCAACACTTTGTGTGATCCACAAATTGTCGTTCTGAGTCTGGGTATTATTTGTGTCTGTTTGTAAAGACCCCTGCGACTTTACAAACATTTTAGGAATGTATTAGGAATATACGTCCTGACGTATATTCCTAATACGGGAGTACCAGAACCACCGATAGCGATGATGACGTCATGTCGTTCGTCGGAATGGAATACCTGGCGTAGTACCTAAGGCCCGTATTCACTTTGATGAGTGCGAGTGCAGGTGTGAAGTGCAGGTGATCAATGATTGTATTCATTCACGGGCCCCTAAACTTTTAAGTTTCAAGTCTTCCTTCTTTTTGCTGAACTTTTATTCTGTGGAATTTGCTCCCTTAGACACCACTTACGATATCTAAGAGTTTAAGAGGGTAAGTAAAACTCCTAATTTTCATCGATATCAATCGGATATTTTCTTGATATTTTCTATAACATTCCAATCTCCCGACATTAGTATGGTGTCTAATTTTAACTGTCCTAAGTGTCCTGTATTGTTAACCTTGGCCGGCCTCTACATGTTGATTGTGTGTTCTGTCTCTTTCACACTTATCCGCAATATATAATAATAAAAATAACTTTTATTGTCTCATAAAAAAGAAGATATACATGAGTCTGAGCCATGAGCATGAGAATTATGATTCTCATGCTCATGGCTCGTTCGTTGGCATAATTCGTTGCTTTCAAACTGGTCCCATTTATTTCTTCTATATTATTGGAAACTAAATTGTCTTTTGTGCTTTTTGTGCAAACATCTGATATGTCAAACTAGGAAAAGCCTGTGTTATGGTGACGAGGTTGCTGATAACATACTTTCATATTTTTAAATACAAACATATGATGGAAAAAGAAATCCAAATAAAGAAGAAATTATCGTGTTCATCAATCTCAGTATATAATAAATTGTCCTGACTGGGAATCGAATCCGCGACCTCCGAAACGCGAACGCGCTGCAGTGACGAATGGACGCATGGATCGTTAACCACGGCTTGTTGCTTTTGAATCGGACATTCTTCACTGTACTTCACTTCATTGTATTTAATTTTTTTTTAAATAAAAGTAGCCTGAAATTCTTATCATATCATCAGTTATATGCCGGTGAAAGGTCCATCAAAATAGGTCCAGCCATTCCAGAGATTAGCCGGAACAAAAGAACAGATAAAAAAATACTTTTAATGTAGGTATAGGTACCGTATAGACTTCCATAAGCATTTAGTGAAAAGCTGATAATTTGAAATAACAAACACTGCAATTTTAAAATAGAAATCTACGGGATTGCTACCATGTACCTTTTTGTTTGTGAGTATCCGATATTTCTCCCCGCAATCCCGTATATTTCTATTTTAATGTTAATGACCATGAAAGTTTAAAACAATACACTGCAATTTTATTTATTTGTGTAGATTATCGTGATTGTGTTATGTAAGACATGTTTTAGATACGGATATGTCTACTAATAAATTAAAATAAACTTGAAATGAATACGTTGCCATAACAGGTTAAAGTTAATGTATTATTTAATCTGTGACGTCAATATAATTAGTTCAGAAATTCCTTATTAAACCAATAAAACAACTAGTTTCGTGTTGCGGTTAACTCAATAATAGACGACTGTAGCGATGGGATTTTATTTACTAATTTATTGATTAATTAATCACTGATGACTTAACTGGACTGATGAATTAATTAATTTTATTGTGTGATATGACATGATAATTGATTTCGAACTACTGTTTAACAACAAGCTTGAAATTAAAAGCGACAGAAATAGGATCTGCGGTAACCACGGTAGGAACCGTGGGAGAACCACGCTCTGGCATGAATAAATGAATAGGCCGGCTCGACCGGAGTGATACCACGGCCTCACAGAAAACCGGTGTAGAATACCATGTGAGTGAGGATACCGGAGGCCAACTCAACCCCCCGTCCCCAGCACATCAAGGCCGGCAACGCACTTGTGACGCCTCTGGTGTTGCAGGTGTCCATCGGCGGCGGTAATCGCTTACCATCAGGCGATACGTCTGCTCGTTTGCCTGCTTATTCCATAAAAAAAACCTTCCTTAACTATAAAATTATAATATTATAATGCACGCGTTCAAGAAAGTACAGATCCGATTTCAGGTATCGAGCTATCCATGAAAGCTAAAATGAATAATTACAAATTTTAACGAAAAAAACCGACTTCAATCTGGACCAAATTTAAATGGGACCATTCGGGAAGCACCAGCTTTCAAATAAAAAGAATCATCAAAATCGGTTCACCCAGTCAAAAGTTATGAGGTAACAAACATAAAAAAAACAGTCGAATTGAGTACCTCCTCCTTTTTTTGAAGTCGTTTAAAAAAGTTGCAAAAAGGGGGGAATGTTAATTATTTTGAGAGCTTCCATTGTGTGCGCTCTGCGTAAACGGTTACAGGGTCACCAAAACAATGTATGAAAGAATTGTTCCCCTTAATTAGATCTACGAGTGAAAAAATTCCGCTACAGCATATCATTTGAGGTTAGCTCACGATAACCTTTTTTATGGTAACTAAATTTGATGACACTTTATTACATCACGCTAAGGGCAATAGGAGGTAGACGAGGTTGCCGTGGTCAGCTAGTATTTACATAATGTAAAATTAATAAAATAAATAAATTAATAATTAAATAAATATTTCGGACATCTTACACACAAGACCATCTAGTCCCAAGCTAAGCAGAGCTTGTGTTATGGGTATGGACAACTGATAAAAAACATATTACATTTTTATTGTAAACTAGCTGACCCGGCGAACTTCGTACCGCCATATTTACATACCTGTCTCAGCTTCCCACAGGCAGTGTACAGTCGCGGACAAAAAAAAAAATTTTCCTGTTATCTTTAATTTCTTTCTTTCTAGCAAAAAAGAATAAATGAAATCGGACTATGTGTTATTGAATTACAACTAAGTACATATTTTGACTTTCATCCCCTCTCTCCAGGAAACCGTGCTGAATTTCGGGATAAAAAGTATCCTATGTACCTCGTAGTATGAACTCAAATCATGCCAAGTTTCATTTGAATCCATTCAGTAGTTTCAGCGTGATTTAATTCATTTCATTTAATTCATTTATTCAATAAAACAATATAAGCTTACAGTTCATGCACCAAGACGCTTACATGTTATGTCAAAACAATCATTTTTTTAATAAACATTTACAATATAATAGAAATAAATAAAATACATTACAAGAACAAATAACTTAAATTTATAATACTCAAATATAATAATGTCAAAAAAAAAGAAAAAGTCAGTCTTTTCAATTAAATGTCCATGATACATAAATAAATGTCACCATTGAAATATATTACAATTACTTAGAGTTATTTAGGTATGTCATTACATTATTACAAAATACACCAGCCGTATCAAAAAATATGTCTATACATGGGCTAGCTTTTAAGAAATCATTTATTAGATTGATCGCTGTAACGGTGGGGCTATTACTGGTTTTTGTAATATGCCAAGAAGGCGGGTACGCGAGCAGTGGATGATGTCTACGACCACAACCACGCAAGTAATGGTCAGGCACGTAGAGATGAACAGACTCACGGACCGATGGATTGTCCACTTTATTGTTCAATAACAAATAGTAGTACATTATAAGCATATATTTCCGCCTGAGTTCCAGAGTATCCAAGCTAACCATTCCAGAAACAAAAATTGACGGATATAAAAATGGATAATATCCATACGTACGTTTGTATAGATACCTAGCAAATTTACGCTGGATTTTTTCAAGCATCAGTATGTATAATTTTTCTTGTGGTGTCCAAATGGCTGCATTGTATTCTAGTTTACTACGCACGTATGCATTATATAGTAGTTTCATAACATGGACATTATTAAAATTTGCAGCAGTTCTGATTATAAACCCTAAACATTTGCTAGCCTCTTTGCTAACTTGCTTAATATGTTCGTGGAAGTTCAGTTTGCTGTCAATTGTTAGCCCAAGGTCACGTACTGTCGTGACACGTTGAAGAGGAGCACCCGATACTTCATAAATCGCAGAGATCGGAGACCGAGATCGGCTAAAGGTTATTATTTTGCACTTGGAAGGGTTAAATAGTAATTTATTGTCTTGGCTCCATTCGACCACTGCATCAATGTCGTGTTGCAGTGCCACACAATCGTTGCTTTTAGTGATTGTTAAAAACAATTTGAGATCATCAGCGAACAGGAGACATTGCGCCTTAGAGAGTACGCATGGCAAATCATTGATCATGATCAGGAATAGAGTAGGTCCCAAAGTACTGCCCTGGCTTACCCCCGATCGTGTATAATACTCGCGGGACTCATAGTTTTCGACCCTAACAAACTGTTTGCGATCTCTGAGATAGTCAGCCATAAATTTAAATAGTCTTGAACAAAATCCCAGAGACGAAAATTTCATCAGAAGTACGTCATTATCAACGAGATCGAAAGCCTTTCGAAAATCGAAAAATGCTGCGTCTACTTGGCACCCGCTCTTCACTCGGGTACCAATATAATCAACAAAGTTGATCTGGTTACTTAGCGTAGACCGAGCAGGACGAAATCCATGCTGACAACCATTCAAGAGCCCATTAATCTGCTGGAATAGGCATTGGTTGATGATAGACTCGAAGAGCTTTCCAAAAACAGACAGGACAGCAATCGGTCTATAATTACTAATATCCGTCGATGATCCCCCCTTATTAACGGGTGTCACCCTTGAGACCTTCCATCTATTGGGATAGATTCCTTGTTGAAGTGACAGGTTGTACAAATACAGAAGAGGCTCCTCAAAGACGGATGAGCAGTCTTTGACTAAGAATGGAGGTATGTTATCAGGCCCATAGGCAGAAGATGGTTTTAGACGTGACAATGCGTGTCTCAGTTCAGCCAAGGTAATATGGTCTATCTTTATTTGCGACACACAATGTCTGCCAGTTGATGCCGATTCTGCCGCCTCTGGGTCCAATGCCGGTACATTCTTATGAAAAACAGAACTGAAGTAATCTGCAAAGCTATCGGCAGCTGCCTGTCCTTCGATGATTTTACTATCAACCGTGTATTCTGTAGATTGCCTATCTTTACGCTTTTCTTTAACAAATTTCCAAAACGTTGACGGTTCGCGAATTATATTATTTTCTAATGTATTAATATATTTTTTGAAGGCAATATCAATTAATTTTTTGACTTTAGTCCTATAATATTTGAAAAGTTCTCTGTTAAATTGAAGTCCACGAATTTTAAACATTTTTAAATTATAATATTTCAATTTTATGTAATGAATTATTTCACTGGTGTACCATGATGGATAAACATATTTACTATTAATTATTATTTGTTTCACAGGGACATGTGTTTTAATAACGTTAATCAACTTATCATACAATTCGTTTACGGTTTTATTAACATCTTGCTGTTTTAGTAGGTCCGTCCAGTCTATGTCGGCTAAATCAGAATACAAACTATGGAAATTTGCTTTTCGAAAATTCCCCTTAGACCTCAGATTGAGTGACTGAAGGTCAGTTAGCGGTTTCTCATTTTTTTTATTTTTGGGCAGAGTGAGCAGCACTTCTAGCGGAGGGTGATACTTGTCCATTGGTACAAGAGGCTCAACATCCGACATTACACTAATCTGTTCAGGTTCGAGATTCGTTAAGACCAGATCCAAAATGCACCCATACTCATTACAGATAGTATTACACTGGGTAACTCTACAATAATCAACAAAGTTATCAAACTGGTGTTTTACAGATTTACTACAGGACTTTAGATTAAAATCACCCACAATTACACACTGATATTTTGAAAATGTAATTATGGCATTCTCGAGGCAATTAAACACGTCAAGATATTGCTTATCATTGTAGCTAGGTGGTAAATATACTACACCTATGAAAATTTCAACATTGTTCAATGTAACCAATGCAAACAGTACCTCTTTATCGTCTGTAAGTTCGTCAAAATCAGTAATTCTTTTTACGGTGTAGCGATCTTTAATAGCTAGCAGTACGCCGCCCCAACCTACGTCACCAGCGCGATCCTTCCGTATGACTATGTAATCCGAAGGAAACAATTCAGCGTCGTTTACAGAGCTGTTCAAAAATGTTTCAGTAGCAGTAATTAAGTCATAGGAACATGAAGCAATGCCATTCAAGAACATAGTCGTTTTAGATCGCAGACCTCTCACATTCTGGTAATATAATAGATTTTTTTTAGTACATTTATATTTCTTACAAATCAGATTATGTTGACGGGGATTTGGTTTGCTTCGCGTTCCTTTTTTACAATTAATATTATTCCCGAAATAACTGAATCCTATTACAATTTGATTCAGCCATATTATTATTATGCGATACAGTTGCAGAAGAGCTGTTATTTTTACATAGTATGTCAAAATTAATATCATTCATTAAAGTGATATTTATATTTTTAATGCCATTCTGGTTGAGTTGCCCTGTTCTATAAGAAAACATGTCAAAAGAAAGATTACGATTTGAGTCAAAAAAATACGCATATGAATAGTTTTGAATGTCAGAATATAACAGGTTATTAAATAATTCAATTTTATAATTATATATAAGGGCTCCGTATACATAAACGGGCGTACATAATATGATATTGGTGTGAGTAATGTGCTGCAGCGATTCTCTAATAGACTTTATCAGCTCAGTGTAGTTACATGTACGTTTGAAATCGCTTTCCCCAATCATCACAATGCAATAATCCTGCATACTAAAATTCACTAATTTATTTCCAATGTTTTTAATAAGTTGTTTAATAGTGCAATGTGGAGTGATATAACGACAGTAATCAAACTTACGACCAAAGATATTGTCCAAATCTGAAAGCGTTCCAACTTGACTACTGTTTGTCAAAATACACAATTTATTCTTTGTACACTTTCTTGGCTCAGCAACAGTTGCATTTATAAAGGACTTAGAAGATCCGAAATAACAATTTTCTTTCACCTGAAGAGATTTCTGAAGAACGGCAATTTTCTCAGTGAGGGCTGATATTTCGCTTTCTGCTAGGTGTAGCTGTTTTTGTAGGTCAGCTACCCTCTGTTGTAGGGTTGAGACAGTCTTACTGGGCCATGATTCTTTTCTACTTTTCGTTGATAGTCTCGGCGGCGTGAAGAATGAGTACATATCTAAATGCAGCGAAGAGGGTCTATAATTTTTCACTGAGGTAGACTTGTGTGGCGATTGCGTTAAGAATTCCTTTAATGTTGTGTTTTCTTTAGTTAACCTAGATACCTGTATACGCAGGTCGTTGTTCTCCAGTATAATATTTTCTAATTCGTGTTGTGAAGTAGTAAGCTCTGACTGAAGTTGTTCCGCAGTATCTTTCATTTCCAGGGCCGAAATTATATTAGTGGTAGTTGTATGGTCCACACTTCTTGACAAGATTGGGTCACCCTGTGATAGATCAAGTGTGCAATCTGCAAACGGGCAAGATTCATCCTTTTCACTAAGAGCATTAAGTGAGGATTGAGGTGTTGAGGATGATGTGGTGCTCTGTGACATCATTGCTTTGTTATGTTTAGGCGATTCCGTGTGTGCGAATGTGATGCGCTTCTAAGATACAGACAGACAGGCCGACAGACAGACAGACCGACAAAAATGAAAATAATCACATTTACATACTATTGCATACATATTATACATATAAAACACCCATACTCCGATACAAATATTTGCAGATCATACAAGGATTTGGTCCGACCCGGGCATCGAACTCGAGACCTCAAGCACAGCAGTCGCATACACTACCACTGCGTCCCATAGGCAGTCAAAATAAAGTCACTTTCGCTGTCCGTTCGCTTCGATCTTTTAACTACTTAAACTACTCAACCGATTTCAAAGCAGTTTGCACTGTAAAGGCGCGTCTCCACCGAAATTTGACAACACAAATAAAGGTTGACAACACAAAAGTTGCCAAATTTGTTCGGTGGAGACTCGGTTTTACAGAAACTTTTATCACAAACACGTGTTGACAACACAAAAGTTTACAATTTTTGTTCTGTGCAGACTCGGATTAATACATTCATACTATAGTACCTAGAGGAAATCTGAGAATTTCTAAGACTGCCGAGCGAAGCGTTTTTAAATTAGACCTTCAACCAAATATTATTTATTAAAATTAGTATAACATTATTTTGCTACAAACGGTTTTTTTTATGTATGGTCCTGCCAAAATTACTATTTTCTGCCTGATGGAAAGCATAAGCACAATCCCAGAATGGTATATATCATTGCGAATGCAGACAATGCAACAATGCAGCATGGTGACCCACTCCATGGCGGCCTAGTGATGCTTCTGCATCATTGGGCCTGTGTCATGTACCTACTTTGGTTTGGTACATGTACTTTTGTGAGTTCAAATTCCACATGGGACAATACTTTGTGTGATCCACAAATTGTTGTTCTCAGTCTGGATAAAAATAATAATAGCTTTATTGTACAGCAGATCACTTACAAAGGTAACTTAAAGTTAAGAGGTACAATTGGCGGCCTTATCGCCCGAAGGCAATCTCTTAAAGGAAACCATGGATGTTCTTTAAATTATTTATTTCTAGTGCGGTAGTTGACTTTAAACCAAACTATTAGTACTAGCTGTTGCCCGCGGCTCCACCCGCGTGTATGTCGGTTATCGCGGCAAATAGTAGCCTATGTGTTATTCTGATGTATAAGCTAGTTTCATCCAAATCCGTTGAGTACTTTTTGCGTGAAAGAGTAACAAACATCCATCCATACAAACTTTCACGTTTATGACATTAAAAAGTAAGATTGAAAAATCTGTAATTTATTAAAATAATGGCTGAACCCCGCGGCGTTACCCACAGATTTTGTTATTGTACAAAAATAACCTAGGGGAACGCCGCGGGGCGAAACTATTAAAATAAAGTAGCCTTAACTATTAACTTTCACTTGCAGGTATCTGGTGATATAAGGAGTACCTTATATCACCAGATACCTGCAAGTGAAAGTCCCGTCAAAATCGGCATAGTTGTTCCAGAGTTTGGCCTGAAAAAACGGTCAGACAGACAAAAAAAAGAATGTCTTTTTGATTTAAATACTGTATAATATATACTTTCTTAAGCATTTAATAAATAAAGCTGTTAATTTTAAATCACAAACTGATATTTCTAATTGCACATCACCATTAGGCATATGAAGTTTCCTTATTGCGCATTTGTTTGTTTAGCTTTTTGCAAAAACTATTGCGTCACTTTTGATTTTAGTTTTTTTATAACGTAAGGTTTACCTTGTAGCCAGTCGGTCAGAATAGCTATTATTTCCTGTATATAATAGCCTGGATTCCTTACAGAATAGCTGCAAGAGGTTAATCCCACCAAAAACATTTTGATGTAAAATGTTGCCAAGACGACTGCATATGGCTTATCCTGTGAAAAAGATATCAGATGTCATGTAGAGCCAAGGTTCTGAATCTACACGCCCTAACTCTACCAACACTAACTTCATAAACTCTACATGACAGCAAAAATGTATGGCTTCGCCGTTTGGCTACCATACCATCACGAATGGGAAACGAACGCCTTTTGTGTTTGGAAATATCTAGTTTCTGAAGTAATGTGTTATAGGAATATTAAGTTTCTCAGGTAACGAAACAGCCAAGCCATACATTTTTACTGTTATGTAGAGTTTATGAAGTTAGGGTTGGTAGAGTTAGGGCGTGTAGATTCAGAAGCTTGTCTCTACATGAGAAATGATATCTTTTTCACAGGGTAAGCCTTATGCAGTCGTCTTGGCAACATTTACATGAAAATGTTTTTGGTGGGATTTCATTTTTTTTGTAAGTTGCTTGAGGCAGACTTTTTTTGGGCTGCATTTCTTGTATATCTTTCTTCTTTCGAAAAAGTCCGTGTACCAAAAATAAAACCTCTAGCATAGCATTTGTGAAAGTCTCATACAAACTTCCACCCCCCAAATTTGGAGGTTGAGAGGCAAAAGTAATTTTGTTTTAATGATCATCAGTGTGTCAGTGACGATATCGGTGTTTTTTAGGTATCAATTAAATCTAAAGTATCAGAGCTATGCAATTGAAACTTTGTATGTTTCATTAGTCTATTGGTAACATCATATTCTAAGAATTTGAACGATCTGGTATATCGGGAACCAAAGTTATGAGGGTTCAAAAAAACGACGAAACACTTCGAGAAAAGGTAGGTAGTGCCTTCGCGCTTCGCTTGCCTCGTCTTGGCGAAGGCACGACCGTGCCCCCAGATAAGTGTAGGTATGACGTCATTGATGAACACGCAGGTTGGTAGATAGAAAGAAAGCTTTTTTATGCCCATGCTTTCCATCGGGCAAAGTAGATTCACTTTGGCAGACCCAATTAAAATAAACACAGAAAATATGTATTACAGAGTTACAAGAGAGTCCCTTAAGGAATTTCAACCCGTAACACTCGGCGCACTAGAAAACGGCGTGGAGACCGCTTAAACCAATATGCCATCTATGCTTCAGACCACTCAGGTTCATTGTGGGCGTCTAGAGTAGTTCTTATCCGAAAGAAGAATTTTAATTTTAGCTTCACTATTCCCAAATCTATATATCAATACACACTTCTAACAAATGCAAATAAACAACTAAAGGGATTCCAATCTTTCATAACACTTGACCTTCCATGTTGTAAAAGAAAATAAAACATCTGCTGTAATAAATATTGTATCTTAACTAGTTACGCCCCATGGTGTTACCCACGGTTATGTTGGACTTCAACCGCGGGTAACAACGCGGGGCAAAACTAGTCTAAAATAAAAGTAGCCTAAGTCACTCCTTATAACATCAACTATCTGACAATGAAAGTCGCGTCAAATCAGTCCAGCCACTAACAAACAGACGGGCATAAATACAAAAATATTAAAAATTGTTTTTTTTTAGTGGAAGTATCGTATATATATACTATAGTTTGTATATAATATATGCATTTAATGAAAAGCTGTTACCTAAAGTGAAATTATAATTATTCATCTTTCCGATATACGAGAACACGTATATCCACTTTCAGAATCACTAGTATTTATTAAAAAAACGTTAAAGTTTAAGGCCTAAGGAGGTCCCTAATTAATATTCCACACGGTTATTAATATGACATGCCCTTGACCAGGGCTACAGTAATTAAGCGCATGAATTAGTTCACAAGACCATCGTTCTACGAAGTCCTGTTTATTAACATGAGTTGTCGTAATTTAGGTAAACGAATCAAATTGCCTATGGATTTGTAGAATATCTTACTTTTAAGGTAAAGTAAAATTGAGGGCAAGTTAACTACAAAATAAGAAAAAGAAAACTTTCCCTTTATGACCTCACTTTCAGGGAGGACACTTTCTCAGCGTTAGAAAAGGAAAAGGAAAGTTAATTTGGACCTCTAAGTATGAATTCCTTAACAGTAGTTTCTGTTAGGCCATGGTATATGGGCAAGCCAGCACATATGTGCCACAGCACCATTCTTCCACGATTTAAAATGATATTACTTAAAACATGTTCTGTGTTGCTTGATCAACATTGAAAGCCTGCCTCGTTGGTCTCGCGGTTGGCGTGTGCGACTGCTGATCATGAGGTCTCGGGTTCGATTCCCGGGTCGGACCAAATGTTTGTATGATCTACAAATATTTGTTTCGGAGTTTGGATGTTTTCTATGTATAATACGTACCTATGTCTTTATATCAGATGTCTAGTACACATAGTACAGGCTCTGCTTAGTTTGGGACTGGATAGTGTTGTGTGTCAGATGCCTAAAAAGCATACTAGAATTTAATCGAAAAGATTTGTATGTATAAATCAGCTGAACATCAGTATTCTTATTACAAAGTTTGGTTTTTAAATAAGTATGCCTTGTATATGAATTAGGTTGTTAGGATTATTGGCGCAGAGGATAATGAAACACGCCTTCGTCTGTGCTGTGCAGCGGTTCAGTTTCTTGTGGGCACGACAAATTTAAGTATTTTATAAAAAATAAACTCTTTGTCAGCTTCATTTCACTCAACACTCAGGTCAAATGATTCTATAACATAGACGAAGTCACCATATGAATGAACTCACAAGTCAGTGATACGGTGGAGAAAAAATGCAGACATATTGACATTCTTAAATAGCGTACTGCTGATATAATTGCACTTGGGTATTCTCAGTTGTATCTTACTTAAATAGTAGTAATTTGCAAGTTCCTCTACGTCATATTTTATTAAGTTATATGTATTAGTTGCCTTACTGAAGTCAAAGAGGAGGGGACCTTGAATGATACCCTGCGGGATACCAGTGATACCACTAATTTTCGAGCTAAAAATATTATTATCAACATTAACTTGAAATGTAATAATATTATCATTCTTTGATAGCATTATATGTGGCAAACCCTACAATAGGTTATCATGGATCTCATCATAGTCAAAAGGACTTAGATTAGAATATTTGATTTAATTTATGCAGTATATATATCGATATAATTTGATTTATTATATGCTACACTATTTTTCATTAATAACTGCAACATGAGTTGATGTGCACTGTTATCGTATTGAACAATCTCACTAAATTGACATTGGGGCAGAAACTGCAATAGAATTGCAAAAATAATAGGTGAGGGTGAGTAAGTAATAAATCTATGTCCCATAAATATTAGATATCTATAAGTTACATTTAATAAATATACCCACAATCTTTTGCTCATGTTTTTGAACGCGGTAATGTCGATTTCGGTCATCAATTTCAATCAATTAGTGCACAATTGTTTCGGGTCTTCGGTAATGTCGATTTCGTCAATTATTTTTTACGGATCTTCGGTAATATCGATTTCGTGAAAGAACTGTTCCGGGTCATGTCTTACTCCAGATTATAATCTATCTCTTACAGTGTACCATTTCAATTCATTTCATTGTGTGTTTAGGTTTGTTCATCCGTGACGCCGTGATTAAATAACTACCTCTATGATTCATCCATCTCAACTGTCATATTTATAATATTAGTATAAAGTTATATTCAATTATTACATATTACTTTAGGTATGCGGTCATACTTGAGGAAAATATAGGTCATTATTTAATGATATAATGTAACATTTAAAGACAGAAACCTAATTTTAACCCAAAATATCTATCTAACCGACATCACCTATCTTGATTCATAAAAAAAAAATCAAGTTTGAGAGATCTTAGAAGTCCTGTATAAAATTTTTTTTTGGCTTGTGCAGATATTGTCATTCTGATTTTTTTACAAAATTCAATTCCACTATTTCTTCTAAATAATAAATTATTAAATCATACAACTCCTACCTACATTATATAACAATTCGCAATTTTTTATGAATGACATAAATGACCATTGAGATCATTGGGAAATCTTACCTTGGAAATTCCAGCACATTCCACAACTTTTACTGATACACCTTTCCCAGTTCAAGTATCACGCTTACGGAATGCGTTCCTGGAATCTATAAGGCGGACCAGTCATTTAAGGTTTACCTTAAATGACTTACTTTGTTTGTTGACAGACTACTTTAGTATTCTATCAAAAAACAAAGTAATTATTTATTGGCGGATATAATTATTATAATTGAGGAAAATGAATTGATTTCCTTTATGTTCAATATATATGGAATAACATATACCTATAAAATAACATCTTGCTATAGTTTATTGTTTTGATTTGAAAATTATCGTTTAAAAGCCGTTTTTTGACACGGGTCAAAGTGACAAGTATAGTAATTGTCTCTGAAGCATCAGGAAGCATCGCGCTGGCAAGTGGGCGACTATTATATTTTACTTTACTTTAAAAGTGCTATGAAGAGTTTTAAGATTTCTACAATTAATATAAAAAGAAGTGAATAAATCAATTGATAGAGCCATAATGGATTTCACTCGGGTATGAAAAACCAACGTCCACGTAAACTTCAAATCAGAAGAAGATGCAAAAGAAAACCAAAGTGGCCTGTAAAAATAATGTTCTGGATTGATCGATTTGTTTGAAAAATACTAAAATTTTACGAGTCACTGTTACTTGCAGTCAAGCGCTTTCGTGTCCCTAGTAATGGTGTCTTAATCTTTCCCTTCACAGTAGTTTCGGAAAATACTTTTCATCAAGAACGTCTTTTGGGGAATATTTGTGACTTCTGCAAATGTCCCCCATCTTGCAAAAGTAGGCAAGGAATTCCAGACGCTCTCATCACCATGTAATGTTAATTAATTAATTAAGGGGTATTCAGGAGCTTCAACTTGCTTCAATTGGTACGTCAGCTAATGAATTGAAGCGACATTTAACTGCTCTGTACTATACAAGTGTTTATATGTATGTATGTATGCTATAGATTTATATGCATAGGTACAATTAAATAAACGAGTGACAGAACTGTCAGGTTTTTCAGCTTTTATATGAAAAAAACTTTTGCTCGCTCGCCCGCGTGTAACATGAGTAGGTAGCCTTATGTCATTCCTTTATGTCTATGTCACATTGGAAACTGTGCAGCGGTTTAGTCGTAAAAGCGAAACAGACAAACAGAGTTACTTTCAAATTTATAATATTAGTATGGATTCCGAAATCTGTAATTCATTTTTTCTGGTTAGCTTACATATACAATACACCTTTTTGTAAAATAGTTGGTACCTTTTTATAGCAATTTATCTTTCTAATACTCAACTTATCACAAAAATTTATGAATTTATAATTTATCATTCTAAAACATAACTTTTTTAAGGACAATTCAAGAACATTTATGTGTCGCGGAGGACTTTACAAACATACATGAAACTGACACAAAGTGTTATTCCGTGTGGGTTTGAACCCAAAACATTCGGCGCAGAACAAATCAGCGAGGTGACCGTTTGTTTGTTATTAGCATTTCATTTATTTCTTGTTAAGCTAGCTAGGAACCTAAACTTCATCAACAGTGGGTCTGCCTCCATCTCTCTCCTCTTATCTCCCTTTCACTATGAAAACTACTACATCTTACTAATTTATTTATCCAACGTAATGTCTGTACGTGAAAAAATTACAACAACTGCCAATGATTCTTACATTTATCTGCACATAAAAGTCAACAAAACTCAATTTTAGGTCGTCGGGACGTATATATAGAGGTCATGATAAATGGCAATGATGTCATCCTTCCATAGAGCTTCTATTTTAAGCTTTTTTTGGTATGCTAAACATAATATATACGCGAATGTACATACACCGACCAAGAACAACAAAGTACTAAAAACTGGTTTAATTTCAGCTTTAGAACGACTAGTATACACTTCATTAGTTGTGTTTGATTACTTGTCTACTACAGTGTATTAAAAACTTTTGAATGCTGATTGTTACATGTGAGAAAAAGATGCCTAGACTCATACATGTATGGGCAGATTTCAGTTATCCTTCCACTCTCACTGAGTTGTCCTTAAAACTGGTGGAGAGAGGAAGGTTGACTAAAGGATACGAGTATCAGATGGCCGCTTTTGCAAATTTGAAACAAACATTTTAACAAACAAGCATACTTTAAATAGATAGGATTTATCTCTTTTATATTAAGTATAAATGTTTTTATTTACGGACAAAAATATTTGTCTTGTTCGTAGAACCCAGTTGTGTTGTGCGTAATTTGGGTCCAGATAAGAATTTATTGTGATATCTACTTACAGACTTCCTTCACAGTTAATTTGAACACGGAATTGAAACCTGTGTTCTCAGACGAATTGGTACTTAGACAAACTTAGCAATAGCAAATTCCGCTTCTTAACGCCATCTATCAAGCGATATAGGAATTACGTCTGCCGTTTCCCATTCCATCATACCTCATAGTATCACGCAATAATCTGGAAACTAAAAGGGAAATGGCGCTTGTCGCGTATACTTTTATTGCGTGGCATATCTTCAAATCCAGGTGAACTGAAAGTCGTAAACTTTTAAGATCGGACGACGGCGGTCGACGTCTAGTAACGGTAGTATCTGCTATGACATAGGAAATATACCTATTGCCGTCCACCAAATACATACCTACTTTAAAAGTTAAAGTGCTGACTCTAACAGACATGAGTGCTTTAAAGCTTAATATCTATTAGGTATTTTTAAAAGACCTATACATAGGATGAGAGGAATTCAGAACGACAATAATTTTATTTTTATTTATTTATTCTTAGAAAGACTTACAGACATATAACAATGATTTAAAATTATAATTTTTAATCATCCTATTGCTAATTACAAGTGTCTGCATTAATGTAGAAAAAATAGTTTTTCTGTATTTCTATTAATCTTGCATTATTTTTCTGCCTATCTAAGCGTGGTTTTCTGAATTTCTATAAATTCTTAGGTTTTCTATTTTAGAGAAAAGAAAAACAGCTTTTTCTCTTGAAAACTACGGACTCTTAAGCTAAGGTACTTACTACGAAAACCGCGGTTAACACGCGGTTAACACGCGACCGTAGGTAGTCTGTACTAATATTATAAAGCTAGACAGTTTCTTTGTTTGAACGTGCATATTCTAAGAAATTACTGGTTCGAATTGAATAATTCATTTAGCGTTGGATAGTACATTGATTTAGAAAAACTATAGTTTTATTTAAAATCACGTTATCACAAATCTGAACTTAACAGCACTGAAAAATGTTACAAAATCCTTTTGAGTGACCCAAGCGGCTCGGGTCAGTCAGTTCAAAATAAACTTTATTTAGAGCACTCGTAATACTATATTTGTTTGATGACGTATGGAGACTAAGAAATTGTGTAAGGCAAAACCAGTATTAGCCAGACAGAATTTGTAGGTGATTGCAAAGTCAAATAAAGTTTATTATACATCAGTTATAATACAGTTTACATATTATAAGAGCATAGCAATGGAATGACCATGTATAGTCCATTCGTTTAGATAGTGTCGGTATACCCGCACCCAATTGTAGTTATTGTTGTGAAATACCAATACATATATTAATTCATATAAGTACACACTACCTAGGCAAGCACTTATGCTTGCTTAAAAAACCCGACTTCAACAACTGGATCGAATTGAAATGGGGCCCACACGGGAAGCACCAGCTTTCACAAAAAAAAAACATCAAAATCGGTTCACCCAGTCGAAAGTTATGAGGTAACAAACATAAAAAATGTGGCGGTGCTTCCCGTGTGGTCCCATTTCAATTTGGTCTAGATTGAAGTCGGTTTTTTTTGTTAAAATTTGTGATTATTTGAAGTCGGTTAAAAAAAAAACATATGATCTTCCTAGCCTTGATTAAAACATTTTCAGTTTACATTGCTTCGGCATAAACTGACAAATCATATTTTAGTTGTGGGTGTACGCGGAAGGCGGGTCTTCTGATTTTGCTTTGACAAAAAGTCGTACGTGCTACAGCGGCGCGATCAAAGTGACCTTATCTAAGCGAATGGACTATAGGTATAGCGCGGCATTATCGCTAAAAAGCAATTTCTATATAGGTGGAAAAACTGGACAGTTTTCAAGAAAAAGTTTAAAAAAAAGTCGTGTGGTGTCGTGGGACAACAGATAGGACCGAAGTTCCTTATCAAAAATAGAGATGGCGCTATACTAAATTTTTCGTTCACGCTCTTTAAAAACCACAATATTGTCTTAACACCTTTATTTTATTTAAAATGATTTATAAAAAAATATATAAAAGTTCAAAAGTTCTATGCGAGGTATAAAGAAAATAACCATTCAGGTATACATTTTTTATTATGATTTTTTATCGATAAAAACATAAAATAAAACTAAACTGGTCACTTGTGCTGCCACCTAGTAATCTCTACTGAAAAAAGTTCTGTCTAGAGTGTGTCTGTTGTTACACTTACAGATTACTACGCTATGCGCTATACTACATTTTTCGTTCACGAAATAAATAACTTTATCAGACATCTTTTTTTTTTAAATAGTTCGTTTCGAATTTATAATATTAGTATGAATAATAAGTATACATCAATGCGCGGTACGTGCAAAAGATACAAAGATGGCGAGGCGTCAATTAATATTGCGTTAGTGTGTTCTGTTATAAATAATTTATTTAAAGTTATTGTAAAGAGTTCTCGGTACAAATTATGCACCATTGTAATGATCAAAACTGCTGAACAAATATGCCTCTCTTTATATCCTCCGAGCAGAAAATAATTTTAATGTAAAAAAGCGTGGGTGCTTTCTGAAAATATTTCAAAAAATGAAATTAAAGAGCTTTTTAAAAACAAGCTTTTCCTGGAATGCCTCGAGACGAATCAAATGAGTCCAAACTCGATGACGTTTCTTTACAGAGTTCCTATGGCTACCTTCCAGCTTCAGCATCAGATCAGCTCCATGTCATTATAATATTGTATTGTCACGCTGTATACATATGTTTACAAAATTTCAGCAAAATCGGTTGAAGATAATCTACTTCATAGTTGAGTTGCAAGATTCCACCGGCATATACAAGCATACATTGCAAGTTAATAAAACGCTTGTAAAATATCGCCCCATAATATTAGTTTATTTATAAAAGTGTTTGTTTGGTCTTTTAAACTATTATTATTTTATTTATTTTGTCAATAAAAACTAGACAAAACAATAGAAAATAAAAATCCTGCATATGAATGAAAATATTGAATTACCGTATTGATATAAAATAAAATTTAAAATAATATATAGACAATCTCCCCTTGAGATGGGTTATTGAAAACAGATGCTAATCCATTAAAATCACGGATGGACGAACTCCGTCAAATGAATTTAGTGAGAATATTTTTATTTAAGAGGGTATGCTTTCGATGTTTATAAACAACTAGCTGACCCACGCAACGTCGCGCGTCGTTTACGTCTCCTGTTGCCCGTACCGTAAAATTTTTGCCTTGTTTTTGTAACATTCTTCATTGGTGCTCCGGTCGTATTGGTATTAGCGTGATGATAGCCTTCCTCGATAAATGTACTATCCAACACTGAAATATTTTTTTAAATCGGACCAGTGGTTCCTGTGATTAGCGCGTTCAAACAAACAAAATTCAAACAAAACTCTTCAGCTTTATAATACACACATCAAAAGTGTCTAGGGATCAAGCATTTTTATGCGGATTTCTTGAGATTGAGATGTGGCTTTGGCCCTGGCCTGCTCAGTCGCCAGACTTGAACCCGATTGAGCATGCATGGGATATGCTACAGAGAAGAGCTCTGCCGAATATGGAGGGTATCCAGTCGCAAGAAGACCTTTTTTTGTTGTTGCAACGAACATGGTCGGCCATTCCACAGCGTGATTTGGATGAACTCATTTTGAGTATGCCAAACCGATGTTCTTGTGTTAGTGTTCGCGGTAGAAACACGGATTATTAATTGTTTAAGTTACCTAATAAAATTTTAAAGAAAACTGTTATTTCAGTCTTTTTTTCGAACTTTAATGTTAGTGGTTCAAATGTCAAAAATCCTTTTATTAGGAAAATGGCAAATTCCTTTATTAATGCAAAGGTGACTTGGTTTATCGTTACTGTGACAAACGAAAACACTTTATTTGATGAATCCTTAAAGAAAATTTTAATTAATATCAATCAGGAGAAAAGTTATTGCAAAAATATATGTTGATCCCTAGACACATATGTTGATCCCTAGACACTTTTGATGTGTGTATTAGTATAGATGGAATGTTAGATATATTAATCCCATCCTAGTTATTGGAAATAAATGGAACAATTTCATCTCTAACAGTAAAAATAAATGAATAATAATAATAAATATTTTGGACATCTAACACACAACGCCATCTAGTCCCAAACTAAGTAGAGCTTGTGTTATGAGTAGGTACTAGGCAACTGATATAAAGACATTTATACTTTTTTTGGTAAATACATACATATTATATATAGAAAACACAGAACAACATAGAATTGGTAATTTGAAGAACACAGTTTAATCACGAAGATGCCACATTGTCATTAAAGTTGTAATTTTTTTAAACTTAGTTTTTTTATTCAGATGACCAGGTTTTTATATAGGTACATAAATTATAGCCAACAAATTGTGTCTATTTTAAGCATAACCTACAAAACAGTTACTTCAAACATTTTTGTCGGTGAAATTCTATTGATTACAAATCCAGACATGAGGACGCCGGATGAATCATAGAACAACGACATTTCGTAGTGGGGACACTTGAGTCTGCTGCGTGTAGTGTTTTACAAGAATTATACCTACATCTATACAAATAAAAAGGAAGTGTAGGTATATTGGTTTCATACCAGACCCCACGTGGGAGAGCCACGCTTCGGCATGAATGGGCCGGCTCGGCCGGAGTGATACCACGGCCTCACAGAAAACCGGTGTGAAATAGCGCTTGCGCTGTGTTTCACCGAGTAAGTGAGGATACCGGAGGCCCATACCCCAACTACTCCCCATCCCCCAAAGGCCGGAAACGCACTTGTGACGCCTCTGGTGTTGCAAGTGTCCATGGGCGGCGGTAATCGCTTACCATCAGGCGATACTTCTGCTCGTTTGCCCGCCTAGTAAAAAGTAAAAGAGTACAAACATACACACTCACAAAATTTCGCCTTAATATATTAGTGTGAAGTGTGATTAATTATTAATTAATAAAGTAAGTATTAGTAGTAGGATTGAATATGATAGTATTATGAAGCAAAGGAAAATATTATTGCAAAAAAAAAGGAACACTTGACACAAACCTTATACTAACCTGTCTGGTCAGCGTGGTTTAGTGGGCTTCATTAAATCTAATTTCTAATTACTTAATGAGACACCTATGTCGGGCAGTGAATTACTAAGGCTGCTGATGTTTTTTTATGGGTTACGGGGCAATGTAGCAGACGGATTGCCTGATGATAAGCGATTACCGCCGCCCATGGACACACCAAGAGGCGTCGTAAAAAGGAGTACGTTCTTTTCTTAAAAGTTTGAAGGTCGTATTTGTCCGGGAATACCGAAGGTGACAGTTTATTACACAGTTTTGTTGTGGGAGGCTGTATTATATTTTTAAATAATAATAATTATTTTTTTGTTAAAACAACTATAGATATAATAACTTGAATAGCGGTATACTAATGGCCATTACGTTATCAAGTACTTATTTAAGAATATTAAGAGCACGTGTTTGAGACACGTTCACAGATATCTGATACAAGTTTTAAGTATTTACGGCATAATTTTATTACATTCTATATAAAAGTTGTTTAGGCATGTCGTTTTTAAATAAAATAAGACTAATATGAAATGCAATCCATATAACATTAAATAATTTATTTATCTTTTCAAAGTGATGTCTGATTACTGCATGTAAAAATTCTCGACATTAATAAATCAGACCCAGGCCTGAAACAACGACGTTCAGATAAGAATCTTATACCAGTATAAGGTAATGGCCTAGTCCGAAGAACCCTTTTTAGGGTTACGTGCCAAAGGCAAAAAACTGAACCCTTATAGATTCGTCATGTCTGTCTGTCCGTCCGTATGTCACAGCCACTTTTTTCCGAACTATACTGTTGAAACTTGGTAAGTAGATGTATTCTGTAAACCGCATTAAGATTTTCACACAAAAATATACGTGTGGGTACTATGGATAGGTCTTCAAAAATGATGTTGAGGTTTCTTAAATCATTTTTTTCTAAACTGAATAGTTTGCGCGAGAGACACTTCCAAAGTGGCAAAATGTACCCCCCCCCCCCCCCCCGCCCCTGTAACTTCTAAAATAAGAGAACGATAAAACTATAAAAAATATATGATGTTCATTACCATGCAAACTTCCACCAAAAATTTGTTTCAATAAGATCTAGTAAGTAGTTTTTTTTAATACGTTATAAATTGTAAACCGCAATTTATCGATCAAAGTTACAACGAACTACACGAACTTTTATACTATGTTACTTGGTGCTTTTATACTTTTTTGTATTAGGAGGACATAGCACCATTTCCCCTGTATACAGTTAGTCAACCATTATTATTATAACCATTGCTAGCAGCGAATATTAAACTATGTTGACCATACAGGCTGGAATTATCACGATCAGGCACCCATCCTATGGTATGATCACATAACTACACCGACAGTACTCCCACTAACTACCTAACACCAAAAGATGGGATAGTGTGGACGTGGAGATAGCTGGGGACTGTGATCACAATAATAATATATTGCGAATGCGGTACAGCTGAAATACTAAGTCATAATTTGTAAATCGCGGCAACTTTCAAGAGTATAATGAAATGTTACTGAAACTGTCACGCACCATGCTACAGCGCAAAGAGTATAAGTAAGCGGAAGTGTAAAATATTGTGTAAAAATCTAAAACAATATCCTGATAATTGGCGAGAAATGCCATCAAATCATGGTAGATCTTGAACATGAACCGGTTCGTTTACTTATTAACCGGTATATATACAAGATTTGATTTAGTGTATCAAGTAGTATTACACAAACCAGATTCATTCATAAAATAATATAATATAAATACATTTCAATGGATTCAAAACAGACTCACAAAATAACCTACTATCGTGAAACATCCGCCGTTGTGAGCATAGTCATGGTCATCGTTTGACCCTCAGATGATTTTATTATCTATTTATATAATACACATCAGCACTGTATGTGCAATCGCGGACTATACTTAAGGCTCAATATATAGACTATACTTAATACTCATGGCATTATCTACCAGTCAACCTTTGGGTGGTGCAGAGACAATAGGAAGTAGGTGCATTTTGGCTGAAGTTTTCATGTCGTAAGCATCCACTAAGAAAGGAATTTTGGGAATTTACCCTCAGAGGGTAAAATAAGGAGTGCATGGTTGAATAGAAGTTCGTCATTTTCAAAGTTAGAAACAAAATAAGCAAACCCACATCTTGACATGCCACGTTAAGTACGCCAATAGATTTTTTCTTGAATAAATTATATCAGCTATTAAACCTTAAAGACATGAAGCATTTTGATAGTAAGGTGGTCATAACCTTTAGAACTTCGTCAGGAAAACCATTCTGGAGTCAAATTGGTATTTTTTCATTCAAAATATTTCCTCATGATATAATGACAGTTGTGTTATATATGACTGGTTTACACGTAGTTAGTAAATTTATACTTATTTGTACCAAGTCATGAGCCAAAGTCAAACCGCCAACCGTGACAGTCAATTTGCTTAACTGATTTGTTCATTCTTCTGAGTGAAATTATCGCCAAATCCGAGAGTAGTCCATTGTCGTATTTTATTTTACGCTACGATCAGAATAGCTGTAGGAATCTATTATGTTGATATCATTAAATATGCACAGGAAATCTTAGATTGATAAGGAATCTGTAGCTACGACGAGTCTTGGTTGGCGTTAACTAGATTGAGCTGAAATGTGTTTTTCTTATTTACAGATGTCTGAAATTCAATATGGTCAGAACTTCTAAGACTAACTGCGTTGAAATTAGATGTTTTACATGTATAGGTAAGCTAAGGTCAAACTACAATATATAAAATGGGCGACAATGCTATTGTATCATCATGACACTGGAATGTTGTAAACAAGTTTATGAACATGTGCACTGACGCGGTTAGTGCTAAATTATAGAATCCGTAGAATTAATGTGTATACTTACTGTAGGTATCTATATTTTAATGTGAATTTTTTGTTTATTATGTTTAATCATGGGAGAACCATGCTTCCATTAGTCGGTTTGACCTGAGTGATAACTCGGCTTTACTGGGACCTTTGTTAACCTGTCATCCGTGGCCTTTATACAAATACAATACATTCGATTGTTATTAGACACCATATTTTGGGGTTCATGGGCAATTCATTCGTTGCTTTTTACCAAGTATGTGAGGGTTTCTGAAGCCCAAACCGACCATCTCTCTGGAATAGAACTCAACGGCCAGGAACATACCCATGACTATTGAGTTCAAGTAATCATGAGTAGCAGTACATATTTACCAGAAGGTGGAATAAAAATATCTTCTGTCTCCTGCACGATAGAATATTTTAACAGAATCTAGTAAAACTGTGCGGTAATTATGACTACATTATTATGATGACCACAATTTCGTGAAATTATTCCTAGGTGCCGTCTTAGAATATCTAGTTAATAAAACCAGTATTTAAAAATACATTTCATCCCATTTTATGGCCTATGTCTTAAACTTTTAATTAAAATTAAAGAAATGTTTTAGGGAGACGGTGACAAATCATAGATCGTAGAAAAGATGGCAGATGGGGCCAAAGAATTGCAAATGCTTGCGTACCGGAAGCGAGCAGGACGGTGCTGATTTTTGTGGCGAACCGGGGAAAGGCCTATTTCCTACAGTGGACATCTCTTAGCTGAGATAATGATGACGATAATGGTTGGTCTAGCGGATAGTATGAGAGACTGCCGATCAAGAGGTCTCGGGTTCGATGCCCGAGTCGGATTGCTGTTGGGTTTTTCTTACAAGAAATTCTTAATAGCAGCCCGAAGTATGGAAGATTGCGGTATTTCCCGCCCGTGCCTCGTAGAGCACGTTAAGCTGTCGGCCCTATCATGAACACCTATGGCAATCGTTTTTGGGCAATCAGCGCCCTCAAATATGCTGACAGCAAGTTTAACTTTCGAATTCAATTAACCCTTAGGGTTGCGGAGGTCCGATGCCAGTCGCTCCGTGGAAAACCAAATATTCAGGTAAACTGGTTGAAATGGTAGCCGATCCCAATTAATCTTGGGAATAATAAAGGCTAGGAAGATGATGATGATGAGATATAGATATACAGATTATTGACTGCCTAGGTGAAGCAGTAGTAGCGTATGCAACAGATGTGCTTGGGTCTCGGGTTCGATTCCCAGGTCGGATCAAATGTTTGAACTATCTTCAAATATTTGTTTCGGATTTTGGGTGTACTGTTATCTATGTTTAACATATATGAAAATTAAAAATGTATATATGTTATATTAGTTGTCTAGTACAAGCTTTGCTTAGTTTCGGACTAGATGGCGTTGTGTGTCAGATGTCCGAACCATTATTGCAGTTAAACGAGCTGCATGATATCAAATATATTTTTAATATAGCATACCCAGCGCTATCTAGCTTCAAAACTAATAAAACTTCATAGAAAAAGTTTTAGAACTTTAAACAGACTTTGAATTTTTCATAAAACAATCATTTGATATTTTGTAGATTCACAAATAGCTATGTTGTTCGTGAGAAGGATAGGATGTGAATCCTAAATAAGAACAAGCAGATACTACCTATCTACCCCTCTGCGGGAATAATCTTTGTGACCGCCATACAGCCCCCATTGAGTTTGGTCCACAGTTATCATTCAGCTCCATAGCAGTGTTTTGTGTCCTCATCTTTCGGAGTATTCGGGGTTAGTATTTCTCACAGTACTTTTACATAAATTAAATAAAAATACAATCCGAACACAAAAATACAAATAAGTAGTCAACTTCAAATACAGTTTTAGATTTTTACAAAATATTTAAGATTGTGTTTCCACAGATTAAAGACAGACGGACAGACAGACAAAATTGTAAAAAAAAAATTTTTCGGTATATGTACCGTGTATACATACATATGTAAAAAGCAGTTATTTTATTTATTACCCGACTACGGCAAAGCCAAAGGAGGGTTATGATTTTGATTTGTATAGATATTGTTGGACTGTTAAAGGGTGTTGATGTAAATGTACGTCAATGTTTTCTTCCAGATCAAAATGGGGTTACCGCAATTGGAAACATGCTGTTTCGTATTCGATCTGAAGACAGGTTGCATCATCATGGGCAGCATAAACGCTGTGAGTATAAACTAAGCGTACTTTAAAATATATAATCTCAAAATACAAAATATAAACTATCATAAACGTAATTATTCTTCTCCAGTGCTTATTTTGATATTGTTCACGGATCTTCTGCACCATTACAGGCTTGAATGTAATCAACTTGTCTTCAAAGTGTTGTACCTAGGTAGATATGTGTATATTATTATAATTAACAATTCTTGAGGAAAACAACAAATTACTTTAATTATGATGGATATTCATAATCAGTATCGTTAAAACCACAGAATAGAGAATTTATTTAGTTATTTAATCAATCAACACTGCACTTAAAATTTGCCCAACACGTACAGCAAGCGAGCGATTTCGTAATATTTTACCCAAAAGTTGAAGTTGTAAAGTTGAAAACTGAAACAAATTCTATATCAATCCGTGTTTTTTGGTATCTATTTTACATATATTTTTACTTTTGCAAGACAATTTTTTGTCAGTCGTAGCTTCTTGTATAATTAATACTTATTTTTTAACCGACTTCCAAAAGGAGGAGGTTCTTAATTTCATCGGTAGTTTTTTTTTTAATGTAGGTACACGGATTACTCCGTCAATTTGTGGACCGATTTTGAAAATTATTTTTATATTCGAAAGTAATCGAAAGGGTATGCTCCCCATGTGGTCCCATGACCACCATATCAAGATCTGATGATGGGATCCTAAGGAAATCGAAGGAAACCCTCAAATTTACGTGAGCGCCTGCAATGAAGTTACGAGCAATATTGTCTGCATGCCTTCATATTCTGTAGACATCATTTAATTTCATAAAATATAAAAGGGGTCCTAAGGATATCAGAGTTTACCTCAGATAGTCAGTGTACCTCAAATCACTTGAACTTTAGTTACCTATAGAAGATAGTTGAGATTTTATTACAAAAAATTACCTGAAGTCCTTTTGATTCTATACAGTATGTATGTTACCTTTAGTCGTATTCTTTCAAGTTATTTAGGTGAAATGATGATGAGAGACTTGAGAAAGACTAAAAAGCGAAAAAAAAAACTTCGTTTAAAAAAACCGACTTCAAAAACTAAAAAGTATCAAATAACTTAATTTGTATGTGCTACCTATTCATAGGTTTGAAGTCGGTGCCAAGCCAAAATGTAATAGTAGGTACCGCACTCGCCGCGCGTGACCTTGAGCGGGATAGCTGCTCTTCGCGTAGAACAAAACAACTGAAGCGTCGGTGACGTCGTTGACGTTCGTCTCGAAATATAGCGAGTGTGGTACCTACTATTACATTTGGCTTGGCACTGACTTCAAATCTATGATTTTTTTTGAAGTCGGTTTTTTTAAACGAAGTTTTTTTTGTACAATTCGCATAACACCTTTTTTTACATCAAAACTGTAAAATTACACTCACACATACTTCTCAAAAACTAAGACAGACTCTGACAGACCCATGTTACATGCGAGAAGCCGAGGATCGAACCTAGTGGTGTACTGTGCAATTGGACAGGCATATGTCGTGCAGTGGACTCCTATAGGCTGATGATTATGATGATAATAGATGTTAGATTGTAGGTCCTCTTCTCAAGTAGGTACATCAATAACCTTGATTTAAACATTATTCTTACATTAGAGTTGGTATTATTACAAATAACCTCTGGCAGACTTAAAATTACTGGGATTAAAAAATTACTTGCCCTTTTCCAGTAGTAATTATTACAAAGATTTTGGTGAAGTGGCTATAAGGGACCTAAGAAACAGGACTGAGAATTGCGGATGTTCAAAGACGAGATGGGTTGATAATATAAGCTTAAGCTTAGTTGCTATTTACTCAAGTATAGTTAGTTGTGTACTGCGGCACCCGTACTTTCTCAAGTACGACGCCTAGGGGTTTCTGTATTCAGGGAACTATACTAGTACCTGAAATTTAGGAAATAGCAACACGACTAAACGTATTGTATGTTTTCCTGCAAGATAAGAATTTTACAATATAGGGATACATCTATACTAATATTATAAACGCGAAAGTTTGTAAGTATGGATGGATGGATGGATGTTTGTTACTCTTTCACGCAAAAACTACTGAACGGATTTGGACGAAACTTTACAGTAACATAGCTTATACATCAGAATAACACATAGGCTACTATTTGCCGCGATAACCGACATATACGCGGGCGGAGCCGCGGGCAACCACTAGTTTATTTATATTTCACTGCTAGGAGGTCTTGACTCCGCGACCCCTGTAGTCTATCACTCTTCTTCAGCATTCCAAAAAATAAAGGTTTCAAATTATTGAAATCAATTCTAGAACATTCGCTTCAAACAGGCGTTTTCATCTGCCAGTTTCATTTTGACGCTGAGGTTGTATAGCTCTGCACCGCGAAGGCCTCGTTCGCCACAGTACATACCCTACATACTCGTATATTGCTGTACTGTAGTTCTGATAATCATCTTCCTAGCCTTTATTATTCCCGAGATTATTTGGAGTCGGCTACTGGTTCAACCGGTTTTATCTGAATATCAGTTTATCCACTGAGCGACTAGCATCGGACCTAAGCAACCATGAGGGTGAACTGGTTCCAAAGATTGAATTAGTTGTCAGTAAATTTGAGGGCACTGACTTCCCAATAACGATTGCCATAGATATTCATGACAACCGGGACCGACGACTTAATTTGCTCTTCGAGGCACGGGCGGGAAACACCACCATCTTCCTTACTCCGGGCTGCTATTAAGAATTTCTTGTAAGAAAAACTCAACAGCCGTCCGACCCGGGAATCGAACCTAAGACCTCTTGATCTGCAGTCGCTTACGCTTACCACTAGACTAGACAATCTTCAACATCAAATGCAATATTCTTTTTCAGTTTTTTACTCGTATGTCAACATTAGAATATGAGTGAGGAAACTCTTCTGTCATATAAAAACTGTTTATATACATACCTACATACGAGTACATGGATACGTTTTATCTTTGATATTATTCAGTTCATATTAGGTCTTTACCTATGAAATTGCCGTTTTGTATGCAATAAGTGAAAGTACTTATTTTTCCAAACTTTTTTAATTCTGTTAATCGAAGTAATCACCCATGCAATCGACGCATCTTTGCCAACGCATTGGCAGTTTATTGATGCCCTTCTTGTAAAAATCAGCTGGACGGGAGGCAACAAACTCTTCAAAGGCATTTTGTACTGCCTCTCGGGAATTGAATTTTTTACCCACAAAAAAGTTTTCTAAATTTTGGAAAAAGTAATAGTCGGTAGGTGCCAGGTCTGGTGAGTATGGCGGATGAGGGAGAGCTTCCAACCCCAGCTCTTGCAGCTGCTTCACGACAACTTTTGACAACTTTTTAGTGGGTAAAAATTTCTATTCCCGAGAGGCAGTACAAAATGCCTTTGAAGAGTTTGTTGCCTCCCGTCCAGCTGATTTTTACAAGAAGGGCATCAATAGACTGCCAATCCGTTGGCAAAGATGCGTCGATTGCATGGGTGATTACTTCGAATAACAGAAATAAAAAAGTTTGAAAAAATAAGTACTTTCACTAAGACCTATTATTAGGCAACATGAAGAATATTTTCTATTAACATATTTATCAACAGCCTTTAGGTAATAGTTCACTGCTGGACATAAGTAATTCCTTAGAGTTAATACAAATTCAGGTTCTGCAATGATTAATGATTAAATACCTAAAGAATTTCTAGAAATCACTAGAAAAAATTTCAAAAATTATTTGTATTCAAATGGTCTTCGTTCGTTGTGAACTTTTAATCGATACCTAAAGTTTAGAATGCTATACATTGAAACAAATACAAGTTATCAGAAATGTGGTTGAAACATTAATAGATACCTACATAGTTTGCAACGTTAAAACTAGCGCCATCTATTGGCGGCGGAAAAACTTTAATGACAGCGACGAGTCTTCGTGAGCTTTTTTAAAGGAGGAATTGAGGCACTTTGGCCGAAATTAGCAGCTTTTCACTATCTGCATATGAAATGAAATATGAAAAATTGTCCAAAGAGACAATTTTTCTTGCTAATCTCTGAAAATACTGGCCGATTTTGACGGTCTTTTCACTGCCAGAGAGTTGATGTTTGAGGAGTAACCTAGGCTTTTTTTTAATCTAAGATAAAAAATAGGGTAATGTCAAAGTAAATTTTAAACACATTAAATAATAAAAAAAATCTTTTCGATTTAATTATTATAATTATTTTCTTGTATTTTATAGTTTTATTTTTATTCTATAATAGGTATAATTAAATATTAACTTCTTCTGCGTCTCTTTTCAGTCATATTTGGTTCCTATTGGCCTAAGCGTGATGTTAAGTATAATTTCTTAACACCTATTTAAAAAAAAAACGTGAATATTGTTGATATAGTTTCGGAGTTCATCGTTAGCAAGAACGTGACACGAGAGTTATACATATTTAAAAGAAATAGCCATTGGAATACAGAGTACGATTGAGTTGCATATTTCTTTGAGTGGCGCTATCATACTATCAGTACTTGCTTTATTTTTGGGCTCTCAAGATTCGACAAAGACATTTTTCAACTTGATATATCTCGAAATAAAACATTTACACAACGCCATCTAGTCCCATTCTAGTAGAGCAAGTACTATGGGTACCAGATAACTGATATAAATACTTATTTACCTTTTTATTTGTTATATAGGGTGTGCCACCATCTGTGTAGTAAAGTGTTGGCAACCCTAAAATAAATAAGTTTATAACTGACAGGTTAGGGTTAGTAAAAATGGTGCGTTACACGATTTTTTTTATGTATTTTAATTATTGAACAATATTTTAATAATAACGAAAGTTTGGCAGCCGCAGTTCGAGCAAAATCATTCTAAGCGATGAAGCACACTTTCGCCTTGATGGTTTTATTGATCTCCAAAATTGTCGTATTAGGGGTTCAGAGAACCCACATGTGATTGTCGAAAAACAAATGTATCCATAATGTATCACTCACCTAAAATCCGAAACAAATATTAGCAGATCATACAAACATTTGATTCTACAAGGGAATCGGGTCCAAGACCTCAAGCAAGGCAGCCACATACGCTACCACTACGCCACTATGGCAAGTCTGAACTAAATTGGTATTAATAAAACATCCCTTTAAGGTGCTGTCTTTCACGATGCTGTGTGTGATGATAGTATTCGCTGTAGCAGTAGGAGCAATAGACTCTAGCAATCAATTTGAGAACGATGTGGAAATGCAAGCCGCCATTACGGGACTGTACGCTATGTGTATCATACTCATCATTATGTTTCTGATCAAGTTTACTTTTGACGTCATCTTCATATGGGGTGTTCATGCGGTGAGTATATTAATATTAAGTAGTAGTGGTCATCCAATGGTCGAAATTCAATCACGATTCATTTATTTATTTAGCTTCCTACTCTCATCCTCTTATGTAAACTATACATAACTGTGACGAATTTTTTATTCCTCCACTCGCAAATTTTCGTAAGAAGGGTGTGGCGACTTCCATATACAGCGCATAAAGAAATATACTACAGCGCCAACTACCGAAGATACGTCGAACTACGGAGTAACGAAGAAAACTAAGAAACTACCAATCTTGAATCGCGCAGTGAAAGTTCTTGTGCTGATAATCATATATACAACATCCCAACATCAACCGTTGGGCAATTGGCCCGCCAGGCATGATCACCTCGCCTGGTCGGAGGATCCTCCCTTTGTGTTGGAGGGACATCACACCCGTTCCTCCACAAGGGGTATAAAGGTTTTGTTTCCAATATTAATATAAAGATACTTTCTATAAAGAATACAGACTGTCATCACTTTTATTCCTGTCGTAAGAGCCGACTAAAGGAACAAATTATGTTAAACGACAGAACTACAAAGAGAAAGAAAGATAGCTTGGAATCAACGTAATACCAACCTGTTTGGCCAGTGTGATATAGTTAGGCCAAGAGTTCTTTTCTTGTCAAGCAGTAGACTGTTAAAGGGCTCCCACACATAACTGTAATTCGCAACGCATCGCAAATATCTGCGAGCTCGCACGAATACGCCGCAAGAACTTCAAGCCGCATCGCATCGCAGTTATGTGTGGGAGCCCAAAGTCTATTGATGATCACACATAAACAGAATACAGATTTTTCACTCCTATTGTCTCCTCGTGGGTGTTGTAAGAACCGACTAAGGAAAAAAAAACGTGTGGCACTCGGGGACTGCCGCGGTAAAGCTATTGCATAGCATTTTTAATCAACTTATGCAATTATAATTATTTTTTATTTTTGCAGTTTTTTTTCTATGAACATGTATACTTACGGGTCGCACATGCGGTGCGCGTGGCATTATAAAGATATGATAGATACGTATACACCTATATACTTTTTCGCAAACAGCTGCTTACGTATTCGTCCGATTTCGGTGCAGCTCGTCTCGATCCGTGCGAGCTTCGTAGGCGGAGTGGGGGTGTTAGGTTTTATTTTCGTTACGGAATTTCTTGATTCGGTCGACGCGCTCAAAGTCCGCGGTAAAAGCTATGCAATAGCTTAAAAATTATGCAGTACGACAGAACAGCAAAAAGAAGGAAAGCTTGAAACTAACGTTATACCAACCTGTCTGGCCAGCGTGGTATAGTAAGGACAAAACCTCCTTTCTAGGGATAGATCTATGTCCAGCAGTAGAATATTAAAGGTTGTTGTTGATAGGACATACACAGGATATGTTTACTGTTACAGGAACGACCTGGAGTCATCAAGGCGTATATGATTATGTGGATTGTGTTCTTCCTGCTCTCGATGTTTATATTTTTCCTCAACTCCCCCCATTTCACCGCTGGAACTATCGCTACAGAAATATTCTATATCGGTAAGTGTTCTCTTACAAACTATAGCGCCTACTTATGACTGTTACTACGAAATATCTCTTGTACTATTATGTACATTTCTGCAAATAGATTACAATTACAAGTAATTTATACTAGTTTTACAAGTACACAATATTTAGATAGTAATCACCAATATCTTTTTTTTGCATATTTTATTCAGTACTAGCTATGCCCGCTACTTCGTACACGTGACATTTGGATTTTCAGGTTATTTTTATTGTTTCACCGTTTAAACCTTCCCTGGACTTTGACAAACATTTCAAAACCAACATTTACAGCTGCTAATTTAAAAAAAAATGCGAGACAAAAGAACAGCAATTATTGTTTTTTATCAATTGCATTTTTAACAATTCAGCAATTATGATATATAAGATTGGCGCAATTTGAATATTGCTTAGTATTTTAGCTGAAAACTATTCCAATCACAAGGAGTAAATAAATAATTTCAATTGGAAAATTGGGGTGACAAAACTGAGGAGGGCATTAGAATATGGGATAGCGTAGGTCTCGCAAATCTCAGGCTAGATACTCGACTAAAGAAAGGTCTAAAAACCGGTCCGTAGGAGCGGTCGCAGCCTGAAATTTTGGCGGGGGGGGGGAGGGGTCACTAATATATACAACATAGCACACAATTTTATTGCACACATTAAAAACAAATAGATATCTTTTGTTTTTAATCGGTAAATCTATTGGGATGATAATATTTGGTAATCAGGTTCTACTCGTAGTAGCAGGGAAAAAGTTACATGGGTACAATTTTGGGAAGGATCATGTCCCCTGTGACCCCCCCCCCCTGTGACTCCCCCCCCTGGAACCGCTCCTGGCCGTCCTAGTATCTACTCAGTAGAGTAGATACTAGGACGGCCAGTTAGTGACTCGGAGATACTAGTAAGTATCTCCGAGTCACTAACTGTACATTGAAAAAGAATGTAGAGATTTAAAATAAAATGTTTGATGCTACGCAATAAGTTTCTCATATAGTTCTGTATTAGTTGTAGTTATAGAAGGAAATACCTAGTTTCCTTTCATGATTCATGTTATATACAATAGAATTTTCTTTTCAGCTCACAATGTATACACGATTTTACTCAGCCACAGTTTCCACAAGCAACTAAATAGCAGAGAAGAGGTTTAAATATCTAGGATATATTAAATATCCTTGAAATATATTATATATTGCTTTTATTTATTCTTCAATTGCCGTAACTGCAAGTTTGAGAGAAGATACGGAGCAAGCAAAGGAAAGACATGAGAGAATAAATAATATTATTTACTTATTTTATTTATAACTAGCCGACCCACGCAACCTCGTTTGCGTCTTCTATTGCCCGTAGCGTGATAATTTTCCCCCGTTTTTGAAACATTTTTCATTGGTGCTCCGCTCGTATTGGTCGTAGCGTGATGAAATATAGCCTATACCCTTCCTCGATAAATGTACTATCCAACACTGAAATAATTTTTCAAATCGGACCGGCGGTGCCTGAGATTAGCGCGTTCAAACTGTGGAGGAACGGGTTCTATGTCCCTCCAACACAAAGGGAGGATCCTCCGACCAAACCAAACAAACAAACTCTTCAGCTTTATAATATTAATGAGACGCAAACGAGGTTGCGTGGGTTATTGTTAGTTGTTTGAAATAAAGTTAAAATGGATTTCTGATATTTCCCATTTCGACAATATTTTAGTTACCTTATACCCGACAATACTGAACTCCAACATAGCGTTTCTTCGACGCTATTTAAATAAGAAATGATGTGTGCCTTTCGGTTCAAATCAACAATGCAGCTAGTAAAATGATATACAATATTTGTTGTTCGAGTTGTGTCAACTACTATGTCCTATGCTCGGTATTTCAATGGACGATATTTAGAGTTTCAACAGCAAAATGTTTGTCAAATTAAGCAGTAGGCACCTACATTATAATAACATATAAATTTGTAGATAAATCGCCAAATTATGTAGATATACATAAATGTATAGATAATATAAAAAGAATTACGTGTTATTCAATATATTTATTCCTGTTTGTAAAATTTATAGCTGTTAATGATATTTTTATAAGCTTATTATTGAAAAAAATAGTATGCTATGTTATTTATTTATTTTTGGCACTAACGCGTGTATAGGTTATTCGTTTAGATAGTGTCGGTGCACCCGCACGCAATTGTGGTTATTGTTGTGAAATACGAATATGTGTATATTAATTCATACAACGCCGTAAACTGACAAATCATACTTGCTTGTGGGTGTACGCCGCAGGCTTCGATTTTGTGGCGGTTTGCCGCACGTGCGACGGCGGCGCGATCAAGGTGACCGTATCTAAGCGAATGGACTATAACGAGTCCCACTGAACGTCATACGCAAGTGTCAACAACAATAACCGGTGTCAACACCGCCGCGGCAGAACATTTTACTCCCTAGTCGTTTCATCAATATGCTTCAAATCTCCGGTCTTTACTCTTTGGAAATGTGTAACGTGATATGTGTGACCAGTGAGGTCCGAAGCTAGTCAAATATAGCCATATATCTATGTACGTAAGTAAAACTACGTAATAAATATGAATGATGAAAAAACATGTTATTCGTGTGGAAACCCAACGAGAAAATATGATGGTGTTTCGTCACATGTGATGTGGTCTTTGTTATATCGTAAGAAGTCCTAAAAATTTACTCTGGCAGATCTAGGGGGCCATGGACAGTCATATTGTCCCTACTATCTCGGGTTTGCTTCTGGTAGGGTGATGGTCACACTTACGAAAGGTGGTCATACTTAGGACCAAAGTAAATATACCAAACATATGATAAAACATACCAAAGAGTATACAACTGCTGATATTAGGTTATTCATTAAATAATTATATTAATTATTAAACAAATGAATCTAGGTCGTCCAATAAACACTGTCTATTAAATTACGCAAATTATAAAAAAAAACAATAAAGATTTGTCTATGTTCACTGGTTTTTTTTTATAAAATGTCATGTGTATATTGTGATCTCAATGTTGGGCATGATGTGCAAACACATTTCAAAGGGTCTTACCATTTTTAACCGACTTCCAAAAGGAGGAGGTTCTCATTTTTTTTTCGCAACTTCTCATGCATGGAACCACAATGTGCCACAGTAAAGCATGGCAGGATACCTACAGCTAGAAAATTATTACAACAGAAACATCTCAGAAACGCATGTCTAATTTATTAAATGTTTAATACAACATTATTAATTTATTATCAGGCGTTTTACAATTTAATAATATGGCATTTACATTGTTGAACGTTTATATTAGCGTCAGACAAAATTGTATGAAGTATTTTTTTTTATGGAATAGGTGGGCAAACCAGCAGACGTATCGCCTGATGGTAAGCGATTACCACCGCCGATGGACACTTGCAACACCAGAAGCGTCACAAGTGCGTTGCCGGCCTTTTGGGGATGGGGGGAGAGGTAGGGGTATGGGCCTCCGGTCTCCTCCCTCACTCGGTAAAACACAGCGCAAGCACTATTTAACACCGGTTTTCTGTGAGGCGAGGTTAGATAGTAGCAATAGATTTATTATCACATTTTTACAAATGAATCTGTTTGAACCAAATTTCAATTTAGCTGGGTTTCACTAAATGCACATGAAATTATATTATATACGGTACCTACAGTAGAAAATCAAGTTATAATTTTTTTGTCTGTAGTCTGTTCCGAGTAATCTCTAAACCAGCTGGACTAATTTTGACAGGGCTTTCACTTCCATTCCTGATAGCTAGTAACTATATAATATCGTAACTCTATAAAATTAATACAGTATAAAAAATAGCTTAAATGTTACATTTGGCACATTTAAAAGTTATGACAACTACGACTAAATAGTTTTTTAACCGACTTCAAAAAGGAGGAGGTTCTCAATTCGACTGTTTTTTTTTGTATGTTTGTTACATCAGAACTTTCGACTGGGTGAACTGATTTTGTTTTTTTTTTATTTGTAAGCTAGTGCCTCCCGTGTGTCCCATTTCAATTTGGTCCAGTTCTTGAAGTCGGTTTTTTTTAAATTTTATATTATTTTTATTCCCGCGTTGCTTTGTTTCGGTTAACAGCAATGGGCAGGTCTTCATTGTATAAGTGTAAGTAAAAATTTAGGTTATATGTAGATGACGCCTCTGTCTAGTCTTTAAGTTAAAGATGGAATACAATCACATGCAGGTATTCAACGCCTTTAACAGTTCAGTGTTGGAGTTAGGACCCTTCTTAAGTATTTATTTAGGATTAATACCAATGAAAAGTTACAGTATTTCAGCAAAACAATGGCACACAAAATTTTAATGAACAAATTTTCTCAAAGTCAGTCTTATAAAATGATTTTGCTCTTCATTGTTAAACAAAGTAAACTGGTATAACCTATTTCTAGTTCGTTGTTAAGCGATGTAAACAGACATATGGTTAAAACTTTATATTATAAAATTGACATTGAACAATTTAATGAGGTACGTGTATGCTCATTTCTGACTTTTTCTTTCTTGGAATGTTCCTAAATGAGATTATTCGTGTTTAAAGTGGTTTCTAAAACATATTTAAAGTTTTATCGAAAATCCCATCGACAGTAATAATTACATTGCCTTATTTTCTTTCTAATCAAGCAAGTAATGTACAGCACCTGAATTTAATTGAATTTCTGTGTTTATTGTTCACTATTTAAAAAAAAATTAAAGCACATTATAACAGCTTATAAAAAAAATCTGGTTGTAATATTTTGTTCTTGATAAAAATGTGGCAAATCACAACCTATAAATTGCCTTCTACAACTAGAAAATATGTCATGTAAATATTAAAAAAATACATATACTGGTATTTTCAAGTGCTAGCAATAGAACTAAAACTACTCTTTAACACAATGTCTAAAGTTTACTAGAACTATATTATTTTACAAAATATGTATTATTTGATAAAATTAACTGTGCATTTTATCGTAAACCTGCCTTCCATTTTTACTTCCGACACATTTTGTTTTTTAAAACTTATCAATATTGGTACAAAACTTTTCAGTTAAAAATAATATGTTTCGTAGTAAATAATAAATGATGAATTCTATTATGTACTCTGAATTATGTAGGTACTCGTTCGTATGTTGTACGGTATTTAGAAATAGGTACATACGTTTTACTTAAATTAATTTAGTTTGAAGCACCTTTGGTAGTGAAATATAAATTCGAAACAGTTTTAAACACTCAGACAATTTGTTCTTAAAATTTTCAACTGTTTTTCGTTTAGTTAAGCCAAACTCTCTGCAATGTTTTCATCAAAGCAGTCAGCTAATGATTCTTCGTCCTGGTCACGATGTCGATGGAAACTGAAGCCACTTCCTTTTAGCATAAGCTCGTAAGCAGTGTGTATTACAACCAAGAAATGTATGTTGATCACTGGAAGTAAAAATAAAATTAAAATTAAAAAGGATAGAATCATTTGAGGCACCCTGAGAAAGCGCTTTAAAAATCACAGCTGTGTTGTTATAAAAGGAAATTTCTTAAATTTAAAAATGACGTCATAATGTTGAGTTATTTTCAAACAAATAGTACCTAAGAATGTTAGTCGGTATCACGATCAAGATTTCATAATAGGTAACACACCTTTCATCTGAATGTATTTAGATATTTAGAAGTTATGTGCTTCGACCTGGATCAGAAGGGACGGAACCAGGCGTCGATCGGGAGGGAACTGAATTGACATGGTCCCGGTCCTCCCCAGAGTCTGTCGCCTGAGACCAGTCGTCGGGCCGGAGATAATCGAATAAAAAACATTTAAGAGTTATACCACTATAACTTTAACAAAAATTCTGGTAAGAAAGACTACACATGAACCCCGAAAATTTTACCGAAACTTCTTTTTAAGGCATCATTAAAAAGATTCAAACTTTTCAGCAACGACTAGTTTGCGTCTAGCTTGGCCGACACTTCTCAATTCATCATTATAATGACGAATTGAGAAGTGATGATGATATTGATCATCATCACTATAAGCAATAAATATCCCTTTTCTATCTTTGCCTTTCCTTCTTACCTACTCTTCCTTTCATATTGAATTTCAAAATCTCCCATTCGATTCCTATCTATACATCTATACAAATAAACAAAATCATAACCCTCCTTTGGCTTTGCCGTAGTCGGGTAATAAAATAGAAGTGTCTTTTTGTAATATTAAAATAACCGCTTTTTAATAAATGCATATGTATGTATACACGGTACATATACCAAAATAACATTTTTTACAATTTTTGTCTGTCTGTCTGTCGGTCTGTCTGTCTGAATGTACCTTTATAGATATCTTATATATAAAATTCTCGTGTCGCGGTATTTGTAACTAAACTCCTCCGAAACGGTTGGACCGATTTTTATGAACTTTTGTATGCATATCGGGTTGGTCTAAGAGTCGGCAAACATTATTTTTCATATCCCTAAATGATACGGGTGACCCACCCCTAAATTTTTATTTTTATAGCAAAACAACGGTTGTCGGATCAGCTAGTTTTTTTGTATAAGTGGTGACGGATTAAGAATACAGATTGCCATCATCTCTATTCATGCCATGGGTGTCGTAAGAGCTAACCAAAGGGGACAACGGCACTGCAAAGAGAAGGAACTTGATACAAACCCTTTTTTTTACGTGTGGAACTCCCCTCGGACCGTCACCGGGTTTGCGGCGGGGCGGTGTATCGGACTCAAACCGACTAAAACCACACGGTGTGCCACTCTGCGCCTGAGACGGGAGGGATCCGGGAACTGCTGTTATTAACACGTCCGGACCCCTCTCAGCGCCTGCCCGCACAGAAGCGGGCACCGTCACCTGTTTGACTGTCTATTTAGGCGACGTACGGCACACGCGTACGTCGCCTCCTCGCGGGTGGCCACTAGAGCGGATGGAGGGGAAAACCCGTCCCGACCATCCACGGCCACACTCAGGGCGGCATGAGGCGCTGATAGGCGCGCCTCCGGCGTGCGATGTCTAACGACACCGCCAACAGCACGCCGCCACAGCTCACTGCCTCTTCGGTCACGGCCCTAAGGCGCATCACGGCATCGACCGTCAACTTGATACAAACCCTGTACCAATCAATTTTGCTAGCGTGATAGTGTAGACCAAAACCTCCTTTTTATCTAAGGAGAGGCCTATGTTCAGCACCAGGTGGATGACTAAAGACTGTTGATGATAATGTATTGGGATGTACTTACACGAGGGTATAAAGACGAGAGATGCTAGGAGCCAACATTTCTTTAGGAGAAGAAGCAATCCACTAATATGACCGAGGATTGTCAGAATAATCCCGAATGAGAAGTTGGAGAGTAGAAGGCTGGGCTGGTGCTGGAAGCAGAATTATTTTCTTTAATTAAAAGGTGCATTTTAAAATAGTACAAATAGTAGTGAATAGTAGTAATAATAACAAATATAATGAAACACAATTTGATGAAAATAGAAATAGTGCTGAGAGGTCAGAGATCCTGATTTTATCTTCAAATGTCTCGTAATTTCACCTTACAATTTTCATAATAAAAGAATGAGTTAAATATGATGACAATTCTTTCCAGTTTCTGTATGTATGTCGGTTAACGCAGTTAAGAGTAGCCTATGTCCTTCCGCAAGAATCCAAGTGTCTCCATGGCAAATTTCATTAAAATCGGTGCACCGGTTTAGCCGTATAAGCATACCAAACAGAGTTACAACTCAGCAAAACTAAGTTAGCACCTCGCGTCGATTATGTCGCACTTACGCTTAGGTACAGTATGCAAAAAAGGAATTCACTATTAAAATTCGACTTGAAAAAACTAAACGAATGTTTGTTACAAAATTATAAAATTTTAACAAAGACCGACTTCAAGGTTCGACTCGATTTCTCTTAGATGCCATAATCAGATCTTAGTGTCCTTATCATAGTACCACCGTTGGGATATCTCCACGAAAAAAAGAATAATCAAAATCGGTTCATAAACGACGAAGTTATCCGCGAACACACATAAAAAAAACATAATATACGGTCAAATTAAGAACCTCCTCCTTTTTTATAGTCGATTACAAATATCGGCTAATTCAATTTTCTGTAATAGTTTCTGTAACTGATGCGACAGGGCGATTACGGGAAGGTTAGCGGGGAAGTGGGCGGGGCGCAGCATTCCAGCGAGGTGCAAACTTAGCTCGGCTGCGTAGTACCTTTAAATTTATAATCCCACCAAAAACATAAATGTAAAAAAGGAGAGCCAAGTTCAATACAAAAATTATGTTTGGCTGTGGGCTTCGCCGCAAAAGAATGGAGATCTAAATGAGTGCCAAGTTCTATGCCGAATCCAAATATGTATTTATAGGAACAAAATAACATTATAAACAAGTATTAAACTCAATTTCTTTGTTTTGTTGGATACCTTTAACAATTGCTGTTATTTAAAAATGTGAGATCTTAAAGTAGGTTAGATTTGTATAGTAAGCCAGTTCCTTTGCTTGAACTTGGCTTGTCACGCTGCCTTGTGTCTAGATATTAGTATGGATAACTTTGCGTTTTAATTACCTTTATGGTCCCCACAACTAATAGTATAGAGAAGATCATCCAGAAGAATGATATCAGGGTTATCATACTCAAGATAATGTTCACTGTTTCTATCTTGAGATCCAAACCGAGGAGCTGCGCAACTAAATGGGTCTGCTCATGAAGTTGAAGCATTTCTTTCTCCTTGAAGTAGTATGTAAGCGAATATATAATGAGACATATTGATATTATCTGAAATGCAAAAAAAAATGTCCAATTTAGAATCTTTGAATTTTTTCCCTTTCTTGCTACATTTTTCATTAATGCTCGGCTCCTATGGGTCATAGCGTGATGTTAATATGGCCTCCATCGATAAACAAAATCATACACTATAATAACTTTTCAATATGTTGTAATAAACGAGACAATAGCAACAGTATTTGAATGTTTATGTGTGCAAAAAATGCCATTTATAAATACACATTTAAGTATATTTATTTACAAATATAAATTTACCAATACTAAAAGAGACGACAATCCCAGAGTTAGTGTTGTCCTTTCTTCTCAGGGCTAGTTCGGTTAGGAAAGGCCAAATTCGTCTGCTCAAAAAAAGTAAATTGCAAAAGTGTTCAAGTAACCCACTTAATTCCTTCATAACACTAAAAATATTTATAATTATATGGTCGACAAAATGCGGTGCAAAAAATGTTGTTGCATTTTAAACCCCCAACACAAAATAGGTTTTATAGGTATTTTAAGTACATATATATACATTTTAAAGGTAGTAGAGCCACGCTGATTTCAGCACGAATGGGCCGGCTCGACCGGGGCGGTACTACCCTCGCACAGAAAATCAACGTAAAATGACAGCGTTGCTGTCGTGTTTCGTTGGTGAGTGCGAGACCGGAGGCCCAATTAGTCTAGTCAACAAGTTCCATACTTGTTGACTAGACTAAAAGATGCGGTAGCATCACTAGGCCGCCATGGTGTGGGTCGCCATACTGCATTGTCTGCATTCGCAGTTAGTATGGTGACCGCCACTCTTGGATTCTGCTTATGCTTTCCATCAGGCAGAGTAGAGTCATTTTGGCGGGCCAAACATAAAAAAAAATTAAAAAAAATATGTCTTCGTGGCATCGTACGTGACGTGGCTTTTTTGTTTCTGATTGCAACTGCTGAGAACAACTGTAACCTCGGTTGCAAATGACTCGTAGAGAACTTGAGAATGCCCAGGGACTGCAGTCATTTTGGCGGGCCAAACATAAAAAAAAATTTTAAAAAAATGTGTCTTCGTGGCATCGTACGTGACGTGGCTTTTTTGTTTCTGATTGCAACTGCTGAGAACAACTGTAACCTCGGTTGCAAATGACTCGTAGAGAACTTGAGAATGCCCAGGGCCTGCAGTCTCGACATAGATAGCATAACGATCGTAAACTAACGATCGATAAATGTTTACGAATATTTATATTCGTAAACATTTATCAAACTATAAATAGGATTTTCGTTAACTTAGCGACGTCCCTGTTTACGATTTTGCACGGTAATTCATGAGTAGAGACTTGCCCTTGTGATTAAGATCGTTACGGTAAGCGAAAAAATTCGTAAATGTTTATCGATCGTTAGTTTGAAATTTTGGAAGCAAAATGGTGCCACGTACAATATCTTGCTTAATTTTAGGGAAGTATTTTAATGTTTCTATTAATTATATTTATTTAACTTGATATTTATAAGATTTAGGTATAGTTATAGGTATAGATATAGGCGTAGGCATAGTTATAGGTATATGTATATATATAAACTTCATTCCATCCCGGTGTACCATGACAACTCTCAAGTTTTTATTTATAGTTTTAAATCCAAAATACATTTACATTGTCATTTTTTAATAGGACACATATTTATATCCTTGCAACATTCTGAATTAATTGTTATCATTGATAAGTCAAATAAACCTCCGCCATTATGTACAATTAATATTATAAATTAGTGCACTACACTTGCAAAAGATATTATTACAATCTGATAAATATGTATCTTCATACAATTTCTATTTTTATAATATTTCACAGTTAACGATCCTTTTCGAATGCTTATCGAGTTAGCGGGCTGCCAAAATGCCTCAATAAGCGATTTGCGATTGTCGTTAAATTGACAGCAAATTCGATACGATACCGATGAAAATCGATAGTTGCAACGGTAGAGACTACCAAAAATCGTTAACAAATTATCGATATGAATTAGCTACCGAATTCGCAACTTTAACGATCGCTATCTATGTCGAGACTGCAGGCCCAGGGCATTAAGCCCGCCGATGAACTAAAGTGCATAAAGTTGTGAATAAGTAAGTGATATCTTTATAGTCCATACTTTAACACTGTAAATACTTTAAATATCTACGTGAAGTAAAAACATTGTATTTACTCCTCTTACGAAAACAATGCGAACGACAGATAAAAAAATAAAAAATCAAGAAGTATGGTCGAATTTCAACCACTCAGCGACCACTAATAAATCTAATAATTATAAAAATTGTTTGGGTTTCAGCTGGTTTTATTTATAGACTGTTTTTGTTCACATGTAACGTCATCCCGCTTTAACGTTATATCTGCCTATTCTTCTTGGTAATTCATACAAATTCGAAAGTAACTCTATCTGACGGTCTGTTACGCTTTCACGACTAAGCCAATTCACAGATTTCAATGAACTTCGGCATGGAGATACTTTGATTATTGAGAAAGGATAAGGTCTACTTTTAACTTTCACCAGACTGAAAGTTACCTCATTACTAGTGGTTAAAGCATACCCTAACACCCCATACCCTGCAACTACTCCATAATATAGGTACGTCAAGTCACTTTTCACACAAAATGTTGACCCATGTAGGGTTTGAACCCATAACGTTCAACGCAACAGGAAGCGGCATCAAGTCTCGGATAGAGAAAGAGACTGACACAATAGAAGAGGAAGTTTGCCTGCTGTGCTAAGGTTTCAAATTCCATTACCGGATCGGACCAATTGTTTGTATGATCTGTAAATATCTGTTTCGGAGTTTGGGTGTTTTCTAAGTAGGTATTTACAAAATAAGTATATAAGTATTCTGGCATTCAATAGAATAGAACAGAATAGAACAGAACAGAACAGAATAGAACAGAATAGAACAGAACATAACAGAATAGAATAGAATAGAATATAATAGAAAACTCTTTATTTGCACACCATATTACAGAATTAAATAAGTACATTTATTACATAATATGTCCGAAGTGTAGTGTACAAAGGGCGGCCTTATTGCCAAAAGCAATCTCTTCCAGGCAACCTTAGGTTGGATCAAATGTTCTAGAGAGACAGTAGTAGTTGACGTTCATTGAGTTTGATTTTGAGATTCAATCTAGCTGTTATGGTACAACCTCTGCGTGGTTTGAAGCTAAATGACAATATTTACAAGGTAGTAGAGCCACGCTGATTTCAGCACGGTTGGGCCGGCTCGACCGGGGCCGTACTACCCTCGCACAAAAGATCAACGTAAAATGACAACGTTCGTGCTGTCGTGTTTCGTTGTCGTTGGTCGTTTTCCTTTTAGAGGTTAGGAGCGAATAGGTGGTCTGCTTTGAGATCGTATCGGTCTAAAAGTACGGTAGGTGTTTTTTAGGGTTCCGTACCTCAAAAGGAAAAAACGGAACCCTTATTGGATCACTTTGTTGTCCGTCTGTGTTTCTCTCAAGACCCTTTTTCTGTGCGAGACCGGAGGCCCATGATGCAGAAGCATCACTAGACCATGCTGCATTGTTGCATTTTCTGCATTCGTAATGAGTATGGTGACCACCACCCTTGGATTCTGCTCATGCTTTCCATCGGCAGAGTACAGTCACTTTGGTAGGCTAACACATAAAAAAATAAAATAAACGAAACACTAGGACATAAATGTCATGCGGTCATAAAGTTTTTTTATAATCAAACACTTTATTATTGAAATTGAATAACATCATAATGTGAATTATAAATTCAGGAGATGAATCACTTTTGCAACTTAAGAAATGTATATTATGTTAGGAACATCAATAAATAATTATTATCAGTTCTGTGGTTTGTGCAATTGTACAATGCGGTCATTGCCCAATCATGTCTGAAATAAAAGTAGCCTTAAGTTACGCCAGAGTAGAGTCATTTTGGCAGGGCCATACAAAAAAATATAATATATACACATACTAACATGCTTAAAATATAATATTTAAAGATTCTGCTAGACTTTGAGTAAGAAGTGCTCGTACCTTCATCTGGAACGAGTCACGACTAGGTGCCATTTCGATTTCTTGGGTAAAAAGAGCATTCCAGAGAAGGACAGATTGAATAAGGAATTAAGAATGAACACACGAAGAAGTGTGGGAGGGATATAACAGGAGGAGGTTATTTGTAGATCAAAGGGTTTGTTATGAGTAGAACACAGGAGCTGGAAGTAGAATGTCAGGTATGTAGGGGAGTTATGAGAGTTTATAATCATGTAGAGAGTCGTTAGGGCGCGCTGGTGACGACGCTGACGAATTGGGAGCCAATTTAATATAAGACGATCTTTATGTGCCAGTTTTAGCATAAATGTTTTTTTTTTCTTTTTAAAAGACCACTCCTGCTTATGAAAGATACATCCTGTGTTGCGGGAGACTTTACAAACATACATGAAACGGACAGAAAGAGCACTCAGACTGAGAATAAAAAAATGTGTTTTCCCATGTGGGGTTTGAACCCACAACATTCAACACAGAAAAAAGTAAAGTGGCGACCGCTTTAACCACTACGCCACACTGTGTAGAAATAAGTGAAGTGCAATAAATATTAAAAATCTCACCTAAAATGTGCCCCGTAAGTTCTAAAAGGACACTAATGACAACTGCCTTAGAGATCAAATTATATTTTAAGGACTATATTGACTTTCAAGTTGCAACTTTTAATTGATGGCGGTAATACCTAATAGGTGACCTAATTGCCCTCTAATCCAAAAAAATATGTATAACTAAATAAGATAGCAGTAATTTTGTGAAGTTATACAATATCTTTTTAGGGTTCTGTAGGCAGAATGTCAAAAACAGAACCCTTGTAGTTTCGTCATGCCTATTCGTCCGTCTTCCTACACTATATATCACAGACTAATTATAGTGTTATTTAAGCTCTGTAATTTCATGGCGACAACTGCAACGTGGCAAAATAATAATATCCTCATTCATTTTACACTCGGTCATCTTATCCCAAACTAGGCAAATCCTGCGCTACTGCTAAGATAACCACACTGGTCTGGTTATTTATAAAATACCTACTCTAAATCATCTATCTATACATCTATACAAATAAATAAAATTGGAGTGTATGTTTGTAATATTAAAATAACCGCTTTTAACTAAATGCATATATTGTGTGTATACACGGTACATCATATACCAAAATCACATTTTTTTAAAATTTTGTCTGTCTGTCAGTCTGTTTGTTTGTTCCGGCTAATCTCTGGAACGGCTGTACCGATTTCGACGGGACTTTCAATGACAGATGGCTGATGATATAAGGAGTAACTTAGGCTATTTTTTTAGACAAGCCTCGTCCCGCAGCGTTGCCCGCGGTTATAACAATAAACGCAGCAGCAAGTAACATAATATAATTTTATTTTATTTTTATATTAGGTCTTTACCTATGAAATTGCCGTTCTTCAGTACTGGTCATTTCAAATAAAAAAAAGTTTGTAATGGCTCTGTATTCTAAATTCAAATTAATTTTGTTTTAAAACCATGACATTCTATTTACAAACTCAGTCTTTTGGTGTCTGATTAGCGTTGTATTTTCATTACATTTGAACATTTTTCGTCATAATGGATACTTTAAAAATTCGTGTAATTATGGAATATGAGTTCCGTCGTGGCACCAACGCGACACAAACGGCACGTAACATCAAAAACGTTTGCGGAGAGAACTGTATAAACGAACGCACAACCCGCTATTGGTTTTCCCGGTTCCGTTCTGGAAATTTTGACTTGAAAAATAAAGCTCGTGGTCGTCCGGAGACTTTGGTTAACAATAATGAATTTAAGGTGATTGTGGAAGCTGACGAAACTCAATCTACAGCTGACCTAGCAGGAGCTTTTAATGTAAGCATCAAAACAATATTGATCCATTTGCGACAAATAGGCAAGGTAAAAAAGCTTGATAGATGGGTGCTCCACGACCTTAACGATCGCCAGCGCAATGTACGCGTTGAGACTTGCCTTGCGCTGCTCAACAGGCAAAGAAATGAAGGAATTTTGAAACGAATTCTTACGTGCGACGAAATATGGATTCTGTTCGACAATCTAAAGCGCTCAGCAAGTTGGTTAGACCCTGGTTCAGTACCAAAGCAATGCCCTAAACCAAAAATGACCCCTAAAAAGGTGATGGTCACTGTTTGGTGGTCTAGTGCGGGTGTGATTCACCACAGCTTTTTACAAAACGGCATGAGCATTAATGCAGATGTGTACTGTGAAGAACTGGAGAGAATGATGGACAAGCTTGCACATCTGCAACCAGCTTTGGTCAATCGGTCGTCCCCACTGCTCCTTCACGACAACACGCGACCCCATACTGCGCAACAGACAGTCTCCAAGCTGCAAGAGCTGGGGTTGGAAGCTCTCCCTCATCCGCCATACTCACCAGACCTTGCACCTACCGACTATTACTTTTTCCAAAATTTAGACAACTTTTTAGTGGGTAAAAAATTCAATTCCCGAGAGGCAGTACAAAATGCCTTTGAAGAGTTTGTTGCCTCCCGTCCAGCTGATTTTTACAAGAAGGGCATCAATAAACTGCCAATGCGTTGGCAAAGATGCGTCGATTGCATGGGTGATTACTTCGAATAACAGAAATAAAAAAGTTTGAAAAAATAAGTACTTTCACTTATTGCATACAAAACGGCAATTTCATAGGTAAAGACCTATTATTTGTGTTGATTGAATGAGAGGTAAATTGCAGTTTACGATTTATGACGTATTAAAAAAACTACTAACTAGATTTCGTTCAAACCAATTTTCAGTGGAAGTTTGCGTGGTAATGTACATCATATATTTTTTTAGTTTTATCATTCTCTTATTTTAGAAGTTACAGGAAGTTACAGACACATATTTTACCATTTTGGAAGTGTCTCTCGCGCAAACTATTCAGTTTAGAAAGAAATGATATTAGGAACCTCAATATCAAATTTGAAGACCTATCCATAGACACGTATGGGTTTGATAAAAAAAAATTTTGCGTTTCAGTTCTAAGTATGGGGACCCCCAAAATTTATTGTTTTTTTTTTCTATTTTTGTGTGAAAATCTTAATGCGGTTCACAGAATACATCTACTTACCAAGTTTCAACATTATATGAAGTTCTTATAGTTTCACAAAAAAAAAAGGGTTGTGACATACGGACGGACAGACAGACAGACAGACAGACATGACGAATCTATAAGGGTTCCGTTTTTTGCCTTTGGCACGGAACCCTTTTGAAACGAATTTTGGAAATGTGGAATCCGTAAAACACTCTGAAAAACACTAGAAAACCCTCGCATTAGTTGCCATTATTGTAATAGTTAATTACGGAACCCAAAATGGGGCGTGGTTCTACACGCACCTTGCAATTTTTTTATATTTTAAGGACTTAAATCGATAAGAACGTTGACATTAGCTATCTGTGTCGCTAGACTGCCATATTTATTTAGCTGCAATACACAAACTAAATAACATTTGCCCAAGAGGAAAGGAATCATTATAAATATCGCAATTCAAACAAACATACAGTACCTGCCTACTTGCAAGTTGAATTTTTTTAATGGCTAACTTTTTAATGTAATTGAAGTAAAACTTCTAATGCGACTTCCAACAAGGTTGCGTTAAACGTTTAACGGTTGCGTTAAACTTGTAACGATTCTGCTCACGCTTTCTTTCAGGCAAAGTAGTCACTTTTGCACTTTTGTCAAGCAAGTAGAGTCCACCTCTAGTTGCCTTAATCAGAAACCTAATCATATGTATTGCGTCATTAGCAATATCTCGAATGCATAATCATATGCATGCATAAGGATACAAATTTCGGTTTAATTTGAGGTGTTATCAAAAATATAATAATGGTATGGTAAAAATATAATGGGGTAAAAATATGATAAACCAAATTAATCTGATGATTTTTTTTTAAATCATGATGTTTATCAACCCTGATCTATCTTATTTATAAAATTCTCGTGTCACAATGTTACTTACCATACTCCTCTGAAACGGCTGGACCGATTTTTATGAAATTTGTTGTGCATATCGAGTAGGTCTGAGAATCGACAAACATCTATTTTTTATACCCAATTCTCTCATAACTTACGATCGGCTGCACCAATTTTTTTTTATGTGTTCGTTATTGTTAGGACAAGGTCTATTTTTCTGTCCGCTGTACACTGCCTGTGGAAAGCTGAGACAGATATGTAAATATGGCGGTACGAAGTTCACCGGGTCAGCTAGTTATAATATGAGTATCTGGATGACCATACAGATCTCCTACCTCGACAGATATGAACTCGTGATCATTTGTTGATATGTAGGTACATAAATGTTACAATGAGAACAAAGAACGTCGAAAACATATGGCACTCACATAAATACAGACAAGATGATCTGCCATGCGCATCTGCACAAAAAGATGTTAAAAAAATATACAATTGGTACAAGTGATGTTTATGTTTCACAGCGCTTTTCCAAACTTACATATACTAACTTACTTCATGAAAAAATAACAATCTAACGGCAAACAGCAAGAGAACATAAAAACAAAAAAAAAGTTTTTTTTTTTTTATGTTTGGCCCGCCAAAATGACTCTATTCTGCCTGATGGAAAGCATAAGCAGAATCCAAGAGTGGTGGTCACCATGCTCAGTGCGAATGCAGACAATGCAGCATGGCGACCCACACCATGGCGGCCTAGTGATGCTACTGCATCTTTTAGTCTAGTCAACAAGTATGGAACTTGTTGACTAGACTAATTGGGCCTCCGGTCTCGCACTCACCAACGAAACACGACAGCACGAACGCTGTCATTTTACGTTGATTTTCTGTGCGAGGGTAGTACCGCCCCGGTCGAGCCGACCCAACAGTGCTGAAATCAGCGTGGCTCTACTACCTTTTTTTGGCAGTCTATGTATGTACTATGTATTCCACCGTAGCGCCTTAACTACTGCACAGATAAAATTAATGAGGTGACAATAGTGGTGTCATAAGCTATTTATATATGGAAGTTTTTACGTAGTCGGGTTATAGTTTTAAACTTTTACATTGAGTCTGTCAGGTTACTTTGTAAAGTTTCCGTAGTTCACGTCTCGGATCTCTTCCGTCCGTATGTCTGTCCGTCCGTCCTCGGCTTTCCTTCCAAACGGTTAGTGCTAGATTAATAAATAAATAAAATAAATAAATATTTTGGACATCTAACACACAACGCCATCTAGTCCCAAGCTAAGCAGAGCTTGTGTTATGGATACTAAACAACTGATATAAATACTTATATACTTTTTTTTGTAAATACATACATATTATACATAGAAACACGCAAACTCCGAAACAATTATTTGCAGATCATACAAACATTTGGTCCGACCCGGGAATCGAAAAAGCTTTGCATGGATATTTAGGTATAAAAAAAAATATCCTATCCCGCAACTCAAAGTATCTCCATACCAAATACCGTTTAAATCGGTTCAGAGGTTTATTAATTCCCCATACAAACTTCCACCCACCTCTTTACTCCTTATAGGATTATTTCTTCTTAAAGTCTATCGATCTAATTCGATTCAGCGGTTTCGATGTGAAAAGCTAACAGGCAGCTAGACAGACATACTTTTGTATTTGAATATTAGTTTAGACTAGCTGAACCCGGCGGTGTTACCTGCGGTACGATGATAACCGCGGGCCTCACGATGCAGAAGCTTCACTACGCCGCCATAGTGTGGGTCACCATGTTGTATTTTTGCATTATGTGTGATTTACAATACTTTTATACATTATGTTATTGTACTAGTATAGCTATAAGCAAAGATTGTAAATCTTAAATATTGTAAATGTTAATAAAAAAATCTTATTATTATATTATCTGCATTCGCAATGAGTATAGTGACCACCACTCATGTATTCTGCTTATGCTTTCCATCAGGCAGAGCAGAGTCATTTTGGCAGGGCCATACATAAAAAAAAATAGAATACACCTTATGCTAAAAAGCAATCTCTTCCAGATAACTGCTATATGAAAAGAAATGACTAGAGAGAAGATCGGAAGATAAAATTATATGTATATATAATAATATAGTTACATAGTCACACATATACTTTTACAGGTTGAATGCAAAACAAGAAAAGGTTAAAAACTATAAGTCAACTACGTAAAACTTTTGATAAAATTTAACCCATGTCACCCGGGCCATTGAATTAGTTTAGTAGTGTGGACGCTACGGTGCACCATACAAACATAGACTGACAAAACTTCACCCTTCGTTTTAGTTTTGTCATAGTCGGATAAAAAATAATAAATAATAACAGATGTGATAAAATTGTTTCTTGACCTGCCGGTTCCAATCCCAAATCGGACAATTCCGACGTCAACCCACTTAAAACACTAGAATACTTAATATCGCAATAGAAATGAACAAATCAAGTACACCTATTAGATATTTATAATAAAACATCCCTGACTCAAAATGACTTAAAGATCAATAAAACATTATTTTTGAACAGATAAATAAACATCCTCGAATTGTAGAGAAGAGAATTGTAAGAATACTACATCGAAATCGTTCCGTAGGTTTACGAGTTTCGATGCCAAAAAGACTCAACTTAAAACATAAATTTCCTAGCTTATGCCCGTGACTCCGTCCATGTGCAAAGGTAGTAGAGCCACGCTGATTTCAGCACGGTTGGGCCGGCTCGACCGGGGCGGTACTACCCTCGCACAGAAAATCAACGTAAAATGACAGCAGCAGTGATGTCGTGTTTCGTTGGTGAGTACGAGACCGGAGGCCCAAATAGTCTGGTCAACAAGTTCCATACTTGTTGACTAGACTAAAAGATGCAGAAGCATCACTAGGCCGCCATGGTGTGGGTCGCCATACTGCATTGTCTGCATTCGCAATGAGTATGGTGACCACCACTCTTGGATTTTGCTTATGCTTTCCATCAGGCAGAGTAGAGTCATTTTGGCGGGCCATACAAAAAAAAAAGTGTGTTTGGATTATTGGCGCATAGGATAATGAAACACGTCTTCGTCTGTGCTGTTCAACAGTTCAGTTTATTAGAGTACATTATAAGGAACTCTTTATCGGCTTCATTTCACTCAACACTCAAACGTAAATAATCATTTAGTTATTTATGGAGGTTTGGGTTTTTGTTACTGTCAATAATGACATGTGTATGTAGGTTATCGCTGTTAATAGCAGCCGATTTCCTTCCTCAAGAATCAAAATATCTCCATGGTAAATTTCATTCAAATAGGTGCTGAGGTATAGCCGTGAACACGTAACATACAGACTGACAGTTACTTTGGAATTTACATTTTTAGTATGGAGTTGTAAATACATACATATTATACATAGAAAAAACACACATTCCGAAACAAATATTTACAGATCATACAAACATTTAGTCCGGGAATAAGCGCACAGAAAGCGTGTGTACTGTGATAGGCTGATCATGGTGATTATGGAACATGTTAGGCTAATTTACATTACTCCACGGCCATTAGGAGCCCAGCTGTGTCCAGAAACATCTAGATCAAAGTGCACGACAAAGCTAATATTAGATACCATTTCATGTTAAAAATAAAAATTGAAAAATTAGAATGTTAAAAAATAGAAAGTTGGCAAAACTAATGTACAATTTAATTTATAAAATACTTAATCTATGTTTAAAGCTGAAGCGTTTGTTTGTTTGGTTGAACGCGCTAATCTCTAGAAGTACTAGTCCGATTTGAAAAATTAATTCATTGTTAGATAGCCCAGTTATTGAGGAATTATTTCTTTCATTGCGTGCGCTGATTAAACAGTTAAAGTTACACAAAACAATATATGAAGTAATTGGTCTCCTTTTTTTATGGAATAGGGGCCAAACGAGCAGACGTATCGCCTGATGGTAACCAATTACTGCCGCCCATGGACACCCGCAACACCAGAGGCGTCACAAGTGCGTTGCCGGCCTTTTAAGAAGGAGTACGCTCCTATCTTGCAGGTTTGAAGTTCGTATTGGTGTGGGAATACCGAAGGCGACAGTTCATTAAAAAACATGAGGTTAGAAGTAGTTAGTTCTTATAAAGTTCTAAATAAAAGTCCGCTACAGTATAATAATAATGACTATCTCTTAAATTTGGCTCAGTATAACCTTATTCATGGTAAAAAAAATGTTCACGGTGTATACATCATGCTACGGACAATAGGAGATCCAGACGAGGTTACGCGAATCTATACTATCTATACTAATATTATATATATTAGTATAGATGATAATATATGATATATATGGTATAGTATATATGTGATATAGTATCTATACTAATATTATAAATGCGAAAGTGTGTAAGTATGAACGGATGGATGTTTGTTACTCTTTCACGCAAAAACAACTGAACGGATTTGGATGAAATTTTACAGTAATATAGCTTATACATCTGAATAATACATAGGCAACTATTTGTCGCGATAACCGACATATACGCGGGCGGAGCCGCGGGTAACAACTAGTTAAATAATATAGTTATAAACTGTTCAGTAAATTATAGAAACACTTATTTTTATACAATATAATAAACAAGGAAAATAATACATAATATACTTACAAAATTGATAACACCCAGTAATAAGCAAGCCCAATTCAGCGGTACTATGTAACAGCACTTTTCCGAGCAACACATTTTCAAACAACTCTTTAATACCGAACTTTCAATCTAATCTTTCCAACACCGCGTGGGACTAAATACAACACCGGTGTTTTCAGCATGGGACTATGACGTGACGGGTACGTACGAACGAAGTGCGAACGCAGGGAATAATGTCTCAACACTATCCCCTCCACTTCTTCTGCACTGTGCACTGTTGGCCTCTCCCAAGGAATAATAATTATATTATAAGCAAAAGTATTCTTGAAACTTAAACTGTTATGATGAAGTGTCAAAAATTTGGGCAGGGATGCATTTAGGTAGCCTTTATTAAATCATATTTTTTATATTTATTTTTAAGATATTGAGATCTTTATACACGATAATTTAATATTTTGTAAATATACATCTATTCAACATAGTAAGTACCTAGTTTAGTATTCGATTATGGAATTGTGACGGATTAAATGCGAAAAGTATAAAAACGTGAGAGTGACCTTTATTCAGCTGTTCACTGCTTTACCGTTAAGGTTTTAAAAAATATTTTTTGGTGTAAATACTTCATATGATTTAATATGCATTTAGTGAAAAGCTGTTAATTTAAATTCACATATTGACACTTCATATTTATTTATTTGTAAAATAGATAAAAATAAATATGTATATTTATTGTTAGCAAAAAACTAAACAGATTGTATACCCATTAGGTTTATTACAATAAATTTCGTACGGTTAACAATACTGTCAAGATTATATCTATATCCTTAGCCAAACAACGAAAATTAGCATAGTATAGTGTTTGTTGCAGTTATTGCAGTTTTTTTTTATGTATGACCCACCAAAATGACTACTCTGCCTGATGGAAAGCATAAGCAAAATCCAAGAGTGGTGGTCACCATACTCATTGCCAATGCAGACAATGCAGTATGGCGACCCACACCATGGCGGCCTAAAGATGCTTCTGCATCTTTTAGTCTAGTCAACAAGTATGGACCTTGTTGACCAGACTATTTGGGCCTCCGGTCTCGCACTCACCAACGAAACACGACAGCACGAACGCTGTCATTTTACGTTGATTTTCTGTGCGAGGGTAGTACCGCCCCGGTCGAGCCGGCCCGTTTGTGCTAAAATCAGCGTGGCTCTACTACCTTTATAAGTTTTATTTTTTAATCGAATCAAAATGTAACATTGAATGCGGCTCTTGTTTATAAGTTATGTTCCTATAACGTCATTCTCTTCAGTAAGTAGTTCAAGATAAGCACAACCTTTTTCGTATGTTTATAGGCTCTTAAAGTGATGTGGCTTCAAGAGCATGCTTATCTAAGTTAGTGTAAAATGTAAAAAAATAAACTTTAAAACTGTTGTTCACGAAAGATTTTTTTGTGACTTCATATAAATTATTCTCGAGAGCATTCGAAAGCAAAAGATCCGGGTCGCTTAAGGATATAAGAAAATATTAGAAATGATTAATTAATTTATCTAACATTAACCTATGTACTTAGTGGTCGCCCGGATTTCACCTTAATTTTTTTGATTTTTAGGCTCAGACTAAACTTTTTTTTTGGTCTGAGTTATTAGGGTTCCGTACCGAAAGGGTAAAACGGGACCCTATTACTAAGACTTCGCTGTACGGCTGTCTGTCCGTCCGTCTTTCACCAGGCTGTATCTCATGAACCGTGAGTCCGTGACAGTTAAACAGTGGAAATTTCTCCTCGCACTTGCACTTGGCGGGTTTTTTAGTTTGAACCTTATTAAGTCTCTTTTGTCAAGGTATATTATATACCTCTTTATTAATCAAAAATTTCATCATGGCCACTTTTGACATTCAGTAGGACCGCAGACAAATAATAATCATCTTTTCAGTTTGACTTTGGCGTATTTACATTTGTGTATATGTGAATTCACATGGTAGTGTGTGTAGTATTTTTTTCATTGATTTAATCTTAGATTATTAAGATTTAATATATTTTTAACGTACTTAAAAAAGGAGTACATTGTTAACCGACTTCAAAAAAAGAGGGAGGTTATCAATTCGACCGATTTTTTTTTATATTTGTTACCTCAGAACTTTTTAAAATTCAAAATGTTTATTGCTAAGTAGAGGTACATTTTGTGATCTTATAATATAGTTAGTCTCAACTTAGCCAGCCTTTACCAGACATTGCTAATTTGAGAGAAGATAAATAAATAAATATTTCGGACATCTAACACACAACGCCATCTACTCCCAAGCTAAGCAGGGCTTGTGTTATGGGTACTAGACAACTGATAGAAATACATATTATAGTATACTTTTTTTTGTAAATACATAAAAATAATAAAATTGTCTAGGGACTTCCCCCGACATGGACTACGGCGCGCACACGTGCACAATGCCGTGCGAGCGAGCGATTACCGACCAGTTCCGGGAATTCCGGGATTATCAAATATTTCAGAAATCATTTCGCGCATGCTATTCAAATTCAATACAAAGCGACAAGTATCCTATTTCAGATAGTGTACTCATTTGGCAAGAATTAGAATATGTATTTTAATGAGTTGCTAAGTTTTTACTTGTTATTTTTTAACCCCCGACGCAAAAAGAGAGGTGTTATAAGTTTGACGTGTCTGTCTGTGTGTTTGTATGTCTGTGGCACCGTAGCTCGCGAACGGATGAAGCTATTTCAATTTTGTTTTTTTTTGTATGAAAGGTGAGTTACGTGCGAGTGTTTCATGAAAATCGGTTGAGTCGTTTAAAAGTTATGGGGGTGAAAGTGGGGAAGAGTAACCGAATGTCTGCAAAAATATCATCGAGTGGGGTCTCAAATGAAAGCGCATAACGTGCACATTACAAAATAAATGTAATTGATAACTTCGACATGATGCTACAGGGTTTTTTAAATTTGAAATTTATAGTTATTCAACACTACATGTACTGATTTTAGTAGAACTTGTTAAATTACCTTATAATTGATTGATTAATTCAATTTAAAAACATGTTGTTTTCATTTAATAAATAACTGACCATTAAAATAATAAAAGAGGCAAGAAAGTAAAAAAATCATAAAAATCTGATTTAAATAAAAAAAACCGATTTAAATCAAGTTAATCCGATTTTTATGATTTAAAAATAAAAACATGATTTTTATCAACCCTGATACATACATACCTATATGCATTTAGTAAAAAGCGATTATTTTAATATTATAAACAGACACTCCAATTTTATTTATTTGTATAGAAGAATATAAATAGTGAACTAAAATTGACAAATTCAGATGTTGAATCCTTTTGTCTTTGTTGTTGCATAAACAACTTTTTTTTTAAATTTTGTAACTGTCTTTAGTTTACCAATTTATTGCTCTTTTTGTGCAATGAAATTTTTAATTTTGGACGTGTATCACAATGGTAACCAGATGTGTGCCTAACATTTCAAATACCCTTTCGCCCCTTTCGGACCCGACTTTCTAAAAAGTATTGTTTTAAAATAATATAAAATACAAAAAGAAGTTTAAAAAGCTATAACCCAGCCACGTAAAAACTTTTGCTAATATTATTATGTCACCCAGGTCATTATTGACACCTTATTCATTTAAATCGGTAGTTTCTGCGTTAAGGTGGAACATACATACTTTACCGTGGAGAGCCACGCTTTGGCATGCATGGGCCGGCTGTGTTTCACCGAGTGAGTACCGGAGGCCCATATCCCATCCCCCTCCCCATCCCCCAAAGGCCGGCAACGCACTTGTGACGTCTCTAGTGTTGCGGGTGTCCATGGGCGGCGTTAATCGCTTACCATCAGGCGATACGTCTGCTCGTTTGCCCCCTATTCAATAAACAAAAATCAGACATCTAACACACAACGCCATCTAGTCACAAGCTAAGCAGAGTTTGTGTTATGGGTACTAGATAACTGATATAAATACATATATACGTTTTTTGTTGTAAATACATACATATTATACATAGAAAACACCCAAACTCCGAAACAAGCATTTGCAGATCTTACAAACATTTGGGCCGACCCGGGAATCGAACCCGAGACCTCAAGCACAGTAGTCGCTTACGCTACCACTTGCGCCACCGAGGCTGTTAGACTGAAACTATTACAGTTCCTTTTGAGTACTTCATACTTCGACAAAGGCAGGTGAAAATAAGTAATGGTCAACCATTACATATGACATACCTTAGGTAAAGCTGTAAACTGATATCGTAAGATTTGTCCGACAATATCGACTTCATGTGAATGCTCTTTCCTCCTCGGCCCACCTTAAGCCGCGTTATAGTGGTTACGGTCAAACTAAAACTAATTAACTATTTCATCTATTCAAAAGGTCGTCCAAGGTGAACTTTTAACAACCAAATTGGTGATGTTTCTAAAAAAAGGGTCGTGTGAAAAGCACCAAGAACAAACTAGCATGCATGCAGCGATTGATAAATGTGGACGAAGTAGAAGAGTTTTTATTAAGGCCGTCCGTAGTAAGTGGAGATCAATTATCTCTGCCTACTCCCCCTAGCGATACTTTTGGTTTATATGCGTAACATTTTTAAGTCATAATACTACTTTATTACGGAGTTTTGGTGTTTTTTCTTTGTATGTTAAATATATTCTTTGTATGTTAAGTATGTTCTTTGTATGTTTAAGCTAACTGCTGATAGGCGAGGGGATTTGTATTACTTGAAGGAGCTAGATGCCTCGGCATCGGTAGTATCAGGGAATGATGTGGATTCGTATGAATGGCATGAGCGTATGGGACATTTAAATGCTAGAGATCTTGACTGCCTCGTTGGTCTAGTGGTTGGCGTGTGCGACTGCTGATCATGAGGTCTCGGGTTCGATTCCCGGGTCGGACCAAATGTTTGTATGATCTACAAATATTTGTTTCGGAGTTTGGGTGTTTTCTATGTATAATATGTATGTATTTACAAAAAAAAGTATATAATATGTATTTATATCAGTTGTCTAGTACCCATAACACAAGCTCTGCTTAGCTTGGGACTAGATGGCGTTGTGTGTTAGATGTCCGAAATATTTATTTATTTATATTATTTATTTATCTTATAAATGTACTGAAGAAATCTGGAATTAACCTATCCAAGGTTGATAGTAACTTGCAGGATTGTGACGTGTGCGCTAAGGGTAAGATGGTGTCGTTGCCTTTTGAGAAGTCCAGGGAGCCCTGTAGTGAGAAATTGGGGATCATCTATTCTGATGGGGTAGGCCCTATGAGAGTTCAATCGAACGGAGGTAATAAATACTTCGTAACTTTTATCGACGACCATACTCGTTACTTACTTACTTACTTCGCTGGCTCAGCGACCCAAAGTGTGTCTTGGCCTCCGACAATAGAGTGCGCCATTCTTTCCTATTCTGTGCCAACTCAGACCAATCGGACACTTTCATTTCTTCGATATCCCTGGCAACGTCATCCTTCCAGCGGTATCTGGGTCGTCCTACCGGCCGCCGCCCGATGGGCTGCCCAAGGTATGCTCTCTTGACGGCTCGATCCTCACCCATTCTCTCGATGTGGCCAAGCCAACGAAGTCGGGCAGCTCTTATTTCCCCGATTATGTTTGGCATTGACACTAGGCTCTCTATCTCCCTGTTGTACCTCTGTCTCCGCTCTCCATTCCCTCCTACCGCCGGTCCCAGAATCTTTCGCAATATCTTGCGTTCCGCGACTAAGAGTTTCTCCTCTTCTTTGATCGTTAGTGTCCAAGTTTCACACCCGTACATCAAAATCTGTCTGATCACAGTTTTGTAGACGCGGATTTTGGTAGTCCTGCTTATTAACTTGGAGACCAGTACCTTGTGAAGGGCTGCGGTACATCTTAGTGCGTTGACAATGCGGATGTTTATTTCTTCCTCCCTCTGATTGGTGTCTGTAATCGTGCACCCGAGATATTTAGAGTTATCTACACCTTTGTATGTTGTGCCATTAGTTGTAAGGTCTTTTCTCTGGGCTCTATTATCCTTGTATCTCTTCATGTGGAGGTATTTAGTCTTTTCACGACTGATTCTGAGACCCACTAATTTCCCATCCTCCTCCAATACCTGCGCCATGACCGCAACTTCCGCCTCTGATTGCCCCAGTATAGCAAGATCATCCGCATATCCTATTATTTTGTGCCTTCCATTCAACTCGACTCCCCCATCCACCAGTAAAACTTTTCGGATGATGTATTCGAGAGCTATGTTAAATAGAATAGGCGATAGAGCGTCTCCCTGTCTCAGACCAGTAGTCACCTCAAATTCCTGAGTCAAATCGCCTCCGACTCTCACTCGCAGTTCGCTTGTGCTCGTGGCCACTTTTATCATTCTGACTAGTTTTGCCGGTACCTGGAAAGTTGTCATTATGCGGTAGAGTGTTTCTCGGTCAATACTGTCATAGGCCTTCGTGAAGTCCACAAAAAGGCAATGGACGCTTTGGGCAAACTCCCACCGCTTTTCCATTATTTGTTTCAGGAGAAACATTTGGTCCACTGTACCGCGCCCCCTGCGGAAGCCACATTGGTAGTCCCCGAGTATTTGCTCTGCGTAGGTTTCAAGGCGAGCGAGGAGAACGTATAACAGTACCTTATAAGCTGTCGAAAGCAGTGCAATCCCTCTGTAGTTTCCACATTTCTTTCTACATCCCTTCTTGTGTATTGGGCAGATGATACCCACATTCCATTCCCTAGGCTGATGTTCCTCCGTCCAGATCCTACAAATAATTTTGTACAGTTGGAATTGCAGTGCTCCCCCTCCATATTTCCAAAGTTCACCTGGTATATTGTCTATTCCAGGGGACTTGTGGTTCTTAAGTCTGTTTATTGCCTTGTGTACCTCTTCGAACGTTGGTGGTGGTTCCAGATCATTATCGTGACTGGTTTTCGGGTTTTTATCGGCTTTGTTGTTGACTGGTGGACAGTTGAGAAGTTCCTTGAAGTATCGGCGCCACATTTCTTTTTGTTTTTCCGGTTCTGAGACAAGATTTCCATCTTCATCTTCCAGCACTTGAGAGACAGGTTGGTACGCCTTTTTAGCTGTTCTTATTTCCTGGTAGAACTTGCGGGACTCATTTGCTCTCGTTAGTGCTTCCATATTTGAGATAATGCCTTCCAAATGGTGTCGCTTGGCCGATTTCACAATCCTTCTGAACCCCGTGCGCGCCTCCCTATAATCATGGTCCCATTCATTGTTCTCTTCAGCCAGTATTCTGAGTTCCCGCTTTCTGTCCATTGCCCTTTCACATTCATCGGTCCACCACTTTCTTCTCCTGTGTCGTCTGGCTTTGCCCAATACTCGGATCCCTACGACGTAAGACGTAAAGACCATACTCGTTGGTGTGAAGTATTTATGATTAAAAATAAAAATGATGTATTGTCAAAATTTAAAATGTTTAAATGTCAGGTTGAAAATCAGACGGGCAGAAAGATCAAAACATTTCAAAGTTTTTTTTTTTATGTATGGCCGGCCATAATGACTCTACTCTGCCTGATGGAAAGCATAAGCAGAATCCAAGAGTGGTGGTCACCATACTCACTGCGAATGCAGACAATGCAGTATGGCGACCCACACCATGGCGGCCTAGTGATGCTGCTGCATCTTTTAGTCTAGTAAACAAGTATGGAACTTGTTGACTAGACTATTTGGGCCTCCGGTCTCGCCCTCACCAATGAAACACGACAGCACGATCGCTGTCATTTTACGTTGATTTTCTGTGCGAGGGTAGTACCGCCCCGGTCGAGCCGGCCCATTCGTGCTGAAATCAGCGTGGCTCTACTACCTACAAGTGACAATGGTACGGAATTTAAAAATCAAGATTTTGATGAATTTTTACAACAAAATGGAATTAAGAGACGTTTTACTACACCCTACACGCCGCAGAGTAATGGAGTTGCAGAACGTAAAAATAGAACGCTCCTGGAAACGGCGCGTTGTATGTTGATATCTGCGGGACTGCCTTCGAGTTTTTGGGCAGAAGCAATTGCAACTGCATGTTACATTCGTAACAGATGTCCAACAAAAAGTCTGAAGGGGAAAACTCCGTATGAAAAATGAAAAACGTAAGTTACCTAAGAACTTTTGGTACAAAAGTTCATGTCTTAGATAAGGAGCCAGGTAAAGATAAATTTGCGTTACGCTCTATTGTTGGCTATTTTGTAGGTTATCCAGAAGAAACTGTTTGTTACAAGCTATGGATACCGGAGTGGAGAAAGTTCATCGTGTCCAGGGATGTAAGATTTCAGGAAGGAAAGTATTTTGAAACTAAAAGTAAAGTCTCGGATCAATCAGTTCTTGATTCACAATGTGAGGAGAATGTTGTGAGGAAGAGTATCGAGGTAGAAATTCCATTGGAAAGTCCATCAAGACCGACTCGTCAGAGTGAAGGAAGTCAATCCATTGTGTCAGCAAGTCAAGTACCGAGTACGTCGAGTACGCCTTGTACAAATAAGGAACCGTATACAATGAGAGATTTCAACGAAGTTCAGAACTTATCAGGACCATCGCATGAGGTACCAAGTACAGTAAGTACGAAAAGTGCTGAGAATGAGGAGAATGTAACTACTCTGAAGAGAGGGCCTGGTAGACCGAGAATTGAAAGAGGGCACATAGGTCGACCTCGTAAAATTTACAACATGGTCGAAGTTCAAGAAAATAGAGAAAATGAATCATCTACGATGGACGAAGATGACTTCGTGGACGCTGATGATTTTGCAGGAGCTATTGAAACTTCATTGAAGTATGCTTTGTCTAGTGACGAAAAGAGTCAATGGGAAGAAGCGATTTTATCAGAAATTCGGAGCCTAGTGAAAAACGACACATGGAAAATCGTAAGGAAACCAATTGATCGTAATGTCGTAGGATGTCGATATGTTTTAACTACGAAGCTTAATATCAACAAAACTGAGAAAAAGAAGGCGAGACTTGTCGCGAAGGGATATAGTCAACAGGCAGATCTTGATTATCACAGGACATACGCACCGGTTGCGAGGATTTTAACCGTACGCTTGTTGGTCGCATTAGCTGTCGAGATGAACATGGACATTGATCAAATAGATATAAATACGGCATATTTAAACGGAGATTTGAATGAAGATATTTATATGAAGATTCCAGAATTGCTGAAAGAAAGTTTGGAAAAACTTGTGAAATGTGATGGTGTTACTAGCATCACAGGTAAGAGAGCAATGAAGATGCTTGAAGATATGAAGGAAGGTGGAAATACATGTAAATTAAAGAAGGCTTTGTATGGACTCAAGCAAGCCGGGCGTCAATGAAACATAAAACTTGACACGAAGTTAAGAGAAATGGGCTTAAAGCCGACTATAAATGAGCCATGCTTGTACCACGAGCGTAACAAAGATGGTTCAGATCTCTTCGTAGTAGTTTATGTTGATGATATACTTATATCGAGTCAGAAAAGGTCAGTTATTGATAGCTTCAAGCATGAATTAACCAAAAGGTTCGAACTGAAAGATTTTGGTCAAGCAAGTTTTTGTTTGGGGATAGATTTAAAGAAAAATTGGGACAAATACTATTTGTCACAAGAGAAATATATCAATGATATATTGAAGAAATTTAAGATGGAGAACTGCAATCCTGTGAAGACTCCTATGGAGATTGGGAAGCCAGTGTTGAGCACGAAGAAAAATGAGGACGGGAACTCATTTCCCTATAGAGAGCTGATAGGTTCGCTCGTGTCTGAGTGTTGCTACGAGGCCGGATATAGCAAACGCAACAGCGAAGTTGGCGCAGTTCGTGGAGAATCCGCAAGAATATCACTGGAAAGCAGCGAAAAGGATTCTTCGTTACTTGAAAGGTACGATAAATTACAGTTTGGTATATAAACCGACTGGTTTGAGCATGTATGGGTATGCGGATGCTGATTGGGATAGTTGTACATATGATAGACGTTCATTCAGTGGATACGTTTTCATTTTAGGAGGTGCAGGTATCTCATGGGCTTCACATAAGCAACGCATTGTAGCAACGTCAACCTGTGAGGCTGAGTTTGTGTGTGTGTTTGGCGGAGGCTATGAAAGAGGCTGTATACTTAAATAGCTTGTTGAACGAACTAGGTCTACATAATTTGTCTAAGGTAAGAATGCATGCTGATAACTTGAGTACCATTTGCTTAACCGAAGATAACGGTGTTTATCACGCAAAGAGTAAGCACATTGATATACGTCATTTCTTTATTAGAGATGTGCTGCGTGAAAATAAAGCTATAAGTTTGGAACACTTATCGACTGATAAGATGTTGGCTGATATACTCACCAAGCCTTTGTCCCGTTTTAGGCACGAATCTATGATTTGTAATTTAGGTTTGTGTGTGCGGTAATTTAGGTAGTATTATTAATAAGCCCATGTAGTTGAAGGAGGTGTGTTGAAGATATATCACCTTCATGGTCTTATGAATTAAGAACATCTTTTCAGTTTGAATATATTTTAGAATATGTCACTTATATTCCTATGTCTGCTTGAGGTGTTTGTGTTTTTACTTAGGTATTATTTTATTAATATATTCTGTATTTCCAAGTTACCACTGTGTATAATTCTCTGCAAATAATCCTCCCCAACAATGTCTATCTCTTAGGGATAACCCACAACAACCATTTTTTATTCCTTTCTTTTTACGAAAAATAATGGCTTAATTACGAAGTGATTTTAAGCAATACTAAATGAATCCTTATACAATTAAGTAAATTAAATACATTGTGCATTTAATATAGATCAAAATCGCCCTTTACAGTATCTAATTTAAATGAATATATTCGAAGATATTACAGATTTAAAATGCACGAAGCGTGTCGTCGGCGGGGGAACTGAAATCCACCCGTGCGAAGCCGGGGCGGGTCGCTAGTGAGAAATAAAAAGTTATGTAAGGTTTTTTTGCGTTCAGAAACAAACTCTGTTAACAGTATTCTGGTATTAATCAAAGTAACTGACTTATTTAATACAACACGCGTTGTATTTATAAAATACAAAGTATTTTTACTTGTTGAATTGAGCTTCCGTAAAGGGGCGTCCATTGGTATGAAAATAATATTTAACGAGATGATTAGAGAATAAAAAAAATGTCTAGCTGTTGGCCTCATTTTTTTATGGACGAGAGCCAAAATGACTCTACTCAGCCTGTAGAAAGTATGAGCATAGTCTAAGAGTGGTAGTCACCATACTCATTGCGAATGCAGACAATGCAACAATGCAACATGGTGACCCACACTATGGCGGTCTATTGAGATGCTTCTGCATTATTTTGCCTCCGGTCACTCATAAACGAAACATGACAGCACAAATACTGTCATTTTAGGCTGGTCTTCTGTAAGAATGTAGTACCTTCCGCCCCGGTCGAGCTGGCCAGTTTGTACTGAAATTAGCGTGTCTCTACAAGCCTGCGTGCATTGGAGCGTGCGATTTCTGTTACTGTGGTGCGATGCAGGTTATTTCTCTGGCCGATAAAATTGTCAACGAAACAATTAAAAAAGAAATATAGAGAGAATTAATACGGTGAAGTGTAAGTGGGCCGGTTATGTGCCCAGATGAACTGATAGTCGCTAGAGCTGATGTTTTAGATTATTTAACAATTTAACAAATCGGACCAGTAGTTCTCGAGATTAGCGAGTTCAACCAAACAAACTTTTAAGCTTTATTAAATAAACATAAAAAAAATTGGAGGGTTTACTTTAGGAGAAATTTTCACTGCTAGATAGCTGGTGATATAAGCAGTAACTTAGGCTACTCTTTTAGACTAATACCCGCGAGTAACACCGCGGGGTTCAGCTAGCTAGGTATATGTACCCGAAGAGGTACGCGAGTGGCGTGAAGCCGCCCGTCGAGCCAAGATGGCTAGATGGTCGTTTCGACTGGAGACTCCACGTGCTGGCTTTGCCGCCGTGCAGGCTCTCCAGCCGGTCATCCTCGAGTGGGCAGGGCGGCAGTACGGGACCCTTTCCTTCCGACTGACGCAGATCCTTTCCGGGCACGGTTGCTTCGGAAAGTACCTGCACTTGGTCGCCATGAGGGAATTGAGTCCCGCCTGCCACCACTGCGACTGCAGTGAGGACTCGGCCCAGCACACGCTGGCGGTCTGCCCCGCTTGGGCGCCGCAACGTCGGGCCCTCACTGCAGTCATCACTGCAGTCATCAGAGGAGATCTCTCGCTACCGGCCGTCATACGGCCATACCATGGCCGGTAGCGATAGCAGTTTTACCGCGGTCACAACCTTCTGTGAAGAAGTCATCTCGCAGAAGGAGATGGCAGAGAAGGCCCGGGAGGATGACATCCACTCGGACCCAATCCGCCGCCGGCGAACCGGGCGGCGCTGGCGCGCCTATCAGCGCCTCATGCCGCCCTGAGTGTGGCCGCGGTCGGGACGGGCTTTCCCTTCCATCCGCTCTAGTGGCTGCCCGCGAGGAGGCGACGTTACGCGTGTGCCGTGCGTCGCCTAAATTGAGATTTTAACAACTGACGGTGCCTGCTTTTGTGCGGTCCGGTCGTGTTAATAACTGCAGTTCCCGGATTCCTCCCTTCACAGGCGCAGAGTGGCACACCATGTGGTTTTAGTCGGTTCGAGTCCGACACACCGCCCGCCGCAAGCCCCGGTGGGGTGACGGTCCGAGGGGATTTCCACACAATAAAAAAAAAAAGCTAGGTAGGTGTATGTAACAAAGGAAAGAGCCATGCCAGTTCAAACACAGTCTTAGGCGAGGTTCGTGACTTCGTGACTAATTGAACAAAACATCGTGTAAGTACGTTCTCAACAAACTTTGTTGTAGGCGCCTTATGAATGTCGCTTATAGAACAAAAAGCTTTGAGTTAGTCTTACTTTGCATTTCTTTATGTTTTAATTTACTTAAATAATGAGTAAGTTATGAATTTGGTTACATTATTTCATGTTAGTATTTTTTTTTAAAACAACTATTACTAGGTATGTTTTAGAATATACATCCTGTGTGGCGGGGAACTTTACAAACATACTTTGATTTGACTGCCTCGGTGGCGCAGTGGTAGCGTATGCGACTGCTGTGTTTGAGGTCTCGGGTTTGATTCCTGGGTTGGACCAAATGAATGAAATGAAGATGTCAGAAATATTTATTATTATTATTATACATGAAACGGGCACAAAGAACACCCAGACACAGAACAACAATCCATCACACAAACTGTGGTCCCATGTAGGATTTGAACCCTCAACACTTGGCGCAGTAGAAAGCGGCATGGCGACCGCTTAAGCCACTAGGCCAACTGTGCAGTCAGTTATCTCAGTTCACTGAAGCCAACTGAAGCTCATTAACGTCGACTTAATCATCATTCACATTTGAATAAATAAAATTGTAACAAAATAAAAACCGACTTCAAGGTTCGACTTGATTTCTCTTGGATGCCATCATCCAGTGGCGGATTTACAGATTTGCCGCCAGTAGGCTATTAAATTTTTGCCGCCCCTACTAACCTAAAATTTTATATTTCCCTGATCTTTTCATATCCCCTTAGCTCCGTCTCTGCGCATCCCACCCCTCCCTCTTTCTGAGCCTCTCATGTCTTCTTGCAGGAAGTGGTTGACAGCATTTTCCACAACAGTATGTGTGTGGTGACCTGTCCGGTCCTGTCTCTGTCACCCTAACCTGTTTCTGCTGCTACCCCCAGGCCTGCGCTTTTAGACTTCGAGGTCGTTTAGCGATATCCAGCGCCTGAACTGAGTGCAGAACCTGGACCATTCCCGGGCCTGGTGGACTAAGATGGTTCTAAACCTCATTCAATCCCACTCCGCTCTCTCTTTCACACTGTTCTGTTATACCCGCTGTTACAGTCGGACGTGATCTCCAAAGTATGTTTAGCTGGTACAAGAGGGTGCCGTGTCGGGTCTTACCGCCATAATATGTACTAGTGTATCCTTTCAGCCGTCCCTTGACTTATCGGACGCTAAACCATCACCCAGCTGGGGAAATTTGCGAATCGCCATATCTTACTCTCTCTCACATATTTTTTTTGAAAGCATCTCTCGACCCGCATCGACTGCCATTGCTGTGAGGGTCGCAGTGTTGAGTCAAATGACCACGAGTGATTACGTGCGTTAGTCAAGCCACGATGACGCGCTGGTCGTTCAGGCTGAAGGCACCACGTAGTGGCTTTCCCACCATGGAAATGCAGTCGGTCATCGTCGACTGGACAAGGAGGCAGTACGGTACCCTTTCCTCTCTCGCACTTCACTCGTCGCTAGGAGGAAATGATTTTTTTTATACTCTGCTCGGCCTGATGGTAAGCTCAAGCAGAATCCAACAGTGGGGGCCACCGTTCTCACTGCAAAAGCAGACAATGCACGCAGAGATGCTTTTTCTCGCCCCGCTTAAAGGACTCGGGATTATAGTGGGAAGGAAACACATGCGCTAGAAGTGAGTTCCAGTTTTTAAATGCTCGGCACAGGAAGGAGGAACCAAACCGTTTGGTTCGAGAGCGTATTTCTATGACTCTAAGGCGGTAACTTCCAAGGCCAGCACGTGTTGTTCTGTAGAGGAAGGGAGAAGGTGGGATACCGTGGGAGGGACACGCTTCGGTATGAATGGGCCGGCTTGACCGGAGTGATACCACGGCCTCGCAGAAAATTGGTGTAAAACAGCGTTTGCGCTGTGTTTCAACGAGTGAGTGAGGATACCGGAGGCCCATATCTCAACTTCTTCCCCCATCCCCCTCCCCATCCTCAAAGTGACCTCCATTTGTGACGCCCCTGGTGTTGCGGGTATCCATGAGCGGCGGTTATCGCTTACCATCAGGTGATACGTCTGCTCGTTTGCCCCCCTATTCCATAGAAAAAAAATTGAAAGAGCTCTTTAGAGCACTCTCCATTCTAAAGGCGGCAGAGGACTGCCATAGAGGCGATATTTCGCCGCAACTGCAGAGGCTCAAGGGACTCGGTGGCGTCGGAACTGTTGATAATGCGGACTGCTCGCCGCTGCAATCAATCGAAGGCATCAAGCAAATACTGCGCGGATACATCACAAAGATGAGAACAGTACTCCACGCACGGCAAATATTCATGCCCAGGACACCAAGCTTATCCCGTAGTGGCAGTTGAGTGCTCTAAAAAGTGTGGAGGGGAAGAAACGAAGACTTTTTGGTAGAGAACGCGCACCCCTGTGTTTTCTTAGCGTTGAACTCGACCAGATTCTCATCACCCCATTGTAAAATGCGGTTCAAAACCCGGTCGAGCTCAGCGACAAGCGCCCGGCGTTTTTCCTCAACGTCTGCCAGCTTGGTTGTAGGGTGTCCAATTATCTTCCATGGACTGTGCTATTGCTGCATAGCAACCTTTGTTGCCAAAAGCTAACATGTCATTGATATGCAGAAGAATCGAGAAACCCTCCTGCTTGCGCTAAACTGGCTGGGCTGGGTGTAATCTTTACGCCAATGACACTTTAGTTAGTGGTTTAGTTAGTTGCGAACATGGGTGACAGGTACCCATAAGTATTACACAGAGTTCCTCTTATTTCATGGGCCCCGTCGCTGCTCACTCCCTGGTGACTTAATTTTGATCCTCGTACCGGTTCGGGCCCAAACTAAGTATCGGTGCCTAACTAATCCTTAACGAAAGATGGCTCTTTGATGAGGGTTTCCGATGGCTTGCTCCAAAATTGGTCGCTGGTACACTGGTCTTGACTGTAGCTCTGATCGTACAGAGAAGGTCACGTATATGGCATTCTCAGAGAGCGGTATCAGCGGTTAGCGCCATACGCGGTTACCGCAACGTATCTACGGTGGCACCGTGCGCGTTGCCCCAGAACCACCCATTGCATTTACTCTTACAGTGATTGTAGTGAGGACTTTTAATTTTCCCAGCTTATAAATAACAGCGTTTGTTCCTCCTTGCAGTCATCAGACCCTTCTGCTAAGATGTCATCTCGCGAAAGGAGGCGGCGAAGAGGGCTCGAAAGGAACATTTCCATTCAGACACAATTAGCCCTTGGCGAACCGGATAGTGGAGGCACTCATTCCAAGGCCTCATGCCACCCTGAGTGGTGATTATAAGATAGTAAAAATTTAAAGTACTACTTTTAATCTACACCTATTGCAATATTTTAAAAATCCATATTCACGAAGATATGTGTAACGAAGTGTTTAGTACTTTTTAACTGACTTCAAAAAGGAGAAGGTTATGATTCAGTCACCGCGATTATTTTAAGTTGAGATTAAACTATAGGCACACTGTTTGGTTCTTATGTATTGTTAAATTTTCAAGACTTCTTTTATCCGTATTTTTTATCACACGCTAAGCAATTTTTATTTCTGTAAGAAAAAAAAATTTTGGGCCAATTCTGCCGCCCCCTAAAATTTGCCGCCCTAGGCTCCAGCCTACTCAGCCTAGTGGTAAATCCACCACTGCCATCATCAGATCTTAGTGTCCTAGGAGAGACCACCGTTACCACCGGTACCACCGTTAGGATATCTCCTTTCCATTAAAAAAAGAATCATCAAAATCGGTTCATAAAAGACGAAGTTATCCCCGAACACACATTAAAAAAAAATATATACGATCGAATTGAGAAACCTCCTCCTTTTTTTGAAGTCGGTTAAAAAATGCGGGGCAGTCTTTGTGGACTGCCATTAGAAGTGAAAACTATTGTGTGTATATACTATACATGTAATGTATACTAATAAAGCATAATGTACATAGTATTTATATAAATAAGCTTAAAAAATACGCTGTCTCGTTGCATGCTCTGGGTACCAAACCAGTATACACGGCTACGATCTTGCCGTCTCTTAGCTGCGCCGCAGGTACGAACGTGTAAGGCACAATACGCTCCCACGAGCCAGGCAGTTAGTCTGCTCAACGCTCTAAGTGCTCAATACCCGGATATCGACTTATTCCATACCAAATTAAGTACATTTTTTAAATTCTGTGTACTTTTCCTTAGGAGTAGGCTTTAATATTAGTATTGATAAGCATCAATTATGCTATTGTTAACAATTTTATATAAATTTACTGTACTGACTCACTGTACGTGTTGGGCAAACTGTAAGTGCAGTGAGCAGCTGATTGTATAAATAAATAAATAGCTCATGGAAAGCGTTCGGTGACGATGATGCGAATTCCATGATTTTTTTTCACCCAAAAAGTGCTCAACGCGTCTAAAGAAGTTTTCACTTCAAAAATCCATCCCTAGAGTTCTATATTATATTCTATATTACATATTACCACTTCATGGAGGGGGGGTTCGGAAGTACTCGGAAGGAACGCCAGTAATCCGTACTCACGACATAATTTTTACTTTAATGGTGAAATACAATCACTACTGTATCTTCAAAAGAGCAGACAGAGGCGTAATAAGTAATAACCGTCTAATTTAATTTTAAAATTTTTAGACTCAACATAATATTAAATGTTACACAAACATGGACAAAACACATAATACAACAAGTTTAGCTTACTAAGCAGATGAGCTAATTGTTATACGATACGTCGATACCTTATAGCTATTCTGCTAAAGTGCAGTGTGGTAAGAATTTATGGTAAAGGGTATTCCCCTAACATATTATAATACATACTTACTTATATGCAATTACACATTCGTCAGTGTTATATGCAAACTAATCGACCTATTTATCATCATTATTTTTCATGGAAACTCCGTCTCTAACAAAAACTAAAATTTTGTAAAAACTTTGAATTCTTAATTCAAATTCATTTCATTAGTTTCATTTTTCTTTTACTTTTTGACTCATATGGACTAAATTGCTAGGTATTTTATAATTATTGAGACAACATTAAAAAATCATTGAATAGCTAAGAAAGCATTTTTCAAATATGTATATAACCACGAGATGCTAAGAGAAACCTTCTCTCCTAGAAAGATAGAAAGAAAGAAAAACATTGATTCTATTTCATATTAAAAGGTAACAATGATTAAAAAAAACAATATCTTTATCTATACTAATATTATAAACGCGAAAGTTAGTAAGTATGGATGGATGGATGTTTGTTACTCTTTCACGCAAAAACTACTGAACGGATTTGGATGAAACTTTACAGTAATATAGCTTATACATCAGAATAACACATAGGCTACTATTTGCCGCGATAACTGAAATACACGCAGGCGGATCCGCGGGCAACAACTAGTACAAAATAATTTCTAGACAGATGCATGCAATTCTCGACCTCATTATTACGGCACTTTCTGGACGATTAACAGCTTTTGCTCTCGGTTCCACCCGCGTGTGTGTCGGTTACCGCGATAAAGCATAATAAAATACATAGCAGCATACTAGCTAACCCCCCCAGCAAACGTTTTTTTTTTTTTTTTTTTATGGAATAGGCGGGCAAACGAGCAGACGTATCGCCTGATGGTAAGCGATTACCGCCGCCCATGGACACATGCAACACCAGAAGCGTCACAAGTGCGTTGCCGGCCTTTTGGGGATGGGGGGGGGGAGGTAGGAGTAGGGGATATGGGCCTCCGGTATCCTCACTCACTCGGTGAAACACAGCGCAAGCACTATTTCACACCGGTTTTCTGTGAGGCCGTGGTATCACTCCGGTCGAGCCGGCCCATTCATGCCGAAGCGTGGCTCTCCCACGTTGTTTGGCCATAAAAATAAATGTTTAGGAGTGGGTCATCCTTATCATTTAGGGATTTGAAAAATAGATGTTGGCCGATTCTTAGACCTACCCGATATGCACACAACATTTCATAAGAGAGTTTGGTAACAAACACCGCGACACGAGAATTTTATATCTATACTAGTTGTTGCCGTGGGTCCGCCCGCGTATATGTCGGTTATCGCGACAAATAGTAGCCTATGTGTTATTCTGATGTATAAGCTATATTACTGTAAAGTTTCATCCAAATCCGTTCAGTAGTTTTTGCGTGAAAGAGTAACAAACATCCATCCATCCATCTATCTATCCATCCATTCATCCATCTATACTTACAAACTTTCGCGTTTATAATATTAGTATAGATGGAAGTATGATTAGATGCAATCTGCGCCTGTCACATTCCGTATGTGGACTATTTCATTTTTCACGATCGTCGTTATAAAAAATGAAAAAAATTTAAGGCTCATATTTTTTTTATATGATTCTAGTTTTCATGCGGCTTTACTCTTGTTATGATACATTTTACACTTTTTTATGCACACTTATGAAATACCTATACATATTTTTATGTTAAAGTTTGGATAGCGAGCACGAGCCGTCACGCTGGCACTTGAGTTGTGGAGATCTGATGACAGCCCCTCCGGGTAAAGTTCAGGCGTAGCCTAAAAGACTTAAAAACGACCCCAACCAGAAGTAGGCTCGAAAGAAAAGTTTTAGCCAGTAGTTTTACTCATGTTAAGAAACATTTTATCAATATGCTTAAATGAATCGGGTATTTTAGAAACCCCATAAGTCATATTTTTTCACCAAGCGGGGTTCTTGGGTTTTTGTGTTTTTCTAAGATAACCCCACATTTCTGATGCCAGCCCCTCCGGGTTAAGTTTAGGCGTAGCCTTAGCCTAATAGACTTAAAAACGACCCCAACCAGAAGTAGGCTCGAAAGAAAAGTTTTAGCCAGTAGTTGTACTCATGTTAAGATACATTTTATCAATATGCTTATATGAATCGGGTATTTTAGAAACCCCATAAGTCATATTTTTTCACCAAGCGGGGTTCTTGGGTTTTTGTGTTTTTCTAAGATAACCCCACATTTCAAACAAAAACCACTTAAGTCCCTACGATATATAAGGAGCAGCATCGAGTCAAAAATAACATGTATTAGGGAAACGTCGGAGAGAATAAGTCTGACTAATAGGGTTTCTGCAGCACATAACATTTGAATCGGGTATTTCAGAAAGTTCGCCTCATAAGACAACTTTATATTTTACTAGCTGAGTCCCCACGGAGTACCCGAGGTTGGATTTTTTACCTTTTTAGGGTTCCGTCGCATACGCTACCACTGCGCTACCGAGACATAATACATAATCGGTATGTCACCATAAGATTGTAAACACCGTTAGATTGTAATCTATCTCACGAGATTACAAACAGTCGAAAGCTTGTGAAATGGTATGCAACGAATCGCAAGTCGCGCGCTGATTGGTTGAACAAGTCCCAGGCCGCCATATTTGTTTGTTAATTCGTTTGTTGCATAATGTAAAGTATATTTGTGATTGTAAATTGATTTCATGTCGAAAATACCTCAAAGCTTTAGAATTAGTTATAAAAAGTTTTGTTAGTTATATAAAATGAATTTATGATTAATCAAAGAAGTTCTTACCTAACCTAACTCTATGGCCATTGAACTGCCTACTGTAAAACCGGGACAGTTGACAATTTGACGCGCGTAAGCAGTATATCACAGTTGACAATCTATCGAAAGTTTACAATCTCGCTGGGTAGATTATACATCTAACGGTTTTTACAATCTTAGGGTGATAGATATAAATAACAATACATATATTCACGTATTAAAATAAAGATATTAAAAATTCTCAGTTCATTACTTGTTTATTTCAAAAAAGTTTTGTTTACCGGCTCATATGTGTATTATATAATTGCCTAGGACTAGGAAAGATAAATCACTTTGAAAAAATTACCGTGCGCTTCAATTATCCTGTTGAGTGCTGGATGCTATATATATTATGTTACGTTAATGCTGACGTAATACTGTGGAACAATTAATTTAGGCCAGATTGTCAATTAAAGACTAGAACGTGACGTGACGAGCTCGGATGATGAGTCATGAGTCCTCCATTATTTTACTTCTTTTGGGGAAATCTCCTACACTCCTTCTTAGTGAGTGCGTACAACTTAAAAAATTTAACAAAAAAAACCGACTTCAATCTGGACCAAATTGAAATGGGACCGTACGGGAAGCTCCAGCTTTCAATTAAAAAAAAAGCAAGACATACATACAAATATCAAAACATAAAAAATACAGTCGAATTGAGAACCTCCTCCTTTTTGAAGTCGGTTAAAAATCAGTAGCTGCTTCATTTTAAGTTGGTAACCTTAGCGGTTTCAGGCTATGCATTGAGCAGTCTGTGAGGGCAAATAACTTCATACATATATCTCCAGTAGCGGACCCACGCAACCACGCAAAAAAAAATCCCCGTTTTTTAAACATTATTCATTGGTGCTCCGCTCCTATTGGTCGTGGCGTGATGATATATATCCTATAGCCTTCCTCGATAAATGTATTATCCAACACTGAAAGATTTTTTTTAATCGGAGCAGCGGTTCCTGAGATTAGCGCCTTCAAACAAACAAACTCTTCAGCTTTATAATATTAGTATAGATAATTACTAATATTATTAATTCGAAAGGAGCTCTGTCTGTATGTCTGTCACGCTTTCACAGATAAACCGTTACACCGATTTTAATGAAATTTGGCATGGAGATTATGTACTTTGATTCTTGAGGAAAGACATAATATGCTACTTTATACGGCGATAACCGAGGTACACGCGGTCGGAGCCGCAGGCAAAAGTTAGTATACATATTCTCACTAGTGATCCGCTCCAGCGTCGTACCTACGTGTACAATGTATTTGTTTGTGTAACTTTAAACTGTTAGCCGGCCTGCTATTCTTAAACAGCCAGCTGCAACTACAACATAATAATTTTAACATTTCATTGTTTATATTTCACAAAGAGTTCACTGTGAGTTTGAAAACGGTACTACCAAAATAACGAAGTGTATGTGCATTTCCAACATATTTCCAACCCTCATTTCGCATCTTTAGGGAACCAATTGATGAAAATTCTACAGTAGTGCCCACCTACGTTACTTAAGTACCTGGAAGACCGAGGTTTGCTCTTTTTTTTGGGAAATTTTCTAAAAAATATGCACGGGGTTTTGAGGGTGGTAAATCGATATAACTAGGATTGATATTTAGAAAATTTACCAAAAAAAATTAATAACATCACACATAAGGCACGGACTCGTTGGATGCCAGGCCGCTACCGACCGGTCGAAATGGAAATCAATAGGGGAGGAATATGTTCATCAGTGGACTTTGTACGGCTGATGTGATGATGATGATGATGAACACATAAGGCTGCCTCATCCCAAACTAGGCATTCTGTGATATCGTAACCAATCTGCTGATAAATATCCTACTAATATTATAAACGTGAAAGTTTGTAAGTATGGATGGATTAGATCAAGTAAAAAAAAGAATTTGATCTGAGGGGTGGATGGATGGATGTTTGTTACTCTTTCACGCAAAAACTACGGATTTGGATGAAACTTTACAGTAATATAGCTTATACATCAGAATAACACATAGGCCACGGTAACCGACATAAACGCCCAACTGTCAACTGTTGAAGGTTGCCACGATAACCGACATAAACGCGGGCGGAGCCGCGAGCAAAAACTAGTACTTTAATATTTCTAAAAACATTGTTATCATATTAAATATTCTATAGGTAAATAAATTATCACCTTCTGACCAAACACAGAAGAAACGTTCGTGTTCATTACACAAACATTTATCCTAGGTTCGAATCGCGAACCTAGAACCTCCTTCTCAGCGGTCAAGATCACTAGCCACAGACCAAAAAGCCCTCAATATACTTACTATTTAACAAATTATTTATTTATTTTTAAATAAACAATCTTCTATTGCAATGCACTAAAGAGTTCCTATGACCACCTTCCAGCTCCAGCATCAGATCAGCTCCATGTCGTTAGAATATTGTATTGTCACGCAGTATACAACATTTTAGCAAAATCGGTTAAAGATATCTGCTACAAAATTGAGTTGCAAGATTCCACCCGAACACATACATACATTGCAAGTTAATTAAAAGCTTGTAAAGATGCATTATCTCGAGCAGCGAACGAGTGTGTTTAAGGCCATTGACCATGTAGGAGGCAATCAGCGGGTATAACGACATTTTTCTCACCTACCTAAACAAATCTAAAAAAAAAATGATATTGTTTTAACATGATCACTATCATCCATCCCTGCAGTTTTTGTCCAAAGTATGAATACATTTTGCTCAATTAGTTTCAATTTCTAAAGAAAGCAACAACAAACTAACCTCAGAGTAGTCATATTATGATTCTGCCTTCTTCTGCTTCCTGGTTTCATGTTACATGTTTCCATGAAATTGTTCCCACAGAGTAGCTAAAAAACTAGAGAAAACAAGTTAAGTATATATCGACAACTATAACGGCCTTAAATATGCCTCCGGTATTATATACTTAAGTATAATCTGTAAATGTATACAGTAAAGGACCTGTAAGTTTTTTCCTTTTATTAATTACTAGCGACCCGCCCCGGCTTCGCACGGGTGGATTTCAGATGGCACCGCCGACGACACGATTCGTGCATTTTAAATCTGTAATATCTTCGAATATATTCATTTAAATTAGATACTGTAAAGGACCATTTTGATCTATATTAAATGCACAATGTATTTAATTTACTTAATTGTATAAGTATTCATTCTGTATTGCTTAAAATCACTTCGTAAATATGCCATTATTTCTCGTAAAAAGAAAGGAATAAAAAATGGTTGTTGTGGGTTATCCCTAAGAGATAGACATATACCGTCGCTGACTTTTTTATAGTACTTTTTAAGGTGTATAAAACTGTAGTACATTATTTTGTTCTATCTCGTAGGGTGCAACCAGCGTTTGCAATGTAAGCGCAAAAAAATGTGTTTATTTGCTACATCACATTAGAAACCTCGAAAATTAACAGTGTTTCCATACTATATTATGCATTTATTATACATAAAAACCTTCCTCTTGAATCACTCTATCTATTAAAGAAACCCGCATCAAAATCCGTTGCGTAGTTTTAAAGATTTAAGCAAACAAAGGGATATAGGGACAGAGAAAGCGACTTTGTTTTATACTATGTAGTGATTGAAGTTAAACTTTTATTGCGATTTCCAACAAGGTTGCGTTAATCGTTTAACGCTACCATGCAGGCGGGTATGAAAGCACTGTTGCATTTTACGAAGTTTTCAAACGTTTAACGCTACCATGGAGGGGGTATGAACGCACTGTTGCACATTACGAAGTTTCACTTTTTCCGCGCGGAGGGACTCCACGCATTTTTTTTATATATGCCTGCCAAAGTGACTCTAACTTTGCCTGATTCTGCCAATGCACCACCACTCTTGGATTCTCCCCATGCTTTGGGCATGGGCAGAATCCAAGAGTGGTGGTCACCATATAAGTATGATGACCACCACTCACTTGCGAACGCAGACAATGCAACAATGCAGCATGGTCATTTTAGGTTGATCTTCTGTGTGAGGGTAGTACCGCCCCTGTCGAGCCAGCCCGTTCGTGCTCAAATCAACATGGCTCTACTACCTTGAGAAAGAAACGAGCGAAGTGTGTTGTCTTTCAGACGATACGAGATACTTACTGACAGAATATGTCTGATTTTTTAACTGCACGGATTTCGTAATGATTGAAGTGATCGTCAGGCCGCTTTCTCTTGTGCTAAAGTGTTGTGGGTTCAAAACCCAATCTGGGATAACACGTCGTACCGAGTGAGATGTTCACAAATTGTTGTACTGAGTCTGTGTGTTCCTTGTGTATGTTCTTGTATGTTTGTCAAGCCCCCGGCCTAATTCAAGAGATTTCCATCTACATGACATTTGCCACTAATAGCTTATGTGACGTCATTTCCTTGCTGTAATTAATATAAGAATTAAGTCTGGTATTATCGCCACAGTAATAACCTGTTTATTATGTACGCTGGCGTAGTTATTTAAAAAAAAATGTCATGTTAGGATGACTTTGAATATCAGCAGGGAAATTAATGCAGTTATATAGTCATTAGTTCAGATTTATTTATTACATACAATTTTCGTGTCGCATTTTTTTTCAACAGCATTTTATATATGTTTGACCAACCTCGTCTGCGTCTCCTATAGACCGTAGCGTGATGTTATAACAGCGTGAACAAATTTGGGTACCATAAAACGGTTGGGTACTATCATAAAAGCGAAGTACGTAGAAATGGTTTTGGAGAACTGAGATGATGGATGCAAGGATGATGAGGACGATGACCGCGAAAACGGAGTTGGTTTCCTTCTTTCCGATTCCGCCAGCCTTTTGGACTGGCAACCGACCTCAGATCGAATCATTTTAGCTCATTTCAACTCAAGAGTCCGACAGATATCCATTGTGCAGTGTTACGCGCCCACTAATATGTCTGCAGAGGATACCAAATACGACTTCTACAACTCTCTGAACGCCACTCTTAAGTGCTTTAAAAACAAGTGGACGAAATTAAAATGGGACCACACGGAAAGCACCAGCTTTCAAATAAAAAAAGAATCGTCAAAATCGGTTCACCCAGTCGAAAGTTATGAGATAATAACATAATAAAATACAGCCGAAATGATAACCTCCTCCTTTTTTGAAGTGGGTTAAAAACTGTAACCCGAAAGAAAACTTTTGATAAATTTTATATAAACTACACACATCAAAAGTGTCTAGGGATCAACATATGTGTCTAGGGATCAACATATATTTTTGCAATAACTTTTCTCCTGATTGATATTAATTAAAATTTTCTTTAAGGATTCATCAAATAAAGTGTTTTCGTTTGTCACAGTAACGATAAACCAAGTCACCTTTGCATTAATAAAGAAATTTGCCATTTTCCTAATAAAGGGATTTTGACATTTGAACCACTAACATTAAAGTTCGAAAAAAAGACTGAAATAACAGTTTTCTTTAAAATTGTATTAGGTAACTTAAACAATTAATAATCCGTGTTTCTACCGCGAACACTAACAACACAAGAACATCGGTTTGGCATACTCAAAATGAGTTCATCCAAACACGCTGTGGAATGGCCGCCCATGTTCGTTGCAACAACATAAAAAGGTCTTCTTGCGACTGGATACCCTCCATATTCGGCAGAGCTCTTCTCTGTAGCATATCCCATGCATGCTCAATCGGGTTCAAGTCTGGCGACTGAGCAGGCCAGGGCCAAAGCCACATCTCAATCTCAAGAAATCCGCATAAAAATGCTTGATCCCTAGACACTTTTGATGTGTGTATGTTACCCAACAAATATGTAAATAAATCGCAGTATTAAAAAACAATTTTTTTTTTCAATGTGGTAAAGATACGGGTGGCACCTAAATACTGTAACCCAACCTATTATTACGAATCTATTGACTCCTCATTTATTTAAACCCATTTTTAAGGCGCTTTGATGGAACATATGTACACACATACATAGACTGCCAACACGATTACCCTTGCTTGTGTATTACGGCCCATATTGACTTTGATTAGTGCGAGTGCAGGTGATCAATGATTGGTAGAAAATACGTGCGGATCGCAAATTCGCTGTCCACACGTATTTTCTACTAATCATTGATCACCTGCACATCACACCTGCACTCGCACTAATCAAATTGAATACGGGCCTTTAGCAACAGTACTTAAAAAGATAGAAATCAAATTCATATTCATCACTAACTCGCCGTCGACTAAAGCCACATGATTTTTTCACATCAGAAATCCTAAAAACCTATATAAACATATACAATCGGCGAATTTTTTCACGGTTTTTTAATATTAGGAATGTGGATTCTCCGGATTTCATGGTCTGCTCATTAAAACTCGGAGTAGCTTACGACAAAAAGTATACTATTAAAAAAACAGATTTCATATAAAATAAAATCGGCCAAGAGCGAGTCGGACCCGCGCATGAAGTGCTCCGTACAATTATCTATAAAAACGGCAAAAAATCAGGTTGTTTGTACGGGAGCCCCGGAGCCCCCTTAAGTATTTCTTTTAGTCTGCTTTTAGTATTTATTGTTATAGCCACAGTAGAAATACATCATCTGTGAAAATTTCAACTGTCTAACTGGTCACAGCCTGGTGGCAGAGGGACAGACGGATGAACGTGCAGCGGAGTCTTAATAATAGGATTCCGTTTTATCCTTTGGATATGAAACCCTGTAAAGCAATCTTTGTAACATCGTTTTATTAACACAAAAAGTTAAAGATATAATATATTTTGTTAACATCAATATTCACCTGATCTAATCAATATCATCTACGTTTTTTATTTTTGTCGAGCGCTTATATTTTTTATACTGTTCAAATGTCATATTATTGCTGTATGTGCGTCATTATCATTTTCCTGTTAGTTTTTAAGTTTTATTTGTATTCCATACAATATATATGACAGTGCAAAAGATGTTTGATCTGGCGTCTTCTGTAGTCACAAGTCTTATAATTCCTAACGATCAAAGTGACACTATCTAAATGAATATAGTCTATTCGTTTAGATAGTGTCACTTTGATCGTGCCGCCACCGCCCGCCGGGTTCTTGTCAAAGAAATTCAAAATAGGCGTAGGTACGCCGAACCGATCAAAGTGACACTATCTAAACGAATACACTATAACGAGCTGGTCTATGCAATATGGTCTGCGTTCCTTGAAAACATTTTTTTTTTCCATTTCAGCAACATCTGTCATTGATGCTCTGCTACTGTCGGTTGTGGCATGATGTTCTGGACTGAAAATTTTTTTCAAGTCAAACCTACAGCTGCAGCTATAATTTCATTACTATACTGCCGTGGTATTCGAGAGGACAGTAAGTCAAAGGCATCCATTTTTTTTGTTGCTTATTTGGAAGGTACGCTTATGTGGAACGAGCTTGTTCAAACTAGGTTTAATACATGTACGTAAATTAGAAGTGCATTCAATCGTTAGACTAACTGACCTACGTAACTTCTTTCTTATTGCATTTTGTGTCGTGGTATATCAGCGTGAACAAAGTTGTTTATCATAATAAAGGCCGCTGCATACGTAACGAGTTTTTATACGGACGGGACGTGACGGGAAGTTTTGCAAACATCGTTTCATACAAAATGTATATGAAAGTGCATATTTCACGGAGACACGGACGGGACGGGTGCGTAGCACTTACAGGACGTGCTAAACATTGTCGCCAACGATGTTTAGCACGTCCCGCCCCGCATGTGCCCCGTCCCGTCCGTGTTTCCGCTACGTATGCACAGTTACTCCGTTCGTTCCGGAGAGAGAACTAGTGACGTCTTGATGACGCAAGTGTCGAAAATGGATGACGAAAAACTAATCGAGTGTGTACGGTCACGGTGCGTATGCATTTACGTCACGTTCCCGTTTTGAACGAGGCAGTCACGCCACCGTCCCGTTCACGTCCCGTCCGAGATAATATCTCGTTACGTATACAGCGACCTTAATATAGAAGGTTACAAGAGCGAAACTTAAAACATGGACATATGATATAGCGGTTTTTTTTTAGAATCTTTTAAGTGGAACAATTTCTTTATACATTGTTTTTGTGAAGTTTGAACTTCATGAATATAACTAGTTGTTGCCCGCGGCTCCGCTCGCGTGTATGTTGGTTATCGCGGCAAATAGTAGCCTATGTGTTATTTTGATCTATAAGCTACACTACTGTAAAGTTTCATCCAAATCCGTTCAGTAGTTTTTGCGTGAAAGGGTAACAAACATCCATCCATCCATCCACCCATCCATCTATCCATCCATACATACTTACAAACTGTCGTGTTTATAATATTAGTAGGATTAGCCTTTCTAGATAAGTGGGCTATCAAACACTGAAATATTTTTTCAAATCTGAACAGTACTTCCTGAGAATAGCGCGTTGAACCACAACAAACAACTGTTCAGCTTTATAATGATAGTGTAGATAAAGAAAAGTAATTACTTTACTTTATTCCCCTTTATGCCCTCTCGATAACCACGGCCAGTATAATAGGAGCTATATGACCAGTCTAAAAATAATTTGTGCTGGTATAAAGGCCGTCAGTAACTTGCTGTTCGTTGTTATCGTAACTTTTTTTCAAGTCAAACGGCGCACAATGTTTTGTAAGCAGTTTATTTTTTGTTCCCATCATCAATGATTCGGTTGGCTGGATCGCTGGAAATAGAAAGTCAATAAAAATATGATTTGCCTGCTCTGTAATGGTTGCTAAGACGTTTTTCTTTTCGTTTAATATCGCGTGCTTACCTATGTTTAATTTATTATTATTATTTTTTAAAGACAACTCCCGCACTGGGAATATATCCTGTGTCGCGGGGGACTTTATAAACATACATGTAACGGACACAAAGAACACCCAGACTCAGAACAACAATTTGTGGATCACACAAAGTGTTGTCCTACGTGAGATTTGAACCCTCGACACTTGGCGAACTAGGAAACGGCGTGGTGACCGTTAAACCACTAGGCCAAACGTGCAGTCAGTTATTTATTTGATAACCTATGTCGCCTATGTCCTTATCCAAAATCCAATCTATCTCTATACCAAAATTCATCCAAATTATTTGTGGCTTGACCGTAAAGCATAATAGACACACAGACAAAGTTACTTTTATTTTTTTTTGCTTGATTTTTTATTATAATAATATTCTTAATTGATATAAATATATTCAAATCATTACGGGATTCCCCACACCTGCGTTAGTAAAGACTGTGTTGCAGATGTTAGTATGATGGCTATGACGTATTTGCTATCTAAAGATTCAGGGTTCAAAGTTTGAACCATGAATCTTTAGATAGCAAATACGTCATTTGCTATCTAAAGTTAAGTTAGGTTGGGTTATTAAGTGGGGTTTGAACTTCAAACCCCACTTAATGCACTCTTAAATCGATGTTAAGCAAATTTTTGGTTGCTTTTTTCCCAGTGTCTGAGGATACCGGTGGCCTTATATCAACCAACTTAGTTTCCATGGGATCAGTGACCACGCACTATCTGGGTTCATTGCTTGAGACTGGTCGATTGCGTATGAAAAAAAATCTATAAGAAATAGAATACGTAATAAACATAACTCTATAGTACTACATAAGAGGTATTTCTTTAATTAATTTATTAAAAAATTCTAATTGAATTAAGAAAATCATGGTTGGTTTTGATCTTTAATGGGAAATATTTTTTGTATCACAATAGTTTATGTGAAGGTCGGTGTGCCAACACCATAATAATACAAAATGACCAAAAAAATCTTATGTTTACAACTGTGTAGGTATAACGCGTTATAAACCTTCGAGCACACTATGTGCAAAGTATGCTATATCCATTCATTTATCCATAATTATTTTTTCGGACCTTTAACATACAACGCCATCTAATCCCAAACTAAGCAGAGCTTATACAACTGATATTAATACATATATTCTTTTTATTTGTAAATACATACATGTTTTACATAGAAAACACCCAAACTCTGAAACAAATATTTGGTCCAACTCGGGCATCGAACCTGAGACCTCAAGCACTGCAGTCGCATACGCTACCACTGCGCCACCGAGGCAGTTATCACCGAACAATTTCATACTTTTTACGTATTACTATGAAGTTTCGGAAATAAGAGATTTGGAATATTTTTATTATTATTTTGTTTATGGTGATGCCCGAGAAAAACAAAAACCCTAAAAAAATATTACATTCAGACCTGCATTTTTGAAAAAAATGTTTAATTTATTAATGTTAAACATTAGTAAGTTCACCTAATAGTTATTATTTTAAAGATGTTCTCTAGGACCAAAAATCAAACTTGTTTGGCAGCACTATTGTACACAGACCCTAACTCGCCAAGAGCGATAAACAGTGTATTCGTGTTCAGTTCATATCGCGTCTTGCGATGATAGAGTCTTGTCTGGTCCTTCTTGCTGGACCACCTTACTTAATGATACGTTCTTGTTTAGTGACGGCGTGACGGAAAAAAAACACCATGGCTAAAATATCGTTCACTGTGAATGGGGATCGGTACACACTCAGTAAGTTTTTTTGATGTTTTTTCTTTTTAAAATTTTATACGTCATAAACTCATAACCGTATTAATTAAGATTAATTATTTATGAGTAAAGTTTACTTTATTTTATTCGAAGTTTTAAGCGTAGAAAAAGTCTAAATTTGGGCAGAAAATTTATGAAATAAAAAAAGTATTTTTTTACAACTGGTATCACATTGGTTAAACTGATACATATTATAATATTATATTTAAAATCATTTGATTCATTGTAAAATAGGTTCAAAACTAAAATTTACAAATTGTGGTATGGTATAAATTATTAAGAAACTAGCTGAAGAACTTCGTACTGCATATTCATTTACGTGAAAATTTTCTGAGTTACCAAAAAACTTATTTTAGTAAGCCCGTGTTAACTTCCCGCAGGGCCGCAGCGTATACGACTAAGTGGGCAAAAAAAAAACACCTCCGGTTTTCTTTTATTTTTTTCTATACAAACCTTGTCCTAACAATAACAAAGACATAAAAAAAACAATTTGGTGCAGTCGATCCAGTCGATCGGTTTAAGGGGAGTCCCCCTTCCCCGCTAGACACTGATGCAGTTTTTCGCATTTTTCTCGATAATTATTGGAAGTGGAACACGTACTAATTATTATTTATTTTGGATTCGCCGTAAAACAAGATTACTTGGGGTCGACTACTAGTTATTCTTTTATCTCTACTTACATATTTCTCGCGATAAAAAAAATATGAAACTTAAAATAGAAAAAGGTCGTATTCCATGATTTTGGTCACTGCTTAGGATTTATTTTTAATATATACATATATATATATTAATAACAGCACCAAAAAAAATTAAATAAAAAGTTTACATAACAACGCACCATAACACTTTAACAACGTGTAACTACGGCTTTTCAAACTTGTTTTATACTTTTTCAGTGTTGTTTTTTGTCGTAGTTGGGTTTTAGTTTTTAGTTTTTTTTATAAATGGGGCATTTCACGTCAAGCGGACAACGAAAAAAAAATGAGGTCGTGAATTTTGTTTATACTCTGGTCAGTTATACTTCTAGGAGACGTGGATGTGTACACACAATATTTTTTCCGTATGATGCTTTATTGCTGAGTTATGAGCTTTTAAAAATTTACTAAAAATGAAATCTGTTATTTTTGGATACTTATTATTTGCATCAATTAATTTGTAAAAAAAACTATAAAGTATTGTTTCTTATAGTTTAATAGTTGAAATTTTGTTTTTTTTTAATCGAATTCTAAATTTGATTTTTTTTACGTAAAGTAAACCGGAAGTGAACATTCAAATCGATTTTTGAGTAACTTCGACATTTTTTATTTTTCTTTTTTAAATCTTGAATTAAAGCTTGATAAAATTTATATAGCCTACGTCACCCGGGCCATTATTACAAATCTATTGAAACCTATTCATTAAAATCAGCTCAGTAGTTTAAACGCTACTTTGGAACATGCAAACATACTAGACTACTTAAAATATTATTCTTCGTTTTGGCGTAGCTGCGTAGTCAGGTAGAAAAAGCGGCCAAGTGCGAGTCGGACTCGCCCATGTAGGCTTCCGAAGCAGCAAGTAACATAATATAACAGTTCTTGTAGTTCGTTGTAACTTTGATCAATGTTTTAATTATAGTGTTTTTTTGCGGTTTACGATTTATGACGTATTATAAAAAAACTACTTACTAGATCTCGTTCAAACTAATTTTCGGTGGAAGTTTGCATGGTAATGTACATCATATATTTTTTTTTATCGTTCTCTTATTTTAGAAGTTACAGTTATTTTAGAAGTAACACACGTTTTACCACTTTAGAAGTGTCTCTCTCGCAAACTATTCAGTTTAGAAAAAAAATACATTAGAAACCTCAATATCCATAGATACCCAACACGTATGGGTTTGATGAAAAAAAAATTTTTGAGTTTCAGTTCTAAGTATGGGGGAACCCCCAAAATTTATTGTTTTTTTTGTGTGAAATCTTAATGCGGTTTACAGAATACATCTACTTACCAAGTTTCAACAGTAAAGTTCTGATAGTTTCGGAAAAAGTGGCTGTGACATACGGACGGATAGACAGACAGACGGACAGACAGACAAGGCACGGAACCCGTATGGTGGACTTTATAAACACATTACATACATTAAATAGACACAAATAACACCCAGACTCATAAAAACAATTTGTCGATCACACAAAGTGTTACCCCCTGGGGGTTTTTTTAAATTTATTTTTATGGAATAGTGGGCAAACGAGCCGACGTATCGCCTGATGGTAAGCGAATACCGGCGCCCATGGACACCGGCAATACCAGAGGCATCACAAGTGCGTTACCGGCCTTTGGGGGATGGCGGGGGAGATAAGGGGAGGGGTTGGGGTATGGGCCTCCGGTATCCTCACTTGGTGAAACACAGCGCAAGCACTATTTCATACCGGTTTTCTGTGAGGCCGTGATATCACTCCGGTCGAGCCGGCCCATTCATGCCGAAGCGTGACTCTCCCACGATAAAAAGGTTTGGACCCACAACACTCAGCATAGCAGTCAGGCACTAAACCTATAACCCATAGTAAGTCCCTTTTTAGCTGCCAAAATGACTCTACTGTTGGAAAGTATGAATAGAATAGAATAAAATAGAATAGAAAACTCTTTATTTGCACACCATATTATAGAGTTAAATAAGTACATTGTTAGAAATCAGACGTCATTATAATGGCAACATTTTTGATTGTCATTTTTTCTTGTTTGACGTTTTGAAGTGACAAGATAGAACTATCGAGAAGCTTAAAAAAGACGGTCGATCAAGGTGTCGTTTGAGTGCCGTTTAATGAAAATTTAGCTGGTTGTCCATCCAATTCGGTGTTTCGTTGGTTACCGTTATGATTGGTCTGGTTTGGACTCGCGAGTTTTAGTAGTCCCGTCAAATAGGCGCGATCCGCGACAGTTAAAACGGGTGTGTTGTAATTCCGATACTTAGGGAGCCTGTAAGCCACTTAGGAGTATGAATGTGTGAACGCGGAGAAAATACCAGCAGAGGGGCGCCCCTATCAAGCCCGCCGATATCAAGGACTTCACGCATCTCCAGTAAGTGCTTGATATTACATTAGCTTAGAATAAGAACACGGTGAAACGCCGTGAAGTTTTAGTGCTCTCGCCAGTGAACAAGCTTAGCGATTGAATGCTTATATCATGGGCCCTATAGACATTGCAAATTTCCCAAGGTGAACGCTGCATTGGCGAGAGGACTGAACATACATAATACATGAAATGTCCGAAGTGTAGTGTACAAAGGGCGGCCTTATTGCCAAAAGCAATCCCTCCCAGCAACCTTAGGATGGATCAAATGTTTCAGAGATGCAGTAGTAGTTGACGTGCATTGAGTTTGAAGAAATTATTTAGTAGAAGAGTAGAATTCAAGAGCGATGGTCGCCATCCTCAATGCTAACATGAACTATGCAGTATGGTGACCCACACTATGGCGGCCTAGTGAGATGCTTTTAAACTCTTTAAGCTTCCCGCTTAAAGACCTGGGATCACAGCGCAGCGGGAGGGAAACACGTGTGCTGGTAGTGAGTTCCAGGTTTTGATCATTCGGCATAGGAATGAAGAACCGAAATGTCGAGATCGAGATCGTTATAGCGAGCGTATAATAAAGAAATAAATATATTTAGGACATCTAACACAAAACGCTATCTAGTCCCTAACCAAGCAGAACTTGTTTTATGGATACTAGACAACCGACATATTTTTTTGTAAATACATAAATAATATATTATATAAAGAAAACACCCAAACCACAAATCAAATATTTGTAGATCACACAAAATACAAACACATGGTCGTACTAGGCCGACTAGGGAATCGAACCCGAGACCATAACTACAGCAGTCGCATACGCTACCACTGCTCCAGAGAGGCAGTCAAACTGATTCACGTATCTTAAAATACTTTGTTTTTTGTTATTGGTATGATAAAGTATAAAAACAAGGAGAAAAAAATATCGACTTGTTGAATCATGTTTACATGTAACCAAATACGCAATAAAACCTGTTGATAAGAGTATTAAGTATAAACACATAGCAAATACAAAGATGAGAGGGCATAAGCGAATGTGTCCAGTGACTAAAAACAGGTCCTGACGTCATTATTTTCGACGTAGATCTTCTAGAATTGTATCGAAAAATCTTAAATATTATATTTTCTCGGTATAAATAAGGAAAAGTTAAAAGTTTAAGTATTGTTAATTGAGAGTTTACCAGCAGACGGTGCCCGCTTCAGTGCGGGCAAGCGCTGGGAGGGGTCGGGATGTGTTAATAACTGCAGTTCCCGGATTCCTCCCTTCACAGGCGCAGAGTGGCACACCGTGTGGTTTTAGTCGGTTCGAGTCCGATACCGCCCCGCCGTAAACCCCGGTGTGGTGAGGGGATTTCCACACGTAAAAAAAAAGTGGTTTAAGTGGTCGCCACGCCGCTTTCTACTGCGCCAAGTGTTGTGGGTTCAAATCCCACATGGGACAATACTTTGTGTGATCCACTTGTTGTTCAAAGTCTGGGTGTTCTTTGAGCCCGTTTCTAAATGGCTAGGGGTAAAGAACAGGCGAGTCACCTGATATAAATCGACAACGGTGAATCAAGACTCAAGTGTGTTGTCAACCGTTAAGAAGTAAACTTCATTCTACGCCAATCACAATATGCAAAGACACCACAAAAATATTTAGGTACAATGTCTAATCGTTGAAGGCAACCTTTGTATGAACAAAAAAGTAAAAAGAAAAAGCTATACGTTGCATTTGTTTAACCGCTTTTTGAGATAACTCCCGTAGGTAGGCAGGCGCGGTTCCAGGGGGGGGGGGGGGTTGCAGGGGACATGACCCCCCCCCCAAAATCGTACCCATGTAACTTTTTCCCTGCTACTAGAACCTGATTACCAAATATTATCATCCCAATAGATTTGCCAATAAAAAAGAAAATATGTCTATTAGTTTTTAATGTGTGTTTGGTAGTGTTAGGTATGTATAACGAAGATTCGAGTAAATTTAATTTGATCTTCAATGAATTAAATAAAACAAATATTGACAAATTTATTTTAAAATATAAGGAAAATACAAAAAATTAAATTCATACAATATCTTTTTATCTCTTTTTCATGCAGTTTTCGACAGTACATAGCAGTGGTGGGTTTACAGATTTGCCGCCAGTAGGCTATACATTTTTTGCCGCCCCTACTAACCTAAAATTTTATATTTCCCTGCTCTTTTCATATTTTCGATGCCCTCTTAACTCCCGTCTCCGCGCATCACACCTCTCCCTCTTTCTGAGCCTCTCATGTCCAGCTTCTTGCAGGAAGTGGCTGACAGCCTTTTCCCACAATATGCGTGTGGTTACCAATGTACCATGGTCCTGTCTCTTATGTTACCCTAGCCTGTTTCTGCTGCTACCCCAAGGACTGCGCTTTTAGCCTTCGAGGTCATGCAGCGCTCTCCATCGCCTGAACTGAGCGCAGAACCTGGACCATTCCCGGGCATGGTGGACTAAGATGGTTCTAAAACTCACCTAGCTTGGGGCGAATCGCCATATCTTACTCTCTCTCTCACATATCTTGTTTGAGAGGATCTCTCGACCCGCATCGACTGCCGTTTCTGTGTAGTGGGCCCGATCTGTCGGGAAGCCTAATTCGGATTTTGAGCGGTGCGTTCGACGATCGGCGCAGTGTTGCGTCAAATAACCACGAGTAAGTACGTGCATTTGTCAAGCTACGATGACGCGCTGTTCGTCTAGGCTGAAGTCTCCAGGTAGTGGCTTTCCGCCATGGAAGTTCTTAAGTCGGTCATCGTTGACTGGACAAGGCGGCAGTACGGTAACCTTTCCTCTCTCGCACTGCACTCGTCACTATGAAAAAATGAATGCATCATAACGTGCAGTGCAGACCTCGAGAAGCCCTCCTACTTGGGCTAAACTGGCTGCGCTGGGTGTAATCTGTACGCCAATGAGACTTAAGCTAGTGGCGAACTTGCACTAAGCGGCGCATCTGGCTACCAGAGGTACCGCACTGGTAGGCGCTGAATTTACGGGTGACAGGGACACTTTATGGGTGTATAACCGTATAACACAAAGGTCCTCTTATTTCATGAGCCCCGTCGTTGCTCACTTCCTGGCGATTTAATCTTGATTAACTCGATCCTCGTACCGATTCAGGCCTAAACCAAGTATCTGTGACTAATCCTTAACGAGCTCGATAATCCATGGATCCCCCAGGGGATTCATTTGGAAATCATCGTCCTCTTCGATCCCCTGCCTAAACTGATAAGGGATTTATCCGATAACCGATAAGCAAGGGATCTAAGTGGACGGAGCCTCATGAAGATATGTGTCGCGAAGTGTTTAGTACTTTTTAACGGACTTAAAAAAAGGATAAGGTTATGATTCGGTCGGCACGATTTTTTTTTTAAATTTGAGAGTTACCAATTTTCAATTTTTCAGTCAGCAGTAAAAGAGAGTACCTAAAGTAAAGAGTGTAAAAAAGAGAAAAAACTAAGGAGACTCTTTGGTCCTAAAGTATTGTTACATTTTCAAGACTTCTTTTATCCGTATTTTTGATCGTATGTTATTTTGTAAAAAAAAAAGTTGGGCCGAATCTGCCGCCCCCTAAAATTTGTCGCCCTAGGCTCCACCCTACTCAGCCTAGTGGTAAATCAACCACTGGTACATATAATGATCAAAAGAAAGGTTTATATGTGTAATACATGCATATTTTTAGTAAAGGAAATCTGAGAACTTCAAAGAGTTCCGTTCGAAATCGGATCAAGTCGCTAGTTTACATACAAGTGTCAAATAATTCCTCCGCATCATCGCCTACTGGTAGCGTTCCCAAAAGACTGGCAGCATCGCCACATTGAATGGCAATGCTAATTCTCTGTGCGTGAAGAAACGTCGATCAGTTTCTTTGCTAGTTTAAGCATAGTACGGCCACTCGGCATAGTGTCAATAGTTGAGACATAAATGACTGACGTTAGATGTACTCGTAATATAGAAAACCGATAATAAAACTTTCAATCGATCTGAAGTACATTATGAACATGTTGGTCTTGTGATTAACGATTCTGGCTGCTAATTCAAAGGTCGAGGGTTTGATACATTTTTGAATTATATAAATTACGTCGAGGGTTGCATTATTAATAAAAATGACTTTATTGTACACCAAGCAATTACAAAAGGACTTATCACTAGGTATTGCAGTACCCGTACTTCCTCAAGTACGAGTCCCGGGGGTTTCTGTAGCCAGAGGACTAATGTACCTGAAATTTAGGAAATAACGACTTTCTTTTATATATATAGATTTTAGAACATTCGTTTCAAACAGGAGTTTTCATCTGCCAGTTGCACAAATCGACACAGAGGTTGTATAACTCAGCACCATGAAGGCTTCAATCGCTACAGTATATAGGTACAACTGTCGGTTTTATCGCTCGGATGCAATCTTTTAGAGGTAACCATTACGGTTTAATGGGTGGTTTAATTCCATTCCAGAACAAATATTATGATACAAAAAGGGGTACAAAGTCTTTGCTTATATTATTACATGTCTTTGTAAATGTATATAGATACTAAAAACCACGGAGCAAATACAAAGCTTAAAACACATTTAAATTCAGTGCCAAGTTTGTTTTCCGTTCTGCAGAGGTTACGAACCTTAGTAATACTAGTTTCCTTACTTTAAAAAAAACTTGTTATGAAGCAGTGATCTAGTAAATACAAGTATCAAAATATATTGACGACGATTTCAGTTTTTAATCGACCTAGAAAATAAAAAGAAAACCGGTTTGATGGTCGAGTGGTGAGTGATCTTGATTGTCAACTTACAGGTCATGGATTCGATTCCTAGATTGCATAATTGTGTGATGAGTCCCCGATCATTTATACTTAGTTTGAATGTTATCTATTTATATTTTTTTTAAGAACTGGCGAAGTCGTTTAAGCGATCATAGCACCGCTTTTTACTGCGCTGAGTATTGTGTTGAACCCACATGTAACAACTCTGTTTACAAATTGTTGTTCTGTGTCTGGGTGTTCTTTGTGTCCGTTTCATGTATGTATATAAAGTAACACAATAATATTCCTAGTGCAGGAGTTATGTTTTACAGAAATATGTGGTTATAAACCACCACCGGTATTCATCCCATAGGTATTGTAAGGGACTAAGGGAACAAATTAAGACAGCAATTAGGACGCCATCAGTGGAAAAGGAAGGAAATCTTAAAAGAAACCCTATACGAACCCTTCTGGCCAGCGCGAGCGTAGTATAGTAGGGTAAAACCTCCTTTCGAAGGAGAGGGTTATGTCCAGCAGTGGACTGTTTAAAACTGTAGATGTTGATGATGACCTAACAGAAAGCCGTTGCTAAACAATTAGGTAATTCGTTATTTTTCATCGACTGAGTAAGGTTACCGTAGCCCAAAATATATCTATCGTAAACAAAACAAAGTACAGCGCTGCAGCGCGATTTACCGAACGCACATTCGCAAGCCCTACGGACTTTGCGGGCACGGCTCAAAATCCAGGCATGTGCCAGCCAACGCGCTGTCGGAGCCGTTCTGCCGAGCTTCGAAGCTTTGAAAGAGAGAACCGACTGTGTCACTTACCGATCCACTCAGATTCTCACCGGGCACGGTTGCTTCGGTGAGTATCTGAACAGAATCGGATGTGAGGCTACGGCACAATGCCACAACTGCGGGTTTGGCCGGGACTCCGCCCAGCACACGCTGGAGGACTGCCCTGTCTGAACAGTCCGTGTGTCGAGTCCTGATGGGACAGATCGGACGAAACCTGTTACCACCAGCATTGATCGCGGCAACGCTGGCGAGTAGTAAGGGATGGGAGGCCGCGGTCTCCTTCTGTGAAGACGTTACGCTCCAGAAGGAGTCCGCAGAGCGTGATCGGGAAAGTGCCGATTCCGCTCGAAGGATGCGACGAAGGGGACGCGATAGAGGCCGCTAGCTCCTGAATCGTCGCTTAAGGGTCGTTGTGGCCACATCTAGCGAAGATGTGACTGCTGCAAATGACCCGACACCCTGGTGCGGCTGATTCTTCCTCGGTGAGAGGCGCGACAGGGATGTACCTCAGTCGTGGGGCCGAAACTGGTTTTCCAGTCAAAATCTAAACTAGATTTTTTGGGTGAAATTGACCGAAACCAGCCGAATCCGAAACCGAAACTTTCGGTCGGTCACTAATAAAATCCAACACGTAACATGGTTAAGTGACAAAAAATCGTCTAACCAAACAGTGAGATTGGACAGCATGATCAAATTGTCGTATAAATCGTACTTGTAGGTACTTGAGTACGTATACCCATGAGAAGACATCTTAAAACTGGTTTTTATACTTGTGATAGAAATATACCTATTTGCATACTTTAATAAAGATGAACAAATAATGATGATACTTTTTTATCTTTGGTTTTGATCAAATGCCATACATCATGGTTAAATTATACATTTATTTTATTGATAATAAAAAAGTTTACATACAAAATATGTATATTAATGTACATATTTTGGATTACATAAAAAATATCTAGACAAATAAATGCCAAAAAATAAGAAAAAAACCGCGATAAATTGACTGCACGGTTGGCCCAGTGGTTTAAGTGGGTGCCACGCCGCTTTCTCTTGCGCTGAGTGCAGCTGTGGGTTCAAACCCCACTTGGTACAACATTTAGTGTGATCCGCAAATTGTTGTTCTGAGTCTGGGTGTTCTTTTTGTCCGTTTCATGAATGTTTGTTAAGTCCCCCGCGTCACAGGATTCCTAATTTGAGAACTATTTTAAAATTATATTTTGGGTGGATGAAGATATAGTAACTGATAAGGTGGCATCATATTATCACCGGTACTTCAAATCGGAACCAATGAAACTCAAATTTCAAACACATCAATAAGTACATTTTAATAAGGTCCAATACAAAATTATATTAAACAAATGATTATGGTAGTAAGTTAAAGAGATTGTTCTACATACCTTTGTTTCCCAATCGCAAACCTTGGCTCGTTATTGAGGGCAATTAATTATAAGTTGCAATAACTATAGGGTGAAATATAAGGATTATTTAACCAATTATGTACATTTAGGGTCAAGATATAATTACGACATTATTATTTGGTGTGAGTATATTACATTCTACATTAAATTAAGAGAAAAAACGATATGAATAACTAGGTCTTGACCGTGATTCCGTCCGCGTGTATGTCGATTATCCCGGCTAAAAATAGCCTGTGTCCTTCTCCAAGGTTTAATCTATTTCTAAACTAAATTCATCCTATTATCACACTATCTTGGAAGATCCACGCTTCGGCATGAATGGGCCAGCTCAACCAGAGTGATATCACGGCCTCACAGAAAACCGGTGTGAAACAGCGCTTGCGCTGTGTTTCACCGAGTGAGTAATGATACCGGAAGCCCATATCCCAAAGGCCGGCAACACACTTGTGACGCCTCTGGTGGTGCGTGGTGCGTGGTGTCCATGGGCGGCAGTAATCGCTTACCTTCAGGGTATAGGTCTGCTCGTTTGCCCACTATGCCATAAAAAAATGGCATTTACGATGCCAAATTGTCTTCGAAAAAGCTTGGTGTGCTCAACAGAGCGAGACAGTATTTCACTCCGGCCCACCGCCTGTTACTTTATAAGGCGCGGGTTCGGCCTCACATGGAATACTGTCCGAATCTTTGGGCGGGAGCATCCCAATACCAGATCCTCCATCTTGACCGCATTCAGTGGAGACTCGAATCGTCGATTGCCAAAAACTTTCAATTCAGCAACACTCTTTGGCGCTGCGTAGAGAATTTGCTTCGCTGTGCATCTTCTACCGCATTTACCATGGGGAGTGCTCCGAGGAATTGTTTGGACTGAATCCTGCCGCCTCTTTCCGCCATCATCCTACGCGACAGAAGTCATCATCATCATCATCTAGATGGTTGGCAGTCCACAACTGTGCGCTTTTCCAGGAACTTTCTGCCTCGCACAGCAAAAATGTGGAATGAACTGTCGCCTGCGGTATTCCCGGACCAATACGACCTTCAAGAAAGAGCTTTGTTGTGGGTGTCCATGGGCGGCGGTAATCGCTTACCATCAGGTGATTCGATTAAGCCGTTTAGCGGCACCTCACCTTTCTTCGTTCTCCGTTGAGGATTCTAACCCCACATGGAACAACACACTTTGTGTGATCCGTGGTCCAAGAAAACAAGGTTTCGATTTCCGAGAGCGACTCATGTTGACGTCACTATCCAGTTATCACTTTATAGCAACATAACACGAAATGAACCAACAGCGATAGCGGTGATGACGTCAGCTTGTGTAACCATGTGATCACTGTGTCTCGAAATGCTATACCTGGCGAAATACCTATACTGTTATACCATGATGAGATCCACAAATTACATCAGTCAGTAGGTAATTCAGACTCAAGGAGTTCTTTGTATCTATTTCATTATGTTTGTAAAGAACACCACTGACTAGGAATATCCCTAGTGCTGGAGTTGTCTTTTAAAATTAATATTTCGTTGATATTCGAGTGACTGAAGTTATATCATTCACTCGGTGAAAAGCATAGATAAAGACAGTAAGTGGTATCACTGTCGTCACATCGGATCATTATTGTGCTTATTGGTTCTTCTAAAGTTGAAACTAAATCCCTACTTAGTTAAGATCTACTCTAATCTTGCTAAATATTAAAGCGTAGGTGCAGGGCCCATCTAACTATTCCTCACTTTTTTAATCGACTGCAAAAAAGTTTTTTTTATGTTTGTTACCTCAGAACTTTCGACTGTTTCAACCGATTTTGATGTGTTTTTTTTTATTTGAAAGTTGGTGCTGGCCAATAATTTTAGTTCTTGAAGTTGTTTTTTTTTGTTTTTTTTTCAGGTGAATTTGAAGTGAACCCCAACACAACCTTAAACGAATATCTGCGCAACCACTTGCAGCTCTTTGGCACTAAGGCTATGTGCTATGAAGGTGGTTGTGGCGCTTGTATCGTCTCCGCCTCTAAGATTCACCCCGTGACAAAAGAAAAACATGTATTTGCTGTTAATTCTGTAAGTAAAAAATTTACTAAATTTTGCTGAGGAAACTCTCAATTTTACTAACCAATTTCTAACTGACATGAACATTTTTTTTTACATAATTCTAACTGACATAATTTTTTAATTAAATTTATTTTGTTTAACAATCTTTCGACATTGAGTTCTAAATAAATAAAATCCCAGGTTACAATGTGAATGTTAAGAATGAATTTAAGAGTGAATTGTTTTTGTCTTGTCTTATTAAATCTTATATTATTTATGCTTTTTACTCTATTTCTTTTAATATTATTCTATTTCACTATTATAAATTGTTCACGAATTCAATAAATAAATTGTGAGTGAGCCCGTAGGTCTATGCATTAGACCCACACCGACTACTAAGATATAGGTCACGGGTTCAATAGATCTAAAGACATCTTATCTAGAAATTATGCGAATACCTACCACACTCTCTAATGATTTACTTATGATCAAAGTACTAAAATGAACAATAAGTAATAATTAACGATTCAGTAAAGTAAATGCAAATAGCCGTATTTTAGCAGAAATCCTCGCACTTCAAGGGACAGCCTTAATGATTCCTGAATATGATATACACACATCAAAAGTGTCTAGGGATCAACATATATTTTTGCAATAACTTTTCTCCTGATTGATATTAATTAAAATTTTCTTTAAGGATTCATCAAATAAAGTGTTTTCGTTTGTTACAGTAACGATAAACCAAGTCACCTTTGCATTAATAAAGAAATTTGCCATTTTCCTAATAAAGGGAATTTTGACATTTGAACCACTAACATTAAAGTTCGAAAAAAAGACTGAAATAACAGTTTTCTTTAAAACTTTATTAGGTAACTTAAACAATTAATAATCCATGTTTCTACCGCGAACACTAACAACACAAGAATCTGTTTTGCATACTCAAAATGAGTTCATCCAAATCACGCTGTGGAATGGCCGCCCATGTTCGTTGCAACAACAAAAAAAGGTCTTCTTGCGACTGGATACCCTCCATATTCGGCAGAGCTCTTCTCTGTAGCATATCCCATGCATGCTCAATCGGGTTCAAGTCTGGCGACTGAGCAGGCCAGGGCCAAAGCCACATCTCAATCTCAAGAAATCCGCATAAAAATGCTTGATCCCTAGACACTTTTGATGTGTGTATTTCAATCAGTTGTCTAGTACCCATTGTAGCTCTGCTTAGTTTGGGACTAGATGGCGTTGTGTGTCAGATATTTGAAATATTATTGTTAGATATGAATATATGGTGTGAGAGCCTTGAACTTTCTTTGAATTTGAACTTACAAATAGACAACTCGACAACTAAATGATAAATAAGGACAATGCTGGTAAAAACCATATCCTTGAACTCGCACCGAATATGAACTTAGTGACAATGACCTATTGCAAGCGCTACAAGAATATTTATTTTGTATTTGCTTGCTAATTTGTCACTTGTCACATATCTATACTATTATATAAAGCTGAAGAGTTTGTTTGTTTGTTTGAACGCGCTAATCTCAGGAACCGCTGGTCTGATTTGAAAAAAAAATTCAGGGTTGGTTAGTACATTTATCGAGGAAGGCTATAGGCTATATATCATCACGCTACGACCAATAGGAGCGCCAATGAAAAATGTTTCAAAAACGGGGGAAAATTATCACGCTACGGGCAATAGGAGACGCAAACGAGGTTGCGTGGGTCAGCTAGTACCTACATAAAAGTGATCCTTTGAGAAATTAAAGCGACTCATCATATAGGTATATTCAAAAAGAGGTTTTGTAAGTTTTGTCAAAGTCTTTACCGTGAGAGACACACGCTTCGGCATGAATGGGCCGGCTCGACCGGAGTGATACCACGGCCTCACAGAAAACCGGTATGAAATATTGCTTGCGCTGTGTTTCACCAAGTGAGTGAGGATACCGGAGGCCCATATCCCAACCCCTTCCCCTATCTACCTCTTCCCCTGCCTCCATCTCCCCCCCATCCCCCAAAGGCCGGCAACGCACTTGTGACGCCTCTGGTGTTGCGGGTGTCCATGGGCGGCGGTGATCGCTTACCATCAGGCGATACGTCTGCTCGTTTGCCCTCCTATTCCAAAAAAAAAAGTCTCATATACCTAATTATTTAAAAAAAACAAAAAAACAGGAACCTACCAAGTTCGGTAATATTTTTTTAAAGTTTTTCCTCATGACAATGTCAATTGTAAGCCGATTTTCGAGTCGAGGCAAATTCAAAAAGTGGCTACACCCACCTCCATAGGTGGGTACGCACTGGTACTAGTTACAAACGTCCATACGTTTGTAACTAGTACCAGTGCGTTGATATCAGTTGCATAATAATAATAATAATAATAACCCCCCCGGGGGACCACCTTGCCGTGGTGGGGGGGCTTACGGGAAGGCATGAACTTATAATACAGTCACTAAGAACTCGACTATACCCTGCAACAGGAGGCACAAAAAATAATTAATAGCCAACAACATCTAGGCTCAACCCTTTCTAACTAACGGTCCCAAACCCTGAAAAAGAATAAACATGGTTTTAACAAGAAGCACTACGAAACGGCCCCAAGTGCCCGGCGGACCCAGTACCAGTGGTGGTAACGACGATAGCCAGCCTGTGACTGAGCCCAGGGGTGCGAAGAATCTCCGGGTGGGAAGAAGAACTCGTCAAACGACTCTAGCTATCCATAAGGACTCCGATAATTTAAGCGATACTTCACTGACTCCATCACCATTTCATTCATTCGAATCACCTTCATCATCCCCATTGTCATTTACGTCTTCAACGCCATCAATTACTGAATCTGCTTTGTCCGAGGATGTTGTGCAGGAGGCACACGCTGTTACACTTGCACCCGCCTCAGGCATAAACCGTACGCGAAAGAGATGGTCACAAGAAATGAACGAATTCATCTGGCGTACGTATCTCATAGCTACAAAATTAAGTACTAGCAAAATATACCTCAATCACCTACATCACGAATTTACACAAAAATACCCACAAATGCAGGCATCTAAACAAAGACTGGGAGATCAATGTCGAGCTATAATTAGAAACAAACTCCTACCTCAAGACACGTTAGACAATATAAAACATGAAGTTTCCATTTACCTACAGCAAAAACAAAATACACAATTAAATGCTATGAAATATATTTAGCTTTAATTCCGCGAGACAAATATCCAGGTCTGAAAGCAGGGCACAAATCCCACCGTCATGCATATGTACACATACAAAACAAGTGAGAAATAATTAGCATGCCATGCAACCAAACCTATACTCGACACGTGTTTCGCCCCTCCACGGGGCATCCTCAGGAGATGTTGACTCGTCGAGCGTTTGAGCTCGAATGCGCGCTAGCTCACCGCTGTCGGCCCTTTATATACCGTTTCGATGACGCTATAATCACGATCGATACAATGTCACAACGACATCTGTGCCGAACTACCCGCAATCATACTTAGAAGTGGTGATGGAATTAAGTTTGTTTGGTCATTCAACAGTGTATATGCATTATTATTGTTATATTTTGATATTTCTAACTGTTCCAACACACTCATCCGGAAACCCTTATCGCAAACATGCAGAATGTTATAGGTATTGTTGCCGCTCAAGGAGTGGCCGGTGTCGATTAAATGTTTTGCGAAATGTGATTTATCTGGATGGCCATTCCTGTGAGCGGCAACATGTTCCCTGTACCTAATTTCGAAACTACGGCCTGTCTGACCCACATAGACCCCGGTGCAATCATTGCATACTAATTTGTAAACTCCGGATTTTTTTGAATTCTCTAATTTATCTTTACCGTTACATAGTTTACGCAAGTTATGATCCGATCGAAAAGCTACGTAAACATTGTGTTTTCTTAGAATATTCGCGATTCTATCTGAAATTGGGCCTATGTAAGTGAGACTCCCGACATTCTTGTTAATTCTTTCGGGGGTACATGCATAAAGTGCTGAGCGAGCCCGGTCATTCTGCTTTTTCTTAATTATATTATCAATAACTTGTTTAGTGTAACCGTTTGAAGTCGCGATTTGATACAATATTTTGAGTTCTTTTGCGTAATTATCCGTGGACAGTGGGAGTGACATTAAACGGTGGACATAGCTGCGGAAGGCTGCTAGTTTATGCTGTAGTGGGTGACAGGATGAAGCGGGAATCGTTGTGTCAGTGTGTGTGGGCTTTCGATAAATTTGGAAATCGAGTTTGTTATTGACTCTTGTGATTGTTAGATCCAAAAAATTAAGGGACTGATTTGATTCTAATTCTAATTTGAATTTAATTTTGGGGTGGTGAGTGTTGAGCCTATTTACGAAAATATCCAAGTGACGATTAGTACCTGTCCAACAGATAATTACGTCATCCACATATCTATAATAAAACAGAATGTTGGGCTCGCCCACCACATATTTACATTCGAAGTAGTCCATAAATATTTCCGCCATTAATGGACTTAAAGGTGATCCCATTGCTAGACCCTCTTTTTGGCGGTAGTATTCGTTATTGAATCGAAAGTAATTTTGTTCCATGCAAATACGTGTGAGGTTAAGTAGGTCATTTATTTCTCCTGGATGTAAACGTTGCCTCTCCAAAAGGTACCCCAAAATACGTAGGCACTCTTCAAATGGAATATTTGTAAATAAACTATCTACATCTAGTGATAATAATTTCGAATTGTGGGGGGTGTTAATATTTTTTATTTTTTTAGTTAAATCTAAACTATTTTTTAAACTGTACTGTGGTTTAAAAGATGCCTTTGCCTTTAGTAAATTGTTTAGATATTTGGCTAAATCGTATGTCGGGGCACCCATGTAAGAGACAACGGGGCGAATTGGGATGTTGTCTTTATGAGTTTTTGGTAAACCATACAAAAAAGGAGATCGTGGGTTCATTGGAATTTTATATTTTAACTGGCCTGGAGAAATGTACGACGTGTTATTAATTGCATTCTTTATTTCAAGAGTGAATTTTTTAGTAGGGTCGGTAGTAAGACGTTCAAAATCTTCCCCCTGGATAACGTCGTTAACCCTCTGGTGGTATGCAGTTTTATCCAAAATACGCAATAATTACGCAAAAGAACTCAAAATATTGTATCAAATCGCGACTTCAAACGGTTACACTAAACAAGTTATTGATAATATAATTAAGAAAAAGCAGAATGACCGGGCTCGCTCAGCACTTTATGCATGTACCCCCGAAAGAATTAACAAGAATGTCGGGAGTCTCACTTACATAGGCCCAATTTCAGATAGAATCGCGAATATTCTAAGAAAACACAATGTTTACGTAGCTTTTCGATCGGATCATAACTTGCGTAAACTATGTAACGGTAAAGATAAATTAGAGAATTCAAAAAAATCCGGAGTTTACAAATTAGTATGCAATGATTGCACCGGGGTCTATGTGGGTCAGACAGGCCGTAGTTTCGAAATTAGGTACAGGGAACATGTTGCCGCTCACAGGAATGGCCATCCAGATAAATCACATTTCGCAAAACATTTAATCGACACCGGCCACTCCTTGAGCGGCAACAATACCTATAACATTCTGCATGTTTGCGATAAGGGTTTCCGGATGAGTGTGTTGGAACAGTTAGAAATATCAAAATATAACAATAATAATGCATATACACTGTTGAATGACCAAACAAACTTAATTCCATCACCACTTCTAAGTATGATTGCGGGTAGTTCGGCACAGATGTCGTTGTGACATTGTATCGATCGTGATTATAGCGTCATCGAAACGGTATATAAAGGGCCGACAGCGGTGAGCTAGCGCGCATTCGAGCTCAAACGCTCGACGAGTCAACATCTCCTGAGGATGCCCCGTGGAGGGGCGAAACACGTGTCGAGTATAGGTTTGGTTGCATGGCATGCTAATTATTTCTCACTTGTTTTGTATGTGTACATATGCATGACGGTGGGATTTGTGCCCTGCTTTCAGACCTGGATATTTGTCTCGCGGAATTAAAGCTAAATATATTTCATAGCATTTAATGTCATGGATTTCCGCAAAGTAACGCCTGATTCCATAACTTATCAAAATACACAAGTTAATTGCAGTACACAGGTACATAATACACAAGCACAAACACAGAGAAGAAGGTGGACAACTGAGTATAACGAAACAATAATTAAAAACTACTACAAAATTACACAATTAGGATCAAATAGGACAGCCTATCGTAAACCACTTTATCAAGCAGTCATTGCAGAACACCCAGATTTGTCAGAAGTTAGTGAACAAAGAATATCCGATCAGCTCCGGGTAATCCTCAACAACAAATTGATTAGTGAACAAAGACAACAAGAAATACGTAACGAGATCGCAACTACCCTTTATCAACAAAATACTAACCAGGAAAATTGTATCACACTAACACAAGACATAACATCAACAACTGAACTACAACAAGAAATACATAACCCACAGACAGATTTATTCACCCAACCACTGTTAACACAAAACTGCCGAGTACGATTTAATTCCACAGCTCTAGAGCCTACAAAAATCGAAGAAATATTTAAAACTGCAATACTTAAGTTCAAATATAGTGACCCAACGGCTCGACCATACATACCAAAACAGAAATCATCTACAAAACTTATGAAAATAGTCCACTTCATCGACACCGAAATACTACCAAACCACATTTCACTGGAACAAGATTTTCTACTGACTCAGACCACTATGTACTGCGCTGCTTACACAGCGGCTACCTGCAACGGAGCTAAAATTAAAGAAAATATATCAACTGTTATCCAAAATCGATTAAAAATACCGTCTTGGCAGAAGAGATTGCAAAACAAGATACAAAACTTAAGAAAAGATATTGGAAGGATGACAGAATATATCAGAGGAAATAGGAGTGAAAGACTTACAAGATTAGTTGAAAAAATTAAAGATAAACACCAAATCCATTCACAACATGAAGAACCTAATTTAAGTAATGAACATTTTCTTGATACTCTTAAACAAAAACTAAATGCAGCCACAAGTAGATTAAAAAGATATCTTAACTGTACACTCAGAAAAACACAAAACAGCCAATTTGCTAACAATGAAAAATTTTTTTACAGACAACTAGCTTCAAACACAACACAATACACAAACAGAAACACACAAGATTCAGTAACGGCACCGGTTGATGAACTGCATGAATTTTGGTCTAATATTTGGTCAAAACCTGTACTTCATAATTCACAAGCTAAATGGCTCCAGATGAACACCTCTTTAACAGACTCTATTATACCTATGGATTTTGAACAAATTCCTGTAGAAGTATTCGTAAGCGTACTGAAAAAACTGCACAACTGGAAGGCACCTGGCACCGATCGTATTCACAACTTTTGGTATAAGAAATTCACATCCTTTCATCCGTTACTATACAAACACATCAACACTTTCATTCAAACACCAGACGCAATGCCAAAATATGTTACTGAAGGCCTCACCTACATGATACCAAAAGATGCAGACGTCCAGAACCCAGCTAAATACCGCCCTATTACATGTTTACAAACGGTATACAAAATATTTACAGCATGCATTGCAGAAATAATTCATCAACATGTTAGCGATAATAACATACTTGCGGAAGAACAAAAGGGATGCCGCAAAAGTAGCCAAGGTTGCAAAGAACAGTTAGTTATAGACTCAGTGACAATGAAACTAGCAATCTCAAAAAAGAAAAATATTAGCACCATGTACATAGACTACAAGAAAGCATTTGATTCTGTTCCACATAGCTGGTTACTTCATGTCTTGCAACTCTATAAAATTCACCCAAAAATAATAGACTTTTTACAAAACTCGATGCAACGCTGGACCACAAAATTAAATATCAAAGGACATTCCAACACAGAAATAACTGAAATCCCGATACGCAGAGGTATTTTTCAAGGTGATGCACTTAGCCCGCTATGGTTCTGTCTAGCACTCAATCCCCTTTCTCATATGTTAAATGAATCCCATCTAGGCTACACTATCACTACACCACGCAAAAAAACAAACCTTACGCATCTCATGTACATGGATGACATAAAATTATATGGAAACAGCACAGAGTCACTACACCGCCTGGCGGACATTACGCAATCTTTTTCAAATGACATTCACATGGAGTTTGGAATTGATAAGTGTAAAACCTTTACAGTAATTAATGGAGAAATTACTCCAAATTCCTTCACGTTACAATCAGGCGAAATAATCGAACCTTTAGGACAACTCATACAAATATCTAGGATTCCAACAAAGCAGACAAATTAATCAGAAAGAAACCAAAGATACACTTAAACAGAAATTCAAACATAGGCTTAATGTAATCCTCCGTTCACAACTAAATTCCCGACACCTAGTTAAAGCGATTAATAGCTACGCAATCCCTATTCTAATCTACTCCTTCGGTATAATAAACTGGCCTAAAACTGAACTCACCAACCTTCAACGCACCATAAACACAACCTTAACAGCACACAGAAAACACCATCCTAGATCCTGCATACAACGCATGACACTTCCACGGTCAGAAGGCGGACGAGGCATAATTGATGTCTCTAATCTACATAACAGACAAATCACATCACTTAGACAATATTTTCAGCAACGATCACAACACTCAATACTACACGAAGTTGTAACACTAGCAGACAGACGTCTCACACCACTTAACTTAGCAGACCAAAACCCACAGTGCAATGAATGTGTTGTCCAATTAGAGGAAAAGATTACTAAATGGCAGCAGAAATCCCTACATGGCAGACATCGCCAAGACCTGCAGTAATGTCACGTTGATAAATTAGCATCAAACGAATGGCTACGGCGTGGGGACTTATTCCCAGAGACAGAAGCATTCATGATTGCTATTCAAGATCAAGTCATCGATACCCGAAACTACCAAAAGCACATAATACGCGCACAAAATCTCCCCACAGACTCTTGTAGACGCTGCCATGCCTGTCCTGAAACCATTCAACATGTAACCTCAGCTTGCAAATCTCTAGTTCAAACAGACTACAAACACCGACACGACCAAGTAGCCACCATAGTTCACCAACACCTTGCCCATAAACATCAATTTATAGACAAAAAGATACCCTATTATAAATATAAGCCGGAAACAGTACTAGAAAATAAAAACCTCAAAATATACTGGGACAGAACTATCATAACTGACAAGACCATTCATTTCAACAGACCAGACATTACACTTCACGATAAAGTAAACAAAACTATATATCTCATAGACGTAGCAGTCCCGAACACCCATAATATCCAATCTACAATAGCTGAAAAACTTACCAAGTATCAAGATCTGGCAATAGAACTGAAAAGGCAGTGGCAAGCAGTAAATATCCATATAGTCACAATAGTAATATCCGCAACCGGAATAATACCTAAAAGCCTTCAACGTAGTTTAGACATTTTAGAAATGCCACAACACTCATTACACTTGCTTCAAAAAGCAGTTTTATTAAACACATGTAGACTTACTCGAAAATTCCTCACCACATCTTCAAGTTCATCCACATACACTATCACTTAAACCTGATTACACTTGGCTACGGCCCGTGAAATCAGGAAAAAATACCCCTCTCAGGGAGATTCATAAAATGAAAATAAATAATAATAATAATAATCACCGAATATGAATATTGGCACCGAATCCATGTGAGCGTGATGGGCACTTGCCAGATGAAAATGCCACAAATACATTTTGGCGTAACATTTGGTCGGTGCCTGTCACTCACACAGATGGTGATTGGATGCGGGATGTCAGACGCTCATGTGAGTCTATAACATCTATGGAACCAGTTGTCATTGATGAAGATGATGTAAGTTGTGCAGTCCGTTCATTGCCGAATTGGAAATCACCTGGTCCAGACGGTCTGCACAACTTTTGGCTTAAATGGTTCCGAAGCTCACATGCGTGTCTGGCATCTCAATTCCAGGCAGCATTGGATTCGGGGTCATTACCACAATTTTTAACCACTGGTATTACCCACTTACTCTATAAATCTGGTAGTGCCATGGATCCCAAAAATTTTAGACCCATAACATGTTTACCAACTATGTATAAACTTCTGACATCTATTCTGAGAGTCAAAATTTCTACACATATCTATACTAATATTATAAAGCTGCAGAGTTTGTTTGTTTGTTTGTTTGTTTGTTTGTTTGAACGCGCTAATCTCAGGAAGTACTGGTCCGATTTGAAAAATTCTTTCAGTGTTGGATACTCCATTTATCGAGGAAGGCTATAGGCTATATTTTATTTTTAAAAAAATTAGGGATCCGTAAGAAAATTGCTAATTTCTAACCCAAGGTGTAAAATCGAAAACCTATTTTTGCGTGCGCTGCAAAGACTATTGACAATAGAACAAAATAATGTTTTACGGGTTTGTAGGGACCATTAAGATCTACAAAAAAGTCCGCGAGAGCATATATCTAACTATCATGGTTTAGTCACAATAACCGCTTTTGTGTTCGAAAAAAAAATTAAATCGTCTGAAGAAAGAAACTACGTTAAATGTGTATCGTAATATTAATCCTTATCCAAATTAAGCATTATGTTATCAAGGGTATTTATGTAGAAGTAAAATACTTTTTGTTTCATCCCAATCCGACATTTCGTTTAGAAGTTATCACGAGTATAAGACGCTAAGAGTTGGTACCTAATAATGAGTTATTTGCCAAAGAGTTTTTATCAACATAATGCCTAATATTAATCTTTATCTAAATAATTGCGTTGTTTATTATGCGTATTAGATCTTAGAAGAGTATAATAAATACATCTATATCTATACTAATATATAAAGCTGAAGAGTTTGTTTATTTGTTTGGACGCGCTAATCTCAGGAACTACTGGCACAATTTGAAAACTTATTTCAGTGTTAGATAGCCCATTTATCGAGGAAGGCTATCCATACTTCCATACTTTATATTATAAATGCGAAAGTAACTCTGTCTGTCTGTCTGTCTTGCTTTCACGGCCAAACCGCTGGACCGATTACAATGAAATTTGGTACACAGATAGTCTAGAGCCTGAGAAAAGACATAGGCTACTTTTTATTGCGAAAAAAAGGTAATAAGGGGTTGAAAGGGGGGATGAAAGATTGTATAGAAGAGTGGTGGTTTAATCGCCACACGCCTGCGCATTACCTTGGTGACACCGCCCGGTACACCGGACACTCTTGGCAACGAGGTAACAAGGATGTCAAATTCATTAAAAATATTTCTCCTTTTCAACGAATACTTAAATTAATATAATAATAATAATATAATAAATAACATACATTCATAAATATGATTTGTATGTTCATTATATTAATAGAAATAAATAAGACAAATTACAAAACAGTGTATAAAGTATCGTCATTTTAAGCTAAAATCTTAAACTTTATTTTTTAGGTTGTTGATTACATATAAATAAAAATGTCATTTAATTTTCGTAAAAAAATTAAGATCAAGGGGGTAAAATAACAATAGGGGATGAAAGTTTGTATGGAAATATGCAAGGTTTGTGAAGGCAAGGCAAGGCAAGGCCTATGTCCAGCAGTGGATTGCGATAGGCTGATAATGATGATGCAAGGTTTGCAAAAATGTTTCATGAGTTTGGGACAGGAGACAAAATATTAGAGCTATTCAGATGTAACATTTACTGAGTTATCACAATATGCCTAAGTGTGCTTACCCGAACGGGCAGACATGTGAGGGCAGACGACTGTGCCGCATGCGGATGTTGAATTTTGCTACTACAAATTCGTTATTATTCACTAGGATTCGATTTGTTAACATGATTTTTTGTTTATTCAAATAATTTTCTTCGTGAAAAAATCCGAAGGAAAAGTATCCGGCGGGATTTAAACACAAAAAAAAGCAAAAGGGGTACGCCGCAAGATGAAATAAATGCCTGTATGAAACATATGTATTATGGGTACATGTTAAAAAGTTTTGTCTTACTACAATTATGCGAGTACAATTTCACAATGATTTATGAGCAGTGTCAATATGCAAATGCTCTTCTAAAAATAGGAGATGATTGTATGCCAAATGACAGTAACGACATGATTACACTGAGACGTGAGTTCTGGTATATGATAGCACACATGATCTAAAAATAATATATATTCTGATCCGCCGACTAATGAGACAGTACTCGAGGTCCCGGCAAATATCCATGCCCAGGACACCGAGCTTACCCCGTAGTGGCAGTTGAGTGCTCTGAAAAGTGGGGAGGGGAAGAAACGGAGACTTTTTGGTAGAGAACGGGCACACCTGTGTTTTCTTAACGTTGAACTCGACCAGATTCTCATCACCACATTGTTAAATGTGGTTCAAAACCCGGTCAAGCTCAGCGACAATCTCCTATCCATTTTCCTCAACGTCTACTATCTTGGCTGCAGGGTATCCATAATATCGCCCATGCACTGTGCTATCGTCTGCATAGCAATGTATATTGCCAAGGGCTAATATGTCATTGACATGCAGAAGAAATATCTTGGGCGACAGGACCGAATTCTGAGGTACGCTAGCGTTTACCTCCAGAAAAACAGAGGCCGCGCCGTCCGTCGCAAAGAACCCGAATGCGAAGGCGCTGATGAAGAAAAGAGTAAATCTAGGAGGCAGACCGAATGCTTAGAGATCGGAGAGAAGCGAACGGTGCAAGAACAGGTTGAAAGCCTTGGCCATGTCGAATGTCGAAATAATTTCATACAAAATACTTTTTATTTTATGTACTTATATAAATACTTAAATATGTTTTTAACAGTGAAAATTGTGTCTTATTTTTAAAATAATATTAGCCTTAATAATTAAAACTGCTACCCAAAGTCACTGTTCCACGCGGACGAAGTCGCGGGCGCAGCTAGTTAATAATAATTTGATAATTTCCGTTTCTCAGAATGGATGTAGAAGTGGATCCCGTGGCACTAAAGAGCTCCTTATTACAGACATGATCATTAGCCAACAAGTACGTCGTAATCGTAAGAGTCTGGCGACATGTTGGATAGATTACAAGAAGGCCTATGACTCGGTCCCACATACATGGCTTTTAAAGGTGCTTGAGTTGTATAAAATTGATACAACTCTGTGCACTTTCTTAAAGTCGTGTATGGGGCAATGGAGAACAGTACTTCGCTATCCTGGATGTCGGCAGACTGCGGTAAACGACGTACTTATAAATATTGAGCGAGGCATCTTTCAAGGTGACAGTCTGAGTCCCTTGTGGTTTTGTCTAGCTTTGAATCCTCTAAGTACTCTATTGGAGGGTGTGCAGTCATGTATGTAAAGAAAGGTGTGATTGCGGAATCTGAAGGTATAGAGCTTTCAGATTCCACAAGACTCAGATCTCTGTCTGCAGCCGAAACCTACAAGTATCTAGGTTTTTCACAGTCCTTAGGAATACCAGAATCTGATATGAAACAGTCGTTGCGGGAACGCTTCTTTGGCCGCCTGAAAAAAGTACTTAAAAGTCTTTTATCAGGCGGTAACAAGGTGCGAGCCTACAATGGTTGGGTCATGCCGGTTCTGATGTATTCCTTTGGTATACTTAGATGGACTCAGACTGAATTAGATGCCCTAGACCGGAGAGTCCGTACATTGCTGACTGCATTCCGAATGCATCACCCACGGTCATCGGTTATGAGGTTGTATATCCCGCGAAGGTTTGGGGGTCGTGGACTATTAAATATCAAGACCCTACACAATCGCGAGATATACAATCTTAGAGAATATTTTCTTCACACTGATGTGGGAGTGCATCGTAATGTAGTTGCAGTGGATACCGGACTCACTCCGCTCGCTTTGGCTAAAGAGAATTGGCGCAAACCTGTAGTACTTAGTACTGATGATCGCAGGGAGGTATGGAAGGGCAAAGAACTTCATGGTCGGTTTTATCGGGCTCTTAATGGGCCCGATATAGACTTCAAGGCCTCAACTTCCTGGCTACGGTATGGTGATCTCTTCGGAGAAACCGAAGGTTTTGTTTGTGCGATTATGGACGAAGTTATCATGACGAATAACTATCGGAGGTATATCCTGAAAGATGGGACGGTCGACATCTGTCGGGCATGTCACCGTCTTGGAGAATCTATCAGGCATATTATTTCTGGTTGTTCTCGTCTTGCTAACGGCGAATATTTGCACAGACACAACCAAGTAGCCAGGATCGTACATCAACAGCTTGCCCTTAAATACAAACTTGTGAATTCAGAGGTGCCATACTACAGGTATGTGCCCGACCCAGTTCTCGAGAATGGTCGTGCTACATTATATTGGGATCGATCTATTATCACAGACAGGACTATTGTTGCCAATAAGCCTGATATTGTGGTGATAGATCGATTAGAGCGCCGCGCAATGATTGTCGATATCGCCGTTCCTCATGACGAGAATCTCGTGAAAGTCGAAAAAGAAAAACAAATCAAATATTTGGATTTATCTCACGAGATTGTCGAAATGTGGAATGTTGATTCGGTGATCATTGTTCCGATAGTCATATCTGTTCACGGATTAATTGCCAAGAGCCTCGACCAACACCTTAAGAGGCTCACGTTAGACGGCTGGATTAAGGGTCTGATGCAGAAGGCAGTCCTCCTTGACACGGCTCGTATTGTGAGGAGGTTCCTGTCTCTGGAGCCCTAACCACCGGTTTCTTGGTCCCTGTACCCGAGGTCGGTGGTCTACTATTTTTTATATTTTTAAATGTATTTGTTTTTATATTTATATTTAAAAATGTAATTAATATGTATATAGAAATGAAATAAAGAGAATAATAATAATAAATATTTCAAACATCTAACACACAACGCCATCTAGTCCCAAGCTAAGCAGAGCTTGTGTTATGGGTACTAGACAACTAATACAAATAAATATATACTTTTTTTTTTTGTAAACGCATACATATTAATCTGTCACTTGTAATATTAATTATTACAGTTGCTGTAGACGGAGGATCTCCAGTAATTTCAAATTATTCGGTGAAAAGCAATGAATATAATGCTTAGCAGTAGTTCCCTGTGAGACCGTGATATCGGTCTATCCAACCCGTGTTTGACTCACAAATCATATTCATTTAGATTGCGATACAGCGGTTTGAGTGTTATACATAAAACAATATAATATAGTAGTCACTAGTATTGAAGTAAACATCACCTATCGCATTGTTATTGTCAAAATATTGTCTAGTAATTTACCCACAAACAGTATTTTTTCACTTGTATACAAATGTGACACTTTCAAGGTGACATTTGGTTTGGCCTTTGGCGAGCTCCGTTCGGAAACACTCACTGACTTTTATGACTTACAATTCTCTTTACGTCTTGGAGCATATATACATAAAGAGGCTGCTGAACGGGCGGAAAACGTGGTAGCTTTTGATTTGAATTTCTAATTTTTTTTCTTTTTGTTATTGTATTTTATATTTTTAAACTGTGTTCAACCTGTGGATGCGATAGTTGTTTTTGAATTGTTGTTGATTTTATGTATTGTTTGTATTCTATGTAGTGTTAGCTGGTGGGTGGTGCAGAGAAATTACTAACTTGCTGAGGTTTTGATATTTTCGTTATTTTTTTTTTGTTTTAGATATCTAAGTAGATATATTTATAGTATATTTATTGTGTACATATATATATAATTATAGATATCTGCAGTATATTATCATAATCTGAACATTATCTATGATTTCTGATAACGATGACTCGTGTAGTTCTGAATACGAGTCTGTAGTTTCCACCGATGAAGACAGTTTTGCCTCTTTACCTGAGACGTTGGGTGACCGCTTGCGAAACACACTCAACCAGCAATCGAAACATCTGCTCAATGTGTGTCACATAAATGCACAGAGCATACCTAGCCACTTTGGAGACTTGACAGAAGCTTTCACCAACACAAACGTTCACGCCGTCCTGATCTCTGAGAGTTGGCTCAAGCCTAACCTCGCCTCCACATCTTACTCTCTCCCTGGCTACATTCTTGTTCGTAACGACCGCATTAACAGGAGAGGCGGCGGGGTAGCCATCTATATCCATTGCTCTCTACCGTATAAAATTCTAGCTTCTTCTCCTGCCCCGTACTCTGCTGACGCCGAATACCTTTTCCTTGAGGTATATATCAAGGGGACCAAGATGGTTCTAGGTGTGGTCTATTGTCCTCCCTCTATCGACTACTTCTCCAGTCTGGAAACAGTACTGGAATCTTTAGGGTCAGAATATGCACATCATGTCATCATGGGAGATTTTAATACTGATCTTAACCACCAATCCTCACGTTCCTGCAAACTCCTACAGATGATCGAATCCGCCGGTATGCAAGTTTTACCTCTTCTACCGACTCACCACAATAATCCGGGGAATGACACGTGGCTTGATTTGATCATTACGTCTGATCCAACACACGCCCGTAACCACGGTCAACTCCATGCCCCTGGATTTTCCAACCACGACCTAATTTTCCTTTCCTACGTCCTGAAACCTCCTAAACATCCTCCCAGAGTGTTGCACAGGCGTTGCTTTGGCCGCTTGGATATAGATAGGCTACGTGATGACGCATCTAAACTGAACTGGGAAATAGTAACTGCGGCTTCTAGCCTGGACGATAAAGTAGAAGCTTTTAATAAGGCGGTTAATAGCTTATACGACACACATGCCCCTGTTAAGAAGATTAAACTGAAGAGACCACCCGCACCTTGGATGACAAAGGAGATTCTGTTGGCTATGGGCCGAAGAGATAGGGCTTTTGCCAGACATAAAAGGGATCGTACGGATGAAAAATGGAATCAGTACAAAAGTGCAAGGAATCGATGTAACCAGATGATACGCAATGCCAAACGCCGTTACATTCTTGATAACCTTGCCTGTTCCTCTCCCGCCGATACCTGGAAATTCCTTGGAAGTCTGGGTATTGGTAAACAGACATCTAATCACCAAACCGAGACGGTTGGGTTGGATAACATTAACCGTCATCTCTCCACGTGCACCTATTTGGATCCCCAAACCAAACATCTAACTGTCAATTACTTGGCTGGTCTAAATTCTCCTAATATAACACCTTTTCAATTTGTTCCAGTTGAGCATTGTGAGATCAAAAAGATAATCCTCTCTATTAAATCCAACGCTATGGGCTTTGATCAGATCAGCAGACGCATGATCATAACCATACTTGATCAACTTTTACCTGCCATCTCCCACATCATAAACTACTCCTTATACTCAAGAACGTTCCCTTCACTTTGGCGTAAGGCCTACATTATTCCTTTACCTAAAATCACAAACCCCACTCTTCCTATGCACTTTCGACCTATATCCATCCTTCCATTCCTTTCCAAAATTCTTGAAGCCTGTGTCCATAAGCAGCTCTCTGGTTTTATTTACAAAAATGACTTATTAAGCCCATATCAATCTGGTTTTAGGCCAGGCTATAGCACTACCACTGCCCTTCTCAAAGTGACTGGTGACATCAGGGAGGCTTTGGAAGATACAAAAGTAACAGTCTTAGTTCTGGTTGACTTTTCAAATGCATTCAACACCGTCAATCACGATATTCTCCTGTCCATCCTCTCCTATCTTATGATCTCACCCGAAGCGCTGGAATGGTTCTCATCATATCTTCAGGGACGCCAGCAGTCCGTTCGGGTTGATGACCTCTCGTCAAGCTGGTGTGATCTCGACTCTGGTGTCCCTCAGGGCGGTATACTCTCACCTTTGCTTTTCTCTTTGTTTATTAATCTCTTAACTCCTGAACTTCGTAGTGCGTATCATCTGTATGCTGACGACCTGCAACTGTACGCCCATGCCAACCTTGAAGATATAGCAACAGCAATCGACAAGATAAACACAGATCTCAAGTCTATCGTAAACTGGTCGGGGAGGTTTGGGTTATCGGTTAATCCGACAAAGTGCCAAGCTACAATAATCGGCAGCCGCCATTCGATGAACAGAGTCGGTCTCGAGACGCTACCGAAAATAATCTTAAATGGTTCCACTATCCCTATTGGTTCAACGGTGAAAGACCTAGGCTTACAACTCGACTGCAGTATGACCTGGCGTGATCAAGTTACAAACGTATGTAAGAGGGTTACCAACATCCTGAGAACATTATACCGTCTAAAAAACTTTCTCCCTGTGAAAACTAAGGCAACGCTTGTGCAGTCTCTAGTAATCCCTTTAATCGACTATGGTGACGTGTGCTACTATGACCTGAATGCAGACCTCCTCAACAAGTTAGATCGTCTTCTCAACAACTGCATTCGATTCATCTTTAATCTTCGTAAGTATGATCATATCTCAAGTTTTCGTTCCGAGCTCAAATGGTTACCTATTCGTCAACGCAGAAAACTGCGCGCTCTCACTTTCCTTTATACTATCCTCAACTCCCCATCCCCTCCTACTTATTTAACATCACAAATACAACTCATAAGCAATACCCATAACAGAAACCTTCGTTCTTCGAACAATCTCCTTCTACTTTGTCCCTCTCACTCCACTGCGTTTGTGGGCGCTTCTTTCATCGTACAGTCTATCCTTTTGTGGAATGCGTTACCTGTCGAGGTCAGGATGGCCAGGAGTCGTTTCTCGTTCAAGGTGAGGGTGAAGGAGCTCTTATTGATTGAATTGGCGGAACTGGCGAGCTCTTAGATCAACACCTATTACCTACACCTGTATTTGTATGCGTGGATATATTTGTGCTGTATCTGTGTATGTATGTATTCATGTATATATGTATATTATTGTATATATTTATTCAAGGTCAAACAGTTTATCATTTAATTCTTAACCATTAAATGCACCTACTTCATTTTTTCTCTGCATCGCCCATTCGGTCGACTGGCAGAAAATGCCTCTGGCATTAAGTCCGCCGATGCATGTTTTTGTGCATAAAGTTATAAATAAATAAATATATATTCTTACTTTTCAGTGTCTCGTCTATATCTTGTCGTGCCATGAATGGGACATACTAACGGTAGAAGGCATCGGGAATCGCAAGAATAATTATGACCGCATCCAGCGAGTTCTAGCAGAGTTTAATGGTAGCCAATGTGGGTATTGTTCACCTGGATGGGTTATGAACATGTACAGGTATAATTATGTTATATTTATGAGCTTTTTAAGAACTTTATTTCTAAGGAAAGGTCTGTGTTCAGCAGTGGATGAACTTAAAGACGTTGCAGATACTCACGGATTAGATAGATGTTGGTGTAAATATTTCGATTCTAATCTCAAATCCTTTGAGCTTATTACCAGCAGTGGACAATTAAAAGCTGTTGATGATAATGCAAGTCAAGAGTCACAAGTGCGTTACCGCATTTTAAGTTCCAAATCTTTACTAATATATAAATCTGAAGAGTTTGTCTGTTGATTTGAAAAATTCTTTCAGTGTTGATAGCCCATTTATCGAGAAAGGTATCATTACGCTAAGACCAATGGGAACGGAGCACCAATGAAGAATGTTACAAAAACGCTACGGGAATAGGAGACGTAAGCGAGGTTGCGTGCGTCAGCTAGTTGGTTTATAAATTTAGAAGTTTTGCGATTACCAATAAAAAAATGTATCTAGGTTAAGTCAATTTGTTAAGTAAGCATGTCGGTAAACAAATCCACATATTAAATACTATGCTGTTTTTGCACAGCCTCAGGGAATCATACCACACGTTAACCACGCATCAAGTGGAGAATTCGTTTGGCAGTAATATATGTCGGTGTACCGGATATCGGCCAATACTTGACAGCTTTAAAGTATTTGCCACAGAGGTTGAACCTCGACTGCAGAACAAACTTCAAGTGAGTAAACTTGTTCTGAAAATTAAATAATGCCTTTCTCTCCTTTTCTTGCTGTCTGTAAAAGTAATTTCGTCTTTTTTCTATGATGAAAGTGACCACACCATGAAAAGTCAATTACCCGTTCCTTACTTGGTCCATCGAGCCACGGGCCAATCCTTAGATGTGCCAAAATGTAGCCTACGTCATTAATGTCATATTTGGTATATATATATAGAAAATCCCTACTATCCGCGTGATGGTGCATTATAAATATGGAGTATCACCACCATTTTTCAATCCCCCAAAGTGTCGTAAGAGACGACTATGGGAACAAAGTAGGCATGACAACTTATAACACTAACTTTTAAAATTTCGCGTTCCATGATATAATAATAATTATTTTTGACCTGTGACCACGGCCGGTGCAACCTGATGGAAACGTCAGGGAAATCAGAGGTATGTAATACCTTTTAATAAGTGATCGCTTTAATTCCTGTAAAAATAATAATTATTATAACTTAAAACACTGCAACCGACTGATGGCGGTATACCCATCCCAATAGGCGTAGTTAAATGTAATAGGCCGGTGACGGGCAGCAGCGTCACTGGTGCAAGGAACTGCGCCCTGCGATCACCAACCCGCCTGCCCAGCGTGGTGATTATGGGCATTAACCTCCATGCAGCTGCAAAATAAGCCACGGCCCCCAGTTCCCGGCAGTCTCGCTATTCCTGGTCATGGTGGTGACCATGGTAACGGCGAGGCGGGGGGTGCTAAGAATCTCCGGGTTACGGCAGGCCACCACAACCGACTGACCCTGGCTACGTTTAATGGCCGCACATTACGGCTAGACTCGCATCTGGCACAACTCGAGGTGGAACTTGAGAAAATTAGATGGCATATTTTGGGGTTATGTGAAGTCCGAAGAGAGGGGGAGGACACCATAACCCTTGACTCAGGCCATCTCATGTACTTCCATGAGGGAGACCAACAGTCTCAAGGTGGCGTTGGGTTTCTGGTTAACAAGTCCCTATCTAGCAACGTTGTGGAAATGTCTAGTGTGTCGAACAGGGTAGCGTACCTCATTATCAAGCTCACCGAGAGGTATAGCCTCAAGGTAGTGCAAGTGTACGCACCGACCTCGGCCCACTCGGACGATGAGGTGGAGTGTATGTTCGGTGACATATCGAGGGCCCTCCACTTCACTACAAAAACCCACTACAACGTTGTTATGGGTGACTTCAACGCCAAAGTGGGAGTACAAAATTGCAGCGAATCGGTAATAGGATCCCATGGATTTGGAAGCAGAAATCATAGGGGGCAAATGCTCGTCAACTTTCTCGAACGAGAGGGGTTGTTCTTGATGAACTCGTTCTTTAAGAAACGGCCCCAAAGGAAGTGGACGTGGCGAAGCCCCGACGCTATGACTAAAAATGAGATCGATTTCATCATGACGGACAGAAAGCACATATTCAGAGACGTCTCAGTGATCAATAGGTTTAACACCGGTAGTGATCACCGACTCGTTCGAGGCTCTCTGAATATCAACTTTAAAGCTGAACGTGTCCGATTGATGAAATCCAGGCTCCGACCAACTCTGCTCCAAGCCGCAATGGGATCTGAAAAGTTCCAGTCAAATCTGGAAAACCGATTTGCTGCTATGGAAACCACAACAGGCGTGAACCAGAACCTTGAAAATGTGGTTCGAATCCTCAGGGAAGAAGGTACGAGATTTTGTGAAATGCAGCGTAAGGGCAGGAAATCTAAGCTTTCGGAAAGGACCCTAGGGCTAATGAAGGAACGACGTGAAAACCCACTTCTTACTTCGTCGGCAAAACGGACTCTAAACCGAGAGATCAGCAAACTAGTACGATACGACCTCCGATGCTCCAATACTCTTTCGATCGAAAGAGCGATCGAGCAGAATCGGGGGTCAAAGGTGTTTGTACAATCTCTCGGAAGAAGCCACCTGACGAAGCTGACTACAGCAAGTGGAGAAGTCGTTACTTCCAAGCCGGTCGTCCTTTCGGAAGTGGAACGTTTCTATGGCGGTTTGTACGCTTCGCATGCATCTCGACCTGATCCCGAAAATGAGGACTTTAGAGCCACATTAACACGCCACTGCACCGAAGATCTGCCAGAAGTCAGCATTGACGAAATCGAGATGGCTCTTGGATAGCTTAAAAATGGAAAAGCCCCTGGAGAGGACGGGATTACAACAGAACTGTTAAAGGCTGGAGGTAAGCCCGTACTGAGGGAGCTCCAAAAGCTTTTTAACGCTGTCCTGTTCGAAGGGAGAACTCCAGAGGCGTGGAGCAGAAGTGTGGTCATCTTGTTCTTCAAGAAAGGTGACAAGACCAGGTTGAAGAACTATCGACCCATTTCGCTTTTAAGCCACGTCTACAAGCTGTTCTCAAGAGTCATCACGAACCGTCTTGCGCGAAGACTCGACGAATTTCAACCACCAGAGCAAGCTGGATTTCGGAGCGGATATGGCACCATAGACCACATCCACACAGTGCGGCAAATTATACAGAAGACAGAGGAGTATAATCAGCCCCTGTGTCTAGCATTCGTGGACTATGAGACGGCCTTTGACTCGATCGAGATCTGGTCTGTTCTGGAGTCCCTGCAGCGTTGCCAAGTGGATTGGCGATACATCCAAGTGCTGAGATGTCTCTACGAAGCCGCCACCATGTCCGTCCAAGTACAGAATCAGCAAACAAGGCCCATACCATTGCATCGAGGAGTGAGACAAGGAGATGTTATTTCCCCGAAATTGCTCACAAATGCAATGGAGGATCTGTTCAAGACGCTACACTGGAAAGGACGTGGCATAAATATCAATGGCGAATACATCTCTCACTTGCGATTTGCAGACGACATCTTCATTATGGCAGAGACGCTGCAGGACCTACAACAGATGCTGAACGACCTGGCTGACTCTTCTGTGCGCATTGGCCTACGGATGAACTTGGACAAAACCAAGGTCATGTTCAATGAACATGTACTACCGGAACCGATCGCAGTACACGGTGCCGTTCTCGAAGTTGTTCAAAATTATGTGCACCTCGGGCAGACTTTGCAGTTAGGTAGAAACAACTTTGAGGATGAGGTGAACAGGAGAATTCAGCTGGGTTGGGCAGCGTTTGGGAAACTTCGTCGGGTCTTTTCATCGTCGATCCCACAGTGCCTTAAGACGAAAGTCTTCAATCAGTGCGTCCTACCCGTCATGACATACGGAGCCGAAACGTGGACACTTACGGCACGGCTGGTCCACAAGTTCAAAGTCGCTCAGCGTGCTATGGAGAGGGCTATGCTCGGCGTTTCTCTGAGGGATTGCATCAGGAATGAGGTAATCCGGCAGAGAACCAAGGTCATCGACATAGCCCAAAGGATTAGCAAGCTGAAGTGGCAGTGGGCTGGCCATATTAGCCGCAGAACTGATTACCGTTGGGGTAAACGGGTTCTTGAGTGGAGACCGCGTCTCGGCAAACGTAGTGTAGGACGTCCACAGGCCAGGTGGAGTGATGATCTGCGCAAGACGGCTGGCACGAGCTGGATGCGAGAAGCCGAGGATCGAACCAAGTGGCGCGCAATTGGAGAGGCCTATGTCCAGCAGTGGACTGCGATAGGCTGATGATGAAAACACTGCAAAGAGAAGTAAAACTTGGCCAAAATCTCCTTTATAAGGACAGCAGTAGAATATAACTGGCTGTTGGTGATGATGATAGGTCTCGCATTCCGGGAGTGGCTCGATGTGTCGTCACTATCCAGTTACCACTTTATAGCAACATAACACGAAATGAACCAACCACAATGATATTATATAATATCATTGACCAACCACAACCAGTGATAGTGATGATAACGTCATCTCGATCTCTCTGTCTCGTTTCCGTATCTCGGAATGCCATACCTGGCGTAGTATATTGTTATACAATGATGATACTGAACTGTTGCATTTGTTGTGTTTTTGCGAGAGCCTGTGTCTTTGTGTACGTGTTGGGTACACAAAATAGGAATATAAAGACAAATAAACGTTTTCTAAAATATTTCAGGACCTTGAAGATTTACATTTATCGAAATGTGCCAAAAAATGCGAGCGCAAATGCAGTATTATCGAAGATGGATGGTGCCTTATAGAGGAAAAACCAGGATCTTCTATTGAAGTCAGTAATACTGGAGGACGGTGGTATAGACCTAATACAGTCCAGGAAATATTCACGGTAAACTATTGTTTATTTTATCAAATTACTGAAGATTATCTCAATTATTCAACCAATTCTTCATAAACGTTATTTAACTGTGAGCAACGTTTCTGAACCCGATCTCTATGTCGTGATGTGGTACCTAGTTGGAAAGATATTCTAACAAAATGTGCTCAAATATACCTAAATGTTTCGTTCCCGTTTCTGGTGTCATGTTATAATCACTTTCGCGCAGAATATATTTAACTAGCTGCGCCCGCGACTTCGTCCGCGTGGAACAGTGACTTTGGGTAGCAGTTTTAATTATTAAGGCTAATATTATTTTAAAAATAAGACACAATTTTCACTGTTAAAAACATATTTAAGTATTTATATAAGTACATAAAATAAAAAGTATTTTGTATGAAATTATTTCGACATTCGACATGGCCAAGGCTTTCAACCTGTTCTTGCACCGTTCGCTTCTCTCCGATCTCTAAGCATTCGGTCTGCCTCCTAGATTTACTCTTTTCTTCATCAGCGCCTTCGCATTCGGGTTCTTTGCGACGGACGGCGCGGCCTCTGTTTTTCTGGAGGTAAACGCTAGCGTACCTCAGAATTCGGTCCTGTCGCCCAAGATATTTCTTCTGCATGTCAATGACATATTAGCCCTTGGCAATATACATTGCTATGCAGACGATAGCACAGTGCATGGGCGATATTATGGATACCCTGCAGCCAAGATAGTAGACGTTGAGGAAAATGGATAGGAGATTGTCGCTGAGCTTGACCGGGTTTTGAACCACATTTAACAATGTGGTGATGAGAATCTGGTCGAGTTCAACGTTAAGAAAACACAGGTGTGCCCGTTCTCTACCAAAAAGTCTCCGTTTCTTCCCCTCCCCACTTTTCAGAGCACTCAACTGCCACTACGGGGTAAGCTCGGTGTCCTGGGCATGGATATTTGCCGGGACCTCGAGTACTGTCTCATTAGTCGGCGGATCAGAATATATATTATTTTTAGATCATGTGTGCTATCATATACCAGAACTCACGTCTCAGTGTAATCATGTCGTTACTGTCATTTGGCATACAATCATCTCCTATTTTTAGAAGAGCATTTGCATATTGACACTGCTCATAAATCATTGTGAAATTGTACTCGCATAATTGTAGTAAGACAAAACTTTTTAACATGTACCCATAATACATATGTTTCATACAGGCATTTATTTCATCTTGCGGCGTACCCCTTTTGCTTTTTTTTGTGTTTAAATCCCGCCGGATACTTTTCCTTCGGATTTTTTCACGAAGAAAATTATTTGAATAAACAAAAAATCATGTTAACAAATCGAATCCTAGTGAATAATAACGAATTTGTAGTAGCAAAATTCAACATCCGCATGCGGCACAGTCGTCTGCCCTCACATGTCTGCCCGTTCGGGTAAGCACACTTAGGCATATTGTGATAACTCAGTAAATGTTACATCTGAATAGCTCTAATATTTTGTCTCCTGTCCCAAACTCATGAAACATTTTTGCAAACCTTGCATCATCATTATCAGCCTATCGCAATCCACTGCTGGACATAGGCCTTGCCTTGCCTTGCCTTCACAAACCTTGCATATTTCCATACAAACTTTCATCCCCTATTGTTATTTTACCCCCTTGATCTTAATTTTTTTACGAAAATTAAATGACATTTTTATTTATATGTAATCAACAACCTAAAAAATAAAGTTTAAGATTTTAGCTTAAAATGACGATACTTTATACACTGTTTTGTAATTTGTCTTATTTATTTCTATTAATATAATGAACATACAAATCATATTTATGAATGTATGTTATTTATTATATTATTATTATTATATTAATTTAAGTATTCGTTGAAAAGGAGAAATATTTTTAATGAATTTGACATCCTTGTTACCTCGTTGCCAAGAGTGTCCGGTGTACCGGGCGGTGTCACCAAGGTAATGCGCAGGCGTGTGGCGATTAAACCACCACTCTTCTATACAATCTTTCATCCCCCCTTTCAACCCCTTATTACCTTTTTTTCGCAATAAAAAGTAGCCTATGTCTTTTCTCAGGCTCTAGACTATCTGTGTACCAAATTTCATTGTAATCGGTCCAGCGGTTTGGCCGTGAAAGCAAGACAGACAGAGTTACTTTCGCATTTATAATATAAAGTATGGAAGTATGGATAGCCTTCCTCGATAAATGGGCTATCTAACACTGAAATAAGTTTTCAAATTGTGCCAGTAGTTCCTGAGATTAGCGCGTCCAAACAAATAAACAAACTCTTCAGCTTTATATATTAGTATAGATATAGATGTATTTATTATACTCTTCTAAGATCTAATACGCATAATAAACAACGCAATTATTTAGATAAAGATTAATATTAGGCATTATGTTGATAAAAACTCTTTGGCAAATAACTCATTATTAGGTACCAACTCTTAGCGTCTTATACTCGTGATAACTTCTAAACGAAATGTCGGATTGGGATGAAACAAAAAGTATTTTACTTCTACATAAATACCCTTGATAACATAATGCTTAATTTGGATAAGGATTAATATTACGATACACATTTAACGTAGTTTCTTTCTTCAGACGATTTAATTTTTTTTTCGAACACAAAAGCGGTTATTGTGACTAAACCATGATAGTTAGATATATGCTCTCGCGGACTTTTTTGTAGATCTTAATGGTCCCTACAAACCCGTAAAACATTATTTTGTTCTATTGTCAATAGTCTTTGCAGCGCACGCAAAAATAGGTTTTCGATTTTACACCTTGGGTTAGAAATTAGCAATTTTCTTACGGATCCCTAATTTTTTTAAAAATAAAATATAGCCTATAGCCTTCCTCGATAAATGGAGTATCCAACACTGAAAGAATTTTTCAAATCGGACCAGTACTTCCTGAGATTAGCGCGTTCAAACAAACAAACAAACAAACAAACAAACAAACTCTGCAGCTTTATAATATTAGTATAGATTTCACAGGCGCCTAATCTCAAGAAATATTTCTTGTCACTGACCATAACTGACATACTTATCTCAACTCTTCTTGTGGAGTAACTTCTTTCTCAAAGATGTTTTATTAGGTACCATGTTTCAGGTGTTATCAAATACAGATATTGGCAACTGCAAGATAATATCAGGAAATACAGGAAAAGGTAAGTTTCACGTGCAATCCTTATTGAGTTTTTTTTTTGTTTCCATAAAAGCAGCGAATACTATGAATACAAATTTTGTTTCAGGAGTTTACCCAGAATCCACCGAACCACAAACCTATATAGATATTTCGTCTATAGAGTCCCTCAAAACAGCATACTTGGATCAGAATCTGGTGTTGGGCGCTGGCATGACTCTAACAGATGTAGCGGCAACTTTCAAATCTAAGAGTATAAATGAAGGGGATTTCAGTTATTTATCTGAATTGTATAAACATCTAGACTTAGTAGCGCATTTACCTGTTAAAAATGTAAGTATTAATCTACTGTTACTAGCAATTTCTCATAAATCGCTATGTCCATTGGTTAAAGTCACAACATAATCTGTTCTGTAGTTTTTCAGTTCAGTGATGACTACTATACAGATTCACAAAATTCCCTTATCAATATAGCAACGTCAATTTACAATGAATAATATACTTCAATACCATCTAAAGGAAAACTCACGACGATTAGTATACGCAAGTATAACTTTCCAATTCAAACTGGTGGCCGCGATCTCTAGGCATAGTCACCTCGCCTGTTAAGAGAATCCCATCTATAATATTAGAGATACAGTAGGTACCCCTACCTACTGTACCTCCCTGCAAATCCACCATATAATAGGTATTTACCTATGAAATTGCCGTTTTGTATGCAATAAGTGAAAGTACTTATTTTTTCAAACTTTTTTATTTCTGTTATTCGAAGTAATCACCCATGCAATCGACGCATCTTTGCCAACGCATTGGCAGTTTATTGATGCCCTTCTTGTAAAAATCAGCTGGACGGGAGGCAACAAACTCTTCAAAGGCATTTTGTACTGCCTCTCGGGAATTGAATTTTTTACCCACTAAAAAGTTGTCTAAATTTTGGAAAAAGTAATAGTCGGTAGGTGCAAGGTCTGGTGAGTATGGCGGATGAGGGAGAGCTTCCAACCCCAGCTCTTGCAGCTTGGAGACTGTCTGTTGCGCAGTATGGGGTCGCGTGTTGTCGTGAAGGAGCAGTGGGGACGACCGATTGACCAAAGCTGGTTGCAGATGTGCAAGCTTCTCCATCATTCTCTCCAGTTCTTCACAGTACACATCTGCATTAATGCTCATGCCGTTTTGTAAAAAGCTGTGGTGAATCACACCCGCACTAGACCACCAAACAGTGACCATCACCTTTTTAGGGGTCATTTTTGGTTCAGGGCATTGCTTTGGTGCTGAACCAGGGTCTAAGCAACTTGCTGAGCGCTTTCGATTGTCGAACAAAATCCATTTTTCGTCGCACGTAATAATTCGTTTCAAAATTCCTTCATTTCTTTGCCTGTTGAGCAGCCCAAGGCAGGTCTCGACGCGTACGTTGCGCTGGTGATCGTTAAGGTCGTGGGGCATCCATCTATCAAGCTTTTTTACCTTGCCAATTTGTCGCAAATGGATCAATATTGTTTTGATGCTTACATTAAAAGCTGCTGCTAGCTCAGCTGTAGATTGAGTTTCGTCAGCTTCCACAATCGCCTTTAATTTATTATTGTTAACCAAAGTCTCCGGACGACCACGAGCTTCATTTTTCGAGTCAAACTTACCAGAACGGAACCGGGAAAACCAATAAAGGGTTGTGCGTTCGTTTGTACAGTTCTCTCCGTAAACGTTTTTGATGTTACGTGCCGTTTGTGACGCGATGGTGCCACGACGGAACTCATATTCCATAATTACACGAATTTTTAAAGTATCCATTATTACGGAAAATGTTCAAATGTAATGAAAATACAACGCTAATCAAAAAACAAAAGACTGAGTTTGTAAATAGAAAGTCATGGTTTTAAAACAAAATTAATTTGAATTTAGAATACAGAGCCATTATAAACTTTTTTTATTTGAAATGACCAGTACTGAAGAAAGGCAATTTCATAGGTAAAGTCCTAATATTATATATGTTACGTACAACAATTAATGTATAATACTGAATAGAGTTCATTGTGTCGACGATGACGATTTATTTCTGTTTTTAGATTGGCACAATAGGGGGTAATTTAGCTCTGAAGAATCAACATCATGAATTTCCCTCGGATATCTTTGTAATACTAGAGACCGTTGGTGCTACTGTTACATTACGTAAGTAAGTTTTTATATACTTTTCAGATCATAGCATATTTATAAATCAAACCGGATTTATTTTTCCATATTGCACCTGCTTTAAATAAAATTTGTCTGATGTTCTGTACCTCATGTGTCACTGTTTTATCAACATAATAAAAGTTGATAAATCAACATCAAGTTTGTTGATTTGAAAGTTATCTCTTTCTGTCGGGAATTTATACTCTCCTTGATATGTTTTTAAAATCTCATGATACTCATTTGATTAGTTTAAGTTTAAAAACGTTACAAACAAACTTTCTCTTTTGTAATAATAATAATACTTTTTAACCCCCGACCAAAAAGAGGGGTGTTATAAGTTTCACGTGTCTGTCTGTCGGTCTGTCTGTCGGAACGGATAAAGCGATTTCAATTTAGTTTTTATTTGTATGAAAGGTGAGTTACGTGCAAGTGTTCTTAGACATGTTTCATGAAAATCGGTTGAACCGTTTAAAAGTTATGAGGGTGAAAGTGGGGAAGAGTAACCGAATGTCTGCAAAAATATCATCGGGTCTCAAATGAAAGCGCATAACGTGTTTTTTACTTTTTAAAGGGAACTCAGGTTATTATATCCTGTTTTTTTTTTTATTTTGAGAATTCATAGTTATATAAACTTTTGTTAAGAAGTAAATATTTTTAATTTCCAGTTAACAAAGACTTACATAAGACAGAAGTAAGACTGAAAGATTTTCTGAACACCAACATCAAAGACAGCATCATAAGTGAAGTGAAACTGCCACCACTGGGCAGGAACTGTCTACTACGTACATATAAGGTACTGTAAACAATAAACTGATCATTTGACAGTCAAAACCTACTTAAGAAGAGGAGGTGTCAGTTTAGTATATTTCTTGTAAAGCAGCATTTGTGGTCTGTAGAATTGATGCCAAACTTCAAGTGATTACTAATTTCTGAAACACCAGACCAATTAAATGATCCTTATGCCTGACAAGACTGTGTTAGTTTTTTTGTCATATAAAATTGACCAGAGAGCATTCTTTCTAAAGTACATACACTACATTTTAGCTTCGTATCTATTAGTTATTTTTTTAATAGTTATGTTATTTGAATACACCAAGTTTTTGAGGTATATCTTTATTAAGTCAGTCACTACTAACCCCTTCACTCAGCTTAAAAAATGAAGCGAAATCTTTTTTTATGTATTATTCTAATTTTAGATAATGCCTCGTGCGCAAAACGTACATGCCTTAGTAAACGCTGGGTTTCTCTTCAAACTGAATGCTAAAGAAAGTATAACATCCGCAAATATAGTTTTTGGAAACATCAGTCGATCGTTTATAAGGGCTTCGGGTACTGAATCGGCGCTGGTAGGAACGACGTTCAATAATTCTGGACTTCAGAGTGGTCTAAAAAAACTAGTTGAAGAAATATTCGCTGAAGACAATCCACCTGATCCTTCTCCAGAGTGCAGAAAGATGATAGCTTTGGGGCTGTTTTACAAAGTAAGTTCATTACAGTTTTTAACCGACTTCAAAAAAGAAGGAGGTTCTTATTTCGACATTTTTTTTTTGTTTGTTACCTCATAAATTTCGACTTGGTGAATCGATTTTGATGATTCTTTTTTTATTTGAAAGCTAGTGCTTCCCATGTGGTCCCATTTCCATTTGATCCAGTTCTGACATGTCATCCACGAGCAAACTGTAGGTATGAGTCTTCAATTTGCATTAGGTATGTTTGCGACAAATTGACAAATAACTCCATATCACGCCAACCGATTTCGATGATTTTTTTATTTCAAAAGCTGGTGCTTTCCATGTGGACCCAATTCAAATTGGTGGTTCTTGAAGTCGGTTTTCTTTTAAATTATTTTTTTTTAATTCTTTTATCACTTGCCCGTAAACTACAATCTTCCAACTTCTGCATGATACAATAAGAAATGAAATATCATCAAAAGTCTTTAATATTCCACTATTGGACATAAACCTCTCCTTAGAAAGAAGGTTCTGGTCTAATAAACCACTCTGGCCAGACGAGTTTATATAGGATTTGTTTAAAGTTTTCCTTCTCTTTGAAGTGAGTTGTCCTGCCTAGTTTGTTCCCTTAGGAACAGTTTTGCGCACAAGCGCAAGTATCACCACAGTTTTGCCTACGCAGGCCCTGCTTGTACACGGAACACCGTGCGTGTGTGGTTGGTAAAACTGTATCACGCGCTAAACAAATGTATAACGACAGTTTTACCTACGCAGTTATAACTATTAGTCGTCTCTTACCATTATATAGTGGTAGGCCTATTAGTCGCCTCTTACGACACGCACGGAATGAATAGGTGTGATGAGACTGTATTCTTAATCCGTCACCACACAGACTTTCGTTTCGTCATCAACACACCACACCATCAATGATCTAATGACGTGTTTATAATATAGGGTGCGTATTAAATTTTCCTTCCCTATGCAGTGATGTTGTACTGCGGCGTGGCTTTCTTACTCGCCTAAGGGCATTTTCTCTTTTTTTTTTTAATGGAATAGTGGGCAAAGAAGTAGACGTATAACCTGATGGTAAGCTATTATCGCCGCCCTTGAACACCAAAGACATCACAAGTGCGTAGCCGGACTATGCGGGATGGGGAGGAGGATGGGGGGAGGGGTTGGGGTATGGGCCTCCGGTATCCTCACTCACTCAGTGAAACACAGCGCGAGCGCTGTTTCACAACGATTCTCTGTGAGGCCGTGGTATCACTCCGGTCGAGCCGGCCCATTCATGCTGAAGCGTAGCGTGGCTCTCCCATGGTAAATCTCTAACGCTATTTTAAGAATAATCTAAGGTCTAAAGCTAAAAAGATATCAGTTATAACTTTTTGTTGTTTTAAACTACAGCCATCAAGTAATTCAGCAAGCATCAATTAACTGCTATAAAATATGCCGTGTTCTTTATTCTTTTGCAAATTTTCAGGCGATACTGTCACTGGCCAAGAATGTAAGTCCACGCTTCCACTCTGGAGGTGAATTACTATCACGAGGTATATCCCACGGTACACAGACTTATGAAACAGATAAGACATTATGGCCGCTAAACAAACCGGTTTCGAAACTCGAAGGACTTATTCAGGTGAGTAACCGAAAAGTTGTAAGTATTAGTAATCCCTTAACTCTTTTTAAGTATGGGCCTGCTAAAGTGACTTTAGTCTGCCTGATGGAAAGCACGAGCAGAATCCAAGAATAGAAGTCACCATTTTATCATTGCGAATGCAGACAATTCAACAATACAGGACGATGAGCCCACATTATGGCGGCCTATTGAGATTAATATTATTCTTCTGCAACTTCCTTTTATTTGTCCTTTGGTCGTCGGTTTGTCCGTTGCTGTCGTTTTTTAACTTGGAAAGAGTTTAATTATTTATATACGTAACACTAAATTATACTATAAATTTAAGGAGTTTATGCAAGTAGTAGTGGTCATTCAAACAACAAAAATAGACTAATGAAGTAACAATAAACCTGTTTAAAGATATTAACTTCATTACTGATACGAATGTTGTTGTTGAGGGAGGCTTACAGCTTTTTTCGAGGACTCGTGACTCCAGTTCCCCTGGCCAAGTTGCATTCTAAAAACGTAAACGTTGAAAGAAAACTAACAAATATGTATCTATCGATATGACGTCAACATTGTCACGTAGTCAAAACAAAATATTAGCCAATAATACGAGAGAGAATGGACGTGACACACTTGCAACTACAGTAAGAGGATAGAACTACAAGTTTTCATTGGCGGCGACAGTCATTTATCCTTGTGTGACCCATAGGTCAATCCCATATTGTATAAAAAAAATTAGTAATGTTAATATTGATGTTGATTTTTTTATGGAATAGTGGGCAAACGAGCAAATGTATCGCCTGATGATAAGCGATTACCGCCGCCCATGGATACCCGCAACACTAGAGGCGTCACAAGTGCGTTGCCGACCTTTGGGGGATGGGGAGGGGGGTGGGGTATGGGCCTCCGATATCCTCATTCACTCGGTGAAACACAGCGCAAGCGCTATTTCACACCGGTTTTCTGTGAGACCGTGGTATCACTCCGGTCGAGCCGGCCCATTCATGCCGAAGCGTGGCTCTCCCACAATTGAATATCTTATTTTTTTTTTTATTTTTTTTTTATGTATGCCCGCCAAAATGATTCTACTCTGCCTGATGGAAAGCACAAGCAGAATCCAAGAGTGGCGGTCACCATACTCACTGCGAATGCAGACAATGCAGTATGGCGACCCACACAATGGCGGCCTAGTGATGCTGCTGCACCTTTTAGTCTAGTCAACAAGTATGGAACTTGTTGACTAGACTATTTGGGCCTCCGGTCTCGCACTCACCAACGAAACACAACATCACGAACGCTGTCATTTTACGTTGATTTTCTGTGCGAGGGTAGTACCGCCCCGGTCGAGACGGTATGATTTAATTTCTAATATCTGAAGTTATTTACTATTCTCTTTTTCTTTCAGTGTTCAGGTGAGGCTAGATACGTGTGCGACATAAACTCGGGACCGCGGGAGGTCCATATCGCTCTCGTTCTATCTAAAGTGTGTCGAGCTGAGCTTTTAGGTTTTGATGAGAAAGATGCAATGGTATGTATTTCTTTTCTAAGTCATGTTTCACACAATTAACTCTGTATCAAGGTGTAAAAAGACCGAAAGTTAGTCTGAGGATATCTAAATGTACTAAAACTGCCTCTGTGGCGCAGTGGTAAGCGTATGCGACTGCTGTACTTGAGTGAGGTCTCGGGTTCGATTTCCGGGTCGGACCAAATGTTTGTCAAGTATGATCTGCAAATATTTGTTTCGGAGTTTGGGTGTTTTCTATGTATATTCTATGTATGTATTTACCAAAAAAAGTAAATGTGTATTTATGTCAGTTGTCTAGTACCCATAACATAAGTCGTTGTGTGTTAAATGTCCGAAATATTTATTATTGTTATTAAAGGTACATTTTTGAATTAAATCACTTGTACTTATTCCACTATTTTATTTTTGTTTACACCTGACCGGTTTCGCCTTATGGCATCATCAAAGGTAAATAACTCTTTAAAAAAGTCAATAAATAATTTTAAAATTAATAAAATAGGTTTTTAAGATTAGAATAAAGGACTATAAGTTTTATTGTAATAAGTTTTATTGTAATAAAATTGTAATAAAAGTAACAAAAAAATTGAAAATTAGGTAGGTATATTATTTTTATTTTTTTTAGAAAATATAAGTAAAATTATATATATTGTAACAATTATTTTTATTTTCAGAATATGCCTGGTGTCGTCGGCTTTCTTACAGCCAAAGACATTCCTGGCGTGAATTCCTTCACTCCTCTCAATTTTCATTTTGCAACTGACAATGAAGAAATTTTTGCATCCTCTTCTATCTCTTACTATGGTCAGCCAGTGGGAATGGTCGTTGCTACCACTAAAAAAATGGCATTAACTGCAGCAGAATTGATTAAAGTGAAGTATAAGAAGATGGATGTGACACCAGTTTTAACTGCCCGGGATGCGCTGGTGGCTCCAGATAAAGACAGACGTGTAAGAGTGCTTAGCGTATTTTTTTGCTTGCTGTCTAGAAAAAAGCTTATCAAAGCTGATCTCGTTATTTATATTTTAGAAATTTGCCATACATTGCGTGGATTAAGACTACTAAGATTAGCACTAAACAAACACGTGAACTTGAGAAGCAACAATGCCTTTTATTTTTATATTTGGAGAGATATGTAACTATTTTATTAAGAAGTACAAAACTTACAGTACTCACAACCAATAAACTCGCTGAGTTATAAACGAGGTCGAAAAACTTTTGACTTAAGTACTAGCTACTACTTGAAGCTAATACTTAATGCCAACTTGTTTTCAATTTCCTATTAAGAGTTTCTGCTACGTGACAGTAGCCACTAATGAATAATTATTGTAATTAAATAAATTAATGATTATTAGTTGCAGTAATATTAAGAAAGAGCTGCAAATTTTTTTCTCAACATGTTCAGTAACTTTTAACCGTACTTATTCGAGTAAAAACACTGACAGGTCCGTCAAGAAGTACAAATAAATGCCCTGAGGAGAGGTACGGACATCAAGCGCACATTCTCTGGGAGTTTCAGCGTACCTTCACAATACCACTATTCTATGGAGACCCAGAGTTGTCACGTTCACCTCGATGGCTCAACCATAGTTGTGAGATCTGCCACACAGTGGATGGACTTAATCCAGGTTGCTGTGTCTAAAGCTCTTGGTGTTGAAAAAAACAGGTTATAGTTATTATGTATTTTTTGCGTTTTGTGAAGCTTTAAGCAGCCCCTTTCTTTAAAAGATCAAAAGCTCTACTTGGGCAACAAGCAGTGCTTTTGCGGCTCTTAGCATCTGGTACTCTTTAGTCTAGTTATCCGGTAATTGTAACTGAATGAAATAATATAAGGGATAATAACATTAGAGATAATGTGTAGTCGTGACTGCGCGTCATGTTTCTAAGAAGCTCGTTTCTTTTGCTTATATATATCACCATGAGCTGGTAAACATCGTTAGATTGTAATCTATGTCGCGAGATTGTAAGATCAAGACAGTTGAAAGATTGTGAAATGGTATGCAACGAAATGCAAGTCGCGCGCTGATTGGTTAAACAACATATGTCCCGCGCCGCCATATTTGTTTGTTAATTCGTTTGTTGCCTAATGTAAAGTATATTTATGACTGTAAATTGATTTCATGTTGAAAAGACCTCACAGCTTTAGAATTAGTTATATAAAATTGTTGTTAGTTATATAAAATGAATTTGTGATTAATTAAAGAAGTTCTAACCTAACCTAAACTCTAACCGAGCAATCAGGGACAATTGACAATTTGATGCGCATAAGCAGTATACCACAGTTTACAATCTATCGAAAGTTTACAATCTCGCTATGTAGATTATAATCTAACGGTTTATAATTATATCTTACGGTGACATATACATTCAATAATATTTCTCTTTCAGAATTCTGGTTGAAGTGCCACGTGTAGGTGGCAGTTACGGCGGTAAAGCCTCGCGTTCAGCCCTAGTAGCATGCGCCTGCGCAGTTGCCGTATACAAACTTGATAGGCCAGCTTCTCTTGTACTACCAATTACAGACAACATGAACGCTCTGGGGAAAAGACATCATTGTGACTTTGATTATGAGGTAACGGTGTTTCGTTATTTAGAATTTACTTTTCATAAAGTGGCTTACACTTCGAACACTTATTGTACTGTATTGTTTTAATCAATCCCCATTTCCAAAATAGCCAAAAGTCTAAACAAAAATTCAGTACCAACGATTTCTCGGATATATAAACGAAATTAAAAAATACACTACTATTGATTCATACAAATCATTTGTACTAGCAAAAGGTAAGTAGTACAATTTTAACACCCCGTCTATGCAGAGTAATAATATCAAAACAATGACAAACAAAAGTTTCTACGATGTGTACCCCTATTATACATTAGTGCTGGTAATGTAAATAAATAAACTAATCGATATTGTATTCTATTTCAGTGTGGCGTAAACGATGATGGCGTAATTCAGTATCTCAATGTGACTTACTATTGTGATAGTGGTTACACTTTCAACGATTCCCCAACCGGTGAAATTCCATTGATACTCAGAAATCTATACTTGAGCGATACTTTTAGCATTACTGGATACAGCGTGCTTACTGATAAGCCTAGTGAGACTTGGTGTAGAGCGCCTGGTAAGTTTTCATTAGAAAACTCTTCAGCTGACTAGAATAGTAGCTATAGCTACTTGAAATACTAATCAGCATTCAACTAAAAACATCTTACTCATAATATTTTATTTTTCAGGTACCACAGAAGCCATAGCCTTCACAGAACACATCATGGAAAGAATTTCACACATCACAGGCAAAGATCATATTGACGTTCGGATAGCCAATCTTCATTCAGATCATGATGCTTTCAAAGACTTAATAACCACTTTTAAAACAGAAAACGAATTCGACGATCGTAAAAATGCGATAGAAAAATTCAACAGAGAAAATGCATGGAAGAAAAAAAGTCTAAAACTATCACTAATGTCTTTCCCTATAATATATGTATGGAACTTTCCTGTGACAATATCAGTTTACCATGGTGATGGTACAATAGCTGTTTCGCATGGAGGAATAGAGATGGGACAAGGAATTCATACAAAAGTTGCACAAGTGTGCGCCTACTCATTGAAAGTTCCTTTAGAAAAGGTGGTAGTAAGAGGTAGTGATAGCTTTGTGTCCCCAAATGCTATGGCTTCAAATGGAACTATAACTAGTGATTGTGTAGCTTATGCTACAATAAAGGCGTGTGAAAATCTATTAAAAACTTTGGAACCTACGAGGAAGGAGTTAAATGAACCTACTTGGGAACAACTTGTTAAAAAGGCATTCGAAAATGGTAAGGTTTTTACTGCATTCAAGAGCTCTTGACCGTTGACGGCCCTATTTGAACAGCTGTCAAAAAACTAGAAAAGTAAATTGAAGTGAATCTACTTCAGTGAATTTATATCTTTGTATTACTTAAGGTCCCCTTAAATTTTTATAGGTCTTAGTAATTCTACAACGAATCTACATGAGTAGGTAATACTACATAGATCCAAGGAGAGACAAAACTCTTTCCCGTGTTTAATTTAAGAGTGTGTAGTTATACTCATAAGAAAACAGATGTCGATATGGAACTAGTTTAAAATATAGAGGTTTTAAGTGAAAATAGGTCAATGGTACAAATAAATAAAAACAGTATAATTTATTTTAAAACTAATAAATGTAAAAAAACTATTAAATATTTTGTAATATTTCTAGGTGTAAATCTACAAACGACGTACATGATGTCACCCAATGATAGACTGCAAGGATATAACGTATACGGCATATGCGCAGCTGAAGTAGAACTAGATGTATTGACTGGTAACCACATCATTAGAAGATTGGACATACTTGAAGACACTGGAATCAGTATGAGCCCTGAAATTGATGTAGGACAGGTATGGTTTTAAGTTAGAAAAACTAACAACACATATACACATATACTAACTTTTGAACCTTTTGGACCTGGATTTAACTAAATTGTTACTTAAAATAACCTCCGTTTTAAGTTGTTGAGAATATATTTCACATAACGTACACTGTATTTTATTCGGCAATCGAAATTAGAGTCCAAAATCCAAAGTTTAAGTCCAACGTCGTGGAAAGATTTATATTAGGACTCCATGAAACACGCTCCATGACATTGTGTACATTTAACTACAACGTAATATTATATTTATAAAGTTATATAAAAGCTAAATTGATGTCACGTAGTTAGGCTTTAGGGAGCCTCAAGGTGATGGTGAAGCCACGAGGTTCAGTTGAAGATAAATTAGACACTTTAGAACGAAGATTTGAACACTATTTATTTTAGAAATGCAACTTTTACAATTTAATAGTTCGTGAGCACAAATATACAATTTGATGGACAGACAGGGTGTATGTCCTTGAGAGTTCCGATCAGTCAGCACCTCCAGGTAAGGACTACTTAGCTGACAGTTCGCTGCGATGGGTAAAGGAACGTGTACGGTCGCGCGCGTCATTTTATAGCCCCTGAGGCTTGAGGTGCGGGGTGTTGCCGGCAGTGGGCTGGTCCTCGCAAGCGTGCATGTGTGAGGCTTGGAGGGTGCGGAGAGGTAAGCGGGCACCGTCATGTGAGTGCCGCGTGACATTGATCTATCAGTATCAAATAATCTCCGTATAAATTGCAATGTGTATGTTCTTCCAGAGGAGCACTAATGTTATTCTTGCTTACCTAGATTGAAGGTGCTTTCGTCATGGGCCTTGGTCTCTGGACCTCAGAGCAGATTAAATACGACAAATTGACTGGTAAACTTTTGACTGATAGAACATGGACATACAAACCACCCGGTGCTAGAGATATTCCTGAAGACTTCAGAGTCAAGTTCAGACCAAACTCTAGTAATCCTGCAGGGGTTTTGAGATCTAAAGGTGAGTATTGCACAAAACTTTGCATTCCAGAATTCTCTCGATAGCATGCACATACAGGTACTGAGACCCGGCTTCTTCGAACTGTGGCAGTATTAATTTTGCTTGCAGTACCTTTAACGCAAGTTCCGTCCCTCTATCCATTTTTTATCCCAATTTAATTATTCAACAGTTTGGTTTGTAAGGCTGGCTACGAATTATAGTACCTATCCTTTAGACGATTATGACCTTTTGCTAGTTTGAAGACAATAGGAGTTTGAAGTTAGATAGGAATTTGTTAATAGAATTTACATCGAAAACCATCAGTTAAAATTGCTTTAGTTAAAAGTACGTTACTTGAAAGTTAGACTCTGTTTCTGGATTAAGAAAATGTTAAATAATAATAACTCTTATTCGTTTTCCAGGAACCGGTGAGCCAGCGCTGGCATTAGCAGTAGTCGTTACACATGCATTGCACGACACCATAGTAGAAGCTCGGAAGGAGTTTGGATACGTTGATAATGATTGGGTGTTTGTAGGTAAGTAATTATATTGATAAAAACTAGACAGTAAATGCAAAATATATATTCTGAATCACTTTATGTCTTGTTCCTTAAAATAAGATAGACATAAAGATCGAAATTTAACCGCACAAAAATTTAAGGAAGTTAATTCTAAAACATTCAATAAATTTTACCAATCTACAACACTACTGTAGAAACACTGAAGTAGAGACTTGAGATTGCCACGTTGGTCTAGCGGTTGACGTATGCGACTGCCGATCAAGAGGTCTCGGGTTCGAATCCCGGTCCGGGCCAAAAGGTTTATTAAGTTTTCTGATTATAGAAATTTTTAATAAAAGCCGGAGTTTAGAAGTTGGGGTCTGAACCGCCGTGCCTCATAGAGCACGTAAAGCAGTCGGTCCAGAACCTGAATCGATCGTGTCGGTTAACCGTCCCATCGGATTATGAGAGACAGGAAACAGAGAGAGCACCAGTGTTTGTGCACACCCTTGCATAATATCTCTTGCGTAGTTGGCTAATCACCGTTGAGACTGGCCGCCGTGGCCGTAATCGGCTACGAGAACATCATAGCAAACAATATACTACATATTAATATATGTATTTTACTTTTACAGGATCACCTTACTCGGTAGAAAACATTTTGACAGCAATATCACCAAAAATAGAAAGTTTCTTATTGACAGCATAATCGTTTTAAAATTGTATTTAGGACATATTTAATAAAAATAACATCAAATTAAACTTGAGTATGTTTTATTTTATGAAAATTTAAGTATTCAAATAAGTACCTGTAAGCAAAATATTTTTATTTTCTTTCATTCTTTCTCTATCCCAATACATAGCTAACCCATCCATTATAAATATACTTTATCAGATAGGAACTTGGAAATGTTAAAAATTGTAACTAACAGTTTATTGTAAGCTATTAGAATCACATTATTCACGCATGGGTAAAGTATCCAATACTTCACCTCATTTCATATTTCTATAGAATCAAAGGAGATGTCTAATTTTTGCCCCTGAACGTACAGAGACCATCTTTGTGTTCTTGATTAAATAAAATGAATTATAAATTTTGAGTAATTTCATACAGATTGTACCAGATTAGGATATACAATCACAAAAAAATATTTTTTAAACGCGTGTTGTCGTGTTTCGTTGGTGAGTGCGAGACCGGAGGAAGCATCACTAGGCCGCCATAGTGTGGGTCACCACGCTGCATTGTTGCATTTGCAATGAGTATGATGACCACCACTCTTGGATTCTGCTTATGCTTTTCATCAGGCAGAGTAGAGTCATTTTGGCGGCCCAAACATAGAAAAAAGCTTTATAATTCAAAAAGCTATGAGCTTTCGATTGTTATTGATATCTTTTTCGATTTGTTCAAACTACTTTACGATAATCCTATCCTATCACACTAATATTATAAAGGCGAAAGGCTGAGAGTGTGTATGTTTGTTACTTCTTCGCGCCAAAACTAATGAGCGGATTTGGATGAGACTTTACAGTAATATAGCTTATACATAAGAATAACACATAGGCTACTATTTGCCGCGATAACCGACATACACGCGGGCGGAGCCGCTGGCAACAGCTAGTAATATAATATCATGGTAAATGTACAGCAAGCATAGCATAGCTAGCATAGCTTGGCGACGCTATTTCATTTTACAAGACATTGGAAAAATATTGGGCCAATTCCATGGAGTTTGTGCCCTAAGTAGGACATATTGAATGGTATGTAAATTTTTGTTAAACATTTCTTAAAAATAAAAAAATCTTAAAAACTTATCCACAAATATCTCTTTGTGGACAAGTTTTCAATATTTTTTTTAAGAAGTATTCCCACAATATAGATGTCAGAAATTACTTGTCTTTTATGCAACATAATAACGTGTCCAATTACCAGACGAGAATGGCCCAGATATTGTTGACCGCGGCCAGTCAGGAAAAGGATAATAATTTGTTGATTGTGTAGGATCTACCTACTGGTTGTCCCATAAGATAAATAAAAGATACGACACTCCTCTGATAACGGTAAGACTTTTAGAAATATATTTTTTTTGAGAAAATGTGAAGTCAGGTCATTCAACTGCAAGTGGCGCTTGCAGGTTCATCTTCTTCAACTTCCTAGCCTTTATTATTCCCAAGATTAATCGAGGTCGGCTAAATATCGGATTTTATCTAAATATCAGTTTCCACGGAGCAACTGGCATCGGAACTCCGCAATCCTGAGGATGTACTGGATTCGAAGGACGAACTAGTTGTCAGAATATTTGAGGGCATTGATTTTCCAATAACGAAACACCGCCATCTCCCTGCAGGTCAAGACACATAAATAAGACTTTGGCCGTACGTCGATTACAACCATTCCAGAGTTAATGAGGGAAGTGAGGGAAAGAGGATAATACTCACTCAAACAGAACGAAAATAAAGCTTAGTACCGATTGAGTTTCTGTAGTACCATGATAACTTTAGTTGAAATGTACTATAGGTATGGAAGTCTGTCTGTCTCACGGATGTCTAACGTTTCTCATACGATATTGATATAAGTAGGTACCTACCGTAGCTACCCAAGACAGGAGACACGGACCCGGTGCGATCCATGGGGTGTCGTCTAGGGCGGGGCGCTTAGTGTCCTGCCCCCGGGGTGACCGTGGGGTCATCCCGGGATGTACCTTAATTTGTGAGGTGAGGCAGGGAGAGCTCCAGAAGCCGCTGATGCGGTTCTGGAGCTTCTCCCGACTGCCGAGGTAGGCCGCCATCGGGTTTAGTGGATATACCGTTTTCCGGGAGTTCCACACACGCCCTTCGTCTCCCCAACGGAGGGTATGGTGTGAAAAGCATTCCCGGCGTAAAAAAAAGTACCTACCGTAGATTAATGACAATATAAAAATAATAAAGGAGTTAAAAGAAAATTTGGTACCAGAAAACGTTGATAAAAGAGTGATCTATGAAAATGAGCTCATCTGTTATCACATTTTGTCTAGGAAGTCACTATGTATATAGTATAAGCCGAGATTTCATTGGGGAAAATATCCCTTCACAATCGATATCGAAGAAACGTGGTCAATAGCAAAGAGTTAACAAATAACAAACAAATAAAAAAAAGTTAATGGCAATATTTAAAACAATGCGTTCTCAAATATTAATCTTAGAATTAACTTTTCTTTCTCACATTTTATACTCACTATGAGTCATGTTACTTCGTCTTGTTACGGATTTGTGGTGATTAGTTGAAGTCTGTATGTGTTGGTGTTGTGTCCTGTTTGATAATAAAAGGTTTGAAGTTATTTAAAATCTATGAGGTCTGAAAGGAAGTCAAAGAATATAACGAAAAGTATTACTTAAAAACAGAAATGGATAAGAATCTTGATATGTTGTTTAGCTGAAAGGCAATTATATAAACAATATAAGGAACCACAAAACAAGTACTGAAGACCAAATAACGTGTATATCATAAAAGCTGATCGTGAAGAACTACACCTGGATTTTTAGCGAACCTCGAAGTAAGTACAACTTAGTATTTAATTTAATTAAACGAAACAATTATCAGAAAGGTATAAATTTTATAGCCATACATAATGACAACAACACTATTTATAGTACACGAGGACTTAAATAAAATACATGCAATAAAAATATTACAACAATTTAGTTGTGGCTTAGCTCCTTAAATAAAGATTTAAAAAACTATTTTAAACAATTGGCCTTAGGGCGTACAATAAAGTTTAGTTAAATAAGTATATAGAGATTCTGGGCAGTTTAGTGTATGAAGACGGGACAAGTAGAAATAGGATAGAAATAATATATCCATGGATATTTATATTTGCTCCGTGTTGTATTACTCGATGTATTATTAGCAACAACAGATCATATGCAATACGGAGCTAATTTTCGCAGAAAATTTAAACTTGGTCTAAATATCCACACCAACACAATATATTCTGTAGAAGTGTGAGTATCAGTCAGTCGTGAAACTGGCCCAGTTTCACGACTGACTGATAAAGACTATGCTATTATAGACTTTAGTCTCAGCTATCATAGTCTTTAGTCTATGCTACCATAGTCTTTAGATTTCGAATTCATCTCATTCATGGTCTAAGAAACAAGGTCTCGCATTCCGAGAGCGACACCTTGTAACGTCACTATCCAGTAACCACTTTTACACTTTAGCAACACTAGCTGACCCACGCAACGTCGTTTACGTCTCCTACTGCCCGTAGCGTAATAATTTTCGCCCGTTTTTGTAACATTCTTCATTGCTGCGCCGCTTCTATTGGTCTTAGCGTAATGATATATTTTTCAAATCGGACCAATAGTTCCTGAGATTAGCGCGTTCAAACAAACTCTTCAGCTTTATAATATCACTAGCTGACCCACGCAACGTCGTTTACATCTCCTATTGCCCGTAGCGTAAAAACTTTCTCCAAAAAAATTAAAAAAAAGACTCCTTTGTTGCTCTTTTTAAAAAATAATAATAGCGTTTACAATTATTTTTTTTACTAAGAGACTTGAATGAGAACGAAGTCGGCCAAAGAAAACAAAATAAAAAGTTTGGAGTCATTATTGCACAGCCATGAGCTAACCAATCATGCGCCGTTATTACTCAAAACTGCAAGATTTTTATATTGTGAGGTCCACTTATCTTCTATCTATATTTATAAAAGAGGAAGGTGACTGAGTGACTGACATACCCAGAGATCAACGCACAGCCCAAACCGCTGAACCTAGAACCCTGAAATTTTGCATGTAGGTTCTTTATATTATAACGTACATAAGTGAGCACTAAGATAGGAATTTTGGAAATTCCATCCCTAATGGGGTAAATCAGGGGATGAAAGTCTGCGTGAGCGAAGCCGCGTGTAAAAGCTAATATAAAATAAAATCCAAAGCAACATCTGTTAAATAGTGTTATATTGCAAATAACTATCTGAAACTTTATCAGGAACTGGTGAAACTAGCACTTAATATTGTATATCTAGGGGAATTAACATAATCACATATTAAATATTAATTATGTAATGTTCCAGCCTGTCATATTGAAGCTAAAAGTTTCAACTTTACTGAAGTACTTTAATAATGATGAAACTCTTTATGTTTCTTATACTACCGAAATTAACTACAGCATTAAATTGTATGTTTTTCATGTGTTTCTAATTATCAGTACAAGGTTTGTATGAAAGAAAATAAAAACACCGGAAGAGTAATTTTGTCACCGGCGACTGTACACTAACTCTGTAAGAAGCTGAATAAGGCATAAATACTAAAACAAGTTTTTCGAAAATTCAGAAAATAGTCACTAAAAAAAATTGGTGGTACGAAGTTCGCCGAGTGAGCTAGTATTAAATATTACCTACTTCATACAATTTTATATTCTACAAATTTAAAACTATTAAAGAGTAGTGAATAATAAGAACATGATTGTGCCTAAATCTTAGTTAGTATCTTGTGATGGATAAATGTCTCACCTCATAAGGAGGCTAGTTGAATCTGTCACGTACTCAAAGTGCCCACTCATACACGCGTAAAGATAATCTTCACATAGTTAAAACCATTAAGTATCTTTCAAGGTATACTGCGCTCATATGACTCCATTCCAAGATTACACACGTCATCCTGCATGCACTCACAATTGGTAATATCCTGGAAGTTATAGAACTCAATTCTAGGATTCAAGGTAGTAGAGTCACGCTGATTTCAGCACGAACGGGCAGGCTCGACCGGGGCGGTACTATCCTCTCACAAAAGAGCAACATAAAATGACAGGTTCGTGCTATCGTGTTTCATTGGTGAGTGTGAGACAGGAGACCCAATTTATGTAGAAGCATCGCAACAAGTCGCCATAGAGAGCCACCACGCTGCATTGTTGCATTGTCTGCAACCACAATGAGTAGTCTTGGTTTCCATCAGGCAGAGGCCAAGAAAACAAAAGTGGTTCGGATACGGCGTTCAGTATTTGTGTGGTTCGAAATCGACAGAGTCATGTTACTGGTGGAAGGTTTTTTTATGGAATTTCCTCATAGACGAAAGCTGAAATTTAGAACAATGGGCCAAAATGCAGAATTGTATTCAGAGCGCATATAATTTCATCGCCGTTAATTTTGTTGAGATTAAAAGTAGCCTCAAAGACAAAAGTTAAGCATTCTATTATTTTGTTAATAACTTCAAACTAGATATTATGATTACTATAAATTCATATTAGTTAAGTTCTCTGAAAAGTGTTTAATCGCCAACGTTTATCCAAAAAATGACCAGTCGAATAACATAAACTATTAAATTTTCTTTTCAGAACAAATAAAACAACATGCGTACAGAAATCCCTGCGTTTCAGAGATGTTGCGTGTGCCTGCCTTTGCGATATGGTTTGATAGCATGGGGATATTTTAGATTAGTAAGTATAATTCATTAAAAGTCTACCATAAGGCTATACATATAAATGTACTATCAGACCCGGCGAACTTTGTACCGCCGTTCTGAAAAACAAACACGTAAAAAAAATATTCAATTTGGCAAAGTCGATGTGAAGTGCATTCATTTTGATGATTAAATTTATTTAATAGAAAATTGTTGAAATATTTGAATTTATATGAATGGACAGTGTATTGATTAAGATGTATTTTTTGCAATAGCAAGTGTAATGTAGTGTGTTCAAAAAAGGATATGGACATGTACATTTTTCTAATCAAAAAATATTTATGTATGGAGGAGCGAACAAACAGACGGGACACCCAATAAAAAAGGACCCTTGTCAAGACACCTTCAAATCAAAAGTCATTAAGTTTTCTTTGGGAGCTTATGGTTTTCCCTCACTCCTCACAAGGTGGATTACTATCAGTAACCTCCCTCACTCAGTGTCATGCAACGAAAGAACTGCTTAGAATTGATCACTCCATTCAAGCTGGCCCGAATTTACCGAACCATGCCAAACTTGGCAACTTTTTACTCAAACCAGGTCGCCCACTGGTCGAAATTCAACCATACTTTAGTGTTTTTTTCTAGCTTTCTGCACTTCTCCTCCAAACTTTAAATGTGCCAAATTTTATACTTATTAGTTCGCATAATTTTCAGAAAACGGATGATAAAGATTTTTCTACACGTATTAAAATCTAGATATTAGGTTATTAATTATTCCTGCCTCGGTGGCGTAGTGGTAGCGTATGCGACTGCTGTGCTCGAGGTCTCGGGTTCGATTCCCGGATCGGGCCAAATGTTTGTAAGATCTGCAAATATTTGTTTCGGAGTTTGGTTATTTTCTATGTATGTATTTACAAAAAAAAAAGTATATATGTAAGTAAATATATTTACGTGTAAGTGTATCTTATATTTATATACATAATATATAGATATATATCATATATATCGACTGCACGGTTGGCCTAGTGGTTTATGCGGTCGCCGCGCCGCTTGCCAATTCGCCAAGTGTTGTGGGTTCAAATCCTACACGGGACATCACTTTGTGTGATACACAAATTGAGTTTGGGCGTTTTTGTTTGTGTTATTGTGTCCGTTTCATGTATGTATGTAAAGTCCCCCGCGACACAGGATGTTTATTCCTAATGCGGGAGTTGAAAAAAAAAAATATATATAATCAAATATTTATTAGTATTTATGTTGTATGTATTGTTTTCTTTTATATGTATTTGTTCATAAGTTTTTGTATGCAGTTAACTGTTACCTTTTTATTTACTGCTTCATCTGTAACCTATGTGCACCTACCTTATAAAATTTCTCCACCACCTTAAGGTTGACTGGTAGAGAATGCCTTGGGCATTAAGTCCGCCGATGTACAAAAGTGCATAAAGTTTACAATAAATAAATAAATATGTATTTATATCAGTTGTTTAGTAACAATAACACAAGCTCTGCTTAGCTTGGGACTAGATGGCGTTGTGCGTTAGATGTCCAAATATTTATTATTATTAATACATTATCATATTTTTTACAGGTCTTTGCGGGATTCTTATTGGTCAGTATTGGTTTCGATATAAGTCGATGCGTGGAGCTCTCTAAATCCGAAGATGAGAAAGACAAGGTCACCACGACGAATGTTATAATTTTAAGTATAACTGTTATTGTTATGATAGCGGATATTATATTGGGAATACTATTCATAGTCGGATGTCACAAGGTAGGGCATAAATGTTGTAACGCAACAAGTTGCGATAGATGTACCTTCAAGCTAGAAAGCATCTTATTACATAAAGGAGAGAGTCGGTTTTTATTTAAGTGCATATATAAAAGTGGCCTTCTGTATCTCAAAACTTCCTTTAAAAAACTATAGATTTTTACATATGGAAAGTGGCTCACGAACGCATGTAAGTCTTTAGTGTTAAATTGCTAAGGACTTTTTAACCGACTTCAAAAACGGAGGAGGTTCTTAATTCGACCGTATATATGTGTTTTTTTTATGTGTGTTCGCGGATAACTTCGTCGTTTTTGAACCGATTTTGATAATTCTCTTTTTAATAGAAAGGAGTTATCCCAACGGCGGTACCATGATAAGGACACTAAGATCTGATGATGGTTTCCAAGAGAAATCGAGTCGAACCTTGAAGTCGTGACTTTTTGTGACTTCAAAGAAGAATTTTAACAGTATATTATAATAAGTAAATAAACTACAATTACTGCTATAACTGGAAATTATTATCTCTCCCTCTGGCATTTACTGCTATTTCTACAATTTCGTTCTTAATCTGCGAGATTGCAAGTTACAGTACTCATTCAAAAACGACGAGCATATTCATATTATCATAATACTTGCCTTTTATGTGACAGCTATAATGAGTTCAGAAGAAAAGGTCCTAAGACACATGACCTCAGTTATGAAAAGGTACAAATCTTCATGACCTTTTCAAGGAACTAATAAAGGAGTCATCTTGATTTCCCACCCATAAAAAACATTAACTTTGTCATCGTCATTATTATCATTATCATCACAATCTATATCTATACTAATATTATAAACGCGAAAGTTTGTAAGTATGGATGGATGGATGTTTGTTACTCTTTCACGCAAAAACTACTGAACGGATTTTGATGAAACTTTACAGTAATATAGCTTATACATCAGAATAACACATAGGCTACTATTTGCCGCGATAACCGACATATACGCGGGCAGAGCCGCGGGCAACCACTAGTCCTACTAATATTAAGTATAAACGCGAAAGTTTGTAAGTATGGATGGATGGATGGATGTTTGTTACTCTTTCACGCAAAAACTACTGAACGGATTTGGATGAAACTTTACAGTAATATAGCTTATACATCAGAATAACACATAGGCTACTATTTGCCGCGATAACCGACATACACGCGGGCGGAGCCGTGAGAAAAAACTAGTCATCAATATCATCAAATATGTACACAATTTCATGTGTTTTGTTTCAGAAAAATGTATCTTTACTTGAGAGGTATTATCACTACAGTCTAGTGTTAATGGCATTGCTGGTACCATTGTGTTTATACAATTTCGGGAGGACCGTAAACTATATGACTAGGTTTGGTATGCCGTTGACAAAGGTATTCTTCTTAATTATTCCAGAATTAATTGCATCGCTCTCTTACGTAGGTGAGTAGTATTTTTATGTTAATTAAAACTGACTAAAAACTGATACTGTTTTTTTAACCCCGACGCAAAAAGAGGGGTGTTATAAGTTTGAATGTGTATCTGTCTGTGGCATCGTAGCTCTCAAATGGATGAACCGATTTCGACGTTGTTTTTTTCATTTGAAAGCCAGTTTCCTTGCGGTGGTTTTCAGCTATGTTGGTTAATATCGGTCAAGCAGTGTAAGAGTAGCTCTTTTCCTAAATGATGTAAGGCGTTTTTGGCGTATGACTGCTCGATTAAGTGCTTGCGTAGGGCGTTTTTAACGTTTTAGCTTGTTATTGAATGGCAAACAAGTGTACACTCAGCGATTCCGCTACGAGTTATGAGTATTATGACGGTACGCTGAAGGAATTATCGTTTATTCGCGGAGATAACCGGGCAATAAAGCGCAGATCCGTCGCGATTATCTCGCTTGTGGAAATGATCCCTATGTGACTCGCTGATAGTTTATCTATTCATTGGTGAAGGAATTAAATCGGTTTCTTGTACGAGTTTTAGTGTTAATAATAAATTAATAATAAATAAATAAATATGTCGGACATCTAACACACCACGCCATCCAGTCCCAAGCTAAGCAGAGCTTGTGTTATGGGTACTATAAAAAATTAACTATAAAAAAAACTATAAAAAAATAAATAAAAACATACTTTTTTTTGTAAATACATATATATTATACATAGAAAACACCCAAACTCCGAAACAAACATTTGCAGATCATATAAATATTTGTTCCGACCCGGGAATCGAACCCGAGACCTCAAGCACAGCAGTCGCTTACGCTACCACTTGCGCCATCGAGGCAGTAAGTTCAAACAAACAAACTAATGTTACAAACAAACAAAAATGGGTATGTCTCTAAACATAATATTTTTGTTTCAGTCATACAAATATACATCGTGCTCTTAGTACGAAGCGAGATTTTGAAACTACACAACGAATATCAATTTAGGTTTGAAAACAAAGTGACTGAAGAGGAATGTTTTCTGAACATGGAAGACTCGATTGGAGGGAAAATTTCGGAGAATCTGAAAGCGATAGACGATGATGATTAAGACACTCTTAGTAAAAAAATTAAAATAAAGTTCATACTTAACAATAAAAATGTAATTTAAAATCATTTATTTTATTTTCGTGTAACATCTTTCTTCTCGGAATCCGAACCGGAAGTATGTAACTGAAAGTCCAGGATGTGCGTTAATTGATTTGACTAATAGGAGCGCATGAGGGTAAGACATAGATGAAAATTTAAGTAAAATATATTTTCAGGATTTATACAGCATCGACATTTTAACTTAAGTAAGATAGAAGATTACAGCGTGATATAAAATTTATATACACTGTAATCTTATATATCTATACTAATATTAAAAACTCTCTGTCAAAAAACACTTAAAAGCGTAAAATAAACTGGTTCTTCATAAATTGCCTATACCTAATTCTTTATTCATTTAAATAGTAGTATTATAATGGGTGCTAGGTACCTAAAATCTGTTTGAAGTCGGTGCCAAGTGACTATCGCTTAGACTTTTGTAATTGTTCGTTTGTATTCTTTTTGGGTTAGCACCGACTTCAAACAGATTTTAGGTACCTAGCACCCATTATAATACTACTATTTAAATGAATAAAGAATTAGGTATAGGCAATTTATGAAGAACCAGTTTATTTTACGCTTTTAAGTGTTTTTTGACAGAGAGTTTTCGTTGGATGTTTTTGGAAGTCGGTTTTTTTTTTTTATAAAAAGTTTTTATTTTACAGTTTTTAGTGCAAACAATCGTAGGTAAGTAGTAAGTTGAACTATTTCATCAAATTTCATCATCAAGAATACAAATTAAGGCACGTGTAATATTAAAATCATCCTCTAATCCTTAACTGTTGAAGAGTTTAATCTTCTATCATCAGCTCACCTAAATAGCTTGAAAGTATACGACTAAAGGTCTTTAGATACGTATGAAATTGAAAGAATTATTCTCCAACTCCTAACCGTTGAGGAGTTGTACCTTCCACCTTCCATCATCAGCTTACCTAAATAATTTGTAAGAATACGACTAAAGGTAACTTATGTACATATGATAATTAATGATTTATCCTCCAACTCCTAACCGTTAAGGAGTGGTACCTTACATCATCAGCTCATCATCATAAAATGATGACTACCAGACGCAAATACCGGTGTAACTTCAGAAAATATACGAAAAACATAGTATGTGCCTATAAAAAATGAGGGTTTCCCTCGATTTCCCTGGGATCCCATCATCAGATCCTGATATGCTGGCAATGGGACCACCACGGAAGCATACCCTGTCGAATACAAAAAAAAAATTCAAAATCGGTCCACAACTGACGGAGTAATCAGGTAACATACATAAAAAAAAAAAAAAAATACATACAGTGGAACATAGAACCTCCTCCTTTTTGGAAGTCGGTTAATAAATAGGTAAAGTTTCTAACCTTGTTTGTATGGTTGTAGGGGGTTATCTTCGGAAGTACTGATCCGATCCTGAAAATTCTTACACTAACAGAAAGTAACACTATTTAAGAAGTATTTGTAAATCAAGTCAAAAGCGGGCGGTTAACGCCCAACGAAGTAAAATTTAAACAAAAATGAAACCGACTTTAAGGTTCGACTCATTTTCTCTTGGATGCCATCATCAGATCTTAGTGTCCTTATCATGGTACTACCGTTGGGATATATCCTTTCCATTAAAAAAAGAATCGGTTCTTAAACGACAAAGTTATCTCCAAACACGTATAAAAAAAACGGTCGAATTGAGAACCTTTTCCTTTTTTTGAAGTCGGTTAAAAATGAAAAATTTAAAGGAAGTACTTCTAAGTTCATGTCGCTTAATATAATATTATACAATTATACATGTATAAGCACAGCAAAAGTTCTAACCGAGGATCGAACCAAGTGGTGTGCAATTGTAGAGGCATATGTCCAGCTGTGGACTGCGATAGGCTGATGATGATGATGATAAAGGGTTCTCTGACGCAAAGTTGCACATCCTGTGCATTAGTAGAAAAGATATGAACTAGAAAGCGTTTTTACAAATCAAAGTATTATTAGAAAGTGTAGCTTCCAAGTGTACAATAACAAATGGTTCACCACTTATCACTGAACAGCGCAGTGATATTAATTTATCAAAGACATTAAAGGTCAGTCGATCGCTCGTTCAAGAATAGAGACATAACCAAAAAATCCTTAATTTCAAGTTTCATTTTGGAAGGACTTTGTTTTACAATAATAAAGCATCATCATAATCTTTTACGACTTTTAAGAGTCTACTGCTGGTTATAGGCCTCTCCATAGAAACATGATGGCGGATTCTATCCGTGTGGTGACGGCGTCCGTGTGGTGATGGCCTCGGTGTGGTGACGGATTAAGATACGGAGTGTCACCACCCCTACTCATCCCATGGGTGTCGTAAGCAGCGACTAAGGGAGCAAGTTACGCAGGACATCATTACTTCAAAGAGAAGGAAAACTTGAAACAAACCTGGTCGTCTGGCCACCGTGGCCAACTTCTATTATTTTATACCACTGATATTTATAGAAAATATCAAGTCACTCACAGTGAAGTTGCTTCTTTTCTTTTGATGATGAGATAGCAACTAGCTGGATCAGCTATTTCTGCCAATGTTAAGTAGGTATTTAAAGTCTTTAAATCTTAAGTCTTCGTCGTGATGAAATTGATAAAAAAAAGGATGACATGAAATGGGCGTGAAGTCTTCTTCTTTCTGATGAGATGGCAACCGGCCGGATCACTCGGATCAGCTATTTCTTCCAATGCCAAGTATTTATGTTATAGTCTTCAATTCTAAGTCTTCGAGTCTTCGTAGTGATGAAATTAATGATAAAATATCTATAAAATGTGGATGACATGAAATGGAGACAGTCTTTCAAAAAAACAAAAAACGATCTCCCGGGCGTGAAGTCGCTTCCAGACCGAATTATAGAATGTCACTGTCAACTTGGTTATGAAGTCTTGTCTGTATCTATAAATCTTTTTGATGCTGTGTTTGAATCGTTCTGTTAGTTTTATTAAATAATTGATTAATTACGTCTATGACAACCATGGGCAGTGTTGAAATAGTGACTGTTATGTCGTAGCGTTTAGTGAATGTTTGTTAACGCCGTTGTAAATAGTGTCTAAATAGTTAACAATGTTTGAATATCTTGTAAATGTGGTTAAATATCAATAAAATCTTATTGGCAGTGAAATTAAATAAAAAGCAGACTTGTGCATTTAAAATTTTTGATATCGATACCCATACAAAAACAGGTATTCTCCATTCCAAAATCGAAGATTGAATTTTATCTCCGTTTTTTGATTCCGTTTCTGTCACTCTTAATTAAAAACCAAGTAATTATCGGTTGTTAACCTAACCTGCCGAGAAATTGATGATTTTGACTTGTGTCACTATTCTTGTAGGACACATTCTGTGACTTGTAATAAACGAAGACAGAACACTGTAACTCATGTTTACACTCTAAGCAAAGGATTTAAGGAACGATTAACATATTACTGTTTAATATATTTATGGTTTTTAACGATATCTATACGACGAACGTTAAATACATACTTTATAGTATATTTGGACCGAGTTTGGTATTTTGGCGAAGGTCTCGATAGTAAAGTTGCAAATACTTATTTACATTTTGAAATTAAAAGTGATAAATAAGTACAAAATGCGTATAGAGGTCCCTGTTTGTAAAAGGTGTTGTATTTGTTTACCTATGAGGTACGGTTTAATTGCCTGGGGATGTCTTAGACTGGTAAGTTAAAGCTAATTGTTTTAATAAATCCATACTTCCATACTAATATTGTAAATTCGAAAGACACTCTATCTGTCTGTTAGGCTTTCACAGCTAAACCGATTCACCGATTTTAATGAAATTTGGCATGGAGACACTTTGATTCTTAAGAAAGGTCATAGGCTACTCTTAAAGACATACACTCGGGCGGAGCCGCAAGCAAAAGCTAGTCTTACTAATAATTAAAAAGGTGAAATTTTGTGTGAATATTTGTTACTCTTTCACGTAAAAACAGCTAATAGGAACTGAATGAAATTTGGCACAGAGATAGATTACCAATACTTTTTATTCTGGAAAAATAAAGTGCTTCCGTGGAATGAGTAAGGTGCAAGAACAAAAAACGGAGAGCAAGCACCACGGGTCGCAGTTAGTAAAAAATAAAGTTCGCTAACATGTAAAAGTTTATCAGTAGCAATAATATAATTGATTTCAACACCAGGAAAATATAAATAAAAATCGGCCAAATGCGAGTCGAACTCGAACAGGAACAGTTCCGTACCATTATCTATAAATTTCGAGCCTCTACCTGTTGCCGTTATCAATATCGAGCAAAGACGAGCAAAAAATCATGTTTGTTGTATGCGAGCCCCCTCAAATATTTATTTTATTCTGTTATTTATTATTTGTTGTTATAGCCGCAACAAAAATACATCATCTCTGAAAATTTCAACTGTCTAACTATCACGGTTCATGAGACACAGCATGGTGACAGACGGACAGGCAGACGGACAGCGAAGTTAGTAATGGGGTCCCGTTTTACCGTTTTGATATGGATCCCTAAAAAGTATACAAAAGTGTTTATTACATTATTGTTCTGAGTAGTCTGAATAGTCTTAATAGAAACGACATCCACCCACACAAGGTCAATAAACAAATAACCTTTATTGTACATTCTACTCAAGTACGAACTAACGCTAATTTGTATTTCCTAGATATTAGCCGGCCTCGCCCTTGTCTATAATTCCTTTGTAATAAAAGGATTTATACAAAAACTGCAGTCTGATAAAGGCAGAGTCGCAACAGCTGAAGTCGTCGTTGTACTTTTGGCAGTTATAATAGTGATTGCTGATATTATACTAGGAATTTTATTTCTCGTTGGATGCTACAAGGTGAGTTGATTTATAGTTTTTCACCAATTTCAAAAAAACATTACAGCAAGAAGGCGAAGGGCGCCGGCATTTCCTAAGACTCACTCTGTAAAGAAATGCCGAAACAAAATAAGTAGGTAATATAAATCCCACCTAAAACATTTTCATGTAAAATGTTGCCAAGACGACTGCATATGGCTTCCCCTGTGAAAAAGATATCAGATCTAATGTAGAGCCAAGGTTCTGAATCTACACGCCCTAACTCGACCAACCCTAACTCCACAAACTTATCTTAGTAAAAATGTATGGCTTCGCCGTTTCGCTACCATACCGCCACGAAGAGGAAACGAACGCCTTTTGTGTTTGCAAATATCTAGTTTCTGAAGTAATGTGTTATACGAATATTTAGTTTGTGAAGTAACGAAACAGCCAAGCCATACATTTTTACTGAGATGTAGAGTTTATGAAGTTAGGGTTGGTAGAGTTAGGGCGTGTAGATTCAGAACCTTGGGTCTACATGACATCCAGTCGCTGTATGCGACTGCTGTGCTTGAGGTCTCGACTTCGACTCCCGGATCAGTCCAAATGTTTATATGATCTGCAAATATTTGTTTCGGAGTTTGGGTGTTTTCTATGTATTATTTACAAAAAAAGTATTTATATCAGTTGCCTAGTACCCTTAATATAAGCTCTACTTAGTTTGGGACCATATGGCGTTGTGTGTTAGATGTCCGAAATATTTATTTATATATAGCCTGATTTTCGGTAACGATTTTCATGAAATTTTGTATGCATGGGATTTCGGGGTCAATAAATCGATGTAGCTAGGATTCATTTATAGAAAACTAGCTTTCAATCAAAGTATCTCCATGGCAAATTTCATTGAAATCGGTGCAGCAGTTTGTCCGTGAAAGCAGGACAGACAGACAGAGTTACTTTCGCATTTATAATATACTAGTTGTTGCACGCGGTAACGCGGTTGCAAATAGTAGCCTATGTGTTATTCTGATGTATGAGCTATATTACTGTAAAGTTTAATCCAAATACGTTTAGTAGTTTGTGCGTGAAAGAGTAACAAACATCCATCCATCCATACTTACAAACTTTCGCGTTTATAATATTAGTAGGAAGTATGGAAGTATGGATTTACCAAACTAAATAACTCGGTCACAAGGTCACGGTATAAAACTATAGTATGTACCTGGAGTCCTTACTTCACTTTAATACTTGAGCTGTAAAATCCTTAGGTACTAACTTGCAGCCTTTTTTAATCCCTTTTTTTCAGAAAAACACCAAGTTAATCAGGAAATACTACCACCATAATATATTTTTATTGGTGATACTAGTACCGCTGTGTGTATACATGTTCGGAATATACTTAATCGATACGATTGAAGATAGTAAAATGCCGACATTGGAACGCGCTTTATATGTGATCACTGACTTTGTCGCATTATTCTCGTATGTCGGTAAGTCATCATCATCAGTCAACAGTCTTTAATAGTCCACAGCTGAACATAGGCAGAGGCCTGGCTAGCGTGGTATAGAGACCAAAAGACCCTTTCTAAGGAGAGCCTCAGAAAGGGTCTTTTGGTCTCTATACCTCCCTAGCCAGACGCGTTGGTACAAGGTTTGTTTCCAGTTTTTCTTCATTTTGCAGTGGTGTTTGTTGTCCTGGGTAGTTTGTTTCTCTAGTCGCCTCTTACGACATGTTATGAATTGGGGCAGGTGGTGATACTCGGAAGATCTTTTTAATCCCTCACCACATTGACAATATCAGTAAGTATTCTGAGTGTTTGTAATAATAGGTACATTTACTTTTTGACTGTGGTGGCGGTGGTGCAGTGGTAGTGAATGCGACTGCTGTGCTTGAAGTCTCGGGTTCAAATCCTGGGTCAGAGTTAATGTTTGTGTGATCTACAAATATTTGATTCGTAGTTTGGGTGTGAAAACTGATATAAATATGTATGTATTTACAAAAAAAGAAGTAAATACATATGTATTTATATCAGTTGTCTAGTACCCATAACACAAGCTCTGCTTAGCTTGGGACTAGATGGCGTTGTGTGTTAGATGTCTGAAATATTTATTAACAATGATTGGCGGAAAATACAGTGCATAGATACTAAAAACTGGGGTTAAAAAAATATGTCACGGATTTTTACCAAAATTACAGTAGCAAAAAATGTTCTGGATGGGGGAATAAAGGCTGACAACGCATTCAATATCAGGTGACCCATGTAAATACCATAAATACGATGGTAATGTATTCGTGTTAAACTGATGATTACATACCTTATAAAATATATATTTATCTCTGTAACGTTGATGGCTACTAAACCTACACAATAACTTTGAACAAGGAAGTTTATTTTGTATCACCTATTTTGTTATCACAAATGAAGTGCAAATCATTGTGATATACAAAATTACACTCAAAATGTACCTTGGAAGTTCTAAAATGACACTAAAGACAACTGTCACTGATATCATGCTATATTTTAAGGATTTTATGGCACCTAAAAAGCGGCATAATTTTTATGCGCACTATTTACCTTACCAAACAATCGTCGATTTTTATTGATGTTTAGTTGGTCTGGTAAAGTCTGGTTAATATTTAAAAAATAAACAAATATAATACTATATTATTAGAGATGTGCCGACTAGTCGACGACTAGTCGGTAAAGCCGACTATCCGGCAGCAATCGTAGTCGACGATTAGTCGGCGAATAGTCGGCAAAAAGCGCCGACTATTCGGCTTATTACTTTGTATGTATTTCTCAATAATATATTTGTCAATTTTTATTTTATAATCAGTTTTAGACATTTTGAAATGTAAAAGAAAGCAATCTTTCTTTTGGTAACCAGTTTCTAAAATTAATTGCTGATAACAAACATATCTGACATTTATTAAACAAAATGTTTGCTTGTAGTGTTTGCACTTTTTTCCTTTCCACCACGAGAAATAATCATTGACATTGATTACACTATGCATTAGGGTCCAATGCGACGGCTTGGCCTCTGATTTTCTAGAGGTAAACGCTGGCGTACCTCAGGGCTCCGTCCTGTCGCCCACACTGTTTCTTCTTTAGCCCACAATGTTAGCCCATGGCAACAAATAAAAAAAAACAAAAAACATCATCCACTTGTTTAAAAAACATCGGCACAAGTGATTTTCTTTTTCATTTAACTCTTCACTTCAATCAACAATAATAATAATATCTTTACACAAAAATATTTTTTAACACTAAAACACACCTCCGATTACGACCCTTACAGAAGCAAAAATGAAGAAACAAGGTTCGCAGGCGGCGTTTGCGACTGGGGCGCGAATCAGCTGTAAACGAAGAGTTACGGAAATGTCCGTAACCACGATCGGTTTTGCCGATTAGTCGGCCGACTAGTCGGCCTTTTTGGGGCCGACTAATCGGCTAGTCGGCAAAAGTAATGATCGGCCCATCTCTATATATTATTATTGACGATTTTATACTACTTTAGAAGTAAATTCCTTTGATAAAGTGTGTCAGATATGAGACTAAAGTCGAAATAGTTTAGTGTCCGACTTGAATTTGAATGGAGCGATGTAGGAATGTTTCACAAAATTTTATCGGAACCAAATAGCGATGATGCGAACGAAAGCTCTATTCCAATTCATGTCGATTGTTCTTAGACGAGTATGTTGTTCAGGATATAAATATGAAATATAATTAAAAAAAAAGGAAGTAAATTCCCTTTCAACTTATTTTCATTATAACTATGTTCTTTTCCAGCAATGCAAGTTTACGCAATACTTTTGATGAGAAGTCAGATCATCAAATTGAACAAAGGTTGTGAATATAGATTCGAAAACAGAGGGGCAGAAGCTGAAATTCCTTTGAACGTTGTTAACTCAAATGGAGGGAATTTGACAGAGATTAAGAACGATATAAAAGATGGCCATGCAATTGGAGAGACCTATGTCCAGCGTCCACCAAGTGACGTGCAATTGAAAAAGCCTATGGCCAACAGTGGACTGCGATAGACTGATGATGATGATATAAGCATAATGACTACCGTAAAACATAAAAAGATGAAAATAAATATAAAATAAGCATAAATAAATATAAAAAAATCTATTCACTCACTTTATTTATTCATTTACCTAGTTGTGCATAAGTTATAAAGTGTAAATTAAGTGGCTGTTTTCTGCATAACTCATAGTAGCGACATGACTGTTTTCTGCATAACTCTATCAAATTTATCTGTATCATCAACACCTTTTAGAAGACCACTGAGCAAATGTAAGCCTCTCTTAGTAAAGTAATATTTTAGCTCACTATACCATGCTGGCCAAACGGACTGATCTAGTGTTTGAGTCAAGTTTTCCTTTTCTTCTCGATGCTATTTTTCAACTCAGTTTCCTCCCAATTTCAACTCTTACAGCGTGAAAAGGTGGTTCTCCGTACTCTAAATCCGTCAATACTTGGATAATCTGTTTACAATCATCAACAACCCATAATGTCCCACTGCTGGGCTCGGGTCTCCTACCAGGAGAGGTTAAGGCCATACGCCCCACGCTGGCCGAGTGCGGGTTGGGGACTGGCAAAACAACGTTGTGGCTGCGTTATTTCCGTTGGCGTTCCCAACGGCTTAAAAACATCCTCCAACTAAGCTTCACGACTGTTATCCTATGATAACAACCGGAACCGACTGCTTAACGTGACCTCCGAATCACGGAAATGCTCATGGTAACATGCCACCAGCGGTCACCCACCCAGGTACTAACTGCGCCGTCGTTGCTTATCCTTGGTGATTGTTTCTAATCACCGAATGCAACTGGTCTATGAGCGCTTTTTACAATAATAAAACTGTACTATTTATCTGTACACAACGCAATAATATTTTATCACAAACCACACGGCCTGATGCTGTGAGTAATAAGTCCATACGTATTTGCAATTTAATACTTAATTAGATAAATATAGTATTTGTTTCAACAATCACAGTAAAGTTTTCAGAACAAGAGCACATTCAATTTGTTAAATCAATGTACATACTAGTGTTGTTTATATATTATAATCACTATTAATTCGTCTTTCGTTGAAGTGCAAAATGCGTACAGAAATTATCGTGTGCCAAAGATGTTGTCTGTGTATACCATTGCGGTATGGTTTGATTGTTTGGGGATATGCCAGACTGGTAAGTACAACACTTATTTTAAAATAAGGTTCCTCATTAAGTGAGCACGAATTTTACTGTCAAACACCTGACTAGATGATCAGACTAACATAACTGATTTATTCCTCTTTGTTCACCTACGTAATATCATTCGGATGAATAAAGTACACTTTTAGGTGGTTCCTCATTTCAACTTAGAAGTATTTCATCTATCCAGTAAGCAATTCGACTTAAGCGACTTGCGGTGGAATTTGTTTTAGTTGAAATTGATTCACCCAGGTGAATAAAGGGGACTTTTTATTCATCTTGTGTTCTTTTATCACCCATATTAGGTGCAATGATGAAAACTTTGTTTAATTATTTCGCCTGGGTGATAGTACATAAGAAAAATACTTTCAAGCTAAAATGAGGAAACCCATAAGTCTACTATATTTATCCGGGTGATATCACCCGGGTGAACCAAGTGGAATATGCCTCATAATTGAGTAAAATTGGTTGGATTACTTATACGAGCTCCAACTTTAGAATTATACCAGTAGTCACTGAGGAGTTTAAGTTTCGATCTCTTGGCTTTAGTATGAAGTACGAAATGTGTTGTATCACAAATACGTTACCGCTCTATGAGCTTAAGAATCACAGGAAGAGGCAGAGATGCTTTGGGGGAGCAAGTAAACAGTGATTTATATCTCGCTTTATCCAAACTGTAAACGTTTACAAATAATATAAAAATATGTATTAATTTACAGGTTTTGGCCGGTTTATTATTATTTGGCATGTCTTATACCTTGAACCGGTTTATAAATTACCCGAGGCCGGGAAGAACCGCTGACATCGTTATTGCAAGTTTGATTACTATATTACTGATCGCTGATATTATACTGGGTATAGTATTTATCATTGGATGTCATACGGTAAGCATTTTACACTGTATGTCTATAGTAGAACAAGAAAAAGTTTAACGACCCACTACGTAGAAACTTATGATACAATTTACACAGTCTATGTAACCTGGGTGATTATTAAGAATCAATTGACACCTCATTCATAAAATCAGTTCGGTTACTTTTCCTTTTGGCTTAGGTGAAGTCGGGTATCGATCGATCACATCGATCTCATTAAAAAATGAGATCAAATTTTATAAACATTATAGTTCTCTCTATCTCCTTTTCTCTATACTATAGCTTTAAGGAATATAATATTATAAAATAAAACAAATCTGAACAAAAAATTTAAACCGGTGTAAAACAGCGCCGTCACTGTGTTTCACCGAGTGAGTGAGGATACTGGAGGCCTATACCCCAACCCCTTCCCCCATCCTCCTCCCCATCCAACAAAGGTCAGCAACGTACTTGTGACGCCTCTGGTGTTGGGGTGTCCATGGGCGGCGGTAATCGCTTACCATCAGGCGATATGTCTGCTCATTCACCCCCTATTCCATTAAAAAATCTTCATCATTGGACCACCGCTTTCGCACTTACCAACGAAACACGACAATACGTATGCTGTAATTTTAGATTGGTATTCTGTGAGAGGGTTTCCGCCCCGATCGAGCCGGGCCATTCAAACTGAAATTAATGTGGCTCTGCTACCATCAAAATTAAATTAAACTTAACTGTAATGAATTAAATTTCTTTTCAGAAAAACGCTGCGTTAATAAAAAGATATTATTATCATAATTTATGTCTATTGGCTCTGTTAATACCCTTTTGCTTATACATCTGCGGTTTATCTATACATTTGATGATTAAATATAAAATGGCCTTTGCAAACTTGGCGGTGTATATGATATCAGACATAACCGGATCTATTACATATGTTGGTAAGTATTTTAGGTCTAAATAATGTTAGTCTAATATAATTTTAGTAAATCATAAGATTGTTTTAATCTAAAGAGAAAGTTGGTTAATTGAAATTAAAACTTTGGCAAAAAAGTTCTAAAATAATTTACATTTAATTACTTTATGATTTATGTGAATTATATCATCAGTAATCTTTGGAAGTGAAGTTTTTTGAAAAGGGAACAGAACTGCGTATCAGAAAGCTACGGAGCAGCGTGCACTATTTAATTTAACCAAAAGGCGCGAGCGCTTTTTAATTTGACTAATAAGTACATGTGTTATTTCATTTGACTAATAAGTGCATGCGCTATTTAATTAGATTAATAAGTGATTGCACAATTTAATTTGCCTAATAAGTTCATGCGCTATTCAATTTCACTAACAGTTGGCCGTTAAGATAGTTTGGTGATGTCCTTAAATCTGTGTTTTTTTTTAAATTTAATAATTTAACATTGTTTCAGTAATACAAATTTATGTGACTCTACTAGTAAGAAGTCAGTTTATTAAACTTAACAGTGGATGTCAATTTAGATTTGAAAATAAAGTGACTGAGGCTGAATGCTCTATGAATATTAATAAGATGGCTGGTGAAAAGAGTGAAGACTGCAAAACGACGATAGATGACTATGATGAAATAGGCAATTTTGTTTAAACATTATTTATACCTATTATGAATCGAAGAGCTCACCATGACCGAAATCGGTGGGCAGCAGTATTGGCAGCAGCAATGACAATGTTTTGTACCTAAATACCTACGCGTTTTTTTTAGTTTATGTGAGTAAAAATAGATATTAAACAACATTATTATTTACAAAAAGTGCTCAAAAATGTTCTGTTTACTTGAAGTTTCTAAATTAAGTGGCGTTAGGTCTGTAATTTGGGTAGGAGTTTTTAAAATAATAAAATTAACATTTAAATTACTTCGGTGCAACTACAATATAAGGAATTGTATTTTTTTTACACCTAGACAATACAGTATTGAAAGTGGGAGAAAGTAAATTCATTAAACCCGATCCCCGATCCTGCAAAATAATCTTACCTCATGTGTCTGCACTACTGTGGCATATTCCTTAGAACTGTATTCAATTTACGCCCGTACTTTATGTGATATATTCCCAAGATTAAACATGTGGAAAACTATTAATAATGCAAACTGTGTGATATAGACTGCATTTCAAATTCACAATAGAACAGAAAATCCATTGCCGCAGTAATGATTTTAATTGAAAGTAAGGAGAGTTGCACTGGGATTTTTGGGCTTCGCTCGGTAGCACCAGAGTGTCTGCCGCTGGTTATCTATGATCTTTTATAAAATGCAGCAATTTCTTCACAAGCGCTTTTTCCAAACAGCATAATTCCCTCTGATTAGCCATTTTGTTGAAAAGGGCTTTTTTCAAGTATATTTCTAGAAATAAAACTCAAATAGAGAACTCGTATGGTGGAAGTGGGCATGTGTAACTGATTCAAGAGAAGATAATGCATATACGGCTGTTGTAGAGGGCCTTGGTGAAGGTCTATGTCACGGTCTTTTACCACGCTTCGGCATGAATGGGCTGGCTCGACCGGAGTGATACCACGGCCTCACAGAAAACCGCTGTGAAATAGTGCTTGTGCTGTGTTTTACCGAGCGAGTGAGGATACCGGAGGCCCATACCCCAACCCCTTCCTCCTATCTCGCTCCCCCCATCCCCGAAATGCCGGCAACGCACTAGTGATGTTTCTGGTGTTGCAGGTGTCCATGGGCGGCGGTAATCGCTTACCATCAGGCGATACGTATGCTCGTTTGCCCGCCCATTCCATAAAAAAAAAACAGTGGACGTCTTTCGGCTCAGATTATGAATGCATATGCAGGTCTCTATCTAAATTTCACACAGCTGACTAACGATCAGAAGTGAATGTGAAAGTAAGTGTGTGTAGTAGGAATGGATTCCCTGCAACAATCATCTTCTTAACCTTTATTATTCCCAAGATTATTTGAGGTCAGCTAGATAGCTAGTTCAATCGATTTAACCTAAATGTAAATTTTTCCATGGAGCGACTGGCTTTGAACCTCCACCACCATGAGGGCCAACTCCTTATAAAGAACTTTGCAGAACTCTTGGAGGGTCTGGACCTCACATTTACGAATTAGAGTTAGTCGAATTTTTTTAGTCACTGATTTTTATAATTCAACTAGTGGTTGCCCGCGGCTCCGCCAGCGTATATGTCGGTTATCGCCATCGAGATACTGTATGGTTATCGCGGCAAATAGTAGCCTATGTGTTATTCTGATGTATAAGCTATATTACTGTAAAGTTTTATCCAAATCCGTTCAGTAGTTTTTGCGTGAAAGAGTAACAAACATCCATCCATACTTACAAACTTTCGCGTTTATAATATTAGTATAGATCTTATGTAAATTCTTTGGGTATATAATATTTACATTGGTAATCATTAAAGCTAGTCAATGTTAAATTGGTAATAATATTCGGCCGGTTACTAGACGAAGAGAAGGCTTTTTGGGGACATAATTCTTTCAATTTCAAACCATTTTTCTCATAACGGGTATCAATGCAGTTTGATTCATATTTCTCGAAATGGGAAACAACACTCTAGGGATTGATTATGTAGTATTATTTTAATACGTAATTAAAGATTAGCGTGACCGCCCCTTTATGATAAAATCATTGTTAATACCTACACTCTTCAGTTATGTAACCAGATTTAAAGGGGCGTTTTGTTATTGAATATTTTCTATTGTTTACAGTATAGTAGTAATATTTATGAAAGCATGGCTGTACTTAAGTGGTTATTTTGAAAATTATAATGATTAACATTACGATAATTATCATGGTACGTGAATCTATACTATATATAATATTATAAAGCTGAAGAGTTTGTTTGTTTGTTTGTTGGAACGCGCTATTCTCAGAAACTACTGGTCCGATTTGAAAAATTCTTTCAGTTTGGCTATTCCATAAAAAAAAATTAAGTACAATTGTTAACCTTTAAGTATGGACGTCATTTTTTTAACACTACTGGGGACGTGGAGTCTCACAGGCTCCTATATGCACATGTTTTTTTTTAGGGAATTTGATATAAGATCACTTTAAAACTGATTGGATATTAAAGTTATGGGATTTAGCTATAAAATACCGTGCTTGAATAATCAACTTTTATTAGAATCTTCAATATTCTCCTTATTGTGAAACTGATACGAAGCTAACAACAACTCACTCACTTCTTGTTCGAAAGACGGATCTCCTGCACGAAAAGCTTTTTCGGGCCCTAAACAGAACTCGTAGATGGTCCTTTTGATTTAGAACAACCGGCTTTAATGTTTTTTGTCATATTGTACTACAAATCTGAAATAAACATTATCGCCCTTATAAAATATATCATAGGGCAACAATTGAAGTGTAGCCTAACAGGCTCCGGTCAATAGTTTTGATGGTCATTACTTACGTGATATTCATCGGAAGACGCAACCTACTCCCTCGTTGGTAGTTTTACAACTAAAGCAAAACCTACTGAGCCTCTCAATCGAGGGGAATGAGGGAAATTAGGTGAAACTAGGAAAACGAAAACATCGAGTAGCCTGTGAGACTCCACGTCCATACTTAAAGGTTAAACATAGTAGGCATTGCTATTCGCTTATTGTTTTTACTCTAATTACACTAAATAAAGCTTAATATCATCGAATCACTCAGGGATTTCCATCAATATTCCAGGAAACATAGCTTGTGATCAACATGTATAATGACTACCTATTTAGCGCTGCGATCTTTAAGGCTTCAACACACAGTAATGTAGCTGGTAGAAAGTCCTGAAGTTGAGTTTCCTTGGATAGAAAATAAATACCTCTGTGCAACAGAAACATAGGAATAGTTAAGAGCAGAAATTTGGGTCACTAATATACCTCACTTACTTGTCTAAAATGTTTAATAAAACTTACGAATTTTTAAGAAAAAGATTACATTAAGATTTTGGCATCTGAAGTTCTGGAGTAGCGACCACGTAACGGTAGACGGAGCGCAGGTAGGCCCCCAATACAAGGTGTTCCGACGCCCTGGTGAATGTCGCGACAAGCCGTTGGATGCGGGCAGCACAGTACCAATTATAGTGGAGAATCTTGGGGGAGGCCTATGTCCAGCCGTGGACAACGTTCAGCTGAGATGAAGATGAATCAAGACGCTTGATTGTTATTTCACAATGCATACATCTCCAATATTTTGTTTTGACGTTGGTCCCTGTCCCTGTCATACAGAAATGATCTATAGATCGGAAATTCCTTTTTAATCATAGAAATTATATCAAAATAAATACGTTTATTTACCAACTAAGATGACATAAACAATAAGAATTCCCAGTACGTGATCTGTGTATATTATTTTACCCGTGACACTAACTTTTAAGTACCTAGTGTTTTTGTTTACTACTTTCAAGTAATAGATTACTAAGAAATAACAATTTATCGCTGAGATTGTATGTCAAATAAATTATGTGTACAACATATATATGCTTAGTCTGGCCACAAATACTGTTACAATTAAAACCAAACAAAATTTAACTTTTGAATTTGGAATCTGTCATTTTTATACGATTGTTCATTTGTTGATTTTTCACGATTTGTTTTTTCTTAATCTCGTCCCAAAATATTGTAAAATATTTTGTGATATTAAAATGGAGTGGGTTATAAATAATACCGAATCGCTGTGATTGCATTACTTAACGTAGGTAAATACATTTTTTTCAATCCTCCATACGCTTGGTATTAGTCAAATATTTGTGTTCAGGGCTATTGATAGGTCCCTACAATGAAACCTCCTCTGTTTGTGACAGAAAAAGATGGCCGTCCGCGTAATGATCGTACGAAAAAGGCGATCAAAGCAGTAAGGGAAAGAATTTGAAGAAATCCTGTCCGAAACCAAAAGATTTTATGTCGGGAGATGAAGGTAGCACCTAGAACTATGTCACGTATTTTAAAAGATGGAGAAGAGAGAATATTAGTACTTGCAGCCCATAAGACACGCACTGGTCTTAACTGATAATTTAAAAAAGAATAGGGTGGTAAAATCAAAACGAGGTCGCAGAAAATTTTTGTTTACGGATGAACTTTTTTTTTCAATTGAACAATATTTTAACAAACAAAATTACCGTTTTTATGCTGATGATATAGCACTAAAGAAGCTTCCCAATTAGTCTGTTGACTAATTGGGAAGCTTCTTTAGTGCTTTAGTCTTTAGTGTTTTAGTACAACGTGGGCATTATCATTCATCATTATTTATCATCATTCATATCATTCAGTGATGGTTTGGTGGGATGTTGGCTATGAAGGAGTGACTAAACCATATTTTTGTGAAAAAGATATCAAAACATCGGCACAAGTGTATGAAGATACCATTCTTGAGAAGGTAGTTAAGCCCCTTAACAACACCATGTTCAATAACTAAGAATGGTCCTTTCAGCAAGACTCGGCGCCGGATCATAATGCTCGATCCACTCAATCTTGGTGAGAAACGAACGTTCCGGACTTCATCAGAGCTGTCATCGAGTCCTGATCTTAATTCACTGAATTATGATTTCTGATCAGTTTTAGAGAGTAAGGCTTGTTCTAAATACTATGATAATTTGGAGTCCATAAAACAATCCATACGATTCTCAGTGAAGAATTTTCCCATGCAATGAATGCGTGCTACTATAGATAACTCGCCTTAACGTTTAAAGGAATGTATTGCAGCCAATGGAGCCCACTTCGAATAAGCTTTTTATATTTTAATGGTTTTATACTAATGTATTAAACTAACACACTGTAATAACACGTATATACATAAATATATGTCGGAGACACAAGAATAAACGAGAACATGAATGACAGATACAGCCAATCTGGACCAAAGCCAAATACTAATCACTACTAAACGGATACGAATCAACCTAACACCATCAGCAACCCCCACGAGGGGGTTGGGGCAACGCTCACTCCACCGCGGTGCCCTGTGGAATTCGCCACCTAGGCTAGTAATTCCCCCACTGGTAAATATAGCCTCGTACACACGATATAAAACACAGAGATACCGACTCATGGAACCGTTCGATAGTGACAAATGTTTGTAACACTTTTATTATTCGGATACCCTCATTCATTACGTAACATTTATTACTAAATGTTACGTACAATAAAAAAATGATTTTCTTTGAACAATATTTATGGCAAAACTAAATAATGTATAAATAGTAGAAATCTGTTTAAAATATAACTGAGTGTGTTGAGTGAAACTAAGGTGTATTGGAAAATATAGACCTACAAGTGACTGTTTTTAATGGAATCTGAAACACAGAATATCTAAAGAGGTTTATATCAGATTAAATATTTAAAAAAGAAACAATTTTATATGAAGATTTTTCGGCCCAAAATATTAGTTAGGTAAGTGTTTTTTAAACATTTTGCTATTTATTTACAGATTTTATATATGGTTGGTTCACAGACATTAGTAAACTTTTTCTTTTCTTTTGATGAAATGGGAACCAGCCGGCTCAGCTATTTATGCCAATGTCAAGTATTTTAAGTCTTCAATTCTAAAGTCTTCGAATCTTCAAGTGCTCGTCGTGATGAAATTAATGATAACCAATTTGGAAAAGATGTTATGGGGACCTGAGTTCCCTTAAAAAAGTAAAAAACACGTTATGCGCTTTCATTTGAGACCCCACTCGATGATATTTTTGCAGACATTCGGTTATTCTTCCCCACTTTCACCCCCATAACTTTTAAACGACTCAACCGATTTTCATGAAACATGTCTAAGAACACTCGCACGTAACTCACCTTTTATACAAAAAAAACTAAATTGAAATCGCTTTATCCGTTCGCGAGCTACGGTGCCACGGACAGACAGACAGACAGACAGACACGTCATACTTATAACACCCCTCTTTTTGCATCGGGGGGTTAAAAATAAAATCTATATTCCGCGAATTATTCCACAGATTCAAATGAACAGAATGCGTATCCAAATTCCAACGTGTCAAAGATGTTGTTTATGTTTACCATTGAGGTATGGCTTAATATCATATGGATATTTAAGACTGGTAAGTAAAACAGAGGAACCATAGTTTGGTTCAAAACTTAAACTAAGGTTACGGTAACGATTTAAAAAAACTAAACAAACACACTTTTATAAATATACCAAACTAAAAAGTAGAAACTAAATTATAGTATAAAATACTAAAATACACGCTTTAATAGCAATCGAACTAAAAAGTAGAAAATAATTTTAATGTAAAAAGCGTGGGGTGCTTTCTGAAAATATTATATAATGTTGATCAGTTCAAATTTTAGATATTTTTTGTCAACATTACATTGCCATTGATGTGATGACGGATTAAGAACACAGAGTGTCACCAACCCTATTCACCCCTTGATTGTCGTAAGGAGCGATTGAGGTAGCAAACTAAACAGGCCCTCTTAAAAGGCCGGCAACGCACTTGTGACGCCTCTGGTGTTGCGGGTGTCCATGGGCGTATCAGGCGATGCGTGTGCTTGTTTGCCCCGTGTAGAATAATAATCACAAATTTTAACAAAAAAAACTGATTTAAATCTGGACCAAATTGAAATGGAACCACAAGGTAAGCACCAGCTTTCAATTAAAAAAAGAAAAATCAAAATCGGTTCACCCAGTCGAAAGTTATGAGGTAAGAAAGATAATAAAAACAGACGAATTTTATTGAGAACCAAGAATTGAGAAGAAAAAAAAACCAATAAAAGAAAACGTGAGTTTTGCACATTCACGAAATCAAATAATTTCACTTTCAGATGCTAGCTAGTATGATACTGTTCTTCACATCGCTAAGTCTAAACAGATGTCTAACACATGAAATGTACAGGATATACAATGTTACTACATCAGATATAATACTCCGAAGTATCGTAATCACAATGGTCGTTGCTGACATTATATTGGGAGTAATATTTATTATTTCATGCCATAAGGTAGGGTTCAGTAAGTTTTTCAGAAGGTTTATTCCCAGCAGTATATTGTAGTCAGTTCCACATTAAACTTTTGCAACCTATCAATTTCATACATGGAACTAGTGGGAAAGGTATTCTCCCAGTAGTTCCATGAATCAAGTTCCACATGGAACTGACACTTAAAATACTATTTTATCCTATTCGTTTCGTGTTATTTTATACTAGTTTAACAAATAGGTTACTATTTGTGCTGTATTATAGCCCATTACGCCTCTTTGTCCTCCTCCATTACTACGAGTATACCTCGACTCGATACTGTAATCGATGTTCATCTATCTATATCTTATATTATCGTTTCTGTTTCAGAAACATGTCAAGTGGATGTCAAAGTATTATGTCTACAATCTAGTTCTGTTGTCTTTATTTCTACCATTGAATTTATACTTTATATATTCAACTGCATACCCCATATTATTATATGAAAGAGAACAACCATTTTCTTTAATATTCTCATTTGTACTGTCGGACATATTCTCACTGTCTGCTTATAATGGTAAGTAGTTATTTTTACCCGACTACGGCAAATAAATATGCTATGTTTGGTATCATTCGAAAGGGCGTTACTTGTACATTTCAAAATATGTATATTATTAGCATTTTATCGTGACTTTGTCCGTATTTATTCGATAATTGTGATATTTCTATGGTACCTATTTTATTTTTTTAAAAGACAACTCCCGCACTAGGAATAAATCCTGTGTCGCGGGGGACTTTACAACATACATGAAACGGACACAAATAACACCCAGACTCAGAACAACAATTTGTGGATCACACAAAGTGTTGTTCTACGTGGGATTTGAACCCACGACACTTGGCGAAGTAGGAAACGCCGTGGTGACCGTTAAACCACTAGGCCAAAAGTGCAGTCAAATATAGTTTAAAATATAGTTTGCAGAGAAATTAATATTATAGAGACATTAAAACATTTTAAAAAAAAAAGTAAAAATCGGTTCATAAACGACGGAGCTATCCGTGAACATACATAAAAAAGTCTATATATATACGGTTGAATTGAGAACCTCCTCCTTTTTTGAAGTCGGTTAAAAACTAAAACTCAACTACGACAAGAAACGACACTGAAAAAGTATGAAACAAGTTTCAAAAGCCGTAGTCACGCGTTGTTAATGTGCTATGGTACATTTCGACGTAACGTGTGACTACGACTTTTGAAACATGTTTCATACTTTTTCAGCGTCGTTTTTTGTCGTAGTTGGGTTTTAGTTTTTACTTTTTGCATTTTGGTTGTGTATCGCTAGGAGAGGTGTGCCCCGCGGTGTTACCCGTGGTACTACAGTAGCCCCGGGTAACCACCGTAGGGCGAAGTTAGTTTTAAAAAAGTAGCTTAAGTTATTCCTTATATCATCAGCTATCTGCCAGTGAAAGTTCCGTCAAGATCAGTCCAGCCGGGATTTAGACTCAGAGATTAGCCGGAACAAACAGACAGACGGAAAAAAACAAAAAAAAAATTGATAAAACCGTGTATACATTTATATGCATTTAGTGAAAAGCGGTTATTTTAATATTGCAAACAGACATTCCAATTTTATTTTTTTGTTTAGGTAGATATTTGTATAGAAGATGTAGGTTTCTAGCTTATTTATATGTTTACTTTTATCATTCTACTGTTGGTCTAGCTAGTGGTTCTATTCCCACGAACATGGCTCTCACACACACTCGTGTTAAAGGTGGTTGCACAACAGTATTACACTAATAGGCGGTCCACACTACAACGATTAAATTTCCGTCCACATGTACGATAAAACTGCACAGTTAAATCGCTACGATATATCGTTGTAGTGTGGACCGCCTATAGATGAGGTCCGAACCTGTAACCAGTTGGTCGCAGACTCGCAGTGGACCGCAATAGCAATTACGTAGTGCGTTGTTTAATTATTAATCTATGTTAAATACTGAATATACATAAATGTTTATTTAAAATCCACAAATTGTCGGTATCTTCTCATTAAAATCAATTTTTAACTTATAGTAACACCGAAACTAGTACCAATATACCTTGAAGTTGAATTCAAAATAATTCAAATGCTGAACCGTCACTATATATTTCGCTATCAGGAACTTTATAACTGGACATCTTTACATTTTAATTTAATAATATTAAGACAAAATTTCTGTCTTAATTGTTTATTTTTTTCATTTTTCTTTCTTTTTACAGTACTACAAATTTATGCCGTGCTTTTAATGAGAAGTGAGATCATTAAATTAAAGAACAACTGCGAATTTAGATTTGAAAACATAGCGGCAGAAGCTGAATGCTCGTTGCGTATCGATAACTGTATTGGACAGAAAGAGAGGGAAGATAAGAGAAGAATAGAAAACAATGGCGTAATAAAAGCAGAAGTTTAAACAGAAGAATTACCATAGATGTATATTAAGGTGATCCATATGCATAGATATGTGTATAGGAAAACGTTTCGTTAACTTAATGTACAAAGCAAAATTCAATTTTCAAACGTAGCGACGTAGAGAAAAATACATCTTTCAAACTGTTTCATTGGTTTTATTCGATACTTGTTTGCTTTGCTGATTTTCTTTGGCACACAGAAATGATCCTTAGATCAGAAATTCCATTTTAACATAGGAATTATATCAAACTAAATATGTTTATTTAGCAAGTAATATGACATAAACAATTATACTTCCCAGTAAGTAATCTGTATGTTATTTTACCCGCGATATTAACTTTTAAGTAGTGTTTTTGTTTACAATTCTCAAGTAATAGATAAGTAAGAATTTATCGGTGACATTTTAGGTCAAATAAATTATGTGCACAATATTATATATATCATAAAATTAGAAGGAATACGTTCAGTAAATAACTGGCTGTGGTAACTAAAAATAATGTGTATAATTTTATTAAAGGATTATTTCAAAAATTACTACAAACAAAACTACAAGTTCATTCTGAGATACAGAATATGTAAAGAGGCTTAAACCAGATTAAACATTTAAAATAGAAGTAGTTTACCTATATGGTGTTTTTAGCTTGAAAAATTGAGTAGGTAAGTGTGTTTTTAAGTGTTTGCCCGACACGGCATATCTTCACTATCCCAGCTACGTACTTGAGGAGCGCTACCTCGTTAAGTCTGGGGTGTGTCTTTTTGTCAAGGCAGATGTTTGTTGTCGCCGTTTACGCTGCATTGAGGACCCATCTTTCTCTACCCTTTGACTCCACGTGGATTTTGGCTCTATGAGCTGAATCTACGTATGCCTATATCGATCCCATTCTGGAGACTCTGATACAACTCGCCTATATATCTGTTAGAATAGAATACTATATTGCCTATACTGTCGTCAGCGCAACGACCCGTCCCTGGTTCTATCGCAAGTGCACCCACGCTGTTGCAGAAAAGCAATCGGCTCACCGCGCTCATGGTGACCCAGACGTTGATCGACTAAAAGCAGCGTTTAACAAAGCCACTAGGGAATGTAAGAGGACTCGCTATTAAAGCCAGCGGTAACCCAGCGGTGTTCAACTCATCACTCCTTAGTAAATGATCGTTAGTATGGTTTTACACCGAATCGATCCACGGGTGATCTTCTAGCCTACTCGTACGTCACAAACCTTTGGGGTGAGGCTATTGACAAACATGGGGAGTCCTTGTCCATCAGCCTCAACATGCCTTCAATAAGGCTTGGCACCGTTCGCTTCTCTCCAAAAATCTCTGTAACTGGGTTGCCGCATTCCTGCACTAGCGCCCCATTAGGATTCTTTGCGACGGCGTGGCTTCCGATTTTCAGCAGATAATCGTTGGTGTACCTCAGGGCTCCGTCCTGTTGCCCACACTGTTTCTTCTGCATTTCAATGACATGTTAACCCTTGGCAACATTCATTGTTATGCAGGCGAAAGCACAGTTCATTTTGACGGGCGACATTTTGTACACCCTACAGCCAAGCTAGCAGATATTGAAGAAACACGATAGGAGCAAGTCGCTCAATTCGACCATGGTCTGGGCCGCATTTGTCAAGGGGGCTGTGAGAATCTGGTCGAGTTCAACGCCAAGAAAACACATATGTGCGCGCTCTCTACCAAAAAGTCTTCATTTCGTCCCTTTCCCACTTTTTAGTACACTCAACTGCCGCTTCAAGGTAACGTCGATATCCTGGGTATGGATATCTGCCGAGATTTTAACCCTCGCGTTGAGAGCATCACTAAGGCGGGCCTCGCGGAAGCTAGGCATACGGTGGAACAAGATGAGACGGTTCTTCTCGCCCGAGCACCTGTCTCTTCTTTATAAGACACACGCTTGCTCCTACGTGGAGTACTATTCTCACCTTTGCGATGGATCCGCACAGTACTTGCTGGATGCTCTAGATCGATTGCAGCGGCGAGCGTTTCGCATTATCCACAGTCCTGAAGCTACCGAGTCCCTTGAGCCAATGCAGTTGCGGAGAGATGTCGCCTCTATAGCAGTCCTCTTTCGCTTTTATTATGGAGAGTATTCTGACGAGCTTTTCCACCACCACCCACCACCCGCCGGTGGTCCCACCTTCTCCCTTCCTCTACACGACACGACGTGTTGGTTTTGAAAGTCACCCTTTTTCGAGTAGCCGACATATTATTATGCTCTCGATACGATACGATCAGTTAGAACCTGGAACTCATTACCAGCGCACGTGTTCCTTGCCACTATCATCTCGGGTCCTTTAAACGGGGCGTGAACTGGTTTTAGCTATTTAGGAAAATATTATCTAAGTAAATAAGAGAGGAAAACATTTATTTAGGTCAAAATTAAAACTAAAAAAAGAAAGTTGAAACATGAAGATTCGTAAAAAAGAGGCGCTCCATAGGTTTCGCACACAGGCGCTACTGGGGGTCGGCGCGGCCCTGTAGTAGACGTTAGTCTTCAAGAGAAACTCAATGATTTGTTAAATTTTGTCCAAAAGTAAAAATGGTATAAATTAACTTTATACTGTTAATTTATTCATTTTCTTAGCCTTTATTATTTACAAGATTTGGGGTCGGCTACTAGTTGAACCGGTTGACTGAATTCGAAGGTTGAACTAGTTGTCAGTATGTCCTTAGGGCCGTTACCGAAGAGGCGGTGAGCTGTGGCGGCGTGGTGTTGGCGGTGTCCTTGGACATCGCCAACGCCTTTAATAGTCTGCCATTTAGCTGCATCATGGAAGCACTCCACTACCACGGGGTGCCAGAGTACCTGAGGCGGCTAGTGGCAGACTATTTAGAGGAGCGTACCGTCGTGTACGAGGACCGAGAGGGCGTCTTGAGACGGCGACCCATGTCGTGCGGCGTTCCGTAGGAGTCTGTCCTTGGACCACTCCTGTGGACCGTGGGATACGACTGGGTCTTACGATACGTGGGATACGTCTTCCCCCCGGGCTGGGCGTAATTTGTTACGCCCATGACACTCTTGTCACAGCCCGGGGGGCGAACTTCCAAGTGGCGGCGCGCCTGGCCACCTGGGGTGTTTGTCTGATAGTCGGGCGCATCGAGGCGCTGGGCTTACGGGTGGCCCTGGATAAGACGGAGGCCCTGTTATTTCATGGGCCCCGTCGTGGCCCGCCCCCCGGCGCCTCCATAGAGGTCAACTCGGTCCTCGTACCGGTTCGGGCCCAGATGAGGTATCTGGGCCTGACCCTCGACGGTAGGTGGGTCTTCGACGGTCACTTCCGACAGCTTGGTCCAAAGCTGGTCGACGCTGCCTCCGCCCTTGGGTGACTCTTGCCCAACTTGGGTGGAGCCAGCCTCGCAACGCGACACCTCTACACGGGGGTGGTCCGGTCGATGGCGCTGTATGGCACACCGGTGTGTGTAGCGGCTCTGACCGCCCTAAATAAGGCGCACCTCTGGCGGTCTCAGAGGTATTGGCGGTCAGAACCATACGCGGATACCGCACGGTGTCGACCGAGGCAGCGTGTGCCTTGGCCGGGACACCCTCGTGGGATTTGGAGGCGGAAGTGCTCGCCGAAGTTAATCGACGGGTGGCTGAATATCGAGCGAAGTATGGCTATCGCCCTCCGCCCGAAGAGGTACGCGAGTGGCGTAAAGCCGCCCGTCGAGCCACGATGGCTAGGTGGTCGTTCCGGCTGGAGACTCCACGTACTGGCTTTGCCACCGTGGAGGCTCTCCAGCCGGTCATCCTCGACTGGGCAGGGCGGCAGCACGGGACCCTTTCCTTCCGACTGACTCAGGTCCTTTCCGGACACGGTTGCTTCGGGGAGTACCTGCACTCGGTCGCCAGGAGGGAATTGAGTCCCGCCTGCCACCACTGCGACTGTAGTGAGGACTCGGCCCAGCATATGCTGGCGGTTTGCCCCGCTTGGACGCCGCAGCGCCGGGCCCTCACTGCAGTCATCGGAGGAGATCTCTCGCTACCGGCTGTCATACGCTCCATGGCCGGTAGCGACAGCAGTTTTACCGCGGTCGCAGCCTTCTGCGAAATTACGTCTTCGCAGAAGGCTGGCGAAAGAGATGGTGGAAAAGGCCCGGGAGGACGATGTCCACTTGGACCCAATCCGCCACCGGCGAACCGGGTGGCGGAGGCGTGCCTACCAGCGCCTCATGCCGCCCTGAGTGTGGCCGCGGATGGTCGGGACGGGTTTTCCCCTCCATCCGCTCTAGTGGCCACCCGCGAGGGGGTGACAGGTACGCGTGTGCCTAATTGAGAGTCCATCAGGTGACGGTTCCCGCTTCTGTGCGGGCAGGCGCTGGGAGGGATGTAGATGTATTATGGTCGGTATACACTACTACGATTTATCGTTGCGATGTGACTGCACAGTTCGACTGTATAGTTATCGTACGTCCATAGAGCGTCCACACGTCAACGATATCTGCATCGATCGTCAGTTCTCTGCAGAAGCTCAGACTATAAACATGTCGTCCGCGATGGAAGGCGATGACGCGCTTGCGATAACATGGCTTAATTTGACTGCCTCGGTGGCGCAGTGGTAGCGTATGCGATTGCTGTGCTTAAGGTCTCGGGTTCGATTCCCGGGTCGGACCAAATGTTTGTATGATTTGCAAATATTTGTTTCGGAGTTTGGGTGTTTTCTATGTGTAATATTTATCTATTTACAGAAAATAGTATACATGTATTTGTATCAGTTGTCTAGTACCCATAATACAAGCGCTGCTTAGTTTGAGACTAGATGGCGTTGTGTGTTAGATTTCCGAAATGTTTATTTATTTGTACAACAAGTAAAATTTTAACAAAAAAAAAACGACTTCAAGGTTCAACTCGATTTCCCTGGATGCCATCATCAGATCTTAATGTCCTTATCATGGTACTACCGTTGGGATGTCTCCTTTCCATTAATAAAAGAATCATCAAAATCGGTTCATAAACGACGAAGTTATCCGCGAACATACATAAAAAAATACGGTCAAATTGAGAACCTCGTCCTTTTTTTAAGTCGTTTAAAAAGAGAAGAAAATCACATAGTGTGTGGTGTAAGGAGTGGCTTCTTAAAAGAAGGTCATACTTCTATAACATACAAATAAATAAAATTGGAATGTCTGTTTGTAATATTAAAATAACCGCTTTTTGCTAAATGCATATTATGTATGTATACAGGGTACATATATTATACCAAAATAACATTTACAATTTTTGTCTGTGGGTCTGTCTCTTAGTTCCAGCTAATCTCTGGAACGGCTGGACCGATTTTGATGGGACTTTCACTGATAGGTAGCTGATAATATAAGGAGTAACTTAGGCTAACTTACTTTTCTTAGACTAACTTCGCCCCGCGGCGTTTACCAGCAGTACGACAATGACCGCGGGTAATACCGCGGGGTTCAGCTAGTCTCACGTAAATTTATTAAATAAATAATAAATAAATATTTCGGACATCTAACACACAACACCATCTAGTCCCAAACTAAGCAGAACTTATATTATGGGTTAATAGACAACTGATACAAATACATATATACTTTTTTTTTTGTAAATTCATTCATATTGGACATAGAAAACACCCAAACTCCGAAACAAGTATTTGCAGATCATACAAACATTTTGTCCGACCCGGGAATCGAACCCGAGACCCCAAGCACAGCAGTCGCATACGCTACCGCTGCGCCACCGAGACAGTCTGAATGAAATAAGTTGACTGACGTGCGCGGATGCGTCCGCTTACAGCAAGATTTGTGAACGAACTGAGCGATCGCACCGACTTCCGTCCACACGCTAGCGATAACTGCACAGACGAACTGTGCAGTTAAATCGACAACGATTTATCGAATGACTTTTGCTCATGCCTCCGATCGTTTGCACCAACCAAAAAATCTGAGCCAATTTCCGTCCACACGTACGATAAAACTGCACAAACGAACTGCACAGTTCAATCGCTACGATATATCGCTGTAGTGTGGACCGCCTATTAATAACAGCAGTTCCCGGTTCCCTCCCGAGTCCCGTCTCAGGCGCAGAGTGGCACACCGTGTGGTTTTAGTCGGTTCGAGTCCGACACACCGCCCCGCCGCAAACCCTGGTGGGGTGACGGTCCGAAGACATTTCCACATGTAAAAAAAAAAAAGTTGTCAGTATATGTAAGGACACTGTCTTCCCAATAACGATTGCCATAGATGTTCATGACAACTGCCTCGTTGGTCTCGCGGTCGGCGTGTGCGACTGTTGATCATGAGGTCTCGGGTTCGATTCCCGGGTCGGACTAAATGTTTGTATGATCTACAAATATTTGTTTCGGAGTTTGGGTGTTTTCTATGTATAATATGTATGTATTTACAAAAAAAAAAAGAAAGTATTTATGTATTTGTATCAGTTGTCTAGTACCCATAACACAAGCTCTGCTTAGCTTGGGACTAGATGGCGTTGTGTGTTAAGATGTCCGAAATATTTATTTATTTATTTATATTAATCCAAGGTAGTAGAGCCACGCTGATTTCAGCACGAACGGGCCGGCTCGACCGGGGCGGTACTACCCTCGCACAGAAAATCAACGTAAAATGACAGCGTGCTGTCGTGTTTCGTTGGTGAGTGCGAGACCGGAGGCCCAATTAGTCTAGTCAACAAGTTCCAAACTTGTTGACTAGACTAAAAGATGCAGCAGCATCACTAGGCCGCCATGGTGTGGGTTGCCATGCTGCATTGTCTGCATTCGCAGTGAGCATGGTGACCACCACTCTTGGATTCTGCTTATGCTTTCCATCAGGCAGAGTAGAGTCATTTTGGCGGGCCAAACATAAAAAAAAAAAAAAAAAAATTTAAACCGGGACTGGCGGCTTAACTTGCTCTACGAGTACGAGGTACGGGTGGGAAACACCGCCATCTTCCATACTCCGGGTTGCTATTAAGAATTTCTTGTAAGAAAAACCCAACAGCAGTCCGACCCGGGAATCGAATCCGAGACCTCTTGATCTGCAGTTGCTTACGCTAACCACTAGGCAATGAGGCAGTCCATATACTCTTAATTTTTTGGCTGATTCAATTAATTATAACTAAATCAGAATTAACAAGCAAAAGTGGGGTACAATATAGATAGAGAATGAACAGAGAAATCTCAATATACCGTCATAGTAGGGTTCACCATGTTGCATTGCTGCACTGTCTGCATTTGCAATGAATGTGGTGACCACCACTCTTGGTAGAACACTCTTTATTTGCACACCATATTACAGAGAGAGTGTGTAAAATATAAGTGTAGGTATAACATAAAAATACAAGAGAACATATAAACTAATATTATAAACGCGGAAGTTTGTAAGTATGGATGGATGGAGGAATGGATGAATGTTTGTTACTCTTTCACGCCAAAATTACTGAACGGATTTGGATGAAACCTTACAGTAATATAGCTTATCTATACTAATATTATAAACGCGAAAGTATGGATGGATGGATGGATGTTTGTTACTCTTTCACGCAAAAACTATTGAACGGATTTGGATGAAACTTTACAGTAATATATAGCTATACAGCTTATACATCAGAATAACACAGAGGCTACTATTTGCCGCGATAACCGACATATACGCGGGCGGAGCCGCGGGCAACCACTAGTATATCTATAATTTAAATGTTTTTTCTATTCTATCCACAGATTCAAAAGAACAAAATGGGTATCGAAATTCCAACATGTCAAAGGTGTTGTTTATGTTTACCATTGAGGTATGGTTTAATAACCTATGGATATTGTAGACTGGTAAGTAAAGGATCTATTTTTGACCGACTTCAAAAAAGGAGAAGGTTCTCAATTCGATTTTATATATTTTTACTGCACATTCACGAAATCAAATAATTTAACTTTTCAGATGCTAGCGAGTTTTATACTGTTCGGCGCATCGCTAAGTCTACACGGGTGTCTACGAATAACAGACGATGAAAAGATTAAATTCAATGTTACTACATCAGATATAATACTCCGAAGTATCGTAGTCACAATGGTCGTTGCTGACATTATCTTGGGAGTAATATTTATTGTTTCATGCCATAAAGTAAGTAACAATAATCCTTTATTTATTAAATTAATACGTGAAGGATTAACTTTGTAGCCCTTTTTACGAAAATTATTTATTTATTTATTTATTTATTTATTTATAACTTTATGCACAAAAACATGCATCGGCGGACTTAATGCCAGAGGCATTTTCTGCCAGTCGACCGAATGGGCGATGCAGAGAAAAAATGAAGTAGGTGCATTTAATGGTTAAGAATTAAATGATAAACTGTTTGACCTTGAATAAATATATACAATAATATACATATATACATGAATACATACATACACAGATACAGCACAAATATATCCACGCATACAAATACAGGTGTAGGTAATAGGTGTTGATCTAAGAGCTCGCCAGTTCCGCCAATTCAATCAATAAGAGCTCCTTCACCCTCACCTTGAACGAGAAACGACTCCTGGCCATCCTGACCTCGACAGGTAACGCATTCCACAAAAGGATAGACTGTACGATGAAAGAAGCGCCCACAAACGCAGTGGAGTGAGAGGGACAAAGTAGAAGGAGATTGTTCGAAGAACGAAGGTTTCTGTTATGGGTATTGCTTATGAGTTGTATTTGTGATGTTAAATAAGTAGGAGGGGATGGGGAGTTGAGGATAGTATAAAGGAAAGTGAGAGCGCGCAGTTTTCTGCGTTGACGAATAGGTAACCATTTGAGCTCGGAACGAAAACTTGAGATATGATCATACTTACGAAGATTAAAGATGAATCGAATGCAGTTGTTGAGAAGACGATCTAACTTGTTGAGGAGGTCTGCATTCAGGTCATAGTAGCACACGTCACCATAGTCGATTAAAGGGATTACTAGAGACTGCACAAGCGTTGCCTTAGTTTTCACAGGGAGAAAGTTTTTTAGACGGTATAATGTTCTCAGGATGTTGGTAACCCTCTTACATACGTTTGTAACTTGATCACGCCAGGTCATACTGCAGTCGAGTTGTAAGCCTAGGTCTTTCACCGTTGAACCAATAGGGATAGTGGAACCATTTAAGATTATTTTCGGTAGCGTCTCGAGACCGACTCTGTTCATCGAATGGCGGCTGCCGATTATTGTAGCTTGGCACTTTGTCGGATTAACCGATAACCCAAACCTCCCCGACCAGTTTACGATAGACTTGAGATCTGTGTTTATCTTGTCGATTGCTGTTGCTATATCTTCAAGGTTGGCATGGGCGTACAGTTGCAGGTCGTCAGCATACAGATGATACGCACTTCGAAGTTCAGGAGTTAAGAGATTAATAAACAAAGAGAAAAGCAAAGGTGAGAGTATACCGCCCTGAGGGACACCAGAGTCGAGATCACACCAGCTTGACGAGAGGTCATCAACCCGAACGGACTGCTGGCGTCCCTGAAGATATGATGAGAACCATTCCAGCGCTTCGGGTGAGATCATAAGATAGGAGAGGATGGACAGGAGAATATCGTGATTGACGGTGTTGAATGCATTTGAAAAGTCAACCAGAACTAAGACTGTTACTTTTGTATCTTCCAAAGCCTCCCTGATGTCACCAGTCACTTTGAGAAGGGCAGTGGTAGTGCTATAGCCTGGCCTAAAACCAGATTGATATGGGCTTAATAAGTCATTTTTGTAAATAAAACTAGAGAGCTGCTTATGGACACAGGCTTCAAGAATTTTGGAAAGGAATGGAAGGATGGATATAGGTCGAAAGTGCATAGGAAGAGTGGGGTTTGTGATTTTAGGTAAAGGAATAATGTAGGCCTTACGCCAAAGTGAAGGGAACGTTCTTGAGTATAAGGAGTAGTTTATGATGTGGGAGATGGCAGGTAAAAGTTGATCAAGTATGGTTATGATCATGCGTCTGCTGATCTGATCAAAGCCCATAGCGTTGGATTTAATAGAGAGGATTATCTTTTTGATCTCACAATGCTCAACTGGAACAAATTGAAAAGGTGTTATATTAGGAGAATTTAGACCAGCCAAGTAATTGACAGTTAGATGTTTGGTTTGGGGATCCAAATAGGTGCACGTGGAGAGATGACGGTTAATGTTATCCAACCCAACCGTCTCGGTTTGGTGATTAGATGTCTGTTTACCAATACCCAGACTTCCAAGGAATTTCCAGGTATCGGCGGGAGAGGAACAGGCAAGGTTATCAAGAATGTAACGGCGTTTGGCATTGCGTATCATCTGGTTACATCGATTCCTTGCACTTTTGTACTGATTCCATTTTTCATCCGTACGATCCCTTTTATGTCTGGCAAAAGCCCTATCTCTTCGGCCCATAGCCAACAGAATCTCCTTTGTCATCCAAGGTGCGGGTGGTCTCTTCAGTTTAATCTTCTTAACAGGGGCATGTGTGTCGTATAAGCTATTAACCGCCTTATTAAAAGCTTCTACTTTATCGTCCAGGCTAGAAGCCGCAGTTACTATTTCCCAGTTCAGTTTAGATGCGTCATCACGTAGCCTATCTATATCCAAGCGGCCAAAGCAACGCCTGTGCAACACTCTGGGAGGATGTTTAGGAGGTTTCAGGACGTAGGAAAGGAAAATTAGGTCGTGGTTGGAAAATCCAGGGGCATGGAGTTGACCGTGGTTACGGGCGTGTGTTGGATCAGACGTAATGATCAAATCAAGCCACGTGTCATTCCCCGGATTATTGTGGTGAGTCGGTAGAAGAGGTAAAACTTGCATACCGGCGGATTCGATCATCTGTAGGAGTTTGCAGGAACGTGAGGATTGGTGGTTAAGATCAGTATTAAAATCTCCCATGATGACATGATGTGCATATTCTGACCCTAAAGATTCCAGTACTGTTTCCAGACTGGAGAAGTAGTCGATAGAGGGAGGACAATAGACCACACCTAGAACCATCTTGGTCCCCTTGATATATACCTCAAGGAAAAGGTATTCGGCGTCAGCAGAGTACGGGGCAGGAGAAGAAGCTAGAATTTTATACGGTAGAGAGCAATGGATATAGATGGCTACCCCGCCGCCTCTCCTGTTAATGCGGTCGTTACGAACAAGAATGTAGCCAGGGAGAGAGTAAGATGTGGAGGCGAGGTTAGGCTTGAGCCAACTCTCAGAGATCAGGACGGCGTGAACGTTTGTGTTGGTGAAAGCTTCTGTCAAGTCTCCAAAGTGGCTAGGTATGCTCTGTGCATTTATGTGACACACATTGAGCAGATGTTTCGATTGCTGGTTGAGTGTGTTTCGCAAGCGGTCACCCAACGTCTCAGGTAAAGAGGCAAAACTGTCTTCATCGGTGGAAACTACAGACTCGTATTCAGAACTACACGAGTCATCGTTATCAGAAATCATAGATAATGTTCAGATTATGATAATATACTGCAGATATCTATAATTATATATATATGTACACAATAAATATACTATAAATATATCTACTTAGATATCTAAAACAAAAAAAAAATAACGAAAATATCAAAACCTCAGCAAGTTAGTAATTTCTCTGCACCACCCACCAGCTAACACTACATAGAATACAAACAATACATAAAATCAACAACAATTCAAAAACAACTATCGCATCCACAGGTTGAACACAGTTTAAAAATATAAAATACAATAACAAAAAGAAAAAAAATTAGAAATTCAAATCAAAAGCTACCACGTTTTCCGCCCGTTCAGCAGCCTCTTTATGTATATATGCTCCAAGACGTAAAGAGAATTGTAAGTCATAAAAGTCAGTGAGTGTTTCCGAACGGAGCTCGCCAAAGGCCAAACCAAATGTCACCTTGAAAGTGTCACATTTGTATACAAATAACAATGAGTGAAAAAATACTGTTTGTGGGTAAATTACTAGACAATATTTTGACAATAACAATGCGATAGGTGATGTTTACTTCAATACTAGTGACTACTGTCGGGCGGGCTACGCGAATACGAGATTGCGATTAGTTGGATGACATGAAACGGGTATCCAATGCCGAAATGAATTAAACCTAGCCCGTAAAGTTCTTACGTGGGCCGGGCAGCCTTCTTGGCTCCACCCCGTGCCTGGATCGCCGCTACATTAGGAACACCTGGATACTTGGATGTTAAGGGCAATAGTTCTTCTAGAGAGCTAATTTTGTGGCGATCTCCGTCAGGTGCTTTGATTATAATAGCTCCATCCTGCGTCCAACATGCACGAGCACCAAAGTGGAGCCTTGCTTTGGTGAACGCCGATTGTCTAGCACGCGTAAGGAACTCGCGTATTGAAGCTGAAGAGCCTTTGAGTGCAGTCTTCGCTCTCCAGACTGAGGTCCTAAGGTCTATGCTGCGGAACCTCACTAAGATGGGGCGGTGGTGTTCATTTTTAGGGGTCCCCAGCCTGTGACAGATGGTAACAGATTCCTTGGAGTGGTGCTTCAATTGCAGTTTATTTTGGATAATATCCAGTATAATTTTAGTACTGTCCTCACCTTCAGACTCAGGAACTCCCATGAAAAGAAGAGCTTTGCGTCGATGCCTTGTTTCCACAGCATCAACAGCCTTGGAGCACTCCTCAATCTGCTTTCGAAGGAGCCCCAGAATGCCGTACATCAGTTCTCTAAATGTACGGAACTCTTCCGCTACTTTGGTGACTGTGTCCTTCGTGTTCCCTGCTGTCTTAAGCTGTGTCTCCAATTCCTCCATCCGCCGTGTAAAGCACTCCTCCAGGTTCTTCTGTGCGGCCTCAATATTTAAAAGTTGCGGCATTTTGACTGTAGTGTGGGTTGCTGGTAGGTGGTGTCACTAAGTCCTCAGATTTACCACATACACTGTTGCAAACGTGAGTTGTGTACAGTTAGACTGTAGTTAGCTTGTAAATGTAATTTTTTGCAAGAAATGTAGATATTTAAATTAAAACCAATTTAATTACTTTTAAGTATGTGTGTACTTTTTTTGCGCCTACCCACGAAAAAAAAGCGAAGCGAAGCGAAGAAAATTAAGCGAACGGAGGAGTGTGATATTTAGCACAGTTGGCCTAGGAGTTTAAGTGGTCACCACGCCGCTTTCTACTGACCCAAGTATTGTGGGTTCAAATCCTACATGGGACAATACTTTGTGTGATCCACAAATTAGTGTTCTGTGTCTGGGTCCTTTACATTTATGTTTGTATGTAAAGTTCTCCCCGACACATGGTTTATTCGTAGTGCGGGAGTTGTTTAAGGTAAACCTATACGGTATTGGTTTTCTAGGTATAGGCTAAACTCCTAGCCTAGCTCGTAATGCCTTCTCTCTGTCCATTAGGTAATATTTCTCGACTCGATACCGTAATCAACGTTTGTATAGCTCATATTCCCGTTTCTGTTTCAGAAAAATGTCAAGTGGATGTCAAAGTATTATATCTACAATCTAGTTTTGTTGTCTATATTTATACCGTTGAGTTTATACGGTTTATGCTTAGCTGCAAACCACATTTATGAAAGCAAACCACCATTTTCTTTTATATTCGCATTCGTACTGTTGGACTTATTCTCACTGTTTGCTTTTATTGGTAAGTAGTTTTTGAAGTAATAGTTTTTATGGGATGGTAAACCGCTTCGTTACGTAACGCGTTACGGCGCCAGTCTGTCTGGCTTCCCTTTCTCTCACACATACGGCAGCGGTAGGCAGGCTCCTCCTCCCTCACTCCAACCCATAGCGCTAGCCGTAAATAGTTCAACTTAGATTAGTTTAATTTTTATTGTTGTTGTCAGTTTCATCAACAGCTTTAGTTGTTCAATGATGAACATACTAGACGAACTGAAAAATTTTCGACATCATTGTGAAGGTAGAGCACTCGTTAATAGTTAATAGAAACTAGTGAATGTAGTTGTGCGTCTTTACATTTGCATTGTGCATAACTGGGAGAAGTGTGTAGAGTTCAAGGATACTAGATCATTGAGGTGCATAATAGATCAATGCTGTAGACAAAATAATAAAAATAAGATAAATGTCTTGTATCATCGTTAGTCAGAAGCTTTTCAGACAACCAATGTACTTTAGAAATCTAGGTTTCTAGAGTTCTAGGGTTTCTTGTATAATTATATCTTTACTTTTATCGTTCTACTGTTGGTCTAGTGGTTCGATTCCCACAAGCATAGGTCTCACTAGGTCTCACACACTTTCATCTTATAGGTAGGTTCACGTCAGCATTACACTAGGATGGAGTCTGAACCTGCAACTAATTGATCGCGGATCCGACGCAGTAGCAAGTAGCGCGTTGTTTAATTAATATTATTAATATAAGTTACATTCGGTATATTTTTTTTATGGAATAGGCGGGCAAACGAGCAGACGTATCGCCTGATGGTAAGCAATTACTGCCGCCCATGGACACCTGCAACACCAGAGGCGTCACAAGAGCGCTGCCGGCCTTTGGGAAGATGGGGAGGGGGAGATAGGTGGAGGGGGTTGGGGTATGGGCCTCCGGTATCCTCCCTCACTCGGTGAAACACAGCGCAAGCACTATTTCACACCGGTTTTCTGTGAGGCCGTGGTATCACTCCGGTCGAGCCGGCCCATTCATGCCGAAGCGTGGCTCTCCCACGGTTAACCTTATATGTATGTATGTATGTAATATCTATGTTTATTTAGAACCCAGATATTGTTCAAATGCTGAACCGTCACTATATGTTTCGCTTTCAGAAACTCTTTACCTCATGCACATCTTTACACTTTAATTAATTAATATTACAACTAAATTTGTTTTCTAATTAATTTTAATTTATTGCCTAACTTTTTTCTTATGTTTTGCTTTCTTTTTACAGTCCTACAAATTTATGCCGTTCTATTAATGAGAAGTGAGATCAATAAATTAAAGAATAACTGCGAATTTAGATTTGAAAACATAGCGACAGAAGCTGAATGCTCGTTGCGTATTGAAAACTCTATTGAACAGAAAGAGAGAGAATATAAGAAAAGACTAGTCGATAATGGCGTAATTGATGCAGAAGTTTAAAAATAAGAATTACCATAGACGTATATTAAGGTGATGCATAGGTATGTGAATAGGGGCTAAGTTAACTTAATGTACAAATAAAAATTGTCAATTTCCAAACGTAACGACGTAGAGAAAAATACATCTTTCAAACTGTTTCATTGGTTTTATTTAATTGTTTAAAAGTTTATAAATTGACTGAAAAGACTGCTTTTACTGTTAATATATTCCCAATTTTCCCATGTAGGAAATTCCTAAAGTCCGGTTGCTGGGAATAGTATTAATAACTTCACACATCCAACACACGGCATTCCTTTCCCAAGCTTTCTTACTTTCTTTAAACAACGACAACATGCGGGAGCATTAGGAATATACCCAGTGTCGCGGGGGACTTTACAAACATACATAAAACGGATACATAAAACACCCAGACTCAGAACAACAATTTGTAGATCACACAAATTGTTGTCCCATGTGAGGTTTGAACCCACAAAACTCAGCGCAGTAGAAAACGGCGTGGCGACCCCTTAAACTATCACGCCATCCGTGCAGTCAAAAACTAGGCAGAGCCTGTATGTACAGTATGTACATTATGGTAACTAGACTGCCGGTAAACATATATTTATTTATTTATATATAAATGAATCGCCGAAATGTACACCTGCGTGGCTGCACCAAATTAAATAATTCTTTTTTTATGTGTTCGTTATTGTGAGGACAAGGTTTGTGTACAAGAAAAGTTTTTTTTGTGTCCGCGACTGTACACTGCCTGTGGGAAGCTGTGATATATGTAAATATGGCGGGTCAGCTATACTCTTTGCGCTGTAGCATGCCACGCAACATGCTACAGCGCAAAAAGTATAGTAAGTATCTGGGGACACGGTCGTGCCCCCGCCAAGACGAGCCAAGCGAAGCGCCCTAACTCTACCGACCCTAACTTCACAAACTGTACATCTCATTAAAAATGTATGGCTTCGCCGTTTCGCTACCTTAACGTCACGAAGGGGAAACGAACGCCTTTTATGTTTGCAAATATCTAGTTTCTGAAGTAATGTGTTATACGAATATTTAGTTTCTGAAGTAACGAAACAGCCAAGCCATACATTTTTACTGAGATGTAGAGTTTATGAAGTTAGGGTTGGTAGAGTTAGGGCGTGTAGATACAGCACCTTAGCTCTACATGAGATCTGATATCTTTTTCACAGGGTAAGCCATATGCAGTCGTCTTGGAAACATTTTACATGAAAATGTTTTTGGTGGGATTTCATTTCTTTTTGTAAATTTCCTTTTTTTTTTCTTTTTTTGGGCTGTTTTTCTTGTACATCTTCTTTCTTCTTTCGAAAAAGTCCGTGTACCAAAAATAAAACCTCTAGCATAAACATTTGTGAAAGTCTCATACAAACTTTCACCCCCCAAATTTGGGGGTTGGGGGGCAAAAGTAACAGGTTTATGATTTTTTTTGTTGTTTGTGTACTAAACTTAGTTTACATACCAAATTTCAGCTTTCTATCACTTCAGGAAGTACCCTAACAGTTTTGATGATCATCACTGTGTCAGTGACGAAATCGGTGATTTTTTGGTGTCAATAAAATCTAAACTATCAGAGCTATGCAATTGAAACTTTGTACGTTTCATTAGTCTATTGGTAACGTCATATCCTAAAAATTTGAACGATCTGGTTTATCGGGAACCAAAGTTATTGGGGTTCAAAAAAACGACGAAACGCTTCGAGAAAAGGTAGGTAGTTCCCTTGCGCTACGCTTGGCTCGTCTTGGCGGGGGCACGACCGTGCCCCCAGATAAGAACCGACTTCAAGGTTCGACTCGATTTCTCTTGGATTCCATCATCAGATCTTAGTGTTCTTATCATGGTATCACCGTTGGGATATCTCCTTTCTTTTAAAAAAAATAATCATTAAAATCGGTTCATAAACGACGAAGTTATCCGCGAACACACATAAAAAAACATATTTACGGTCGAATTGAGGACCTCCTCCTTTTTAAAGTCGGTTAAAAATAGGAAACATAATTTTATTATAATCGAAAAATATGAGTCTGTGCCATTTTGTTCAGACTACTGTTATCTATCTTCTATCTATATGTATATCTATATATAAAAAAGAGTAAGGTGACTAACTGACTGACATACCCAGAGATCAACGCACAGCCCAAACCGCTGAAGCTAGAATCCAGAAATTTGCATGTAGGTTCTTTATATAACGTAAGTGAGCACTAAGAAAGGAATTTTTGAAATTCCACCCCAAAGGGGGTAAATCAGGGGATGCAAGTCTGCGTGAGCGAAGCCGTGTGTAAAAGCTAGTACTTATATAATTGCTATCTCACCCACGGAACTTCGTCTGCGTCTCTTTTCAATCATACTCGGCTCCAAATTGTGTAAGCATGAAGTTAACTATCCTATGCACGTCAACAAAACACACATTTAAAAAAATGCGGGGCAGTCTTGGAGACTGCCGATAGAAGTGAAAACTAACATAAATACATACTAATAACGCTAGGTAAATCTATAGCTCATGGGAAGCGTTCGGTGACAATTTTGCGAATTCCACGATTTTTATTCACCCAAAAAGTGCTCAATGCGCCAAAGAAGTTTTCACTTCAAAAAACTTAAAATTCGGTTTAATAGTTTCGGAGTTCGTCGTGGGCAATGACGTGATACCTGAATTAAATACAGAAAATATAAATAAAAAACAACAAATTTGAAAATCTAATTGTAATGGTGACGATTAAGTATGAAACTAAAAAAAACAAACAGTTGTAGACCTACCTAGTAATATATTTTCAATGAATTTTACCTTACTAAGCCCTATGTACACATGTGCTAACGTCCAGTACGTAATAAGACACGAAACCAAAAATGGTTTCGGTATAAGTATTAGTCACTCCTTATCGCCTATTCATATCAGATAAATGATAAAGCTAAGCTAAATGTGTTATCGACAGTAAACTCAATGTTTGTAACATTTTTACAAATTAAATATAAGCTGACAGTACAAAACCATACGCTTTTACTTTTGCCAAATAGTAATTAAATATATTAAGTGATAACACGTCTTTCTATGTAGTTTTGTGAGTGAAAATAAATTGCGAAACGATGGCTTTGGAGCTGCCAAGATTAAATAAGTGTTGTTGTTGCATACCATTGAGGATTGGATCAATGATCATAGGATATGTGTCAATTGTAAGTCATTTTGTATAAGTATGTATATGTTATTCTTAAAAAGTCGTTAAATGTCTTTATAATCATGCATTCGACGTCAAACATAGCCCTTGTTTATCAGATTTCTGTTATTTCTAATGCTCATGGAAACTGATGCTACTACAGTCAGAAAATCGAATTCTAGTCTGACCCTGGTTACATAATTCGATATTTTCTACAGGTATAGGGTTATCATACCTTCATAGAAGGAGTGGAAGGTATTAGAGCATTAGGTATTACAGAAGTAAATAGGCATCGGTAGCACTCGCCAGGGCTTTTTGTTTACTAAATTGTAAACAAAAAAAAAGAAAAACAATTTAATCATTTAAATTTAGAATCAAAGACAAATTCTTTATTACAATCATAGACAACGTCGTCACAGACAGCTGCTTAATCTATCTAGACTTTTGTATAGGTACTTTCCTAACTATAATTCTGTTTTTTCAGTTAGTATCATGCTTCGTCATAGCTATGATATCCTGGTCAATATACAGAGTCACAGCATTTTTAGATAAGAACATGAACAAACCAATCCCGCAACATCCTCCCGAAGACCTGGCGAGGGCCGCTCTTGGTCTTTATATCTCGTTTACGTACTACATAATTGTGTTTCTCTATAATTTAATCTTCAGTGTTATTTTGCTCATCGGTGTTCATAAGGTGAGTAATATATTCTTACAACAACCTATAAATAGCTGTTATTTAATAAGCGTTAAAGACTCACTTACTTGGACTTTTCTGACTCACAAATTTAGGTCAACACATTTTATAATCTGATAAATATTTGAAACTGCCAGAAAGGGGAATTTAAAATATATACTCTCCAATTATTTCTAGCTCACAACAAGTAGTTATCCCCCCCCTATATTTATTCTGTAGGTAGGTACTTCCTATGTGTCTAAGAAAATGATAACACAGAATAAAAAACCGACCAAGTGCGAGTCGGACTAGCGCACGAAGGGTTCCGTACCATTATCTATAAAAATGGCAAAATAAAATGAGATGAATTCAGACAGTATTCAATAATAATCCCTGGTTAAAACTGAAGATAGGTTATTAAAACAGTCAATAAAACGCAAATATCATCTGTGTTTATATCTGTATCTACTTTATTAATTAACTCACTTTTGCAATATAATACCTCTTGCGTACTACTAGGCTAGTCTCTCTACATCATCATTAAGTAAGTGGAGCTGTAATTCAACTTAATATACCTTTTCCAGAACAAACCACATTATCTGAGGGTGTACTATAAGGCAACTTTGTTCTTATTCGCTCTTGGAGCTGCTCTTGTAGTTGTCACATGTATGTTCATGGGAATCCTAGCTACCCTTCCTGTATTGAAGTGGGTCTGTAAGTATATGGCCAATTTTGATTACATTATTTAAATGTTTAATAAAGTAAACAGATAATCGATGTTAGTGACATAATATAGATTATAATTATTAAGCTAAGACACAGAATCGGTCACTGCACGGATCGGATGTAAGAATTCTTGAGTAGATTCGTCTAGAAAAATGTGTGTAAATGATGCTGTTGCCAGTTAGAATGACAAAAAAAACTTGTTTACCTGTCTTTTCATTTTAAACTCTTTAATCATCCAGAAAAACAAATTCATTATCAATTCGTCGTAACTTTTTATTACATTTTACCTGAACATACAAAGACAAATTTCGTGTGATGATCAATTAAGATTACGTAAACTCGCCGAAATATTAATCTCGTGGGTGTCGTAAAAGTCGACTAAAGGAGCAAACGACGCAGACTATAAAGCGCTTTTTCGGAAAGGGACGGATTTTCCCCTCCATCAACTTCAGTAGTCAGTCGAGAGGGGGCGACGTACGCGTGTGCCGTACGTCACCTACTTAGAGAGTTTACCATCAAACGGTGCCCGTGTCAGTGCGGGCAGGCGCTGGGAGCAGTCCGGATGGCTTACCAACAACAGTTTATAGATCCCTCCCATCTCAGGGGCAGAGTGGCACACCAAGTTTTTAGTAGGTCCCCATCGCAAACCCCGGTGGAGTGACGGTACGTGTTGGTTTCCACACGTAAAAAAAAGACCTATGTCCACCTGAGGACGTCATTCCACTATCCGATGACTTAAAACTGATGGTGGAAACTTTATATATATTCCTGAACCCTTGAATTATTGAATTTCGGTTACTTGAATTTAGTTTTATTGCAATTTTTAATCCTGATTATGCATTTAGTGAAGGTATTCTACAACGTTAAACGTAACTGCATTGCAAAAAGTATAGGTATACCTAAACTCAGTTTTAGGTTAAACTCGCCTTAGTACCTACATGTAATGTATCTAATGTAATGTGCTTGTAGCTTATGTATCTTATTATGATAGCAATAGAACTCAAAGCAAAGATATTTAGAATTTTTGTCTGTCTGCTTGTGCACGTTATTTTCAGAAACGGCTTAACCGTTTTGTATGTGGTTTTCACTTATGCATTGCGGTTTGCTTCACTTAACTTTTAGTGTTTGTAACATTTCAATGTATTTCATAAATAAAAAAAAGTTATGTCAGTTTGAAGAATCACCGCGATAATCGACATCTACAAGGGCGGAGCCGCAGGCAAAAGCTAGTAGAGTATAAATAACTAAATATCAACGTACCTATAGCCATCTACTTCTGAACTAAGGTCTTCCCCAAGTTCCCATTCCCATTCCATATACCTAGTCTCTTAAGGAAAATATAAATGGTTGGGTGTAGAATACAGTATAGATATCTACTATTATTACCTATCATTTTTAACCCCGACCAAAAAGAGGGGTGTTATAAGTTTCACGTGTCTGTCTGTCTGTCGGTCTGTCTGTCTGTCTGTCTGTCTGTGGCACCGTAGCTCCCGAACGGATGAAGCGATTTCAAATTAGTTTGTTTAGTATGAAAGGTGAGTTACGTGCGAGTGTTCTTAGACATGTTTCATGAAAATCGGTTGAGCCGTTTAAAAGTTATGGGGTGAAAGTGGGGAAGAGTAACCGAATGTCTGCAAAAATATCATCGAGTGGGGTCTCAAACTCTCAAATGAAAGCGCATAACGTGTTTTTTACTTTTTAAAGGGAACTTAGGTTATTATATCGGGGTTTTTTTTTTAATTTTGAGAATTTATAGTTATTACTATTAGTGCTGTGGTGTTCCGTTGGTGAGTGTGAGACCAGAGGCCTAATGATGCAGTAGCATATCAATTGGCCGACATAGTGCGGGTCACTATCACCGGGATTTAGGCGCATTTAAACTGATATTATAAACGCGAAAGTTTGTAAGTATGGATGGATGGATGTTTGTTACTCTTTCACGCAAAAACTACTGAACGGATTTGGATGAAACTTTACAGTAATATAGCTTATACATCAAAATAACACATAAGCTACTATTTGCCGCGATAACCGACATATACGCGGGCGGAGCCGCGGGCAACAACTAGTTAGAATTAATTCGCATTTAAAAGTGATATTTTATGTTTTGTTTTTATTTCAGTTGCTCTTCTCTGCTTTTTGGTGGTCGTCAGAAGTACTTTCCTAGAAATGGAGGAGGCAGAAAAAAAACCAATACACTATGAACTTCAACCATACGTAGTGGTTCAAGCACCATTAGTTGCGTAACTTATTTATAAAAAATGTATTTAGTCATTTATTTTATAAACTTAAAAGAGTGTATGTATATTATAACGTCAAATAAAAAGATATGTGATGAAGGGACGGTGTATTTTTTAAACCGCCGAAAAAAAATGGAGGAGGTTCTCAAGTCGACTTGTTTATTTTTTTTATGTATGACCAGACATAGCTTTTTACAGAGTAGCCCGATTTCAATAATTCTTTTTGTACTCGAAAGGGTAGTCTCTCGAAGTGGTCCCACTATCACCGTATCAGAATCTCATGATGGGATCCCAATGAAATCGAGGGAAACGATTTCCCTTATAAAATCTCTATAGGCACGCACTATGTTTTTCATATATTTTCTAAAGGTATTACTTTATTTACATCTGGTAGTCATCATTTCATGATGTTGAGCTGATGATTGAAGATACAATCTCTTAAAGATTAGGAGTTGTTAATTATTCTTTCAATTTCAAACGTATCAGGTTAAAAGGTAAAACTCCTTAGCAGTTAGGGATTCTCGACTGCACGTTTGGCATAGTGGTTTAACGGTCACCACGACGTTTCCTACTTCGCTAAGTATCGAGGGTTCAAATCCCAGGTAGGACAACACTTTGTGTCATCCATAAATTGTTGTTCTGAGTCTGGGTGTTCTTTGTGTCGGTTTCATGTAAGTTTGTAAAGTCCCCCGCGACACAGGATTTATTCCTAGTGCGGGAGTTGTCTTAAAAATAAAATAAAAAAAGGATTAAAGCATGATTTCAATGTCATACGTAGGTAGGTACGCATCGATATTAATTTGTTTATCATTTAGTAATTTACATGAGCTGATGATAGAAAGTAAAACGATAAGGGGTTAGAGGTTAGGTTAGAGGACGATTCTTTAAATACCAAAGACACGAATAGAGCCTTAGTTGTATTCTATTAAGTTGTTTAGGTGATCTAACAAGTAAGGTTAAGAGATAACTTGTTGTCCTTCGTGTGACGCTTTCTCATCATGCGGGTTGTTAGGCATTTTGTTGGGCTCTAAGACGTAAAGAGCAGCACCATCTAGGGTGGCTACGGGACTCAACGCAACATTTTTTTTTTCATAAATTAATCACGGCTTTGCTTATGGCAGTGAGCCGAGGGTCTTGTCAAATCAGTTGCAATTGATCAAGATTTCGGTATGAGTCGATCGAAAACCTAATGCAGTCGCCGTGAAGATTGATTAGACGTATACTGGACTCTCAGGAGTTTATGTATCATAATCACCCAACTAATGATTAGCAGTAGGCATTTTCCGTTTAACTACCCCGTAGCCTTCTGAAAGGCCGTTGAGACAGGCGCTACGATAACTAACCCCTCAATGTCTTTTTCTTAAAGTAATTCGCCTATTTCCACCTATTTGATCATGGCAAGGCGGGTCATTTAAGCTTTGACGCGATCCCCATTGCCCCCTAGACCACGCTCTCGGTAACAGAAATGTTGTATCTCGAATATCCTCAACATAATTTTGGAGACTACTGATGCTCATAAATACCACTACAGTTATTCGCATCAGCAAGAGTAACGTTTGAAGATGGTAACATTTCAAATTTAATGAGATACAGATATGATATATGGTTTTGTTTTTTCTGTCATTTCATCTGCTCATGCTCATAGTCTTTTTTTTTTTTTTTGTTTGTTTTTTTTTTAAAAAAAGAATAGTAGGTACTGTAGTTTTTTTCGAAAGACGGTCCCCATTTCATCTCATCCACATTTTTTGTATTTTTTGTCATTAATTTCATTACGACGAAGACTTAAGATTTGATCCGGCTGGTTGCCATCTCATCAAAAGAAGAAGAAGATGAATAGTAGAATAGTGTACTGCTTTCTCTGTCAAAATAGGTCAAAATGAAGAAAGTGGTAAATTGTAATAAGAACAACACTATGCTACCTACTTTTCAAAGAAAAACACTCAGAAAGCAGTCACGTTGAACTAAACTCAACAGAACACGACATTTTAATGGAACCCACACACTAATTTATAAGATATTTTAATTTCGAACTATTTAGACGAAATTGCGTGTATATGGCTCCCCTTATATACAACACAATACCCAAGTGGATAACTGACCTACCACTCAATAAGTTTTGTGTTGTTCTTAGAAAATGGTTGGTAGAAAACAGTTATTACTCCGTTAAGGAATTCCTACAAAAAAATTCGTGTCCGTCTTATCATTTTAGAAATGCATTGTAGGTGTGTATTGAATTTATTAAGTAGTTCTTGTATGTATTTTCAAAGTGTTACACGTAATCTTTTTAAATTGATTCTGATTTAGTTAATTCGTTATTGCTAATTAGCAATTACTATAGTTTTAGAAATTTAATAACTATTGCTTAAATAGTTAACAACACTAAATTTGCATGCCTATTACTGGTGAAATGTGTTTCGTGCATACTTTATTTTTATTTTCTACCATCTTTTTATACCACATTTAAGCAAATAAAATTATATTATTATTATTATTATATTATAATAATTCTATCATATTAAATAAAAGTAAAATAAATTTAATTCTCTACAATAGTATCTTTTAAAGACTTTTTTGTGCAGTTATTAGTAAACTACTTCTATAGCTAATGTAATACGCTTGAACAGTTTTAAAACTACTAATATTACAATCCAATAACGCGAATCAAAAAACTAATTTTGAACCCTTGCAACACCTCAAGTGATGTCAAAGTAATGAAATATTAACCTACAAAAAGTAAACGTCTGACGTAGATCGAAAATCTATGCATTTTTTGTTCTATCAACGGTTTCAAGTCGAACAAAAATAACGTGATATAATTTCCATTCATATCTTGACATAGCTATTTAAATTATTCGTATAATCCTACAAAACGTTGCGATGTGATCGTGTTTTATCATCACTTCACTCTATTTAGACTTATAAAGCAATGAAATTGTATTAATCACATTTGACTAGTAAACACACAAACAATGGCTAATAAATATACTCAAAGTAGCACACTCATCGCTGCTCAAAATCAGGTTGGTAAACGACGAAGGCGCCAAATAAGTTTCGATGCTAAACATTTTGTGTCTGTGATTGTTATTATTGTAAAATACACACTTGTATAAATATAAAATTGTGTTTTTATTTCTTAATTTTAAGCTGGTACAATGGATAAACGACGCAGGCATGGCAGAAAGTGGCAGGAAGTCGGATCTTCTGAGAAAGATCATCGAAGTTTTGCTTCATCAGTGCGCACATATGATACCTGTGTATTTAGAAAATGTTCTAAGTTTGGTGACCGACAAATCCACAGACGTGAAGAAACAGGTTATCGCCTTTATTGAAGAGTTAAGGTGAGACGGGAAACACATTTTTCAGCAGTAAAAATACAGGTTCCTGGTGCCAAAAGAAGTACAATTTTAAGTGGTAATATACAGCCTATAAGTTTTCCTTGATACTATGGCTTGATGCTATAGGCTATCTAACACTAAAATATTTTTTATAAAAAGACCAGTAGTTCCTGCAATCACTCCTTGCCAAACAAACAGTTCCGCTTTATAATATCAGTACATTTTTGTAGTTTGTTACGCTATGGCGAGGCGTGATATGACATCATGGGCTAGTTCAAATCTAAATATGCCGTAGGCTAACAGTCACAAAGGCTAAAAATACTCTTGAATCTCTTGTCTTGTAGGAATCCATGGCTACAGTAGTCACTTACTCTCAACAACAAGAAAAAGTATAACCCGACTAAGTAAAAACATTTGACAAAACTCATATAGCATACGTAGCAGCAGTTTAGGCTTTTAGGCACAGAATTTAATCCACAAGTACAATGAAGAATGTAATTAAATGTGAGCAAATTTTTTGTTAGAGACTTAGTACTGACTGATTTTTAACACATAAATCTCCATCTTGAAAGTCAATTTCAATCTTCTACTTTTCCTATTGTAATGGAATTTGAATTATCGAAGTTATCAATTCTACAACTAAAAACTTCATGGTCATAATCAACAGCCTTATATAGACTGTATAAGGCTGTTGAATCTATACATAGTCCTCTCTGTGTAAAAGAAACCTATTACTACTAGTACTATACATATACTGGGCAAATAGGATGGTCTAGTATTTGTTTAAAGTTTTCCTTCTATTTACAGTAAAGTTTTATTGTTAAAGCTTGAAGCATAACTTGATTCTGTTTGATTTACAACATCATCATCTTAGCCTTTATTATTCCCAACATTTGGGGTCGGCTACTAGTTCAACCAGTTTTACCTGAATATCAGTTTTTTAAACGGAGCGACTGGCATCGGACCTCCGCAACCCCGAGGGTGAACTGAATTTGAAGGTTGAACTAGTTGTCAGTATATTTTAGGGCACTAACTTCCCAATAACGATTGCCATAGGTGTTCATGACAACCAGGACCAATGGCTTAACGTGCACTACGAGCCACAGGTGGGTAACACCGCCATGTTCCATACTCCGGGCTGCTATTAAGAATTTCTTGTAAGAAAAACGCAACAGCATTCCGAACCGGGAATCGAATCCGAGACCTCTTGATCTGCAGTCGCTTACGCTAACCACTAGGCCAACGAGGCAGTGTTGATTTACAACAACCTACTATTGAAATTTAGCTTAAGTAATCAAAATGAGGTAGCCAACTACTGCTACATATTAAAACTTATGCACTATTAAGTATCCAGTTTGGCAACCTTTTAATGTTTCTACTTAATTACGTCTTATCAAATCTTTAACTTACACCCCTCAATCTATACATACAAATCACAAACGAATTTGTTTACCATAAAAAACATTATAGTATCTTACAAGATAGACATATGCTGCAGATCTCTTTTTAAACTATCAAAGTGAACAATTCTTTTATACATTGTTTTTGTGTAACTTTAATCGTTTACACAGCACACTCAGCAGAAACTCTCAAAAGACATCATTTTCCCCTTTTGAACCATTTTTAACCAACTTCAAAAAAGGAGGAGGTTCTCAATTCGACTGTATTTTTTTTTAACGTTTGTTAACTCATAACTTTCGACTGGGTGAACCGATTTTGATGATTCTTTTTTTAATTAAAAGCTGGTGCTTCCCGAATGGTCCCATTTAAATTTGGTCCAGATTGAAGTCGGTTTTTTTTTTGTTAATATTTGTGATTATTGTTGATTCCATTTCTTTTGGTCACGTAGGTACTTACTGAGATTAGTGTGTTCAACCAATCAAATGAACAATCTCTTCAGCTTTATAAGATTAGTATAAATCTTAGAAGCACCACAGTGATTTTTTAAAAGCTATTGAACACACCAGGCTGTTTGCTTGCTATCGTCACAATTTATTATAAATAATTATTTATTTTCAGCAAAAAATTCCCAGTGCAACTACCCAAGATAGTAGCACAATTACGACTTCTTGTCTTAGACCCTGTGATTGCAGTACAGAAGAGAGCTATTCAAGCTTCAAGTATTGTGTATAGGAACACATTGCTATGGATATGCAAAGGTGGTGCCAGTTCATCAGATGCTCAGTACGTTTGGGAAAACATTACACAATTAAAGGTAATCTTTGTGAATTATTTTAAGCCTCAGTGGCACAGTGGTAGCGTGTGCGACTGCTGTGCTTGAGGTCTCAGGTTCGTTTGTTTCGGAGTTTGAGTATTTTCTATGTATAATAATTGTATGTATTTACAAAATAAAAGTATATATGTATGTATATATCAGTTGTCTAGTAACTATAGTACAAGCTCTGCTTTGATTGGGACTAGATGGCTTTGTGTGGCTGGTGTCCGAAATATCTATTTATTATTATTTTAAATTTGCAATCATTAAATACATAAATAAATATTTTGGACATCTAACACACAACGCCATCTAGTCCCAAGCTAAGCAGAGCTTGTGTTATGGGTACTAGGCAACTGATATAAATACATAATTATATACTTTTTTTTTGTGAATACATACATATTATACATAGAAAACACCCAAACTCCGAAACAAATGTTTGCAGATCATACAAACATTTGATCCGACCCCGGAATCGAACCCGAGACCTCAAGCACAGCAGTCGTTACACTACCACTGCGCCAGAGGCAGTCAATTCTGGCGTTAATTCCGTTGCTGCATCACTTAATTAAACTAAAATTTCTTTCTACTCAGCATGAATATTGTCATTTTAGGTTGGACTTCTGTGTGATGATAGTACCGCCCTGGTCCTGCCATTTTCTTATTGTAGTAAAACAATTTCCAAATTGAATTTCATGTATAAGTTTATATGACTTCTATTTTAGGCGTGACACATCTAATTTAAGTCATTATTCCGCAAACAGAATGTTTTTTGAAATGACTTTTAGTAATTTTAGTTTAGAGAGTTTTTGAGCGGCAGAATGAGCACCATTGTCTTAATAAAAATGAGTAATTGAGTAAATGGTGTAGTGTATGTGTCTATTGTCAGTGATAACGCATTCATTCATTCATTCACTCACTCGTTGTACTATTTGTGAATGAATGAGAAGGAAGCATTATGTCATCTCTAGTGCATGTGCGGTCGAACACAGTTCAGTCAACTGTGAGCGACGGAGGTGATCGGGCACATGTATCTCAGAGCCGACAATATAGTTTAGGGATATACTACAAATGGATTTTAAAATTATGAGATTCTGTCTGTTGTACCTATGTTTCACTGTGACCAAGCTCCGTTTTAATATGATATTTTTGTTTTGCCTTTAGATGTGTGCCATAGTTTATATACATGTTTAATGTAGTCTAAAATGGTTATGGCCTCCTTTCCAGGTGCATCAAGGTCATTGATTCAAAATAAACAGTTTACAAATTACTACACACAAACACATATCGTGAAATGATCGTACATTAATTGTGATTGGCTGTCTGTTTCGGCTAATCTCTGGAACGGTCGGACCAATTTTGACAGGACTTTCACTGGCAGATGGCTTTTTGTTCCCCGTGGCGTTACTCGCGATTGTTGTTGTTTGCTAGCTAGTAATAAAACTTAATGATTTGATGTTTTTCACAGCTCCTGGTGTTAAATATGATCGACAGTGATAATGAAGGTATCAGGACACACTCCATCAAGTTCTTAGAGGAGGTGGTGTTACTCCAAACGCCAAATGACGGTGGCGGTGATGAGTTTAGTCTGGACAGTTTGCCGTCACACTTTCCTTTTATCAATAGACGGGCTTTGGATGAGGAGGCTGAGTAAGTTGTTTGTACGTTTGTTATAAAACATGTTTGTACGTAATATATATTCTAGAATGGTCTATCGGTTAGCGTATGTGACTGCCGATCAAGTGGGCTCGGGTTCGATTCCCGAGTCGCACCAAGAGTGTTATTGGGTTGGCAGACCTAGGGTTTATTTTATTTTTTGAGAATCTGTTCTTAATATGTTTTATCATTTTAAGTATAGCTGTTGTTCTGCAACTTTATGCTCATAGATAAGGCGTCTATTTAATCGTATTTATATAAATCTTTCTTTTTGTTATAGGCACATATTTCAATTACTGGTAAAATTCCACAACTCACAGCATATATCAAGCGTGAACTTAATGGCTTGTATGACAACTTTATGCCTTCTGGCCAAGTTCAGGCCGAAGTTTATGCCTCGAGTCATACAAGCTTTAGGCGACCTACACACGACGTTGCCTCCCACACTGTCACAATCACAAGTGAATTCAGTACGAAAGCATCTCAAAATGCTGCTTGTGAATCTCATCAGGCACCCATCTTCAAACGACATGCTGCCACAGTTGACTCAGTTGTTGCTGGATATCGGAATGACGACACAGGAGATTAATAAGGCAATACCGAAAGAGAAAAGGAATAAACGCTTAGGAGAAATTAAGAACGGAGACATACCCGCGAAACGGTTTAGGGTGGACTCTCCACAGAGTAACACCCTAGGCAGTGATAGTAACAATCGAACTGAGGTCAATCAAATCGATGAAGACAGTCAACCTGCTGCAACACCACAAATCATAACTAAACAAAATGTCACTGAAGATTCTTTATTCGATGGCTTGAACAGTGTTGACAATGTTGTCAATTTAGTTATGAGTACGTTATTGAATAGTCTACCAAGTGAAATGCCAGAAAACTTTGTAAACTCCTACAAGCCTATTCCGAATTCTGGTACTAAAGTTCAGAAGAGAAGTTTGTCCAAAATGATTCTATCATTGATTAACGATGAACCAATAGTACCGTTTCTACCACCGCCAGCTCCGGTTGCTCAGCCTATCTTAAGTGATTTAGCTGCAAAAATACCTTTACTAAGAGATGATGAAGAAAAGGTTACTCTGAAAAATGCAGTAGCGAAGTTGCAAGAGTCTACTAAAGCTGATAGACAGATCGAAAATGCTGTGTCCAAATTGATGGAAGAAACAAGAGCTGAGCATCTGAAAGATGAGGAGCGAAAACAAAAAGACAAAGAGAAACCAGTTCCGCCACAAACCCCAACTATACCGAGGCTCAAACAGAAAGTGAAACTTTTGAAATTGCAGGAGATTACGCGTCCTATACCGAAAGAGATAAAGGAGAAATTGGTACTTCAAGCAGTTTCTAGAATTTTGAGAGCAGAAACAGAAGCAGCTATTGGCGGAGCGGCTAATATACGCGCCAAGTTCATTACGTTATTTGCGTCAAGTTATACCCCTGAACTAAGGGAATTGGTACTCAATTATATACTGGAAGATCCTGTGAATAGGCTTGATTTGGCTTTGTCATGGTTGTACGAAGAATATGCCTTTATGCAAGGGTTTAACCGTCACCCAGTGACCCTTCAACCAAAGGTTCATGAGAAACATGATCAGAATTATAATCAGTTGCTATGTTCGTTGATAACTCAGATTTGTGAAAGTGGGGAGCCGGTTATGGAAGGTTCTAAGGATATGCTGTTGAGGAAGATATTTTCTGAGTGTCCTGTAGTGACTGATGATGCAGTGGATTATCTGAAGCACTTGGTCACGGAGGATAAGGTTGCGTTATTGGCACTGGAGCTGTTAGAAGAGCTTTGTATTATGAGACCGCCGCGTGCGCATAAGATTGTTCCATCGCTTCTTTGTCATGTCTGTAAGTAATCTTTTTCTATGGATTTAGGAAAGGTGGTTCAGGTGGTGGATTCAGTTTAGATTTGGAAATGAACTGAAAATGGTGAAAATGTTGATTTCTAGGGTTCCGTGCCGAAGGCAAAAAACCGAACCCTTATAGATTCGTCATGTCTGTCTGTCCGTCCGTATGTCACAGCCACTTTTTTCCGAAACTATAAGAACTATAATCTTGAAACTTGGTAAGTAGGTGTATTCTGTGAAGCGCATTAAGATTTTCGCACAAAAATAGAATTAACAACAAAAAAATTTGGGGGTCCCCACTTAGAACTGAAACTCAAAAAAATTTTGGAAGGGGTATCTATAGATAGGTCTTCAAAAATGATGTTGAGGTTTCTAATATCATTTTTTTCTAAACTGAATAGTTTGCGCGAGAGACACTTCCAAAGTGATAAAATGTGTGTAACTTCTAAAATAAGAGAAAGATAAAACTAAAAAAAAATATATGATGTACATTACCATGCAAACTTCCACCGAAAATTGGGTTGAACGAAATCTAGTAAGTAGTTTTTTTTAATACGTCATAAATCGTAAACTGCAATTTACTTTTCATTCAATCAACACAAATATAAAAATAAAATAAAAATTATATTATGTTACTTGCTGCTGCGGAACCCTTCATGGGCGAGTCCGAATCGCACTTGGCCGCTTTTTTTAGTATGTTTGAATAGTTTAACCTGATTATGTTACTACTAGCTTTTGCCAGCGGCTTCACCCGCATGTATGTCGGTTATCAAGACCTTTAAGGTCCAATCTATCTTTATACTCAAAATTTATTGAAATCGTTTTATCAGTTTAGCCGCAAAAGCAGTCAGACAGATTGACGGAATTATGTTACCATTATTAGGTCTTTCTTAAGCGTTTGTACCCTAATTTTCTGTATTGTTTAGAAATCTTTAAATGGTATTGTATGATTTGTAAAGAAAGAATTTCTTAACAATAATAGTCTGTGAAACTGCTGTATCACTCCGGCCGAAACGGCCATTATGTGTTAAAACACGGCTCTCACACAGTTGAATTGATGATTTTAACCCAACATTTTCCTTAGTCTATGTCAGGAAGCTAGAAATTCTTCCTTATATATTTAATAACTATTAACCGACTTAAAAGGAGGAGGTTCTCAATTCGACTGTTTTTTTTTGCTTGCTGCCTCAGAACTTTCGACTGGATGAATCGATTTTGATGATTCTTTTTTTATTTGAAAGCTGGTAAGAAGCATCAGTCTGGTCCCATTTCAATTAGGTCCAGTTCTTGAAGTTATATTATTACACTTGCAGTAACTGAAAATGAAGAAATTCGCGAAGTAGCCATCAAGTCTACGGTGAAGATCTACACACGCTGCTCAGAGGCCACCCGTAATGTTATAGAGAAGAATGCTTTGTTATACCTTGGCTTTATAACTCTGCCGAACCCACCTCCAGAGTTGAGTGACCCCCGGACTGGAAGGAGTGTTTGGAACGAAGATTTGTACAAGATGTGCTTAAATCTTGTAATGGCGCTGTTCTCTGTAAATGAAGGTGAGTAGAGTCCGTTAAACATCAATTAGCGTTATAAATATATTAAAACTAGGCACCCGGCCCAGCTTCGCATGGAAGTCTTTGAAAATCTCGGATTGCCTCTGCTAAAATATGCGTGTCTTACACTTGTAAGCCTTCCTCTTAAATCGCTCTATCCAATGCTGAAAACTGCATTAAAATTCGTTGACTGGTTTAAGAAATCTGAGCGTAGCGTTAGCGACTTCATTTTGTAGTATGTAAAGATATGAATACCATGAGTGTAGCTAAGGGAGGGGGGGCGGTGTATTCGGGGTTCAACCCCCCCCCCCCCGATATGTTTCTACACTGTTGATATCTTTTACACCTCTCATTTTTTTCATAATAATGTTATGGTTAAAGGGACAGTCATTTTATTAATTTGCAACCCCCCGAAACTAAAACTTGGCAACGCCCATGATAAATAATGTAGTTGTACGTTATATATTTATATATGTATATAGGTCCAATTCATGACTAGGGTAGTAAATTAAACAGTGCCTACTTGTTCTTGTTAATTAAAAAAATGGTAGGTATATCTCGACATGCTGGTGATAAGAACAGATAATATTGACATTGATTGAACATTTTTGTATTTATTAATTTATGTGAAACAAATTTTGCTAATAATCTTATGTTTTATGTGTATTTAGCCAGAATCACTGGTTGACCTTGAAAGTTAGGAGTTTTTTAAAATGGTTTATTTACAACTATCGACCTGGCCTTGCCACACGTATAATCACTTTGACAGACTCATATAATATAATGTTAACAAAAAAAAATTCAAAATCGGTCCACAACTGACGGAGTAATCGCTGAACATAATATATATATAAAAAATACATACAGTGGAACATAGAACCTCCTCCTTTTTGGAAGTCGGTTAAAAATCCCTTTGAACTAGCTAATTTCTATATAGTAAATAACAAGAAACATATGAAAATGGTAGCAGTACATATAAAAGCGTCATACTTGAAAATAACATAATGTTCATCATTAAAATTCCAGAATTAATCATCAAAGTAGCTCGAGTGTACGGCTGCGCGGGTCCCGAAGCGAAGAGAAGCGTGCTTCGCGTCATCGAAGGGCCCTTTAGAGCCCTCGTCGCTTCAGGAGACCTCAGCCCGGCCTTCGAAGCGCTTCTGGACGAGTGTCCGCCCGGGGCAGAGACCCTACTCACCAGATTCGTCCATATCTATACTGAGAAAGGTAGGTAACAATTTTTATCTGAGACTCACTATCAACTTAGCTAAATTACAATATAAAATAAAAATCTATAATGAATAAAATGATGAATCTAATGAATAAAATTGGAGTGTCTTTTTGTAAAATTAAAATAACCGCTTTTTACTAAATGTATATATGTATGCATACACGATATGTAGGTATACCAAATTTTTTTTTTTTGTCTTCAGTTAGCATTACAAAATTTCACTCTGTATAGTCACCTCTGATACATTGCTGAACAAATAACAAATACTGTGACATCTGTATTATGTACCTACTTATGATCCCGGATAATATAAAATACTAACTGACAAAAAATATTGTTTTATATCATAATATATTCTCATATTTATAACAAGCTAAAATTCAAAATTTAAAAAACCCCCTACTCAAGCACTCACTTTCACCCCCATAACTTTTAAACGACTCAACCGATTTTAATGAAACATGTCTGAGAACACAAATTGAAATCGCTTCATCCGTTTGTGAGCTACGATGCCACAGACAGACAGACACGTCAAACTTATAACACCTCTCTTTTTCCGTCGCGGGTTAAAAAATGATTAACTAACCCAAGACTGATCAGCCCCTCTAGCCAAGTTGCAAGCGTTCTTCGTTCCTCAATCGTTAACGTCTAAATTCTCGTGTGTCATTGGCTAACACTTTGTCTAAGTTTGAGCCAATGACACACGAGAATTTAGGCGTTAACGATTCCAGAATGAAGAATGCTATCAACTTGGCTAGGGCAGGTTGGCACTGTTTATCACCATCCACTGATGACGAAATAATAAATTATGAGAAATATTTTATAGACAAAAATGGTCTCTGTATCGTGTTAAAACAAAGAGACAAGTTCAATTCTACCTCTGAAACGTGGAACTAAATATTTTTAACATTTGGAAAGAATTCATCAAAAATTTTTTTTTAAATATTCAACAGCTCCTCCAACCCCGGAGCTGGTGTCGAAGGTGCGTGAACTGTACGCAACTCGAGTGTCCGACGTTCGTTTCCTGATACCTGTGCTCACAGGACTCTCTAAGAAAGAGGTGAGTTTAAATAGTCCACAAATATTTACCTATAAACTGTCTCGGTGGCGCAGTGGTAGCGTATGCGACTGCTGTTCTTGAGGTCTCGGGTTCGATTCCCGGGTCGGACCAAATGTTTGTGTGATCTGCAAATATTTGTTTTGGAGTTTGGGTGTTTTCTATGTTTATTTTGTTGTATTTACAAAAATAGTATATATCACAGTGGGAGAGCCACGCTCACCGTGGGAGAGCCACGCTTCGGCATGAATGGGCCGGCTCGACCGGAGTGATACCACGGCCTCACAGAAAACCGGTGTGAAATAGTGCTTGCGCTGTGTTTCACCGAGTGAGTGAGGAAACCGGAGGCCCGTACCCCAACCCCTTCCCCTCTCTCCCGCCCAATCCCCCAAAGGCCGGCAACGCACTTGTGACGCCTCTGGTGTTGCGGGTTACCATGGGTGGCGGTCGTCGCTTACCATCAGGCGATACGTCTACTCGTTTGCCGGTCTATTCCATAAAAAAAAAATACTAGTTGTTGCCCGCGGCTCCGCCCGCGTATATGTCGGTTATCGCGGTAAATAGTAGCCTATGTGTTATTCTGATGTATAATTACTGTAAAATTTCATCCAAATCCGTTCAGTAGTTTTTGCGTGAAAGAGTAACAAACATGTATTCATCCATCCATCCATCCGTACTTACAAACTTTCGCGTTTATAATATTAATAGGAATTGCTTTTTAGCGATAAGGCCGCCATTTGTACGTGATCATTCAATTGATATGTTATGTGTGTTGTTTTTATATAAACTGTAATATTGGTGTGCAATAAAGTTCATTGTATTCTAATGTATTACTTCTAGATTTTGGCAGCGTTACCGAAGTTGATAAAACTGAATCCATTGGTCGTGAAAGAAGTATTCAATAAACTTCTAGGACTGCAGAGCACGCACGAGGAATATTCCCCAGGTATGTACACATCATTTTTTTGGTATGGGTAACACTACAGCTAGAATTTTTGCATGTCGCTGTGTAGGACAGGTGTCATGTCCCTCCAACACAAAGGGAGGATCCTCCGACCAGGCGAGGTGATCATGCCAGGCGGGCCAACTGCCAAAATATTGAAGTTGGGATGTTGTATATATGTTAATTGGCGCGAGAACTTTCACTGCGCGATTCAGGATTGGTAGTTTCTTAGTTTCCTTCGTTACTCCGTAGTTAGACGTATCTTCGGAAGATGGCGCCGTAGTATGTTATATTGTAGTTGCGCTGTATGTGGAAGTCGCCACAGTGGCAACCATGGGTTATTAAATCACCAGGGGATCACAGTGAATTAGTTTGTCGGAATCGAACCGATGACTGTTGTACCTAAGTTCCGTCGTATGCGAGTCTATTGCAAAGCAAAAAGTCCCAGAGAAACTTTGGCAAGACTAAATGTAAGAAGTAGGGTTTGGAACCGTAGCCAATTGATTACAATATTGACGTTTCACTAAACTTAACGTTTTGCTAACGCTAAAATTATAAAATGTCAATAAAATTCATTTGTTTTTATTTCAGAGTATTGTATAATGATTTGTAAGTAAATAAAATTAGTTAATACTTTAATTAGTAGTTAAATATGATATTAATCTTTTAAAATGTATTTTTTTAATAATAAAAAATCATTTGTGTCCATTTTGGAAGATCCAATATAACTGATTCTATGGTTAGTAGAACTATGCACATGAACTATGTTTCGTAGGAGAGTTTTGGCTAGGGCCGGCTGCATATTTACATCTCTTGTTAAGCTATTGCATAGCTTTTATCGCGGGCTTTGAGCGCGGCGACCGAATCAAGAAATTCCGTAACGAAAAAACCTAACACCCGTAGCTCGCACGGATCGAGACGAGCTGCTCCGAACGACGAATCAACGAATCACTTCGTGCGTGATAGAGACAGACAGACAAAATAGTCTGGGTTTGAGAAAGTATATAGGTGTATAGGTATCTATCATATCTTTATAATTCCACACTCACCGCATGTGCCCCGTAAGTATACATGTTCAAAGAAAAATAATACTACATAAATAAAAACCGGTCAGCGCCATCTGTTGAGATACGAGGTACACTAACGCCCTCTAGTATTTAAATACTTTTTGAACAATATTAAATGAGAAACTGGCAAAATAAAATATAAAAATAAATAAATAATTATAATTGCATAAGTTGATAAAAAATGCTATGCAATAGCTTTACCGTGGCAGTCCCCGAGTGCCACACGTATTTTTTTCTGACTCTGCTCAGACTGATGGTAAGCTCAAGCAGAATCCAACAGTGAATTCAATCACCATTCTCACTGCGAAAGCAGACAATGCAGTATGGCGTCCCACACTATGGCGGCCTTGCGAGATTCTTTTCACGCACCGCTTAAAGGAATCTTGTGTTGCCAATGACCATGACTGCCTCGGTGGCGCAGTGGTAGCGTATGCGACTGCGGTGTTTGAGGTCTCGGGTTCGATTCCCGGGTCGGACCAAATGTTTGTGTATGATCTGCAAATATTTGTTACGGGGTTTGGGTGTTTTCTATGTATATTTTGTATGTATCTACAAAAAAAAAGTATAAGTGTAATTAGGTATATCAGTTGTAAATAGATTAAAAAGTTTAAAAATCTATAACCTGATTACTTCAAAAGTTGTGATAAATGTAGGTATAAATATACCTATATCACCCGGGCCGTTATTACGAATCTATTGACACCTCATTAAAATCGATACAGTAATTTAGGGGCAAACATAGACTGCTTTAACTATTGCCATCCTTTTTTTATGGTGTAGGGGGCAAACAAGCAGACGTATCGCTTGGTGCTAAGTGATTACCGCCGCCCATGGAGACCTGCAACACCAGAGGCGTCACAAGTGCGTTGTCGGCCTTTGGGGGAAGGGGGGTTGGGGTATGGGCCTTCGATATCCTCACTCACTCGGTGAAACACAGCGCAAGCGTTGTTTTACATAGGTTTTCTGTGAGGCCGTGGTATCGCTCCGGTCGAGCCGGCCCATCATTCATGCCAAAGCGTGGCTCTCCCACAGTTTTCTCCATCTCCAGTTTTAACTAGAGGTTATTGAAAACGGCTATTAGTTGGATATATTAAGCGACCTTACTGTCAAAAACGATCTCTACATTAAAATTTGCTAATGAATTTGAACCTCATTACAACTACAACATAGTTGTAAATTCAATAAGCATCGTTAACTAATAATACGTTTCATTGTCAACAGTATCTCCAGCTGACTTGTTAGTGGCCCTGCATCTCATAGATCCGAGTAAGGACGATCTCGTATTCATAATCAAGGCAACTGCACTCTGCTTTGCTGAGAAACAAATTTATACGCAGGACGTAAGTAACACTATGTATTATTTTTATTTTCAACCTTAATCTCGATGAATTAAAGATGATTTTTGAATGTATTATCGATTTGCCTTTGTTTAACAGTTTTGTGTTTAAAAGGTTTGTTGAGATTCAATTATTATATTACATACAAAATATATAAGTTAAATTAAAAACATTTTAAAGTGATCATAAAAAATTATACATATTTTTAACCGACTTCCAAAAGGAGGAGGTTCTCAATTTCATAGTTTTTTTTTATGTATGTTCACTGATTACTCCGTTGTGGACCGATGTTGAAAATTCTTTTTGTATTCGAAAGGGCATGCTCTCCATGTGGTCCCATAGCCACCATATCGGGATCTGGTGATGGGATCCCAAGGAAATCGAAGGAAACCCTCAAATTTGTTAGGCACGTACTTTGTTTTTCATATATTTTCGAAAGCTATTACAGTATTTACATTTGGTAGTCATCAGTTCATGATGATGAGCTGATGATGGAAGATAAAACTCCTTAACGGTTAGGAATTGGAAGATAAATCTTTAAATGTCATGTGTATGTATGTTACATTTAGTCGTATTCTTTCAAGTGATTTAGGTGAAATGATGATGAGAGACTTGAGAAAGACTAAAAAGCGAAAAATAAAAAAAAACTTCGTTTAAAAAAACCGACTTCAAAAAAAAGCGTAAAATAACTTAATTTGTATGTGCTACCTATTCATAGGTTTGAAGTCGGTGCCAAGTCAAAATGTAATAATAGGTACAGCACTCGCCGCGCGTGAACAACCGAAGCGTCGGTGACGTCGTTGACATTCGTCTCGAAATATAGCGAGTGTGGTACCTACTATTACATTTGGCTTGGCACCGATTTCAAACCTATGAATAGGTAGCACATACAAATTAAGTTAGTTTATGCTTTTTAGTTTTTGAAGTCGGTTTTTTTTAACGAAGTTTTTTTTTATTCTAACGTAGCCTCCAATAATAAATTTTCTAAATTTTTGTCTGTCTGTTTGTTCCGGCTAATCTCTGGAACGGCTGGACCGATTTCGACGGGACTATAGCTGATGATATAAGGAGTAACTTAGGCTACTTTTTTTAGACTAGCTTCGCCCCGCGGCGTTACCTGCGGTCACAACAACAAACGCGGGTAACACCGCGGGGTTCAGCTAGTACATATTTCGAAAAATTTGTGCATAGCATGTCCATGCAAAATTTCATTGAAATCGATGCAGTGGTTTAGCCCTGAAAGCAGGACAGACAGACAGAGTTACCTTCGAATTTATAAGTATGGATTCATTGAGGTAACTGATAAGTTATGAATATTCACGCTAAATCCTTAAGGGAACAGCAGTAATCTAAAACGCAGTTAGATCCGTGAGGCTTGACCAACAATTTTTTTTAAAAGGTGTTAGCAGCAGTTCTCCAACGGCTGACCGAAGAGGACGAGATCCCAGTGCTGATGATGAGGACCGTACTCCAAGCACACACGCTGTACCCGAACTTGGGACCCCTCGTGCTGAATATTTTAACGCTGCTTGTTAAAAAAGAGGTACATTGTATTGTTAAATCTAATATCATATCGAGCAGAGTGATACCACGGCCTCAAAGAAAACCGGTGTGAAATAGCGCTTGCGCTGTGTTTCACCGAGTGAGTGAAGATACCGGAAGCCCATACCCCAACACATCCCCTCATCCCCCTCCCCATCCCCTAATGGCCGGCAACGCACTTGTGCCGCCTCTGGTGTTGCGGGTGGCCATAGACGGCGGTAATCACTTACCACCAGGTGATACGTCTGCTCGTTTGCCCCCTAGTACAAAATAAAAAAACAAATGACTATACTCTTTGCGCTGTAGCATGGTGCGTGGCATGGTTCAGTAACATTTCGTTTCACTCTTGAAAGTTGCCGCGATTTACAAATTATGACTTAGTATTTCAGCTGTCCACATTCGTAATATATTAAATCTATACTTATATTATAGAGCTGAAGAGTTTGTTTGTTTGAACGCGCTAATCTCAGGAACCGCTGGTCCGATTTGAAAAACTGTTTCAGTGTTAGATAGCCCATATATCGAGGAAGGCTATATATCATCACGCTAAGACTAATAGGAGCGGAGCACCAAGCGGGGGAAAATTATCACGCTACGGGTAATAGGAGACGCAAACGAGGTTGCGTGGGTCATCGTTAATATAATAACTGTAGTAAATTAAATTAATAATAATAATATAATAATAATAATATTTTATTGCACAAATAAAGATTTACAGCATTATCACAATTCATCAAAAAAATCAATAATAATAATTAAAATACAAAATATGGAACATTCAAAATGTGAAACTTTAGCACCTGTACTAATGTATTTAAACATTGTATCACAGGTGCCAGCGCCTTCCACCAATCTTGGATAGTTCCCTAGTACATGTGATAGCAAATACCCACTACCTAACAAGTTAGTTATTTGCAATACAATATTAAATTAAATTCAGTAATAAAATACACAATATTAAATTAATACACAATATTAAATCAATACACAATATTAAATCAAAACACAATATTAAATCAATACACAACGTTAAATCAATATTAAATTTAGTAATTAAACCATAAACTGTAGTAAATTAAAGTAAATTAAATTAAACCACCACGCACCATGCTACAGCGCAAAGAGTATAGCTGTTAAATCTACTAATCAGAGTGATCAGTTTGTATATCTATCTATCAACCCATAGGTATGGAACAACAAAGTGGCATGGGAGGGCTGGCTGAAGTGCTGCGAGCGGATGGTCCCACGTTCAGCCGCTCTCCTGACTTCCCTGGCGCCACGAGCCCTGGCCGCCTGCTCCACGATACCGCGCCTGAGAGCCGCTCTCGTACAACACGTGGCGTCACTACCGCCTGCACAGCGAGCTGCACTTCCACAACATGTATTACATATGGCACAGGTACGTATCTGGTCTCACTACCCCACTATACTCTGGTGTATCATACTGCATTGCCTGCATTTGACATGAGGATGGTCAACACCACTCTTGGATTCTGCTTTCCATCAGACAGAGTCGCTTTGGAAGTCTCATATATATAAAAAAAAAGTAAAAACTAAAACCCAACTTAGACAAAAAAATGACGCTGAAAAAGTATAAAACAAGTTTGAAAAGCCGTAGTCACACGTTACATAGAAACGCAGCATAACACTTTAAAAACGTGTGACTACGGCTTTTCAAACTTGTTTGGATTTTAGTTGGGTTTTAGTTTTTACTTTTTTTATTTAAAATGTTTTGGTGCCGTTATTAATATATAATATATCTATATTTGAAATGTGCAAGTAACGCCCTTTCCAATGATACCAAACACGGCATATTAGATTCAGCTACACGTCATATAGCCTATAACCAGCGGACGATCAAGACGCTTCTAACGATACCTCATTTGTCCAGTTGTAATAAGTAGTTAAGGAGCTATGAGGGACCAAATGAACATACATATATAGCCTGTCAAATTCATAACCCTCCATTGGCTTTGCCGTAGTCGGGTAAAAAGTATGCTCTGCCTCGTTGGTGTAGCGCTGATCTGATCATGAGGTATCGGGTTCGAATCCCAGTTGCAACCAAAAAGTGTTAATGACTTTTTATAATTATGGTAATGCTTAATAACAGTGCCTCGGAGAGCAAAGCCGTCGGTCCTACGCCTGATCTCTCCCTATCGTGTCGGTTAACCGTCCCATCGGATTATGACAGTGAGAGAACAGAGAGTGCACCTGTGTTTGCACATACACTTGTGCACTATAATATCTCCTGCGTAGTTTCCTGGTCTCGGTTGAGACTGGCCGCCGTTGCCGAAATCGGCTAGAACATCAATCAATATAAAAAGTGTGTGTGTCAGCTCCGACGTACGACTGGAGTTTACTTACAAACATACACAAAACGCACACAAAGAATACCCAGAAACAGAACAACAGTTTGTGGATTACAAGTGACCGAAACAGCTTAGACTAGTGGTCGCCCAGTGGTCGAAATTCAATTTTTTATTTTTTCAGCTTTCTGCACTCTCCTTTATATAAACCTTAACTGTGTCAAATGTCATCCTTTCGCATAATTTTCGTAAATCGGATCACAAAGTTTTTATAGTAATTTTTTTTTTAATGTGCATACTTTTAAAATGTAATATTTCTTTAGCCTACAGATGAGCAGTTCCCAGCGCCAGTCCCGATGCCAGTACCTCCGCCGAACCCCATGGAACCTCTCCCGCCAGGCATGGACTTTTGAACACCCTCTATCGAGCTATGGGACATCTACTATCTCATTACCGATGATTGTTATTCAAACACAATATTAATTTAGTTTAAAAAAAAATTCAAAAAATATTAATTTAGTAAAAAAATGTTGGTTACAAACAAACAAACATACATGTGAATCTAATGAAAGCATGTTAAAATTGTTTGGGTTTTTTTTGCACTGCACTCTTTGTCTTGTAAGTTTGTGCGTTGGCAGTGACTTATATTTAAGTGTTTGGCATAATATTTGCTTGTTTGTATTGCTTTTTAACCGACTTCAAAAAAAGGAGGACGTTCTCAATTCGATTATATTTTTTTTATGTTTGTTACCTCATAACTTTCGACTGGGTAAACCGATTTTGATGATTCTTTTTTTATTTGAAAGATGGTGCTTCCCGTGTGGTCCCATTTAAATTTAGTCCAGATTGAAGTCGGGTTTTTTGTTAAAATTTGTGATTATCTACTACAATGTTACTTTTACAGTGACTTACAGTGAATTTATGCCTTAAATTAAATAACAGTTAATTATATTAATGTGTGTTTGAAGTACAATCGTCGAGAAAACTAGGTAGATTTAAACTAGCAGTGTTATTAATTTTTATATTAGGCTAAATATTGTATAAATAAAAATTAAATATTATAATGCAATTAATTTGTGTTTATTTTAATAAATATGCGTACATTTACACTTGTATTGGCTAAGGGGTATCAGTTTTTTCTATTACTGTCTATATTCACAGACTTAGTTATGTATTTAAATATATAAAAGCACTAGCTTTTGCCCGCGTGCATGTCGGTTATCTCAGTCATAGGCGTAGCTAGGAGGAGGGAGGGTTTTTGGGGTTCAAACCCTCCCCGACCGGTTTCTACACTATTTATATCTAAACTTATAATAAAAATGTAACAGGTCCAATTCAGTACATTAAAGATATTTTGAATTTTTTTTTGGAGGGCTCTCTATAATCGATACTGAAGCCAAAACTGTAATTTTTGTCTGTCTGTCTGTCCGTCTGTCTGTCTGTCTGTCTGTATCTTGGCCGCGCATCACGCCGAAACTACTGAACGAATTCAAATGAAACTTGGCATGATTTGAGTTCATACTACGAGGTAGGACATAGGATACTTTTTATCCCGAAATTCAGCACGGTTTCTTGGAGAGAGGGGATAAAAGTCAAAATATGTACTTAGTTGTAATTCAATAACACATAGTCCGATTTCATTCATTCTTTTTTTGCTAGAAAGAAAACATTAAAGATAACGGGAAAAAGTGTTTTTTTTTGTCCGCGACTGTACACTGCCTGTGGGAAGCTGAGACAGATATGTAAATATGGCGGTACGAAGTTCGCCGGGTCAGCTAGTTTTTCATAAATTTGATTGTTTTCATAATATACTAGTTTTTGCTCGCGGCTCCGCCCTCGTGTATGTCGCTTATCGCGGTAAATAGTAGCCTATGTGTTATTCTCGTGTATAAGCTATATTACTGTAAAGTTTAATCCAAATCTGTTCAGTAGTTTTTGCGTGAAAGAGTAACAAACATCCATCCATCCATCCATACTTACAAACTTTCGCGTTTATAATATTAGTAGGATTACTGTTAATTTTCATAATATATTACTGTTAAAGGGACATAGTCATTTTATTATCATAAACCCATATTATTATCATTGTTTAATTGAGTAGTCTAAAACAGTGACGTCACAGGTTTGCATTTAGTAAATTTTTTTGACTAAAGTGTCGTCTATCCTATTTAGGTGCTTACAACTTAGATAACATAGCTATAAGCATTTCAAGTTATAGCCCAGCGGTTTAGGCCGTTGATGTAAAAATCTTGGAGTTTTGGGTAATAACGCCGCATAATTGGTTAGCTCATGGCTGTGCAGCAATGTCTCCAAACTTAATGTTTTGTTTTCTTTGGTCGACTTCGTTCTCATTCAAGTCTCATAGTAAAAAAGAGTTGTAAATTTTTAAAAGGAGCAACAATGGAGTTTCTTGCCAGATTCTTCTCCATGAAGGGTAGGCACTTGGAACTGGCGACTAGAATCACTCGATTTTTAAATATTGACTACTAACAGACCCACGAACCCCGTTTGCGTCTCCTATTGCCCGTAGCGTGATAATTTCCCCCGTTTTTGAAACATTATTTATTGATGCTCCGCTCCTATTGGTCTTAGCATGATGATAATATAGCCTTTCTCGATAAATGTACTATCGAATACTGAAATTATTTTTCAAATCGGACCAGTAGTTCCTGAGATTAGCGCGTTCAGACAAACAAACTCTTCAGCTTTATAATATTAGTATAGATTCATAAGTGTCTGTAAAATAAGTGCCTATTTGAATAAAATCTTTTGACTGATGAATCAGTTAGTCAGGGCAAGTAATCGTATAATTATGTTGTTTAATCTATATATATATAAAAGCGAAATACCACTCACTTATTAATCACGAAATCTCAGAAACTATAACACCTACAAACTTGAAATTTAGCAGGTAGGTTCCTTATAGGTTGCAGACATCCGCTAAGAACGTATGTTACTCAACTCCACCCCTAAGGGGGTAAATCAGGGGATGAAAGTCGGAGTGAGCGAAGCTGCGTGCAAAAGCTAGTCTTACAAGACATTCTTCATACAAGTTTCCTATATTCAAAAGCAATAAAAAATTAAATAGGTATTCAAGTTCCGTTTTGACAACAGTGTTTCCTCCTCGCCATTAATTCGCATACCTCGTTTAAGAAACTGTATACGACGATAAATCCATAGAGCTCCAATACTGAAAAGTCAAAAAATAAAAACCTTGGAAGAGTTAAGTTTTAGTAATAATCACATGGTTAAATGAATCTCCTTCGAAAGGAGGTTGTGCCCTACTTTTTTTTTACCTCTGATGGTAAGCGATTACCGCCGCCCATGGACACCCGCAACACCAGAGGCGTCACAGTTGTGACGCCTCCGGTGTTGCGTTGCTCACATGGGAACATTGGGACAGCTAAACCTGAGTTATACCATGGTCTCACAGTACGACAGAGTTAAGCAACTCTTTCGAAGTTTTTTAAATAAGTAAAGTTAGCGTTGACCTAAAAGAGGGGGTGGCAAGTTGACTCTTGAGAAGCAGATGTACATCCATCAACCATGTGACTTGTCTGCTCGTTTGCCCCCATATATCTACCACAGAACAGAGAATAAAGGTAGAATTGCAATGTGGGCGTGGCCACATCGAGCGCCATCGCTCATAGTGGTTGGCACTCCTGTTCATCTTTGAAAACGATCGAACTTGAACCGTTATGATCTAATCTATAAGAGTACTAACTACATCGTTTAAACAAGATCCAGCAATGGGCTGCATTCATATTATATAATTCGAAATATTTTTGAAAACATTTGGGAATTATTGCTTACGATAGAACACAAATATGCAAATATTTACAAGACAAAGTTGTACTGAGTATCTAATATTGTAAGTGGCATTTAGTATTTATATTCCTCAAATTCTTTGAACGAATGAGCATAGACTTCGTTAAGGTATAATTTTATTAATCGTTTGTGTGCGTCTAGGTGTCAAAGACTCTCTTGGGATTTACTGTTGATCGGATTTCAAATTTTAATTGCTCTGATCTGTGATTTCTAACAACACTAACATAAATAAAAGAGCTATAACAGTCTTTTGTTTCCTTTAGTATACCTACTCTACTACTGAGTATACATACTCATGAAATACCTATAATAAAAGTAAAAAATACTTACTGATGAACATCAGAAAAATCATGAACCATCCTTTTGACTTGTCTTGAATAATTGTGATCGATGTCAGCAGAACCACTTCTAAACACCAAGTGATGAACCGACAGACGAATGTGTTATGTGGGATATATGTATTTCCCTAAAACAACAATTAGATGAGACTATAGGCAGTAGAGCTAAGCTGATTTCAGCACTAACGGGACGTTGTCATTTGTCAGTATATTGGAGGGTACTGACTCCTCAATAACGATTGCCATATATGTTTGTGACAACCGGGACTAAAGGCTTAACGTGCTCTCCGAGGCCCGGGCAGAAAAACCGCCATCTTAAATACTCCGGGCTGCTATTAAGAAATTCTTGTAAGAAAAAGCCAACAGCAGTCCGACCTGGGCATCGAACCTCGAGACCTCTTGATGCGCAAGCGCCCATGCCAAGCACTAGACCAACGACTGCCAATGAAGCAGCCTACCCTCTCACCGATTATTAACCTAAAGTGACAGCAATCGTGCTCATGCCTCACCCAGGTGGAGAACCTAGATGAAGCATGGGTCTGTTCCCACATTATCGTGTATGTTGTAGGTAGGTACAGGAAATATATCATACATGATGTAGGTACTTGCTATAAATATTGCCGCCAACTAGTCCTGCAGGCATCATTATGGTAAACTATTGCCCGCTTTGGTAAAACCATTTTTAAATATGGTGGTTAGATACACAAAGAAAAATACTTACTTACAGTATTAATTCCAATAGCTAATGTAATGATGTACGTAAAAAGCATAGCTTCGATGACAATCATGCTAATGTATGACAAATACAGCATGTAGTAAGAATTGGTGCAGTAATCATCGTCTTGTGCTATTGGCTTCTGACGTAGGACGCCCCCTTTGCCCAACGAACGGAATGGTAAAACTACATTCATACTACTCCATATGAAAAATATGAAGCAAAACAAGGAACGTAGCTGGAAAAGAATAATTGTAATGTATCTTTAGGCATTTACACCTCTGTATTAAGACCTCCTCCACCCGGCGGGTTAGGCCGTCGACATCGTTAGGCACAGCAACCCGTTGCCATCGGCAATGTGTGTAGTAGGCCCAAGGTGTGGCTTATGTTAAGTCCAGCAGTGGACTGTTAAAGGCTGTTGATAATTAATGATTTCATACAAGACGGACTCAGGTTGATGGTTTCTGAGCTGTTAATTAATAATGACCTTGTCACGTAATATAATTCTTCGTTTCTTGTTAACAGATACAATAAATAAAATAATAGAGGCTGGCTGGTAACCAATAACGACTCCTTTATAATTAACTAGCTGACCTACGCAACCTCGTTTGCGTCCAAACCACCATCCCCGTTTTAACCCCAAAAGGGGGTTAATTTCTAAAGATACGTTATTAGTACACCTCCACACCATCTATAGAGCATATATTTTAAATTTCAAGTCTCTTACTTCAAAAACATAGGACTTTCATACAAACTTCCAACCCCTGTTTTACCCCCTTAGGAGGGGAATATTGTAAAATCCGTTCTTAGCGGATGTCTACACCCTATAAGGAACCTACCTGCTAAATTTCAAGTTTGTAGCTGTTATAGTTTCTGAGATTTCGTGAATAATAAGTGAGTGGTATTTCGCTTTTATATATATAAATATGTAACTAGTTTGGTCTTTGTGAGTTTGCAAGCCGATGCCGGTAGACCTTTCAAAAAGACTTATACTGAAAAGCAGTGTACTGAAGCATTACGAAAGCATTCGTAACTGATCAGCGTATTCAAAATGCTTAACGAATGTGGTAAAAGCGCTGAAAATTGTGTTTTATTATTTCTTCCGACCCCCGACTAAAAACCGCACGCCATCTCGGATAGGTACTAAAAGTCGGGGAACCACGTGCACACTCGGAAGGAAATCTGGAACCCCGTCGTACCTCAGGCCTCGCACCTACGGTTTGTAGATGGCCCCCTCCTACGTCGGTCGGGAACCCCTGATGCCCTTTTTTATTTAGAAAAGGGACGGAACAACCCGTGAATCTATGTAGGTACGTATATGCATATAATTAATACAAAAAAGATTACCACAGTCCATAAGCAAACGAGTATTGAGCCCAGTTTCAAAGAATACAGCAGTAGAAAGGTAACAATGACAGGTAGATTCACATTAATAGTAGCACCCATTTTACAATAAATAAGCCTTAAGCAACATAGAGGATTACTTTCCATTTATTACTGCACAAATTTGTAAAATAAATATCGAAACTTTTATTGATTTAACTTTAAGACAGATTTCATTGTGACAAAGAAGATAGGTTTATTAAAATATTGGTTGAATAGCAGAGAAAAGATTTATTACTCGTGTTTGTTTCGTGAAATTGTAAAGTGGTTGAAAAAAGTATTTATAACAAGGTGTTCCTGTTGTAAATATAATCACAAATTTAAACAAAAAAAACCGACTTCAATCTGAAACAAATTTAAATGGGACCATTCGGGTAACCAGCTTTCAAATAAAAAAAAGATTATTAGTGGACACGTATGAAAATCACTACAGAATACCGGAGGATATCTGTGCCTCGGCGTCCAGACCGGACATATTTCTTTATGCAATGTCAATTAAGCGTGTAGTACTAGTAGAACTCACGGTGCCGTGGGAAACGAACATCCCTAAAGACCACGCTTTAAAAAGAAACAAGTACTTTGACTTAACCAACGAAATAACTAAAAATGGTTATGTCGTTGCGCTGTATGCCGTGGAAGTGGGTGTGAGGGGTAGGTATACCAGCTAAATCCCTCTATAACCTGCTTAAAGACCTTGGATTGCCAAGAGCTTACTGAAGCTCTTGGCAATCTTGAACGAATATCCAAAGCGGCATTGCTAGGCTCACTTCAAATATGGTTAGGTAGAGGGGGTAACACGGCGGACAGTGGAGGTGAGCGTTGACGCGTCGTAAGGAGTGCTTCTTAAACCTAAACCTGGGTCGCAATTCCCAGGCACTGTCGAAGTCGCATGTGTTGTCCCCATCTATCACGCGATGGACCCGGCTCCCGCACGGTGAATCCATGGAACGCTAAGAAATAGGTCTGTGCTAGGTACCTAGAATCTGTTTGAAGTCGGTGCCAAGTGACTATCGCTTAGACTTTTGTAATTGTTCGTTTGTATTCTTTTTGGCTTAGCACACATTATAATACTACTATTTAAATGAATAAAGAATAAGGTATAGGCAATTTATGAAGAACCAGTTTATTTTACGCTTTTAAGTGTTTTTTTGGCAGAGAGTTTTCGTTGGATGTTTTTTTGGAAGTCGGTTTTTTTTAATAAAAAGTTTTTATTTTTCAGTTTTTAGTGCAATCAATCGTAGGTAAGTAGTAAGTTGAACTATTTCATCAAATTTCATCATCAAGGATACAAATGAAGGTCTATACGTACGTGTAATATTAAAATCATCCTCTAATCCCTAACTGTTGAAGAGTTTAACCTTCTGTCATCAGCTCACCTAAATAACTTGAAAGTATACGACTGAAGGTCTTTAGATAAGTATGAAATTGAAAGAATTATCCTCCAACTCCTAACCGTTGAGGAGTTGTACCTTCCACCTTTCATCATCAGCTTACCTAAATAATTTGAAAGAATACGACTAAAGGTAACATATATACATAAAGATTTATCCTCCAACTCCTAACCGTTAAGGAGTTGTACCTTACATCATCAGCTCATCATCATAAAATGATGACTACCAGACGCAAATACCGGTGTAACTTCAGAAAATATACGAAAAACATAGTATGTGCCTATAAAAATTGAGGGTTTCCCTCGATTTCCCTGGGATCCCATCATCAGATCCTGATATGCTGGCAATGGGACCATCTCGGAAGCATACCCTTTCGAATACAAAGAGAATTTTCAAAATCGGTCCACAACTGACGGAGTAATCGGTGAACATACATAAAAAAAAAATATATACATACAGTGGAACATAGAACCACCTCCTTTTTGGAAGTCGGTTAAAAAGGAGAGCCAAGTTCTATGCAAAATCCAAATATGTATTTATAAGAACAAAATAAAATTATGAACAAGTATTAAACTCTATTTCTTTGCTTTATTGGATACCTATAACAATTGCTGTTATTTAAAAATGTGAGATCTTAAAGTAGGTTAGATTTGACTTAGCCAAATGCACATTTTTTTTTTAAACCGATCAATGCCTTTTTGTGTCTGCAAACTGGCGTATAGTGGGAGAGGCCTATGTCCAGCATTGGACTGCAATAGACTGATAATGATAATGATGATGACATTTTTTTTCATTCCACTTCGTTCAATTTATGGGTAGAATCGCATCAATTTGCATTTGGGAGGATATCTATATGTATTTCCAATTTGGTTCATTAAAGGTTTGAAGGAAAAAGACAATCTTTGAGTGTGGCACGAGTGTGGGTAGGAATGAAGAATACTTGGCCAATTAATAGTGATTTTTAACCGACTTAAAAAAAAGGAGGAGGTTCTCAATTCGACTGACATAACTTTCGACTGGGTGAACCGATTTTGATGATTCTTTTTTTATTTGAAAGCTGGTGCTTCCCATGTGGTCCCATTTTAATTTGGTTCAGTTCTGACATGTCATCCATGAGAAAATCATATAAATCTTCAATTTGCATTATGTATGTGCGCGACCAATTGACGAATAACTCAATTCAATTTGGTCGTTCTTGAAGTCGGTTTTTTTTTGTTAAAATTTTGTATTATTATTATAATTATGTTAACAAGAATTACTACGCTCATTATCGATCCTACTCGTTTTAATTTATTACATTACGATACTTTTCTTAAAATGAATGTAAATAAGAAATCAAACCAAATCAAACTAATAGTTTAGATAACCCTCGACCTCGATCATTACCTATTTAACACCTACTCGTTAAGCATATTCTGACGAGCCCAAACACGATATAGCCGCTGTAAGTTAACATAACTCATAGCTCGGCATAGAGGCGCTCAAAGCCCAGTTACACTCGGCGATTAGAAACAATCACCGAGGGCAAGCAACGCCGGCGCGGTCAGTACCTGGATGGGTGACCACTGGTGGCATAATACCACGAGAGTCTCCGTGAATCGGCGGTCACGTTAAGCAGTCGGTCTCGGTTGTTTAGATAGAATAACAGTCATGAAGCTTAGTTGGAGGCCATTGGACGGCTTGAAAGACATCCAGCGGCTGGTTTACGTAGCCAAAAAGTTGTCTTGCCAGACCCCAAACCGCACTCGGCCAGCGTGGGACATTATGGGTTGTTGATGATTGATATAACGACTATTTTTGGTATGACATTTTCAATTTAATCAATCTAAGTCATTTAGAATGTCGTATGCAGAACAAAACGAATTTTTAGTATTTAAGCAACAGAATTAGCGAACTTACAGGAGACACACACATTCACACGGAAAATACAAATAATATTCTATCCCTTGTTTCTTTTAGTGCTGCAACTATTAAAAAATAATATACTACTTAATGGAAAAAAAATATTTGTTATTACTGTATTATCACGCCAGGATGGGATGAACATTGTTTTGAACTAAATACATTAGCGAGAATTAAGTATTTACTATAAAAACACTGATAACTGCGTATTCAGCAACAATGGGATCACTGATTATACCCGTTATCGTAGTCGTTACTTATTTGTAACAGGAACAGTTTGAGCATCTGTTTTAATGAACGCAACAAATGACCTTTACGAAGATTACGTTATCTTCCCACATCCAAAGTTTGTAAATACTGTGATTAAGTTTCAGAGTAAGTATTTACACTTTATGCTGTATGGTAAAATGAACTACATATTCATTTTATGCAGTTCATTTTACCATACAGGAACTGAACATAGAACACTGAACGTAGGTACATCTATACAAATAAATAAAATTGGAGTGTCTGTTTGTAATATTAAAATAACCACTTTTTATGTATGTATACATGGTACATATATCAAAATAACATTTTCTACATTTTTTTTGTTCTGCTCACATGTTCAGCTATTCTCTGGAACGGCTAGACCGATTTTGACGAGACTTTCACTGATAGGTAGCTGATGATATAAGGAGTACCTAACTTAGGCTACTTTTTTAGACTAGCTTCGCTCCTCGGCGTTCCCCGCGGTACGACAATAACCGCGGGTAACACCGCGAGGTTCAGCTAGTCTATACTTATAATAAAAATGTAACAGGTCCAATTCTATACATTAAAGATATTTAAAAATAATAATTTCGAGGGCTCTCTAATCGATACTGAAGCCAAAACTGTAATTTTTTTCATTTTTGTCTGTCTGTCTGTATCTTGGCCGCGCATCACGCCGAAACTACTGAACGGCTTCAAATGAAACTTGGCATGATTTGAGTTCATACTACGAGGTAGGACATGGGATACTTTTTATCCCGAAAGTCAGCACGGTTTCCTGGAGAGAGGGGATGGAAGTCAAAATGTGTACTTAGTTGTCATTCAATAACGCATAGTCCGATTTTATTCATTCTTTTTTGCTAGAAAGAAAAAAAAATAAAAGATAACGAGAAAAGTCACTGCCTAGTTCGCCGGGTCAGCTAGTACGTAATAAATGTCTGTAATTTACAATTCAGATTATACTCAGCTGTCTAATACCTCCCCTTCTTTGTGGAATAAACTGAAAATGTTACCGCCAAAAATCACTCCGACCGCTGGTCTCAGATGCTCTGCTCTGAAGAGGATCCGGACCATGTTATTTCAGGTTCCTCTAAGTATCAACATTGCGCTAACCGAGGCTTCCACCTACCTGTCGCCACTGACCGACCAATTATTATATGCTGCAGCCCGATTGCATTTTTTGCGACCAGTAATAATATGTCGCAAAAAAAAAATACCAATGAAATTGAGAACCTCCTCCTTTTGGAAGTCGGTTAAAAATTAGGTCATGATTTTATAGGATTTCTTTCAACTTCTCTTTATGAAATGAAATTGTATGAACTACGCGATATAAATTAATAGGAATTTACTAAATCAACACAGTCACCCATGATATTGACATCATTCAGATTAAATATATCTAACAAAAGCTTATCAATAGTCAGGAAAATGGGGACAAAATTGATTCAAGAAACAAAAACAATAAAAAATTTAATAAATTAATATTTAGGACATCTGACAACGCCATCTAGCTTCAAACTAAGTAGAGCTTGTATTACGAAACCTAGATTGACTGATAGAATCATCTTCCTAGCCTTTATTATTCCCACGATTTTGCGGTCGGCTATTAGTTCAACCGGTTTTACCTGAATATCAGTTTTTACTCGGAGCGACTGGCATCGGACCTCCGCAACCCTGAGGGTGAACTGAATTCGAAGGTTGAACTAGTTGTCAGTATAATTGAGGGCACCGACTTCCCAGTAATGGTTGCCATAGATGTTCATGACAACCAGATTCGACGGCTGAGCGTGCTCTCCGAAGCACGGGAAACACCGCCAACTTCCATACTCCGGGCTGCTATTAAGAATTTCTTGTAAGAAAAACCCAACAGCAGTCCGACCCGGGAATTGAACCCGAGACCTCTTGATCTGCAGTCGCTTACGCAAACCACTAGACCAACGAGGATTTCAGATTGACTGATAGTAAATAAGTATAAGTATTCTATCAGTCAATTTTCTATCATATTGACTGATGGAATACTTACACTTATTTACTTACATACATACATATTTTACATAGAAAACACTTAAACTCCGAAGCAAATGTATGCAGATCATACAAACATTTGATCAGACCCGGGAATTGAGCCTGAAACCTCATGCACAGAAGTCCCGTACGCTAACACTGCGCCTACGAAGCAGTTGTTAAGCGCCAAGAATCTTATAAACGACATTTTTTTTTTAAATTGACAAAAACAATTTCCAAAGCATGTTGTAGTTATATCGTGTAACAATTTAAACTCAATCGCTGCAGATCTTTTTCTAGTTTTAATAAGTAGGTACACAAACTAATTTAACATTTTTATTTTATACATACTAAGTTAGATTATAAATAAAAAACAAAACATTCCAATGAACTAGTACTTAATTAAAAACATATTTGTTGTTTACACATTGTTTACAAGCTGCCCCAGGGATTACGTACGGGCTACACAAAACAACGACGACATCTGGATAATAGCGTTATCAGTAATAGCTGCAGAGATGTCCGGAGTAGTAGGCGTTTACATTAGATAAATACACTGACAAATGTACTGAATCATACAGTAAGACGACACAGTTGACGGACAGTGTACAGTGAACTCAGAACTCAAGCGGTTGTACCTTAATTCATCTCAACACAGTTTAATACGAATATTATCGAAAATGTATTGTGATTGGCCTCTGTTAGGACGATGCTGTTTCTGTATGCCTCTGCGGAGAGGTGTACTAACATTTGGCTACTTAAATCTCGTAAGTATTCTATCTTTATTCGGATATCCTAATTAGTGTGGATGGTTACACCGCAATGATGCTATTCTGCGTATTCCTCTTTTTTACGCAATTGTTCTATTTTTATCGGACTTCGAAAAAAAGAGGAAGTTCAGAATTTAACTGTATGTGATAAGAAAGGGATGGTTTCAAATTGAGTTTTTATTCTAAATAAATACACTTTTCTCATTAAAATTCATAGTTGAGCAAATGAAAATAGTGTAATAAATATTGTAAAGAACAAATTCAATTACTATAATGAAAATACGTCATTAGTATTGTATTATATGTATAAATAACTTAATGAAAAGTAAATTTTATTAATGTGATTCAAATAAAGATTGAGAATATTTCTGCCCATGCATTAAGATAGCATTAAGTAGTCAAACTAAACCAGCCATTCTATACTTAAATCCTATCATTTTTTTCTTTTCCGGGTATCGATTCTAGGTTCTTATAATCACATGCAAATATGTGTTGCATGAAAATTACCATTGAACAAGGAGATCACAGTTTTCTGATAATAGATAGATTTTATGTAGGTACTTCAATAGCATCAACATTATTAAACATTTATACTCATTAAAAAGAGTGTGCCCGACAAGTCGTTGAAATGTATTTATTAATGTATGTTAGCTCAGAGCTTCAAACCTTAAGACAAAATTATAAAAAAAGAAAAAGATGTCACAAATTGCTTTGATTTTCCTACTTATGATATTTTTATTTTAGTAGGCCTAGTTACTTTCAAACGTTAGTATAGTATATACATAAACAGTAAAGTACCTGAATGACCGAGCTTTGCGCAGTATTTGTTTTTTACAAGCTTTTAATTAACTTGCAATGTATGTATGTATGCTTGTATGTTCAGGTGAAATCTTGCAAATCAATTTTGAAGCAGATATCTTCAATCCATTTTATGGAAATTTTGCAAGCATATCTATACAGCGTGACAATACAATATTATAATGACATAGAGCTGATATGATGCTGGAGCTTGAAGGTGGCCATAGGACTCGTTTGATTCGTTTCGAGGCATTCCAGTAAAAGCTCGTTTTTAAAAAACTTTTTAATTGAATTTATTTTGGGTAAATTTTATAAAAATGAATCCTAGCTAGATCTATTTATCGCCCCCGAAACCCCTTGCATACTAAGTTTCATAAAAATCGTTGGAGCCGTTTCCGAGATTCAGAGATTATTATGTATATAATTTATATAGACAAGAATTGCTCGTTTGAAGGTATTATAAGCAGTACACTCTCGGCGAGACATGACGAGACCTAACGAGCGCGAAAGTGTACTTACAACGCTCGGTCCCACTCGAGCCGTCTCGCCTCGTCTCAGGAACGCTCTGGTTCGAGTCGGTTTTTCGACCACGAGTCAAAAGAAGCGAGCGGTGAGCGCGAGCACACTGAGTACACTCTCGTCTGCACTCGCGATAAAAAATTGGTTTTCACTGGTTTTAACCGTTAGTTAAACCGCCATTCAAATTGTGATTTAACTGCCGTAAAACGCAATAGCGCCAGTGCCTAGAATAGTTTGTTGAAAATGGCTGATTGGAGCCATGAATTTGTTCTGCTGGTTTTGGAACATTACCAAAACGAACACGTTTAATGGGATACCATGCACTGTGACCATATTATAATAGCAGCAACATCTACAACTATCTCATCCATTGACTGAATGGAGTTTGGCGAATAGAACTAAGGCGAGTCGAGTCAGGAGTGTACTTAGCTCCACTCGCTGCTCCTTGCCTTGCAAATGTCTCACCGAGACATTCTTGGAGCGGTCTCGCCGAGAGTGTACTGCTAGCATGAGATATCTAATAATATTTATAAAACCTTCGAACCTAGTAAGGTATGAATCTGATCTATACCCATCTAGATAAAATTAACTTATTTTCATTCTTAGCATAAAAAATCCATTATAATATTTGATAACCATTCCTTACACAGTACTTAAACATACTAAAATAATGATGTAACAGCCCACTATTAAGTATAAACAGAGATTAAACACAATGACAAAACATGTAATGATGTTATAATGCAGTGTAAAAGAAAACAAAAAAAGTTGCGCTAAATGGAAGTTATAAAGTTATAGACAATATTAAACAAACTGATGTAAAGTACTATGCGTTCATTTCGAGAATGCCGTTACCTCTAGCCCCGCTTCCTCATACCGCGCGTCAAGCGTCGCCCCTTTAGTACGGATCATAACGCGCAGTATGAGGAAGCGGGAAGGGAGGTAACGGCATTCTCGAAATGAACGCGTAGTATACGAGTAACAATAGAGTTTAATATTAAAAGGACTAATTAGATACTGTAGTGGCATTAGATGATGTCAGTCTTGTTAATTTTTACCCTTCAAACACACAAGTGTGCCTCTTTTCTGCGATGTTGAGTATTTCTGAACTTGCCATCACTTTCTTAGGTGTAAACTCTACTGTAGGTGGCCCGAGGTACGTCGGGGTTCCAGGGATTTCCTTCCCAGGGTGCACCTGGTTCCCCGGCTTCTAGTACCCGAGACGGTGTGCAATTTTTAGTCGGTTCGAGTCCGACATACCACCAGTGGCAGTATCCGAGGGGATTTCCGAAAAAAAAAGAAAAGGTGTAAACTCTCCTGATTAATAACTATTTCGTGTTTGCAATCACACTTCAACTTAACTCCAGTATTCAGTCCTTGGCTCTTGCCATATTAATAAATTCAGAGTATTTCCGAAAGTCCAAAACAGTTGATTAATCTCTAAACTTTGATCTTTCATTTGATTTTGCATGATGGATGAGAGTCGATTTTGGGATGACTTAGCTGTAGATTGAAGAGCCTATAGGATTATAAAATGATAATGTGTATATATGCTCTTGAGCATCGTCTTAAAGTCATATTGCGAAACTGTTTTTTGACTAAGCCCACCAAAGTAACTGTACTCTGCCTGATGGAAAACAAGAGCAGAATTTAAGAGTAGTGGTTACCATACTCATTGCAAAAGTAGTCAACGCCAAGTGGGAGAGCCACGCTTCGGCATGAATGGGCCGGCTCGACCGGAGTGATACCACGGCCTCACAGAAAACCGGTGTGAAATAGCGCTTGTGCTGTGTTTTACCGAGTGAGGATACCGGAGGCCCATACCCCAACCCCTCCCCACATCCCTTTCCCCATCCCCAAAGGTCAGCAACGCACTTGTGACGCCTTTGGTGTTGCGAGTTTTCATGGGCGGCGGTAATCGCTTACCATCAGGTGATACGTCTGCTAGTTTGCCCCATATACCATAAAAAAAATGCAACAATGCAGTGTGGAGGAACGGGTGTAATGTCCCTCCAACACAAAGGGAGGATCCTCCGACCAGGCGAGGTGATCATGCCTGGCGGGCCAACTGCCCAACGGTTGATGTTGGGATGTTGTATGTATCTTAATTGACGCGCGAACTTTCACTGCGCGATTCAGGATTGGTAGTTTCTTAGTTTCCTTCGTTACTCCGTAGTTCAATGTAACTTCGGTAGTTGGCGCTGTAGTATATTTCTGTTGCGCTGTATGTGGAAGTCGCCACATCACTCCCCTCCAAGACCGGAGGTTGATATATGTTGAGTCAGCTGTCTGTGCTCTGTTGTGGAGCTTGCCAGTGCCAGGAGTGAGTAGTTCCAGTGAGTCGGAACTGAGTGCCGCTAGTCCCAGTGAGTCGGGGCTGAAGTCCGCTGATCCCAGTGAGTCGGGATGGCGTGCGGTGCGCGGTGCTGCGGTGCTGCGATGAGGTCCCCAGTGAGTCGGGGCGGTTGCTGCGTTGTGGCTGGCTGCTGCGTAGACGGGAGAGATATGCTCTGCTTACATGGACCGTAGGTGCAGTGTGCTGTGCCTAGACGCTCATGAGGCCGTAGGGGTAACCAGGCTGGAGCGGTCGCTTCCTGCGTGTGGTGTATCCCTGTTGAGGCCGAGGTTGCTGGCTGGCTGTGAGACTTGCTGTGGGAGTGAACGTGATGGTGGCGTGCTGATGCTGCTTCCAATCACGTCGGGGTCACCACTGTGGAGGAACGGGTGTAATGTCCCTCCAACAGAAAGGGAGGATCCTCCGACCAGGCGAGGTGATCATGCCTGGCGGGCCAACTGCCCAACGGTTGATGTTGGGATGTTGTATGTATCTTAATTGACGCGTGAACTTTCACTGCGCGATTCAGGATTGGTAGTTTCTTAGTTTCCTTCGTTACTCCGTAGTTCAGTGTAACTTCGGTAGATGGCGCTGTAGTATATTTCTGTTGCACTGTATGTGGAAGTCGCCACATCAGCGGCCTATTGAGATGTTTCTGCATCTTCGGGCCAACGGTCTCACCAATGAAACACGACAATACGAAATCTGTAAATGACAGGTTGGTTTTTGTGAGACGGTAGCACCGTCCCGGTCGAGCCAGTAATTTTAGCAGGATGACTTTATGACATACGACTTTTAATTAATGTTATGTTTTGCCAAGATTCATGTATGTATCTTAGCTAATTTGGACTATCTGCTATTGTTAGAAGTCTTACACTATTCTCAGTGACAGCTGTCAATAAAAAAAAATGCAAATTAATTATAAATATTTTCTTTGGTATAGCAGGATTGAAGATGTCTTTTATCTTAATCCTACTAATATATTATAATAAACGCGAAAATTTGTAAGTATGGATGAATGTTTGTTACTCTTTCTCGCGAAAACTACTGAATGGATTTGGATGAAACTTTACAGTAATATAGCTTATACATCAGAATAACACATAGGCTACTATTTGCCGCGATAACCGACTTAAACGCGGGCGGAGCCGCGGGCAACCACTAGTTTATTATAAAGTAAAATATTTTCTCTTCCAGCTCTTCAGTATATTCATGGTCGGCGTGTACAGTTATTCAGTTCACACTGACTATGGACTGTTGGCTGTCTACCATGGAGCCAGCTTCGATATTCCAATTGGATTTTGTGTTGCCATTTACTGTGTGGAGTTAATATTCAACGGAATTCTTATTTATGGAGCTCACAAGGTATTTATATCATTAAAAATGTACATAATTACAAACTGACCCACGCAACTTAGTAAGCGTCCCTTTTGAATCACGCTCGGCTCCTATTGGTCTAAACGTGATGTTAACTATGCTATAATAGGCAAGTTGGTAAAATACACATTTAAAAAAAGTTAAAATTGGTTAGGCAGTTTCGTAGTTCAACGTGAGCTACAGCGTGACACGAGAAATATACATATATTATATCTTCTTCTTCATATATGTCAAAATCAATTGCTGTTAAGGCCCGTATTCACTTTGATTAGTGCGAGTGCAGGTGCTTAGTGCAGGTGATCAATGATTGGTAGAAAGAAAACGTGTGGACAGCGAAACACGTATTTTCTACCAAGCAAAGTGAATACAGGCCTTTAGTTTGTCTTGCTAAAACTCGAAAACGGCTTGGCTGATTCAGTTGATTGTTGTTTCGAAATGTTTGGCGTAGTCCAGGGAAGGTTTAAACGGTGAAAAATTAAAAACAACTTGAAAATTCAAATGTCACGCGTGCGATCTAGCGGGCACAGTTAGTTATAGATAACCATACATGAGAATAGATCATTGTTGCGTACATCTTAACTCGGAGTCATTTTGGATTACATTCAGAATAGGAAAGGAAAGCAATAGTTTATTTTAATTTTCATTTTATTCTTCAATCGAAAAATTATTTGCATCAAAACAACTATGAATGCCTACTTATCAAACTTTTACTGTCAGCTGCAAATCAGAGAAGTCATAATTAATAATTTAATGATAGCGGCTGTAGCGGAAAGCTTTATGTAGGAATAAAAAGATTTATTCAATGATTTCCCAGAAATTTATTCAAAATAACTCAAAGTGCAGATAATACTCTATAGTTAAGTCCATACTCTATAGTTTGAGCGGTATATATAATGCATTATTAACATATCACATTATACTTTAAAGTTAACAAAGGAGTATAATTATATTAATTATACGTTTCGCCACTAATAACTTTTATTAAATGCCCAACTTTAACAGGAATTTAAGTAAAAGTAGGTCTCGCAATAATCTCGGAATAGAGTTTAAATCAGTACTTGATCTTTTATGCAAATTTGCATAGCGTTTGTGTCACATTGACACACGAATTTGATCCTCTTTTTCCTTGATTTGGACAAATCTCCCTCTAACTACCTTAGCACTAAAGTTGGATTCCCCTACACATTTTATGGCCGGTAGCTTAATTGCTTAAATATACTACAGAATCGCCGACAATCTTTGACTTGTCTGATGGCGCTAAATAGTTTTGAAGTCGTGACCCGGAACCGTGCCCTATAATGTTGTTTCTTTGCATACCATAGATTACGCAGTTTTGTAGCAGAGTGGTAGACATATTTTAAGCATTACGAATTTGAAAGAATAATCAGGATTTAAAAAAAATACCTGGATATTGGACTAAAGACCATTAACTTTAAAAACACATTCAATCGAATTAACCTTATTTTTCTTTTTCAGAAAATAGTACAGCATCTAAAATTATACTACTATTTTTCATTGATGACGGTCGTTGCCACAGTTTTGCTTCAAATCATCGAATTTATTTCTGCTATGTCTTCCAGTATGAGGCTTCATATATTCTTCGAAGTTGTACCTTTGATGTTTGCCTCGGCTTGTAAGTTAAAAATAGGTATTATGTAGCATTTTTTGTTTTAGATCTGCATAATTTATTACCTAATCTTCTGTTCTTTTTTTCATCTTTAGAATTACCTTTACTTCTTGTTCGCGGTAATGGAAAAATGAACATTACGTCCATTTTCACCTGATGTGAAAAGAAAACGATCTTTTCACATCAGTCATAAATCTGTAATGTGTTATTCCATATTGTATATGTTATTATTAGTTACATCACTATTTTCTTAGCTTTAATTTATTCCTAAACTCTTTTTGCTTCATAACTTTTATTCAAATATATATAGCTATAAAGACTTTTTTCCGTTTTTAATCTACATTTTAAACAGTACATCAACATATTACATTCGACCAAAGGCATATGTTGTTGGTTTATGATTCCAGTTTATTATTTACATTACAATGATTACTGTTGGTAAAATATGTTGAAATACTGACAATTTTATAAATTATAGTACAACAAAGGTTTAAAGAAATTATATGAATTCAGACTCACTGCGTTTATTTAAAGCTGTGAATAGTGATGATTCACTCTCATTATTCTATTGAGTCTCGTCTGCTTGTTGTTTATGATCCAAATCTTTGGCCTCTTCAAAGTTTTGACATAGAATCAGCAACCGTATAGGGAATATACTAAAACTAGCTAATTGTAACACCCTTAATTGTAATAAATCAAAAATTTAATATAATTAACCGTTTTATTTAGAAAGATATGCATCTTTAAAAATAAGCACTGTTATAGAAAAATATATTTTAAAGTCACTTAAATAGCAGGCAAATATAGTAAAGAAACTTGACCTGTGAAAAGAATGGAAGAATAATATTAGTTAATGCAGATCTAACCAAAATAGATTTATAAGATTTTTTCTTTTGGTTTTGGAGCACTGGCTTCCTTGTATGTAATGTCGTACGGTAAATTATTTAGAATTTTGTTACAGGTACACAAGTCTACCTAATAATTCTAGTCAGGAGTCTTATAAGGAAGATGGACATTTCCTCAGCTCCAAATGTATATGACAATCCTCTACAGCAGTTCGTTTATGATGGCAAAACTGAAGCAAACGGAGTTTACGACTCGACTGTAGTTCCTGTAGTTGTGTAATTACAAACAAAAATGAAAATGGTTGGTTACATTTGGATACATTTGTTGAAAGTGTTTTGGCAGCCATCTTTAGTGTACATATAAAGTAAAAAGCGGCAAATTAAAAACCAAAAATAGATCTAAGTGAACAGATATTAAATATTGTGAGGATATGTTTCTCTCTGGTGTATTGATAATGTGTCTAGATATGTGATGTAAATAACAAATTGAAAAGAATTGAGTTTTTTTGAAACAGCTAATGAGATTGCGATCTTAAGTTCTAAGAGAATGTGTGACGGAATATCAAAAGTCTTTACTTCGCTTGTTTTATTTATTGTTGCTAAAATGTAACAAATTGATTTTATGGAGTCAACTTTAGAAAACGTAGGAAATGGTATGTACGTCAGGTAGATGATAGAAGTTAAATTTGATATTGTTTTGGATGTACTTTCAATTTACAGAGAGCAAAATCTAGATGCTGTTAATTATCTATATCATAAATATAACTTTAATGGGCAGAAATGCGTCATTCTGTAGGGTTTATGTTTAATAGACCCTTGTTACAATTGTCTAGACACACGATTTCACTCATTACGTTTTAAGAGTACAATATTTGGCTATCTAGTGTGATATTAATTTATACCTTATTGTAAATAATTTAAATAAGAATAATATCATTGAAAATATATAGACTTTTGTATACATTCAAAGTTTACTTACGACAGTGGGCAACCCTTCCATCAACAAAGATAATACATATTATAAAATCATTTGATTTTATAGATGTCTTTTGTGTGTGTCGATTAACTTTTAACTATAAATTATTATTTAAACTCCAATAAACAATGATTTTAAAGCCTTGTAAACTATTTTCTCTTAGTACTATAAGCAATGGTTTGAACTCATTTATGTAGATGACGTATTCATCTACAACAAACAGTGACAGTTTCAATTTAAAATTAAAACCCTTGTAAAAAGATAGGGTTTTTAGTAAAGGATTATAAACTAATAGTTTATATGTCTCATTGTCAGAAGGCATTGTAATTTTAATGATAGAGATAATTAGTGTATTATAAATACTATTAATAAGAGTGTGATATTATTATGGAGTAAATTCTAAATATTTTTATGTATTTTGTTTTTGTTAATTGTCCGAACATCAGTACTTTTTTGATCATCGGTTACAGTTCTTTTTCTGTATGAAAGCCATCCCTGAGGCCTTTTCTTTCTTTTAAGAAAACGTCTAAGCTATTTAAATTACAATCGTTACGACAGTACATTAAATGCGTCATAAGTATTGTGGTTTAAATTTACCAGATAAAAAATAATCGTCTCTGATGCTATATAATATTTGTGTTTTGTTATATCATTCCGCTTTTAATAAATAACATATTATGTCACATCTTTAGTGAAAATAAATTAATTTAAAAACAAGAATTGTTTATAGATCCACTAATCGAAATCAACTTTAGGTGTCTTATCACTCTTTATGTACCTAATTATGATTTTGTTTGTTTATTGTATTGTACTAATATGCGTATGCCTACCTAAACTGAAGAAAAGATGTATAATCAAACATAACTTAATTTAAACACACAAAAACAATGCAACATATATTACTACTAGGTACTATTACTTCCAGCGATTGCAGCAAAAAGTGATCACGTCGTTACAATATGTACCTATATACCGGGTGCACGGGTCAAGATAAATAAATAAACATGAAGAGCACGAAGAGCCTCATTATCTTTTACTACCACTTCTGATGATTATTAAATTATCAACTTCATTTATGTAAGGTTGCGGAAAGGTGAAACTGATGAATCACTTGTGTCTAGACCTTGCATCATTATTTTTATACAATTTTAGCAACTCAACGTTCTGGGATCTGTTCAATATTATTTTTCCATTCTACTTCATCTTTAGTTATCTTTTCTTTTTAAATATTATGAGCCTGCTAAAGTGGATCTACTCTGCCTGATGGAAAGCATGAGCAGAATCCAAGACATACACATTTTCAAGTATGAAATTTTATTCTCATTGTTTTTAAATCCTTTCCCCAGGGCTTCGTTACTTGGAGTAAGTAATCCTTATACCAGCCTGTAAGGGCCCATCAATTAAAAGCTAGGAAGTCGAAGAACTGTACTCTTGGCGAAAGCTTTCAAAACTAGAGGCGATGCACCTCTTTAAATATTATGACATGAAAAGTTCAGCATGTAATAATATACAATTGTGAAATTGATTTTTTGAAAAAGTGATAATTTACCGTGGGAGAGCCACGCTTCGGCATGAATGGGCCGGCTCGACCGGAGTGATACCACGGCCTAACAGAAAACAGGTGTGAAATAGTGCTTGCGCTGTGTTTCACCGAGTGAGTGAGGATACCGGAGGCCCATATCCCTCCCCCTATCTCCCCCCCCCATCCCCCAAAGGCCGGTAACGCACTTGTGATGCCTCTGGTGTTGCCATGGCCACCCGTCCATGGGCGGCGGTAATCGCTTACCATCAGGCGATACGTCTGCTCGTTTGACGGTCTATTCCATAAAAAAAAAATGTCGCTGTGTAGGCTTCATTGACGTCCGAAGCGGTGAAGAGCGCCCCCTGTACGCCATCAAGTGGAGATCTGGTATACTACACAACGTCCTGGTACACATACACGTACAAGCCCAAGTTCGGGGGAAGTCAAATCCGTCATTCACCGAAATCTAATCCCATCGCGTGGTTCTACAACTGCCGTTCTGGCGGAATTCAAAACTCGTCAATATATTAATTAGTTTAACAGATACTAAGTAGCAATATCAAACACCGAAACTAATTCAATCCAAATTACGGTCTGCCCAAATATTTCGACTGTTCTCGACCGATTTATATCTAACAGTCACATGACATTTCAAATGTCAAACCAAGAAATGACAAAGTATAATGTTGCCATTATAATTAAATTTATATTACATTTGGTTTCAAACACTCATATTTAGGTCCATTTTAGGGCTCCTTCTTGAATTTCTTCCGGTGCATTCGTGCGATCTCGCAGATATTTGCGATGCGTTGCGAATTCGCCGTTATGTGTGGGAGCCCATAGGCTTCTTAATATTAGTAATATAATAAGAAACAGTCATAATCGCGCTATACAGACCACCCATTTACTCCACTTTGGACAACTTTTTGTGTACCTTACAAAATCTTCTAAGTAAATTAACAGGGTTTAAAAATCTGATGCTGAAATTAATATTATTATAGTGGAATTAAATTCAATTGCATCTAGTTACCTCTACCTTCTCTCTTACATATGTTTAATACCTGCCCATTATACGCCAACTAAAGGAAACAGCTGTCTAGATCATGTTCTCATAAGAAATAAACAATTCTCACACACTTTTGTTCTTCAAACTACTGTGACTGATCACGAGCAAACCCTTTTTTGCATACAATCAAAAAGTCAAATAAATTACAATAAAATAAAAGCTATTAATATAATTAACTTCCGAAATCTTCAAAATGATTGCAATAATATAAATCTTGACTATGTGTATAAAAATAATGTAAATATAAACACATGCATGTTATTCTTTAAGGGACTAATCCCGCCCACCACTGTAACTCCTGTACACCAGGATCAACAACAACAGTAACCCACGAACACACTGAACTCAGTATGTTCGTGGGTTACTGTACGTGGCTGTCATAACTATGACACTCGGGAAGACCCAGGAAAAATTAAACTGTCTTGGAACCTGCAACAAAATTAATCAGAAGAAAACCTGGAGGATTTGGAAATATGGGGGCACCGTCGTGCCCCCAGATTGACAGAAGACGAGGCAAGCGAATTGCAAGGGCACTGCCTACCTTTTCTTGAAGTGGTTCGTCGTTTTTTTGAACCCTCATAACTTTGGTTTCCGATATAGATACTAGATCGTTCAAATTCTCAGGATAATATGATGTCAGTAATCAACAAATGTAACATACAAAGTTTCAATTGCATAGCTCTGATACTTTAGATTTTATTGATACCTAAAAAACACCGATTTCGTCACTGACACACTGATGTTCATCAAAACTGTTAGCGTACTTCCTGAAGTGCTAGAAAGCTGTTTTTTTTTTGTGTAAACTAAGTTCAGTATACAAACAACAAAAAAATCATACACCTATTACTTTTGCCCCCCAACCCCCAAAATTGGAGGGTGGAAGTTTGTATGAGACTTTTACTAATTTTAATGCCAGATGTTTTTATTTTTGTAACACGGACTTTTTCGAAAAAAGAAAGAAGATGTACAAGAAATACACCCCATAAAAACTAATAAAATATATAAACTATATAAACATATATTATATATAAACTAATAAAATATATAAAAATAAAATAATAAAATAAGCAACTTACAAAAAGAAATGAAATCCCACCAAAATCATTTTCATGTAAAATATTGCCAAGACGACTGCATATGACTTGCCTTTTGAAAAAGATATCAGATCTCATGTAGAGCCAAGCTTCTGAATCCACACGCCCTAACTCTACCAACCCTAACTTTATAGTTAGAGTTAACGTTAACGTTTAACGTTATAGAAAATTTACAAAAAAAATAATTACCAACTAACACAAAAACCATTAAAATCACAAGAAATAAATTCGCTCTGAAGCTGTGAACTTCCGAAGACACTTTGCAAAGTGTCTTTGGGAGTTCACAACTTGAATCTGTTCCGTGAATCTATTCCGGTGAAAATTTCAATTGCACATAAGTTTTTCAGTTTTAGAGTGAGCCGATTGTATAATAAAGCGAATCAAGTGCTCGCAGTAACAAAGAAGAAAGGTAAAAGAAAAATAACAGAATGACTTTTTACGCTTGACTATGACGAGACAGAAGCCCTCCTTAAAAATTTTTCTTAAACTTTCCGTGTCTTTGCTGACGATTAAAACATTCTACCAAAAACATTATCATGTAAAATGTTGCCAAGACGACTGAATATGGCTTACCCTGTGAAAAAGATTTCAGATCTCATGCAGAGCCAAGGTTCTGTATCTACACGCCCTAACTCTACCGACCCTAACTTCATAAAGTCTACATCTCAGTAAAAATGTATGGCTTCGCCGTTTCTCTACCATACTGTCACGAAGGGGAAACAAACGCCTTTTGTGTTTGCAAATATCTACTTTCTAAAGTAATGTATTATACGAATATTTAGTTTCTGAAGTAACGAAACAGCCAAGCCATACATTTTTACTGAGAAGTAGAGTTTATGAAGTTAGGTTGGTAGAGTTAGGGCGTGTAGATACAGAACCTTGGCTCTACATGAGATCTGAAATCTTTTTCACAGGGTAAGCCATATGCAATCGTCTTGGCAACATTTTACATGAAAATGTTTTTGGTGGGATTTCATTTATTTTTGTAAGTTTCCTTTTTTTTTCTTTTTTTGGGTTGTATTTCTTGTACCTTTCTTATTTAAAAAAGGCCGTGTACCAAAAATAAAACCTCTAGCATAAACATTTGTGAAAGTCTCATACAAACTTTCACCCCCCAAATTTGGGGGTTGCGGGGCAAAAGTAATAGGCTTATGATTTTTTTTGTTGTTTGTATACTAAACTTGGTTTACACACCAAATTTCAGCTTTCTAGCACTCCAGGAAGTACCCTAACAGTTTTGATGATCATCAGTGTGTCATCGACGAAATCGGTGTTTTTTAGGTATCAATAAAATCTGAACAATCAGAGCTATGCAATTGAAACTTTGTACGTTTTATTAGACTATTGGTAACACCATATCCTGAAAATTTGAACTATTGGGTATATCGGGATCCAAATTTATGGGGGTTCAAAAAAACGACGAAACACTTCGAGAAAAGGTAGGTAGTGCCCTTGCGCTACGCTTGGCTCGTCTTGGCGGGGGCACGACCGTGCCCCCAGATACATAACCAAACCCTATATAGAATTAAACTTATACAAGTCCGCACACACAAACATACACAGACATATACACACACACAAATTATATAATTCTGTGATCCAGGAATCCATAGGAAAAGGTTTATCCTAATTGGGCTTCCTGATTTCCACAAAAACGTACATGTTAAGTTTTCATAAAATTTCTCTTTTATCTCAGAGGTTGTCTTAAAAATAGCAGAAAATAATTTTATAATCATTTTTTTTCTCTTATTCCATCAAGATCTAAACATCGAACTTTGTTGGACATTGTTCTTTGATTTCTAAAACACTCAAGAAGACGTAAACTGTCATTAACAGAAAATAATGTTAATACTAAATATTGTATAAGGTAGTTAATTATTCTTGAAGGCGTAAGTAAAGAAACATAACAATAAGTATGTAAACCATCAATCCCTTTCTCCCCTTTTTACCAGACAAGGCGAAGCCAAAAGTAAGGGTGATATAGTTGACGGTCTATGTTTGTATGTATCGTATCGCTTAAATGAGCAAGGTACAAACATAGGGTACAAAAGATGTTAAGTAGTCGGGTTATAGTTTTTAAAACTAATTCTTGACCCATTTGGTCAGTGCAATGTATTCTCAATTCTGCTCAATCATTCAACAAGGTTTAATATTGCTTACGCAACCTATTTACATCTACGTAGGTCCAGTCTTTTTTTGTGTTTTGGCGCTAATGGATTAATGTAAAGCAAGCAAACATGTTTAATGTTGACAAAATTTGTTTGTCTGTACAATAAGCGGCAATGAGTAACCGCAAAAAGTGAATAATATTATTGTGGCTCTTTTAATAGGTATAATAATATCATTATTTTCTCATATAGATAATAACTGGACCTGTTCCTGATAAAATGTTTAATCATGTTTTTGCTTTCCGGTAAATATAATTTAAAAAATAAATATTTCATAACAACATTTTGATATCAAGTAATTCTTAAAAATATTAAATTGATACACAAACATGCAACACCGGTAATGCTTTACTTACCGGGATAAAGGTATTATGAGCAGACAGATCACCTGAAGTTAAGTGATTACTGTTACCCATGGACGCCTGTATCCCAAGAGTCACTATCGCAAAGCCACCCTTTCCGTTCCTTTTTAACCGACTTCAAAAAAGGAGGAGGTTATCAATTCGACTGTATTTTTTGGTTTTTACCTCATAACTTTCGACTTCGTGAACCAATTTCGATAATTCTTTTTTTATTTGAAACTAGCAACCCACCCCGGCTTCGGTCTCTTTACGGAAAATATAATATAGTCTATGTTACCCCGAGAAGATTTGCGGATTATTTTTTTCCGACGTCTTCGACAAATATCGTTATATTTTAGCCAATATACTCAAAAAATTTACAAATGATATACAAATACCTTCCTCAAGAATCACTCTATCTATTGGTAGAAACCGCATCAAAATCCATGCATAGCTTTTGAGTTTATCGCGAACAGACAGAAGACAGACAGACAGACGCGGCGGAGGACTTTGTTTTTAATTTGGTTCAGTCTTAGAACTCGTTTTTTTTTTAAATAAAATTTGTGATTATATCAGAAATAAAGGCGGGACAGAGTTTAGGCTTCGTAAATCTCTCGTGATCTCACTCACTGATGATGATGTACTCCTACTCTTTACTCAACTCAACGGAGATCAGTCACCTACATAGGAGATATTATAGTGCACAAGTGTGCGCACAAATACAGGTGCATTCTCTGTTCCCTCTCTCTCAAAATTCGATGGGATGGCTATCTGACACGACCACGCCACGAGGCACAAGGGTTAAGACCCAGATTAGCTACGTACTACACTAAGATCTGATTCACTACATGATGGTAAAGCAATAAAAGAACTACACCGATTTTCTTTGAGGCCACAGTATTACTTCGATCGAGCCTGGGCCTTAAATGGCGAAGCATGGCAAACATTATTGATACATTTTGATTTTTAATACCACCGCACCATTAGCACCTATCAAAAGTGTCTCATCCTTCAATACTTATTCATTGGAATAGGATGTTTATTTATAAATCGGCTAATTGGAATTTCAATCGAGGGAATTCCTTAGAGCAAAGAATTTCCAATTGCACTAACGATAAATATTTTATTTATCAGTAGCGTCAACAGCTATAACTATGAAAAGTGCACTTTGGACATGGACATATATACCCACATACATACAAGCCCTTCTTCTGACGCAGTCGGGAAAAAAGTCCTAATTTACACATTAGATATGTAATTTATCGATTTATGCCATTATTCTTTCGAGTATCTAATATTGTAAATATATTGTTCTAGTAAATTATACATAAACCAGATATTTTTGTTGCTATTCCTGTTTTACCCATAATTCTCATTTTATCTAAATCCAGCTAATCAATTATAATACATAATAATAATCTTTATTTTCTGATCGCAGATGTATGCAGTACAGTGTCTAAAAATACATTTACAACAAACAAACAAACATTCATCTTTAACCGTCAATTACTCGTCTGTTTTCATCAACTCAGTTCTGAGTAAATGAATTGTTATCTACCATCCGTATAAAACACTATATCACTCATGTAAATATCATTTCAACTGTGTAAAGTCAGAGCAACGAGTTCAGAATTTTAATCACTGTTATTAAAATACGTGTGCTATAAATTCGTGTTTCTCAATTATTAAATTAACCAAAATTTTGAAGAAACTAAAACAGTAAAATATCTAATTCAAGATGCATAAAGAAGTGCCACTGTTGCAAAGATGTTGCATCTGCTTGCCTCTAAGAGGTGGGTTGTTGGCGTGGGGCTATTTGAAATTGGTATGTATATTGTATATCTTATTGATTGCATGCCACTTTGATTCATTTTGCAATGTGAGAGGCCATGTTCTTCATTTTGTATTTTGTAAAGCAGACTCTTCAATCTTCCATAAGCAGGCATTAGCTAAAAACTAAATTTTTGTTTTTCTATGATTAACACAAATTCACATGATAATTTGAATATTATTAACAAATTAGTTCTGTACCTACTACATCGATGCAATCTAAAGTATGATTTACTAATTTTCATTCGAGTTCTATTCGAAGTTTTTGCGCAAACTTCAGCATAGGATGACTCTAATACTCTAAAATCAACTCTTCTGGGACATCTTTCTGGAAATGCTATCGGTTTTAAACGGAACCAAGATAATAAATTTAATAGATTGGGTAACGGATATAGGGTGAGTGATAACATAAGTCTCGAATCGAAAATAGCTTTAGTACTGGTAGGTCGAAGTAACCAAGCTTGCATATTTGTAAACCTTTTTTCTATCTATTGAAGAGGTCTCTATTACAAGAACATCAGCTAGTCATTATGAGATTTAACAGTATTGTTCAGTAAAGCTATGCTTCGGCACATATTGGCTATCTTGACCGGAGTGACACCACCATGTGATCTCACAGAAAAATTGTGTTTTCTACGTTACCAGTAGCTAAAACACATTCTACAGAGAGAATTCAAAGGATGGCAAAATACAGTCGTGCATCGTTTTTAGTAACTTATCATCTGATTACCCGTGTTCTTATTTTCCACATATACCACAAAAATTGAATGCACGAAATGAAGTTTCTGACGATTCTTCATAAAATCAGTTGTAGTATTGTTGATGATTCATCAACAGCCTTTAACACTCCACTGCTTGGATTGATCTCTCCTTAGAAAGAAGGTTTAGGCCTACATCACTTCGACGCCAGACGGGTTGGTATAGGGTTTGTTCTAAATTTTCCTTCTTTTTCTGGTAGCGTCTTGGGTAGTTCAATCCCTGGACCGCATCTTACGAGACCCGCCAAATGAATAGAGTGGTGACTCTCCGTGTTCTTAATACGTCTCCAGACGCACGATTGATGATTAACAAAGAGTTTTTTTTCTTACAGACGATATCTTCTTTACTGCTATTTTATTTGATGTGGATACTACTACAAATAATAACATACGAGTTTGTCTTAGAGGACAAACCAGTATATGATCCACACGATCGTGCACCATTTGCCGTAATCTTGCTCTTAGTCACTGCAGATGTTGTTTTACATTTAGTTTTCGTCATCGGATGTCATAAGGTTAGTTTTATTACAAGCTTTTTATTAACTTGCAATGTATGTATGTATGCTTGTATGTTCGGGTGGAATTTTGCAACTCAATTTTGAAGCAGATATCTTCAACTGATTTTGCTGAAATATTGCTAGCATATGTATATAGCGTGACAATACAACATTATAATGACATGGAACTGATCTGATGCTGGAGCTGGAAGGTGGCCATAGGAACTCTGTAAAGAAACGTCGCAACATCATCGAGTTCGGATTCGTTTGATTCGTCTCGAGGCATTCCAGTAAAAGCTTGTTTTTAAAAAGCTTTTTAATTTAATTTATTTTATTTATGTTAATTCCAATACGTTTAGTTCACTTTAAAAGTCAATTTCCAAAAACTAAGAGATATTTAACTGAATTGCTCTAAAATTTTGGAAGCTTACGAACTTAAAAACAAAAAAGAAATTTCGAGTAAGATCATTTATATTCTTCAGATGATCCTTCAAACTCTCGGATAAATATACTAACGAGAATCTTATACAGTTCTTGGAATGTTTGTGTGCAGAAATAAATGTGTAAAATTCTTTAAATTGATTTTTACAGAAAAACGTAAAGCTCTTGAAGGTGTACTACTTCTACAGTTTGACACTGCTTGTGCTGACTGTATTATTCGGCGTTTTTTGCGTTGGTATAATAATTGGTTCAAATTTGAACCATTTCAACCGACTTTTCACTACATCTATGTGCAGAGAATTCTCTACACTGTTTATCAATTTATGTAAGTACAGCATTGTCTTTTATGCTAATCATGTGCCACAAACAAGTTCATAATTATGTTTATTTTTATTAGTAACAATGTTCATTGAAATATAGTATTTTATACCAAAACTAGTTTTTACACGCGGCTTCACTCACGCATCCTTTCATCCCCTGATTTACTGCCTTAGGGGTGGAATTTCAAAAAATCCTTTCTTAGTGCTCACTTACGTTATACAAAGAACCTACATGCAAAATTTCAGGATTTTAGGTTCAGCGGTTTGGGCTGTGCGTTGATCTCTGGGTATGTCAGTCAGTCAGTCACCTTACTGTTTTATATACCTACTATTTAGATAGAAGATAACGACCCGGCCCGGTTCGCAAGGAAAACTTTGAAATTCTCGGATCGATACTATAATATGCATGTATTATCTATACATATAAACCTTACTCTTGAATCACTCTATCTACATATTACTGAAAACTGCAATTTAATCCGTTGAGCAGTTTAAAAGATATAAGCGAACAGACAGCGAAAGCGATAAAATTTTATACTATGTAAAGAAGCTAAAACTGCTATGAAAATAATTATTGTGCATCTTCACTGCCCTATCACAGTCCGGATATATAAATATTTCGGACATCTAACACACAACGCTATCTAGTCCCAAGCTATGCAGAGCTTGTGTTATGGGTACTAGACAACTGATAAATACATAGAAAACACCAAAACTCCGACACAAATATATCCAGATCATGCCAACATTTGGTCCGACCGGTATCGAACCCGAGACCTCAAGCACAGCAGTCGCATACGCTACCACTGCGCCACCGACGCAGTCAATATAATATGCTGCACGTTTGACCTAGTGGTTTAACGGTCACCACGCCGTTTCCTGCTTCGCCAAGTGTCATGGGTTCAAATCCCACGTAGGACAACACTTTATGTGATCCACAAGTTGCTGTTCTGAGTCTGGGTGTTATATGTGTCCGTTTCATGTATGTTTGTAAAGTCCCCCGCGACACAGGATTTATTCCTAGTGCGGGAGTTGTCTTTTTTAAAAATCAAAATCAAAAAAAATAGTTTGACTATTTCCAAGCCTAATCATATTTAGTCATAAAAAAAAATTGTAATGTATTCGGAACTGCATGGGACTTTATCTAGTTGTTTTCCTTCTTTACAGTAATCCAGGTCTACGTCATTCTCTTAGTAAAAAGTGAGATTACAAAACTAGAGAATATGGACTCCTTCAAATTTTTGAACAACGCAGCCGAAGCTGAACAATATTACTTGAAGATTGGAAGTCTATGTAAAGAGAAAGAGGCTGCCATTTGTTAGAACAGAAGACAGAAGGGAGCTGAAAGAGAGAGAGGGACTGTAATCATCGTTGAGAATAAAAAAAACTACTTAAATATTCAGAAAAAAGTATAATAAGTTAACTTAAGATTTTTATAAGAATTTAAAACATAAATCGGTGTAAACTATATTTTTCTTAACATAAAATAGTATAGATGTAAGAATTTAAGTGTTACTTAAATCTTTTTGATTATTAAAATAAATAAATAATATAAATTTGCTTTTTTATTAAATGTGCTCATCTGGGGGCACAGTCGTGTCCCCGCCAAGACGAGGCCAGCGAAGCGCAAGGGCACTACCTACCTTTTCTCGAAGTGTTTCGTCGTTTTTTTGAACCCTCATAACTTTGGTTTCCGATATACCAGATCGTTCAAATTGTCAAGATATGATATCAGTAATAGACTAATGAAACATATAAAGTTTCAATTACATAGCTCTGATAATTTAGATTTTATTGATATCTAAAAACGCCGATTTCGTCACTGACACACTGATGATCGTCAAAACTGTTAGGGGGTGATCCTTCGAAACACGGTTTTGACATGTTTTTGACTGAAGAACACGTCTTTATTATATCCAATTTCTACATCGATTGCAGCTTTTATAGTAATTGACGATATCTATCCAGGCATGTTGTATTTATTTTAGATTATAGTAAGAGAGCTACTGAACCTTTCGATTAACGGTGTGTCTGTAAGGCTAGAAACTCTTGTAGTGATGAGTCATAACGTGCTAACTACGTAACCATCGCCTGGCAGGCCTCAGCCCTGCACATCATCATCTTTCATGGTTTTGAAAGTGTAAAAGAATGAGAAAAAAAAACTGTGTAATTTAAGCCCTTATTACCTAGGTTGCTTTTTGGTTTTGTCATTTCTAAAATATAGATCTGAAACAAGACAATCAGGTTCACAAAACAGCCACGGTTTAGTAGGTGATCAGTTGTGTCTTTACTTGTCTATATAATGTACTACATGTAACCCGTGGATGTTTTCTTACTTTTTATGAAAACTAATCCACCTGAAAGAAATATCTACTCTTATCAGATCATCCTTAACTGTACCAAATGTAATTTATTTGGTGCCTCCAAATTCATCTGGGTCATAAGAGCCAGATAAAACCAGATTAATGGGTGCCAGAAAAATTTGAAATTTGGAAATAACTACACTCTGCTCCATAATTTATAGACGAATGGAATCTAAGATACAATAATTGTTATTAATTTACAAACTTACAAACCATATTTGGGTTGCATCACATAACTAAAGACATACAATCTATTAAAGAAAACAGATTAATTATGCAACTTATGTGACAAACAGCCAGATCACAACTATAAATCGTTCTTTTTGCAAAATTACACCCGCACACTAGCACTGCGTATGATACGTCGAGGCGATGATATTCGATGAAGACGTGTTGATATGGAATTCTGTACGTGGGTGCCTCGAGGACGAGGAACCTCGAGGGCCATGGGGATCATTAAAGGAATTCGACTCGAGGAGTCGAATTTCATACAGAAGCAACACATTAAAAGTTGTGCAGGGGATCCTTAAGGAAATTCGAATCCCATTCAGCTTGCCCTAAGATGAGACTATCAAACGGACTGTCCGTTTGATAGTCTCATCTTAGGGCATTGTTGCTTCCTGCTGGAAGTGAGATCAAGATATATAAAGTACGTAGTGTCATAGTATACGATAAACCGCAATCTCTTAAGATTTTCGTATTATATTTTAGGTAAAATTGATTGAATAGTCTTTGTTAGTCTCATTCATCTGTCTTCGTCATCATTAATCTGGTTGACGAATTCATCAGCACAAACTAAATCCTAAACTACTAGGTGTAAACCAGTGCAATTGATATATGTTATAATGTGTAATGACCGGGACAAGATAAAAGAAAAATTAAGACCAAAAAGTAAATTTGTTTTGCACCAGATCAATGAGGCAAAAACACTCCGTTTCAAGGAATCACCCTAGGGTACTTCCTTAAGTGCTAGAAAGCTGAAATTTGGTATGTATACTAAGTTTAGTATACAAACAACAAAAAATCATAAACCTATTATTTTTGCCCCCAAACCCTAAAATTGGGGGATGGAAGTTTGTATGGGACTTTCACATTTTTTTATGATAGAGGTTTTATTTTTGGTATACGTACTTTTTCGAAAGAAGAAAGAAGATGTACAAGAAATACACTCCAAAAAAAGAAAAAAAAAACAATAAGAAATACTACGTTAAGCAACTTACAAAAAGAAATCAAATCCCACCAAAAACATTTTCATGTAAAAAGTTGCCAAGACGACTGCATATGGCTTAGGCATGTAGAACCAAGCTTCTGAATCTACACGCCCTAACTCTACCAACCCTAACTGCACAAACTCTACATCTCAGTAAAAATGTATGGCTTGGCCGTTTAGTTACTTCAGAAACTAAATATTTCCATAGCACATTACTTCAGAAACTACTAGATATTTGCAAACACAATAGGCGGTTGTTTTGCCTTCGTGACTGTAGCGAAACGGTGACTTTTTACTGAAATGTAGAGTTTGAGAAGTTAGGGTTGATAGAGTTAGGGCGTGTAGATTCAGAAGTTTGGCTCAACATGAGATCTGATATCTTTTTCACAGGGTACCTAAGCCATATGCAGTCGTCTTGGCAACATTTTACATGAAAATGTTTTTGGTGGGATTCATGTTTTTTAATGTACGTTATCTCCTAAATTTTTTATCTTATTTAAATGACGACTGAGATGATTTAAATGATTACTTAGTCTATAGGCATAACCTGTTAGTGAGTTTATTGTTATAATACTTCTTTGAAATATAGAGATTTTCTATATTAACGTAGATAGTTATATGTCATCTTTGAAACTGAATGCATGAATAGGCATGAATAGGCCGGCTCGACCGGAGTGATACCACGGCCTCACAGAAAACCGGTGTGAAACAGCTCTTCACCGAGTGAGTAAGGATACCGGAGGCACATACCCCAACCCATCCCCCCATTCCCCAAAGGCCGGCAACGCACTTGTGACGCCTGTGGTGTTGCGGGTGTCTATGGGCGGCGGTAACGCGGCGAAATGTCAGCTCGTTTGCCCACTATTCCATAAAAAAAATAAAAATATCAAGTGATTCAGACACGAAAATTCACTATATACCTATATAATATCATATTATAAAGCAACTGTATAGAAAATTTGAAATTTATGAACTTGTAAAAAAATAGTCCTTTAAATGGACTTACACATTAAAGGCATAGGCACATATGTAATGTAGACTGTCTTTTCTACAATACATAATCAACGTTTCTAAGGAGACGCTATGTTCAACGGATGATGGTTCAGGTAATGATGACTCTAATATTTATAAACTACTAGCTGACCCGGTGAACTTCGCCATATCTAAGTTTCCGAAGAACTGAGTTTCTTATAATTTTCTTCTATACACAAGGTGTGTATAGAAGAAAATTATGAAAGTCAGTCCTGTCAGTGAAACAAGTAAAATTTTAACTAAAACAAAAACCGACTTCAAGGTTCGATTCGATTTCTCTTGGATGCCATTATCAGATCTTAGTGTCCTTATCATGGTACCTTGTCCTTTCGACAGACCTGACACTCCACAAATAAAATTGGCCTCGAAGAAGCTTGGCGTGCTCAACAGATCGAGACAGTATTTCACTCCAGCCCACTGCTTTCTGCTTTATAAGGCGCAGGTTCAGCCACATATGGAATACTGTCCTCATCTTTGGGCGGGGGCACCCCAGTATCAGCTCCTTCCTCTGGACTGCATTCAACGGAGAGTGACTCGAATCGTCGACTGCCAGGAATCTTCAATTCGGCTGGACTCTTTGGCGCTGCGTAGAGATGTGGCTTCGCTTTGCATCTTCTACCGCATTTACTATGGGGAGTGCTCCGAGGAATCGTTCGGGCTGATTCCTGCCGCCTCGTTCCGCCATCGCCCTACGCGACAGCAGTTTCATCCCCATCACTTAGATAGCTGGCAGTCCACAACTGTGCGGTTCTCTAGGAACTTTCTGCCTCGCACAACAAAACTGTGGAATGAACTGTCGCCTGCGGTAATACCGGACCAATACGACCTTCAAACCTTCAAGAAAAGAGCGTACTCCTTCTTAAAAGGCCGGCAACGCACTTGTGACGCCTCTGGTGTTGCAGGTGTCCATGGGCGGCGGTAATCACTTACCATTAGGTGATACGTCTGCTCGTTTGACCCCCCTTTCCATAAAATAAAATGTCAAGTGTTAACAAGTACCAAGTGTAGCAGCACCAAATAGGTCACCACACGTATATGACCTATGAGCAAGTGTCAAACGCCATTTATGCTGAAGGAATAATAAGATGACATTATAAGTGCGTTACTGGCCTTCAGGGAATGGGGGGACGGGGGAGCAAATAGGAGGGGTTGGGAGAGCCTCCGGCATGCTCACTCACTCGGTGAAACACAGCGAAAGCACTATTTCACACCGGTTTTCTGTGAGGCCGTGGTATCACTCCGGTCGAGCCAGCCCATTCACGACGAAGTGTGGCTCTCCCACGGTATTTTGATAGGATTAGAATAATAGTGATATCGTATAAATTAATACCATAAAGTATTACTATAAACAAAAAAACCCGACTGGTTAAAAGTAATGACCCACTCACCCATTTTTTTTCCTGTTTGGGAACCGCCATTTTTTTATATAGCCGATGTCACTACCACAATCCTGGTGAATTCAACTACGGAGATCGTTTTTTGTTTTTTCGGAAGACGGTCCCCATTTCATCCCATCCACATTTTTTATATTTTTTATCATTAATTACATCACGACGAAGACTAAAGACTTGAAGACTTATGATATGAAGATTATTAACACTTGACATTGGCAGAAATAGCTGATCCGAGAGATCCGGCTGGTTGCCATTTCATCAAAAGAAGAAGAAGAATTCGACTACACTTATATTAGACCAGTGCAGAAGCCTTTGAAAATTATAAAAAGTGAAAAAAAAAAATTGTAGGATGAAACCCATTGGAAATGGAAGTGAATATTATAAAAATGAAAGGAAAAATAATTTACGGGCGATCTGAGGTCGGGAAGGGGATGGGGGGGAGGTTTTAAGGGTAAAAAACGGTTTTTCTCGATTTCCGGCAAAACTAAAAGTCCTATGGAAAAAAGTCAAATGGCAAAGTTGTAGGTAATAAAAAGATGTAAACTTTTGTATTTACACTTTTATCACATAACCTCAAAATTTATGTGAAAAATTCAAAAAACCACGTTTTTGGTTTTTTATTTCTATCTTTTACAATTTTCTTTTTTTTTTTCACGAAATTTGGTGAAAACTTACCTTTTTATGTCCCAAATATGTTGTAATTTATTTGATTAGAAATATTTATTTCTATTCTTATTTATCCCCTCCTTTTCTAATGGGTTTCATTCTACTATTTTTTTTTTGGTTTTAAAACTTATCGACACTGGTCTATATGTCAAAAATGCATACATACAAACCCTCCTTTAGACGCAGTTTGTTAAAAAGTCTTAATTAGAGATTTATAAATTTGTTTATCAATTTATGCCAATATTCTTTTGAGATTCGAAATATTGTTCTCGTAAATTAGATAAAAACCCGATATCTTTGTTGTTGTTTGACCCCTAATTCTAATGTTATCTAAAACCAGCTAATCAATTACTCGTCTCTTTTCATCAACTCAATTCCGAGTACCTAAATAAAGTGTTTTTAGCATCCATATAAATACACTATATCGGTCATGTAAATATCATTTCAACTGTGTATAGTCAGAGCAACGAGTTCAGAATTTTAATCACACTACGTGTGCTACAAATTCGTGTTTCTCAATTAGTAAATTGTCTAAAATATTGAAAAGACTAAAAAAGTAAAAGATCTAATTCAAGATGCCTATAGAATTGCCAGTGTTGCAAAATTGTTGCTTTTGTTTGCCTCGAAGAGGTGGGCTGATGGCGTGGGGTTATTTAAAATTGGTATGTATATTCAATATCTTGTTGATTACACGCCACTTTGATTCATTTTGCAATGGGGCCTTATGTTCGACTGTTTTTTTATTTTTTATTTTGTTACCTCATAACTTTCGACTGGACCGATTTCGATGATTCTTTTTTTATTTGAAAGCTGGTGCTTCCCGTGTGGTTCCATTTCAATTTGGTCTTGAAGTAGTTTTTTTATCTTAAGATTTGTGATTATTTATAAGCAGGCTCTTAAAGGTCTGGGCAAACAGCGGACGGGACGGGACGGCGACGCGACACGAAGAATTGTAATATATTAGAATATGACACATAGAGCCGTCGCGCTCGGTTCTCGACTAGCGGCGGGACGGAGCGCGATCACGACGTGAGCGCGATGACATTTTTGTGTATTATGGATATTCATTCGAGTAGTCAAATAGACAGCGCGACGGGAGCACGTCACGTTCGGCGTGACGCCAATTTTGTGTCTATTTACAAAAATAAACGTGGAGAAAGTGGAAAAATTAATCGAAATTGTTCGAGGCTACACCTTTATGTATGACTTGAGCCACCAACAGTACAAAAATTCGAACTTGAAAGCTGCGATATGGGAATCCATAGGCAAGGACTTGAATGAAACTCTCTTTTCGAAATGCTCGAGGAATCGCGCCGAGTGCGACGGGTCGGCCGACGCGATGCTAGCACGATCATCACGCCCACAGTGTGACATCCACGCCGCGATGCCGTCCCGCTTGCGTCGCTTCGCCGTCCCGTCCCGTCCGCTGTTTGCCCAGACCTTCAATCTTCCAAAAGAAATTTAGCTGAAATCTAAATTTGTTTGAAAATCTAATTTTGAATTAATTTTGAAATTAGTGCTGTACCTACTATGTCGATACAATCTAAATTATTCATTTATTTATTATTTTATGTTTTCAAACGGAACAAAGACAGTAGAGTAAATAGATTGGGTAAAGGGAATAAGGTGAGTGATAACACAAGTCTCGGATCGGTAATACGAGTAGCTCTAGTACTGGTAGGTCGAAGTAACCAGGTTTACACATTTGTATAACGTCTTTTCTATCTATTGAAGAGGCCTCTATTACAGGAATATCAGCTAGTTATTATTAGACTTAATAGTATTGTTCAATGTTTTCTCCGCTACCATTCTGTAAAGAGCACTCAAAGGATGGCAAGACACTCGTGTATCGGTTTTAATAACTTATTATCTGACTACCTGAGTCCCGCGGTGCTACCCGCGGTTATTTTCGTATCGCGGGTGAGGCCTCGGGGCAAAGCTAGTCTATATAATCACAAATTTTAACAAAAAAAACCGACTTCAATCTGGACCAAATTTAAATGGGACCACACGGGAATATTGAGTTATTCGTTAATTTGTCGCGCACATACTTAATGCAAATTGAAGACTTATATGGGTTTCTCATGGATGACATGTCAGAACTGGACCAAATTGAATTGGGACCACATGGGAAGCACCAGCTTTCAAATAAAAAAAAAAATCATTTAAATCGGTTCACCCAGTCGAAAGTTATGAGGTAACAAACATAAAAAAAATACAATCGAATTGAGAACCTCCTCCTTTTTTTGAAGTCGGTTAAAAGTAGCCTAAGTTACTTTTTATATCATCAGCTACCTATCAGTGAAAGACCCGTCAAAATCGGTCCACCCATTCCAGAGATTAGCCGGAACAAACGGACAGACAGACAGACAAAAATTATAGAAAATGATATTTTGGTATATGTACCGTATACATATGCATTTAGTAAAACGCGGGTATTTTAATATTACAAACAGACACTCCAATTTTATTTATTTGTACAGAGTATAGACTACTCGTGCTCTCATTACCATGAGCAAAAATAGAATTCACGAAATGATGTTCCTGACGATTCTTCACTGAATCGCTTTTAGTATTATTGATGATTCATCAACAATCTTTAAAAGTTCACTGCTTGGCATAGATCTCTCCTTAGAAAGAACGAAAGTGTAGTAGGCTACACTTCGCTGCCAGACGGCTTGATATAGGGTTTGTTACAAGTTTCCTTCTTTTTGGAGGGATAATTGTCTTGCGTAGTTCAATCCCCGGACCGCCTCTTACGACACCCGCCAAATGAATAGGGTTGTGACTCTCCGTGTTCTTAATACGTCACCAGACGGACGATTGATGATTAATAAAGAGTTTTTTTCTTACAGACGATGGCTTGTTTCATGCTAGGCTATTTGATTCCTACACTATTCATAATGATAGCATACGAGGTTGGCCCAAAGGGCAAGACTGTATATACTTTGTACGAATTTGCACAAAATGGCGCATTCCTGTTCGTAGTCACTGTAGATGTTGTTTTACATAGTCTTTTTATCGACGGATGTCGTGAGGTTAGTTTTATTTATTTAAATTTCAATATGTTTAATTCACGTTAACATAATATGACAAAAAACGACATATAAGTCAATTTCCAAAAACTATGATGTATATATATATATATGATGTATATATATTATTTTCTACCAATCATTCATCGTCTGCACTTCACACGTGCAGTCGCACTAATCAAAGTGAATACGGGCCATCTGAATTACTCTGAAATTGAGGAAGCTTACGAACAGAAACAGCTTACAAAAAATAAGAAAATCCAAGTGAGATTATTGATATTCTTAAGATGATCCTCCAAACACTCAGAGATAATATACTAACTGTTGCCCGCGGCTCCGCCTGCGTGTATGTCAGTTATTGCGGCAAATAGTAGCCTATGTGTTATTCTGACATATAAGCTATATTACTGTAAAGTTTCATCCAAATCCGTTTGGTAGTTTTTGCGTGAAGAAGTAACAAACATACACACTCACAAACTTTCACCTTTAAATATTAGTGTGAAGTGTGACTAGCTGTTGCCCGCGGCTCCGCCCGCGTGTATGTCGGTTATAGCGGCAAGTAGTAGCCTATGTGTTATTCTGATGTATAGGCTATATTAATAATATTGTTTATTCTGTTATGAGCTTAAATCCCGTCCACTCGCCGCCATTCACTATAATTATGAGAGCGGTAAGCTCACTTGCCCACTTTGTGCGAGGGAGTTTGCTGCGAAAATCGGCTATATAGGCCATCTCCGGGCGCATTAGCGCCAAGTCCTCTAAGTGTCACCGCACACGGGCCACCGGCCACAGCCACAAAACGCCGCCACCGGCATATTTCCTGTAATTTTCATATATTTTATGTGTCGACCACCGGCCATAAGTGGCCCGTGTGCGGCGACACTTAGGGGTCAAAGTGGTCGCCATGGCCGAAATCGGTCGGATTACATCAGGCTATATTACTGTAAAGTTTCATCCAAATCCGTTCAGTAGTTTTTGCGTGGAGAAGTAACAAACATACACACTCACAAACTTTCCCCTTGATAATATTAGTGTGATTTAATATAATAATATATTTATAAGTAAGTATTAGTAGGATGTATCGAGCATCTTATACAGTTCTTGGCATGTTTTTGTGCAGAAATAAATATGTAAAATGCTTTAAATTGATTTTTTACAGAACAAAGCAAAGCTCTTGAAGGTGTACTACTTCTACAGTTTGCTACTGCTAGTGCTGACTGCTTTATTCGGCGTTTTTTGCCTTAGTATAATTGTTGTTTTAAATATCAATGATTTAGAACAAATTTTCACTACATCTATGTGCAGTAAATTATCTTTCCTGTTTATCAATTTACGTAAGTACAGCATTGTGTTTCATGTTATTCATGTACCACAAACAAGTTCATATGTTTATTTTTAACCCCCGACCAAAAAGAGGGGTGTTATAAGTTTCACGTGTCTGTCTGTCTGTCTGTCTGTGGCACCGTAGCACGGATGAAGCGATTTCAATTTAGTTTTTTTGTTTGAAAGGTGAGTTACGTGCGAGTGTTCTTAGACATGTTTCATGAAAATCGGTTAAGCCATTTAAAAGTGATGGGGGTGAAAGAGGGAAGAGTATCCGAATGTCTGCAAAAATATCATCGAATGGGGTCTCAAATGAAAGCGCATAACGTGTTTTTTACTTTTTAAAGGGAACTCAGATTATTATATCGGGGGTTTTGTTAAATTTTGAGAATTTATTATTAGTGACAGTGTTCATTAGTCAACGTAGTCGGGTGAAAAGTATAGTCTTTTATGCCTTAATAACGACCCGGCCCGTATTCGCAAGGAAAACTTTGAAATTTTCGGATTTCCTATACTATATTAAGCATGTATTATACATATACACCTTACTCTTGAATCACCTTATCTACATATTACTGGATGAAGTACAACTGAACTACATAAGCCTCTCTTACACCACCTATAATTTGTGCAATGTATTCTTAACTGCATGGGACTTTATCCAGTTGTATTTCTTCTTTACAGTAATCCACGGCTACGTCATTCTCTTAGTAAAAAGTGAGATTAGAAAACTGGAGATTATAGACTCCTTAAATTTTTTGAAAAACATAGCTGAAGCTGAAACTAATTAGAAGTATATGTAACGAGATAAAGGCTTCAATTTGTTAGAACAGAAGACAGAAGAGAGCCGAAAGAGAGAGGGAGTGTATTCATCGTTGAAAATAAAACACTATATATTTAGAAAAAAGTATATAATGTTAACTTGTAATTTACATAAGGGCAGAAAACAAACCTCTATGTAAACTATATTGTTCTAAACAAAAAAAAGTGTACGACTATTGATGTTAGAATTTAAATGTTACTTAAATCCTTTTGAATATTAAAATACATTTAATGTATATGAATGAAATAAATTAACTTTTTATTAAAGCTTATTAATTCTTTATATTGTACGTTGACTGCTATATTTTTTATCTTCTTTAAATGATGACTGAGATGATTTAAATGATTACTTAGTCTATAGGCATAACTTGATAGTGAGTTTATTGTTATAGTACTCCTTTGAAATATAGGGATATTCCATATTAACATAAAAAAATTATATGTCATCTTTGAACCTGTAGTAGTAATCAAGATAAATATTAAAAACTTAATCTATCTTCTATCTATATATAAAATAAAATAAAAAAGCCTTTTATTTCCAGTAAAACTTCTTACAATTTATTTTAGTGTTAGTTCATGTAGTTTAATCTATGTTAGTATAATTTCTCTTTCCTTTACTTTATTTGTATGTGTACCTAAATTTCTATATATATATATTTTTTTCCCTATTTAATCTACTGGAACCCCAAGTTGGGTGTAGGCCTCCTCCAGTGACGCCCATTTGTCTCTGTCTTCGGCTACTTTACTCCAATTTTGACCAGCTATCGCTTTAATGTCGTCTTCCCATCGTGTAATAGGTCTACCTTTTGTTCTTTTGCCTAGTGGGCCTTTCCAGAAAGTTACTTTTTTAGTTCATCTATGATCAGTTAGCCGGGCAACATGTCCTGCCCACTTCCATTTCAATTTTTTTGCGTAGCTTAAAGCGTTTGTTGCTTTGGTTATTTTTCTTATTTTAGTATGACGTATTTTATCTGATTTTCTGATCTTTAGCATACTTCTTTCGAGTCCTCTCTGACAGACGATTATCTTTTTTTTTATTTCAGCAGTGAATTTCCACGTTTTGCAACCATATGTCAAACATGGCAAGAGGCTTGAATTCATGACTTTGGTTTTAATGTCTTGTGGTAGATCACCTTTAAAAATTTCCTTGAGACCCCAAAATTTGTTCCATGTTAATTTTATTCTTTTCTCTATTTCTGTATTTTTATTTTTCCTGTGAATACTTATGGTTTTTCCCAGATAGATGTAATCTTCAACGTATTCCAATGGTTTGTTATTGATTGTTATTGGTCTTTTAGAGCTGTTTGTCATTGTCTTAGTTTTTGTAATATTCATCTCAAGGCCTACTTTCCCACTAGCTTGGTTCAGGGTTTCTACCATGCTCTGTAGTTGGGAAGATGACTCGGATAACAGTGCTAGGTCATCCGCGAATCTCAGGTGGCTCAAGTAAGTACCGTTTATGTATAGACCTTGTTTACTCCAATCTAGCTTGCTAATGATCGACTCGAGAACAGCTATGAATATTGTTGGAGACAGCGGGTCCCCTTGTCTCACTCCTCGTTCTATTGGAAAGTTAGGTCCTAATGTTTCAAGCTTAATTTTACCTTTATTGTTTCTGTTTTCTATCTATATATATATGCAAGCGAAATACCACTCACTTATTAATCACGAAATCTCAGAAACTATAACACCTACTAACTTGAAATTTAGCAGGTAGGTTCCTTATAGGGTGTACACATCCGCTAAAAACGGATTTTACGAAAATCCACCCCTAAGGGGGTAAAACGGGGGTTGGACGTTTGTATGAAAGTCCTATGTTTTTGAAGTAAGAGACTTGAAATTTAAAATGTATGCTCTATAGATGATCTGGAGGTGTACTAATAATGTATCTTTAGAAATCAACCCAGGTTTTGGGGTTGAAACTGAAACGGGGAATGGTAGTTTGTATGAAAGTCCAATGTTATTGAAGTAAAAGTAATTATGGCAGAAGGATTTTAAATGGTATTTAAGTTGTAACACCTAAACCTGTCAGGGGGGAACAAGTCGCAACCCATGGACCACCATGGAGGAGGATTCGAACCTTGCAGTCCCCTAATCCTGAACAGGGGGTGCCACTCACCGGTCAGACCCAGTCAGTCAACAAGAGCATAAATCCCAGGGCGCCGTTATAAAAATAAAAATACTAACTTTCTCAACAAAAGAGAATAAAAAATAATTAAAAAGATATATGTGTGTGTGGGTGGGTTCCTTAAGGATCTCTTCAGAGTAAACAACAATCAGCTTAAACACAGTATATATTTCATCAAAAACATATGAGGTACAATGAAAAGATAATACAGTTTTATCTTAAAAAACTAACACCCTAAAATTAAAAGTGGGTAAGTATACAATTACATGTTCTAAGAAATTAAAATTAATTATAGTATAAATTTTATCTCCCCACAAGCTCGAGATAGCTTGTGGTTTGATGCCAAATGTGTCTCCCCACCAGCTCGAGGTAGCTGGGGTTCGACTTCACAATTATCTCCTCATATTAATAAATAATAAAAAATACATGACCTTTTTCTAAGGAAGGTTGTGTAAAACAGGGAAACCGTGTGCCACCGTGACGTACCCTCATGCGGCACAACCGTCTGGCACACCTGATGACGCACCCATGGTCAGGTTACATGGTGCGGCAACCATCAGTGGTATCCCTGAAGCTAAAATCTAGAAGCGGGAACCATTAGCTGGACCCTTGAGGCGGTAACCATTAGCTGGACCCTTGAAGCTGGATCCTATAGCCAGACCCTTGAACCCTACAAACAAATACTCTTTCTAAATATGTTTCTAAAAAGAAAAAAGACTTCTACAGCCTAATATAACAAAATCAAACTGAACTTACCACTATGTAGCGGGTATGTTAAAACTACTATAATAAAAGTCTACATTATTACAGACAGTAGGTATCAATACTTCTTCAAGACAGGAACAAAAAAGAACCTTGAGACACAAAACATCTTAATTTATATATTCTTGATCGAATCTTCCAGAATTAAATCAATACCCCTCCTAAATTTTGACAAGTCATCTCTTCATTCATGACTATATTCACTCAACTGCAACTTCACATCAAAGTATCGTGAACGCCATCTATAGCTTAATAACCAAACCATACAGCACATTAACTCAACTCCCAATAGTACGTCATCTCTCGCACTATCGGTGAACTAACAATTAAATCAATATGCTGAATGGACGCCATCTATAGTATCAGTGCGAAATGATTCTAACAGATGGCATGATTACGGTATTGGAATAAATAATTTCTGTTTTCTAAAAAAAGTTGTTACAAAGTATAAAAATAATGTGCAAATAACTAACTCCACGCGTACGAAGTCGCAAGCGGCCGCTAGTATACTAGTACTATAAACGTAGTATACAAGTTAGTAGTAGTATACAAGTTCTATAAACTTCATAAGTATAATAAGTTTTTTAATATTTATCTTGATTACTACATAAGTATATTACCGTAGAAGAGCCACGTTTCGATATGAATAGACCGGCTCAACCGGAGTGATACCACGGCCTCACAGAAAACCGGTGTGAAACAGTTCTTGCACTGTGATTCACCGAGTGAGTGAAGATACCGGAGATACATACCCCAACCCATCCCCCTCCCCATTCACCAAAGGCCGACAACGCGCTTGTGACGCATCTGGTGTTGCGGGTGTCTATGGGTGGCGGTAATCGCGTACCGTCCGTCAGGCGAAACGTCAGCTCGTTCGCCCACTATTACATAAAAAAATAAAAATACCAAGTGATCCAGACACGAAAATTCACTATATACCTATATAATATCATATTATAAAGCAACATTATAGAAATTTGAAAGGAGATGTCTAATTTTTGCCCCAGAATAATCCGATATCATGTTTTAGTTTTTGGAATAAATAAAATAAATGATGTATTTTTAGTAACTTTATAAAGTCCGTATCAAATTTGGAAAAAAACTCAACAATCAAAAATATTAAGCGATGCTTGCATTATGAATTTACTTTGAAAGAATTTTACTTGCCATATGATAAAAGCATGACGCAAAGATGGGTAAAATATTTAATGATTTTTTTATTCATGTGGGCTTCCTATTAAAATCCAATGTTATTGTACTATTACTGAATTCATGTAATACCTAATCATTTTTAAAATATTCGTCATTTGAAATCACTAACTAATAATTGATTATTCAAAAATAAATAAAGAGCATTTATAAAAAGTCGAACTATGATTTGAACATTGGCAACATTCAATAAACTTGTCAATCACACTTAAAAGGGCTAGAACCCAGAGCCGTAAAATCTAGTTATTGTCAATCACATAAAAAAAACAATTTGCAACAACTCGTCTCACGCGCCGATTTTCCTTCCGTTTGTTTTATGGTTGAAAAGTTAACAATGATAATTTAGGAATGAGAATTATGATTCATATATTTTTTACAGAGCAGTAGCGTGAAGAAACATGGTATAGATTATAGGATGTCATGATGTAATGAAAATGATCAAGAACTATATTATTCCATCAGTGGTATTGAAAGAATATTCCAATAACATGCAGTTATATGCATAAACATGTTCTTTCTTTTATTTTAATTCTATAAAACTAACCTTGTAACCAACAATAGACAGATGACATATTTGTTTAAGGAGATCTAAAAAAAAAAAAACCGACTTCCAAAAAACATCCAACGAAAACTCTCTGCCAAAAAAACACTTAAAAGCGTAAAATAAACTGGTTCTTCATAAATTGCCTATACCTAATTCTTTATTCATTTAAATAGTAGTATTATAATGTGTGCTAGGTACCTTAAATCTGTTTGAAGTCGGTGCCAAGTGACTATCGCTTAGACTTTTGTAATTGTTCGTTTGTATTCTTTTGGCTTAGCACGAGTGGAGCCATGGGAATAAGCCAGTAGTAGGTATATATTTTAACATGAGCATACATAAAATCTTTATAGTAGACCTGACAGTATAACTTTAAAATATATTGGGGAAAAATTATGTAGTCGGAATGATATAATAATTTTTTTAAACCTTCATAACTTTTTTTGGAATCTGCTTTGCTTTATGAACCTTTTAAATTATTTTTTAGAAGATCTCAGCTATCAAATACCACTTATTTGATCTCCGTATAGTCTGGGGCACAAGCCCATTCATTTTTTGGACATCTCCTTTGTGAACTTGTAAAAATATATAGTCCTTTAAATGGACATACACATTATAGGTATAGGTATGTAGACTGTCTTTTTAACCGACTTCCAAAAGGAGGAGGTTCTCAATTACATCGGTTTTTTTTATGTATGTACACTGATTACTTCGTCAATCGTGGACCGATTTTGAAAATTATTTTTGTATTTAAAAGGGTATGCTGCCCATGTGGTTCCATCGCCACCATATCAGGATCTGATTATGGGATCCCAAGGAAATCGAAGGGAACCCTCAAACTTGTTAGGCACGTACTATGTTTTTTATATATTTTCTAAAGCTATAGTATTTATATTTGGTAGTTATCAGTTCATGATGATGAGCTGATGAAGGAGCATAAAACTCCTTAACGGTTAGGAGTTGGAAGATAAGTCTTTAAATGTCATGTGTATGTATGTTACCTTTAGTCGTATTCTTTCAACTTATTTAGGTGAAATAATGATGAGAGACTTGAGAAAGTCTAAAAAGCGAAAAAAAAACTTCGTTTAAAAAAACCAACCTCAAAAACTAAAAGGTATAAAATAACTTAATTTGTATGTGCTACCTATTCATAGGTTTGAAGTCGGTGCCAAGCCAAAATATAATAGTAGTTACCGCACTCGCCTCGCGTGACCTTGAGCGGGATAGCTGCTCTTCGCGTAGAACAAAAGAACCGAAGCGTCGGTGACGTCGTTGACGTTTGTCTCGAAATATAACGAGTGTGGTACCTACCTACTATTATTACTACTATTAGTTTATACATTACTATTAGTACCTATATATATTACTATTAGTACCTACTATTACTCCACAATACTGGCAATTCTAATGGCATCTTAGACAATTTTTAATTATTGTAATAGCAAATATTTGTATCTTGTAATAAGACTATGTGATTCACGAATTTAGAGTGAACAATGAACAAATTTTATTAAGTCGCAATATCTATCAATCTGTTTCTTCACGTGACCATCTGGAAGAAATATCTTCTCCGTACTGATAACATTAGATTTCGCTAACGTTTTCAGCAATCTCATTTACAAGTAATTATACATTTTGTTTAGATATCATTATGTTTATGTATCTTTAGGTCCAACGAAGACAATAAGAAAAAATGTAAAAACGCCATATTATATTTAAATTGATTAAAGTCATTAGCTTGTATGGATAGAGAAAAAATCGTGTTATAAAATTTTATACAAAAGATAACAGCACGAATGCTATAATCCTTTTTTTGGCGTGGTTTTTAGGGTTCCGTGCCAAAGGCAAAAAACGGAACCCTTATAGTCTGTCTGTCTGTCCGTCTGTCTGTCCGTCCGTATGTCACAGTCACTTTTTTCCGAAACTATTAGACCTATAATGTTGAAACTTGGTAAGTAGATGTATTCTGTGAACCGCTTTAAGATTTTTACACTAAAATAAAAAATAAAACAATAAATTTTGGGGGTCCCCATACTTAGAACTGAAACTCAAAAAAAAATTTTTCATCAAACCAATACGTGTGGGGTATCTATGGATAGGTCTTCGAAAATGATATTGAGGTTTCTAATATCATTTTTTTCTAAACTGAATAGGTTGCGCGAGAGACACTTCCAAAGTGGTAAAATGAGTGTGGGGGGGACACTTATATCCCTTTAACTTCTAAAATAAGAGAATGATAAATCTAAAAAAAATATATGATGTACATTGCCATGCAAACTTCCAATGAAAATTGGTTTGAACGAAATCTAGTAAGTAGTTTTTTTTAATACGTCATAAATCGTAAACTGCAATTTACCTTTCATTCAATCAACACAAATATAAAAATAAAATAAAAATTATATTATGTTACTTGCTGCCGCGGAACCCTTCATGGGCGAGTCCGACGTGCACTTGGCCGCTTTTTGTTATGTACGTTATTGGAGGCAAGTGAAACAAGCGAATGCTATAAGCACACTGTTTTAATATCGGTCAACATAAGTAGCGGACGCAGCCACCTATACATAAATGTGGGTACATACACAACATTCCTTCCAAAAATCCCTTCCCCTTATTTGATACCTACAAATACTGTTTTGTTATATTTTATAAATAAAACTATATATTATGTATATGTGGGAGTAGTAATATTTTTTAATTATTTTTTAGATGTTTTCTAAATTTAGTAGTGGCCACACTGGGCGTTTTGTTTTTTCTCTTTGGTGACGTTACGAATGGCCGTAGGCTGCAAAGATTGTTATAAGAATTTAATTAAAAGATTGCAAAGTGAATTCGACACTGTTTCTCTTCAACGATCCCACATATATATAAAACTATATATATAAAATATAAAAAAACAAATGCAATACAAAAATCTTATAAAAAGGGTTTTTAATCAACCCTAGGAATATCGCGCAACTGTCCACTAGGGCACTTAGAAATGGGAGGAGATTGCGAAAAAGGCGTGCTCGTCTGATTGTCTCCGTCCCTCCCACCGTCTTGGTGGCTAGACGAGAAAGACAATGAGCCCGCCATCAGACGTAACATCATCGATGTCCCAATACTGTGAAACGCCTTTATAAAGTACAATCTGATTTTTGTGTTTTTTACATTAGAAGATGCCGCATTATCCTTAATTAGGTACAACACTTTATTCAGTCTTTTAATAATGGTGTCTTTGCAACACTGAAATTTACAACTATTAAAATACACACATCAAGCATTTTTATGCGGATTTCTTGAGATTGAGATGTTGCTTTGGCCCTGGCCTGCTCAGTCGCCAGACTTGAACCCGATTGAGCATGCATGGGATATGCTACAGAGAAGAGCTCTGCCGAATATGGAGGGTATCCAGTCGCAAGAAGACCTTTTTTTGTTGTTGCAACGAACATGGGCGGCCATTCTACAGCGTGATTTGGCTGAACTCATTTTGAGTATGCCAAACCGATTCTTGTGTTGTTAGTGTTCGCGGTAGAAACACGGATTATTAATTGTTTAAGTTACCTAATAAAATTTTAAAGAAAACTGTTATTTCAGTCTTTTTTTCGAACTTTAATGTTAGTGGTTCAAATGTCAAAAATCCCTTTATTAGAAAAATGGCAAATTTCTTTATTCATGCAAAGGTGACTTGGTTTATCGTTACTGTGACAAACGAAAACACTTTATTTGATGAATCCTTAAAGAAAATTTAAATTAATATCAATCAGGAGAAAAGTTATTGCAAAAATATATGTTGATCCCTAGACACATAAGTTGATCCCTAGACACTTTTGATGTGTGTACTTTTAAACAAAATTTCATCTCCTGGTACATACACTGTTTTATTAACGCTCCCGTAGTATTTAATTTGTGAACTTTTTTAATTTAACGTTATTATTAAGTGATGTATGCGGGGACGGAGCAGGCATCACATTTTGGTTAAGTAAATCTAGACGAGTTCTAAGTTTTCGCCCAAACACTAACTCAGCCGGCGTAGAACCCGTGACAGAAAGAACCGAGTTCCTATAGTCAAAACGATTTTTAACAATTGCAACTTGCACTCATTTCTACTTCGCGAGCATAGAATGCAAGACTTTTACATTTTTTTAACGATTTTTACAAAACTCTCTGATTGTCCGTTGCTAGTCGGCGATGTTAAATGATTAATACCGCTTAATAAATAACAATAATAAATAAATTTTATTTTCTCTTCACAAAAAAAATGATTTTCACAAAGGTTTTTCCAATACATTTAATCTCAACCACGTCCTGTGAGAGACTGGTGCCTGTGATAGGTATAAGATACCTGTGTTACAGGTCACCAGGACCAGGTAAACAAAAGTGTTTATACTCGGATGATGTAAATGCGTCACCGGTATCGCTGACTATTGTATGATGACAAACAGGCGACATCGGCCGCCATCAGTGATTGCCTTTCCCGCCGGTTGGTAGTCGCAAGGCTTAAGGCATTTCCTTGCTCGTTCGCCGTAGCTCTGATGGTACCAGCACTGCGGGTGTAGCCTGTACGCGAGCGGTGGCGGCTGCGGTTACGAGTGTTCGACCTACCGCGTTCCCGTGATATTCTGTCGATTTTTTCTGTTAACATCGCTACTTGTTTTGTTAACGCGGCCACCTCCGAACTTTCACTGCTGCGAGACGTAGAAGTGATGGCTAATGTTGGGGCTGTTGGCGCTTGCAGGCTGACGACGTTGTTTATTCGATCAGCTAGGTCAGCCAGGTCCTCCATCGGGCTCTTCGATTGCGAAGCGATTTATAGCTTGTGTACCACTGGGAAGTCGGCTGGTAAAGATGGTGCGTAGGAACTCCTCGGGAACCTACAACGGGAAACACCTACTGAATCTGGCCGGGCCAGGTTCAGTAGGTGTCGGTAGAACTGCGATGGCTTTCTATCCCCCAATTCCTCGTGTATAAGGAGCTGTTTGACCTTCTTTTCACGCGACTCGTTTTATTAGTTCACTTTTTTTTCCTACTTCGCCAAGTGTCATGGGTTCAAATCCCACGTAGGACAACACTTTGTGTGATCCACAAATTGTTGTTCTGAGTCTGGGTGTTCTTTGTGTCCGTTTCATGTATGTTTGTAAAGTCCCCCTCGACACAGGATTTATTCCTAGTGCGGGAGTTGTCTTTTAAATAAAAAAAAATGTCCTCGACTTCACATGCATACTGAGGATCCAGGTTTCCTATGACGTAATAAAATTTTGTCTCCTCCGTCTTAATATTCGACAAGGCGAACTGCGCCTCCATCTGCGAAAACCACAGGGCTGGCTTCTCTGCGTAGAAAGGTGGAATTCTTACGCCCAAAGAAATGTCTCCTGCGGTTGGTTGCCAGCTTCACGGTGTAGGCTTGCCTCTCTAGGCTTTTCTTCCGTCATCTTTTCCGTGTTCTTCGGTAGATGGCGCTGTACTATATATCTGTTGCGCTGTATGTGGAAGTCGCCACAAGGTAACATGTACCGTGATATAAAGTCATATAACCGTTCTATAAGGGTCGCAGATGTGGTGGACGTGCTCACGTCAAATACTTCTACCCATTTTGTATGTGCATCGACTACTACCAAAAATATTTGATTATTTATTGGACCTAGAAGGTCTATCTATATGCTATCTGTGGAATGGTGTAGGAGGGAATTTCCAGGAAGTCAGGGGCGCCCGAGCCGGCGAGGGACGTAACTGCTTACATATGTGACATGAGTGAATAATTTTCTAATGCCACATCTATTCCCGGAAACCAGAACCGTCAAATTGCCTCTGATTTAGTCTTAACGATTCCTAAATGTGAACTATGTAATTCCAGTAAAACCTTTGTACATAAAGATTCAGGCAGAACAACTTTATGCCTTCTCATTAAACAACCACCCTCGTATGACAATTCCGTTCTACATAAAAAATAGGGTTTGTTAGGGGGGTGAAGTTGCTCGCGTCCATAGGATTTACCATCTTTTCCTCAGAAACCCACCCTATACGTGCCCCCTGGGTGGTGCAAAACGAGCAACAACGCCGAGCTGCAGGCGGCGGTTAACTAACCTGTCCAAAGGGAACTCACAACCTTTGAGGAACTAAATCTCCCATGAAGTGTGACGCTGGTACCTTGGGAAAGTGCCAGGCGTATCATTCCCAACCCCCCTTTTAATGAAAATTTCGAATATTGAGAGTGATTTGTCATGCGATCCGGCTAACCCCCTGCGCCCACTGGTATCCGGGCCAGTGGGTGTGAAATTGGCTACAGAAGACTCCGTAGAAGTAGGCAACCAGGCTTCTACGTCAGTGAATGCTACTGGAAATCATAAATTTATTCAGCAGGTCTTTCACCCATGCTTGCTTATAAGTGAACCAAGAAGTGCATCTATTGGAAGCATACCACATTCAACACAACACATCTCTGTTGCTAAACCAACACAAGAGGCAACCACAGAATCCCAACCTGACCCACCTAACTGGCAAAGAGTCCCATCAAATCAAAACAAGTAGCGGAAAAAAATGTGTGTGACTCCCTCCCCAGAAAAATTAACAATGACCAATAGATACAGTACTTTGTCCATATATTTAACTGAGGAAAACTCTTTATCAGAGAAAAGAGTAAGCAAACCGCACCCCATGATCTTGTATGGAGTGGAAGATGTAAACAAATTAACAGAACTTCTAGAAACAGTTACAGAAAGAGATCAGTTTACTTAAAAAATCACCAACAGGAATCAATTGAGAATCAATTCAATATCAACTGAATCCTATAAAAAACTTATACAACTCGTTCGGCAAAAGGGACTTATAGGACACACCTTCAACATAAAAGAAGAAAAACACTTTAGAATAGTGATTAAAGGCTTGCATTACTCAACACCACATGATCAAATCAGGGAAGATATAGAGAAAACTGGAAACACTGTGTTTGGGGAAATTATAAATGTTAAATATGGACCCAACAAGAAACCAACATCTACTTTCTTTGTTAACTTAGTTAAAAGCGAGCATAACAAAGCTGTCAAGAGCTTAAAATATATACACAACCATAGAAGATCCCAAAAAGAGAAGAACTATAATTAAATGTCAAAGATGTCTCAAATACCGCTCACGCACTAATTAAATTCCCGAAGTTTTAAATAAAAACACGGAGACTCGCAAACAAATTGTTATAAAACATAACTTTTGTTCAAACTGTCTGGGATTTCGTTCTATTGAATTTTGTAAATCACAACCTACTACATTGTTGCATGGTATGGCCGGCGCCAGCGCCGACGTGCGCCCTCCCGCTAATGTAAAAAAAATCACGTATTTCGGCCTCGCTCGGGCCGAGACGCGCGCGCATGTTATTTACAACCTTCGCACTACACAAGGCTCAGTTTCGAATACTGAGGGCGCTGATAGGTTCTTATCAGTTGCGCATCACAATGCAAACAAGGATATTAATTTTATAGCTATACTCTTGGCTACCGCAAATATCTATACATATAATTGCTACGGACAACGAAATAAGTTACGTGTCTTCTTAGATACCGGTTCAATATCTTATTTTGTTACAAACATATGTAGTGAGCGCTTAAATATACATATTTCGCATAATCCTTGTATCATAAAAGGTATTAGTCATTACGACAGTAACTCGTATGGTTTTGTTACATTTAATATTCAATCGCCCCGCTGTAACTACCATATTAAAGGCTTAGTAATGAATAGCATCACAGATTGTTTACTAAACCACCGCATTAATTTAACGCAACTAATTAATATATATTTACATATCATTAACGACATATCATTAGCGAACGATTATTTTTATATTTCTTCGGAAATAGATTGTTTGCTGGGTAGTAAATTGTTCCCACTTTTAATTGGTAACAATAGAATTAGTTTTCCGTGTACAGTTGTTGACATGGAAACTATTATATATTATATATGTATATAATATAATATTATATATAATATATATATATTGTCACGCTGTATACATATGCTTGCAAAATTTCAGCAAAATTGGTTGAGAATATGTGCTTCAAAATTGGGTTGCAAGATTCCACCCAAACATACATACATTGCAAGTTAAATAAAAACTTGTAAAAAAGATCCCATCTACAATTATAAGGTCAAATTGGGATGGCGGTTGCTCCATATCTTCGACTTATTTCTCTAACACATGAATTAGTACTGACTTATCAGTGTGAATATAGGCATCACCATCATCAATATATTAAACTTTATCGACGAAATTTTGTTACTTCGGCTTGTGGGTATCGTCAGATTATATCTTTTTCGTTATCCCTGAATGATTTTCCATAAACTTAAATAAAAAATTGCCACGCTCGAGAATATCGTGATGATATTTTTTTTACAACTTTATAGCCCTCCCCTTTCCTTACGTCACTCTCAAATTGTCAGGCTAGTGAAATATACACTCTTTAGCGTGTAATTAACTCACCCTGCCTTAATCTGACGCGCTCGCGAATGTCTGATGATCAATATTTTTTTACTAATCTGATCCTTTATTCCTGACTGGCAGCTATATATACAGGGCTCATATTTGGTGGAGGTACTTAATCGGGTATAAGGTATCCCCCTGTATATTAATCTGCCGCGCTTGAGTAAATCCCGAAATTCAATCTAGGGCTCCCCTACTATTAAGAAAACAACAAATAAATAAGTTGGTTGCTTAATAACTTGCAGTATTTAAATGTTTTTCGTATACTTGAGCAATGGAAAATATATTAAAACACCGTTCCTAATAACACCAACTCCTTCAATCCCCCGTGGTTAATGAGCGCCTTGCTCAGGCCTTTGAAGGTGCTCCAAATACACCACTCTCTTCTTGAAGGATTAATCGATTAAGAATTACCACAGCGGAGACATTCATCCAAACTTTGGTTGTCTGAGGGATTTCTTTTTCGGAAAGCGCACACAGAAAGAGTGCTAACAAGATAAACATATTTTTGACTTCGTACGAGAGCGGAAAGCTGATATTATACCAGAATAATAATAATAAGATTATTTAAATAAAAAATACGTATAAGCATATAAGCAATAGCTATATACACAATACTTTAATAGTAATTTTCATGTTACCTTTACTAAAAGAAAATAATTTATTGGAAAAAGAGTGGAAAATTATATAAAACAAACTCTTATGCCTTGCATTAAAGTCATAAGTTATATACCATTCCTAATCTTTGTAGTAGTGATAAGAAATAAAAAACTATAAATAAAATTTAAATACATATTATTATTATTGTATATTTATGACCATAAAAAACTGTAGAGAGCATTACAAGTATTAGTACAATACACATTCATTATGTTGCAATACTGAAAATGTTTGCAGAGGCGTCTCTAGCCTGTGAAGCGCGCGCCGTGTGCAATAATTATCGTAGCGCCCTTCAGTAAGCGCGCAGATTTATTAAAAGTGCCTAAGTAATACTGCTGCAACGTACACCCTGCACTATAGGTAAAGACGCCCCTGATTGTTTGCAATGTAGAGTTGTTGTGGTACGGGTGATAAGTCCCAAGAGGATTCTCCAACCAGATGAAGTAATCGCGACACATCAATATTAAGTTTGATTATTTCGCTACTTACAAGTAGAAGAACGTACATTTGTAGAACTGAAAATTATAGAAAAAAATATTAAAAGCGAAATCTGAGCTAATTAGATAGGAACTACGTGATATCAATTGTTACTGTAACCCTTATATCTGTTACTTTACCAGTTATAGCCTGTGTTATACCTTGATAGTTTTTATGGTATAAGACTATCGACAACTAGACGGGTCACTTGACAGTAAGTGCCTATGGACACTTGCAACTCGAAAGTTACAGGCTCGATGCAGTCTTTTAGTTCTCGCATCTTAAAGTCTTGTAATTCTAGTTCCATAAGATTGGCAAAACTTCTCAGAACTGAGAAGTGACAGCGTTTGCTTTTAAAAGAAATCTCCAGAAGATCCAAAATCATTCGGCTTTTCTTCTGGTATACACATTTAATTCCATAAGCACTTAACTTTTTACAGAACCTTTTTTTTACCAAATGATAGTATGTTACTGTACATCTTACAATATTTATGAAAGACTGCAACATGTGACAACAACGTGCAGCAGTTAAGTCTAAAGTTGTCCAAAACAAACATAATTGCCTATTTTTTCAATAACATTATTATGTTATGGTTACAAATAGTCTAAATCTTGAAAGGTCCAGAAGGAATTACAGTCAAACTTAAGCCGGGTCTCCTGCGACACTGTTTTATGTTTTTAAACACCAAACGTCAAATATTTATCAAAATATGGGCATGGCCTAACTGTTTTGTTAATTTTAACAAGCAAACATGTTATCCAAAGCGGACTGAAAACATCCCAGCGTATACTCCTCGTATAATGAAATTGAACTGAACTAACATTAATACTTATATTATTCATATTTATACTATAAAAGTAAGTAAGTAAGTGTACTATAAGTCATTTTGTCGAGTAGATAAAAGATTTTTGCTTTTCGTGTAATCGTGTTTGATGTTCGTTTAAAAATCCGTCTCCTGCGACTTTTCGCTAACATGTTTAGTTAACAAGTTTTGTTAGTTTGTTTTGTTATTTTTAGCCGCAGCAGACACGCCTTTATTGTAGGAATTAAAAGTTCAATTTATATTTTACATAGATTTAAAACTAATTGAATTGTCATCGAAATTCGAAAACAGGGCAATTTCTAATTTAAAGTAATAGTTATGATTATATACCTACTCACTTAAATAAACTGCACGAAACGGTATTTTGAAATTCAGTATACTCATAACGAGTTCTTTGAAGTAATGCCATTTACTACACACTATTACAACAAAGTCTGCAAAGTTTAACAATAACCTTAGGACCAGTAAGAATGTACTACAGAAGTAGTATATCTTTAAAAGCTTTATTTCAAACATCATTTATGCTTACCGCCACAGATACAGACAGACATTTACATGTTGTGGTATTATTATGTAACAAGTAGGTAACAATAATGAGTTTCATTGTGTCTTCCTCACATAGTTGTGGTAAAAAATTTGTTGCTATTAGCCATTATTGCATAGTCCTAGCTCAAGAAATTATCCATTCAGCCTTTAATTGTCAACTGCTGGTGAGGTTTTGGCGGACCACGCAGGCGAGACTGGTTGATAGGGTTTTTGTGTCTAATCTTACTTCTCTTTGAGCTGTTGTCTTGTGTAGCTTGCTCAGGTGAAACTTAGATTAACCACATCGTAGTTTATTAATCATTATAATTATATCTGGCGACTGGCTTTGTAGCACGGTGGTCGCATATGCGACTGCTGTGCTTGAGGTCTCGGATTCGATTCTTGGGTCGGACCAAATGTTTGTATGAAATACAAATATTTGTTTCGGAGTTTGGGTGGTTTTATGTAAAATATGTATGTATTTACTACAAAAAAGTATATATGTATTTATAGTCGACTAGTACCTATAATACAAGCTCTGCTTAGCTTGGGACTAGATGGCGTTGTGTGTTAGATGTCCGAAATATTATTTATTATATATCAATTAAGAGTCGCTCATAGGCCAGTTGCACTCGGTCATTAGAAACAATCACCGAGGCTAAGCAACGACGGCGGGACCATGAATTATTATTACATATACATACATACAAACCCTCCTTCGGACGCAGTTTGTTAAAAAGTCCTAATTAGTGATTTATAAATTTGTTTATCAATTTGTGCCATTATTCTTTCGAGATTCGAAAATATTGTTCTAGTAAATTATATAAATACCCGATATTTTTGATAATATTCCCATTTGAACCTTAATTCTAATGTTATTTGAAATCATCTAATGAATTACTCGTCTCTTTTCCTCTAGTACCGATATAAATTGTTATCCAGCATCCGTATAAAACACTATATAAGTCATGTAAATATCATTTCAACTGTGTACAGTCAGAGCAACGATTTGATAATTTTAATCACTTTCATTAAAATACGTGTGATACAAATTCGTGTTTCTCAATTAGTAAATTGTCTCAAATTTTGACAATACTAAAACAGTAAAAGATCTAATTCAAGATGCCTATAGAATTGCCATTGTTGCAAAATTGTTGCTTTTGTTTGCCTCTAAGAGGTGGGCTGATGGCGTGGGGCTATTTAAAATTGGTATGTATATTGAATATCTTGTTGATTACACGCCACTTTGATTAATTTTGCAATGTGAGGGGCCTTATGTCCAGCAGTGATATTTATCGTGTTCCTTTTGTATTTTTATAAGCAGGCTCTTCAATCTTCCAAAAGAAAACATTTAGCAGAAATCTAAATTTATGTTTAAAAATCATAATTTTGAAAATTATTAACAAATTAGTTCTGTACTTACTATGTCGATATAATCTAATGCTTTACTAATTACAATCCATTCGAGTTACATTCGAAGTTTTTTCGCAAACTCCAGCAGAGGATGACTCCCATAATCTAAATTCAATTTTTCCAATGCTATTGTTTTTAAACGGAACAAAGACAGTAAAGTAAATAGATTGGGTAAAGAGAATGAGGTGAGCGATACATAACACAAGTCTCGGATCGGTTATAGCTCTAGTAGGTACTGGTAGGTCGAAGTAACCAGGCTTACACATTTGTATATCTTTTCTATCTATTGAAGAGGCCTCTATTACCGGAACATCAGCTAGTCATCTTAAGACATATTAGTATTTTTTAACCGACTTCAAAAAAAGGAGGAGGTTTCTCAATTCGACCGTATATATATATATATATTTTTTATGTGTGTTCGGGGATAACTTCGTCGTTTATGAACCGATTTTGATGATTCTTTTTTTAATGGAAAGTAGATGTCCCGACGGTGGTACCATAATAAGGAAACTAGGATCTGACGATGGCATCCCAGAGAAATCGAGGGTAACCCTAATTTTTTTCAGGCACGTACTATGTTTTTCGTATATTTTCGGAAGCTACGCCGGTATTTGCGTCTGGTAGTCATCATTTAATGATGATGAGCTGATGATGAAAGGTAAAACTCCTTAACGGTTAGGAGTTTGAGGATAAATCTTTAAATGTCATATGTATGTATGTTACCTTTAGTCGTATTCTTTCAAGTCATTTAGGTAAGCTGATTATGGAAGGTACAACTCCTCAACGGTTAGGAGTTGAAGGATAATTCTTTCAATTTCGTACGTATCTATAGACCTTTAGTTGTATACTTTTAAGTTATTTAGGTGAGCTGATGTCACATGCGCTATGATGACTAAACCCTTAATGTATTTTGCTTTAAGTAACTCGCCTGCTTCTATTTCATCACACATTTAAGCTTGGACACGATTCCTATTGCCCCGTAGACCACGTTCTTGGTAACAGAAATCTTGCATCTCAGCATAATTTTGGAAACTGATCATACTCAGTTTTAATACGTGTCCAAATCACTAAAGTCATTTGCATCAGCATAAATTATATGAAATAGTTCAACTTACTGATAACCTATGATTGTTTGCACTAAAAATGGAAAAATAAAAACTTTTTATAAAAACAAAAAAAAAAGACTTCCAAAAAACCATGCGACGAAAACTCCCTGCCAAAAAACACTTAAAAGCGTAAAATAAACTGGCTCTTCATAAAATGCTATGTGCCAATTCTTGTCTATACCTAATTCTTTATTCATTTAAATAGTAGTATTATTGTGTATGCTAGGTACCTAAAATCTGTTTGAAGTCGGCGCCAAGCCCAAATGTAATAGGAGGTACCGCACTCGCCGCTGCCGGATAGCTAGCATAAAACAACCCAAGCGAGCATCCACGCGCGGGCTGACGCGACGTCGTTGATGGTCGTCTCGAAATAAAGCGAGTGTGGTAACTACTATTACATTTGACTTGGCGCCGACTTCAAACAGATTTTAGGTACCTAGCATACACAATAATACTACTATTTAAATGAATAAAGAATTAGGTATAGACAAGAATTGGCACATAGCAATTTATGAAGAGCCAGTTTATTATACGCTTTTAAGTGTTTTTTGGCAGGGAGTTTTCGTCGCATGGTTTTTTGGAAGTCGGTTGTTTTTTTTTTTTATAAAAAGTTTTTATCAATGTAGCCATGTTTCGGCACATATTAGCCATCTTGACCAGAGTGACACCACCACGATCTTACTGTTTTCTCCGCTACCATTCTGTAAAGAGCACTCAAAGGATGGCAAGACACTCGTGTATTGGTTTTAGTAACTTGTTATCTGACTAGCTGAGTCCCGCGGTGCTACCCGCGGTTATTGTCGTACCGCGGGTGAGGCCGCGGGGCGAAGCTAGTCTATAAAAGTAGCCTAAGTTACTTCTTATATCATCAGCTACCTATCAGTGAAATACCCGTCAAAATCGGTCCACCTATTCCAGAGATTAGCCGGAACAAACAGACAGACAAAAATTTAAAAAATGATATTTTGGTATATGTACCGTGTAAATACATATTCATTTAGTAAAAAGCGGTTATTTTAATACATTTTACAAACATAAACTTCAATTTTATTTATTTGTACAGAGTATAAATTACTCGTGTTCTCATTTACCGCCTATACCATAAGGAAAACTAGAATTCATGAAATGAAGTGATGATTAATCAACAGCCTTTAAAAGTTCACTGCTTGGCAAAGATCTCTCCCTAGAAAAAAGGTTTCGGCCTAAATCACTTCGCTGCCAGACGGATTGACATAGGGTTTGTTACAAGTTTTTCTTCTTTTTGAAGGGATATTGTCTTGAGTAGTTCAATCCCTGGACCACCTCTTACGACACCCACCAAATGAATAGGGTGGACGATTGATGAATAACAAAGAGTTTTTTTTCTTACAGACGATAGCTAGTTTCATGCTGGGCTATTTCATTCCTACACTATTCATGATGATAGCATATGAGGTTGGCTCAAAGGGCAGGACTGTATATACTTTATACGATTTTGGACAAAGTGGCGCATTCCTGTTCGTAGCCACTGTGGATGTCGCATTACATAGCGTTTTCATCAAGGGATGTGGTGAGGTTAGTTTTATTTATTTGAATTCTAATACGTTTAATTCACATTAAAATATTACAAACAAGTAAAATTTTGACAAAATAAAAACTGACTTCAAGGTTCGACTCGATTTCTCTTGGATGCCATCATCAGATCGTCCTATCATGGTACCACCGCTGGGATATCTCCTTTCTATTGAAAAAAGAATCATTAAAATCGGTTCTTATACGACGAAGTTATCCGCAAACACACATAAAAAAACATATAAGTATACGGTCTAATTTAGAACCTCCTCCTTTTTTGAAGTCGGTTATAAACGACATAAAAGTCAATTTCCAAAAACTGTGATATATATAACTGAATGAAAGGGCTTAATATAAAGCATAATGAGTTGTCCATGTTCAGAAGCAGCTATAAATTATGTCATCTGACTACAATAGTTCAGCAAAGTAGCATGTAGTATTAACTATGTATTAAGGTACGATGGGGTAACTATGTATTAAGGTACGATGGGGTTGGCATATCCATATTGGATTTGAACCCCAAATTAAATTAAAATCTAAAAAAAATAACTGTATTGCTCTGAAATTGAGGAAGCTTACGAACATCAAAACAAAAAATAAGAAAATTCAAGTGAGATTATTTATATTCTTAAGATGATCCTTCAAACTGTCAGATATAATATACTAGCTGTTGCCCGCGGCTCCGCCCGCGTGTATGTCAGTTATCGCGGCAAATACACACATCAAAAGTGTCTAGGGATCAACATATGTGTCTAGGGATCAACATATATTTTTGCAATAACTTTTCTCCTGATTGATATTAATTAAAATTTTCTTTAAGGTATCATCAAATAAAGTGTTTTCGTTTGTCACAGTAACGATAAATCAAGTCACCTTTGCAATAATAAAGAAATTTGCCATTTTCCTAATAAAAGGATTTTTGACATTTGAACCACTAACATTAAAGTTCGAAAAAAAGACTGAAATAACAGTTTTCTTTAAAATTTTATTAGGTAACTTAAACAATGATTAATCCGTGTTTCTACCGCGAACACTAACACAAGAACATCGGTTTGGCATACTCAAAATGAGTTCATCCAATTCACGCTGTGGAATGGCCGCCCATGTTCGTTGCAACAACAAAAAAAGGTCTTTTTGCGACTGGATACCCTCCATATTCGGCAGAGCTCTTCTCTGTAGCATATCCCATGCATGCTCAATCGGGTTCAAGTCTGGCGACTGAGCAGGCCAGGGCCAAAGCCATATCTCAATCTCAAGAAATCCGCATAAAAATGCTTGATCCCTAGACACTTTTGATGTGTGTAGTAGCCTATGTATTATTCTAACGTATGAGCTATATTATTGTAAAGTTTCATCCAAATCCGTTCAGTAGTTTTTGCGTGAAGAAGTAACAAACATGCACACTCACAAACTTTCACCTTTATAATATAGTAAGACTAGCTGTTGCCCGCGGCTGCGCTCGCGTGTATGTCGGTTATCGCGGCAAATAGTAGCCTATGGGTTATTCTGATGTCTAAGCTATATTACTGTAAAGTTTCATCCAAATCCGTTCAGTATTTTTGCGTGAAGAAGATACAAACAAACACACTCACAAACTTTCGCCTTTATATATTAGTGTGATATGATGTGATAGTGATGATGATAATAATTTAATATATAATATATATATAAGTAAGTATTAGTAGGACGTATCGAGCATCTTATACATTCCTTGGCATGTTTGTGTGCAGAAATAAATATTTAAAATGCTATAAGGGGCATTTCACGTCAAGCGGACAACGAAAAAAAAAAGAGGTCGTGAATTTTGTTTATATTCTGGTCAGTTATACTTCTAGAAGACGTGGATGTGTACACGCAATATTTTTTCCGTATGATGCTTTATTGCCGAGTTATGAGCTTTTAAAAATTTACTAAAAATGAAATCTGTTATTTTTGGATACTTATTATTTGCATCAATTAATTTGTAAAAAAACTAAACAGTATTGTTTCTTATAGTTAAATAGTTGAAATTTTGTTTTATTTCTATCGAATTCTAAATTTGTTTTTTTTACGTATAGTAAACCGGAAGTGAACATTTCAAATCGATTTTTTAGTAACTTCGACATTTTTTATTTTTATTTTTTTTATCTTGAATTAAAGCTTTCTATGTACTAATTCTTCACAAAAAAAATTAAAACGTGATCTCCAATAGTTTAGGACTTAGAGTGGTTTTATTAATTGAGAGTGAAATAGTATTAATTAAAATGGAGTGTTTTATTTTCAAATTTTTACAATTTTACCATTTGCACTAGTGCTAATGCTTTTTACACATACATTTTCGTTGGTTGGAAGAAAAGCATGCCGGATGTGAGTTCCTGGGACGGTGATAGCAGAAGCAAAACTGACTCGTAGAAAAGCTCGCTCTTGTTTAACACTTTCCTTCGAGTAGTATGTCATTTAATGTCTACAAAGCTGCCTACATCAACTGCCTCGTTGGTCTCGCGGTTGGCGAGTGCGACTGCTGATCATGAGGTCTCGGGTTCGATTCCCGGGTCGGACCAAATATTTGTATGATCTACAAATATTTGTTTCGGAGTTTGGGTGTTTTCTATGTATTATATGTATGTATTTACAAAAAATATATATATATATGTATTTCTATCATTTGTCTAGTACCCATAACACAAGCTCTGCTTAGCTTGGGACTAGATGGCATTGTGTGTTAAATGTCCGAAAAATATTTGTTATTTATTTATTTATTCATGTATCTTAAAGACAGTAAAATCAGCAAATGAGTGTCCTGGTTTTAGCGGAATACGTGATCATTTAAAAATGGCAATTGATGAAAATTAAGTGACAAAAATTCAGTTTGAAAAATGTGAAGGTACACAGACCGATACGATAGCAACCCAAGCGCTTTCTGCTGATGATTTTATTGATTGCTTGTGTACCAATTTGGCAATTTTGAAGCCGCATGCTTATATCGCTTAAAAACAAGTGCTTTATTTTAGAACTCACAGTAAACCATCTCTGGAGGCGAAATTATCGTTCAACAAAAGCGAGCTTTTCTACGAGTCAGTTTTGCTTCTGCTGTCACCATCCCAGGAACTCAAAACTGCATGCTTTTTTTCCAACTAACGAAAATGTATGTGTAAAAAGAATTAGAGCTAGTGCAAATAGTAAATTTGTAAAAATTTGAAAATAAAACACTCATTTTAATTAACACTGTTTCACTCTCAATTAATGAAACCACTCTAAGTCCTAAACTATTGGAGATCACGTTTTAATTTTTTTTTGTAAAGAATTAGTACTATATAAAATATAAAGCTTTAATTCAAGATAAAAAAAATAAAAATAAAAAATGTCGAAGTTACTCAAAAATCGATTTGAAATCTTCTCTTCCGGTTTAATCTATTCCAGCCCTTAACATGTTCGTCTTCGAACGTAGGCCTCCTCTCCATCCCTCCACTGGCACCTGTCCTGGGCCACTTGCATCCAATTTATACCGGCTTGTTGCCGGATGTCGTCTGTCCATCTCTTGGGCGGTCTTCCCCGTCCGCGGGTGTTAGCGCGGGGTCTCCATTCCAGAGTTCTCCTTGCCCATCTTCTGGGGTCCATCCTGGCGATGTGGCCAGCCCATCTCCATTTACATCCCCATTTCTATTTCCTGTACCACGTCCCTGACTTGTGTCATTTCCCTAATCCACTCGTTTCTTTTGCGGTCCAATAAGGATATTCCGAGCATTGATCTCTCCATTGCTCGCTGTGCAACAAGGAGTTTCTGGGCAGACTTCTCTGTCAGGGTCGCGGTCTCCATCCCGTACGAGAAGACCGGCAGAACACACTGGTTAAACACCTTGGTCTTGAGGTGTTGAGCGATTTTCTTAGACCGCAGGATATGGCTGTTTGCTCCAAAGGATGCCCATGCCTGTGCAATGCGTCTGTCAATTTCCGCCACCTGATTCTCCAACGCAAGAGTGATTTTGTGGCACAGATAAATATAGTGGTCGACAAGTTCTACAGGAAATTTGTGATTTTCCGCCTCTTGGATGTTTGTCATGATTTTTGTTTTTGATTTGTTGAGTTTCAATCCTATTTTAGCTGATTCAGTTTCTAGTTCCTTAAGCATAGTGATCATGTCTTCCACACTATCGGCAACCAGAGCAATATCGTCCGCAAATCGAAGATTGTTTAGCATTCCGCCATCAATCAATATCCCCCTGCCAGACCAATCGAGTTCCCTGAAAATATTCTCGAGGGCGGCGTTGAAAAGCTTTGGCGAAATCGTATCGCCTTGGCGTACCCCTCGCTCCAGTTTAAAGGTATCTGTTAGTTTATGGAGACTTATTGAAGATGCTCCAGATACTTGCAGGTGCTTAATAATTTGGATGTACCTCTCGTCCACTCTGCTGTCCACCAAGGCCTTCTCGACCGCCCATGCTTCTACAGAATCAAAGGCTTTTTCGTAGTCGACAAACACAACCACGATTGGTTTCCGGTACTCGTGGCATTTCTCGATGATGGTCTTTAAAGTGTGCAAGTGATCACTCGTTCCGTAACCCGAACGGAACCCTGCCTGCTCCCTTGGTTGGGACTCATCTGGTTTCCTATTTATTCTGTTCAGGATGACTCTAGTGAACAATTTATAGCAATGCGACAAAAGGCTTACCGGGCGGTAGTTGTCTAATCTCCGGATGTCTCCCTTTTTATGAAGAAGAACTATTACCGCATTGTGCCAGGCATCAGGTATCCTACCGTTTAATATGCAATCTCTAAACAGTAATGGTAGCGCTCTCCAAAGTGCCTCAGATCCAAGCTTCAGCATTTCTGGCATGATATTATCTTGGCCAGGAGATTTTCTGTTTTTGAGTTGACTGAGCGCTAAACGAATCTCCTCCACGGTAACATCCGGAACTTCCTCTGAACCAACGTTAGCAACAGGAGGCCTATTCCTCTCTCCTTCAGCCTGCGAGTCCACCAATGGCACCTTACTTTTGTAGAGAGACTCGAAGTACCTCCTTGCCACCTCCAACAGCTGTTCTCTATTGGTTACGATATTGCCCTTTTCGTCCATAAGTTAGAAAATCTCCTTTCTGCCGTTAGATATCTGTGTTCTCAGAACACGTTTGCTGGTGTTCAGCTCAATTGCTTTAGCGATATTATCATGTTGATATTTCAGCAGATCTTCTTTTATCCTCTGGCGGATCGTGTAATGCAGGAGATGGTAAACTGGAGTATTTGATTTGTTTTCCAACCTTAGTTGGTGGCGTTCCTCCATGAGTTCGAGCGTACCTTGTGTTAATTTTTTGGGCTTAAAGTTGGCATTATCAGGCATCACTGCGTTCAGTGCTTCCACCATCGTAGAAGTCAAGTGTTTATTTAGATCATCAATTGAGAGCTGCTTTAGTTGTTCATAATCCCGTAAGTGACCGGCGATGTACTCCTCGTACTTTTCGGCATTCGCTCTGATTACATCAGGGATAATGTGGCGCGGGATATGTTTCCGAACGAGTCTGCCTCTCTCCACTCTGGCATTTATGGCGAGGGTTGCACGTACCAAGCGGTTGTCACTACCAGTTGAGAAACTATTGAGTACTGATACATCTTGCACAAAATCCTTACGGTTACTGATTATGTAGTCGTATTCGCTTTTATGTATGCCATTTGGATGCTTCCATGTCCACTTTTGTTGAGGCTTTTTGTCAAAAAAGGTGTTCATGACGTACATATTACTTTGCATCACGTAGTTTACCAGTATTTTCCCTCTATCATTTCTGGTGCCAAGGCCAAAATTCCCGATACAACCCTCGACATCCATTTCCTTCCTTCCGACTCTAGCGTTGAAATCTCCCATAACTATTGTATAATGTGACTTACATTTTTGCACAGCCATGGTAACCCCTTCGTATAGGTTCTCAACTTCGTCATCTGGGTGGCTTGTTGTGGGAGCATATATTTGTACTATGGCAAGTGTGTATTTGGCAGATAATTTTAACTTCATGTATGCCACTCTATTGGACACACAACCAAATTCAAGTACGCGATCCTTTATTTCCCCATTGACTAGAAAACCAATACCTCCTGTTCCCCTGGTTTCTCCCTCTTTGTAGTACAGTATATTACCTGATGGTAGCGTAATAAGTTCTTCGCCCTCTCTTCGGATTTCACAGAGGCCAAGAATGTCCCACTTGATGCGTTGCAGCTCTGTTTCAAGTTCCAAGAGTCTATCGTCCGTAGACAGCGTCTGCACATTGTACGTGGCTATATAAAGTTGATTTCGGCAGTTAGTCAACTCCCAGGGATTCCTTTTCGCACCCCTACCCCGTGTCACCTGGCTACTGCTCGGGCCAGAGAGTGACGGAGCGCTGGGAACTCGGGGTCGATACGTGTTTTGTGCAGTCATGATTTTTGGAGAGGGGTTTAGCAATAATCACCACGTCAGCAACGACGGGTTGGTGATCGCAGTACTGCATCCGGTTATGACGGACTCCATCACCGCACACAGGTATTCATTTCTTCGGTCGTATACCCCCACTGAGGTGCGCCGCGAAGAACGCTGGCAGGCTGCTGCCCTCTGCCAGGGCGATGCACTTATTTAAGTGGCGGTGCAAACTCGCCATGTCGTAAGGTATTTACGGGCCATGTGGTATTTCTTGGAGATAACTGTGCCACGAGATATCCCGCCACACCCTGATACCTTACCGCCTCGGTCCGGGACTGCTTATTTGGCAAACCTTATTCGCAGCTGACCTGTATATCTACAGGACGTTCCACTATCCGCCACATGTGGACCCGGTAGGTAGCTGAGACTCGCCCCTACTTCCGGTTTAATATACGTAAAAAAAATCAAATTTAGAATTCAATTAAAAAAACAAAATTTAGACTATTTAACTATAAGAAACAATACTTTTTAGTTTTTTTTACAAATTAATTGATGCAAATAATAAGTATCCAAAAATAACAGATTTCATTTTTAGGTAGTAGAGCCACGCTGATTTCAGCACGAACGGGCCGGCTCGACCGGGGCGGTACTACCCTCGCACAGAAAATCAGCGTAAAATGACAGCATTCGTGCTGACATGTTTCGTTGGTGAGTGCGAGACCGGAGGCCCAATTAGTCTAGTCAACAAGTTCCATCCAAAGATGCACAAGCATCACTAGGCCGCCATAGTGTGGGTCACCATGCTGCATTGTTGCATTCGCAATGAGTTTGGTGGCCACCACTCGTGGATTCTGCTTATGCTTTCCATCAGGCAGAGTAGAGTCATTTTGGCGGGCCAAACATAAAAAAAAAAAAAAAAAGTAAACTTTTAAAAGCTCATAACTCGGCAATAAAGCATCATACGAAAAAAAAAATGTGTGTACACATCAGGTCAGGTTAGGTCAGGTTGATATTCTGGAATATTAACAAAATTCACGACCTCATTTTTTTTTCGTTGTCCGCTTGACGTGAAATGCCCCATAAATTGTTTTTTTACAGAATAACGTAAAGCTCTTGAAGGTGTACCACTTCTACAGTTTGTTACTGGTAGTGCTGACTGCTTTATTCAGCGTTATTTGCCTTGGTATAATTGTTGGTTTATATTTCAACAATCTAGATCGAATTTTTACTACATCTATGTACAGCAAACTCTCTATCCTGTTTATCAACTTATGTAAGTACAGCATTGTCTTTCATGTTATTCATGTACCACAAACAAGATCATATGTTTATTTTGATTAGTAACAGTGTTCATTAGTCAATAACTATAAATTCTCAAAATTTAAAAAAAAAAACCCCATATGATAACCTGAGTTCCCTTTAAAAAGTAAAAAACACGTTATGCGCTTTCATTTGAGCACTCGATGATATTTTTGCAGACATTCGGTTATTCTTCCCCACTTTCACCCCCATAACTTTTAAACGACTAAATCGATTTTCATGAAACATGTCTAAGAACACTCGCACGTAATTCACCTTTCATACAAAAGAAATTAAATTGAAATCACTTCATCAGACAGACAGACAGACAAACAGACAGACAGACACGTCAAACTTATAACAACCCTCTTTTTCCGTCGGGGGTTAAAAAGTATAGCCTTTAATACCTTAATAATGACCCGGCCCGGGTTCGCTTTGGAGGAAAGGAGGAACTTTGGAAGGAAGGAAACCTTTGAAATTCTCGGATTTCCTATACTATTACTTACTATTACTAGCTGTTGCCCGCGGCTCCGCCCGCGAGTATGTCGATAAATGAAGAACCGCTCGACCGATTTTGTGCAAACTTCACATAAACCATCTACTAAATAGTTCGAATAAAGCCTAAACATTTGGTTTGGATAGGTGAGCCCGTTCTTGAGTTATAAAATTACAGCGAAAAGTGGCATTGATTTATATATATATATATATTATGCATGTATTATATATAAACCTTACTCTTGAATCACTCTATCTACATATTACTGGATGAAGTACAACTGAACTACATGGGCCTCTCTTGCACCACCTATAATTTGCGTAATGTATTCTTAACTGCATGGGACTTTATCCAGTTGTATTTCTTCTTTACAGTAATCCACGGCTACGTCATTCTCTTAGTAAAAAGTCAGATTCGAAAACTGGAGATTATAGCCTACTTAATTGTTTTGAAAAACAGACCTGAAGCTGAAAATAATTAGAAGTATATGTAACGAGATAGAGGCTACAAATTGTTAGAACAGGAGACGGAAGGGAGCCGAAAGAGAGAGGGAGTGTAATCATCGTTGAAAATAAAACACTATTTATTTACAAATAAATTTAATTAAAAAGCTTTTTAAAAACAATCTTTTACTGGAGCCCCTCGAAACGAATCAAACGAATCCAAACTCGATGATTTTGCGCTGTTTCTTTACCGAGTTCCTTTGGCCACCTACCAGCTCCAGCATCAGATCAGGTCCATGTTATTATAATATTGTATTGTCACGCTGTATACATATTCTTGCAAAATTTCAGCAAAATCGGTTGAAGATATCTGCTTGAAAATTCAGTTGCAAGATTCCACCCGAACATACAAGCATATATTTGCGAGTTAATAAAAAGCTTGTAAAAAGTATATAATGTTAACTTGTAATTTACATAAGGACAGAAAACAAAAATCTGTGTAAAGTTTGCTATGTTACATAAATCCTTTTGAATATTAGAATACATTTATTATAATAAATGAATGAAATAAATTTTACTATTTATTAAAGCTTATTAATGTTTTATATTGTACGTTGACTGCTATATTTTTTATCTTCTTTAAATGATGACCGAGATGATTTAAATGATTGCTTAGTCTATAGGCATAACTTGATAGTGAGTTTATTGTTATAGTACTCCTTTGAAATATAGGCATATTACATATTAACATAGAAAGTTATATGTTATCTTTGAATCTGAGGTAGTAATCAAGATAAATATTAAAAAACTTATACTTATGAAGTTTATAGAACTTCATAAGATTATTACCGTAGAAGAGCCACGGTTTGGTATGAATAGGCCAGCTCCACCGGAGTGATACCACGGCCTCACAGAAAACCGGTGTGAAACAGCTCTTGCGCTGTGTGTCACCGAGTGAGTGACATCCCCCATCCCCCATCCCCCTCTCTATTCCCAAAGGGCGGCAACGCAATTGTGACGCCTCTGGTGTTGCGGGTGTCTATGGGCGGCGGTAATCGCGTACCGTCCGTCAGGCGAAACGTCAGCTCGTTCGCCCACTATTCCATAAAAAAAATAAAAATATCAAGTGATCCAGACACGAAAATTCACTTCCATTTCCACTTATAATATAAGTAATATCATATTATAAAGCAAGTTAAAAGTAATTTGAAATTCGTGAACTTGTAAAAATATAGTCCTTTAAATGGACTTACACATTATAGGTATGTAGACTGTCTTTTCTATATACAGAACCTACTTTTCTAAGAAGACGCTATGTTCAGCGGATTGTTAGAGGTAATGATGACTCTAATACTTATAAACTACTAGCTGACCCAGCGAACTTCGTAGCGCCTACCTAAGTTTCCGAAGAATTGAGTTTCTTATAATTTTCTTCTATACAAACCTTGTCCTGTCAGTGAAAATACACATAAAAAGAAGAACGAGGTAGAGGAAGAGGTACAGACGATCGGAAGCTATGCGAATACATACAGTTCGGTGATTTATTTATACTTTTATAGATATTTTATGTATATACACTAAGAATCTATATATCTGTGGGATTCAGTTAGTTGTATAAAATGGTTTGATTTAATTTCTCGTCTCACTTGTTCAAATATACATCTGTCATAAACAACTTCGCAACATCCAAAGGTTTGGTCTGGTAGAAATTCCTGTGGCATTAGGTCCGTCTTGTGCAATTATTTGAAGGAAGTTTTAATGAATAAATAAAAGTTGATGACGATCAATAAATTTATTTAACTTTGAACACCAATATTATTAATTTTAAACCACGTGGTCGTATCATTACTATCAAATTTATCTTGTTCATTATTATTGTCGTCAGTTAAACTTATTTTTGCTTACTTTGAGGCTTCAATCTTCACAATTATTTTAGTTTCAAATCTGTTCTGTCTAAGGTTCTCGAGTTTTGCAATTTCTCTTCTCACGAGTAGAAGAACGTATATTTGAATTACTGAAAAAAATTATTGGGAGTTACATAGTATGGTTTTTTTTTTATTTTACTTGTCAGAAAATAGTAAATATATAAATATAAATAAACTGCCGATTAAGAGGTCTCGGTTTCGATTCCCGAGTCGGATATGGTAACCAGGTAAAACAAATGAAGCAGAAAAATAAAAAAAAATAGAAAAAATAATAATAAAGAACTTAAACTGTGCCAATCTCAGCAAATACTCACATAAGTAAACGAAGAAAGTGGAAACAGATGCGACTAGTGAAGAAGAAAGAAAAGTAGTGGAATAACCAAATCTATTGTCGAAGAGTAAGCCAAAACATACGAATCCCTGTAGTAATGTCAGTATTAATACACATATAGTGTAAAAATAATACATTCTGAAAATCTTTAAATGATTCTGAAAACAAAAAGACAGATTAAACACCGGAAACAATACAAACATGATTATAATATTCCATGCAATCCAAATTGAAAAAGTGACATTACAACAGGTTCGAATTTACAGATAGATGAATTTAGATCGTTTTTGTGAATGCAAACATATCTATCTATCTATCTATATAAAAATGAATCGCCGAAATGTATGTACGCGCATAACTTCCGATCGGCTGCACCAAATTAAATAATTCTTTTTTATGTGTTCTTTATTGTTAGGACAAGGTTTGTGTACAAGATAAATTAAAAAATAACGGGAAAAGTCAATTTTTAAGTCAACGGGAAGCTGAGACAGATATGTACATATGGCGGTACAAAGTTCGCCGGGTCAGCTAGATTTAGATAATAACAACTACTCGCAATACGAAGTAAAAAATGATTCTTAAAATGTATGGATTGTGGGTCGGTTTTACATCTATAACGTAAGACATATACCCTTTTCAACTTCCTCTGAGACAAAAGGTAAACAAAGAAACCAATGTTTCTCAAACGAGTTGATCGAGAGTAAAGATGGCCGGTGTAACCAAACTAATTACAAAATTTCACATTTCTACGTAAATTATTTGCCTTATCACTACTCTTCAATTTAGTAGTGTAATAATACGTTCAAAGTTTGGGAACAGCTACAGTTTTAGGTGTTTTTAATGTCACTTTTTAGTCAGTCCACTGTGAACTCGGAAAATTTGGACAGTTGCAATTATTTTATTTTGTAACACACATATTTCCGTTGTACTTGACACTGGCAGAATTGACGACATCGGCACAGTTTGCCATTTTCCAAGAAAAATAAAGAAAATGACACTTTTTTTATTGATTCTAGATGCATATAAAATTTGACCTATTAAAGAACCTTTTTTTTTTTTTTATGTATGGCCCGCCAAAATGACTCTCCTCTGCCTGATGGAAAGCATAAGCAGAATCCAAGAGTGGCGGTCACCATACTCACTGCGAATGCAGACAATGCAGTATGGCGTCCCACACCATGGCGGCCTAGTGATGCTGCTGCATCTTTTAGTCTAGTCAACGAGTGGAACTTGTCGACTAGACTATTTGGGCCTCCGGTCTCGCACTTACCAACGAAACACGACAGCATGAACGCTGTCATTTTACGTTGATTTTCTGTGCGAGGGTAGTACCGCCCCGGTCGAGCCGGTCCATTCATGCTGAAATCAGCGTGGCTCTACTACCTATATCTTTTTCTGGTTTGTTTATCTTTTGTCTCAAAGGAAGTTGAATAGACTATAGTTGGTACGTCGACTCCAACAATGTGACGTAGAGATCGGATGTTCCTGTGCCTCATTGCATAGTCTATGTCTTACATTATGAGTATGATACGTAACAATTGATTGTGCTCAGGATATAACTACTTGATCCGGACGGAATTTGAAACCAGCGCCTCGCCACATTTCGATCATATTCTACTTCTTCTTAGCCAGGGTATTACATGCCAGTATTTTCGAGCCCTGTAATTTTAGCCACCCATAATATGCCATCGAAATAAGTTTTTTTAATTGACAGGTATGTAATGGTTCAAAGCCAGTTGTTTAGAATTTAGCAGTTGCGAATAATCTATTTGTGATTAAACTTAGGATTAAACTGACCGTATAAGTTCCAAAGATGAAAATGATGTGTAACACAAAGTCCATAGATAAAACGCCCAGGATCATAGCGAATATTACAACATCATCAATGTAGTACATATTTTCTAACGCAACGACAACTGCTACTATTTCGATGAGTGTTAATATAAAGTAGAAAAGCAATAATTCATTTATAACCTGTAAAGGAATTGTTTTTTATTTCATAAATCATCATCATCAACAGCTTTTTAATAGTCCACTGCTGATGATATGCCTCTCCTTAGCAAGTAGGTTTTAGCCTACAATATCACACTGGCAATACGGATTAGTAACTATAGGGTTTATTTTAAGTTTTTCTTCTCCTTGAAATCATAGTGCTGCAACACCTATGGAATGAGTAGCGGTGGTGACGCTAAGTATTTTTTTTTAATGAAATCAGGGGCAAACAAGCAGACGTATCGTCTGATGGTATGCGATTACTGCCGCCCACGGACACTGGCAACACCAGAGGCGTGACAAGGGCGTTGCCGGCCTTTAGGGGATGGGGAAGGGGATTGGGGTATGGGCTCACTTACTCACTCGGTGAAATACAGCACAAGCACTGTTTCACCGAGTGAGTGAAGATACCGGAGGCCGGACGGCCCATTCATGTCTAAGCCTGTCTTTCCAACCATAATCTTAATCCGTCACTACACGGGCTATTTTTGTTTCTTTTTATGTATGTATTTTTGTTTATTTTTATGTTTTTCAATTTATTATTTTGAAAAATAATCTTTATCGAAGTGATCAACAGCTTTACAGACTAATTTTCTATTGCTCTTTACTGAGTAAATGAAATTACCGGGATCCATGCCCCTAATTTTTGGGGAAAGATCTCAAAAAGCGGCAACGCACTTCCGAATTCCGAGCTGGAACGTGTTGGCGGTGATAGTTAATTACCATCAAAAGACACGTCCGTTCGTTTGACCCTATGCGTAAGCAGGCTCTTTTCACACTTATATGTGCACGTCAACAGGATAAACGGGTTTATCTTGTTTAATAAGAACAAATAATGATGTCCGTCTTCTGATGTCATTCTCAGAACCGAGATAGTTTATTATTCAAAAAAAAATGTATATGTTTACTCACCATTTTAAAACACCCCCAGGCTATCAAATCGCATCTTGAGCATAAGCAGAAACAAAATGGTTTAGACACTGATACTTCAAAATGCATTTTGTACATTGCTGTCTTTTAAACTTTTAACTTCAGCAAATTAGTACCAAGAATTACTTAAATAATAAAATTGAGGTCATCATAGTATATCTTATCAATGTAAATACGACTATTCTCAAGAAATGTGACCTTTGTAATAATATAAGACGAATAAATCATATTAAGACATATTTCTTAAGAAAACAACAGATAAATGAGTAGGTTGCTTGATAGCTTATAGTATTTAAATGTTCTTCGTATACTTGAGCAATGGAAAATATATAAAAACACCGTTCCTAATAACACCAACTCTTTCAATCCCCCGTGGTATGAACCACGGAGGATTGAAAGAGTTGGTGTTCGCTCATTAGAGCGCCTTGGTCAGGCCTTTGAAGGTGCTCTAAATACACCACTCTCTTCTTAAAGGATTAATCCATTAAAAATTTACAGCTGAGATATTATTTCAGAGTTTGGTTGTCTGAGGGATTTTTTTTTCAAAAAGTGCACACTGAGAAAGTGCTAATAATAGGTTTTTACCTATGAAATTGCCGTTTTGTATGCAATAAGTGAAAGTACTTATTTTTTTAAACTTTTTTTTTTCTTTTATTCGAAGTAATCATCCATGCAAGTGACGCATCTTTGCCAACGCATTGGCAGTTTATTGATGCCCTGCTTGTAAAAATCAGCTGCACGGGAGGCAACAAACTTTTCAAAGGCATTTTGTACTGCCTCTCGGGAATTGAATTTTTACCCACTAAAAAGTTATCTAAATATTGGAAAAAGTAATAGTCGGTAGGTGCAAGGTCTGGTGAGTATGGCGAATGAGGGAGAGCTTCCAACCTCAGCTCTTGCAGCTTGGAGACTGTCTGTTGCGTAGTATGGGGTTGCGCGTTGTCGTGAAGCAGCTGCAAGAGCTGAGGTTGGAAGCTCTCACTCATCCGCCATACTCACCAGACCTTGCACCTACCGACTATTACTTTTTCCAAAATTTAGACAACTTTTTAGTGGGTAAAAATTCAATTCCCGAGAGGCAGTACAAAATGCCTTTGAAAAGTTTGTTGCCTCCCGTCCAGCTGATTTTTACAAGCAGGGCATCAATAAACTGCCAATGCGTTGGCAAAGATGCGTTGATTGCATGGATGATTACTTCGAATTACAGAAATAAAAAAGTTTGAAAAAATAAGTACTTTCATTTTTTGCATATAAAACGCCAATTTCATAAGTAAATACCTATTATTATTATTATCCAAGTAATGAACATGGAATTTTTTGACTTTGAACAAAATTCGATAGCGGAAAGCTGCCGCCAGAATAAAATTAAATAAAAAATAATAGGATTTCCAAATGAAAAATTCGTATACAGCAAATCAAAAGTTATGTACACAATACTCTAATAGTATTTTTCATGTTACCTTTACTAAAAGAAAACAATTTATTGGAAAAAGAGCTTGTTTGCTAGTGGAAAATTATGTAAAACAAACTTTTATGCCTTGTAGTAAAGTCGTAAGTTATATATACCATTCCTAATCCTTGTAGTAGTAATAAGAAATAAAAAAACTATAAATCAAATTTAAATACTAATATTATTGTATATTTATTGCCAAATAAAAACTGTAAATAGCATTACAAGTATTAGTACAGTACACATTCATTATGTTGCAATACTTGCAATGTTTGCAGAGGCGTCTCTAGCCTGCGAAGCGCCGTGTGCAATCATTATTCTAGTGCCCAGTAAGCGTGCAGATTTATTAAAAGTGCCGCGGTGGGCGCTCCTAATACTGCTGCAACGTACACCCTGCACTATAGGTAAAGACGCCCCTGATTGTTTGCAATGTAGAGTTGTTGTGGTACGGGTGTTATGTCCCAAGAGGATTCTCCAACCATATGAAGTAATCATGCCTGACGTGCTTTAAAACAACGGCAACGGTTGATGTTGGATGTTAATAAATTAATCGGTATGAGAACTTTTTATATTCCCATACAGAATTAACAGTTAACAGTGTGTCTTTGTTAGATGGCGCTGAAGTATGTTTTCGTGTATGTGAAAGTCGCAGTTAAGACTTGAACTTATGATGTTGCAAACAAAGTCACTAACATTTACTTTAGTTTTGTATCCGGTAAATAAACGTATCTCTTTACAAAGTAGTTTACCGTAACAACTCTATTAATAATTAATCAATGGCAAAAAATACGGGTACAATTAGTAGTGGCTTGGTAGCGGGCACTCCTAGTTGATAAACCGTGGGAGAGCCACGCTTCAGCATAAATGGGCCGGCTCGACCGGAGTGATACCACGGCCTCACAGAAAACCGGTGTGAAATAGTGCTTGAGCTGTGTTTCACCGTGTGAGTGAGGATACTGGAGGCCCATATCCCCTACCCCTACCTCCCTCCCCCATCCCCAAAAGGCCGGCAACGCACTTGTGACGCTTCTGGTATTGAAGGTGTCCATGGGCGGCGGTAATCGCTTACCATCAGGCGATACCTCTGCTCGTTTGCTCGTATATTACATTAAAAAAAAATGAAATAAAATACATTTAACATTCAAATCGGTTTATATGTTTATATGTTTATAGTCTCCTTTGGCAATTCTAATCATTATTATTTACAAATTCTGTAGTTTCAACTTCGTTCATATCGTTAGGCACCGTTTCTTCATTATTACAATCAGTTAGTGTATTTTCGTTTTCTTCTTCATTGTTAATAAATCGACACGACACATCAATGTTAAGTTTCATTATTTCGCTACTTATAAGTAGAAGAACGTACATTTGTAAAACTGAAAATTATAGAAAAAAACATAAAAGTGAAATCTGAGCGAAGTTAGATAGGAACTACAAGATATCAATTGTTACTGTAACTCTAATATCTATCTGTTACTTTACCAGTTACCAGCCTGTATTATACCTTGATGGTTTTTATGGTATAAGACTATCGACAACTAGACGGGTCACTTGACAGTAAGTAACTGCTTATGGACACCTGCAACTCGAAAGTAACAGGCTCGTTGCAGTCCTTATTATTATAGAACTACAGGTATGTAATACCTTTTAATAAGTGATCGCGTTAATTCCCGTAAAAAATAATATTATTATATCATGGAACGCGAAAGTTTAAAAGTTAGAATAGCAAACCTTTTAGTTCTCTCATCATAAAGTCTTGTAATTCTAGTTCCATAAGATTAGCAAAACTTCTCACAACTGAGAAGTGACAGCGTTTACTTTTAAAAGAAATCTTCAAAAGGTAGTAACTGCTCGAAATCATTCGGCTTTTCTTCTGGTATACACATTTAATTCCATAAGCACTTAACTTTTTACAGAACCTTTTTTTACCAAATGATAGTATGTACTGTACATCTTACAATATTTATGAAAGAATGCAACATGTAACAACAATGTGCAGCAGTTAAGTCTAAAGTTGTCCAAAACAAACATAATTGCCAATTTTTTCAATACCATATTATGTTAAGGTTACAAATAGCCTAAATCTTGAAAGGTCCAGAAGGAATGACAGTCCAACTTATTGTAGAAATTAAAAGTTCAATTTAAATTTTACATTGATTTAAAACTAATTGAATTGTCATCGAAATTAGAAAACACGGCAATATCTAATTTAAAGTAATAGTTATGTTTGTATACTCACTTGAATCAACTGCACAAAACGGTATTTTTGAATTCAGTATACTCATAACGAGTTGTTTGAGGTAATGCCATTTACTACACACTATTACAACAAAGTCTCCGAAGTTAATCAATAACTTTAGGACCAGTAAGAATGTACTGCAGAAGTAGTATATCTTTAAAAGCTTTAATTTTTTCTGAAAAGAGTAAACACGAGTTATCATTTATGCTTACCGGTACAGATACAGACAGACATTTACATATTGTGGTATTACTATTTTTGTTACACGTAGGTAACAATTAAATAAATACTTCGGACATCTAACACACAATGCCACCTAGTCCCAAGCTAAGAGCTTGTGTTATGGGTACTAGACAACTGATATAAACACATATATACTTTTTTTGTAAATACATACATATAATACACTAGCTGACCCACGAAACCTCGTTTGCGTCTCCTATTGCCCCTAGCGTGATAATTTTCACCCGTTTTTGAAACATTTTTCATTGGTGCTCCGCTCCTATTGGTCGTAGCGTGATGATATATAGCTTTCCTCGATAAATGTACTATCCAACACTGAAAGAGTTTTTGAAATCGGACCAGCGGTTCCTGAGATTAGCGCGTTCAAAGCTCAAGCTTTATAATATTAGTATAGATAATCGGCCCGAGAACATCTATTGCGCGATTCAGGATTGGTAGTTACTCTGTGTTGTACGTTACTTTGTAGTTCAGTGTATCTTCGGTAGATGGCGCTGTAGTAGGTAATGTTGTTGTTGCGCTGTATGTGGAAATCGCCACAGCCACAGATTTAAAATTAATTGAATAGTCATCAAAATTCGAAAACACGGCAATTTCTAATTTAAAGTAATATTGATGTTTGTAAACTCACTTAAATCAACTGCACGAAACGGTATTTCGGAATTCAGTATACTCATGAGTTCTTTGAGGTAATGCCATTTACCTCAAACCATGCCATGCCATCAGGACCAGTAAGAATGGACTGCAGAAGTAGTATATCTGACCAGTCCTCTTGCCAAGGCAGTGATCACCTTGTGAAGTTTATAATACCCATGGGCCCATAGATGGATATACAATCACTACTAATACCACTGGCAAGAAGAATGACCCACGGCCTGTGTCACCGTGTTCTTAATCTAAATTAAATTCATCTAAAGCACTTACTGGAGTGTGTGTCTTCTTTGTTCTCGGCGTCCAAGAGATATCTCTTGGGTAGAATCTTCTCTGCTCTTGGGTCTTCACACAAACATTGCTCCCAGGTGCTGGTTATTTCTCAAGGTATCCGAATTAATCTCAATAATCAACTTTTCACAGATATTCGAATTACAATACACTCGTTTTAGTTCTCGCGGGACGCGCCTATCACGTATTACAATTCTCGCGAGTCTAATCACAATTAACTTAACTGTTCCCAAGCCTAGCCTGGCCGATCAAACCTTCTCAACAATTTTCGATATTAATCTCGTCTCACGCTGGGCGGCGAGCCCACAAGTACCCTAGCCCAACAAACCTCACGGTGTTATCAATCTCACGCGGAAACTATACGAGTACTACAAAATTAACCATCAAATTATTCACTGCCCGCCATTGGTACACGAGTTCTATCGCAATCTAACCTCCCACGTCAAAAACGTCAAAACACGAACCAGAGACAATCAAAATGTTGCCAGTACAATGACGTTCGAAATCCAACAATATCTTTAAAAGCATTTTTCTGAAAGTAAACAAGACTTATCATTTATGCTTACCGCTACAGATACAGATATACATTTACATGTTGTGGTATTATTATGTAACAAGTAGGTAACAATTATGAGTTTGATTTTGTCGTCCTCTCATAGTTGTGGTAAAACATTTGTTGCTATCAGCCATTATTGTATAGTCCTAGCTCAAGAAATTATCCAATCAGCCTTTAATAGTCTACTGCTGGCCACAGGCCTCTCCTTGCATAAGAAGTTTTTGGCAGACCACGCAGGCGAGACTGGTTGGTAGGGTTTTTGTGTCAAGTCCTACTTCTCTTTGAGCTTTTGTCTTGTGTAGCTTGCTCAGATAAAACTTAGATTAACTATATTATAGTTTGTTAATCATTATTATATATAGGCGACTGCCTTGGTAGCGTTTTTTCGAGACGACTCTCGGGGGTTCGATCGTCGTTTCTAGAATGGAAGAATAATAATTATATGAGTGTAAATAGAGATTTTAATTATCGATTTTAATCGATAATAGATTGTAATAGTGGTTTTAATAAAGTCTCTTTAACACGTCAAAAGGCTTCTTTCTCAAATAAATCGAACCCTAACACGTAACAACTGGTGTCTGAAGTGAAATTTGGGAAATGTCATTGACACCGAGAGACGACGGTACCAGCGAAGGGTAGAAGACCAGGGCTCAACGAGCTGCGGGAGCAACGAATATGGAGGAAAACGCCTCACCTACTGGTTCCGCCCACCAGGCCACGCTCCCTTCGGAACAAGTCTCAGTTGTCCACACTCCCACGGCCGTGCCTACGCCTGACTTAGCGGATCTGTTAAAGATGATTGTTGTGATGAAGGAGCAGCTGGACGGCTGGACGGCTATACAAAATTGCCAACAGCAGCTGCAAAACGGGCAAGACAGGAAGTTTCAGGCCCTTCAGAGTGGGCAAGAAGCCCTACAAAAACAAATGAAGGATGACCAACATCTACTTTTATCCGCTGTCAGCGAAGTAAGTGGTGCCGTAGATAAACTACGGAAGCACGTCGACGTGGTTGAGGAACGAGTCACCTGCCTAAGTACTGATATGGACAGTGTGAAGACTGACCTTACGGAGCTGCAGAAAAAGGTAGTACGCCTGGAAACTACCACTACAACACCTGTTACTTCGGGTGTAGTTGGTGTAGTACATGCACCCAGTGTCAAGGTCCCTTCGTACCACGGCAGTACTTCATGGACCACGTACCGTCAGCAGTTCCAGACCGTCGCAGCTGCTAACGGGTGGACAGATGAACAGTGCCTGACTGCTCTTACTGTCGCACTTAGGGGGCAAGCACTAACAGTCTTAGAGGCACTACCTAGTTCGGGCAGCGGATACAAGGAACTATTGGAAGCACTCGAATCGAGATATGGGGAACGCCATCTGCAGTACGTTTTCCGCGCCCAGTTACGCGATAGAATCCAACGTCCGGGAGAGGGACTACAGCAGTGGGCGTTGGAGATTGAAAAACTGGTGCGAAAAGCATACCTTTCGGCTGATGCAAAGATGGTGGAGTCGAACATCGTCCAAGCATTTGTAGATGGGATCAAGGATTTGGAGGTCAGAGCTGCAGTAAGGCTTCACCACCACGCCTCACTGAAAGAAGCACTGGCAGACGCCCTAGAGGTCGGAGCCGTTCGACAGGATATCCGTCCGACCCATAAGCTACGGGAAGTCTCAGAAGAAGTCAAGGCTTCTTTTAAGAAAGGCTCAGGGGTAATGTGCTACAGATGTGGCGAAAGATGACACCTACAGCTTAACTGCCCTCAAAAGAATTAGCAGATGTTCAGGTTCAAGAAAATGAAGGAACGTCTAGAGGAGCTGATGAAAAAGCGTGACGAAGCCTCGCCTTCTACTGAGAATCAGGGAAACGAGTAACAGCCAGGACTAAGGGGCGAGTACTGGCTGGCGCGGAGGAAGCCCCGTCGACCATCATATTACAGGCGTGCACCGGTAACAATCTCGTAATCCTAGGCAACATCAACGGAACAGAGTGTAAAATGACGCTGGACACTGGAGCTTCAAAGACAATAGTGTGACCGGATTTAGTGAAGACTACGTTGAGTAATAAAAAGAAGGTTGCTTGTCGACTTATCTCCGCCTCCGGCCAGCCAATACCCGTCTTAGGTGAAAAAACAGTAACGATGCACGTTGGGGAGACATCATATAGACATGACGTCATCGTAGCTGAAATTATGGATGACTGTATTTTGGGCTTGGACTTCATGAAAAATTACAACTGTAAAATAAACGTTTCGGATGGAGTTTTCTAGTGCGGCGATCAGGAAATCTTTATACTAGGTGAAACTATGGGCAAAGTGACTCGTCTAAAGAGAATCAAAATTCCTGGGAAGTCTGAGGCTTTAGTTAAACTACCATCAGATAGGAAAAAGGCACTGAACCGATGTGTGTTGATCGAGGACGAACCTTCCAGGATAGCAGCTCGGAAATACATGACGGCAAGAACTCTTGTCAATGGAAACGCGACCGCAGTAGTGAGGGTCTTAAATCTAGACAACAGCGAGATTGAGCTACGTAAGGGTGACGTCATCGGACAGTGCGAAGAAGTCGTCTGGGGGATAAAATGCTCCTCGTCATCAAATTTGGAAACATCAAGCACAAGAAGTGATGCAACAATCACTGAGCTTCTTAAGGACTGCAAGAAGAACCTGACTTATTCGCAGAGTATTAAGGCTGAGAATTTATTACTGCGATTCGCGAATGTTTTTATTAATCAAGAAGGAGACCTTGGAAGAACGTCGCTCGTACAACACAAGATTCATACCGGAAATGAAAGACCTATTCGTCAACGAGCAAGACGAGTTCCTATAGCAAAAGAAAAAGAGGTGGACAACATGTTAGAAGAGATGAAAAGGAACAGAATCATCGAGCCATCTGCAAGTCCATAGTGCTCACCAGTCGTGCTGGTGAAGAAGAAGGACGGTAGCACCCGATTCTGCGTGGATTACAGACGACTCAATGACATCACAAAAAAGGACAGTTACCCACTGCCTAGGATTGACGACACACTAGATACTTTGAGCGGAATGAAATGGTTCTCAATCCTAGACTTAAAATCTGGATATTGGCAGGTAGAAATACATCCAAAAGACAAGGAGAATGCTATCATTCTCAACGGGCAGGGCATTGTGGCAGTTCAATGTGATGCCTTTTGGTTTGTGTAACGCGTCTGCCACTTTCGAACGCCTCATGGAGTGTGTACTGGCGGGGTTGGTAGGAGATGCTTGCATGGTATATTTGGATGACGTCATCATCGTTGGCCGCAACTTCGAGGACCATTTACAAAAATTAGAGCAGGTTCTCAGCAAGATTCAGGGTGCCCACTTAAGGTTGAACCCGAAAAAGTGTCATTTTTTGACAAATGAAGTTGACTACCTCGGTCATGTTATAAGCCGTGAGGGTATCCGAACTGATCCGAAGAAAGTGGAAGCAGTTCAAAAATGACCTAGTCCCAAAGACAAGACGGAGGTGCGAGCGTTCCTCGGTTTGTGTTCCTACTACAGACGCTTCGTCAAGGGATTTTCCGAGATTGCCAAACCGTTGCATCGGCTGACAGAAGATAAAAGACCATTCTGTTGGGATGAAAGCTGTGAATATTCCTTTCAAGAACTGAAGAAACATCTATGTCAAACACCAATTCTAGGGTATCCACAACATGAGGGTCTATTCATCGTCGATACTGAGTGAGTGAGCGAGTGAGTAACACGGCAATCGGTGGGGTGTTGTCACAAAAACAGGGCGACAGAGAAGTCGTAATTGCGTATTTCAGCAAGTCCGGAAAGAAACTACTGTGTGACAAGAAGAGAACTCTTGGCTGTGGTGAAAGTCCTACAGCACTTCAACAAATATGCCCTCGGCAGACGATTTTTACTGCGCACCGATCACGCAGCACTGAAGTGGCTTCTGCAATTCAAGAACCCAGAAGGTCAAGTGGCCAGGTGGATTGAACAACTCCAAGAATTCGACTTCGATACATTACACCATAGTGGAAAGTCTCATGGTAACGCAGACGCGCTGTCACGAAGGCTATGCCCAGAAGAATGTAAGCATTGTGTCAAACAAGAATCAATAGGCTTGACGGTGAAACGGACACAGGTTACTCCTTTGGGTTCCTGGGAAGATGAGACAATGAAGAAAGCACAGGTGAATGACGTTGACCTGAAGCAACTCATCATATGGAAAGCACAGGGTGATGCCAAACCTGCTTGGAGTGATGTCTCATCTGCAAGCGCTGTCACTAAGGCTTATTGGGCACAATGGGATAGCTTGGTGCTACAGAACGGCGTACTGTACCGAAAATGGGAGAAGACCAACGGCAGAGAGTTCCACCTGCAGATAGTTGTGCCAAGAGCGAAAATAGCAGACGTTCTCCGTGAAGTTCACGATGGAGTGTTATGAGGCCATCTTGGAGTCAAGAGAGCACTAATAAAAGTTCGCGAAAGATTCTACTGGCTTCATTGTCGGCAAGATGTACAAGATTGGTGCCGTAAATGCACTACTTGTACTGCTATAAAAGGTTCATAGACACTAAGCCGAGGGAACCTGCGACTGTACAACGTCGGCGCGCCATGCGAGCAAATCGCGGTTGACGTCGCTGGACCATTCCCTGTTACGGAATCAGGAAATAAGTACTTCATGGTTGTTATGGACTACTTCACAAAGTGGCCAGAAGTATTCGCGATCCCTAATCAGGAAGCTACAACAGTCGCGACAAAATTGGTTGAAGAAGTCATATGTCGGTTTGGTGTTCCCTTAGAAATCCATTCGGATCAGGGCAGGAACTTCGAGTCACAAGTCTTTCAAGAAGTATGTAGAACTTTGGGATTACATAAGACTCGGACCACCGCATATCACCCTCAATCGGATGGAATGGTTGAACGATTCAATCAGACACTCGAGACGAATCTGGCAAAGTTAGTGGACAACCATCAACGTGACTGGGACAAATACATTCCATTGTTTCTCCTCGCCTATTGATCAGCGGAGCATGAGAGCACAAAAACGACCCCCGCATATGTAAATTTCGGGAGGGAACTCCAAATACCAGTAGACCTACTTACTGGAGGGTCACCTGACGAGCCTCAAGCCGTTATTGACTACGTATCTAAGCTACGAGAAAGAATGAGAGAAATATAAGACGTAGTTCGAGAAAACGGTATACAGGCGAGCGAGAACATGAATACCAGATACGATCGGCGTTCAAATTGAAACGGTTTTGAAGAAGGTGCACTGGTTTGGCTACATAACCCAACCCGTAGGAAAGGAAAGTCCCCTAAATTACAAGCCAAGTGAGAGGGGCCATATAAGGTGATTACACGGATGAACGACGTCACCTACAGGATTCAGCGGCATTCAGGAGGAGCGTTCAAAGTAGTCCATATCGACCGCCTGGTAAAATATCGTGGCAGCAATAGCGATGTTCGGGACGAACATCTCTAAGAAGGGGGTAATGTTACGAATAATAATAATCTTCAAGCCTTATCTGCGCACACAAATACACACACACTTCTTATCGATCTCCTGAGGCAAGGAATAATGGACCTTATTTTTATATGCATAGTGTCGGATATCGATTGGTTGTTGCCCAGTTATTATTAACTTCGATTAATTTTATTAGCGTTTTTTCGAGACGACTCTTGGGGGTTCGATCGCCGTTTCTAGAATGGAAGAATAATAATTATATCAGTATAAATAGAGCGTCTCGCGGGCCGCAGGCAGTTCAGTTCAGTTTGAGCTATAATGAGATAAACATCGAAGTGATATCAGCGATCAACCTAGCGACCTCGGCGACCTTTAAGGATTGTAATTCAGAGTAGTATTGTGATTTTAATAGTGGTTTTAATAAAGTCTCTTTAACACGTCAAAAGGCTTCTTTCTCAAATAAATCGAACCCTACCACGTAACAGTATGATCTACAAATATTTGTTTCGGAGTTTTGGTGTTTTGTATGTATTTACAATAAAAAAGTATATTTGTATTTATAGTTGTCTAGTACCCATAATACAAGCTCTGCTTAGCTTGGGACTAGATGGCGTTGTGTGTTAGATGTCCAAAACTCAACTACTTAGTTTTTTTTTTTCAACACTTAATGAAAGGAGAATTTAATGCCTTGGGGTATTCTCTTCCAATTACCCTTCAGGTTTTATAGAAATATAATGCGGTAGGCGCAAAAGTAAAATATCAAATTTACCATATGAGCTCCAAGGACAAGAAACACATTTAAAATAATTTCTGTTGTTAGCACGGAAACAATAGCCGATAATTTTAGGATGTGACCAATAAAATAAGTATCCTTCCATTTTATAAAAAGCACCGAGAAATCCCATAATGAATTTGAGAAGTAAATCAGCAGCAGTGAAGCAACTATCTGAAAAATAAGGTTTTGATAATTTAACACACGGCAATCTGATTCCATGCTAGGCAGCATGACTTTCTGCACAATAATTACCAGCCTATCGAAAAAAGTACTGATCTGTGACGTTCTCTTATATAGCCGATTACGGCCACGGCGGCCAGTCTCAACGTACACCAGGCAACTGCACAAGTTTGTGTGCAAACACAGATGCAATCTCTGTTTCCTCTCTCTAATAAGCTGATGTTACGGTTAACCGACACGATCGGGTAGAGGCGTAGGACCTACAGTTTTACTTACTCTCCGAGGCACGGGGGTTCAGACCCCAACTTCCGAACTCCGAGGTGTTTAAGGATATATTAAGGATTTCTTTAATCAGTAAAACTCAATAACAATGCACAATATTTGTCTTAGGTGGGAATCGAACTCGCAAACTCCAGCTTAGCAATTAGGCTCAGTCACCACTAGACCAGGGTTTCTAAAACTGTTGGTCGCGTGCTGGATCACGAGCGAATATTAAGCGGGCTCTGCCTGTAGAACGACACACCAAGCATGTGTTTGTGCATTTATGAAAAAGCTTTTGTTGTGGAATAGTTCTATTCACATTTTCAAAACTCTCAATTTGATTGTCTTCGTTTATATGTGGCCAGTCAAACTTTTTAGCTTTTGTAACCGAACAGGTTTATAATCAAATACAATGGATCCATGTCAAAATAAGAGTGGTTTCGCACTGCGTCCGATCCGAATCAGATCCGATATGTCATTCGTAGAGCCACACCAGAGCATTCGCGTCATTGATCTTAAGTCCTTTCGAAAGTCGTCAACTGCTGGTAATACTATCCTGCGTACAAACGACACAGAAGAATTAAACAATTCTAGGTGTGTCACCGTCACAATCTTCTGCGAAACAGGGATTCACGAAAAATAGAATGAAATTGGATGACCGAATTAGTATTTAATGCATATCCGAATACAGATTTTTGTTTGAATAAATATTTTCGCGATCTCTGCATCTTTATTTTCTAAAATGTGGAGTACAAAACAGCTCAGTTAGGGCAAATTAAATATTTAAAAATCATTAAAGGCGGCAATATGGTCATGTAGTTTGTGAAATATGAAAACATAATTTAGAAACTTACCAACTTTAAATAGCCCCAAGCTATTAAACTTCTTCTCAAAGGTAAGCAAATACAACATCGTGTCAATTTTGGTACATCTAAATTCATTTTTAAATGTGTACAAATGTTCTCCATTACGAATATTTTCTTTTATTTGCAAAAAAATTTCAAACTTATTAAAGTTTTACATTACGACTATTTCCAAGAAATTATATGATTATACTACTATTATATGAATGATACAAGTCAACATAGCCAGATAACAACGCGAATACAGATAATGTTAACGCTATGAACTTTATACCATTCACAACGAAAACAAAACATTTTTTTATGAATAAGCTTTTTCTTACACTACTCTGACTGATGAAAAGCATGAGCAGATACCAAGAGTGTTGGCCATCATACTCACTGCCAATGCAGACAATGTAACAATGCAGCACTTTGGCAGCTTATTGAGATGCTTCTGCATCAATAGGCCTACGACTCACCAACGAAACACGACAGCATGAACGCTGTCATTTTAGGTTGGTCGCCTGCGAGAGGGTAGTACCGATTAGGTCAAGCGGGCCCATTCGTGCTCCAAATCCAAAATCCGCAAGGTTCTACTTCCTTGAAAAAAATAATGTAAGATTAAAAAATCTCCAACTGTGAAGATACAAATTTGCATGTTTTTTTTTTTTTTTTAAGACATCTCCCGCACTAGGAACAAATCCTGCGTCGCGGGGGACTTTACAAACATATACATCAAACGGACACAAAGAACACCCAGACTCAGAACAACAATTTGTGGATCACACAAAGTGTTGTCCTACGTGGGATTTGAACCCACGACACTTAGCAAAGTAGGAAACGGCGTGGTGACCGTTAAACCACTAGGCCAAATGGGCAGCCAGTTTGTTTGGGGTTATACCGGCTGTAGTTTGTAACACCAAAGGCCTGTCAGGCGGTTCGCAAGTCGCAACCCTTGACCTAACAAGAAGGAGGATTCGAACCTTGCAGTCCCCTAGACCTGAACAGGGGGTGCCACTCACCGACCGACCCAGTCAGCAGACAGAGCATGATTTCCCAGGGCGCCTTTATAATATAATAATTACTTACTTTCAAATAAAAGAGAATCATTAAAAAATTAAATCAAATAGATAATTGTGTGTATGGGTGGGTTCCTTATGGATCACTTCAGAGAAACAACATTCAGCTCAAACACAGTTTATATTTCTCAATATAACTCACATACATCTTATAAATAAAATCTTAAAAATAAGTAGTGGGTAAGTACACTTTTATGTATAAATTTACAACAAGGTTAAGCTTAATTAAAAAAAGATTTCATAACTTCTGAAGTTGGCTTGATGTGCGGTCAGGCCATCCTCCGCATACCAGCAGACCACATCATAGTCTCCCTCGTACGGGGAGCCACGCCTTGCAGGACATGAACATCATTATTCCATCGCCACACACACGAACCAAACCGCTGTGTGGCATCTCAAAGGTGACATCTTTCACCCAAATCCTGGAGGTGATCACATTCACCCGAAGTTTGTTCGCTTTGATCTTTTAATCTACTCAACGGATTTTAATGCTATTCTCAGCAATAGATAGAGCGATTAAAGAGGAAGGTTTATATGTATAACTAGCTGCTCCCTGCGGTGTTACCAGCATTTGTTGTTGTTCCTTTACAACAGAAACAGTTAGGCACAGTTATTTTATAATATACTAGCTTTTGCGCGCGGCTTCGCTCACGCAGACTTTCATCCCCTGATTTACCCCCTTAGTGGTGGAATTTCAAAAATTCCTTTCTTAGAGCTCACTTACGTTATATAAAGAACCTACATGCAAAATTTCAGGATTCTAGCTTCAGCGGTTTGGGCTGTGCGTTGATCTCTGGATATGTCAGTCAGTCAGTCACCTTACTCTTTTATTTATATATATAGAAGATATTTAAAACTACGTAAATAAATACAATAAAAGTGCTTTTATTTCTTATTTACTTAAATATCACATTAAATTATAATTTCGTTCTTTGCACTATGCGCCCCTCCATGGGTGAAGCTATCCTTATTTATCCATCTATACTAATATTATAAAGCTGCAGTTTGTTGGTTTGTTTGTTTGTTTGTTTGTTTGAACGCGCTAATCTCAGGATTTACTGGTCCGATTTGAAAAAATCTTTCAGTGTTGGATAGTCCATTTATCGAGGAAGGCTATAGGCTATATTTTATTTTCAAAAAAATTTGAGATCCGTAAGAAAATTGCTATTTTGTAACCCAAGGTGTGAACTCGAAAACCTATTTTTGCGTGCGCTGCAAAAAGTATTGACAATAGAACAAAATCATGTATTACGGGTTTGTAGGTCCCATTAAGATCTACAAAAAAGTCCGCGAGAGCATATATCTAACTATCATGGTTTAGTCACAATAACCGCTTTTGTGCTCAAAAAAATTATTAAATCGTCTGAAGAAAGAAACTACGTTAAATGTGTATATATTGTTTCACCCCATTCGGACATTTCGTTTAGAAGTTATCACGAGTATAAGACGCTAAGAGTTGGTACCTATTATTGAGTTATTTGTCAAAGAGTTTTTATCAACATAATACCTAATATTAGTCTTTATCCAAATAAATGTGTTGTTGATTATGAGTATTAGATCTTAGAAGAGTATAATAAATACATCTATACTAATATATAAAGCTGAAGAGTTTTTGTTTGTTTGAACGCGCTAATCTCAGGAACTACTGGTCCAATTTGAAAAAGTTCTTTCAGTGTTAGATAGCCCGTTTATCGAGGAAGGCTATAGGCGTGATGATATATATATATATATATATTTCATCACGCTATGACCAATAGGAGCTGAGTACCAATGAAGAATGTTTCTAAAACGGGTGGAAATTATTACGCTACGGGCAATAGGAGACGCAAACGACGTTGCGTGGGTCAGCTAATCGCGCTAATCTCAGGAACTACTGTTCCAATTTGAAAAATTCTTTCAATGTTAGATAGCCCATTTATCGAGGAAGGCTATAGGTTATATATCATCACGCTAAGACCAATAGGAGCGGAGCACTAATGAAGAATGTTTCAAAAACGGGGGAAAATTATCACGCTACGGGCAATAGGAGACGCAAACGACGTTGCGTGGGTCAGCTATACTAATATATAAAGCTGAAGAGTTTGTTTGTTTGTTTGAACGCGCTAATCTCAGGAACTACTGGTCCAATTTGAAAAATTTGATTATTATACATGCGAAAGTAACTCTGTCTGTCTGTCTGTCTTGCTTTCACGGCCAAACCGCTGCACCGATTTGAATGAAATTTGGTACACAGATAGTCTAGAGCCTGAGAAAGGACATGGGCTACTTTTTAATGCGAAAAAGGGGTTGTAAGGGGTTTAAAAGGGGGATGAAAGGTTGTTCTGGGAGTTCACTCGCCACATGCCTGAGCGTTACCTACGTCGGGCGTCTTGACAACGAATAAACAAGGCTGTCACAATCGTAAAAAATATTTCACTTTTTCAATGAAGACTTAACAATGATAGCAATGATATTATATATATAAAAATTAAATATTAAGATATTAAGTATATATTCGTCAATCTGATTTGTATGTTCATTACATTAATAGAAATAAATAAGCCAAATTAATATAATTAATTAACAGCGTTTCTTAACTTCAAAATTCTCTACAGAAGTATCGTCATTATAAGCTAGCTGTTGGTTAGATATGAATTAAAATGAAAATAATATCGATCCTAAACAGCTGTCTAATGAGATAGTTATCAATTAAACGAACGGATCATGTTAGGCGTGGAGGGAGATGTTGTCGAATACTTAAAGTCTTTAGAAATATCAGGAGTACCCTAGTCCCTACCCATAAGTTGAGGCTGCAAGTTAATGTTCCAGTACTATTAAATTAGGTATCTTGAGCGCCAAAGCAATGTAATAGTACATGGCTAAATATTACACAACTGGGGTACAACATTGTAAAAGCTACAATCATGACGCATGGAATGGCAAAAGAAGATAATGTTTTAATTCCCCGTATTCCAATAATTCCAACTTATTTGACATTTTAATTTAAAAGAATGCAGTTTCCGCTGAAAACAGCATTTCCAATAACAATATTATCAAAACCCAAGGACAGATGCTTAAAGATACAGTTTTTTTTTTCTCATGGGCAGCATACTCACGTATATCAAATCCACAAAATCTCCATATTTTGACAAAATATGGCAAAAGAAAAAACGTAGTTATTAAAATTGTACTTTTTTATTTGAAGCTGCCAAAGTGACTATGGTCAGCCTGATGGAAAACTCAAGCAGAATCCAACAGTGGGGGCAACCATACTCACTGGGAAAGCAGACAATGCAGTATTGCGTCCCACACTATGACGGCTTAGTGAGATGCTTTTTCACGCCCCACTTAAAGGCCCCGGGATCATAGTGGGAGAAAAACACGTGCGCTGGTAGTGAGTTCCAGTTTTTAGCGGCTCGGCACAGGAAGGAAGAACCAAACCGTTTGGTTTGAGAGTGAACATGTTATTCTGCAGAGGAAGGGAGAAGGGGGACCAGTTGGAAGAGCTCCTCAGAATACTTCCAATGATACAGATGGTAGTGGACTGCTATAGAGGCGATATCTCTACGCAGCTGCAGAGGTTCAAGGAACTCGGTGGCTTCGGGACTGTTCGTAAAGCGGACTGTTCCCCATTGCAACCGATCGAAAGCATCAAGCAAATACTGCGCGGATCCATCACAAAGATGAGAACAGTACTCGAGGTCCCGGCAAATATCCATGCCCAGGACACCGAGCTTACCCCGTAGTGGCAGTTGAGTGCTCTGAAAAGTGGGGAGGGAAAGGAATGGAGACTTTTTGGTAGAGAACGCGCACAACTGTGTTTTCGTAGCGTTGAACTCGACCAGATTCTTATCACCCCATTGTAAAATGCGGTTCAAAACCCGGTCGAGCTCAGCGACAAGCTTCTGTCGATTTTCCTCAACGTCTGCCAGCTTGGCTGAACGGTGTCAAAAATATCGCCCATGAACTGTGTTATCGTCTGCATAGCAATGTATGTTGCCAAGAGCTAACATGTCATTGATATGCAGAAGAAATAGTGTGGGCGACAGGACTGAACCCTGAGGTACGCCAGCGTTTACATCCAGAACATCAGAGGCCGTGCCGTCGCAAAGGCCCATAATGCGGCGCTGATGAAGAAAAGCGTCAATCCAGTGACAGGGTCTAGGAGGCGGACCGAATGCCGAGAGCTTGGAGAGAAGCGAGCGGTGCCAGACCCGGTCGATGTCAAATGTCGAAATAAACTCATATAAACACTATATTTTATGTACATATATAAATACTTAAATAAGTAAATACATCAGATAGGAATGAGTTCCATACAAAAATACAGATGGCGCTATACTAAATTTTTCGTTCACGAAATAAATAAATCATTACAGATGGCAAAATACAAAATTGTCTTAATCCCTTTATTTTATTTAAACTGATTTATAAAAATATATAAAATTTCTATGCGAGGTAAAGAAAATAAAACTATTCAGGTACCAATACATTTTGTATCATGATTTTATATCGATAAAAATCCTACTTATATTAATAACGCGAAAGTTTGTTAGTATGGATGGATGGATGTTTGTTACTTTTTCACGCAAAAACTACTGAACGGATTTGGATAAAACTTTACAGTAATATAGCTTATACATCAGAATAACACATAAGCTACTATTTGCAGCGATAACCGACATACACGCGAGCGAAGCCGCGGGCAACAGCTAGTCTAATATATAGGTAAAGTTTGTGACTTTGTATGATTAGATACAGGATTCTGTATAACATTATTTATCTAAATAGGTAATTTAAAATGGAAATTTCAAGGAGATAAAGTTTAGTTTCTTAAGCAATGTAAATTGATGGAGTTCGACAGAAGATAATGAAAGAAAGAAAGAAAGAAAAGATAGAAAGAAATATTTATTTGGCAACAAAAATAATAGAACACAAAAAAAAGAAAACAATTTTGCAAGGCCAAAAATGTACCCAATTCAGCATCGTGTCAGACAGAACATCTGACGCTGGTTTTCAATTAGGCCCAGGTGACGCCGTGCATAAAGCTATTTACATAACCGTGCCATACTACATAAAATAACAAAGAACAATATAAAAAGAAACAATAATTTCATACACATAATATTACACTTAATAATAATCGCATAGACATAACATACCCCCCACCATAGTTTAACAAAATAGAAATATAAAATGCAAAATAAAAACACTGAGTAAACAGAAGATAATGCAAAATAAAAACGACTGCACGTTTGGCCTAGTGGTTTAACGGTCACCACGCCGTTTCCAACTTCACCAAGTGTCGTGGGTTCAAATCCCACGTAGGACAACACTTTGTGTGATCCACAAATTATTGTTATGAGTCTGGGTGTTCTTTGTGTCCGTTTCATTTATGTTTGTAAAGTCCCCCGCGACACGGGATTTATTCCTAGTGCGGGTGTTGACTTTTAAAAAAAAAGAGAAATAAAAAATGAGAAAATAAAGACACATAAATAACGACTCCACTAAAAGGTGTAAAAAATATGAAGGTTACAAATATATTTTATACCCGTGTGAAGTAAATATCGAACACGCAACCTTGATTAAAACAACTTCAATAGCAAAAGAAAAGTATATATTTTTAGCTCTGAAGTAAACATTAGCTTCGTATTCTTACTTATGTTAGGACTAAATTTCAACAACATCCCAAATAACACTAAGAAGACATATCTTCTTTTCTGATATCACTTATTTTTAGTGTGCAATCATCATCAACTTCTATATCCTTATCAGCATCAGCTGTCTTCTCTGTAGACATTTCTTCATTAACCAAGGTACATTCAGCTTCAACCGCATTATTTACAAATCTAAAAGACATGCTATTCTTAAGCTTGACTATCTCACTCCTAACGAGTAGAATAAGGTAGACTTGGAGAACTGAAAAACAAAAGAAATCAGTTCAATTATAGTATTATATGTAAAACATGCTAATTTACGGTTCCGTACCTCACAAGGAAAAAACGGAACTCTTATGGGATCATTTTGTTGTCGGACTGTCTGTCAAGACCCTTTTTCTCAGAAATGCGTTTAGGTTTCAAGCTGAAACTCATATCAAATACTCAGGTTTACTGTCCCTTGGAGCTGTGAAAAAATCAAACTTTTAAGCCAACGTAATGAAAACATACAGCCGTTTATACTGCAAATTTTCGGCACTCGCAAGGGAATCAAAATCAACAGGGTCCTTCCCGTGAACTTATATCTTGAAATTTGGTACGAAACAACGTCTTATAGCACAGATAAAAGAAAAATATTAGCTATATAATAATTAATTTTACTTATATACCTACAGGTTTGTACGGAACCCTCGGTGCGCGAGTGCAACTCGCACTTGGCCGGTTTTTTTATAATTACACAGATCTCACACAGGGCTGTTTGCTCTTAATCTAGACAGAGCCACTATATATGAGACTTTAAACTTCTTTCTAATACATACATGCGTGGGTGGTCTAAAGAGTTTCCAACCCGACGATGATAAAAGACTTTTTCATCCCACCAGCTCGTAAAGAGTATTTTTGCCCTTCGATATCTGAGTGGTGTAAAAGCCGTTTTTATCCTCTAGAGAATAAAGTAAATTGAATTATAACATCGCTCAGGTGCACTAAGTTTGTGAATTCAAAACATCATTAAACCTATTTACTTCTACCTCCATGGTGCCGAATTAATCATACAATATTTTTTAATTTGTTAAAAACTTAGACTCCGAACCTTCTTGGTGTAGTTTTTTTTTATTTGCTCTGGCCGCACCATTTTCTTCTTAAGTAACTATAGCAATTCAATTCAATTTTTCTTAATTTATCTATACATCCAAATAATCTAAGCATCCATACCAATGATATTTAAACTATATATAATATCATTGATCCATACCAATAGATAAAATTGAAATGTCTGTTTGTAATATTAAAATAATCGCTTTTTACGAAATGCATATGTATGTATACACGGTACATTTACTAAAATATTATTGTTTTACAATTTCTGTTACATTGTCTGTCTGTCAGTCGGTCTGTCTGTCTGTTTGTTCCGGGTAATCTCTGGAACGGCTGGACTGATTTTGACCGGACTTTCACTGGCAGATAGCTGATAATCTAAGCAGTAACTTATGCTACTTTTTTAAGACTAGCTTTGTCCCGCGGTGTAACTCGCGGTACAACAAAAATCGCGGGTAACACCGCGGGGTTGAGCGAGTACCTAAGTATTTTTGAAATAATTTAAAAATTAATCTGTAATACTTACCTATCATAATGTAGTACCTAATAAATATTAATACCTAAACTGAAATTAAAGTATCTTGTGATTGTTAATGCTTTTTTTGCATTTAGTTGTTTCCTCGCTGAGGTGGAATGAAAAGTTACGTGTTGCACTCGAGTGCAAAGATTTTTCACCTCGTGCTCTTTTGATTCCCTCGCTGACGCTCAGCATTCTAATTTCTAAGATAAGTTATGGAATCAGGCGTTACTTTGCGGAAATCCATGACATTAAATGCTATGAAATATATTTAGCTTTAATTCCGCGAGACAAATATCCAGGTCTGAAAGCAGGGCACAAATCCCACCGTCATGCATACTCACATGCACATATGGGTATCATGCATATGATGTTGATTCGTCGAGCGTTTGAGCTCGAATGCTCGACGAATCAACATCTCCTGAGGATGCCCCGTGGAGGGGCGAAACACGTGTCGAGTATAGGTTTGGTTGCATGGCATGCTAATTATTTCTCACTTGTTTTGTATGTGTACATATGCATGATACCCATATGTGCATGTGAGTATGCATGACGGTGGGATTTGTGCCCTGCTTTCAGACCTGGATATTTGTCTCGCGGAATTAAAGCTAAATATAATTCTTAGCATTTAATCTCGTGATTCAATTTTAGAATCCTTCGCTTGCTCGGTCATCAAAATTGAGCACGCGGTTAAAAAGCAACTTTGCACTCTTGTATAACAAATAACTATATTTTACTACATAATCGTCTAGAACTCTACAAACTTCTACAAGCGATGCACGAGTGCTGTTATCTTCATGTTGAGATCGGAAACTTTTGAGGCCACCTCGTATATTTTATAGATAATGAAGAGAATAATAAGAGGCGCTCGTAGCCCAGTTGCACTCGGTGATTAGAAACAATCACCGAGGGTAAGCAAAGACGGCGCGGTCAGTACCTGGATGGGTGACCGCTAGTGGCACTATACCATGAGCGTCTCCGTGAATCGGAGGTCACGTTAAGCAGTCGGTCCCGGTTGTTATCGTAGGATAACAGTCGTGAAGCTTAGTTGGAGGCCTTTGGGCAGCTTGAAAACATCCAATGGCAAGATTACGTAGCCAGAACGTTGTCTTGCCAGTCCCCAACCCGCACTTGGCCAGCGTGGGGACATATGGCCTTACCCTCTCCTGAGAGAAGACCCGACCAGCAGTGGGACGTTATGGGTTGTTGATGAAAGTTACAACAACCACAAATGGCTTTGGAACACTGATACTCATGGTAAGATCTAACTTGTTTTTTGGGTATCAGGTCACAAGTGCCTTTAACATCTAACTACTGTTAGTTCAATCAAGGAACTACAGTTTTAAAGAAAAATAATGAAATAAAATGACTAATGGCATGTGTGTGTGTTTATTTTATCTGATCAGCAGTAACATTAGAGAATAGTATAGTACATATATACTGTATATAGGATAGATAAATTACACCTACACACAAAACAAATTGGTCATGCTCAAAATACAATTATTTGTCCTCGAGGGGAATCGAACCCTCTACCTTGGCAGTCCGGATCACGAGCCACTAGACCAACAGGCCAATCATTCTTCAACTTTTGCTATTCTTAATATGATGTCTGAAAAGTGAAGGGTAAATACTCACGTGAATTAACGAATAAACTCGATAATTCGGAGAAAACTTTACCATTTAGGGGGCTATTGGATTCAATAAAGATCCTATTTATCATTATTCCCGTGCATGTCACAAACACCAGAAAGCTTATCACGGCCAGAATTATGCTGTAGATGTAATACACCCTTAAAAGCTTAATATCTTTCTGGAACAAAAAAATACTCTTATTATTATTGTTTATTAACTTGTTTTGTGGGGATAAATATTTTTTCGGCATTACACTTTGGCGATAGTTCCATATACTCTGGTTTAGTTTATATGGATTTGTAGAAACTGCTTTGTATCTCATTCATGGTACTTACTAAATATGGCGACATACGAATACAGCGCAAAAAAAAATCTATAGTGCCATCTATCGAAGATGCACCGAACTACGAATTAACTACTAATCCTGTATTGCGATGTAGAAATTCTTGCGACGATCAAAATATATGCAACTTCCCAACATCCCTCCTTTGTTTGAGGGACATGACACCCGTTCCTCCACACCATACATTTCTTAGTTTTCTCTTAATGTTTACAATTGTAGAATATCAGCTTGGGTAATGAAGCAGATGTCTTTATTGCACTTACTATAAGGTGGCGATCTGATGGTTTGATCTTATACCAAAAATGACATATTTTATCTCTAAAAGGAACTGTAAACAAAACTAACCGAGTGAGCTCCAACGACGAAAATTATGTGTAAAATAAAATCTCCGGTGATGATTAATAGAGCTGTAGCGTATATCACAACATAGATATTCACATAAACCTTGCAAATACTCAAGTATATTATAGTGACGTATAGTACTATAAATAAATAAAGGAGCAACACCGTAGTTATTATCTGGAATAGAAATTGTTTATTAAGATAGGTGAGTTTTTTTCGAAGTATCCTAGAATATAGTGTTGAAGTTTGGCATACACATTACTCCAGACAGTCCAGACCATGTTTCGGCGTGAAAATTATTTAAGTAAATTTAATGGTGATCGTGGTGAGGTTTAAATAAAACAATCGATGTGGTGTCTCGAAGAAACGAAAAAGGGAAGTTTTTTTTCTATATAATAGGAGGCAAACAAGCTGACGTATCGTCTGATGAAAAGCGATTACCGCCGCACATGGACACCCCAAACACCAGAGGCGTCACAAGTGCGTTGTCGGGCTTTGGGGGATGGGAGGAGGAATAGGGGTGATGGGGGGACAGTTTGGGGTATAGGCCTCCGGTGTTTTTTTTTTTAAGTTTTTATTCAAATGGGCACATTAAACAGGCACTTATGAATAGTCAATATTTGAAATCGGGTGGATCTAGTCGCCAGATAATATAATACATAATATATAACATAATACAATACAACATAATATATATTAATAATAAACAATTCATACCGCAGTACCAACATGTCAAATTTTAATGTGTAAATAGAACATAGTACCTATATAATACAGTATAACTATGATTTATTGCTAGAGGATCGCAGAGTGCAGAAGGGAATAGTCTGCCAGACATCCTCATTCACTCGGTGAAACACAGCGCAAGCGCTGTTTTACACCGTTTTTCTGTAAGGCTGTGGTGTCACTCCGGTCGAGCCGGCCCATGCATGCCGAAGCATGGCTCTCCCTCGGTACCTCATATAAAAAGGATTTTTGGCCTATTTATGTCACGCTGGCGAGAAGGATTGGTATATAGTTTGTTTCAAGATTTTTCTTCACTATGCAATACTGTCGTTCTACCTAGTTTGGTCCCTTTGTAGTACTCTTACGACACCAACGGGATAAATAGGGGTGGTAACACTACGTATTCTTAATATTGAGAAACTCTTTAATATACAAGTAAAATTTTAACAAAATAAAAACCGAATTCAAGGTTCGACTCGATTTCTCTTGGATACCATCATCAGATCTTAGTGTCCTTATCATGTACCACCGTTGGGATAACTCCTTTTTATTACAAAAAGAATCATTAAAATCGGTTCATAAACGACGAAGTTATCCGCGAACACACATAAAAAAAAAAAAAAAAATATTTCGGACATCTAACACACAACGCCATCTAGTCCCAAGCTAAGCAGAGCTTGTGTTATGGGTAATAGACAACTGATACAAATACATATATACTTTTTTTTTGTAAATACATACATATTATACATAGAAAACACCCAAACTCCGTAACAAATATTTGTAGATCATACAAACATTTGGTCCGACCCGGGAATCGAACCCGAGACCTCATGATCAGCAGTCGCACACGCCATCCGCGAGACCAACGAGGCAGTCAATTTTGCAAATAAAAGTAGTGTGGTGTCGTGGGACACCAGATAGGAACGAAGTTCCTTATCAAAAATACAGATGGTTCTGTACTAAAATTTTCGTTCACGCTCTTTAAAAACCTCAAAATTGTCTTAAGACCTTTATTTTATTTAAAACTAGCTGACCCGGCGAACTTCATACCGCCATATTTACATATCTGTCTCAGCTTCCCACAGGCAGTGTACTGTCGCGGACAAAAAAAGACTTTTCCCGTTATCTTTTATTTTTTTTCTTTCTAGCAAAAAAAGAATGATTGAAATCGGACTGTGTACTGTGTGTTATTGAATTACAACTAAGTACATATTTTGACTTTCATCCCCTCTCCCCAGGAAACCGTGCTGATTTTCGGGATAGAAAGTATCCTATGTCCTACCTCGTAGTATGAACTCAAATCATGGCCAGTTTCATTTGAATCCATTCAGTAGTTTCGGGGTGATGCGCGGCCAAGATACAGACAGACAGACAGACGGACAGACAGACAGACAAAAATGAAAAAAAATACAGTTTTGGCTTCAGTATCGATTATAGAAAGCCATCCAAAAAAAAATTCAAAATATTTTTAATGTACAGAATTTGACCTGTTACATTTTTATTATAAGTATAGATGATTTATTGTATTTATAATGATTTATAAAAATATATGAAAGTTCTATGCGAGGTATAAAGAAAATAACTATTCAGGTATACATTTTTTTAATGATTTTTTATCGATCAAAATAAAAAGTAAAACTAAACTGGTCATTTGTGCTGCCACCTAGCAATCTCTGCTGTTTTTCGTTCACGAAATAAATAAATAAATATTTCGGACATCTTTTTTTATACTATGCATAGAAAACATCCAAACCCAAAAAAAAAACAAATATTTGCAGATCATGAAAAAGTTTTTGATCCGACACAGCATTCGCATAGGCTACCATTCTGACACCGAGGCGTCAATCTTACGTTACGGACGCTTTTTGCCAGCTAGGGTGCCCCTCCGCAACGCCCCATAAGGAACTTCGTTCCAAAAAGAAAACATATATACGGCCGAATTGAGAACCTCATCCTTTTTTGAAGTCGGTTAATAAATGATATTCATGTAGTCAAATTTAAAGTAAATTTTATTGTAAACAGTAATTTTATCATCATCATTGACAATATTATTAACTTGAAGTTTTGCACAGATATCTTTCACAAAAAAAATCGTTCGAAACATTTTCAATTTGCTGCACAGTATTTATAAAGTAGTAATCAATGCCCTACTATACTTGACACTGAAGTTGCATTGATAAATGAGGAAAAAACAGAAGCTAATAAGTTAAATTAAAAAGCTTTTTAAAAACAAGCTTTTACTGGAATTGCTGGAATGCCACGAGACGAATCAAACGAGTCTAAACTCGATGATGTTGCGACGTTTCTTTACAGAGTTCCTATGGCCACCTTCCAGCTTCAGCATCAGATCAGCTCGATGTCATTATAATATTGTATTACCACGCTGTATACATATGCTTGCAAATTTTCAGCAAAATTGGTTGAAGATATCTGCTTCAAAATTGAGTTTCAAGATTCCACCCGAACTTACAAGCATACATACATTCATACTATACACTGCAAGTTAATAAAAAGCTTGTAAAAATAGATAAAGAAAACTTTAAATCCGATTTATTACTGTGTCAAAGTTGGAGCTTAATCGCTGGAGAATATTAAGGGCCAATTTCAACGCTTGCTGATAAGGTCCCTTATAGACTAATGTGAACTTATTTGCCAGATGAGTACAGAGTTTAGTTTTACAAGACTTGCCTATAGACATATACCAGATATTTTTATTATATATATTAATTATGTAAGAAAACTATCTGAAATTTTATGAAGAAAAATCCTTTCTTAGTGCTCACTTACGTTATATAAAGAACCTACATGTAAAATTTCAGAATTCTAGGCTTCAGCGGTTTGGGCTGTGCGTTGATCTCTGGGTATATCAGTCAGTCAGTCAGTCAGCCCGTCAGTCAGTCACCTTCCTCTTTTATATATATAGACTAGTGAAGTTATCCCTTAGAGTTATTAATCATCAGCTTACCACATTCCACTGCTGGACCTCTCCAAAAAAAAGCAGTCATGAGGATTGCCGACAGAAGTGAATACTCAAAACTATAAACAAACAGTTTTTTTGTTGGGACTAATCCCGTCCACACGCCCACCACTATAACTCCTGTATACCAGGATCAACAGCGGTGCCCAACGATCACACCGAGTTATGACACTCGGGAAAAACTCCAGGAAAGAATTAAACTGTCATGGAACCCGCAACGAAATTAATCACAAGAAAAACTGAAGGAGTTGGAAATATTATAAGTCAAAATAGGCATACACCTTTTTCAAAACATATTTGATTAATATTTTTATTACAAAATATTTGATTACTATATGGCACAATCGCCTAAACGCACGGAAATTCACCGCAGTTGTTTAAGCTCACCTATAACAAACCTCTTTGCTCTTTAAATAAAACCGTATTCATGAAATGTACTTACCAACTTTAAATATCCCCATATAAGTAATCCATACCTTAGGGGTAAACAGAAACAACATCTTCTCAGAATTGGTGCTTCGGCACGCATCTTCGTCTTTTCAACTATGGTAATAAAAAGGTATATTTACGAAATTTGATAACACTAATTAAAACAGACGGTTTTTAAGTTACGTGTGTTTTAAACATCACAGTTGGTTATTAACTACAATATTATTGCCACGAACTACAATATTATAAGAACCAAAACAAGATAATTATGTTTTAAGCCAGATAAAATTTAATTTATTAGACATGCAGGGTTGTGAAAACGATAATATTAAACGTATTGCAGTCTGCTGTTTTTTTGATCGAGAGCTTTTGTTGGCACTTGAAAATCAAAATATAACATTAGATATTAACTTTATAATGTAAAAGTAAGCTCTGTTTTCTCTTAGTCTTATTCTAAGGAAATTCTACAATCTTCTTTTAGGCAATAAATTTGTTTCTGTGTTCTGGGAAAATATATTTGTGAAGTCCACCGTAACAAAGGATTAATATTTTTTTAGTTTAGTTCTCTTTAAAAAAAGATAAAAAATCTTTTTTTTTTTGGTATAATCTCTCTTCAAAAGACTTCGATTAACCAAAACCTAAATGCCATGTACGCCCCCAAATAAATATGGTAGAAGGTTTAATTTGTTAATGAAGCTAGCTTATCTACAAATATATATATATACACACTTTCATTGCACAGATAACCTTTTGGACTGCACTGAGTGTCGTGGATTCGATATCTACATGAGAAAACACTTTGTTAAACATATTTCTACTGCATGAGTTGTCTTTATCGCTTATTACGAGTATAACGTCCTTTCTGGCTCTTCAATCCTTCGATAATAGGGCCAAGTATATTCATAAGTAAACTAGTTTATATACGAGTATTAATAGTATAACCTTCACCAGATAAAGCGGTCAATGAATATTTTCCTGGAAAGACAGTGCCGTCATATCAATAGGTATATTATGATGTTGTTCCATCAGTATCATTTTATTAGTAACTAGTGGTTGCCCACGGCTCCGCCCGCGTGTATGTTGGTTATCGCTGCAAATAGTAGCCTATATGTTATTCTGATGTATAAGCTATATTACTGTAAAGTCTTATCCAAATCCGGTCAGTAGTTTTTGCGTGAACGAACATACATCCATCCATCCTACATACTTACAAACTTTCGCGTTTATAATATTAGTATTCGTATCACAGATGTTACTGATATTAGGTTGTTAATATAATAAGATTAGTTAACTTTTATTTATTTCTGTTTGTGCATAATGTTATAAGTTATTTACATAATATATTATCTTAAAATTAAATTAAAATACTAGGAAATAATAATAAAAAAAGAAACAACAATATTTACATACAAGCGTCAAAAAATTCCTCCGCATCATCGCCTACTGGAAGCGTTCCCAAAAGGCTGGCAGCATTGCTACGTTGAATGGCAGTGCTAATTCTCTGTGCTAGAAAAAGGCCGGCCTTCTGGTCACGAGAAGCGTTGATCAGTTGCTTAGCTAGTTTTTTAAACATAGCGCGGTTTTCGGTTCAAAAATATAATTACCTATTAGGTTTTGGTATTTACGCCGTTTGAGGCTTTCCGCAGAAGCAGCAGCAGCGCCAGCATAACCAGCTGTACTTGGAAGATGAGATGGCGCGAGGGTGTCGACGCAAGTTGCGTCCCACACCAAAGGCTTACCCATCTTCCATGGCAGTAACGACATACCATCCGGTCTCTTGCCATCGTCCCGTACCAGACCATTTGGTTCACGTACAGCTGGACGCCGACGGCAACAAGAGCACGACGGATAATGTCATTAATATTAGCATGTCGAGATATACGGCTAGCGCTTCTGCTACAAGAAAGGCCATGATGTCCGAGACTGTCAACAGCTTCTCCACAGTGACAAGAATGCGGAGAAACACAAGGCGCTCCTAAACGGAGGCAAGTGGCAAGGCGAAATGTAGTAACGTCCAACAAGGTACCTGAGTGAGGGAGTGCCTGAATCCATAAACCTGATTCCCACTCTCGCACAGCCAACAAACGGGCGCGTAGAGTAACAGTAAGACTGGTTGATGTATCCAGAAGTCTTCTTTGCTTTAAAATACATAACGGCGCGTCCCATTGGCGTTGAGAAAATGGGTTAGCAGGTAATATAGTACTGGGACAAGCTATCTGCCAAGCATCTATAGTAATGGCCTTGCATGACACTTTAGAATCAACCAGTGTGTTGATAAGAATTTTCCTGGTTAATTCTTCTGTGCCATGAACCGAAGACGAAGAAGAAGCTGGAAGGCTGACATCTACAATTTTACAACTGGTAGGGATGCTTGGAGCCAGGCTCGATCGTTTATATTAGTATAGATTACTAAGAATATGTATAGTAGGTAATGTAAAGTTAACGCTAAATGTTTAAATATTTAATTTTAGGATACAATCCAGTTATAGTCAACGTTAAACGTTTATTTATAAAGTAAGTATGTTAAATAATGTAAAGTTAAAGTTTATTGATGTGTAAATATTTAATTTTAGGATGCTATTGGATAGAATCAACGTAAGACGTTTAATACTTTGCTACAAATATACCTTTTAAGACAGTTGTGAATACAGAGTAAATGAAAATCGAATTTTGACCAAAATTTTGTTACGAGAATTCGTTTTCTGAGCGATTTGCGTGATGTAATCGGAGGCGCGTCTTAAAATTAAACAAAGTTAGTCTTTTCAAAGAAACTACTCATAAATTTTAAAATAAAAAACTGATAAAAGTTGTTTCACTTTATAAATAAACGTCTAACGTTGGTTATAACTGAATTACAACCTAGCAATCCGGTTATAACCAACGTTAGACGTTTATTAATAAAATAAAGTTTGTTAAGTAATGTAAAGTTAACGTTTATTTATGTTTAAATATTTAATTTTAGCATGCAATTTGATAGAATCAACGTAGGACGTTTAATACTTTGCTACGAATATACCTTTTAATACAGTTGTGAAATTAAGAGTTGATCAAAATCGAATTTTGACCAATATTTTATTTCGAAGAATTCTTTTTCTGAGCAACTTAAAATTAAACAAATTTAGTCCTTTCAAAGAAACTATTCATAAATTTTATTTTTCCTTGTCACACTCATAGGTAGTAAAAAAGTAATTAAAGTTATTTCACATTAAGCACCAGTTTTGTGTCATTACCCGACTGCGAAAGGAGGGTTATGTTTTTCGAGTGTATGTATGTATGTATGTATATTTTTTTGGCACGCCCTAGAGCCTAAACGGCTTGTCGTATTTTTATGTGAGTAGTGTCAATAGATTCGTCTTAGTCGCGAGAGTGACACTGGGTAGGTACATTAAAATAACAAATAATGATTTTAGGCGCAAAAAAGTAATATAAAAAAATATGTTTTCAAAATACATCGAGTGTGGTATCAAAATAAAGATTTTTTTACGGTGATTACGAATATATATAAAACTTATTGACGCAGTCGGGTTTTTTATTTTTTATAATTTGTTTTTAAATTTAAAAGCCATAGGTTTAATGTCGAAAATATCACAGAACCGTGGTTTAGTGTTGAATAAAGTTTTGAAATAAGGGCTCTGTATATATGTTAGTCAATTATTTTACAACATTTTTACTTTAATAATTACTCCATTGTGTTATAGTCTTGATTGTAGATATATTTCTCATTTTCTTCAGGTTGACCGTTCTTGTCCTCAATATTCAAAGTACATTCGGCATCTGCTGCATTATTTACGAATCTAAATGAATTGCAGTTCTGAAGTTTCACGATTTCACTCCTCACAAGAATTATGACGTATCCCTGGATTACTGTAAAAATACCAAATCTATTTATCATAGTAAATGAAAGGCACTATGAAGGAGTTATTTGTACCAAAAGCATGGCTTCTACTATCAGTTCAGAACACGAATTATCTTGCGTAGGTATTCATTTTTGTAAGTATTCCACTTTTATTATTATGTATAATATGTATATATAGGTATGCAAACCAATCCGAGTAGTTTTATAATTGAATACAACTTATTAGTGTATATTGAACCTACAACCCATAAAAATAAATTAAAGAAGTTATAATTACTTATAATAATACGCAAAAAGTTTTGATAAAATTTATATAGCCAATGCCACCGGGGCCATTCCATGACATCTATTTAGTACTTTAGGCACTAGAGTTTTCCTTTTAGCTTCACTGTAGTCAGGTATAAAATACCTCTTTTTACACAATTAAGTATGTTAATGGAAAAGTTATTAAAAGCTAAAGGAATATTGTTTACACGTCTGGATTGGAAAGTGAGGGATACCTCGAGTGTCTGGCTGTTACCTGTAAGTCTAAGCCATCTAGTTTTATGGCTATTATTGCCTCCAACTAAATATCATCTTCCTTGTCTTTATTATTCTCAAGATTAATTGGAGTCGGCTACTAGTTCAACTGGTTTTTACCTGAATGTCAGTTTTTTCACGGAGCGACTGGCATCGGACCTCCGCAAGAACGATTGCCTCTCCGAGGCACGGGCGGGAAACATTGATATCTTCCATACTCCGGACTGCTATTAAGAATTTCACCCAACAGCAGTCCGACTCGGGAATCGAACCCGAGACCTCTTGATTGGCAGTCACTTACGCTAACTTCTAGACCAACGAGGCAGCCTCCAAGCAAATAATAACGTTATATATACTCACGTAAACTAAAAACCACACTGCTGAAGTCTGAGATCAATAATAATTGCAATTGTTGCGTATATTCTTCGATCATACTTCTAATCGTTATACCTGCGGTAAAAAGACCCAGGAGAAACGTCAACACTAGGAGACCCATACTATAATAGTTGTAGATTTTAAAAAAGGGAATATGTTTCTGAAAAAAAAACATATTTACAAATAAAAGTTACAGAAACATATATTGCCATCCTTACATCCGATACAAATAAATTAAATTGAAGTGTCTGTTTGTAATTTCAAAATAATAGCTTTTCACAAAATGCCGGCTAATATCGGGAACGGCTGGACGGATTTTGACGGGACTTTCACTAGCAGATAGCTAGGAGAAGGAGTAATTTAAGCTTTTTAAAAACTAGCTTAACAACCGCCTCTGTTGTTATAAAGGTACAACAACGACGGGTAACACCGCGGGGCTCCGCTAGTATTTTTATAAAATGACAACTCCCGCTCTCAAAATGTGCCTTGCGTCGTTGAGGACTTTACAAACAAATAAATAAATATTTCGGACATCTAACACAACGCCATCTAGTCCCAAGCTAAGCAGAGATTGTGTTATGAATACTAGACAACTGATATAAATACATATAATTCTACTTTTTTGTTGTTGTAAATACATACATATTATACATAGAAAACACCCAAACTCCGAAACAAATATTTGTAGGTCATACAAAGATTTGGTCCGACCCGGGAATCGAACCCGAGACCTCAAGCACAACAATCGCATACGTTACCACTGCGTCAACGAGGCAGTCATTAAATGAACACAAAGAAGACCAATATTCAGAACAACAAAGTGGAGATCACACAAAATGAAGATATTCCACGTACAGTTCTTATCCACAATATTTCGAAGCGTCAAGATGACTGCTGAAACTCCAACCCTATTCTTGCAGTCAACAAAATACGGTTAACAGAGGTATTTGTATTTTTTTTCTGTTGCCTATTGATGCAGAAGCATCACTAGGCCGCCATGGTGTTGCTGCATTGTTGCATTGCCTGCATTCGCAATGAGCATGGTGACCACAACTCATGGATACTACTCAAGCTTTTTAAGCTTCAGTACACACAGGTCTTACCTAGATCAGGCAGATCACTATATTGTGTCAGTGACCTTACATAACAATGAGTTTAAGAATTGTAATTTGTTAGTAAGGTATAGCTAATACTTGGTTGTAATTGTATAATTATTCAATAATTTAGTTTGTTTATTTAAAAAAAAGTTTACTCTGAAAAACTCCCAAATCTTGAACTTGAATATGGAATAACTTTTATTTGTTTTTTTTTATTTATCTTGCACAGTAGACTCACTATGGTAGGTTCATAAAATAAAGTTCAGTCCTTGAGAGCATTTCAATTTCAATGCAACAATAGTAGTACATATATTATTGGAATTATTTGTGATATAAAACTGACCTTATGACCTCCAATGACGAAAATGACGTGTAGTGTTACATCTATGATCGCTACTAGTAACAGTACCACGAATATTATAATGTACTTAATGAGAGTCTTCAGTTTGTGTATGATATATAAGCTTACTACTTGATGAATTCCAAATAACGTATAAAGTAACACTAAACATGCTACTGCCTGAAAAGTAAGAAGAAAATCTGTAATCATTAAATACTAGGTTATGCCCACCTCTCCGCACACGTGACTGACTACCTCGTTTGTCTAGAGGTTGCGATGCGTACATTGGTCCGGATCAAAAAGTGTTATTGAGTTTTCCTGGTTAGGCATAGAAGTTCTTAATAACATAAATAATAGCTCGGAGTTTGGAAGTTGGGATCTTAGCCTCCGTGCCTCGGAGAGCACGTAAAGCCGTCGATCCTGCGTCGGATCACTCCCCGGTCGTGTCGGATAATCGTCCCATCGGATTATGAGAATGAGGAAACAGAGAGCGCGCCTGTGTTCGCGTACACACTTGTGCACTATAATATCTCTTGCGTAGTTGGCTGGTTTCCGTTGAGACTTGCCACCGTGGCTGAAATCGGCTAGAAGAACATCATGTTGGATGTCGTGGAAATCGTTGTTCAACCGGTTTTACCTGAATATTAGTTTTTACACGGAGCGACTGGCATCGGACCTCCGCAACCCTGCGGGTGAACTGAATTCGAAGGTTTCCAGACGCTTCCCTGAGTGCTGAAAATGCGGGAAGCTGGTCCTGTTGAGGAAGCCGGGATGGCCTGCCGATTCGGTCGCGGCCTATAGGCCCATCGTGTTGCTGGATGAGGCGGGTAAACTTTTTGAGAGGATACTCTCTGCCCGCATCGTCCGGCACCTCAGCGAGGTGGGCCCCGACCTATCGGACGCCCAATTCGGGTTCCGAGGGGGGCGTTCGACGGTCGATGCCGTGATGCCCCTTAGGGTCGTGACCGAAGAGGCGGTAAGCTGTGGCGGCGTGGTGTTGGCGGTGTCCTTGGACATCGCCAACGCCTTCAATAGTCTGCCATTTAGCTGCATCAGGGAAGCACTCCACTACCACGGGGTGCCAGAGTACCTGAGGCGGCTAGTGGCAGACTATTTAGAGGAGCGTACCGTCGTGTACGAGGACCGAGAGGGCGTCTTGAGACGGCGACCCATGTCGTGCGGCGTTCCGCAGGGGTCTGTCCTTGGACCACTCCTGTGGAACGTGGGGTACGACTGGGTCCTGCGAGGTCGTCTCCCCCCCGGGCTGGGCGTAATTTGTTACGCCGATGACACGTTGGTCACAGCCCGGGGGGCGAACTTCCAAGAGGCGGCGTGCCTGGCCACCAGGGGAGTTTCTCTAGTGGTCGGGCGCATCGAGGCGCTGGGCTTACGGGTGGCCCTGGACAAGACGGAGGCCCTATTGTTCCATGGGCCCCGTCGTGGTCCACCCGCCGGCGCCTCCATAGAGGTCAACTCGGTCCTCGTACCGGTTTGGGCCCAGATGAGGTATCTGGGCCTGATACTCGACGGTAGGTGGCTCTTCGACGAGCACTTCCGACAGCTTGGTCCGAAGCTGGTCGGCGCTGCCTCCGCCCTTGGGCGACTTTTTCCCAACTTGGGTGGAGCCAGCGTCGCAACGCGACTCCTGTACACGGGGGTTGTCCGGTCGATGGCGCTGTATGGTGCACCGGTGTGGGTGGCGGCTCTGACTTCCCTTAATAAGGCCCGCCTCTGGCGGCCTCAGAGGGTATTGGCAGTCAGAGCCATACGCGGATACCGCACGGTGTCGACCGAGGCGGCATGCGCCCTGGCCGGAACACCCCCGTGGGGTTTGGAGGCGGAAGTGCTCGCCGAAGTTTATCGACGGGTGGCTGAATATCGGGCGGAGTATGGCTACCGCCCTCCGCCCGAAGAGGTACGCAAGTGGCGTGAAGCCGCCCGTCGAGCCACTATGGCTAGATGGTCGTTCCGGCTGGAGACTCCACGCGCTGGCTTTGCCGCCGTGGAGGCCCCCCAGCCGGTTGCTTCGGGAAGTACCTGCACTCGGTCGCTAGGAGGGAATTGAGTCCCGCCTGCCACCACTGCGACTGCAGTGAGGACTCGGCCCAGCATACGCTGGCGATCTGCCCTGCATGGGCGTGGCAGCGTCGGGCCCTCACTGCAGTCATCGGAGGAGATCTCTCGCTACCGGCCGTCATACGCTCCATGGCCGGTAGCGATAGCAGTTTTACCGCGGTCGCAACCTTCTGCGAAGAAGTCATCTCGCAGGAGGAGGTGGCGAAGAAGGCCCGGGAGGATGATATCCACTAGGACCCAATCCGCCGCCGGCGAACCGGGCGGCGGAGGCGCGCCTATCAGCGCCTCATGCCGCCCTGAGTGTGGCCGCGGATGGTCGGGATGGGTTTTCCCCTCCATCCGCTCTAGTGGCCACCCTCGAGGGGGTGACGTACGCGTGTGCCGTGCGTCGCCTAAATTGAGAGGTATACCAGCAGACGGTGCCCGCTTCAGTGCGGGCAAGCGCTGGGAGGGGTCCGGATGTGTTAATATCTGCAGTTCCCGGATCCCTCCCTTTACAGGCGCAGAGTGGCACACCGTGTGGTTTTAGTCGGTTCGAGTCTGACACACCACCCCGCCGCAAACCCCGGTGGGGTGACGGTCCGAGGGGATTTCGTTTCGTTAAAATTTCGTTAAAAAAAAAAAAAAAAAGTTGTCAGAATATTTGAGGGCACTGACTTCCCAATAACGATTGCCATAGATGTTAACGTGTACTCCGAGGCACGGGCGGAGAAAAACCGGCATCTTCCATACTCCGGACTGCTATCAAGAATTTCTTGTAAGTAAAACCCAAAAGCGGTCTGACCCGAGAATCAAACCCGAGACCTCTTGATCCGCAGTCGCTTACGCTAACCACTAGACCAACGAGGCAAACACTTATAACTTATGCGGCTATCAATTGGTAATATTTTCCAAAATCAGTTGAGTAGATTTAGAGAATTCCCCCTACAAACTCCACCGCTTTATAAATATAGTACTATAGTAAAAAAAATACTAACTTATACAATCAGTTCATTCATTAAAACATCAGCATCATCACACTAAGCAAAGTAAGCAGTTTACGTTACTCTGCTACTTATTATAAAGTTTATATGAATTCAGTACACGTTCATGATTAGCGGTGATCGCGTTTGCTCCCACGCTCCTTTACAAAACAAATCATTTTGGTCTTCAATAAATTACCTAGTATATATTATATTCTCGCCGTATTATTATTTTGCAACTTACAAACTTCTACACCACTACTGGACATAGATATCTACTTAGAAATTTTGGGTGACTATACTACGATAGCCAGACGAGTTAGATACGGGTTTGTTTCAAGATTTTCATCTCTTTACAGTGGTGCTGTCCTGCAGAATTTGCTGCCTTAACCTTGTTCTTACCACAACTCCGGGATTGATAGGGGTCGGAGAATTTCGAATTCTTGCTTCGTCACTATGAGGAAGGTGGTGTATAGATTCGAATTTATGTGACAGTTTTTTTTAGCTTTGCATCACCTTAAGGTCGACTGGTAGAAAATGTCTACTACGTTAAGTCCACCTTTGTCACTTTTAATGTGCATAAAGTATAAATAAATAAAAAATCCAATGGCGTATTATGAACAAAAGTTACTGCATGTTCGCGGTAATGGTAGCTTGTAAAAGTTATATAATAAACTAGCTTTTACACGCGGCTTCGCTCACGCAGACTTTCATCCCCTGATTTATCCCCTTAGGGATGGAATTTCAAAAATTCCTTTCTTAGTGCTCACTTACGTTATATAAAGAACCTACATGCAAAAATTCAGGATTCTAGCCTCAGCGGTTTGGGCTGTGCGTTGATCTCTGGGTATGTCAGTCAGTCAGTCAGTCACCTTCCTCTTTTATATATATATAATATATATAAATAAAATACATTAACAATAAATAAGGCACGCATTTTGCAGTTTACAGTTTTACAGTAGTAGAAAAATGCGGTATTTTTTTTTTTAACAGTACAATGCAATATTTTTTCAAAGCTTTCGGAATATATTAATGATTCCAGCATATTCATGTCCATCATCGTAAGTAAAGTAAGGCACGGTAAATTGAACATTACGTGTTAATAAATTAGTTGAACTTACCAATTTCAAATACCCCCAAGCTATCAAACCAGGTCTGAGTGGAATGCAGAAACAACATCTGCGCAATACTGGCAATTCTAATGGCATCTTAGAGAATTTTAATTATTCTAATAGCAAAATTTCGTATCTTGTAAAAAGACTGTAGTTCACAAATTTAAAACGAACAATGAACTAATTTTTAAGTCGTGATATCTATCAGACTGTTTATTAACATGACTTTCTGGAAGAAATATCTTCTCCGTACTGATAACATTAGATTCCGTTAACGTGTCCAGTAATCTCATTTACAAGTAATTAGAGGTTAGTTATCACTATGTTATGTATCTTTAGGTCAGACGAAGATAATAAGAATAATATGTAAAGACGCCATGTATGTTTACATTGTATAAAGTCATTAGCTTCTATGTATGGAGCAGAAATCATGTTATAAAATAGAACAGATTACCTATATACGATTTTAAAAGGGAAATTCAATTTCTTTCGTAAGTGACTCTACTTTGCCTGATGGAAAGCATGTGTCGAATCAAAAAGTCACCAAACTCATTTGGAACACAGACATTGCAGCATGATGAGACTATGGTGGCCTAATTACATGCTTCTGCATCATTGGACCTCCGTCCACTCACTCACCAACGAAAGATAACAGCACAAATGCTGTAATCATGTAATGGCTTTATTACTTTATAATCCCGTGGATGTCCAAAGAGCTAAATAAGAAAAACTTGAAACAATCACAAAGTGTAGCAACCCGTCTGACTAGAGTGGGATGATTTTTGGCTTTTGATTGCCCTTTTCGTAGAAAGAATGGGCCTAAGTCAATCCTTTCCAAGGCAAGGCCAATTTAGCTTAGGCCAATCTTGTCTAAGGAAAATTCAATTTAGCTTAGGCCTATCCTTTTTAAGGCAAGGCTAATTTAGCTTAGACCAATCCTTTCTTAGGAAAGGTCTATTTAGCTTAGGCCAATCCTTTCTGAGATACGGCCAATTTAGTTTGGGCCAATACTTTCTAAGGAAAGCCCAATTTAGCTTAGGCCAATATTTTCTAAGGAAAGCCCAATTTAACTTAGGCCAATACTTTCTAAGGAAAGGCCAATTTAGCGTAGGCCAATTCTTTCCAAGGTAAGATCAATTTAGCTTATGCCAATCCTTTTTAAGAAAAGGCCATGTCCAACAGTGTACTTTTATAGGATGATGATAAGCTAGTTTGATTTGAAAGTTTTAGTTACCGAATTTGATTGAATTAATTTCAATCAAATTCGGTAACTAACCTACCTTTTTTATGGTATATGTGGCAAACGAGCAGACGTATCACCTGATGGTAAGCGATGGACACCTGCAACACCAGAGGCGTCATAAGTGCGTTGCCGACCTTTGGGGGATGGAGAAAGGGATGTGGGGAGGGGTTGGGGTACGGACCTCCTGTATCCGCACTCACTCGCTTTGCTCGCGGCTCCGCCCGCGTTTATGTCGGTTATCGCGGCAAATAGTAGTTTATGTGTTATTCTGATGTGTAAGCTATATTACTGTAAAGTTTCATCCAAACCCGTTCAGTAGTTTTTGCGTGAAAGAGTAACAAACATCCATCCATACTTACAAACTTTCGCGTTCATAATATTAGTAGGATGAGCCTGCCAAAGTGATTCTACTCTGAATGATGGAAAGCATGAGCAGAATCCAAAAGTGGTGGTCACCGTACTCATTGCGAATGCAGATGATGCAACAATGCAGCATAGTGACACACACTATGGTGGCCATTATTTTGTAGACAAATAGTTATAAAAAAGGCCCACGGCCCATCAGAAACATATTTAGAGATATTTCTTTATTTTCGTATATAATAGGTCACTTCCGCTAAATTTCGCTGAATTCATGATAATTTGGCCTCTAGTTTTTTATTGATGTGTTGAATGAATAGTTCTGTAGCATTGGCTTCACATATCACATCTATTGTCAAGTCCCATATAAATAGACTAGGCTTTGGCAAATTCATCTTAAATTATTGCTATTGTTGACATTTTTTTAAAATTATTATCTTTACTGATGATTATAATTGTGACTCAAATTGTAATTATCGCTTTTTATTGGAATAATGTCTTTTGCATTTGAGAATATTGTCTGGACTTTAAAATAGACGGTGATCCCTGAGTTTGTTTCGTCCTTTCTTCTCAGGGCTAGTCCAGTTAGGAAAGGCTGAACTCATTAGCTAAAAAAAAAACTTGCAAAAGTGTTCATGTAACTTAATTGCAGAATAAATGATTTAATTTCATTGGCCGCGATTCCGCCGGCGTGTACATCGGTTATTGTGGTAAAAAGTAGCCTATATCCTTCCTCGAGAATCAAAGTATCTACATGCTAAATTTCATTGAAATCGGTACAGCGGTTTAGCCGTCAAAGCGTAACAAACAGGCAGAGTTACTATGGAATTGATAATATTAAGTGATATTCTGCTAGCTGATTACGGCCACGACGCGGCGACGGTCAGTCTCAACGGAGACCAGTCCACTACACAGGAGATAATATAGTGCACAAATGTGTGCGCAAGCATAGGTGCACTCTCTGTTCCCTCACTCTCATAATCCGATTCGAAGGTTATCCGACACGACCGGGTAGAGATCAGGCGTAGGACTGAGAGCTTTACGTGCTCTCCGAGGCAAGAGGCCCGATTCAGCTATCACGGATCGCGCCTATGACGTGACTACAAAAACTCGCGAGTCCAAATCAGACCAATCATAACGGTAAACCACTAAAGGGACCGGGTTGAATTGACAATTAGCTAAATTACAATTAAAACGGTTCTTTTTTAACGAAGCTCCAGCTCGACCGATCCAAGCGTCTCAAAGTACTGTCAACCTCAAAACGTCAAACAAGAAAAATGACAATCAAAATTGTTGCCATTACAATGACGTTAAATTTCTAACAGTCACCCGCCCGAACAGGTCCGTACCTGTTCCCTAATCTACAGGCAGGCGAGATAACGTTGCTACCGCTCGTTTGATAACTGAGTCCCCAACAAGAACCTCTGCGGACCGGGGGGTCCCATCCTTACCATGGAACAAGTTAACAATGCGCCCCCGGCGCCAACGTAGTGGCGGTAGGTTAGCATCCTTAACCAGCACGAGGTCACCAAAATTAGGGGGACTAGTTTTGTCAGTCCACTTAAGGCGCTGTTGCAGAATGTGCAGATACTCTAGAGACCATCGTTTCCAAAAATTCTGTGAAAACTGCTGCAACATCTGATACCGAGACAACCGAAACAATTTCACATCTTCGAACGGGTGTTCGGGCAGCGCGTTAAGTGACTGACCAATTAAGAAATGGCCCGGAGTCAACGCCTCCAGGTCATTTGGATCCGAGCTGAGCGTACACAACGGTCGCGAGTTGAGAACGGCTTCGATCTTACAAATCGACCGCGCTGACATTTGAGGAACTCGCGACAACGTCGCGAGTTCCTCAAATGTCAGCGCGGTCTGACCTACAATACGCCCTAAATGCGTCTTAGCTGACTTAACTACGGCTTCAAAAATCCCGCCCCAGTGGGGGCAACCTGGTGGACTGAAGGTCCATTGGTCCCCGACGGGAGAGGGCTGTTCCAATATCCACTTTGTTTTCATTTAAAAACCTAACTACATCTCGCAAGTATCGTTCTGCACCTACGAAGTTGGTTCCGTTATCGGAACGAATCAATGCTGGCAGTCCCCTCCGAGAAACGAATCTGTCCAAGCACGCTATAAAGGCTTCCGTCTATTACTTACCTTTTCATTTGACAGACAGACAGAGATACTTTTGTTACTAAAGTAGATTATTAGTACTGTGGAGGGACGGGTGTCATGTCCCTCCAACACAAAGGGAGGATCCTCCGACCAGGCGAGGTGATCATGCCTGGCGGGTCAACTGCCCAACGGTTGATGTTGGGATGTTGTATATATTGTTGCGCCTTCGAGAAAAATAGTCTAGAACAATCTACCAGTCGCGAGAATTGAATTGAAGGCGCCATCTAGTGTCAAGTAGCGCGCAACTGTGGAGTAACTCTGATATTCGACGCTAGATGGCTCTAGATTACTCACTCTGGTAATTTCTGTTTAACGTAGAATGTTCTATCGAATATTATAGATCTTTCTAGATATTTCAAAGCCATATATAAGCAGATTGGGTTACCCGTACGAGTCAGTATTGTTCACGATACAGCGGAGTTAACATCGAAGCGATCTTCTAGTGCGATTAACAAGTGACATAGCGAATTATTATTGTAAAAGGGTTGTAAATAAACAGTGTGTTATTTTTTTTTTTGGTAATTAACCGACTATCTTTAATTATTTAATACCCGGCTCGTAACAATATGTTAATGTGCGCGAGAACTTTCACTGCGCGATTCATGATTGGTAGTTTCTTAGTTTCCCTAGTTACATCGTAGTGCGACGTATTTGCGGTAGATGGCGCTGTAGTATGTTATGTTGTTGTTCTATGTGGTGTATGTGCTGTATGTGGAGGCCGCCAAATCACTCCCCTCCAAGACCCGAGGTCGATATATGATGCGTCAGCTGTTTGTGCTCTGTTGCGTAGCCTGCCAGTGCCAGGAGTGAGTAGTTCCAGTGAGTCGGAACTGAGTGCCGCAAGTTCCAGTGAATCGGAACGGAATGCCGCTAGTCCCAGTGAGTCGGGGCTAAAGTCCGCTGATCCCAGTGAGTCGGGATGGCAGGTGGTGCGCGGTGCTGCGGTGAGGTTCCCAGTGAGTCGGGGCGGTTGCTGCATAGTGGCTAGGCTGCTACGTAGACGGGAGAGAGATGCTCTGCTTACATGGACCGTAGGTGCAGTGTGCTGTGCCTAGACGCTGATGAGGCCGTAGGGGTAACCAGGCTGGAGCGGTCGCTTCCTGCGTGTGGTGTATCCCTGTTGAGGCCGAGGTTGCTGACTTGCTGTGGGAGTGAACATGATGGTGGCGTGCTGATGCTGCATCGAAGGCTGCTTCCAATCACGTCGGGTTCACCACTGTGGAAGGACAGGTGTCATGTCCCTCCAACACAAAGGGAGGATCCTCCGACCAGGCGAGGTGATCATGCCTGGCGGGCCAACTGCCCAACGGTTTTTTAATATAAAATTATTTTATGTTCCTTGAATTATTTGTCTCTTTAATACCAGGACGGACATACAGGTATACATCCGAATTCTTCGTCTCCAGTCATCAGTTACTAGTAACTGCAGTCTCAGTCTTGCCTCTCGACATAACTGGATATGTATTACTAGCTTACCTTTTCATTTGACAGACAGACAGAGATACTTTCTAATTTAAAATATTAGTTTGGATAGTATAGACCTACATAAAATTATTCCTTATTCCTAGAGACCTATAGGTAGCCAAAGATTGATTGCGAAAGGATATTAAGAATATCTAGTTAATTCTTCCACGGATCTAGATATATATCAAATAAACAATAATGTGTACATTCAAAACTCTAAGAATATTAAATTTATATTATACTAGCTGACCCGGTGAACTTCGTACCGCCATATTTACATATCTGTCTCAGCTTCCCACAGTGTAGTGCAGTGCAGTGTACAGTCGCGGACAAAAATAAGACTGCCCGTTATCTTTTTTTTTTTTTCTTTCTAGCAAAAAAAGAATGAAAGAAATCGGACTATGTGTTATTGAAATACAACTAAGTACATATTTGGACTTTCACCCCGTCTCTCCAAGAAACCGTGCTGAATTTCGGGATAAAAAGTATCCCATGTCCTACCTCGTAGTATGAACTCAAATCATGCCAAGTTTCATTTGAATACATTCAGTAGTTTCGGCGTGATGCGCGGCCAAGATACAGACAGACAGACAGACGGACAGACAGACAGACAAAATTTTAAAAAAATACAGTTTTGTCTTCAGTACCGATAATAGAGAGTTCTCCTAAATTTTTTTTCCAAATATCTTTAATGTACAGAAATGGACCTGTAACATTTTTATTATAAGTATATATGTAGATTGCTGTTGATAGTAAAAAAGATTTGAAAAAATGTAGGAAAAATGTAGCTCATAATATAGGGTGCAACCTAGGGCAATCTACGTGGGAGAGCCACGCTTCGGCATGAATGGCCGGCTCGACCGGAGTGATACCATGGCCTCACAGAAAACCGATGTGAAATAGTGCTCGCGCTGTGTTTCACTGAGTTAGTGAGGATACCGTTGGCCCATACCCAACCCCCCTACCCCTATCTCCCGTCCTCCCCTCACCCCTCCTCCTATCTCCCGTCCTCCCCTCACCCCTCCTCCTATCTCCCCTCCCCCCTCCTCCTATCTCCCCTCCCCGCATCCCCCCAAAGGCCGGCAACGCACTTGTGACACCTCTAGTGTTGCAGGTGTCCATGGAGCGCAAACAAAAAATCCCTTTTACACGACTAAACAAATATTACGTATTTCCCAGGCCACAAAGTAATTCTCAAGGTAATTTCTTCTCCTCTACCGAATCGAATTCTGGGTTTACATATTTTTGATACTCTTCGATATTGTATCGCATTAAGGAACAAGTCTTCGTAATGTTTAGAGGTAGAGATTTAATGAGTGACAAAGACGCGCTAAAAGCTACTTATGTTTTATTTATTTATTACTATCATTACCCTACACTAATCACTCACGCTTGTATCTTCAAAGATAACATTTACTTCTACATTTTGAAACTTTAAATGGTCCCACTATTGGGTCACCAGTTGGAAACATAACGATAACAGTTTCCATAACTTTTTTCTTTTTTCATGGTCAAACTATCAAAATGACTCTACTCTGCCTGATGGAAAACATTAGTAGAATCCAAAAGTGGTGGTCACTATCTTCAATGTGTACGTGGACGGAGCAGCATAGTGATCCACACTATGGCGGCCTAGTGAGATGCTTTTTCACGCCCCGCTTAAAGGACCCGGGATCATAATGGAAAGGGAACACGTGTGGTGGTAGTGAGTTCCATGTTTTGATCACTCGACACAAGAAGGAAGAATCGAAACGTTGCGTTCGAGAGCATATTTCATTTACAAAAGTATTATACAGGTACGATGCAGATCAACCTTCGAATTCAGTTTCACCCTCAGGGTTGCGGAGGTCCGATGCCAGTCGCTTCGTGGAAAAACTAATGTTCAGATAAAACCGGTGGAACTGCACGTTTGGCCTAGTGGTTTAACGGTCACCACGCCATTTCCTACTTCGCCAAGTGTCGTGGGTTCAAATCCCATGTAGGACAACACTTTGTGTGATCCACAAATTGTTATTCTGAGTCTGGGTGTTCTTTGTGTCCGTTTCATGTATGTTTGTAAAGTCCCCGCGACACAGGATTTATTCCTAGTGCGGGAGATGTCTTTAAAAAAAAAAACTAGTAGCCGACCCCAATTAATCTTGGGAATAATAAAGGCTAGGAAGATGATTAAACAGGACATATCGTCATGTTAATCACATGCACATGTGTGTCAATGACGCGCTAAAAGGCCATCACGGTTGACCGGTAAAAGGGACAGGTAGGTGTGTAAAACTTGAATTCACAGGGATGTTTATTATCAAAATACTTTGATTCCTTAGACCTAAGTTATTTTTATTATACATTATTTAGACCCTCTACTTAAACTATATTCACAGTACTGTCTTCTGGGTTTGTTTTTAATATTTCTTGTTCTTTATCTTTCTCAACTACATCTTTATCATCTACATGTATTTTCTCACTTGGATACTCAATTTGCAGTTTACATTCAGCTTCAGCTGCGTTATTTACAAATCTGAAGGATCCAATGTCATTAAGTTTGATGATTTCACTCCTTACGAGCAATATGACGTATGCTTGAGTAACTGTAAAAATATTGAAATCATTATTATTAACAAATACAGACTATTTTCATCATTAGCCTATCACAGTTTACTGATGTATATGGCCAAATTACAGTTAAATAGGCGCTCATGGCCCAGTTCCTCTTGGTGATTAGAAACAATCACCGAGGGCAAGCAACAATAGCGCGGTCAGTACCCGGATGGGTGACCGCTGGTGGCACGATACCATGAGCGTCTCCTTGATTCAGAGGTCACGTTAATAAATAAAATAAATAAATATTTTGAACATCTAACACACAACGCCATCTAGTCCCAAGCTAAGCAGAGCTTGTGTTATGGGTACGAGACAACTGATACAAATACATAATATACTTTTTTTTTATCAATCGGTCCCGCTTGTTATCATAGGATAACAGTCGTGAAGCTTGGTTGGATGCCTTTGGACGGCTTAGCTGAATAATCCATCTGAAAAATTACGTAGCCACAACGTTGCCTTGCCAATCCCCAACCCGCACTCAGCCAGCGTGGGGACGTATGGCGTTAACCCTCTCCTGAAAGGAGGCTCGAGCCCAGCAGTGGGACATTATGGGCTGTTAATGATGATGAAAAGTTAAATAAATACAAACTAAGCTACTTACGCAAGTTAAGGAACATGACAGCCCAGGCTGAGAACGTAAGTATGTCAATATAGTAGTAAATATTATATTGTATCATTAAGCCGACCCACACAAGATCCAGCAGCAAAGTCAGCACCAGCAGAATCAGAGAATAGTAATAGTACACTCTTAAAAATTTAACTTCTTTCTGAAAATAATAAATTAAGAAGTTGTTGAAATAATTATTGCCAGGCTTAAAAATATTATTGGCACATGGCTACTGTTAGCAACCCTGGTATCAGGTTACCAATGACCATAATTTATAATGGATCATATTTTTTAATTCTAATCTATTCAATATATTTAATCTCTCTCACATCATCTCAGTTTAGGGAGTAAGTAGGGAACACATGCGAGGGGGTTAGGGGTCCATTGGGGTTCTTATTGAAACCTAGTTCTCTGACTGCTAGTACCAGCAATAGGATTCCCCCTTATTGCGTAACTGTTCAATCTATATTTTTTATGGAAAGCGAGCAGACATAACGCCAGATGGTAAGTGATTGGCGCCGCCTATGGACACCCGCAACACCAGAGGCGTCAGAAGAGCGTTGACGGCCTTTTAAGAAAGAGTAGGTACGCTCTTTTCTTGAAGGTTGTATTGGTCCGGGAATATCGCAGGCGACAGTTCATTCCACAGTGTGAAAAGAGCGCATTTGCTAAACTTACGTATGGCGAGTTATACACGACTAAATATGACTTCAAAATATAATATATCGTTGTATCTATTTATGTTTAGTTTTACATAACCATATTTCTTGTGAATTTCATTAAAATCGTATGTTAGAAATTGAACGTCATTATAATGGCAACATTTTTGATTGTCATATTTTTTGTTTGTCGGTTTGAGGTTAAAAAAGAGTACTAATGAGACGCTTTGAAAAACGATCGACCATTGTCGTTTTTGAGTGCCGTTCAATAAAAAATTTAGCTGATTGTCCATCCAACTCGGTGTTTCGTTGGTTACCGTTATGATTGGTCTGGTTTGGACACGCGAGTTTAGTAGTCCCGTCAAATAGGCGCGATCCACGACAGTTAAAACGGGTGTATTATAATTACAATACTTGGGAGCCTGTACAGCCACTTAGGAGTATGAATGTGTGACGACGCAGAGAGGAGACTACCAAGGGATCCCTTGGGATGCCGATATCAAGGAATTCGCACATCTCCAGTAAGTGCTTGATATTACATTAGCTTAGAATAAGAACAGGGTGAAACGCCCTGGTTTGATGCTCTTGTCAGTGACATAGTTAGCAATTTAATGCCTATACCATGGGCCCTATAGACATTGCAAACTTCACACGGTGTACGCTACATTGGCAAAAGGATTGAACATTGTATTTAGTTTATTAATAAACTTCGAGTATCATGTTGTGTGGTACGGAATGGTACATATTAAACCTGTATTCTTTATAATTATCATACCGTATTTGCTACCTGTTGTAATTAGCTTAATAAAGTTATTTGTGGTAAACTGACCTTATGGGCTCCAACGACGAATAGTATATGTAATATGATGTCCACAATGACCATGGATAATAGCAAAGTGAAAACAATTATCTCCTGTATCATTCCGCGGCGCGCTATATATAAGTGTGGTTGTAGAAATATGTTGATTACATGGTATAGTCCCACTAAGCAATAAAGCAGCATTAAAGGAGCAATAAACTGAAATATAAAATACAATTAACTTTTAAAATATTTTAGACATCTGACATATCGTCAACTAATTTCAAAATATAGCTAATCCTCTGTACACATGGTTACGAAACAATTATCTAAGTAACTTTGATCAAGCATCATGTTTATTCTGTATCTAAATTTACATTCTTTACGTGCCAGTTTTATTACAAACTAGCTGAACCCCGCGGTGTTACCCGCGGTTAATGTCGACCCGCGGGTAACGCCGCATGACAAAGCTAGTCTAAAAAAGTAGCCTAAGTTACTTGAAATCACTTCATCCGTTTGCGAGCTACGGAGCCACAGATAGACAAACAGACAGACAGACATGTCCAACTTATAACACCCCTCTTTTTGTGTCGGGGTTAAAAAGCGGTTATTTTAATATTACAAACAGACACTCCAATCTTATTTATTTGTATAGAATAAATTTAATGCAATATATCTATGCTAAAGAGTTATATAATCTAATCCAAGATAGAAGAGCCACGCTGATTTCAGCCAACCGGCTCGACTGGGGCGGTACTACCCTCGCACAGAAGATCAACGGCTGTCGTGTTTCGTTGGTGAGTGCGAGACCGGAGGCCCAATGATGCAGAAGCATCACTAGGCCGCCACAGTATGGGTTACTATGCTGCATTGTTGCATTGTCTGCATTCGTAATGAGTATGGTGACCACCACTCTTGGATTCTGCTTATGCTTTCCATCAGACAGAGTAGTCATTTTGGCAGGTACAAAATAATAAAAAAATTTCAAGAAGTATTGCTCCGATTTGAAAAAATATTTCACTAATAAATAGCGCAGTTATCGAGGAATCATATAGGCTATATATATCATTGTGCTACGATGAGAAGGAGCGGAGTATCAATGAAATATGTTGCAAAACGGGGGAAAATTATTTGAGATCTTTCATCGCGTGTTGTGTAAACCGTTAAAAAAAATTGTTTGACAGAATTTTTCCGATTTAAACGATCTACAAAACAAGTAACGAATTAATATCTGCTATCTTTTTTAAATTCATGGAAGAGCTGAAAAGACAGAAATAACTGAAAAGAAAACCTTTTTTTTTTATTTTTTTTTTTTGCTGAATTCTCACGTCTCAGACGAATCTATACACCACTCACATAAAAATAAGACAAGGCGTTTAGGCTCTAGGTAGTGCCAAAGAAATAAACATACATACATACACTCAAAAAACATAACCATCCTTCCTTCGCAGTCAGGTAAAAAATCTGCGATAGTACCTTTAGGTCTATCCTTTGAGGTTGACTCACTATTGTTCACGCTTTATAACATCACGCTACGGGCAATAGCTGTTGTAAACGCAGACGTTGCGGAAGTCAGCTAGTTTAAAAAAAAAAAATACAAACATAAGATTTGCTTTCGAAAGTTATGCTTTGCCACAAATATGCCGCTCTGCCGCCTCGACCACAGCGAAATCGTGGCCTCGCAGAAAATTCTTGTTAAGCAGTCCTTTGATTTTGAGATAATTGAGCCTAAGTGATCCTCTCCCTGATTTTTGTTGTCGATCAATTAATCTTCAATAGTCCTTTGCTAGACTTATTCCTCTCTTAGGAGGGAACTTTTGGTCTACCACGCTTGCCGGAGGAATTTGTCAAGTTTTCCTTCTGTTTGCAGTGCTTTTGTCCTGCGTATCGCTCAGTCAGGGTTTCTACGACACCCATGGGATAAAGTGCCCCATTTTCAACCGACTTCAAAAAGGAGGAGATTCTCAATTCGACTGTTTTTTTATTTATTTTTTATGTTTGTTGCCTCATAACTTTGGACTGGGTGAATCGATTTTGATGATTCTTTTTTTATTTGAAAGCTGGTGCTTCCCGAATAGTCCCATTTAAATTTGGTCCAGATTGAAGTCGGTATTTTTTTTTAATTTATAATTTTTTTGTATTCTTAATGTGTCACTTCACTTCATTTGATAACAATTGCATAAAAATGAAATCGGTTGGAAAAAGAGTAGAAATAAGTAGGTATAATTTTGTCGTTTTTAACCGACTTCAAAAAAGGGTTCTCAATTCGAGCGTCTTTTTTTATGTGTGTTCGCGGATAACTTCTTCATTTATGAACCGATTTTGATGATTCTTTTGTTAATGGAAATGAGATATCCCAGCGGTGGTACCATGATAAGGATACTAAGATCTGATGATGGCGTCCAAAAGAAATCGAGACAAACCTTGTAGTCAGTTTTTGTTTTTGTTTAAATTGTATGTGTACAGATTATTCATTTATTATTTTTCCTTCACTGATATAAATACGAATGCCTCACTAGTCTTATCACTGTATACGTAGATTTTACATACAAACAGCGGACGCACATCCCGAATGTAAACAATTCAATCACACACGAATTAAACAAATTTGTTACTTCCTCTATTCTTTTGATCGTTTTGAAAATAGCTGTAGGTTTTGGCTCAAATATAAATAAAATATTGTAATCGTTTACATAATTTGAATTTTTTACTTAGTTCTAAACTACGTCTATGTTTTACAGAACGCAACTTTTCAACGGTTTTTAGGACTCGTCCGTCTGTTCGTCCGTCTGTCCGTCCGTCTAACCGTCCGTCTGTCCATCCGCATGTCCATCTCTCTGTCCGTCCGTATGTACGTTCATCTGTCTGTCACCAGGCTGTATGTTATGAATCGTGATAGCCATACAGACGAAATCTTCACAGATGATATATTTCTATTGCCGCTATAAAAACAAGTGCCTACTAAAAACAGAATGAACATTTAAGGGGGCTTCCATATAACGAGCGTGATTTTTTTGCCTTCGTGTGCGAGACTCCCTTCGGCCGATTTCTTACATTATTTTTCATTGCCACTCTCGCGTGTAGCGCGATTTTAATTCGATATCCTTCTCTTAATACGTTTATCGAGGAATAAATGTATCCAATACAAAAAAAATACAATTCAAAACAGCCTCCTTAGCCGATATGCAAATGTTTCGCGTCGATTCTCGATTCTCTACAATCTATAATGTTTCCATTCTCTTGTATTACCTGTGGGCTAATATTTCGTTTTAATCACGTGACTTATCATTGATATGATATCATTTCAATACATTTGTTAGTTTTCTTATAACGTTAACGCACAGACATATAAAGAGAAGCAGACTAAACACAACCCATGCAAATGCGTGGCAATCACACTACATACAAACATTACTCACACAGACACAAAACACAGTGCCGAATTCAGCAATAAAAGATTGCACTTTAAATTAATATTTTGTACCTCGAAATACACGTGTATGAGCCTATGCTGCATGCCGAAAAAGCCCATTAATATGTCTGATAATAATAATGTCCGGTGGACTACTAGTGCTCCACAAACTAAGAAATATGTTTCGGAGCGTCCTAATTTCGGTGGATCGGTTTGTACCAAATTTGGTCATCTGTTAGGACTTTTTCTTTGCTACTTAGATGGCAGACAAGCACACGGCCCATTTGATTGAAAGTGGTTACCGTTAAACTGGAGCTCTGTTTAGCTGTATGTTCTTCTTTTGGGTTATTTAAGTGAGAAATAATAAAATAAAAACCAAAAACTTTTAATGAGTGTTTATTTATTTTTAAGAATTACAATTCTTTTGAAATAATTTCGTTCCGATGTTTGATTGGTTTTAGCATAATGATTACATCTTATATCTATATACTAGCTGACCCACGCAACCTCGTTTGCGTCTCCTATTGCCCGTAGCGTGATAATTTTCCCCCGTGTTTTAATCATTTTTCATTGGTGCTCCGCTCCTATTGTTCGTAGCATGATGATATATAGCCTATAGCCTTCCTCAATAAATGTACTATCCAACATTGAAAGACTTTTTAAAATGGGATCAGCAGTTCCTGAGATTAGCGCGTTCAAACAAACAAACAAACTCTTCCGCTTTATGGTATAGATAATGTCACAATTGTTTTCAATAAAATGTGAACATGTTGGGCATCATGCTCTACATCAGCAAATTCGCAGCGGAATAAATCAAAATTACAATCATCTATATATTTAAAAGAGTAAGGTGACTGACTGACTGACATACCCAGAGATCAACGCACAGCCCAAACCGCTGAAGCTAGAAAGTAATTTTTGAAATTCCACCCCTAAGGCAGTAATCAAGGGATGAAAGTCTGCGTAACCGAAGCCGCGTGTAAAAGCTAGTCGTTTATAAAATTGCAAATAAATTGGGAACATGACTTATTTTTCATATTTAGTTTTAAAAAGTTTTCGCACTTTCTAATAATTTTTATCACTGCGACTGAAGGGTATGTGAGACCACTTCAATCTTTCGTACTAATCAGAGATAGCAAAAAGTCATCTTTGTCCCCAATCACTAATTGCTGACAAATAAAACATTTTAATTTTTTCTGAGATACGCCGACTTACGAATCCAGCTATGTAGGTACTGACGTGGTCAGTGTATTCATCGAGGGGCAAAGTTAAAATATTTTAAATAAACGAATAAATTTGTTCATTCATTCAATGGCACAATATATTTCAGTCAGTGGTTCATTGGAGCCAGCGCTATCTAGTTTCTTTCATAACTCGGCGTATTATTGTTTATTGTCCCAATATATTTAGTAGAACTTACATTTTTTTTTTTTTTTTTTTTTTTTTTTTTTTTTTTTTTTTTTTTTTTTTTTTTTTAAAGACAACTCCCGCACTAGGAATAAATCCTGTGTCGCGGGGGACTTTACAAACATACATGAAACGGACACAAAGAACACCCAGACTCAGAACAACAATTTGTGGATCACACAAAGCGTTGTCCTACGTGAGATTTGAACCCACGACACTTGGCGAAGTAGGAAACGGCGTGGTGACCGTTAAACCACTAGGCCAAACGTGCAGTCAACATTACATAACATTGAGTGTTAAACTATCAGCTAAAATTCCTTTTTCACGAAGTTGTAATTCGGTTGCGATCAAATCTTTTTTATATGCTATTTGAAATTGTACGACATTAGGGTTATCTAAAAACCCTCCCCTAGAGCGCATTTTTCCAAGAAACATTTCTAGGTGATCTTGACTAATTTTATATGTACATAAGAATTTTAAACCACCACTGTTATACAAACCTTTAATACGCTCATTACATTATTTAAACATATAGTAAAACCAACAAAACCTGCTTTACGGGCAGAATTTACTATCTTACTTCCGTTAAAAAATTTCAAATTTAAAAATGTATTAAAATAATAAATAATAAATTTATTATTTATTCAAAAATTATAAGGTTGCCATTTTTTACTACAAGTATTTTAAAATCCCTCAAACAGTTTTCAAAATTGTGCGGTGGCCTCTTCTGGATAATAAAAGCGATTCAAAATGTGCTGAACATATCACATTGCTCCATTAACACTGCCAGTCCTTTTTAGTAAGATTTTTAATCCAAAGGTTTTTCAAGTCTTCATTGTTGGGGAATCTGTAAAAGAGGTTTATTGAGTGTTAACATACGTTTTTATCTGCTTCACCGACGACGCTACACAATCAATATCAAAATATCAATACACCTAAAAATAAATTTTGAGTTCGACCCTGTTAATTGCCCTAGTACTTAAAATGTCAAACTACGTCTTCAAGAAACATTTTCAATAAAATTTTATGTATATCACTTAGTAATCTAGTCACAACAGCTTTTTTTCTAAAGAACCTAACGTATCTTCTAATGTCAAGGGAAAAAAAGGCATGGCTTACTAAGTTAAATACAAAAAATAGGCAAGCAATAATAAAATGATATTTACATACCGGTGGAAGGTTATTTCTGGAGATTTTTTGTAAGATGCGTTGGCACACTTCGGGGCACAACACTTCACCATTACATTTTAGTTCTTTAAGCAGCTTGTAGTAACAAAATAAATAAAAACACCACAGCACAAACGTCAGCACGCCGCTTTGTAGCTTATTTTGACAAGCTACGTGCCGCAAGACGGCACGACCTCCGATGTGTCTATGTGTGAGTTATTGTAGCCATATAGGAAAAAGAGGGGTAAAGATATACAATATTAGGTTAGAGTGAAAGTGACAACGATATTTTTTTACATGGTTAATGTGTGCGTATAATTATGTTCAGTCTGCTTCTCTTTATACGTCTGTGCGTTAACGATTGTAGGAAGTCAACATGGGTAGGGGGGGGGGGGTCAGTAGTTCCTGTATTCAACCAAACCTATAAACTCTTTAGCTTTACAATATTAGTGTAGATTAAAATAAGTAATTTTTTCATCCCCACATCTTGGAAAGAGTATTTTTACCTTTCGATATCTGAGTGCAAAAGCCGTTTTCATCCGCTAGACGAATTAAGAACATCGTGTGCACTAAGTTTGTGAATTCAAAACATCATTAAACCTATTTACTTCTACCTCCATGTCGTGGCGGTATGTCAATACCATTTATCATATTTTTCTTTTATTTGTTAAAAACTCAGACTCGGAACCTTCTTGGTGTACTTTTTTTTTTGATTTGATTAGATAGCGCCATTCTTAACCGACTTCCAAAAAGGAGGAGGTTCTATGTTCCATTGTATGTATTTTTTTTTTATGTATGTTCACCGATTACTCCGTCGGTTGTGGACCGATTTTTAATTTTTTTTTTGTATTCGAAAGGGTATGCTTCCGAGGTGGTCCCATTGCCAGCATATTAGGATCTGATGATGGGATACCAGGGAAATCGAGGGAAACCCTCATTTTTTATATGTTTTTCGTATATTTTCTGAAGTTACACCGGTATTTGCGTCTGGTAGTCATCATTTTATGATGATGAGCTGATGATGTAAGGTACAACTCCTTAACGGTTAGGAGTTGGAGGATAAATCTTTAAATATCATATGTACATATGTTACCTTTAGTTGTATTCTTTGAAATTATTTAGGTAAGCTAATGATGGAAGGTGGAAGGTACAACTCCTCAACGGTTAGGAGTTGGAGGATAATTCTTTCAATTTCATACGTATCTAAAGACCTTCAGTCGTATACTTTCAAGTTATTTAGGTGAGCTGATGATAAAAGGTTAAATTCTTCAACAGTTAGGGATTAGAGGATGATTTTAATATTACACGTACGTATAGACCTTAATTTGTATTCTTGATAATGGAATTTGATAAAATAGTTCAATTTACTACTTACCTACGATTGTTTGCACTAAAAACTGAAAAATAAAAACTTTTTATAAAAAAAAAAACCGACTTCCAAAAAACATCCTACGAAAACTCTCTGCCAAAAAACACTTAAAAGAGTAAAATAAACTGGTTCTTCATAAATTGCCTATACCTAATTCTTTATTCATTTAAATAGTAGCATTATTATGTGTGCTAGGTACCTAGAATCTGTTTGAAGTCGGTGCCAAGTGACTATCGCTTAGACTTTTGTAATTGTTCGTTTGTATTCTTTTTGGCTTAGCACCGACTTCAAACAGATTTTAGGTACCTAAGAAGTCGGTTTTTTTTTATCTTTTCACATTTAGACATTTCCTCGCTGAGGTTTACTGAGGTGGGATGAAAAGTTACATGTTGCACTCGAGTGCAAAGATTTTTCACCTCGTGCTCGTTTGATTCCCTCGCTAACGCTCAGGATTTTTGAATCACGAGCGCATGCACTTGTGACTATTGTGTTCCAGGCGTGGTCACATTTCATCAGGTTAAAATAAAAAATATGTCATACTCACCAATTTGAAATATCCCCACGTAATCAAGCTACGCCTGAGTGGTAAGCAAAAACAACATCTCTTAAATACTGGCACTTCAGTACGCATCTTGAAATATGTTCCTTAACCTTGTAACTTTAATATACCTCTACAAATTAGTAATAAGGGAACAAATTAAAAAAACACTAATTAATTTGATCCAAGATGCAGCCGGTTTTCAATAAGAATTGTGCTTTTAAATCTTATATTTGTAACACGACAATCATTGAAGAAACTTGCGTTTATACTAGCAACTCAAACATTTTTACAATCATTAGTGATTACACTGAGCGGAAACAGTCAGATCACTGGACTGTTTACATTGATAGTGTTATATCTAGTAACCCTGTAGGTTAAATAGTCCGGGATCCCCGGAACTAATTTTACAAGTTATTACTATCAAGCAATTTTTTTGTGAGGGACTTCATTTTAAGAGGGGGCCCACCTTTAACCTTACAAAAAATTTATATTATTTTAGCTGACAGGGGTAGCAGAAAAAAAACCATTGAGCGTAGGACCGGGATAACGTACCACGCAATTTGTAGGACAATGTTGCTGTTAAATTATACAAATATTAACAACTAAACAACTGTTAAAAATCAGCTAGTTACTATAATTTTTGATGACCTCGTTATCTATATGTTGGATGGATCAAACCATACATTTTGTAGGACATCTATTTTTTTCCAATAAGTAATAACGTTAATTAATAAAGTAAATAAAAATAAAAAGAGCCTTTATTCAGACAAAATACTTAAATTTTACATGCACAGTTATTATTTCCTTTGATTAATTATTATTTAATATGTTTAAAACAATAGTATTAATGTCAATTTAATTACAATATTTTTACTTCATAAATGTATTTTTGGATTGGTTATAATTATTGTCGTTTTTGTCTGTTTGTCTATTATAGACATAGGCCTCCTCCAAATGCCTCCATAGACTCCTGTTTCTAGCTGTTCTAGTCCATGTGCTGCCCGCAACTGCTTTAATGTCATCCACCCATCTCCTAAATGGTCTACCTCGGTTTCTTTTTCTGTCTCTCGGATACCAGTACATTATAGTTTTACACCATTTCTCTCGTCCTCTTATGGTATGCCCCGCCCACTTCCATTTAAGTTTCCTTAATAACGTTAATTAATATATAGATAATTTAACAGACATATTGTCCTACAAATTGCGTGGTAGGTACGTTCAAAAGTTTTTTGTCCCTGCACAATAGAAAATTTTTATAAAGTGAAAAGTGGGCCCCTCATCAAAATGAATTCACTCACGAAAAAATTGCTTGATAGGAATAACTTGTAAAATTTGTACCGGGGATCCCGGACTAATACAGTTAATAATAAAACAGTAGCTTTTATCATTAGCACGTCATAAGTTCATAACTCAGTACAACGCATGTTGGAAAGCAAGTGAAGAAGAAATAACATACTCCAGACATCTTAGTCAAAATTAGTTATGTACCTCGTGATGAGATACCTAGCTGTAAGCTCGTATTGACTTGTATCTTGATATTCTAAAAGTTGTCTCAAAACCCTCAATATGGAAGGTATGGTAATAAAATGTAAGGTCAAAGGTCGCAAAAAATGACCCTTTGCACATTTGTTTGCAAGTATCACGTTTTCTATGTTTTTTTCGTCAATATCAATATTGTAGAGGATTAAATTCCCTACAACTTTAGTTTTAAAAGAGAATGGCAGATCTTGTACAGCTAGCAATGTGTAATGGATGGTTATGAGTTATGCCGCTTATTAAGTAAATTATACTAATTCTTTTCATGTATTAATAATATATCTAGAACAGTGCTAAAATAATTTTATTTCTGCTTCAAAAGTTGTTACAATTGCATTAACAAAACGCATTCCCATGTTTTCTAAACATGCCATTGGACATCCGGTATCCTCACTCACTCGGTGGAACATAGCGCAAGCGCTGTTTACACCGGTTTTCTGTGAGGCCGCGGTATCACTCCGGTCGAAAATATTTTGGTGTCGGTGTCTGGTGAATGTCAACTTGGCAGACAGTTACAACATAATTTAATAGCCGATTAACAGGTATTTTGACAGGAGTCAGGGCAGTGACCATTTTATTTTTATGTCGTTTCGTTATAGGTTGATATATATAAAAATAACACTTGCCTAGAATATGCGTAACAGTTTCTTATTTAGGTTGGAAATACCCTAAGATACTACTCACCGGACGACCGGCGGGATGGCTATTTCTTACTCGAAACGACTAAAGGCACCGTGTCGACTACCACCTGCGGGGAACAAAATTCACCCTAGAAAGGAAATCCCAGGTATCTCAACGGAGTAACAGTCCACTGTTTTTTTTTTTTTAAAAGACAACTCCCGCATTTGGAATATACATCCTGTGTCGCGGGGGACTTTTACAAACACACATGAAACGGACACAAAGAACACCCAGTCTCAGAACAACAATTTGTGGATCACACAAAGTGCTGTCCCATGTGGGATTTGTACAGACAACACGTGGCGCAGCAGGAAGCGGCGTGGCGACCGCTTAAACCACTAGGCCAACCGTGCAGTCCAATTCTAGGAAACAACAAATTCTTTACATTCCTAGTGTGGTACATAATGCGCCCCTGACGGCTACGTGGGTTCACGCCGGCAGCCCCCTACGCTCAGCGTACCCGTGGCTAGAACAAATTTGGTTCAGTATGCCCCTATATCACGCGCCATAAAGCTTATAAATATAATTTCGAAACATGTGGATATTTATAGCTGTAACCTGCTGAGCTTCAAAGAAGTTGCCCAAAGGTATATTACGTCAAATGATACTTTGTTATAAAATAATTGTAACTACTTTTTCCTTATAGTGTCGTATTGGGATAACAATTCTGTAAAGATACTGTAACTGTTTTTTTAAATAAATAAATAAAATAAAAAATAATTGAATTCCTGTTAGAATAAATTTAAATTTCGAGCCTCCTATAATATGACAATACGTCTCTCTCTGTCTTATGTATAGTTTTCTTCACCGTCACTTTTCCTACGATTTTCTTTTGCGACATGCCATTACTGTTTTGTGTAACTTTACTTACCTAACACAATTTCCATCAATAATACCCGTTTTATTTATCAATTCCCTACCCAATCTTAGCTATTAAGAGAGAAGCGAGCGAAGAAGAAAATGTTTTGTTACAAAGATAAATTAAATATGATTTAATATTGAGCAATTGTAAAATTCAACACCAACTCACAGTCTCACACTCCACTTCTTTCCATGGTAATGCGGACACTTCTAACACAGATGATTACAGCAAAAATTTACACTTAATATTCAAAATCTCTTGCCGAGTAACGAACCTTTTGACATTTATTTATTTAAACTTTATGCACTTTTATACATCGGCGGACTTAATGCCCAAGGCATTCTCTTCCAGTAAACCTTAGGGTGGTTTAGAAATTTTGTAAGGTAGGTTGTGCACAGAGGTTGGAATATAAAATTAACTACAAAGACTACATGTAAAAATACAAAAAAAAACATTACATACGTAATCATACATAGAATACATGTCATAGTCATACATATACACATACACATACTTACATGTACACAAATATACATACACAGACACACATATACTTACGATATATTCGTACACTAGCTATCGATTAGTATTTTCTGCCATTTTGTTGAGAAGGAGCTCATGTACCTTCTTTTTAAAAGTAAAACGGTTTGTGGACATCCTGATTTCGGGTGGGAGTGCATTCCAGAGCAGTACCGCTTGGACAAAGAACGAAGAGTTCACGAAGTCGGTGTTGTGGGAGGGGCATAAGAGAAGCAGATTATTTTCTGCATCATTATTATCTGATTCATTAAAATCGCTTCAGTGGTTATGTTGTGCTAGGGTAGAACGTATTAATATAGGTACATGGACTGTCAAAACTCTATAGTATTCATAAAGTTTATTATTATTCTCTTTATTAAAATCATTATTACATTTTTTTTAATATACTTAAAAAACTAATAAATTGAAAAATATAAAAAACTAGCTGACCCGGCGAACTTTGTACCGTCATATTACATATCTTTAAAATTTACTTTTCCCGTTATCTTTAAATTTTTCTTGTACACAAACCAACAATTGTCCCAACAATATGGAATTCATCAAAAAAGAATTATTTAATTTGGTGCAGCCGATCGGTAGTTATGCGCGTACATACATTTCGGCTATTCATTTTTATATAGTCATTGATATATTATGCACTAGATTAGCAATTACGAACCAAAAACGCATAGGCCGAAATTAAGAACTTATTCTTAATCAAGCCAAACTTCAGTTTAGTGTACAATGTCGCGCCAACCGAAGTTGACGTAGTGACACGTGACATAAAATGGGCAAATACGTAGTGAAAGAATGCGATGCAAGTCCAAAAAACTATAACAAATCAATCAGAAATACTTTTCACATGTACATAGTCTTCATGTATTAAAATTAAGGCAAATAACGCTATAATGAAAATTAAAAATAATAATTGCAATTTAAATACAGTGTTGCCATTCACACATCTTTTTTTGTTCCCAAATTAGTGGGAAAATATGTAGATAATTAAATAGTTTTAATTTATTCATGAGAATAAAGGTATTTACATCCTACTAATATTATAAACGCGAAAGTTTGTAAGTATGGATGGATGGATGGATGTTTGTTACTCTCTACTAACTTTTAAACTTTCGCGTTTCATGATATAATAATTATTATTTTTGCAACCTGTAACATCGTTTTTTTTAGTATTCAATGTTTAACAAATTTTGTTTCAGCGCCCTCTCGTTCATTGTAGTTAGAACTACAATTGGATGATGTGCACGATCGAAGTATCGGGCTGTTGGTACACCTAGGTGGCACTGGGGGGCGTATTTTATGAAGGATATTTAGTTGACATTATGACGCTTAGAAATAATGAGACATTATCATATGTGTATCATACGATTCTCATTACTTCTTAAATTTGATCTCAAATAAGCAAGGAGTATGGAAGTTGTACGTCCTGTTCTCACATCCCGAAATGTAGTAGGGGAATCATCTAGATTGTTCGATCAAATGTCTATATAGCAGGCTGCATTGCATATTTCTTTTTATTTCTTAAACCTTCTCTCGTTAACTCTGAGGAAGCTTTGCTTACAGTGTACATTAATATTCTTGTTGGTAGTGTTTGTGAGTGTTCAAGTCCCACTGTCTGTGGTAAGTTAACCTCAAAAAGGTTTTTCCTTATTATCTTAATGTATGTAGAATATGTTCTCAGGCTATTTAATTTTGTTTATAGGGTCGTTAGATTACCGCAGAAAGAATCCTACATCTTGCCTGTCTTGTGGTTCAAGATTTGTGCTGAGTACGGTTGACGATTGGCAGCTCACGGCTCACTCCTCAAGACCTATCTGCCCTACCTTGAGGGAAGTTCATATTATATATATAGAAATTAATTATTACGTTTTTACCTAGCACCCACAAGTTGGATCACTGGTGGACGTCTCTGTAAGCTACCTTGAGCTGGAGAGAGTCTACGGCTGACTACTGTGAGTCAGAGAGGTGACCAGAGGGTGGCTATCCTGTGCAGACCAGTCTACAGGCTTAAAGAGTGAAAGAAAAGACTGTATAATTTTATTTTTATTTTTAAGACTACCTCTTAAGTTTTTTTTGTCAATATATTAAATTAATTAAATTACTTTAAATTCATATGTAAAGATAGCAGGAATTGGAATAAAAGTTTATTTAAATTGTAAGTTGTCTTTTTGAAGTCTTCCTTGGACCCTCCGCACCCTCACCTTAAAATTTTATCTAAATTCTTACGGCGCCCTGAGGTATCATCTTCTACCCTGAGTCGAAGCCGGTGAGTTTCCACCTGACAAGTTCAGGGGTTACAAATTGGCGCCCAACGTGGGGCTAACCTTTCGAACCTTGAGGGTGTGCTGAGTGTAGTTCCCGGGAGGACTTTGGATGAGACGCTTACTATCCGTCCGAGACTACCCAGGACGTTAATTGGTTTTGTGAAGTGCAGTTCACATGTAATAATTATCTCATTGCATTTTTCAGCACTTTATTACCATCTCTGCGGTGTGGAAAAGCATTGAGCAAAATTCAAAATTAAATCAAAATTTTAACTGCACAAATTTTGGTAAGTCTTTTTGAATTTATTTTGGCAAGAACATTTTTTTCTTTTTTTTCTTTTTTTTCTTTTCCTGTTGTTTCACAGTTCATGTGTGTGTTCCCTAAGGGATCAGCACATACATATAACTTGTATTTTGTTCAGGTTTTCCTTGAATAACTTTATTTTTACTTTTTATATTCCTACCTACTTACAACTTAAGTAAATAAATGTGAGATTAACTTTATTTATTTCTATAAGTGGGTTTGCATAATATAATTAAAGGGATATAGTGTTTCCCTTTAACTTGTTTGTAATTTTAACATAATAATTTAACCTTTTAGTGTATTTAAATTGTGTATTTAATAGTGTAATTTAAATTTCAATCTAGGACACTTTGCATAAATAAAAGTAGGGTATACTTTTATCTATAGTAAAGAAAACTTGAATTTTTTGTTCATTGAATGTGGATTGTTAGCAACTACTTTATAGTTGTGGAAACATGAAGCAAACATAATTAATGTATTAGAAGTAAATTTATAATTAACTTAGAGTTTGAAAGGGGATTAAAAGAAAAAAAAAAGTTTTCTTTTGTTACCCCACAAATTAGGAAAAACTGCTTAGAATAATTGTAAACTTGAAATTAAAAGTAACATTTGAGAATAATTTTTTGTTTTGTGTTAATATAATAACACATTATTTTTATACAATTCAGCTAGATCTTATTGTAAGACTGAATCTTTTAATTTTTTCACTAAGAAGAACTTAGTGCTTTGTTTTTACTTTGGTAACTTGTCATTAATTTTAATTTTGAATTTTAAAACATTGTGTTAAGAAAGTAACACATTATTTTTATAACATTCAGCCTAATCGTTTTGTAGGACTGAATCTTTTACTTTCTCACTAAGAAGAACTTAGTGCTTTATATATAAATTTTTTAATTGTCAACAAATTTATTTTTGAATTTTAACATCATGGCCCAGCTGATTAAATGTATAAATTATCTAAAGAAGGATGAACTTATTAACGAGTTGTCTGCCATGGGTGTTTCAGCGAATCCCGATGACACGGTGGTCAGTTTGAGGAGTGAGCTGCGCACTGCGTTGCGCCTTATACGGCGTGGCAGCATTAAAGCCAGCACTGTCGTCCCTGCTTCTGCTGCTTCTGAGCTGTCTTTCTGCGATCCGAAGGTCATGGAACTGGAAGGAGTCCTTTCTTCAGGTGATTTCGTTTCTAATAAGACTAGTCGCCTAAGAGTTTCCTTGAGGGCTAATTATCTTCTCGCTAGGTTAGCAAGATGTGGTAATGACTGAACTATAATATCATGTTTTACAAATGTATTTCAGATATAATTTATTAACTTTTTTTTGTAAATGGTTTTATGTGCTGAAGTCTATTGTGTGTGGTATAGTGAACCACATCATAACGTAGTAATCTTTTATCTATGCAAGTATATTCCATTCCACTCCTTGCATAAGACCTAAATCAACATCAGGATGTAGTTGGGGAGGCAGTACATATGTTATCGCCTCGTTTCTACAAGTACTAACAGAGGACTTATTATGTCAGCTGTTACGAACGAGAACAGGTGCACTGGACGGTGTCTATAACGTATTGTTCCTTCATTTAGGTATAAGGTGTTGATTAGGTATAGGATATAGGCAGTGCATAAGATGTCGCCTCGTTTTGCAAGTACTAACTGAGGACTATTTATGTCCACTGTTACGAACGCATTCAGGTGCTCCGGATGGAGTTTGCAATGTACTGTCTATATTTATAAAAAGGTTGTATGTGTTTGATGAAGTAATAAGTAGTTCCATTTTAACATTCAATAGCTTTAGCAATACATCAAAGAGTAGTTTCATTAGGAGTTAAGTTTTTCTTTCTTATACTACCTATATTTTAGTTTAAATTTTCTTCTTATAAACTCTGTGTGTCCTAACATTTGAGGGCATCACAGCTTTTTCTTAGTTTGTTGTTGTTTTGGTTATTCCCTTCGTCCTCTACTCAGGGAACACTGTGGGGAGGGGGTGGTGTAACATCGTTTTTTTTAGTATTCAATGTTTAACAAATTTTGTTTCAGCGCCCTCTCGTTCATTGTAGTTAGAACTACAATTGGATGATGTGCACGATCGAAGTATCGGGCTGTTGGTACACCTAGGTGGCACTAGGGGGCGTATTTTATGAAGGATATTTAGTTGACATTATGACGCTTAGAAATAATGAGACATTATCATATGTGTATCATACGATTCTCATTACTTCTTAAATTTGATCTCAAATAAGCAAGGAGTATGGAAGTTGTACGTCCTGTTCTCACATCCCGAAATGTAGTAGGGGAATCATCTAGATTGTTCGATCAAATGTCTATATAGCAGGCTGCATTGCATATTTCTTTTTATTTCTTAAACCTTCTCTCGTTAACTCTGAGGAAGCTTTGCTTACAGTGTACATTAATATTCTTGTTGGTAGTGTTTGTGAGTGTTCAAGTCCCACTGTCTGTGGTAAGTTAACCTCAAAAAGGTTTTTCCTTATTATCTTAATGTATGTAGAATATGTTCTCAGGCTATTTAATTTTGTTTATAGGGTCGTTAGATTACCGCAGAAAGAATCCTACATCTTGCCTGTCTTGTGGTTCAAGATTTGTGCTGAGTACGGTTGACGATTGGCAGCTCACGGCTCACTCCTCAAGACCTATCTGCCCTACCTTGAGGGAAGTTCATATTATATATATGGAAATTAATTATTACGTTTTTACCTAGCACCCACAAGTTGGATCACTGGTGGACGTCTCTGTAAGCTACCTTGAGCTGGAGAGAGTCTACGGCTGACTACTGTGAGTCAGAGAGGTGACCAGAGGGTGGCTATCCTGTGCAGACCAGTCTACAGGCTTAAAGAGTGAAAGAAAAGACTGTATAATTTTATTTTTATTTTTAAGACTACCTCTTAAGTTTTTTTTGTCAATATATTAAATTAATTAAATTACTTTAAATTCATATGTAAAGATAGCAGGAATTGGAATAAAAGTTTATTTAAATTGTAAGTTGTCTTTTTGAAGTCTTCCTTGGACCCTCCGCACCCTCACCTTAAAATTTTATCTAAATTCCTACGGCGCCCTGAGGTATCATCTTCTACCCTGAGTCGAAGCCGGTGAGTTTCCACCTGACAAGTTCAGGGGTTACAAACCGACATTTACTCGGGCGGAGCCGCTGGCAAAAACTAGTATTATATATTGATATTAACATGATAAGAACTAACGTTGGATTACTTAGCCATCACAGTCATATTTTTACAAAACACACAAAACAAAATAATTGTAGCCGTGAAATTTCGTGAACGTATGAATTAATACCTACGTATGCGAAATTTCATTGCTTTATAGGTTGAAGCTGTACATTTATAATTTACTAGCTGTTGCCCGCGGCTCCGCCCGCGTTTATGTCGGCTATCGCTGCTAATAGTAGCCTATGTGTGTCACGCGTCATCGGCGCTCGCCTCCCACCGCTGAGCCGCTGTCCCTACCACCGCAGGGACACATAAAAGGACGAGCACACTACAGCTCGACCTCTTTCGCCCGGCGTCTACCACGCCGGACGGCTGCGCTGCCCTCTACGGGGGGTCGGCCTCTAAAGCCGACCCCAGCACTGCACTCTTTCGCCCGGCGTCTACCACGCCGGACGGCTGCGCTGCCCTCTACGGGGGGTCGGCCTCTAAAGCCGCCCCCAGCACTGCACTCTTTCGCCCGGCGTCTACCACGCCGGACGGCTGCGCTGCCCTCTACGGGGGGTCGGCCTCTAAAGCCGACCCCAGCTCTGCACTCTTTCGCCCGGCGTCTACCACGCCTGGTGGCTGGGCCGCCCGGCCTACGCCGGAGCCCCAGCACTGCACCTCTTTCGGCCGGCGTCTACCACGCCAGTCGCCTGCGACGCCTCTACGGGGATCGGCCTCTAAAGCCGACCCAGGACTACACCTCTTCCTTTTCTCATCGCTGCGAACCTACAGTTAAGTGCTTCTTGTCTGGAGGCACTGACTGGTCGAATCTCTCAAACCCACACCCTGACTGTACATCTATCTGTTTGTGTTATACTCATTAATAAATTCTTTAAATTGTTGTTGTGAAGCGTCTAATTTCATCATCATCAGAACCTCGTGGCTTCACCACAACCTTCTAGGCTCCTAAAGCCACTACGTGACACATGGCGCCCAACGTGGGGCATCCGACATCATGTCTTCTGAAAGACACTCAAGGCCCTACCCCTTGATAGTTACTACTTGTAACCTTTATGATGTTGTGACATCATGTCTTCTGAAAGACTCAAGGCCCTACCCCTTGATATATTACTACTTGTACCTCTTATGATGTTGCGTCATCATGTCTTCTAAAAGACCTTCAAGGTTCTAACCCTTGAATTCTTGGTACTTTTAATACTCTTTGGAGCGGTTAGTGACTCCTAAAACTTAAGCCTTAGTACTAAAACTTATCATTGATGAGGGATTTATTTATTTATAACAGAGCGGTCGGTAACTCTTTAAACAAGCCTTAAAGCCAAACTTATTATTATTTTTGGGGATTTATTTATTTATAACAGAGCGGTCGGTAACTCTTTAAACAAGCCTTAAAGCCAAACTTATTATTATTATTGAGGATTTATTTATTTATAACAGAGCGGTCGGATACTCTCTAAACAAGCCTTAAAGCCACATATATATATATATATTTAATTTACTATAAACAGTAATTTTGTTCCCTTATTCTCCTAAACAGTCGTTTCAATTTCATTGAAAATGACCACATAAACTTATCTAAATACCCTAATCGACACACCGCTGTATACACCCTAAACTATACTCGGTGAAACGATACATCTAAACTACAATTACCTACTTATATCTACTAAAAACTACTTATATCTACTAAAAACTACCAAAAACTACTAAACAACTTTTTCTACTTGATAATTCGCGACCAGAGAATCTATCATCAATTTAAATACTAAAATCATTCATTTCTCTAAACTACTAAATCTAATACTACAATGTATATTGAAATTTAAGTCGTCACTGTGGTCGCATCTATATTGCTACGGATTTTGATCCCAATATAGTTGATGAACCACGAGATGTATGTATACACCAAGACTTTAGACTATCAACCTTCTATCTTTGAGAAGGTACTTAAGCAGCTCGTTAATTTTATTTTCTCAGTGACGAACACAAATATTTTATAAAAATTGGCCCCTAAATAAGTCAAATCTAATATCGTTTCTAAAAGGTCTCGTTTGATTGGCAAATATTAGCCAATGTTAGTTAAAACAATTAATAAACAGTGATTTTGTTTACTCATTCCATAACTAACATTTTTTACAGATGGGTTTCTGTTTTATTTATCTCTAATATTTACTTCCTGCGTCGTGAATCAACTTATGTGTTCTTAAATAATAATTCATTCTTGCTTACTACAAAACAATAAAAACAAAATAAATATCGCATAAAAAATCTAACTATAATCTACAAAAAACTTTTAACCTATGGCTTGGTAGTTAAAAAGTCGAGTCAAACCTGACTTACAGGTTCGATTCTCGGTTGTTGTTGTCGATCTGGTACTTTATTTTTCTCTTTCGCACATATGTCTTAGCTAGCATATCTACTTATAACTACAATTTTCTACTACTGCATCTACCTAAACAGTTAAACAAGTTTGCAACTATTATACTAAATTCTTTAAACATTTTTAACCGAGCATCGGAATGTATGACTCACCTTGTTTACGTTCTCGCTTGAACTTTTTATTTGAAATTTTATTTCAACCCTTTAAACTTTTAACTTCACTATATTTTTGCTATTGAACTAAGCTGAGATGACCTTAGCCTGTTAGTTTGTCTTCTCCCTCTTATCTCTTTAAACTTTTTTTTGTCTCTAAAAAAATTCTGATCCTGCTTTAATCTTGTTCCCAGGGTACCAGCGAGGAGCTGCCGACAGTGGCGACCCCGAGGTCAGCGAATTTCCCCTAGGAAAAATTCTCGCCTAATGAGGGGGGTGTCACGCGTCATCGGCGCTCGCCTCCCACCGCTGAGCCGCTGTCCCTACCACCGCAGGGACACATAAAAGGACGAGCACACTACAGCTCGACCTCTTTCGCCCGGCGTCTACCACGCCGGACGGCTGCGCTGCCCTCTACGGGGGGTCGGCCTCTAAAGCCGACCCCAGCACTGCACTCTTTCGCCCGGCGTCTACCACGCCGGACGGCTGCGCTGCCCTCTACGGGGGGTCGGCCTCTAAAGCCGCCCCCAGCACTGCACTCTTTCGCCCGGCGTCTACCACGCCGGACGGCTGCGCTGCCCTCTACGGGGGGTCGGCCTCTAAAGCCGACCCCAGCTCTGCACTCTTTCGCCCGGCGTCTACCACGCCTGGTGGCTGGGCCGCCCGGCCTACGCCGGAGCCCCAGCACTGCACCTCTTTCGGCCGGCGTCTACCACGCCAGTCGCCTGCGACGCCTCTACGGGGATCGGCCTCTAAAGCCGACCCAGGACTACACCTCTTCCTTTTCTCATCGCTGCGAACCTACAGTTAAGTGCTTCTTGTCTGGAGGCACTGACTGGTCGAATCTCTCAAACCCACACCCTGACTGTACATCTATCTGTTTGTGTTATACTCATTAATAAATTCTTTAAATTGTTGTTGTGAAGCGTCTAATTTCATCATCATCAGAACCTCGTGGCTTCACCACAACCTTCTAGGCTCCTAAAGCCACTACGTGACATGTGTTATTCTGATGTATAAGCTATATTACTGTAAAGTTTCATCCAAATCCGCTCAGTAGTTTTAGCGTGAAGAAGTAACAAACATTCACACTCACAAACTTTCGCCTTTATATATTAGTGTGATGTGATGTCATACTAATTTATGTTATTATTTATACATACGTAAAAATAATTTTGTATCATTAGACCTAAAAAAAAACTAAAGAGAGAACTGTGAATTATTTTGACTGCCTCGGTGGCGCAATGGTAGCGTATGCGACTGCTGAGTTTGCGGTCTCGGATTTGATTCCCGGGTTGGACCTAATGTTTGTTTCGGATTTTGAGCGTTTTCTATGTATAACATGTCTGTATTTAGAAAAAAAGTATTCTATCAGTCAATCTAGCTATCATAATACAAGCTCTGCTTAGTTTGAAGTTAGATGGCGTTGTGTGTGAAATGTCCGAAATATTTATTATCATTTTATTGTTTACGAAGCTGATGCATTACAGCGGTGTTTGTTTTTTTTATAAACTTTTTAACAAAAAGTGTTTAGCTGTTTCATTAGTCATGCGTTATGTCATCCGTTTTGTAGTTTAAAAGATCTAAGCGAACAGACAGCGAAAGCGATTTCATTTTATACTACGTAAAATAGCAAATTTGAACAATACATATGTGAATATTCACGTTACATTAATAACATAACACTTCAGACATATTAACCGAGTTTGATAGCACTGTTATTATTATAGATCTTAGTTAAACACATATATACATTACTATGAATGAACATCGTGTTTTAATACTTGTTTGCAATAATAATATTCGTTCAATTATAAGTACACAACTTAAAATATTTTTTTTAAAAACTCGCTTTTATGGGTAAATTTTCATAGAGTATTCAACACCGGTCCGCCGTTGTGATGTTTATGCTTTGTCTTTGTCTAATCATAGCGACATCGTTGTTCTTGTAACGCGTGTGAGCGAGACATGCGTTTGTTGACTTTCATTTGTCTAATGGTTTCAAAGCTACATCGTCAACGTTCAAAGCGGTTACATTTATTGAGACGTGTGGTAATGAAGTTTGCGCCTCTAGGTAGGTATATCTATTTCAATGTCTATAGTAGACCACCGACTTCGGGTACAAGGACCAAGAAACCGGGGGTTAGAGTTCCAAAGATAGGACCCTACTCACAATACGCGGCGTGTCAAGAAGGACTGCCTTCTGCATCAGACCCTTGACCTTGATACAACCTTCTAACGTGAGCCTCTTAAGGTGTTGGTCGAGTCGAATCAATCCTTGAGCTGATATAACTATCGGAACAATGATCACCGAATCAACATTCCACATATCAACATTCTCGTGAGATAAATCCAAATATTTTATTTGTTTTTTCTTTTTCAACTTTCACGAGATTCTCGTCATGAGGAACGGCGAAGTCGACAATCATTGCGCGGCGCTCCAATCGATCTATCACCAGAATATCAGGCTTATTGGCAACAATAGTCCTGTGTGTGATAACAGATCGATCCCAATATAATGTAGCACGACGATTCTCATGAATATAATTATTATCTATACTTAATATATAAAGCTGAAGAGTTTGTTTGTTTGAACGCGCTAATCTCAGGAACCACTGGTCCGATTTGAAAAAATATTTCAGTGTTGGATAGTACATTTATCGAGGAAGCCTATAAGCTATATATCATCACGCTAAAACCAATAGGAGCGGAGCACCAATGAAGAATGATACAAAAACGGGACAATTTTTTTCGCTACTGGCAATAGGAGACGTAAACGACGTTGCGTGGGTCAGCTTGTTATATTATTAAACATTTTCCCTGCTTTTTGGCTTCGTTGTATTTGGGTAAATAATCGTGTAGAGTTCCAAAATAAAACAACTGGCTTAGATAAATATATATTTTCTCATTATATTAGATTTTAAAGATTATGAGATCAAATGTGTTACACAGAAATTAATTATTCAGTCTTATTATCTCCAAGTCTTAGTAGTTTTAAAAACGAGTCAAAGTTCAAGAAACCTTATTAGAACAAATACTAAATATATAAGAATTACAGAATCCTTTTTGAGCATATCAAACTTAGAATTGACTAGTTTATGATCAATTATATTAATTAATGATACTATAAGTTTACTAAAATTCAGCATCTTCGAGATCCTGAGATATACTTGGCTTTTGCTTAAGCTATTTCTAGATTTCGATCCTCATGGTATACTCGTCTTCGGCTTCGCTGTTTTCCAATCTAGCGAACACTGATACTACCACTGGTAATCTTTCATTTTCCTTAATAATATCGAGCACAAGTGTTTTCAAGTAGGACTGGATAACTGAAATCAGAGGACTGTATTATTTTATATTCACGCTAGGATTCGACAGGTTGTAGTTGCATTGATGAAAAACAAGCGATCGCTGAAGTAGATTGTATACTGTGCCAATATTAGAGCGCAATCGGTGTAGAAATATTTGAATTATAGAAGCGTAACCAAACCAACTTAACGACGAAATTGATTTCATTAATTTATATACATTATCATGGTCAATTTATTGGAAAGAATCCCATATCAAATGCAATGTATTTTATAATAATGTTGACTAGGTATACTATACTAGTTCTTGTGTTATTAAAGCATAAGACTCGTTTGTTGCGCGTGGTCCACCCGAATAGTTCACCTAGGTAGACTAATTGAATTCAATTTTTCCCATAGTACACCTGGGTGTGCAATCGAATTTTAAGTTGATTTTTAACCGACTTCAAAAAAAGGAGGAGGTTCTCAATTCGACCGTATATAATATATATATATGTATATATATATTTTTTTATGTGTGTTCGCTGATAACTTCGTCGTTTATGAACCGATTTTGATGATTCTTTGTTTTAATGGAAAGGAGATATTCCAACGGTGGTACCATGATAAGTACACTAAGATCTGATGTGGCATCCAAGAGAAATCGAGTCAAACCGTGAAGTCGGTATTTGTTTTTGTTAAAATTTTATTATATTTTACGTAATTACATGTATGCAATAAATATAAATAAATAAATCGCATAGGGAACCTTGGTAAGACTAAGAGACCGAGGACTAAGTGAGTTAGAATAAAATTTAGTGTAAAGTTTAGGATGTCGAGACCTGTTTCTATTTCCAGAGTAGTATGGTATACCGAAGAGAAGAAAAACTTAAAATAATCCTCATCCTAACTAACCTCATAATAACACTTCTGGTCATCGTGGTATATGTACGTTAAAATCTCTTTTTTAACCGACTTCCAAAAAGGAGGAGGTTCTATGTTGCACTGTATGTATTTTTTTTTTATGTATGTTCAGCGATTACTCCGTCAATTGTGGACCAATTTTGGAAATTATTTTTGTATTCGAAAGGGTATGCTTCTGAGGTGCCACCATATCAGGATCTGATGATGGGATTCCAAGGAAATCGAGGGAAGCCCTCATTTTTAAAGGCACATACTATATTTTTCGTATATTTTCTGAAGTTACACCGGTATTTGCGTCTGGTAGTCATCATTTTATGATGATGAGCTGATGATGTAAGGTACAACTCCTTAACGGTTAGGAGTTCGAGGATAAATCTTTAAATATCATATGTATAAATGTTACCTTTAGTGGTATTCTTTCAAATTACACACATCAAAAGTGTCTAGGGATCAACATATGTGTCTAGGGATCAACATATATTTTTGCAATAACTTTTCTCCTGATTGATATTAATTAAAATTTTCTTTAAGGATTCATCAAATAAAGTGTTTTCGTTTGTCACAGTAACGATAAACCAAGTCACCTTTGCATTAATAAAGAAATTTGCCATTTTCCTAATAAAAGGATTTTTGACATTTGAACCACTAACATTAAAGTTCGAAAAAAAGACTGAAATAACAGTTTTCTGTAAAGAATTTTAAAATTTTATTAGGTAACTTAAACAATTAATAATCCGTGTTTCTACCGCGAACACTAACACAAGAACATCGGTTTGGCATACTCAAAATGAGTTCATCCAAATCACGCTGTGGAATGGCCGCCCATGTTCGTTGCAACAACAAAAAAAGGTCTTCTTGCGACTGGATACCCTCCATATTCGGCAGAGCTCTTCTCTGTAGCATATCCCATGCATGCTCAATCGGGTTCAAGTCTGGCGACTGAGCAGGCCAGGGCCAAAGCCACATCTCAATCTCAAGAAATCCGCATAAAAATGCTTGATCCCTAGACACTTTTGATGTGTGTATTTGGGTAAGCTGATGATGGAAGGTGGAAGGTACAACTCCTCAACGATTAGGAGTTGGAGGATAATTCTTTCAATTTCATACGTATCTAAAGACCTTTAGTGGTATTCTTTCAAGTTATTTAGGTGAGCTGATGATAGAAGGTTAAACTCTTCAACAGTTAGGGATTAGAGAATGATTTTAATATTACACGTACGTATAGAGCTTAATATGTATTCTTTAAGTTATTCATATGGGTCGTTTTATTGAGTAGACACCCACTTAGGAAGGAATTTTGGAATTTCTACCCCTAAGGGGGCGAAATAGGGGTTGAAAGTTTCTGTGGAATTCCGTCATTTTTTAAATTAGGAACATGAAACTTTATCTTTGGGCTACTGATTAAAAATGAGTAGAAATGTATTTAAGCGTTTCTGGATATTTTCCCTCTAAAGGGGTGAAATAGTGGTTGAAAGATTTTATAAAAGTTCGTATTTTTTTAAGTTAGAAACGTGCAACTTTATTTTTGGGCTACTGATAAAAATTAGTATTAACGAATTATGTAGCGTTTCTCGATATTCTATCCCTAAGGGGTGAAACAGGGTTTGACATTTAATACGTCTTTAAACCACTAAAGTTATTTGCAGCAGCAGAAATTTTATGAAATAGTTCAACTTACTACTTACCTAGGATTGTTTGCACTAAAAACTGAAAAATAAAAACATTTTATAAAAAAAAACGACTTCCAAAAAACATCCAACGAAAACTCCCTCCCAAAAAACACAAAAAAATTTAAAATAAACTGGCTCTTCATAAATTGCTATGCGCCAATTCTTGTCTATGCCTAATTCTTAATTCATTTAAATAGTAGTATTATAATGTACCTAAAATCTGTTTGAAGTCGGTGCCAAGCCAAAAAGAATACGAACGAACAATTACAAAAATCTAAGCGATAGTCGCTCGGCACCGAATTCAAACAGATTTTAGGTACCTAGCACACATTATAATACTACTATTTAAATGAATTAAGAAAGAAGAATTGGCACATAGCAATTTATGAACAGCCAGTTTATTTTACGTTTTTTAGTGTTTTTTGGCAGGGAGTTTTCGTTGGATGTTTTTTGGAAGTCGTTTTTTTTTTATAAAATGTTTTTATTTTTCAGTTTTTAGTGCAAACAATCGTAGGTAAGTGGTAAGTGTATTTCATAAAATTTCTGCTGCTGCAAATAACTTTAGTGGTTTAAAGACGTATTAAATGTCAACCCCTGTTTCACTCCTTAGGGATAGAATATCGAGAAACGCTACATAATTCGTTAATACTAATTTTTTCGTCGGAGTTTTCGTTGTATGTTTTTTGGCAGTTGTTTTTTTTTTTGAAGATATACATATGCCCGAAGTAGACTCATTAAGGATATATAAATAAGATGATAATGATGGTACACTGCATGACTTCGACATGGCGTATCCACTTGACACAGTTTCTTAAACCCGAAATATAGATGTACCTAAATACTTACGAAAAACAGCTAATATAGCCAAAATTATGCCGCAGTAATATCCATCTTCAGCATCACCGTTGAACTGGCTCATGGCAAATACAATACTAGTTACCAAACCCGCTACACCTAACGTCAGGATAAGAATTATAGAATGTTTGTTGTAAAACTTTAAATACTCCATTTGTTTCTGAAAAAGAATAAAAAAATAAATAAAATACATATATTATCGAGAAAAATAGTGATGATGATCTTATAATGTTTGTTTTTTTTCTGTTTCCCTTGTGAGTTGGTCTCTCAGTCCTTTTTTAAAATATGAGCCTGCCAAAGTGACTCTCTTCGAAAGATGCAATACATGAGCAGAATTCAAGAGTAGTGGCTACCATACTCATTGCGAATGCAGATAAGACAACTGCGCAGCATTCTATTGAGATGCTTCTGCATTATCAGATCTCCAGTCTCGCATTCACCAACGAAATACAACAACACGAATGCTGTCATTTTAGGTTGGTCTTTTGTTCCAGAGTATTACCGCCCCGGTCGAGCCGGCCCGTTCGTGCTGAAAGCAGCGTCGGTCCACTAATTTGTTTTGAAATTAACAATTTGGATTCGTGATCGTTCGTTAGACAAAAGAAACAATTGCATTGTGCTTGAGTACATTGGACACTATAGTGTCCTACTAATAGTTTTCGTGCCTTTGACCATCACCTCCACCACCACCTTCTCTTCTGCCGCTTGATTCAGATAGTAATAATTTGCTAACAACAATTTTATTGTTAAACTACTTATTGTATATCAAATTAAAAACAGTAAACATAAAATGTATGAACGGTAACCATGCAGCAAAAGAGATATCTTGCAAACAACCTTTGGATTGCCAAGAGTGATAGTAAAGATCCCAACGGTTTTAACGGAAATGTATGTACGTATGTATATTCTTTTTTTATTAGATTTACAGTTCAGACAATAACTAAAGGGATACTCTTTTGTTTTGTAAATTTGAGAGTATTTACTATTGAATGCATGCAATGGCCATTGGCAAGACCTAGAGCAAAATCAAGCGAAACGCTCAAGACAGAACGGGATGGCGATGCACCGTGGACGCCCTCTGCATCTAATCGTGCATGAATTTTATGTTTAGGTATTATGCGTTTGAAGAGGCAAACATTAAGTATAAGTGAGCAAGAATGAGTGTGTGTGCGAGTATTGTAGTTTATACTGACCTTAAATATTCCAGCCATGAAGTAATAGTGGAATACAGATTCCACGATGAGCGAGAACACTATAAAACTGGCCACTATAAGGCGCTTCACTAGTAAATCATTTCGACCTTTAATATAACAATATTCAGATACTAGTAAACCGATGTGTATTGGAAGAAACACAAGAAGGAACGAGATGATCACCTGAAAATAAGAGAAAAATAAAATATATTATTTTTTCCTATTTATTTTATCGTAGATAAAATATTATATCCAATTTCTACTACGGCGTTTCCCTACCCCGCCAGCCGGCCAGGAGATATTATAGTGCAAAGACAGGTGCACTCTCTGTTCCTTCACTCTCATAACCCAATGGGATGACTTTCTGACCGGGGACAGATCAGGCACAGGACCATTCGCGACCGAGATACGGGGGTTAAGAAACCAACTTTTAAACTCCGGGCTGTTATTAAACATTTCTATATCAATCTTCTAAGCAATTCAAACATTCACTAATCCATCCAAACTTTCAAATTCATAATATTAATGTAACTAATCGTATCATATTTCATAGAAATTGTGGGGTGCAGTTAAACCACAATTTAATCATTAGAGTCATCAAAGATTTTCAGTAATAGATGCGCAATGAAAGATCTTTGATAACAATAGTTACACGTTTGACTTCTTTTTTACTTTTTGTATATACATATAAAACATTTTCTAACTCATACTCTATGGTTATCTCTGGTTGTATAATTATTACAAAACTGTATTTACAAAGGTTTCAAATTAAACGATTTTTTTACAATTAAAGAAAAAACAAAATCCAGTAATTAACAGTTGAAATATTTTTTATATCTAATCAGTAATCATAATCACTTACATGCTTTCAATTTTTCTATAATGTAATAAGCTAAAATTGCCTTATTCTGATTTTCTCTATATTTTTACACAAATACATGGACACAACTGAAATACAAATAGATTGAAATCGTATATACCGTATAGATCTGTAAATAAATAAATATTTCGGACATCTATTAACACACAACGCCATCTAGTCCCAAGCTAAGCAAAGCTTGTGTTATGGGTACTTACTAATAACTGATATTAATACTTATATACTTTTTTTTTGTAAATACGTACATATTATACATGGAAAACACCCAAATGCGCCATTGTGTAGATTGAAATGAGTTTAATAATGTAATAACAGTCCCGTGTCTCTAGCAGGAAAAAGAGAGTATAATAAAGTAAAGGGAGATCATTGAAAAGAAGCAAGAAACAAAGCTGACTTTTAGTTTTAAAGGTAACTGAAGCCATTTTTGTGTCAACATATTTGCAAAGTATATTGTGGCTCTGTTCAAGTTTGGTTTATTAAACTATTTTATAAATAAATACCACGTGGTACGAGATATAGACAATTGTTTATAAAACGGTTTTAAATTCAAATTATCCAGTCGTTTTAGTTCAGTTATAATTTAAAATGGCGGCACGGCGGGCGTGAGTAACTATCACACTTTACATCACACCACACTAATATATAAAGGCGAAAGTTTGTGTGTATGTTTGTTACTTCTTCACGCAAAAACTATTGAACGGATTTGGATGAAACTTTACAGTAATATAGCTTATACATCAGAATAACACATAGGCTACTATTTGCAGCGATAACCGGCATACACGCGGGCGGAGCCACGTGCAACAGCTAGTGTATAAATAATGTGAGTTGAAAGCAAACGACAAACAAAAAAAAAACTTTAACCGTTGCTGTTAACTTGGTGTTTTCTTTTAATTATGTTTTCTTTAATAAAATAAATAAATAAATGAACGAATGAAAAATGCGAAACAGAAATATAAATTAAAGTAATATAATAATAATGTTTATCAAATGAAAACGAAATACTCACTGACAATAAAATTCCCCAAGTTTGCAAAATATTGTCGATGGAAATGTGGAAACAACATTTATGGAATTTTAAAGTTTCATCAAAAAACCTAAACATAATTTCTTTTTTCTTTTTAAATCTCTAAAACTTACACCAAACTTTTTTTTAAATTAACCACTAATAAATGTACGTTTCGAACACATACGGATGCAACCCGACGCGAGAGACTGCAACGATTGACTAGACCCAAGCAAATAAGTCAATAATAATACCCATCTGCTCCTATTTGGGATGCAACAAAAAAAGTTTTTGGAAAAGTACAATAGAGACGCTTGAATGCAATGTGTGACTGAGACAACAAGCAAGCGGGTTTTAGAAAATGTCGGATTTTTATTGTTTATAGACATGTTATATGGATTCTATTATTATATATTTTAGTCATTCGGGAATTAGAATTAAAGTAATCGTTAAAATATTTAAAAATGTTTCAAGATTTCTTTTGAATTGTATCGAAAGAAGCCAAATTACGAACACGGGATTTGGCTTCAATACAACGATTGTCATCTATCTCTGTCGCTCTTCTCAAACAGATAAAAAAATTAGGACGTAGCATGTCCCATAGAGTTTGTGACGTTTATTATTTTATTGATCATGTAATTGAATATGTGTCAATACAGTCGGCTAAAACCTCAAAACCTCCTTTTTAAGGAAAGACCTATATCCGAGTCTGATGACGGTAAATATAATAATAATAAATAAATATTACGGACATCTGACATACAACGCCATCTAGCCCCAAGCTAAGCAGAGCTCATTTTATGGATACTAGACAACTAATGGGTACTAGTACATATGCACTCTTTTTTTGTAAATACATACCCACATATTATATATCGAACCCGAGACCTTAAACACAGCATTCGCATACGCTACCACTGCCCCACCGAGGCAGTTAATAAGACGGTAATGGTGATGTATATATTTTTATTTTGCTGCCGATGCACATGCTCATTTTGATATAGAAAAAAAAAATGTTGTCTTTAGTTTTAACAAGAGATTGGTAAATGAAAACAAACATAAAATGGTATGACGCCTAACTATCATCGTTGTCTCGTGCTGGCTTACCCTGCTGTGGTATAAAAACTACCACATTAATCTGGTGTGGGTCGATTGAGCAGAAGCAATTGTTAATTAGTAGCTCTCAGATCAATGGTGTGAATACCATCTCTACAAATTGGACATTTCAGTAAATACATAGAAATGAAGTAGAAACTATAATCCGACTACACATAAACTTTTGATTAAAATTTATAAAGCATGCGCGTGGGTGGTCTGAAAAATATCCGTCTTAAGATGATACAATAATATTTTTCATATTTTTTTTTTTATTTTTTCATAGTCTCTTTAAACTTATAAATATTCTTATTTATTTACATTTAATCATTGTTATATATTACATATAATTTATATTGTTAAATTTATTAAAATCCCTCTCCAGAGTCTACCAATCAAATTTTAACATCATGCATAATTATTTCTGTACTATGTTCATATCGTTCATCCACCTTATGTTAATCTACTGTGGATAACTATTATTGGCTATACATGTATTTATAGTTTAGTAAATTAAGTTAAGAGTGACAGCTGTTGTTATCCCTATGAATAAATAAATAAATAAACTGTACACACTTCTTCCAGCGATGCACAATGCAAATGCAAAGATGCACAACCACAGTCACCATCATTACTTAACTATACTCTATCACTCGGGTCATTATTACGATTCTTTGGCCATCTCGTTCATTGTCGAGGCCTATGTCCAACTATGGAGGCTGTTGGTGTGATGTGGAGACTGCCAAAACGTATACCCTTCCTTTTGGTTCCTACGGTAGTCGGGTATAAAATCGTGTAGAGATCTAAAATAAAACAACTGACTTTGATAAATATTAATATTTACTTATATTTTCATCATAAAACAATTTACAGATTATGAGATCAAATGTGTTACACAGAAATTAATTATTCAGTCTTATAATCTCCAAGTCTTCATAGTTTAAAAACATGTCTTATTTCAAAAACATTATTAGAATAAATAATTATAGGTTTAAGAATTACGAAATCCTTTGTGAGCAAATTCAACTTACAATTGACTAGATTAAGATCATCTATGTAAGTTTATAAAACTATAAGTTAACTAACATTCAGCATCTTCCAGATCCTTTAATATACTTGGCTTATGCTTAAGCTATTTCTAGATTTCAATCCTCATGGTGTACTCGTCTTCGGCTTCGCTGTTTTCCAGTACACATACTACCACTGGTAGACTTTCATGTACTTGAATGGTATGCGTCACAAGTATATCTATGTAGAACTCCATAACTGAAAACAGATGATTGTATTATTTATATTGATTAGAGTTAGATTAGGTTAGGTGGATGCAATGATGACAAATTGAATATTAATTACTGTGGGGGAACGGGTGTGTCATGTCCCTCCGACAAGGAAAGGTGATCAATGATCACGCCAGGCGGGCGGCGGCCTAACGGTCGATGTTGATCCATATGTTAAAATGTTAACAAACTACAATTAAAATAATATTAACATAAAAGAAATAATCATGAAAACTGGCGATCAAGTAAGTTGTGAACTGTGTCAGGATTTGAACTCAGTCGTTGTAGAACTAAATAAATATAGCAATATCAAGGTCAATGTATTTCAAAGCATCATGTATCTTCTATATATATAAAAGAGTAAGGTGACTGACTGACTGACTGACATACCCAGAGATCAACGCACAGCCCAAACCGCTGAAGCTAGAATCCTGAAATTTTGCATGTAGATTCTTTATGTAACGTAAGTGAGCACTAAGAAAGGAATTTTTGAAATTCCACCCCTAAAGGGGTGAAATAGGGGTTGAAGATTTGTATGGAAGTTCGTCATTTTTTAAGTAAGAAACATGAAACTTTATTTTTGGGCTACTGATTAAAAAATAGTAGATACGTATTTAAGCGTTTCTGAATATTCTACCCCTAAGGGGTTAAATAGGGGTTGTTATTTCGTATTTAGGTCAGTCTGGAAGTCCGTCATTTTTGAAGTTAGAAACATGAAATTTTATTTTTTGGCTGCTGATTAAAAATGAATTGATACGTATTTCAGCGTTTCTGGATATTCTACCCTTAAGGGGGTGAAATAGGGGTTGAAAGTTTGTATGGAAGTCCGTATTTTTTTAAGTTAGAAACATGAAAATTTAGTTTTGGGCTACTGATTAAAAATGAATTGATACGTGTTTCAGCGTTTCTGGATATTCTTCCCGTAAGGGGTGAAATAGGGGTTGTTATTTCGTGTATAGGCCAGTCTGGAAGTCCGTCATTTTTGAAGTTAGAAACATGAAACTTTATTTTTGGGCTACTTAATAATAATGATTAGATACGTATTTAAGAGTTTTTGGATATTATGCCCCTAAAGGGGTGAAATAGGGGTTGAAAGTTTGTAAGGAAGTCCGCCATTTTTTAAGTGAGAAACATGAAAATTTAGTTTTGGGCTACTGATTAAAAATGAATTGATACGTGTTTCAGCGTTTCTGGATATTCTACCCCTAAGGGGTGAAATAGGGGTTGTTATTTCGTATATAGGCCAGTCTGGAAGTCCGTCATTTTTGAAGTTAGAAACATGAAACTTTATTTTTTGGCTGCTGATTAAAAATGAATTGATACGTGTTTCAGCGTTTCTGGATATTCTACCCCTAAGGGGTGAAATAGGAGTTGTTATTTCGTATATAGGCCAGTCTGGAAGTCCGTCATTTTTGAAGTTAGAAACATGAAACTTTATTTTTGGTCTACTTAATAATAATGATTAGATACATATTCAAGAGTTTTTGGATATTGTGCCCCTAAAGGGGTGAAATAGGGGTTGAAAGTTTGTAAGGAAGTCCGCCATTTTTTAAGTGAGAAACATGAAAATTTAGTTTTGGGCTACTGATTAAAAATGAGTAGATACGTATTGAAGCGTTTCTGGATATTCTAGCCCTAAGGGGTGAAATAGGGGTTGAAAGTTTGTATGGAAGTCCGTAAATTTTTAAATAAGAAATATGAAACTTTATTTTTGGGCTACTGATTAAAAATGAGCAGATACGTATTAAAGTGTTTCTGGATATTCTACCCCTAAGGGGTGAAATAGGGGTTGTTATTTCGTATATAGGCCAGTCTGGAAGTCCGTCATTTTTGAAGTAAGAAACATGAAACTTTATTTTTGGGCTACTTAATAATAATGATTAGATACGTATTTAAGAGTTTTGGATATTGTGCCCCTAAAGGGGTGAAATAGGGGTTGAAAGTTTGTAAGGAAGTCCGCCATTTTTTAAGTGAGAAATATGAAAATTTAGTTTTGGGCTACTGATTAAAAATGAGTAGATACGTATTGAAGCGTTTCTGGATATTCTACCCCTAAGGGGTGAAATAGGGGTTGTTATTTCGTATATAGGCCAGTCTGGAAGTCTGTCATTTTTGAAGTTAGAAACATGAAACTTTATTTTTTGGCTGCTGATTAAAAATGAATTGATACGTGTTTCAGCGTTTCTGGATATTCTACCCTTAAGGGGGTGAAATAGGGGTTGAAAGTTTGTATGGAAGTCCGTAAATTTTTAAATAAGAAATATGAAACTTTATTTTTGGGCTACTGATTAAAAAGGAGCAGATACGTATTAAAGTGTTTCTGGATATTCTACCCCTAAGGGGTGAAATAGTGGTTGAAAGTTTGTAAGGAGATCCGTCATTTTTTAAGTGAGAAATATGAAAATTTGTGTTTTGGCTGATTAAAAATGAGTAGATACATATTTAAGCGTTTCTGGATATTCCACCCCTGAGGGGGTGAAATAGGGGTTGTAATTTCGTACATAGGTTATTCTGGAAGTCCGTTATTCTGGAAGTCCGTTATTCTGGAAGTCCGTCATTCTCGAAGTTAGAAACATGCAACTTTATTGGCTACTGATAAAAAATGAGTAGATACGTATGTACGAACATATTCTACCGGAACCGGTTGTGTTTCACGGTGTCGTTCTCGAAGTTGTTGAAAAATATGTGTGGTACCTCGGGCAGACTTTGCAGTTAAGTAGAAACAACTTCTAGGGCGAGGTGAACAGGAGAATTCAGCCGGGTTGGGCAGCGTTTGGGAAACTTCGTCGGGTCTTTTCATCGTCAATCCCAGAGTGCCTAAATACGAAAGTCTTCAATCAATACGTCCTACCTGTCATGACATACGGTGCCGAAACGTGGACACTTACGACACGGCTGGTCCAAAAGTTCAAAGTCACTCAGCGTGCTATGGAGAGGGCTAAAACAATAATAATGATATATTTTTCTCATCACAAAAGCTCAACGTTTCTCTAAGGGATCGCATCAAGAATGAGGTGATCCGGTAGAGAACCAAGGTCATTGACATAGCCCACAGGATAAGCAAGCTGAAGTGACAGTGGGCTGGCCGTATTAGCCGCAGAACTGATAACCGTTGGGGTAAACGGGTTCTTGAGTGGTGACCGCGTCTCGGCAAACGTAGCGTAGAACGTCCACAAGCCAGGTGGAATAATGATCTGCCCAAGACGGCTGGCAGGAGCTGGATGAGAGAAGCTGAGGATCGAACCAGGTGGCGTGCAATTGGAGATGCCTATGTCCAGCAGTGGACTGTGATGATGATGATGAGATACGTATTTAAGCGTTTCTGGATATTCTATCCCTAGGCTAGACTGGAAGTCGGTAATTTTTTAATTTAGTAGCCTGAAAATTTGTCTTCAGGCTTTTGATTACAAATAAATGAATACTTATATCAGCATTTATGGGAATTCTATTCCTAAAGGGGTTAAACTAAGGGTCGAAAGTGTGTATGAAAGTCAATTTTAATGGACTATTGATTATAAATAAATACGTTTAAAAACATGAACACAGTATTCATAGATACTTACACAGTTTTAATTAAATACATATAATCAACTTCCACGCGAGCAAAGCCGCGGGCAACAGCTAGTATTGAATAAAATGTGTTTCGGATCTAAACATTTTGAGTGATAATAAATCGATTTATTGTACAAATCAGTACAACAGTACAACTTATCGTTCAAAGGCAATCTCTCCCAGGCAACCGTGAGATGGAAATAAATAACATTATTGGGCAGACGTATAGGGTAGTATATTTGAAAATATAATCTTGGTTGGCCATAATTTCCTTTTTGAAGAAAGATTAATAAATATTTAGGACATCTAACACACAACGCCGTCTAGTCCTAAGCTAAGCAGAGCTTGTGTTATGGGTACTAGACAACTGATATAAATACATACACATACATACATACTTTTTTTGTAAATACATACATAATATATATGTATACTAGCGGCTTCGCTCATGCAGACTTTCATCCCCTGATTTATCCTCTTAGGGGTGGAATTTTCAAAAATTCTTTCTTAGTGCTCACTTACGTTATATAAAAAACCTACATGCAAAATTTCAGGATTCTAGCTTCAGCGGTTTGGGCTGCGCGTTGATCTCTGGTTATGTCAGTCAGTCAGTCACCTTCCTCTTTTATATATATAGATAGATAATATGTATGTATTTACTTGTCCAGTTGACTGTTAAAGGCTGTACATGATAATAATGGTATATGTAGTATTTTCTGCCCGTGGGTTTTCCAAAAACAAAAATCTAGATCACTATTATACTTAAATACTTACCAAGAGTAGTGCATATAGCTATAAATATCCCGAAGCTATATAGATCTGCACGTTCGTGGCTGAACTCGCTCATAAATAAAATACCAGTTAGAACACCAGCTAACATTAATGTCAACAGTAGAGTTGTAGAATGTTTCTCGTAGAACTTTAAGTACTTGATACGTTTCTGAAAAGTAATAAATAAATATTTACTTAAATATATTATATATATATCGTTATCAAACCTGTAACAAGTTTGACCTGGGCGGCTTTAACCACCCAGAATAGGGCACGCCTCTGATGATCTTAGTGGATATTAGCTGACTGTATATTGGGATAAATAGGGTTGGTGAAACTCCGTATTTTAATTCGTTACCACACGAACCATAAGTGTGATTACCGTAAGATATAAGTCAACAGTCAGTCATATTTCTATTAGGACGAGATGGCTGATGCTTCTAAAATAGGCTTCGCGCCTAGTTTAAGCATCGAAGCGTCAACCTGCTGGAAGTACCATTACAGTTACTGTATTTTAAATGACTAGTAATAGAAACACTACCTACTTTCACAAGATTGTAACAAGGGTTTCGAATAAATTATTATTTTAAAGTAATTTTATTATCTCGATTGTGGGCACTTGAAGGAACTTATTGCAATACATTCTAGATTCAAACTCACTTGTACTTATTCCACTATTTTAATTAAGTTTTGATAATGCCATAAGGCGAAACCGGTCAGGTGTAAACTTCATTAAAACAGTGGAATAAGTACAAGTGAGTTTAATTCTAAAATGTATTATTATTAAAAAAGAATTGTATGAGTGAGTGCAACTATATTTATGTATTTTATATTGTTGTGAGTGAGTGTATTTTACTGACCTTAAAAACTCCAACCATGAAGTAAAAGTGGAATACAAATTCCACAATCATCCTGACCATTACAAAACTGGCTATTACAATGTGCTTCTTTAATAAATCATTTTGACCTTCCGTATAATTATATGCATATACTAATTGATTTATGTGTATTGGGAAAAACACGAGCAGCGACAAGGATAACACCTGGAAGCAAGAGAAAAATAAAATTATTAATTGTGTTTAGGTACTATTAAATAGATTCTTGTTAACGTGCGTTTAAATTTTATTATTCCCTGTTTATATTTATACGTTTATATGTTCTATCATCATCAGCCTATCGCAGTCCACTGCTGCATAGGCATCTCTAATTGCATCTTCCTATGTCCTATACCAAAACATAATGTACTACTCCTAGCCGGTTTCGACCAATTTCGACGGAGACCAGCCAACAACTCAGGAGATTTCATCATGCACAAGTGTGTGCGCAAAAACAGTTGCAGTCTCTGTACCCTCAATTTCATAATCCGATGGGACGGCTTACCGACACGACTGGGAAGAGATCAAGCGGAGGATGGAGGATAAATAAATATATATTTCAGACATCTAATACACATCGCCATCTAGTTCCAAGCTAAGCAGAGCTTATGTTATGGGTACTAGACAACTGATATAAATACATATATACTTTTTTATTTGTAAATACATACATACATATTATACATAAAAATACCCAAACCCCGAAACAAATATTTTTAGATCATGCAAACATTTGGTCCGACCGACCTGGGAATCGAAACCGAGACCTCTTAATCAGCAGTCACATACAACAACCGCTATATTATAATCGTATCATATTGTACCATATACTATATTATTACTACCCTGTTATTACTAATAAACCCTGTTTTAAAGTACATATTAGTGTTTACTACACACATCTTGAGTTTCGGTTAAACCACAAGTAGGTAGGTAAGCCACGCTGATTTCAGCACGAACGGGCCGCCCCACCCTCAAGAAGTCAGAAGACCAACCTAAAATAACAGCATTCGTGCTGACTTGTTTCCTTGGCAAGTGTGACAACGGATTCCCAATGTTGCAGAAGCATCTTTGTAGGCCACCATAGACCACAGTATGGGTCACCATGCTGCATTGTTGTAATATTTGTATTCACAATGAGTATGGTGACCACCACTCTTGGATTCTGCTCCTGCTTTTCAGGCAAAGTAGAGTCACTTTGGCAGGCTCTAACATAATAACACAACAAAAACCGACTTCAAGTTCGACTCGATTTCTCTTGGATGCCATCATCAGATTTTAGTGTCCTTACCATGGTACCACCGTTGGGATATCTCCTTTCCATCAAAAAAAGAATTATCAAAATCGGTTCATAAACAACGAAGTTATGCGCGAACACACATAAAAAAACGGTCGAATTGAGAACCTCCTATTTTTTTGAAGTCGGTTAAAAAAACATGACCCATCTCAAAACAGTCATCAACTTATTACTTGTTTTGAGCATCATAAAAAAACTTAATCGTTTAATAAATTTCGATCACATTAGTTACGCAATTAACTAATTATTCCTACGTAATAAGTCAACAAGTCCGCGTAAATATTTTGTAACAATCATAATGGTTTGTAATAATCATTTAAATTGTTTATTCAAATTGATTGTGATCTAATTGCCTAAGAATTGCATTCTTATGACTATCTCTACATTGATACAGTATATCAAGTATTTCCACACAAATACATAGACAGAACCCAAATACAAATTCATTGAAATCGTAAATACGGTATCGAACCATAAATACACAAATGTAAAGAATGAAATGAGTTTACAGGTACGAAAGAGCGTAGTATTATAAATACACACATCAAAAGTGTCTAGGGATCAACATATATTTTTGCAATAACTTTTCTCCTGATTGATATTAATTAAAATTTTCTTTAAGGATTCATCAAAAAAAGTGTTTTAGTTTGTCACAGTAACGATAAACCAAGTCACCTTTGCATTAATAAAGAAATTTGCCATTTTCCTAATAAAAGGATTTTTGACATTTGAACCACTAACATTAAAGTTCGAAAAAAAGACTGAAATAACAGTTTTCTTAAAAATTTTATTAGGTAACTTAAACAATTAATAATCCGTGTTTCTACCGCGAACACTAACACAAAAACATCGGTTTGGCATACTCAAAATGAGTTCATCCAAATCACGCTGTGGAATGGCCGCCCATGTTCGTTGCAACAACAAAAAAAGGTCTTCTTGCGACTGGATACCCTCCATATTCGGCAGAGCTCTTCTCTGTAGCATATCCCATGCATGCTCAATCGGGTTCAAGTCTGGCGACTGAGCAGGCCAGGGCCAAAGCCACATCTCAATCTCAAGAAATCCGCATAAAAATGCTTGATCCCTAGACACTTTTGATGTGTGTAGTAAAGGAGGAGAGATAAGCAAATTTGACCTTTATCTACAGGTAACTGAAGGCATTTTTTTGTCTATTTGCAAATTCCTATGAAGTTCTGTGCTAAGCTTTGATAAATCATTTTGTAAAAAAATACCACGTGGTACGAGATGAAGACAATCACACTAATATTAAAAAGATGAAAGTAAGTTTGTTTGTTACGCTTTCACGGGAAAACTTCTTAACCGATCATCGCTAAACTTTGATTCTTGGAGGTATTAAAAGTAACATAAGATACTTTTTATTAAATGCAAGCAAAGCCGCGGGCGAAAGCTTATATAACGCTTTTTAATTCAACTTATACGGTCGTTTTAAGCTCAGTTAATTTCCAAAATAACGGCATGACGTAAAGATAAATAGACAAGTTGAAATGTAACATTAACCCTTGGTGTAAGTTTATTGTGAATTCAATATTATAAAATAAATATCTATCTTTAGAAGGAAAGAAATAAAGATGAAATTTAATTTAAAAATACAGATTAAAATTATGTTCTAATATTATATAATTTAAGATGGTAGAGCCACGCTGATTTCAGGACGAACCGGCGGCGGGCTCGACCGGGGCGGTACTACCCTCTTCTAGAAGACCAACCTAAAACGACAGCATTCGTACTGTCGCATTTCCATGGTGAGAGCGAAACCAGAGGACCAATGATGCAGAAGCATCTCAATAGACATAATATGCAACGCATTTGCAATGAGTATGGTGACCACTACTATTGAATTCTGCTCATGCTATCGATCAGGCAGAGTAAAGTCACTTTTTCAGGCCCATAGATAAAAAATATTACAAATTAAAACAATTTACTCACCGTCTTGAAAATTCCCCAAACTCGCAAACCTTTTTCGATGGAGAAGTAGAAACAACACTTATGGTATTTTACAGCTTCATCAAGAAACTTGAACATCTTTTCTTTTTAAATCTCCAAAACTTAGCCCAAATAAATCTTCTGAACTTGACCACTGATAAATTTGCGTTTCGAATAATACGTCTGAAACCGGTCGCGATACTGCAACGAATGATTAGATCCAAGCAAAGGAAAGTCTACAAACCGTCTGCTGATATTTTGTATGCACTATAAAAAACGGCATTACAAAAGAGAAGCTTGAATGCATTGTGAGACTGAGAAAGCAAGAGGCTTTTAGAATATGTCGAATGTATATGGTTCATAGAATCATAGACATTATACAGTCTTATGGATTCCACTATTATATTTAGTAATTCAGGTAAAATAAATATGAATATATATACAGAATAGGAAAGAATGGCGCATTCTACTGTCGGAGGCCAAGACACACTTTGGGTCGCTGAGCCAGCGAAGTAAAGTAAAGTAAAGTAAAGGTAAAATAAATACACTTTTCATGGTTTTCATTAGGTATTGATAATTCTAATCTTAATTTTTTTAATAATCGAAAGCTAATTTTCATCTATCTCTCGCGCTCACTTCAAGTAGTTAAAGAAGTTTTTTTTTTTAAAGACAAGCTCCCGCATTAGGAATAAACATCCTGTGTCGAGGCGGACTGTACAGCCATACATGAAACGGACACAATTAACACCCAAATTCAGAACAACAATTTGTGGATCACACAAAGTGTTGTCCCGTGTAGGATTTGAATCCACAACATATGGCGAATTGGCAAGCGGCGTGGCGACCGCCTAAACCACTAGGCCAACCGTGCAGATAAAGAGATATTACAACGTGGTGTATTTCGTATACTTTGTGAAGCTAATGGCCACAACACAGATGATAGAAACACAACCTCCTTTTTAAGAAGAGACTAATAAAGGCCCGATGATGATGTATTATTATTATTCTGCATTCGAAAAACATGTTCATTTTGATGTTCATTAAAGATTACAGTTAGGCCCGGTGCATATTTGCTCATCAGTTGATATCAGTTTCTTTATCTAACTCTGATCTTTAATCGTTTTTATGATCTGAAAGCAGTATTGTTTTGGTTGCTGCATACACAGCAGTTGCAGTTTTTTGTCGTCGTATTTAAAGGATATTGTTTATTAGTTATTGGCCGCGGCTCTATGTGTATCAGTTATCGTGGTAAAGAGCCAATGTCCTTAACAACCAAAGTATCTCCATGGCAAATATCATTGAAATCGGTGCAGCGGTTTGGCCGTCTTTCGACTTTATAATATTGGTATGGATTTACTTAGCTGGTTACAAAATATTAAAAGTCATTTTATTGTTCATCCTTGTTTTTATTGCTTACCTTTTTTTGCGAGAAACCCAAAATGGAGTCCCTAACATGACAAAGGGAAGCTCTTATCGTAGTGGCTAAATCTCTTTTTATTTTTACTTTCTGTCTCTCTCACAGTAAATATTATATTAAATCGTAAATACGGTATCGAACCATAAATCCACAAATGTAAAGAATGAAATGAGTTTACAGGTACGAGAGAGCGTAGTATTATGATAAGTAAAGGAAGACAGATAAGTAAATTTATCAAAGATAACTGAAGCCATTTTTTTGTCTATTTGCAAATTTCTTTGAGGTTCTATGCTAAGCTTTGATAAATAATTTTGTAAATAAATATGTACCACGTGGATTGAGATGAAGACTTTTAGAACGATTTTAAATTCAACTTATACGAGTATAGTCATTTTAGCTCAACTTGTATTGCTAAAACCTTTGTGGTTGCGGATTTTATGAACATACACAAAACGGACACATAGAAGGCCTAGACTCAGAACAACAATTTGTTGGATCACATAATGTTGTTCGGGTTGTTCCACAGAGTGCTCTATAGTCTATACCATAACACTCAAGGTAGAAGAAACACTGAAATTGCCAACAATTTTGGTGGTAAAAGCGCCTTAAGTAATCAGACTTTTTCTTCAAATCATCAAACTACTGATGTTATCAGTGTCCCTGGTTTAGTCACATATAACAATAACTTTTATTTAGGTATAGTTTAACTCAAATAATGAATTACCTTAAAAACGTGTTTTTTTTTAAATCGCATCTTTATCACATGGGAGATTTAAATACTCCCATTAATGTTAACATTTACTCAGCTTGATGTTACATCATCAAAAGAGCACACAAAATGTATATTTGTATGTTTGGTACCCATAACCAGGGGTGGTTCACTTCTCAGTTTAGTTGTATTTCGCCGAGCTCCTCCCGGGAAGCACTATATATATGGCAATGGCTGCCACTCTGCGCTCGGCTCGCGCGCTAGCCGCGTCGGTCGCGCGTAAATAAGTCGAATGTAACGTGTAGGTACTTACTGCGAAAAATGACTTCAAAACGAAATAATTATTCGTACAAAAGGTACTGTTCTGTTGACGGGTGTTTCAATAAAAGGAAGAACAATGAATCTATATTATAATTTTTCAAAATTCCGGAATATTTAATGGATTTTAATATTTACCTAAATGTACAGCAAGCGGCGGCCCCGTGCCCTTGTAGTAAATCGAGCGGTGTCTAACGGAATATGAACGCTCAAGTCACACGACAAGATTCAAATTCGCGTGAAAGGTGACAAAGTTGAAAACTTTTTATGCCTAAAGTTGACTTTTGTTCCAGAGTGAAACTTCTGTACAACAGTACTATTAATTATTCTGTGCCATAACACAAGCTTTGCTTAGCTTGGGACTAGATGGCTTTGTGTGTTAGATGTCTGAAATATTTATTATTTATTAATAATGTATATTTGTGACATCAAGATAGATGAGATAGGTTTAGACGAAACCATAATAAAACTTCCAACGGTATAATATTAATTTACATTATATTATATTTGTTTGTTAACACTAAATTACAATAAATTAAATACCAAGAAAGTCACGTATTATCCTCGAAGCCTGTGGTGTTGCGTCGCATGGTGTGGTCACGTGTGTGGAGTCGCCCAATGACCCCACATTGCAGTTAACTTTTTTCTTTCCCACTGCAATATTGTGAGTCACTCTTTTCAAATTTCAATGTAATCCATATGCTTGAGTTCGATAATTAGACTTCGCACAAGAAGTATTATGTAGGATTGGATAACTGAAAAAGTAAAATAAAATTATTTAATTGTGTTTAGTGTAAGACAAGGGTAGTAGAGACACGCTGATTTCAGCACAGTTGGGCCGGCTCGACTGGGGCGGTACTACCCTCGCACAGAATCTACGTAAAATGACAGCGTTCGTGCTGTCGTGTTTCGTTGGTGAATGCGAGACCGGAGGCCCAAATAGTCTAGTCAACAAGTTCCATACTTGTTGACTAGACTAAAAGATGCAGAAGCATCACTAGGCCGCTATGGTGTGGGTCGCCATGCTGCATTGTCTGCATTCGCAGTGAGTATGGTGACCACCACTATTGGATTTTGCTTATGCTTTCCATCAGGCAGGTAGAGTCATTTTGGCGGCCATACATAAAAAAGGCAATAAAAATTGTGTAAAAGACATATTTTAAATACTTACGTAAATTGATAATCATAGAAGTCGTTTTTATAAAAAATGAAGTCCCAAGATTCCCTGTGGCCAGGTTCACATTTGTCATCACTAAGCCAATGTTTATAATTCCCAAAATAATTGAAATCACCAGTACAATAATGGAATAGTAATAGTAGATTTTTAAGTATGACGACAATTTCTGAAAAAGAAACTAAATTGATACATTTTGACATTTTTTACCTATGAGTTTAGATGAAGAGAAAGAAAATTAAGCTTTCGTGTTTAGCAATCGCAATATTAGTTTGTTTCCAAAACTCGAAGTAAATCGTACCGATTGAGCTAAAATATTGAAACTACCTTTTTTCTACTTTTCCCGTAATTTTCCTTCCTGTACAGCTAGTTAGATATATAACTGACGTTGTGAGAAATAAATCTTACTATTATTATTATTAACTAAATAAGCTCTTATCTCACAGGCAAATGTCTTTTAGTTACATGTTTTGAAACAATTATATCAAAGAAAATTAAATAAGCAAGCTCTATATTGGATACTAGCTTTTGCGCTCGGCTCTGTCCGCGTGTTTGTCGATTATCGCAGCAAAGTGTAGCCTACGTCCTACCTCAAGAATCAAAGTATAGCCAAGCCAAATTTCATTGAAATCGGTGCAGCGGTTTGGCCGTGAAAACAGGATAGACAGACAGACAGAGTTACTTTCGCATTTATAATATAAATATGGATTATAAGTGTAAGTAGGATTAGATTAAACTGACCTTATATACTCCAACTATCAGGATAGCATGTTGCACAATCTCTGTTACCATCGCCGATAAAATTACTAAAGATATCATCGCATCTTTAGTTGCAATTGCATTCTTTTCAAGATTTAGGCTGATAGTCCCATTGTTTAGAAGAAAGCTGCAATAGTAACTTATCCACATGGAGACAGTTATCTGGAAAAAAACAAAATTATGTTAAATAATGCCAACGAAAATTTTCAAGATCAATATTTTTAGACATATTTTGGTCTTTAATAGTTACATAGATTTTAATCTTGAAGTTATGCTTTGCATTAAAAGTTAACACCATATTTAGAACTTGAGAAAATTTTATCAATGTATTACGTATTTTTGTGAAGAATTTGGTCCAGATTTGAATTTGTTCCTGGGTCACACAATATAAACTCAAAGTACTGGAACATATTTGCTTGAATAAAAAATAAAATATCTACTACATTAATTTCTTCAAAAGTAATTCGTTTATCACTTTATAAAGATATCAATATAATAGAAAAATAGTTACCATTTTGAAAAATCCCCAAACTGACAAACCACTTCTGAGTGGTATGCAGAAACAGCACTTTTGGAACACTGGTATGTTGGTGAACATCGTGACAGTCGTCTTAAAACAACTCTTTAACACAAACTTGACTACTTGCAGTCAATATCTAAGGACTAATGAATACTATCAAAGATTTGCAGAGACTTTATAGTAGTGAATCTTTATACTTAACTAATGATTCGTAAACAATCATAACGGAATGACAGATCTATACAATCATTAACTAATGACACATATTTAGCTAATGCAAAAACTCCCTTATTAGCAAGGGTGTAATAGATACTTAAACTGTTTATAGTTCATTTAAGGCTTTAATAATATTAAAGGCTGTAATACAGTAACATCATACATATGGACTACTAAAATTAGAATTCTTGAGAGGAGGAAAATTAAGAGATTGAATTTCGGTTACCTACTCATAACTCAGTAACTCTGTGTGGTGATAGATTAAAATTTTAACAAAATAAAAAGACTTCAAGGTTTGACTTCTCTTGGATGCCATTATCAGATCTTAGTGTCCTTATCATGGTACTACCGTTGGGATATCTCCTTTCGGATTGCCGACCATTGGGGGATGGGGAAAGGGGAAAGGGATGTGGGGAGGGTTTGGGGTATGGGCCTCCGGATAATCTCACTCACTCAGTGAAACACAGAGCAAACGCTATTTCACACCGGTTTTCTGTAAGGCCGTGGTATCACTTCGGTCGAGCCGGCTCATAAGTGCCGAAGCATGGCTCCCCCACGGTAAATGGCCTAAACCCTCTCCTGAGAACAGACCCGAGCCCAGCAGTAGGACATTATGGGTTGTTGATGAAATCACTTTCAGCTGCTGTACTAGTAACGTATAGTATTTCGCGGGAGACTTTACAAATATTTGTGAAATAAACTATCCGTGTGGTGCAAGATTTAGAATACAGAGTTTCGCCACCCCTATTAATCCCATGGGTGTCATAAGGGCCGAATAAGGGAGAAAGTACGGAGGACAACAGCACTCTAAAATAAATTAAAAGATTTCTAAAAACAAGCTTTTACTGGAATGCCTCGAGACGAATCAAACGAGTCCAAACTCGATGATGTTACGACGTTTCTTTACAGAGTTCCTATAGCCACCTTCCAGCTCCAGCATCAGATCAGCTCCATGTCAGTATAATATTGTATTGTTACGTTGTATACATATTCTTGCAAAATTTTAGCAAAATCGGTTGAATATATCTGCTTCAAAATTGAATTGCAAGATTCCACCCGAACATATAAGCATACATACATTGCAAGTTAATAAAAAGCTTGTAAAAAGACGGCAAACTTGAGACAAAACCTGTACCAACCCGTCTGGCAAGCGTGCTCTAGTAGATCAAAACTTTCGTACTACACATAACTGCGAATTCGCAACGCATCGCAAATATCTGCGAGCTCGCACGAATGCACTTCAAGAACTTCACGCTGCATCGCAATTATGTGTGGGAGCCCTAAAGTAACATTGAAGACTAATTAACCGACTTCAAAAAAGGAGGATGTATTCGACTGTATTTTTTTTTATGTTTGTTACCTCATAACTTTCGACTGGGGGAACCGATTTTGATGATTCTTTTTTTATTTAAAAGCTGGTGCTTCACGAATGGTCCTATTTTTTTTTTGTTAAAATTTGTATTTATTTTGGAATTAAGATACTGCGTTTCTTCATCCAGGTCTCAAAATAAGCACGAGAGAATTAAATAACTGGATGTGCTCATGAAGATTCCTAAACTAAAGTAAATTCTTAAACTTTTCAGGTAACTGAACACGTGTGCGTGTGAACTGAGGGACCATAGTGATATTTTTGTTTGAAATTTTGATAAGATTTAGTAGTAGGCTCAAAACAATTGTAGAACAAATATGAGAATTTGTAAAAAGATATGTTAAAAACTACAGCCCTTTAAGTGTGGTCCCTCAATCCTCACATACCATCAGCCAGATCTCGGCAAAAGTATGTAAAAAAATAAGGTATTGTGACTGCAGACATTTAGTAGAGAATTTGTAAAGATATATATTAAATAACTGAGCACAGATCATCAACGATTAAAAAAATACAACGACTATACTGTGGTCCCTCAGTCCACACACGAAAGATTTTGTTATACTGAATATTATCACATCAACGGAATAAAATCTTTATTTTCTTACATAATGTTTTAGAACAAGTCTTATAGCAATTTGTAAAAAATAAATTTTAAAAAAATATCGACGCACTTTGAAGATATTTATAATTAAAGCTGGTCCCTCAATCCTCACGTTCTCAAACATACTTGCATGTCTAGCTGCTAGACGACTAAAGTATCACAAAGTGTAGTGTATTAAACTTTTTGTAAAAAGTTTCTACAAAATAAAAGGTATCTTTAATTGTGTGTATCTTACCTCTAAAATGAGATTATAGCATTTCAGTGATCTTATGAACAGATATACGAGTAGTGTGACCACACATTGAAAAAAAATGTAGACTACCAATATAATTTTTATTGTAATAGTCGAAACCCAAGGTTGTACGGTTGATTTAGTGTTATGTTACATTACGTATCTTTACAAAGCATGAAATAAAGTAGCTTTTAGACGCTTATCACCATTTAGGCTATGTTTCAAGGAAGCTTTATGTACTTATAATACCCCAGTATTTTACAAACCATTATGGTAACATAGTGGTATTATTTATACAGCTCAGTTTTATACGTTCTATTAACACATAAAATTGAACATTTAAAAACACAGGATTTTGTAAAATATTTACAAAAAGTCCGCGATCTATATTAATATTATAAATTTGAAAGTGGCTTAGTCTGTTTCTCTATTACGCTTTCACGGCTAAACCAATAACAGTGCCTGGACTTGGTAATACTTTTGTTTAAGTATGTGAAAAAAAAAGCTAGATAGAACTTTTTTTCACAAAACAGAGTCATTCGCATTTTTTGCCAGGGCGTTACAGTACGGACCAATAAATCTTCTTACATTCATTAAGTTATAACCAAATTTTACGTACTTGATAGTAGTATTACAATAAGTTATATGCCTTACCAAGTGCAGGCACTGTTATTAGTTTAGCCGTGAAAGCGTAATAGAGAAACAGACTAAGCCACTTTCAAATTTACAATATTAATATAGATCGCGATAGGTACTATCGCGGACTTTTTGTAAATATTTTACAAAATCCTGTGTTTTTAAATGTTCAATTTTATGTGTTAATAGAACGTATAAAACTGAGCTGTATAAATAATACCACTATGTTACCATAATGGTTTGTAAAATACTGGGGTATTATAAGTACATAAAGCTTCCTTGAAACATAGCCTAAATGGTGATAAGCGTCTAAAAGCTACTTTATTTCATGCTTTGTAAAGATACGTAATGTAGCATAACACTAAATCAACCGTACAACCTTGGTTTTCGACTATTACAATAAAAAATATATTGGTAGTCTAAATTTTTTTTCATTGTGTGGTCACACTACTCGTATATCTGTTCATAAGATCACTGAAATGCTATAATCTCATTTTAGAGGTAAGATACACACAATTAAAGATACCTATTATTTTGTAGAAACTTTTTACAAAAAGTTTAATACGCTACACTTTGTGATACTTTAGTCGTCTAGCAGCTAGACATGCAAGTATGTTTGAGAACGTGAGGATTGAGGGACCAGCTTTAATTATAAATATCTTCAAAGTGCGTCGATATTTTTTTAAAATTTATTTTTTACAAATTGCTATAAGACTTGTTCTAAAACATTATGTAAGAAAATAAAGATTTTATTCCGTTGATGTGATAATATTCAGTATAACAAAATCTTTCGTGTGTGGACTGAGGGACCACAGTATAGTCGTTGTATTTTTTTAATCGTTGATGATTTGTGCTCAGTTATTTAGTATATATCTTTACAAATTCTCTACTAAATGTCTGCAGTCACAATACCTTATTTTTTTACATACTTGCCGAGATCTGGCTGATGGTATGTGAGGATTGAGGGACCACACTTAAAGGGCTGTAGTTTTTAACATATCTTTTTACAAATTCTCATATTTGTTCTACAATTGTTTTGAGCCTACTACTAAATCTTATAAAAATTTCAAACAAAAATATCACTATGGTCCCTCAGTTCACACGCACACACTGAACACGGATCATGCATCGCAGTTATGTGAGAGCGCTAAGGAGAGACCTATGTCCAGCAGTGAATTACTAAAAACTGTTGATGATGATGATTGTTGATAGCCTCATTTAGTCGGTGAAAAGCAATGAGAAACATTGCTTTATACTGATTTTCTGTAAGGCTTAAGTGATTCACATCGGTAGAACCGCTCGAAGTATGGCTCACACACGATTATTCATTCTGAAAGTAAAAGACACTTTATTTAAAATGACTGTATGGGAAATTTGAAGATTTTTGATTCCCTCTACAATTATATACATTCATTATACGTATAAACCTTTCTCTTGAATTACTGTATCCATTGCTGAAAACTGCATTAAAACCCGTTGAGTACTTTATAAGATCTAAGCAAACAGACCGTGGAAGCAAATTCATATTATGCTATGTAAAGATTTTGAATTTGATTTAAGTGATTCTTCATCAAATAAAAATAACATTAAATATGCCATGCATTATGGTCCCTTTCAATCAGTTTTAAACAACCACACTATATGAGTTTCCTTAAATGATATCTATATTTTAGCTGTGTATTTCCTTTAATGTTTTTTTATTAATATATATGACTAACATCATGACACAGTTATAGACAGAACAGTTTAAATTCAATATTTGAAGTGAATACGTGTACTTTGTTTTGTCCGAAGAATAGTAAGTGCATAGTGAAAAAAATCGTCAGATTTTAATAATTCTCTATTCTTGTGATTGTGCACTACAGGGTCCGTCTTATCTCAAAATATCAATCTAAATTCATTAAAATTGCTTTTGCTGTTTAGATATAGAACTTTACAGTGGACGGGTCACATTTATACGATTATCCAAAGTATTCCATTATTAAAAAAAAACATCCTAATTATAACTCTAATACTTTCATACGATAAGATAAGATATAATAAAGATCTAAACACATATCTTACTTTATACAGATACAATTCTTTGTAAATTTAACTTAAAATACAAAGAACTTTAAAGAAATATAATTTATACTCTTGATTTTAGGCACTTGATGGAACTTGGTAAAATAAATTCTAGAATTACATTCACTTGTACTTATTTCACTATTTCTATTAACTTTAATCCGGACCGGATTCGCCCTATCATGGCCCTATGGCGAAAACCTTTGATAATGCCATAAGGCGAAACCGGTGAGTGTGTGAGTGGAGAGTGAGTTTAATTCTACAATGTAATTTAAGGAAATACTTCATGCATTTTGCTCGAGTGTTCGAAATAATTATTCCTATTACATATTATAATTATTATATTAATAAATTAATTTGGTTTTCAGTTCTTAAAGACATAAGGGATAAAAAAATCTACACAATGAATTACGGAACAGTTATTGAAATGTTTTCCAATTCCATTTCTTTAGCATTTGGATATTTAAAACTGGTAAGCATGTACTTTGTTCATTTGAATTATTTCCTTATTATGAACTAGGTCTTAGGTAAAACCCACAGGTTTTGTTGCTTTTGGATCGGATATCAATTGATTTTAATTATTTTCTATTTTTTTTCTTAAAAAGGAGTAGCCTAAGTTACTGCCTATGACATCATAAGCAAATACTTTTTTTATGTAAGTACCATATATACTTCCATATACATTTAGTGAAAATTTGCTAATTTAGAATTATAGACAGACACTTCAATTTTATTTATTTGTATAGATGGCATTTCATTAGACATTAATAATAATAATAATAAATATTACGGACATCTAACACACAACGCCATCTAGTCCCAAGCTAAGCAGAGCTTGTGTTATGGGTACTAGACAACTGATACAAATACATATACTTTTTTTATAAATACATACATATTATACATAGAAAACACACAAACTCCGAAACAAATATTTGTAGATCATACAAACAGGTAAAGAGTATAGTAGCAAACGTGCAGGTAAGTCCTTCGATCAATATTGTACTATTATTGATCGAAGGGTAAGTCACTAAATTATTACTGGACGATTATAATCAGGTAATCAATTCAACGACTCATCGACAACATCTTATAACCAAAACTTGTCTAGTTTTTTTTTTTGTATCCGTATTAAAATAGGAAATAAGAAAAACTTGTAAAGCAAAGTGATTTATTATAATAATAATAACACTTTGTAATAGGTACTTAATCCCATACTTGCTTCCCCACTTTATATTTTTTTTTTTTATGTATTTAAATAATGTAATTGATACGGCATTAAGTCCGCCTTTTCCACTATTGTGCATAAAGATTTCAATAAATAAATACATAAAATATATATAAATATAATAATAATAATAAAAACTGACAAGTTGTAAGTGCGTTGCCCTCATTAACATGGCTCGTAGAAATAAGAAAAAGGATAGGGGAGAGTTCTTATGCAATTTTAGACACTCGGTTATAAGCCCCAAAAATAATTATTTCATTTTTTCTCAACCGGTCAAAAATATTTTCGCAGCTCCTGAATAATTACGAGTAAGATTCTATGATTATTGTTAAATCTTCTAAATTGTAATCTGTTGGTTTAATAGTTAAATACTCTGTTACCTACTAATTTAAGTTAATTATAAATACATGTTACTTAGTGTCGTTATGATAATTATCAGATCTGATTTAGAAATAAGCAGAACAAACATAATATTCAGTCTTTCAACCCTTTTTTTTCCTCGTGCGAGCAAGTTATGCTTGCCAAGGACATGGCGGAGCGGGACCGGGAGAGGTTTAGAACTCTACCGGCCCGCCAGGCCCGGGAACGGGCCAGGTACCGTAGGCGACTCGGGTGCCGGAGTCTTTGGACCCCGTTATTTATACACTTCATTTAAATTTAATCAAGGGTTCTGTGCTATTTTGACCTTTAAGACTATAAGTTTAAAGTTCATGATAAGGAAACGTCATTAAACATAATTAGCAGAGTTTTAAGCAGAGTCTGTACAACATTAGTAGACTCTAATATGCAGGGGGTTTCGAGGGCGATAAATAGATCTAACTAGGATTCACATTTTCTTGAAAATTTACCAAATAAATCATTCAGGTAGCTACTAGTATTTTAATGAAGATGTTTTTTACATTTCAGATAGTTACCTTTTCTACAATAATCTTATACAGCAGTATAATTTTGAGGTACAAACCGGACACAAACTACATTCTTGTTTTGATATTTACGATAGTCATGGAATCAGTGGCGACCACCGTATTTGTCACAGGATATGCTGGGGTAATGTATCTTTTAAAACCTGTATTAACTTATGAAAATGAAGAAACCACTCTTGGATTCTGCATATGCTTTCCATCAGGCAGAGTAGAGTCGTTTTGGCAGGGTCAAACATAAAAAAAACCTATTAGGCATCCCTACCCATCAGTCAAAATCATAATTCTCAAGAAATTCTGAAGATATTTGTAAAGTAAAAACAGGACTGTATTTTTTATCGTTCAGCTGAGTTAGGGAGTTCCTGAACAGCAAGAAAAGTCCCACAAGTAATCTTGTACAATTTATTTCTCTACAATCCGAAGTACTAAGTACACAGTTTTTTATGGAATACTCGTAGGGGGCAAACGAGCAGGCGTATCACCTGATGGTAAGCGATTACCGCCGCCCATGGACACCCGCAACACTTGAGGGCTCACGAGTGCATTTCCGGCCTTTGGGGTATCGGGAGGTCGATGGGGAGGGAGATGGAGGGGAGGGGTTGAGGTATGGGCCTCCGGTATCCTACTCACTAGGTGAAACACAGCGCAAGCGCTGTTTCATACCGGTTTTCTGTGAGGCCGTGGTTCACACCGGTTTTCCGTGAGGCCGTGGTATCACTCCGGTCGAGCCGGCCCATTTATGTTTATACGATTAAAAAACTCTTTTCAATTTTACTTCTTCACTTAAAGCCGTTGTTGATTTCTTCTCGTTACGTTTCCCGGGACCGTGAAAAAGACTAGTACTTTCCCAAGAATTAAAGTATCTATATGTCACATTTTATTAAAATCTGTTCAGCGGTTTAACTGTAACAGACAAACAGACAGACAGAGATACTTTCGAATTTATAATACATATTAGTACGGATTTTTATTTTAAACACAAACTTAAAATATCAAATTTGACTGCACGTTTGGCCTAGTGGTTTAACGGTCACCACGCCGTTCCCTACTTCGCTAAGTGTCGTGGGTTCAAATCCCACGTAGGACAATACTTGTGTGATCCACAAATTGTTGTTCTGAGTCTGGGAGTTCATTGTGTCCGTTTGATGTATGTTTGTAAAGTCCCCCGCAACCCAGGATTTATTCCTAGTGCGGGAGTCGTCTTTACAAAAAAAAAAGGAAATTAAGATTATAATAGTTAAGAAGATAATAGTTACAAGTAAAATTTTAACAAAAAGAAAAATCGATTTCAAAGTTTGACTCGATTTCTTTTAGATGCCATCATGAGATCTTACTGTCCTTATCATGGTACCTCTATCTTCTTTCCATTAAAAAAAGAATCATCAAAATCGCTTCATAAACGACGAAGTTATCCGCGAACACACATAAGAATATATATATATTGAGAACCTCCTCCTTTTTTGAAGTCGGTTACAAATAAAAGAAGCTTATATATGATGCTTATAAACAGCAAATATACTTTTAAAAATATGTTTAGAGCCTAGATAGAAAAGAAAATGTTAGTACGCTGGACACACTCTTTCTTTGTTTAAATATCATATTTATCATCTCCAATATTAGCCTTTATTAGATCACTGCTGGACATAGGTTTATCCAGAACATTAACCAGGATAATGATACTAGTTAATAAAATAATAATAATTTCATTTTACTAAAAATTTAATTATTATTTTTCCTTCTACCATAACATTACATATGTAATGTAGGATGACAAAGGAAAATCACATTGACGTAAATATAACAAGTAGGTGTAAACACTTCATCAATTAATTTATTAAAGACTAGCTGACCCGGCGAACTTCGTACCGCCATATTTACATATCTGTCTCAAGTTCCCACAGGCAGTGTACAGTCGCGGACAAAAAAAAACACTTTCCCCGTTATCTTTTTCTTTCTAGCAAACAAGAATGAATGAAATCGGACTATGTGTTATTGAATAACAACTAAGTACATATTTTGACTTTCATCCCCTCTCTCCAGGAAACCGTGATGAATTTCGGGATAAAAAGTATCCTATGTCCTACCTCGTAGTATGAACTCAAATCATGCCAAGTTTCATTTGAATTCATTCAGTAGTTACGGCGTGATGCGCGGCCAAGATACAGACAGACAGACAGACAGACAGACGGACAGACAGACCAACAGACAAAAATTTAAAAAAATACAGTTTTGGCTTCAGTATCGATTATAGAGAGCCTTCCAAAAAAAATTTTCAAAATATCTTTAATGTACAGAATTGGACCTGTTACATTTTATTATAAGTAAGTATAGACTATTTTTTGCTCGCGGCTCCGCCCGCGTGTATGTCGGTCATCGCGGTAAATAATAGCCTATGTGTTATTCTGGTGTATAAGCTATATTACTGTAAAGTTTCATCCAAATCCGTTTAGTAGTTTTTGCGTGAAAGAGTAACATATATCCATCCATCATTACTTACAAACTTTCGCGTTTATAATATTAGTAGGATGAAGTAACTAACAATTATTTAAACAAAAATAAACATTTACAATTAGGGCAAACATATACATAAACATACAATGAACAATAACTCAAAAAATTTAACAAAAAAAAAACCGACTTCAATCTGGACCAAATTTAAATGGAAACATACGGGAAGCACCAGCTTTCAAATAAAAAAAGAATCATCAAAATCGGTTCACCAAGTTGAAAGTTATGAGGAACAAACATAAAAAAAAGAATACAGTCGAATTGAGAACCTCCTCCCTTTTTTGAAGTCGGTTAGAAACATACTATAGAATATCTATCGAAGGTACACTGAAGTGCGGAGTAACTAATCCTGTATTGCGATATAGATATTCTCGCGCCGATTAGCTTGTGCGAATTGTCGGAAAGAGAGTTGTATTTAATTAAAACTTTCCAACATCAACTGTTGGGTCAGAAATGATCACTTCGTCTGGTCAGAGGATCCTCCCTCTGTGTTGAAGGGGCATGACACCCGTTTGTTCACAGCGTCCACTAAGGCGACCTGCACTCGTAGTGAAAATTCCATTCCAGCACATTTTCAGAGTACAGAGGATGAATAACAAGAGAAAATCGTGTGTACATAAAAATTAAAGACAGATAAACTATATTCTCTAGCGACTGCGTCAGAGAAGTGTCGTTGAATTCGCCTAATTCAAGTTAAAAAAAATGTTTTGTTTATAACAAATATACATATTTATATGTGAAAGTAGAGAGTTTCATGAATATCTTACAAACAGACGGCTTATTTTTAAATGGTTAGTTTTATTTAAAACGGGAAATGCTCAAAAAGAAACCAGAAATGATTAAGATTTTCCCTTAATCAGGTCTTATGTTTTTTTTACAAATTAACATCCTACTAATATTATAAATATGAAAGTTTGTAAGTATGGATGGATGGATGTTTGTTACTCTTTCACGAAAAACTACTGAACTGATTTGGATGAAACTTTACAGTTAAATAGTATATACATCAGAATAACACAGGCTACTATTTGCTGCGATACCGACATATACGCGGGCGGAGCCGCGGGCAACAACTAGTTATCGATAATGTTTGCAAGCCCTGCTAATATTATCATAGTGAAAATAACTCTATTACCTATATGTATACGTATGTAGTTGGGGTAAACTGTGTGAAACCCCACCACATATACGATTAGGGCAATCGTACAAGCACAATAGTACTAGCTCTGCTTTGTATAAAGCTAGATGGCATTGTATGTCAGGGGTCCAATTTTTTTTTAATGTTTGGCCCTGCTAAAATGGCTCTACTCTGCCTTATGGAAAGCATAAGCAGAATCCAAGAGTGGTGGTCACCATACTGCGAATGCAGACGATGCAACAATGCAAAATGGTGACCCACACCACGGCGGTCTAGTGATGCTTCTGCATCATTGGTCCTCCGGTCTCGCACTCATCAACGAAACACGACAGCACGATCGCTGTCATTTTACGTTGATTTTTTGTGCGGGGGTAGTAGCGCCCCGTTCGTGCTGAAATCAGCGTGGCTCTTCTACCTCATTTATCTTATTTAACAGTAATAAAAAATTATGTTTCAGAGAAAACTTGTGTACCTGTCATGGTACAATTTTACCAATTACTTGTTGATCGCTATGAAGCTTACAATAGGGTTCATTTTTGTGTTCTACGACAAACCTATACTGGTGTGCCCATACATCCCTTTACTTTGTAAGTATGAACATCTATTTATGAACGATTAGTATTAGTTGTAAGGTGTCATAATTGATTTCTGACGAACTTTAGAAAGTGACAGAGTTATTACATCTACCGCAGGAATGGTGCCTAACCTTAAATTAGCAGACAGATAGACAGACAGACAAAAATAAAAAAGAAAAGACGTGGAGTCCCTCCGCGCGGAAGAAGTGAAACTTCGTAATGTGCAACAATCATACCCCCTCAATTAAACGTTAAACGTTTAACGCAACCTTGTTGGAAGCCGCATTAGAAGTTTCACTTCAAAAGTTTTTTGCTGGTGCCATATATGTTTTCATAAGCATTTAGTGAAAAGCTGTTAATTTGTAATTACAAACAGATACATCAATTTATTTATTTATGTAGATGTATCGCATTTCTAATATAGAACTAAGTGGATTAATTGTTACCCGTTAAAGAATTCTCTTACCAGAAGTCAATCTTGAACTGTTTGTATTAAGCACGTAACATAGTTAGAATGTGTGTGTACAATTTTATGATTCGAAAGATTTGGTGAAAACTATTGATTTAATAGTGTGACGGTCTTCAAAGAGAATTTGTCACACCATTTTTTTATGAAATAGGCGGGCAAACGAGCAGACATGTGTATCGACACATAGAAGAAGGCGATCCTGATGGTAAGCGATTACCGCCGACGATGGACACCTGCAACACCAGAAGCGTCATAATTGCGTTGCCGGCCTTTTGGGGCTGAGGGGGGGTAGGGTTAGGGGATTCGGGCCTCCGGTATCCTCACTTACTCGGTGAAACACAGCGCAAGCACTATCTCACACCGGTTTTCTGTGAGGCCGTGGTATCACTCCGGTCGAGACAGCCCATTCATGCCGAAGCGTGGCTCTCCCACGCTTTGATATTTATACAAACATATATGTAATTAAAGTAATATCAAGGAAGCATCTTAATATTAAAGTATTTTTTAGTTGTGGACTTCATCTTACTTTTTTCCATGAGAAGAGAACTGAAGGCACACAAGAAAACAGCTGAAGTACGATTTGAATTTGTAAACAAATTAGCTGATCATAACAACATTATCAAAATCATGATACCGAACAGTGCGAACAGAATGGTTGAAAACGTTGGTGTACATGGAGTGGAAACAACCGAAGACAAGCAAGGAAAAACAGATTCTGTATACTCGGTTGAGATTGGAACCCTTGCTACAGAATCTTCAAATACAGACAAAATAACAACTACGAATGCTGATTTGTTATAAATGACTCTTAAAAAAGTTTATTGAAATTATTTTTGGAAACTTACTTGTGTACCTATAATAAAGTGATAAATCTAATACGTAGCCGTCTGAACCTAAACTTATGTCATGGCAAGCAAATTTATTTTATTTAGTTACCAAACACGTGTAGCGAGCCATTATAACATTGGTGTTACAAATATGGTAATTAATAATAGGAATTCACAGTCGTCCGACACAAACCAGGCAAAGCCGACCGCAACCAGACAACTGACAAACACATTTCCAACTCATACATATTATAAGTAAACTAGCTGACCCACGCAACGTCGTTTACGTCTCCTATTGCCCGTAGCGTAATAATTTTCCCCCGTTTTTGTAACATTCTTCATTGATGCGCCGATGATCTATTGGTATTAGCGTGATGATATATATATATAATATAGATATAATATAGCCTATAGCCTTCCTCGATAATTGGGCTATCTAACATCTGAAAGAATTTTTCGAATCAGACCAGTAGTTCCTGAGATTAGCGCGTTCAAACAAACAAACTCTTCAGCTTTATATATTAGTATAGATTAGACCCAGACGCAGAACTATCGATCGTGCTCATCACATATCCGGTGAAAAAAGGTGGGAATCGAACCCACGACCTGAGGCCCTCAGCAGTTAGACTAGAGCAACTGGCCCGTCAAAATTAAAACTTATCATTTAAAAAGAGCATACAAACTGCTGATAAAGATGTTAATATATTTATTTGGAAATACATTATAAAATCGTTTGCCCTGGCTGTGAATGCCACATTAGTTAATTTGATAATTTGCAATTATTTTGTATATTTTTGACATTGAATAATAAACCAGTAAACAATAACATTAAGTACGTAGTATTTTCCTTATAATTATTATTGTGGGCTATGTTAATTTATTACGAGATAGCAGCTTCTATGGAAACAAGTTGTTTGTGCTCCTGGCCTTTTTGGAACTGCCAGATGGGCTGAAGGTACATTGGTGTAAAAACGTATAGGGTTTAGATCTCGAATGAAGAAACGAACCAATTTACATATAATACATCTCCGAAGCTAATGCATCTATAAGTATAAATTCTCAAAATTTAAAAAAACCCCCTTAGTTCCCTTTAAAAAGTAAAAAACACATTATGCGCTTTCATTTGAGACCCCACTCGATGATATTTTTGCAGACATTCGGTTATTCTTCCCCACTTTCACCCCCATAACTTTTAAACGACTCAACCGATTTTCATGAAACATGTCTAAGAACACTCGCACGTAACTCACAAAGGTGAGTAATGAAAGCATACAAAAAATACTAAATTGAAATCGCTTCATCCGTTCGCGAGCTACGGTGCCACAGACAGACAGACAGACACGTCAAACTTATAACACCCCTCTTTTTGCGTCGGGGGTTAAAAATATAAATTCAGAACAAAAGGTTACCCCTCTAAAGCAGTCGTGTATATACATCTTTATTTATAGATCACGGTACCTACATATTTAATTAATGAACTTATAAATTAACATTTGCAAAAGGAATGTAGTAAATAATTCATAGTTTCAAATGTTGCAACCGTCTTTTTATATGTAACTAACTGACCCGAAACTTCGTACCGCCATATTTACATATCTGTCTCAGCTTCCCACAGGCAGGATACAGTCGCGGACAAAAAAAAAAGACTTTTCCAGTTACCTTTTAATTTTTCTTGTACACAAACCTTGTCCTAACAAAAACGAACACATAAAAAAAGAATTATTTAATTTGGTGCAGCCGATCGGAAGTTATGCGCGTACATATATTTCGGCGATTCATTTTTATATAATAGAGATTGGTATTGTATCCTCTTAAATCTAATGCTTTATTTCGGAGTCTTTCGTTATTACAGGCTTTGGGTGCATATTCTCCTGAGTCGAACCTTCAATTGTCATTGTACACTCGGCTTCACTGCCAATATTTGCAAATCTAAATTGACAGCCTTTGCTAAGTTTTATAATCTCACTCCTTACTACTAAGAGTATGTATAGCTGTAGAGCTGTAACAGAGTACATATTTACTATAGATTTATCATTTTATAGTTTTATGTTTGAGAAAGGAGTCGCCGCATCTTAACCGGAGAGAGCTTTGCTTCTTCACGTGTTTCGCAACCTCACAGTTTTTTTTTTTTTTGAATAGGAGAGCAAACGAAAAGACGTATCGCCTGTTGGTAAGCGATTACCGTCGCCCAAGGATACTCGCAACATCGCAAGTGCGTTGCCGGCCTTTGGGAGAGAGGGGAGGAGTTGGGGGTTTTCTGTGAGGCTGTGGTATCACTCCGGTCGATCCGGCCCATTCATGCCAAAGCGTAGCTCTCCCACGGTAGAATGGTGCTATAAGCAGTTCACACGCCTTATTATGAACATAAAAGGGTCCGTGTGATGACGCACTAAGAATTCAGAATGTCACCACCCTATTTATCCCAAGGGTGTCGTAAGAAGCGACTAAGAGGCCAAACTATATGGGAAAACATAACTGCAAAGAGAAAGGAAACTTGAAACATACCCTATACTAAATCGTGACCAATGTGCTATAGTCGGTCAAAACCTTCTTTCGAAGGAGAGAACTATGTCCAGTAGTGGACTGTTAAAGATATTGATGATGATGATACACACAACTTTGTACAAATATTTCTTTACTTTTATCTGAGCGAGTGAGAATACTGAAGGATTGCAATACTAAAGGCTTAGAGTCCTACGGCTCCTAGACTTTTTAAAATAAAATAAATTATTAAAAAGCGTGGGGTGCTTCTGAAAATATTTCAATAATGTCGCCCCACGCTTTTTACATTAAAATTATTTTAGTTCGATTGCTATTAAAGCGTTTTTTTTTTAAACTATAATTTTTTTTTTCTACTTTTTAGTTTGGTATATTTATAAAAGCATGTTTGTTTAGTTTTTAAAATTTTATTTTTTAAACGTTTTTTTTGTTTTTTTTTTTTCAAATTATTATATTGTCATCGGCCCTTGACCCCTGTGCAAATTTTCAAGTTAATCAGACTCCTAGAAGAAGGTGAAAATATAGTTAAAAGATTCCGTTTAATACCTACAGGTCAAGCTAATAAAAGCGTTTTGAAAATAATAAAAGCGTATTAACAATAATTAAAAGACCATTCTTACCGAAATTTGCAAGCAGAAGTCCAATGTCTATTGATAGAAAATATAACAAGAAATTTGCATTCAGACCGCGTTTGAATCCATCTATTGTATACATCACTGCCGAAATGCCACTGTATATTGTTAGAATTGACGTCAAGCCTAATAATAATATGTTGTAATAGTAAAACGTCTTAATCAGTTTCACATTTTTCTGGAAAAAAGCACAGTCAAGTCTTGTTATATATAATCTGTGAAATTATTATGTACATATTCAATGATGTATGTATATAACATGGTAAAGATGTTATTCATAATTTTGTAAATTACCGTGGGAGAGCCACGCTTCAGCATGAATGGGCCGGCTCGACCGGAGTGATACCACGGCCTCACAGAAAACCGGTGTGAAATAGTGCTTGAGCTGTGTTTCACCGTGTGAGTGAGGATACCGGAGGCCCATACCCCAAACCCCTTCCCCAATCCTCACCCCCCATCCCCCCAAAGGCTGGCAACGCACTTGTGACATCTCTGGTGTTGCAAGTGTCCATGGGCGGCGGTAATCGCTTACCATCAGGCGATACGTCTGCTCGTTTGCCCGCCTATAAATAAAAAAAAAATAAAAAAATGTCATTTATTTTTTTCTTAACTTTTGCTTTTAATCTCAAAGCATTTCATATACTCTACAGCTGCAGCAAATTTTTACTTTATATTTTGGTACATTTTGTGATTTCCATCATCAGGTTATCCTTTTGGTATATTTAAATAGTTTGTTTTCCATACTGTAGATTAACTATTTATATAAAAGGATAATGGTAGTTCGCTGTTCGCTGGCCATATTTAATCAATGGTTATGAGATTTATTTTCATGTACTTAAACTGTACATAAATAATTGTAATTCTGCTCAATAAGTTGTTACAACTGCATTAACAAAACATATTCATTCGTTTTCTAAACAAGCCATGCTTAAGGTCTACTTAGTTTGAAAACTAGATGACGTTGTGTCAGATTAGGTCAGATTGCCCAAAATATTTTATATTATTAAAAAAAAATACCTACATAAAATACCATTTTAAATTTGAATTGATATTTATGAATGAACTTACTGATATAAGGGCAAGATTGTATTGACAGATCAAGACAAAATATTTATGTTATAATTTATGTTACGCCATCTCGTTGACAACAGTGACAAGTGTGACAACTCATTTGTGATCCAAGTATTTCATTAAAATCTAAAAACTAGAAAAACTTTTAAACGCAATGGTACAAAAATCTGAGAATTTAAAATGTTATTGTCGGTGCAGCCAAATAAATAGGTAAAACAAAAATACTCGTACCTATCATAAGATCCAGGCGGTATAAAAGTCCCATATAAACCTGCCATTGTCCTTTATAACATTTACAATAATCCGATCTATCTATCTTAAATATCAATGTGTTTCCAGGCTCAAAGTGACGAGATTTATGAAGGAGAGAAATACAAGTAGACAAATCACCTTATGGCATCCAACGATGAATATTAGGCTCAGTACTATTTCGACAATTCCCACAATCATTGTCACAAATATAATCACTGAGAAGTCTGTTGTAATTTTGTACTGCTCATTCTCGGGTACATTTCTCTTTTTTATGATGCCAAATATTGAACCCGCTAATAAAAGACAGCCAACACACTGGAAAACATAAATTAATGGACGTATAATGGCAGTTTTAGCACCGAATGTTATGTATGTGTTAAACTAGGGTGTGATCATTGCCAGCAGACCTCTTACGCTATCTTTGAAAGTTTGTGAAGCATCTATTAGTGCATGCTTTAGCGTCGGTGGTGCTTCTCTGTTATAAAAATTGCATGCATATTTTTACTTCTCTTTCTCTCCCTCTTTACTAAAAAGGAAAGTGAATACATTATGTTTCCAACTCTAAAATTTATTCTGATTAATTTCGTTGCTGTTAATGGAAAAAAACATTAATTAAAAAACTTACCAGGTTAAAATATCCCCATATTATCAAACCACCACGTAAAGGTATACAGAAACAGCATCGTTTACAAACAGGTATATCTATCAGCATTTTTGTTGAATTAGATTATCCTGCAAAAGTAAAAATTATTGAATATTGAATCTTTAGAAATACAACTCACCTAATGAAAAGCGTCGTACGTTCCACGAATACTTGAGTAAGTATGGTCCCTTCTGGTCAGCAGGACACACAGAGCGGTGATGCAATTGAGCCAATTACTAACTTCCCAAGTTCATCTCAACTACTCACAGTGTTGAGTTATTTATTTGACGTAGCATCATCAGGCGAAGGACAAACATCGTAATATAATTTTATAACATATTTGCTCTTGAAGGGTCTCTTATTTCACCAATTTCAATATCGTAATGAATCTCATTAAGTACTTGTGCGTTATTGTAATGAAAAACGTACGTTTTTTTTTAATAAAGTAAAACTCACGGTTTATCAAGATGCTCAAACAATACTCTTTTAATTATTAGCAAAGAGTTTTATGTCAGTTAAGTGGTCAACATATGAGTGAAAGTAGGAGAAACGAGACCACAGAGTTCCGCAGCCACCTCCGCCGCTGCCGCCGACTGCTGAACTCTGTGGTCCCGTTTCTCCTACTTTCACTCAAGAGAGTGAGAGAGAGACTGGTGAAATTTTAATTAATAATAATAACTTGACAAGCTATTTCCTCGCAAATATGTTATAAAACGTCGTATGACATACGTGCGCTTTGATAATTACAGCCTTGGCTTTCTTGTAGCCCTCGCCTGCGGCTCGGGCTAGCAGTATCACCGCGGTTGTAATTTTCAACTTACCGCACTTATATCATAATGTACTATTATTTTGCTTTTGTATAAAGTTTACTGTCAATAGATGTTTTTAATTTCTAACTATTTTCTTATTTAACGAAAGTTTTAATACGCTACGCTGCAGCACTGGAGGACGTTTTTAGGCTCCTTGACTGGAACGGACTTTGTATCTACATTATTGGCGAGTATATCACCCACCTTCGACTTGCTGACGATATAGTGGTCATGGCTGAAACCATGGGAGACCTTAGCACAATGCTCGATGGCCTCAGTAGTTTCTCTAAGCGAGGGGATCTTAAAATGAATATGGACAAGACGAAAATTATGTCGCACCCATTCCAGTGAAAATTGGAGACTCTACACTCGAAGTTGTTGATTATTATATATACCTAGGACAGACTATCCAGCTAGGTAGATCCAATTTCGAGAAAGAGGGCAATCGTTGAATCCAACTCGGCTGGGCGGCGCGGCGTTCGGCAAGATGCGTGACATTTTCTCGTCCCTAATACCACAGTGTCTCAAGGTGAAAGTTTCTATTCTATCTATCTATCTAAAAGTCGCACAAAGAGCCATGGAGAGATCAATGCTCGGCGTTTCTCTGCGTGATCAAATCAGGAATGAGGAGATCCGCAGACGAACCTAGGTCCCGGACGGATAAGATGGCCATTGGGGCCAAAGAGTTCTGGAGTGGCGACTACGTACTGGAAAACGTAGCGTGGGTAGGCCCCTACAAGGTGGTCTGACGACCTGGAGGTCCAGCAGGAAACTGCTGGATTGTTATGGGGCGCCTTGGGGGAGGCCTATGTCCAGCAGTGGACGTCTTTCGGCTGAATTGATGATGATGATTTAATACGCTTTAGTTATACGCTTAGTTGCCAAATATTCAGAATCAATTGGAAAAATGGTGAATACTTGTCTTCTTATTTTTCAGGCTCTTTTGGTCTTACCGAACAATTTGAAATCTTTTTACTCGACTACGGCGAAGCTTAAGGAAGGGTTGTAGTTTAAGCAGTTTATGTATATCCCCTATGTAGCTCTTAAACTATTGAACCGATTTTATTGAATGAGGTGTCAATAGATTCGCAAAAATGGTTCGAGTGAAAAAGTGTCTACGTAGAAGGGTACAGTATTTTATACTTAATTATTTCTATTTTTGGGAACGTCATGTACAACAAACGGCGCCTCTTAATAGTAGATTAGTAGCCAAGGGCTGTAAGGCATCCATTGCAGCCCGAGATATTTAGGCGCACGGGCGCCTATAGTTCGAGGGTGCAATCGGTGCTTACACCCGAGCTAACTATTCTGCTTTACATCTCGATTGTGAGGTAAGTAGAAAAAAGCGGCATTATAAGAATAAACAATATTAAAAGTAAAAGTTTTCTATTCCCGCCTTTTTTCATTAAAAATAATCAAGTCATGATGAATCAAGTAAAGAATTTTTTTTTTCAAGAACGAACGGGGAGCTTCTCCGTTCGATATTTAAAATTGATGACTATTATACTCACACGAAGACAAGGCTGAATAGCAAAGCGACCTCTTTGGTCATTGGGCTGAATGCATGATGTCTATTGCCAGTATGATGGTTAGATGTACGCGAACTTTTTGAAAGAAAGAAGTGTTTTTTTTATTACTTACCGCCCTAGGGCTTTTCTAGGTACATTATTACCCTAGAGCGCTAATTAGTCACCTACAAGCCCCATTTGGAGGTAATAAGAACCTACTTACCGAACATGAGAGATGTAAAAGATATTGTTCTCTATATTTACTAGAGTATTTCCAGTTTCCAGTCTTCACAATGGAGAATTATAGAAGATTCTAATAATATAGCTTATTTTGGTTTAGTGGTTAATTATCCTAAGTTCTAAGCCAGTGGCCGTAACCAGCGCAGAACAAAGGATAGTGCTTATCACCTGATCATTTGTTCTCTATCTTTCTTAGAATTAACTTATTGTTACGTGTTAGGGTTCGATTTATTTGAGAAAGATGCCTTTTGACGTGTTAAAGAGACTTTATTAAAACCACTATTAAAATCACAATACTACTCTGAATTACAACCCTTAAGGGTCGCCGAGGTCACTAGGTTGATCGCTGATATCACTTCGATGTTTATCTCACTATAGCTCAAACTGAACTGAACTCTGCGGTCCGCGAGACTCTCTATTTATACTCATATAATTATTATTCCTACATTTCTAGAACCTACGATAAAACACGAGAGTCGTCTCGTAAAGACGCTAATAAAAATAATCGAAGTTAATAATAATTAGGCAACAACCAATCGATATCCGACACTATGCATATAGAGATAAGGTCCATTATTCCTTGCCTCAGGAGATCGATAAGAAGTGTGTGTGTATTTGTGTGCGCAGATAAGGCTTGAAGAAAATATTCGTAACATTATTTATCCAAAGAGATCACAAGCCCGGTGTGTAAGGACTTCTTTTATAAAATTAGGAGAAATGTGGTGGTCGATATGGTGGCGGCCTGACCTCATCAATTAGCTTAGAGAAGCTTACGTCTTACCCTGAGTTGTATCGGAGGCCACTCCTAACGAGTCACCTTACAACTAGTTAGGAGTGACATTTATTCTGAGAGAACCCAAAAACAATATGGCCCGAGTCTTCCCCAGAATACGGGGGCCTAAAGCCGGCTTACAACATAGTTTTTAGTGGATGCACAACGTTCTCCTGCCCCCACCATTGGTTCAATTTTCTTTCAAAATATTATTTTATCTACCTACGTTCATGGACAAAAATAACATTACACAAGTAAAGGGTTTAGAAGGAGGAAACTGCCTCGTTGGTCTAGTGGTTAGCGTAAGCGACTGCAGATCACGGGTCGGACTGTTGTTGGATTTTTCTTACAAGAAATTCTTAATATCAGCTCGGAGTATAGAAGTTGTCGGTGTTACCCGCCCGTGCCTCGAAGAGCACTTTAAGCCGTCGGTCCTGGTTGTCATGTACACGTATGGCAATCGTTATTGGGAATTCAGTGCCCTCAAATATACTGACAACTAGTTCAATCATCGAATTCAGTTCGCCCTCACGGTTGCGGAGGTCCGATGTCCGTCGCTCCGTGTAAAAACTGATATTCAGGTAAAACCGGTTGAACTAGTAGCCGACCCCAAATCTTGGGAATAATAAAGGCCAGGAAGGGTTAAGGATAGGATATAAAATAAAAGTAATATCGTCATTAACTGTATTAAAAATATATTTTATTTACACACAACTGATAAAAAAAAAAAACTTTTCTCAGTTCAAGTTACATATGTAACACAACAATACGTATATACGTATTGTTGTGTTACTGCTTATTATAAAAGTAGTAATTAAAAAATTAAATATTATGCCAATATTATAAAAAAAGAAGATAAATAGACAGAAGAAGAAGAAAGAAAACGTAGAATAGTAAAAGAATAACACAGAATTACGTAGAATAGAACAGTTTACAGGTAAGTAAATAGAGATCTGATCTATATTATTGTTCTCCTATCATGTCTGTAGGGATGCTCAATAAATACTTCAGCCATGTGGTTGATAAAGCTGGAGCTTCCTTCTTGATACCTGAGCTTGTTCAACTCGCTGTGGACCAGTAGCAGAAGATATATTTGAACAACTGAAAAAAAAACATGAATTCAAAATTTATGGAATATTTTGCTGATAATTGTGTCGTTTGTTTTGTAGTTGTAGTATCTATTTTAAATTGCAACATTATAAAAGTATTTTTATTTGCTATTCATGAAAAATGTGGAGACGACGACAAGTATCCAGTTATTTTTTTATCGTATTCGCAGACGTATCGCCTGATGGTAAGCGATTACCGCCGCCCTTGGACACCTGCAACACCAGAGGCGTCACAAGTGCGTTGCCGGCCTTTGGGGGATGGGGGGGGGGATGGGGAAGATAGGGGAAGGGGTTGGGGTATGGGCCTCCGGTATCCTCACTCACTCGGTGAAACACAGCGCAAGCACTATTTCACACCGGTTTTCTGTGAGGCCGTAGTATCACTCTGGTCGAGCCGGCCCATTCATGCCGAAGCGTGGCTCTCCAACGGCAACTACTACGTCCCACGGTAACGGTAACAAGCTGGAATAGATTGTATGGGAAGAGCATCAAATAGGGTGTTTTAGTACGTGTTAGGTGAGAATTAATCGATTCGTTAAATGCTATGAAATATATTTAGCTTTAATTCCGCGAGACAAATATCCAGGTCTGAAAGCAGGGCACAAATCCCACCGTCATGCATATATACACATACAAAACAAGTGAGAAATAATTAGCATGCCATGCAACCAAACCTATACTCGACACGTGTTTCGCCCCTCCACGGGGCATCCTCAGGAGATGTTGACTCGTCGAGCGTTTGAGCTCGAATGCGCGCTAGCGCACCGCTGTCGGCCCTTTATATACCGTTTCGATGACGCTATAATCACGATCGATACAATGTCACAACGACATCTGTGCCGAACTACCCGCAATCATACTTAGAAGTGGTGATGGAATTAAGTTTGTTTGGTCATTCAACAGTGTATATGCATTATTATTGTTATATTTTGATATTTCTAACTGTTCCAACACACTCATCCGGAAACCGGAACCGGAAACGGAAAGAATTAACAAGAATGTCGGGAGTCTCACTTACATAGGCCCAATTTCAGATAGAATCGCGAATATTCTAAGAAAACACAATGTTTACGTAGCTTTTCGATCGGATCATAACTTGCGTAAACTATGAACGGTAAAGATAAATTAGAGAATTCAAAAAAATCCGGAGTTTACAAATTAGTATGCAATGATTGCACCGGGGTCTATGTGGGTCAGACAGGCCGTAGTTTCGAAATTAGGTACAGGGAACATGTTGCCGCTCACAGGAATGGCCATCCAGATAAATCACATTTCGCAAAACATTTAATCGACACCGGCCACTCCTTGAGCGGCAACAACACCTATAACATTCTGCATGTTTGCGATAAGGGTTTCCGGATGAGTGTGTTGGAACAGTTAGAAATATCAAAATATAACAATAATAATGCATATACACTGTTGAATGACCAAACAAACTTAATTCCATCACCACTTCTAAGTATGATTGCGGGTAGTTCGGCACAGATGTCGTTGTGACATTGTATCGATCGTGATTATAGCGTCATCGAAACGGTATATAAAGGGCCGACAGCGGTGCGCTAGCGCGCATTCGAGCTCAAACGCTCGACGAGTCAACATCTCCTGAGGATGCCCCGTGGAGGGGCGAAACACGTGTCGAGTATAGGTTTGGTTGCATGGCATGCTAATTACTTCTCACTTGTTTTGTATGTGTATATATGCATGACGGTGGGATTTGTGCCCTGCTTTCAGACCTGGATATTTGTCTCGCGGAATTAAAGCTAAATATATTTCATAGCATTTAATGTCATGGATTTCCGCAAAGTAACGCCTGATTCCATAACTTATCTTAATCGATTCGATTAATCTTCAACGTGGGACACATGTAGAGATACTATGACACAAACGGGAAAGCTGAACTGAAAGAAAACCAGTATTGAACAATTATTTCCTTGCTTATTATCCATCCCGGTAACCGAAAACCCTTCCGCGTATTCAGAGGTGGGGAAGAAGTCTTGAAGTTGATACAGAAGTGTAATAGAAGTTTTAGAAGCATCAACCACAATCTCATAACAAACACGCCGTCCTTATTTTTTACAAGATTTTTATTAACTTGCAATTAATGTATGTATGCTTGTATGTTCGGGTGTAATCTTGCAACTCAATTTTAAAGCAGATATATTCAACCGATTCTGCTGAAACTTTGCAAGAATATGTATACAGCGTGACAATAAAATATTATAATGGCATGACATAGAGCTGATCTGATGCTGGAAGGTGGCCATAGGAACTGTGTAAACGTCGTAACACCATCGAGTTTGGGCGTTTCAATAAAAAAAATTTTTTTAAAGTTTTTTAATGTAGTTTATTTATTAGGTAGTTGACTGCACGGTTGGCCTAGTGGTTTGAGCGGTTGCCACGACGCATTCTGCTGCGCCGAGTGTTGTGAGTTCAAATTTCACATGGAACTACACTTTGTGTGATCCACAAATTGTTGTTCTGAGTCTGTGTGTTCTTTGTGTCCGTTAGATGTATGTTTGTAAAGTTCCCCCCTACACAAGATTTTTTCCTAATGCTTGTCTTTGTTTAAAATAAAAAATACTTAAATAATATAAAGGAGACATATTTCAAGTATTACCAAATCCAATAAAAGCTACTGCGTATTCTGACAAAGCGGGTAATGTTCCCGAACCGCCGACTTTGCTGATATCGGTGTAGGTGACCAGCATCGCGAAGAAATTCGCAATCATCATTGTCAGCTGGTAGAAGTAGTACCATTTCATTAGTTTAGCGTTTTTCTGAAAGAAAGAAACAAAGAAAGTAGAATGTTCAATCTAAAGAACAACACTGATAGATGTTTTTGGAATATATTCATTTTAATTAAAAATAATTATCTAAGGATAGCCTCAGATAATTAGTTTTAATTAGCTAACAAGAATCGTTAGTCTATACTAATAATACTATGAATAGGTCACAGAAGATGAAACCTATGAGGCTGATGAATCTGTGTGAATGTATTTATAAAAGTCTTACCTCTAACATAAAAAATCTCGCAATGAGAATTCTAGGTACGAGAGATAATTATTTCGTGTTCCTATCTACAAAGCGGTAATTCCCGTTTTTTTTTCTCGTGCTGAAATCCCCTCGGATACCACCTCCTGGTGGTATGTCGGACTCGAACCGACTAAAACCGCACGCCGTCTCGGGTACTAAAAGCCGGGGAACCAGGTGCACCCTAGCAAGGAAAACCCTGGAACCCCTACGTACCTCGGGCCACCCACGTGTTCGTAAGTAGCCCCCATCTGTGTGAGAACCCCGATTTTTCGCTACCCTCGGCCCGGGGCGCGGACGCTGCGATCCGCCGCGTCCGCGCTTCCACCCGAGACTGCTTCTGCTAGCCATCGGTCACCCTCAGGCTTGGACTTATGGAGGACGGAGATCGTTCTGAGATTCTTTGTAATAATTCCACTTGTAGTGTTTGCGTCTATCGAGTCACTAGGCTATTGATTCATGCACTCATTCACTCGTTGCACACGCCATTTATTTGCAATGTGCTGTTAGGTGGAGTGAATATAATCTAGCTAAATTAAAAAGTTATCGTCAACATACTTACCATATGAGCTCCAACTATCAGAATAATATTGAAAACTACGTCCAAAACATGTAGGGTAATGACTAAGAACATTTGAGCCTCGATGACGACACCGCGGTACATCGCCATCATCGAAGCCTGGAACTTCATAAATGGGTAGAAGTATACCCATAATGATACTTGCAAGGCACCGAAGAAAATTGTGATTAACTGAAACAAAAGGATTTTTTTTCGATAAACAAGAAAGATTTTTTTTTTTTAATGTTTGACCCAGCCTAAATGACTCTACTCTGCCTGATGAAAAGCATAAGCAGAATCCATACTCACTGCGAATGCAGACAATGCAACAAGTGCAGCAAGGTGACTTACACCATGGCGGCCTAGTGATGCTTCTGCATCATTGGGCCTCCGGTCTCGCACTCACCAACGAAACACGACAGCACGAACGCTGTCAGAGCAGATGCTCATGCTTTCCATCGGGCAGAGCAAAGTCATTTTGGCAAGTTCTTTTAGATTTAAAAGAAAACAAACCAAATTCAAATACGCAAATGTGAGAATTCCTCGTCGTAACGGCAAACAGCAACAACATCTTTCAAACTTCGGTATTTCCACTTTCATATCGATACACTACACTCAATTGTCATAATCATTAATCATAATATTTTCTTATCACTTTTAGCCCTAGTATTGCACTACTAATCTGACACAATACGTGTCTTCAACGGTACTGAGTGAAATAGTTGACCTGTGAATAGGGTTGTCAAATCTATTTATTCAAATAAATAAAATTGAAGTGTCTGTTTGTAGGTATTTTCAAATTAACAGCTTTTCACTAAATGTATTTGAAAGTATACACTATATTTACATCAAAAAATCTTTATTTTAAATTTTTGTCTGTCTGTCTGTTTGTTCTGTCTAATCTCTGGAACGGTTTCATTGGCTGATGATATAAGGAGTAACTTAGGCTACTTTCTTTGAGAAGCTTAACTTCCCTTTACAACATCAACCGCGAGTATCGCCGCAGGGCTAAAATAGTTTTTTTTTATATATTTGGCCCTGCTATAATGACTCTACTCTGCCTGAAGGAAAGCATAAGCAGAATCCAAGAGTTGTGGTTACCATACTCACTGCGAATGCAGACAATACAACAATGCAGCATGCTGATCCACACCATGGCGGGCTAGTGATGCTTCTGTATCATTGGGCCTCCGAGCTCGCACTCACCAACGAAACACGCCTGCACGCTGTCATTTTACGTTGATTTTCTGTGCGAGGATAGTACCGCCCGTAGTGCTGAAATCAGCGTGGCTCTACTACCTACTTAAGTTTAGTTCAGTTGCGTAATTTGCTCTCTTACGACATCCAATGGATGAGTAGGGGGGTGTCCCCAGACACGCCGTATCTTTAATCTGCCACACACGAAGACTGTTTAAATTAATTACTTTATTGGCTAATATAAGTTAAACTCCCTCGTCTAGACTCTTGCACCATGATAGCTCAAACTGCTTGGTATCCATGTCTATATTGCTATAACACAAAAAATGGAAAAAAATATGCTTTCTGTCTTCTTTTTTTTTTTTTTTTTATGTATGGCCCGCCATAATAACTCTACTCTGCCTGATGGAAAGCATAAGCAGAATACAAGAGTGGTGGTCACCATACTCATTGCGAATGCAGACAATGCAGTATGGCGACCCACACCATGGCGGCCTAGTGATGCTTCTGCATCTTTTAGTCTAGTCAACAAGTATGGAACTTGTTGACTAGACTATGTGGACCTCCGGTCTCGCACTCACCAACGAAACACGACAGCACGATCGCTGTCATTTTACGTTGATTTTCTGTGCGAGGGTAGTACCGCCCCGGTCGAGCCGGCCCATTCGTGCTGAAATCAGCGTGGCTCTACTACCTACAAAACACTACTAACACATAAACATTACGTTTTGGGCCTTCGGTATTCTCACTCACTCGATGAAACACAGCTCAAGCGCTATTTTATACCGGTTTTCTGTGAGGCCGTGGTATCACTCCGGTCAAGCCGCCCCATTCATGCCGAAGCGTGGCTCTCCCACGGTAGCATGCACTACTAAACCACTAAGCCATCCGTGCATTCATAACAACATATTTTATTCTTTCAGGATCTTTAAATTATATTTTTGAAAGAAAACTGAGTTATTACCATATCATAGGAAACGCCGGAAAGTGTCAACCCTGACAACCGATTATCCTATTAAGTGCAAAGAACGGGAAGTGATGTCGTCTTTTGAACTTCATACGAACTATGATGAGGCTACGATAAAAACCAAGAAACGGTGTTTTAAATTACTTAAAATGCTGTAAATTATGTTAGAAACCAAACTTTAATAGGGATGCTGTAATCTGTAACCGTTTGGGTTACAAACTTTTATTTTTGTGTATGGTTGCATGTATCACGTATACTATGTATATGTGTTTATATAAGGTTTGTTAAAGTTATCTGAACATGTACACACAAATATATATAGCATTTTACAATCTTTTCTCTAAAATAAGAGACTTAAAGATAATTTTACTCGTAGTTTGGTAACGCTATTAGGGACTTATCACCGTTCTCGACTTACACTTCCCAAAGGCAATATCCTTGTTCTAAGGTTAGCTTCTTTTCCTCTTGAATTATACTCTCAATTTTGTTAATCTTTATGCCCATTTGGAATATGTTAACTCTCTATTACGTGAGCAGAACTACGAGAATAGTTGATAAAATATCGGTAGGTAATTTTGCATTCTGGGATGTAGAATACAGAATTAAATTGCTATTATTATGTAAAAGGAAAGATTGTAAATGAACATTTTTAACATTGCAAGGACATTTCACACATGGCCATTTTGGGAGTTGTGGGTCCAGTGGTTTGTGGGACTTAAACTGTTGCCAGGAACAGACAATGATGTCTATAATACTTTTTATAATATATTTTTCTAAACATTGTAAATTTTATAAATATTTTTAGTTACTGTAGGTAATCTTTTTCTGTTCTCCACTTTTAGATTTTAAACCAATTGTTGCCATCACTTTTATGACAGGCACCTAAGTCAAGTGAGTCTGCGTCTAAAAATAATATGCTATCGTTAAGCTTATGTTAAACACGTATACTGTTATAATAAGAAAACACATCAGACAAAGCAAATAAAATACTACTTTTTATGGTTATTGTAAATATTGTTATTTTAAATTGAAAAGAACCGATATGAAACTTTAACGGTGAAGAATCAAGAAGAATCTTGGTTAGATGGAAGATTTCTACTTAACTGTCGTGTGGTCAGTTTATTACAACTGGGTAAATGAAGTCCAACAGGTTGATTTACAGCAACTTATTTATTTCCAAGGTATAATCTCTCCCCGTTACAAATTTCGTGCAGATTCGTCAAGCAGTTCTAGTATGCTTTGAGTAACAAGCATTAGGTAATTATATAAAAGACTAGCTTTTACACGCAGCTTCGCTCACACAGACTTTCATCCCCTGATTTATCCCCCTTAGGGGTGAAATTTCAAGAATTCCTTTCTTAATGCTCACTTACGTTATATAAAGAACCTACATGCAAAATTTCAGGATTCTAGCTTCAGCGGTGTGGGCTGTGCGTTGATCTCTGGGTATGTCAGTCAGTCAGTCTGTCAGTCAGCCTGTCAGTCAGTCAGTCAGTCAGTCACCTTACTCTTTTATATAATAGGTTTTTACCTATGAAATTCCCGTTTTGTATGCAATAAGTGAAAGTACTTATTTTTTCAAACTTTTTTATTTCTGTTATTCGAAGTAGTCACCCATGCAATCGACGCATCTTTAGTATGGCGGATGAGGGAGAGCTTCCAACCCCAGCTCTTGCAGCTTGGAGACTGTCTGTTGCGCAGTATGGGGTCGCGCGTTGTCGTGAGGCAGCTGCAAGAGCTGGGGTTGGAAGCTCTCCCTCATCCGCCATACTCACCAGACCTTGCACCTACCGACTATTACTTTTTCCAAAATTTAGACAACTTTTTAGTGGGTAAAAAATTCAATTCCCGAGAGGCAGAACAAAATGCCTTTGAAGAGTTTGTTGCCTCCCGTCCAGCTGATTTTTACAAGAAGGGCATCAATAAACTGCCAATGCGTTGGCAAAGATGCGTCGAATGCATGGGTGATTACTTCGAATAACAGAAATAAAAAAGTTTGAAAAAATAAGTACTTTCACTTATTGCATACAAAACGGCAATTTCATAGGTAAAGAGCTATTATATATAGATTGTGAGGAAAGATGTATTCCTAATAACTTTTGCTTTTTTAATATCAATGGTATATATTTATATATATTTACGTGTAATACTAGTTTTATTTACTTTAGCCTATTGCCGTCCACTAATCAATGAAGGCCACCCCTAAAGAGTGACAACCATCCCGGTCTTGGGCAGTCCTCATCCATTCGCTGTCAGCCATTTTCCCCAAGTCGTAGCTCCATCGTGCTGCAGGGTGCACTACACTACGCTTGCCTAATCACGGTCTTTTTTCATATAATAGGGAGCAAATGAGCAGACGTATCCGCCCATGGACACCAGAGGTGTCACAAGTGCGTTGTCGGCCTTTTAAGAAGGAGACTTTCTTTTCTTGAAGGGTATCAACTATAACTTAGACATATCGGTTCCAGCGTTCATTAGTCCGCCTGGAAGCATGACCCGCCCACTTCCACTTCAGCATGCTAATTCTTTGTCCTTATTATTTTCTTTCGAATATTTTTGCTAATCAATTTTTTTATTTACGAAAAAATATGTTTACATATTACAAATTAACAGATTTTTTGATTACATGATCTTTTTGCAATATTCAACTTACTTAAAAACTGACTTCACATTTTTACGAAAATGTTTCGCCATGCAATATCTGTAGCGCATATGTAATACATTGATAGCATGTAATGTTTTAGGTACCTAAACATTTCAAAACAATAACATAATACGTTTGTAATAAAAGATTAATGGTTTTGTAACTTAACGTATCAGCAAAAATATGCAAATAAATGTAATGGACAGGTGTCAAGAAGGAGATAGATCACGTTAAGTGGAACCCTATTTTCCTCGTAGGCTCACTTGCTTTATTATCGCCTAGAATTGCCCCGCGGTGTGTTCCCGCGTGTTTTTGTTAGAACTTTACAACAATAGACGCGGATAATACCGTAGGGTGCAGCTAGTCTAAAGTAGCCTGAGTCACTTCTTATAATTTGTTATGATGAAGAGCTGTCTGCCAGTGAAAGTCCCGTCAAAATCTGTCCAGCTGTTCTAGAGATTGGCCGGAACAAACAGACCGACATATAGAGAGACGAATACTTTTCCCAAAGATACAAATAGGTATGGTAAATGGAAATAAACTGTTCATGCAATTCAGTGATAAGTTTATCTTTGGTGTCATATTGGGCAGTCTGTCTATAATAGTTGCTGCTTCACATTTTTTTATGGAATAAAGGGCAAACGAGCAGACGTATCTCCTGATGGTAAGCGATTACCGTCGCCCATGAGACACCCGCTACACCAGAGGCTTCACAAGTGCGTTGCTGGCCATTGGGTATGGGGAGGGGGATGTGGGGAGGGATTGGGGTATGGGCCTCCACTCCTCATTCACTCAAGCGCTGTTTCACACCGGTTTTCTGTGAGGCTGTGGTATCACTCCGGTCGACCCGGCCAATGGATGCCGAAGCGTGGCTCTCCCACGGTCTGTCACATATGACACATTTTTTCTCTAAGGTGGGTGTATCCATACTATTGTTACATTATCGAAAGTAACTGATAACCGACATACCCGCGGGAGGAGCCACAGGCAAAAACTAATAGTAGATACAAATAGTCGTATTAGCATTTACTTTGCATATGGAACGTAGGCGAACTGAATGATTACAATAATGCTTCGGGCATTCCTAAGGCGTTTTCTATCAAGCTGATATTACTAAAATTCAATACGGAATGTACATTTAAATATAAGTATATATACATAAATAATGTGCACTAAAAACTGTATTCTGTCTTCCAACTCTTCCAATTTCATTTTGATTTATGTAGTAGTGGTTTTCCCAAACAATGTATTTTATCAGGGAACTTCCCGAGTGTCATCAATCATTTTCATTTCGAATTTCGGAAGCACAGTAAAGTAGAACGGGTTTTCCAAAAGTGATTGAATTAACAAACCCTGTGACTAATATGGGAACGACAACGAAGAAGATAGTCAAACAGAAAGAAAAGTGATAATGAAGGATTCTGTACTGATAAATTTATCCAACTGTGGTAGGAGAGTCATGCTTGGGCACATGTAGACTACGCCAGGTTTGGTGACAACATGGACCATTATAAAAACAGTTTTCATCGAATAAGTGAGGCTTCCAGAGCCCAAACCTTCCCACTCCTCTGGACTCCGGGGAAAGAGACAAAAAGCCATACCACCACCACCCTTTTTTAACCGACTTCAAAAAAGGAAGAGGTTTTCAATTCGACTGTATTTTTTTATGTTTGTTATCTCATAACTTTCGACTGGGCAAACCGATTTTGATGATTCTTTTTTTATTTGAAAGCTAGTGCTTCCCATGTGGTCCCATTTCAATTTGGTCCAGTTCTTGAAGCCGGTTTTTTCTTATTGTTGAAATTTGTGAAATTGTCTGTTTGGAAATCCCCCCGAATACCCGCTGGTGGTTACGTCGTATTCGAACTAACCAAAAGCCACAAGTCGTCTCGGATACTGGATGAAGAACCAGGTGTACCCTTAAAAGGAAATCCCTCGAATACCAACATATCTCGGACAACCTACGGCTAAAAAATACAAGTTCAAAAGCAAGAAGATAAATATATTAATATGAAGAAAGTTTAAAGTGAGACATAGAACAAAACAACCGAGCTTTTGAAAGACACATCGCACCCAGATAAGTAAACCTAAATCGAACAATTCCAAACCACTTTATTACGGAACCATGAAAAGATGTTTAGAAAGAACAATATCATGACTTACCCTGTTCTTTAAGATTAACATGAAACAATAATCCGAACTTAACAGAACAGAAAGTTTAAATATTGATTTTCTAACATCCTAACGTCTGCGGATAAGGTAAACTTGGTCTCAAATGAGACATTAACTCATAACAAGGTGTATTTCGAGCTACGTTTGTAAACGAGATACTCAATCTTTTACTAAGCATCAGCTGAGCACAGCGTGGGTAATGTTCTTGGATGTATACTAGTTTGACATCTCATTAAGAAAGATAAATATGATGTGAGTTTTATAGGCAATTTTATTGTGGGGAACTTGGACTTTCAATTAAAGTTCCTAGAATATATTTTACCTTAAAGCCCAGAAGCCAGAAATATTGAATATTTGGTAAAAGTCTACGAATAAGGTTTTACAATGATATGCGTCGTACACTTTTTGGCATATTTATTTGATAAACGAGTGTAAAACCAAAACACTTTTTTTTTTCTTAATGCACTATACATTGTTAAGAATGGTTCATGTGAACTTTATCTATAGCTTTTTGCGTCTCTCGTAACTTGCAAAAACTGAAAAATGTGTTGAAAATGCTTTCATCTATGTAAATAATTTTGAATCTCTTAAATTATACATAAAGATCTACGATTTATCGACAAGCTTCGCGTTAAGCTAGTATAAAATTCTAACTATTGCAAGCGTGATTTTTTTTCATGTTTCCGACTTAGAAAAATACGAACTTCCGAAAGGTTCTATACCTTTCGTTTTACTCTTTACTCGTTAACGTTAACTCGTTACGTCCTTTTACTCTTTAGAGATGAAGTTCTAAAAATCTTCTGTGAGTGGGTCAGCATAGCAGATCAACTGTCCTGTAAGAGATTGCCTCCGGGCATAAGGTCGCCAATTGTACTTCTCTAATTTTAAGCTTACCTTGGAATGCCTCTAGTGTACAATAAAGAGCTATATTATTATTATTATCAACAGCCTATAGCAGTCCACTGGACACAAACCTCTCCTTAGTAAGGAGGTTTTGGCTTAATATGCTATGATGGCCAGACGGGTTGATATAGGAATTGTCTCAAATTTTTCTTCTCTTTGCTGTACTGTATTGTTCCGTGTAGTTAGCTCCCATTAACCCTACCCCAGGGCTCACACGGTAGGGTGTACTTGACAGTTTTGCCAGCTCAGTTACACTCTTCAGATAAGCTTTAAATGAGTTGAGTACATACCTGCACAGTTGTGTACAACATACACGCACCGGTTTACCTGTAAAGCTCAACTAGTACAGGCAAACCTGTCAGAATACCTTTAGTCGGTTCTTCCGACACCCACAAGATTAATAGGGGTGGTGATACCCCATGTTATTCTTTATCAAATATATTAACAATAAACCTAAGGGTACGTTCACACAGACCGGCTCGGAGAGGAGAGCAGATTTTTATCACATTGGAAACAGAGGTTTGAGTAATTGTAGTAAGGTTTATTTTTGCGTGTGCACTTCTTTTGTCATCAAGAAAGCTTGAACGCGCTTAGTGTGAAATAATAAGAGGAGCCGACCGGCTCTGATTCTCTTCCACAGCCGGTCTATGTGGAATAGTTAGCGGCTCCGCTCTGACCAATCCCAAGCTTATACGATCCGGTCTATGTGAAAAGAAAAAGTGGGCCGATGCTCTTCGAGCCGGTCTGTGTGAACGGACCCTAACTGTCGCGCGCGTATCATCTTCTCCGTACCGCGACCGCCCGCGCATCAATACGCCGCAATTTGATCTGCGTTAGTGCGTGCTACAACTGCGCCCGCGCACCATACCTTTTCAGTGTTAAGCTAGACATTAGTGCGAGAGAGCGTGTTGAACATGTCTACTACTATTGAAACAAGTTTGAAGTAAGTGTCGTGAGCGAAAGTTTTACGTAATTTATGTTGAATCGTGTGTGTTGTGATTTTTTTTCTATTGATAAGTATTCATTTATAATATTACTTGAGTACTTTTTTTAAGTTTTGAAGCCCGAAGGTATTTGAATTTTTTTGATATTTTTTTTTGGAATTTTAATAGTGATTTTTCACTAAATAAACACTGTACGAATTATTTATTAAAGCTTACTTATCATTTTCATATTGAAATTTCATTTGACATAAATATTTTAGAACACTAAACAAAATAAACTTTACAGTTTACACCTACTGATCATTTTATCACTTACTAACTGACCCACGCAACGTCGTTTACGTCTCCTAATGCCCTTAGCGTTAAAAAAAGCGGCCAAGTGCGAGTCGGACTCGCCCATGAAGGGTTCCGCAGCAGCAAGTAACATTTTTTTTAAATATTTGTTTTGATTGAATCAAAGGTAAATTGCAGTTTACGATTTATGACGTATTAAAAAAAAACTACTTACTAGATTTCGTTCAAACCAATTTAAGTGGAAGTTTGCATGATAATGTACATCATATATTTTTTTTAGATTTATCATGCTCTTATTTTAGAAGTTACAGGGGGGGGGGACACATTTCACCACTTTGGAAGTGTCTCTCGCGCAATCTATTCAGTTTAGAAAAAAATTATATTAGAAACCTCAATATCATTTTTGAAGACCTATCCATAGATACCCCCCCACACGCATGGGTTTGACGAAAAAAAATATTTTGAGTTTCAGTTCTATGTATGGGGACCCCCAAAATTTATTGTTTTTTTCTTATTTTTGTGTGAAAATCTTAATGCGGTTCACAGAATACATCTACTTACCAAGTTTCAACATTATAGGTCTTTTAGTTTCGGAAAAAAGTGGCTGTGACATACGGACGGACAGACGGACATGACGAATCTATAAGGGTTCCTTCCTTTGGCACGGAACCCTAAAAATCCCCCGTTTTTGTAACATTCTTCATTGGTGCTCCGCTCCTATTGGTCTTAGCGTGATGATATAGCCTTCCTCTATAAATGTACTATCCAACATTGAAAGAATTTTTCAAATCAGACCAGGCAGTTCCTAAGATTAACGCGTTCAAACAAACAAACAAACTCTTCAGCTTTATAATATTATAGTATAGATTCTTTATTTAACATTTTATTTTTGAAGTTTTCGGAAACAAAGCGAAAAGGGTCCTTTTTAGATAGGTAACTATTCAAAAAATTGACTTCCAATACAATACCATATTATTGAATTAGAATAACATTTTTAGAAACCAAAAATACATAAGAAAATTATTTTATAAAAAAATAACATTAAAAATTGTAAAAAAATCTACTTAACACTGTAAAATGTGTTTCAATTTTGAAACAGGTATTTTTAGTAAAAGAAATCTTTAAATAAATATTTGCAAGTTTAAGTTATTATTATTATTATAACAACAAACAAATTATTTCGTTGTCATTTTTTTTAATTTGTCTTTATATCTAGTAGCCTCAATGAGGCAACATAGCCTAAAAAACAGCCCAATATTTATATTATGATAACTAAAAGAAAGTAGCATCATTATCAAAAGTGTTTCTGTTTAATTTTTTTTTCTAGTTAACCGATGCTAAATTGTGGTAAAGTTTAGTAAAATAACTTACAATAACTTCACACCTATCAAGCAGGGTCTAAGGATCACAAATCAGGCAGAATCTGTACAATGTAAACTAGACTACTAATGAACATGGTTGTTTTTTTTTTTATGTTTGGCCCGCCAAAATGACTCTACTCTGCCTGATGGAAAGCATAAGCAGAATCCACGAGTGGTGGCCACCATACTCATTGCGAATGCAACAATGCAGCATGGTGACCCACACTATGGCGGCCTAGTGATGCTTGTGCATCTTTTAGTCTAGTCAACAAGTATGGAACTTGTTGACTAGACTAATTGGGCCTCCGGTCTCGCACTCACCAACGAAACACGACAGCACGAATGCTGTCATTTTACGTTGATTTTCTGTGCGAGGGTAGTACCGCCCCGGTCGAGCCGGCCCGTTCGTGCTGAAATCAGCGTGGCTTTACTACCTTTGTTTTTTGTGTGATTATTAGGTATTTCTATCTTTAACAAAGTGCTATAGAGAGTATACCATTTAGTTATTTATGGAGGCTTGGGTTTTTTTTTAAATCAACTCGTTCATTCCTTATTTTACTCCCTGAGGGTACAAATTTCCAAAAATCTATTCTTAATGAGAGTTTAGAACATTAAAAGCATCAAATATCAAAATTTCAAGTTCAAAGCCTCAGTAGTTAAGGTTGTGCGTTAATGACATCAGTCAGACAAATACTTTTATTTGTACACCTGTGTAAATGAAATGAAGACAGAAACTATAAATAAATGAACAAGCATGCTTTAATATTTGACTAAGTTTCATATTTTGTATGTACATATAACGGGTGTGGCAAGCGAATGTTTTGAAATCTTTGAATGCAGTTTTTTTTCTTTTAAAAATAAAGGAATGTTTTCTTTGAGTAAATTTTCTATGTACAATATTAACAGTACTTTCCCTTCAGGTGGCATTATAAAATTCCAGCCTGTATAATAAAACACAATATAGATATAAACATAATTAAAATTATGATCTCAACATTAGGTTTAAGTATATAATTTGTATACTTAGCCTGAGGGTAGGGTATCAGGGTAGGGAAGCTAATAATTAATTGTTGATGACGAAGGTCAAACCAGTTGAAATACATATTTAGGTAATTGTTATCAACTAACAACTTTTATTGTTAACTTACAAATCCATAATATTTTTATACTTCTTCGAGATGAGTGTAGCCGCCTCCTACTGCGCTAAGTGATGTAGGTTCCATCCTCAAATAGGACACATTGTGTGATTTATAAATTGTAGTTTGAAGTCTTGAGTGTTTTATTCCCTTTCATGTACAATTGTAAAGTCCCCCGTGACACTGGGTATATAAAAAAAACATCTAGATATCAATAAATACATTACATACTATGAAACAAAACAATGAATAAAGCTGTAACTTGTCATGACAGTACACAGAATTGATAACTCGGTACAATATTTATCAAACAGTAGCCCAGTCAAAACTTTTATCACATTTAAATATAGCTATCATAAACAACGCTTTATAACACTTTCCACTTAGTCACGGACGTTTTACAAATAAATAGGAACTTATAAGCTATGGAGATAAGGTGTATAATTATATGAATAGGTTTCAGAAGTCTTTGTAGTGTGTTTGTTGGCTGTGTGTATAGCTAATTAGGGGACAAATGCAAACAAGTGTTAGCTGATAAACTCTACAGTGTAAATATAATGAAATGAACAAGATTATTTTGGTCATCTTGTTTTTAAGAAGTTCTTAAATAGAGTGGAAAAAATTATACTTACAATATGTACATATAATGCGTTACTGTTTGCAGTCACCACTGATCTTAAAATTAAGGGTTAAAGTATGAAATTGCCGTTTTGTAGTAATAGCTCCTTTGAATTGACATAAAACCTTCACGGTGAGAGATTTTCGAGTGAAAGTTTTTCCACATGATACCTATGAGGTTCTTATTTTAAAGAAATGTGAAACATTTGATTTTCGACTTTCGATTGCTTTTTCATTCAACTTAGACATGGAAGATTAATCTTAAAATTATACTTCGAAAATTCGAGTACTCTTTGAATACGAGTTCCGACGCGCGTATATTAATTACTAAACAATCGGTTACAAACAAACATACAGGTGAAGGACCTGTATGTTTGTTTGTAACCGATTGTTTTAAACTCGATTTTGACCTACGTTCAACTATAAGCTTTTATTTAAATAAGAAATCTTCTGTTTAGCACCGAGTATATATATATCAAAATACATTCTGTCACGTACCCATCATTCCGTTATGCAAAATATATACTTTTTTTTTTGAAATACATTGTTTCTCATCAATCATGTACTTAGTTGAGTCTCGAATTAAAAACGCATTGAATACGGAAGCAAACAATAAATGCGATAATATCAGACTGCGTGGTACGATGGTTTGAATCTTGGCTGTATATTTAGTGAGTCTGGTACCTAATGGTGTTCAGACTCAATTGTTTTAATTTACTACTGACAACAGTGACAACGTTTAATTAGATACAATTTTAATGCAAGATGCCAATGAATAATTGTGTACAATTTTCATTCAGAGTGCTAATCATAGTATTTTTTATTTGGTGTGAATGTATGTATTGTATTGTACCTCAGATCAAATAAAAAAAGTTAGATAACGTACTGTCTTGTTCTTGTTGAAGCAAAAAAAGTAGCGTCGTTCCAAGTAAAAACGTTAACGTTAACGCACTAACTATGCTATAAACTACGCTACTTTTCATCAGCATCGTACAAGAATCGACAACTTGTACGATACTGACGAAAAGTAGCGTAGTTCCTTATCATGTGTGTGCAATGACTGCATGGATTGAGCGATCGAAACGACGTTTTCTACTATGCTGAGTGCTGTGTGTTCAAACCCCGCATGGGACAACATTTTGTGTGATCGACAAGTGTTATCGTCTAGGTGTTATTAGTGTCCGTTTTATGTATGTTTGTAAAGTCTCCCCAGGATATATTCTTAATGCGGGAGTTGTGCTGAAAGAAGGAAGAAAGAAATTGCCATTAGATTCTCGTGGTGATAGAATATCTATTGACCTACCGTTCTCAATCTGAGATTTAAAATCAGCTAGTGTTTGAGATGATAAATAATATCATACATATTATCCATAAATACTCTGGTTAGGGAGTCAAACAATATTTTTCTAAATAACTTCTTGAGTTTGCTAGCTTAAAATAAACACTAGATACATTTACTTGAGAGTAGAAAAATTATTGATAATCTTACAACTTGTAGACATGCTACTTGTACCTATGCAATGTCATGTTTTTTTTGGAAAAATGACCAAAACATTAACCATAATTCAGTCAAAACTTAGGACACGACTATTATGTGCTATTTAAGTAAACACTTTGACAGTCTTTATCGCATTGATAAATTGTCAGTTGTCACACAATGGTTGGACATAATGACAGGCTGCGAATATCATCAACGACTATTACTACAACCTATTTCACACAGTCACATAGCCGGGTTCATGTAAGAGGTTGGTGTACACATGTGAATACGGCTTGCGTAATACGACGAAGATTAAAAGTATCCTACATTATTAAAACAATTTTGTAATGTACTAATCATAAGTTCAGTCTGGATTACATTATCGTCCCACCGCACCGTAAACATCGGTGTGGTCCGTGAAGGTTGTCATAAGTACAAAAAATAGATTGTCTCAGTTGGCGCCAAATTTCATGGCTACCATGGGCATACAATTGGGATTAAAATACGTTACATCCAAATTCTCAGAGAATTTGGTAATGGACATATCCTCAAGTTACTTTGAACAAATTCTTATACCCATTAAACTGTGGTCTAAGTATTAATAACATATGTTATTTTAAGCAGTAGACGCATTAAAATAAAAGTATGAGAAATATAGACTCTTGTCTTCAAAAGAAAAATGTCTTAAAAACTGTCAAATTTATGTGGGTAGTGGCATTCCACAACGGCAACCGTGTCTAACACATGGCATATGTTTGAAACTTGTAGAATGCGCATGTTTTTGACTTTCATTTTATTTAGTGATCAGGACCAAGACATATTTATTCTCAAAACATTTCAGTTATACTTACCATGAGAATAATATACTAAAACATATGGTATACAACTAACTAATATATAATTATTTTTATCATGGAATCTATTATGTCTACCATTTCAGTACTTTCACGGGATTTCATAACAAAGATGTTTAGTAAAATGCTATTGAATCATATTAATTAAATAACATTCGAGTATTTTTATGCTAGAACTTATACATTTCTTGGAAAATTCTGGTGGAAATAAACCTGCGTACTTAAATAAATATGTATTTGATCTACGTTCATATCTCGAGTGTTGACTATTTCAAATATGATCGCTTCACATTGACTTTTTATTTCCAATTATTTATTTTTATTATGACTAAGCATAAAAGTACTAAATTTTACTAACCGCATGTTGTATATAAGAAAAGTTTTAAAAACTATATCCCGACTACAAAAACCTTTAGTAACAATTATACAATCTATGTCACCCGGGCCATTATTACGAATCTATTAACATCTCATTCATTAGAATCCGTTTAGTAAGTTTAGACCCCATGGAGGAACATATATTATGCCTCGGCGTAGTGGTAGCGTATGCGACTGCTGTGCTTGAGGTCTCGGGTTCGATTCCCGAGTCGAACCAAATGTTTGTATGCAAATATTTGTTTCGGAGTTTGGGTGTTTTATATGTATAATATGTATGTATTTACAAAAAAAGTATACATATTTGTATTTATACCAGTATAACACAAGCTCTGCTTAGCTTAGGAGTACTAGACAACACGTTGTGTGTTAGATGTCCGAAATATTCATATCCTACTAATATTATAAACGCGAAAGTTTGTAAGTATGGATGGATGGATGTTTGTTACTCTTTCACGCAAAAACTACTTAACGTATTTGGATGAAACTTTACAGTAATATGACTTATACATCAGAATAACACATAGGCTACTATTTGCCGCGATAACCGATATTCACGAGGTCGGAGCCGCGAGCAAAAACTAGTTTATTTATACATAAACTGCCAAAACCATTATCCTTCGTTTTAGCTTCGCTGTGGTAGGGTAAAAAGAAAACATTGATAGTTTGACATTATAACGCCAACGTTATAAAGTATCTTATAACAAAGGGTATTTTTTTTACATATTTCTTGCGACAATTTATACATTTGTATAAATAACAAAGCAGACATTGCTTAAATGTAAATAAAATAAGTCCTTTAAATACTACAATTCACTTTTAGCTACGTTTTAATTGAGTACACTTCAAACTAATTAAGCTCAAAATTTGACACGACGTAATAGATGTTTTTATCTATTTTTGCAATCACAATGTATCTTAACTAAGCGTGGCAGGGTTCAATTAGTATTTTATTTATTAAAATTTAAACAACTCATAATAAAACCACTAAGTATGGTAACAAAACAAAATAGATTTACAATATTGCCCCACGATGGGTAACATATTAAGCTTTTGATCAATAAGAATATACTACACATTTCCCTGCCTTTTCGTGATGTTACATAACAAAAATAATGTAACATGCACTTTCGTTCACAACAAACACATCGCTCCCTAATAGGTATAATGTTAAAGTATTATATACATACATATTTTAGATATCTATTGTTAATAAACTCAAGATTCACATGCAATAGATGCCAATCAGACTATTATTAGGGTCATGATTGTTGTGTTTTTGTGATTTTATATCAGCTTTGAGAATTACAATTAAAACGAAGTGATTTTCAACATTTGTAAAAAAAGTTAAATTGGAAAAATATCATCAAGTTAGGTAATCCTAAGGCTCTCAAGTTGTCAGGGAATCTTAGAATTAATTTGTTGCCTAGGGAATCCATGATACAGATGTCTCTAAGACAACCCAATATACATTAAATTGCATACGAGTATTATACTTGTCATTCTTTTCTACTAGTTGTTGCCCGCGGCTCCGCCCGCGTGTATGTCGGTTATCGCGGCAAATAGTAGCCTATGTGTTATTTTGATGTATAAGCTATATTACTGTAAAGTTTCATCCAAATCCGTTCAGTAGTTTTTGCGTGAAAGAGTAACAAACATCCATCCATCGAAACTTACACTACTTTCACGTTTATAATATTAGTATAGATTTACCTCGAATAGTTTTAGTGTATAAAAAAATAAATTATCTATATACTATACGAAAGTCGCTTTCTCACTCGAAAGGTGACAGATTAAAGAATATCACGTTCATTTTGAAGTAATTTAACATGAATCTTACGTCAATTGTTTATTTTCAACCTTATGTAATTGGGTTATAACATTCTGAATGCAATGTAGGTATCTATCTTTCCTACCTTAATTCTAATACAGGCTTGACCCGAGAGCAGATTTCTTAACTGCTACGTAACTCGGGGTCGGTTTGGTCGGGTGGGACTCACTTGGCATTTAGTTAATTTATAGTGCCACAGAAAATTGAAATCCCCCTTGTACTGTACAAGAAACTACTAGGAATTATACGTTATAACTTTTGAATTTAATTGTAAATGATTAAATGTAATTACTTAGTTTATATTTACACAATAAAAATACAGAAAATATGTCAAACGCACTCCTTAAGGCCTGTATTCACTTTGTATAGTGCGAGTGCAGGTGTGAAGTGAGGTGATCAATTATTGGTAGAAAATACGCTATATTTATCTAAATCCATGTAGATTTGCTTTATTCGTCAACTTGTCTATACAAATAAATAAAATTGGAGTGTCTGTTTGTAATATTAAAATGACTGCTTTTTAATAACTGCATATACACGATACATATACCAAAATAACATTTTTTACAATTTTTGTCTGTCTGTCTGTCGGTCTGTCTGTTTGTTCCGGGTAATCTTTAGAACGGCTGGACCGATTTTGACGGGACTTTCACTGGAAAATAGCTGATGATCTAAGGAGTAACTTAGGCTACTTTTTTAGACTAGTTTAGTCCCGCGGCGCTACCGCGGGGTTCAGTTAGTTTATAATAAACTTGGTGTCAAGTTGAAGGATTTCAAATCGCTAAGTTAATGCTGGTATCATCATCATCAACAACAACCTTCAAAAGTCAACTGTCGGGCATAGGCTTTTCCTTGTATAGAAGGTTTAATGTAAGGATACAAATTTAATAATAATTGTCACAAATATATAAATAACTAACGAATTTATATAAATAACGAATTTATCTCATAACTGCTGTTTTCACTGTTTTAATTTATACTGCAGCTTCTTAATAATTATTATAATAAAATTAAGCGATGGCTTTTTTAACTACACATTAATCTATATAAAGATTTGTATTAGATTGTAGGGAACTTATGGTACCTTTTAAAGTCGATTTATCATAATTATTTTTCGCTTCTGGAAAATCCGCTTCTAGTTTTAGCATCTGACATAATCTTTATTTATGTTGTAAATATTGCGTACGAACTTAATTACTAATGAAGCTGCCTGTAATCTGCTATTTACAATCACGCTCATTATAAACTCAGCAACATTAAGTACCTATAGTTTTGAAATCCACTTTTTTGTTTGTAGATTCTTTATAGAGAAAGGTAAAGACGGACTGAGGAATAAACTAAGGATAAAACACCCCCGACATAATAACCTGAGTTTCCTTTACGAAGTAAATAACTCTTAAACGATTCAACCGATTTTCATGAAACATGTCTAAGAACACTCGCACGTAACTCACCTTTCATACAAAAAAAAAACTAAATTGAAATCGCTTCATCCGTTCGCGAGCTACGGTGCCACAGACAGACAGACACGTCAAACTTATAACACCCCTCTTTTTGCATCGGAGGTTACAAAACACATTTAAATTGCTCTCAAATGAATAATTGTGACGTCAGAAGCCAGTAGGTATGTTTACATCCACATCATGACAAGACAAAGATTTATTAAGTATATATTTACTAAAGGAATATCATATTATGTTGTTAACATATTACAATCGGAAATTCTGCTACCAATAAAAACAATCGTGCATTCGATACTATAAAAGTCCTGTCAGCCATTATTGATGTAAAATTGTAGTCGTGTTACGCCGGTTCGAATTCTATTCAGCAAAAAAAATGCTCTACACAAAAACTTTTAGCAAAAAGAATGGTTGATTTAGAAAAACATAACTTTTTTAATGAGTTAGTAAATTTTGCCCAAATATCAAGTCATTGTTTATCAACACAAATAAATATAATTGGAGTGTCTGTTCATAATGTTATAACAACCGCTTTTTACATAATACATTTGTATGTGTACGCGGTACATCTGCCAAAAATCATTTTTAACAATTTTTGTCTGTCTGTCTATTTGTTCCGGCTAATCTCTGGAACGGCTGGACCGATATTGACGGGACTTTCACTGGCAAATAGCTGATGAAATAAGGAGTAACTTAGGCTACTTTACGTGGCGTTACCTGCGGGTAATACCGCGGGCCTCAGCTAGTTTAATAATATAATCTAAACGTTATTTACAAATAACAATGCCAAGACCGGGAAGGTTGGCACTTTTTGTGCGAAGGACATTCATGAGGATCTTCCCCCCCATTAGCAGAAAAAAAGATAAAGAAGACCTTAGTTCAGCTGTTGACAGCCATTATAGTTATTTACAAATAATGTCTACTCTAAAGAAACGTAATAATTTGAAATGCTTATCAAAAGTCGAGCAAGTTAACAACATGTGGTAATATACCTACCTACAGTTATTTCTGAGAATATTCAAGAACTGATGGAACCTGATATTGGATTTGTTTATAATATTAACTCTTGCACAATATTAACAAATCAGGTACTTCATATAAATTGCTTTACACGTCTCTTTGTATATCCACAGACTCCAATAGTCTACCCCATGATTTAGAGTCTGTTCTTAGAAATTTTAATGAGGTTTTTACCTTCTATACCACGATAGCCAGGCGTACAGGGTTTGTTTCAAGATTTCTTTCTCTTTATAGTGCTATTGACCTGCGTAATTAGATCAATTACTTGGCTATCACGGCGCCCACGGAACGAATAGGGGTGGTACACAAACCAAACGATAGCAATGACCAACTAAATGAACACAATCAGTGAAAAAAAACGCTTCGTTACACTGAATAACTATATATTCGCACATATTCCAGAATCACGGAATGTAGATATTAATTATACCAACAGTTTGTACTAACTCAATAATTACACTCAGTCTTGGTTACATTAAGATAGTGTAATCTTAGTATAATTATATCTGCTAACAATATAATTCACTACTCAGTATTACAAACTACGACCTACACAGCTAACCTTAACCTTCGCGGAAGGCTATTTTGAAAAAATGAGGCAAATGAGCAAGCATGTCATCTGGTGATGAGTGTAATGACTACTAATGACTACCACCAACGATAGACACCTGCCATTCAAAAGTCACAAGGGCCGGTAACCTTATTTCCTTAGTAAAGCGTATGACCGGTAGTGGAGTGTTATAAGAACCAGTCAAAATTCTGTGCAATGTTACATAATACGTTTGAAGAATGAAATTAGGAACAGCGCAAAAAAAATGATTATGACGATGGCCGAAAAACCAGTGTGGTAGCAGGTTACTAGTACACATATTGAAATTAAAGATTTTTTCTACTGATTCTACAATTCACTAACATTTAAATAGCAATACATTTATATGTTTAAAGCAGATGTGACTAACTACAGTAGATTTTTATTTCACATGCCTGAACAAATAGGATGTGCGCTTTTCCAAATTACAGAAAAATATTATTCAAACAGAAGATGTACTTACAAAGATTGATAAACCAGATCTGATTATAAGGAAACTTTGCCTAGCAAATGAATTAAGATTTTTTTCGCGATATTACGATACGCTGTATTTTTTTTTAAATGAACGAACCGGCTTTACACATCTGCGTTGCGGACTTTCAATGTCGATTTATCATCGTAATTTGTTACTATTTCGCCGTGGAAGACCCAGATTTCGATATACAGGGCCGGTTCTATCGGAATGATATTACATCTCTATAGATAGCCGTTGATGAGTAAATTCATCATATTACTTTTCACCAATTAGGAATTAGGAGAGGTCCTCTTCTCCGCTCCGCTTCGTTTTCTTGGAGACTCGAAAGACGGCATTGCACTTGTACCTTTTGAATTGTAAGTGTCTATTGGTCAAGATAGTCACATAACATTCGGTGACCTGTCTTCTCACTTGCCTTTTAGATCTATGGTATGTCGTTTATTACTATCAATACCTAAGCATTACCTTTAAACATTATATTTAAATTGAAGACTTTGGAAGACTAACTTTGACGGGCCTGTTAGGCTAGTGGTTAGTGAACCTGACTGCTATGCTATGGTAGCGGGTTGGATTACCATAGAGGACAATTCTAAGTGTGATGACCACGATCATTTTATCTGTATCTGTGTAAGTAGGTATATCAGCAATATGCTTTGCCTAGTTCAGGTTTAGGCGGCCGTGAGTGAGATGTGCGAAATTGCATGGGCCGGCTTGACCGGAGTGATACCACTGTCTCACAGAAAATAGGTGTAAAACAGCGCTTGCGCTGTGTTTCACCAAGTGAGTGAGGATACCGGAGGCCCTCCCCCCATCCCCATCCCCCAAAGGCCGGCAACGCACTTGTGACGTCTCTGGTGTTGCGGGTGTCCATGAGCGGCGGTAATCGCTTACCATCAGGCGATACGTTTGCTTGTTTGCCCACCTATATTATAAAAAAATAATATGAAAATCGAGGCTAGCATTGAAATCTAGGAAGTGATTTATAGTTTTTATATGCAAGATCACGAAATTCATAGTAAATTAATGTATTGTTTTTGTGTGAACTACCTAACAGTCAATTCAAACATAAAGGTAATCTTTTTGTAAACTGCACAGATTACACAAACGATAAGGTTCATGTTTAAGGAAACATTGCTGACGCACGACTTCGTGTATACCTGAATAAAATTAAAACGATGACTAGTAAGGTTTGAATAAAAAGATAGTATGATACGTGTTTTGGAGTAATGGAATTTGTATAAGTTAGTTATGATTGTTACTTGCTTTTGTCCTCGATTCTATGTCTAGATGCTCTGCTATGTCACTAATCGCGGTAAAAAGTAGTTTGTGTCAAGAATCAAAGTATCTCCATGCTGAATTTCATTGGAATCGGTGCAGCGGTTTAGCCGAAAAAGCTTCACAGACCGACAGAGGTGCTTTCAAATTTAAAAATATTAGTATGAATCCATAGCTCTTACTTATATGCAGGTTAAATGATGCATAGTTTGAAATTTTTGAAGAAAGATGCATGCATTTATTCGAATTTTAAATTTTAAGAGTACAGCTAAGTTATTATTAGAAAAAAAAACCCTCACGTGACCTATACTTTTTTGTGTACCTCGAGAGTCCCTATTCAATGAATAAGATATGTTCATTGTTGTGTCAGATATCAGTTGCCATAAAAAGAAGCCTAACTATTCGCTTCACTAGGCAGTTTGTTATCATGGCCTTGGACTATGCAGTCTGATGGAAACGTAATCAAGCGTCAGTATTACCTGGCATGTTATAATGTTACAACAGATTATTGCAACTGAAGACTTTATATTGCTGATATAAATTATATTGCGGATACCAGCCCTCCAGCCAAGTTGACATTTTGTAAACATTATTAGATAACTAACAAATCTGTGGAAGTGACGTCATCTCAACGTTAAGTCACGCAAAATAAAATATTAAATTAATACAAGAGAATAGAGTCTTTAGCGACTGTAGAAAGAGATTCGGCGCGAAACCCTTGCATCTTGGCTAGGGTTCAGGAATACTTTTGTAACGTCTGTGACCGAGGGAGTGAGTTTACCGGAAAAAAATCAGAGGACGGCGCACATACTTAAAAGGTAGCAGCGTTATAACACTTAACTTGAACACATGCATTTATTAAGGGGGCCCATATGCTTGTTTGTATAATTTATCGTAAAATAGACTGTAACATTAATAGAAAAGTTACTACAACAATTTTATTTGATTGACGTTGTGTTTTGATTCTTCTAAAGCCATTTTTTTTTGTCAGAACGCTAATTATTTTTTTCAATTGGTTTTTCTGTGATAAATTATAAATACATCTATAGGCATACAACATAACTTTACGATCAGGTTCTTACGTGTAAAAAACATAAATTGAAGACAATACGCAGACAAACCGGTTTCAAGATGTTTCCTTATATCATTTTTGAAGGTTCGGAAAAACTAATCTTCGAAATTAATCTTAGAATGCCATGAATTTGATTCCGTTTCTCGAAAATTTGTTTGTTATTGAAACTCTTTCCTCATGACTTTAGTTATTAAGGAAAAGTACACCTTCTAACTTCATCACACCAATTTATTGATCCTGTTTTATGGCACGCATCAAGATAGTTCCAAAATAGTAGTACGCTAAAATTCGCTTCAAGGTTTTACAATGTTACAAGTATGAAAGCATTTTATATATAGATATATAGCGCTAGTCTTTAAAATAAATAAATATATTGATTTTATTGGACATAGATAAATTGACACTAATATTAACATCCTACTAATATTAAATAAATAAATATTTTCGGACATCTAACACACAACGCCATCTAGTCCCAAGCTAAGCAGAGCTTGTGTTATGGGTACTAGACAACTGATACAAATACATATATACTTTTTTTTTGTAAATACATACATATTATACATATAAAACACCCAAACTCTGAAACAAATATTTGTAGATCATACAAACATTTGGTTCGACCCGGGAATCGAACCCGAGACCTCATGATCACCAGTCGCACACGCCAACGAGGCAGGCAATATTATAAACGCGAAAGTTTGTTAGTATGGATGGATGGATGTTTGTTACTCGTTCACGCAAAAACTCCTGAACGGATTTGGATGAAACTTTACAGTAATATAGCTTATACATCAGAATAATACATAGGCTACTAATTACTACTAATATACTAATAACCGACATACACGCGGGCGGAGCCGCGAGCAAAAACTAGTTTATAATAAAGTAACTTTTTTCGTCAAATCGAATTACAGCGCAAGGTTTTTCTAGTAACTACTGAAGAGCTTAACTCTACATCGTGGCTAAAACATGAAATCATTTCCAAGTTGCTAAATTGTCATTTACATTTCATACACATACAAAGTTTCATTCTGATATATCACGTAATAAGTAAGTCAAACTAACTTCAAACATTTAGAACCATAAGTAAAGCTTATATATTTTCACAAGATATAATTATTTTTCGAACTTGATTCATATATATCATTCAACATATATTATTGGCACACACTAACAACTACACTACATTTGTATAAAAATGTACATGTATGTGTGTAGATGCAAGCCGATTATGTTTAACTAAAGACATATTCTTCTCAGTGTATCGATATGGGTTCAATAACCTTCACATAATATAGCTCTCACTGTCAACTCGAGTTAAGTGAAGTATTTAGAAGTAATTAAATTTAAAGTAGCTATCAATGAACTTTAATGTTATGTTATGTGCTTAAACTGTATAGCGCAGTTGAGTTAAAACTTAATTATCTATTAAATAAATACAATGTAAGTTATGGAATCAGGCGTTACTTTGCGGCAATCCATGACATTAAATGCTATGTAATTTAATGTATGTGCGCTGTGTTTCACTGAGTGAGTGAGGATACCGGAGGCCCGTACTCCAATCCCCCTAGCTCTACCTCCCCCCCACCATTCCCAAAAGGCCGGTAACGCACGTGTTGCAGGTGTCCATGGGCGGAGGTAATCGCTTACCATCAGGCGATACGTCTGCTCGTTTGCCCGCCTATTCCATAACAAAAAGGAAAAAAAAGACAAGGTGGTTTGTTAAATCTGTTTAATAAGAAAAGCATTTGTGAAATTAAATGAATTTAAAAATAATAAACTAACTGATTTTATTACTTATCGAAATCATGATATTTTGTAACGAATTTGTCTAAAATATAGACTTAAGGGTTTGCACCTACCACGTTGAAAGGCGACCTTGAAATTGAAATGCTCTTCAAAAACAATCCTTGATATGACGATGTCTGAGTTTACGGGTCACGATAACACGAAGAGGCAAATAGCACATAGTCTACCTATATAGGACTAATCCCGCCTACACGCCTACCACTCGTACTCCGGTGCATTAGGATCAACAGTGACCCACGAACACACTTGGGAAGTCCCAAGAAAAATTAAACAGTCTTGGAACCCGAAAACGAAATTAATCAGCAAGAAAAATGGAGGAGTCGTAAATATAATAAGTCTACTTCCCTCCTTACCAGACCAGGAGATCTTCTACACGCTAAGAATATTATCTTTTCACAATACATTACTCTTAACACAAATCTTTTCTTAATATTTGGTCCTTCGAGCCCATGAAATATAAACTTCACTATTTTACGATGAAATAAATAAGTGTTTCTCTACATTTATGTTACATAGTAGTCAAACGGGTTGTAATATAAATACTTTAATTGAAGAATTCCGTTATAACTAGTTAAAAGAAGTATTGCATAGAAGCTTGCGGCCTTTCTATTTTACTATATTCGTCGCGGTCGGTAATCAAATTGATGATAACAGTTATAACAGTAATGTTTCAAAGCATTTTGTACATGTTATTGTACACTAGTCTGTTTTAATACAATAAATGAATTTGTATTTCTTTATTTGTTACTATTTCCAATCATCATTAAATTTGTTGTATCATGTCTATAGGACATGGAGTACCTTTCACTTGAATGAATGAGTACCATTTTGCAGCAGAAAGGAACAGACCGGGATCTGTAGTTTGCTTTGGGAGAGGCTTATGTCCAGCAGTGGACTGCAATGGGCTGATGATGATGACGATTCTTTAAATATGCTCACAATAACTCTTAAGAGATCAATTAAAGAAAAAAAATCTTAAGAGTAAGTTTGCAATGTCATCTATACCTACTATTATATAAAGCTGAAGAGTTTGTTTGTTTGTTTGTTTGAACGCGCTAATCTCAGGAACCACTGGTCCGATTTGAAAAATTCTTTCAGTGTTGGATAGTACATTTATCGAGGAAGGCTATATAGGCTATATATCATCACGCTACGACGAATAGGTGTGGAGCACCAATGAAAAACGTTTCAAAAACGGGGGAAAATTATGACGCTACGGGCAATAGGAGACGCAAACGACGTTGCGTGGGTCAACTAGTAGTTCATATAGTTGTTCACTATTACCCACAGACCTAGTACGAATCTAAGTCGAACAAATTGAATTCAAGCATATTTCGAGTTAGTACTATATTTTTACAATCTAACAACAAAACACAATCTCATACCAAAACACAGCCATATGTTACTTCCGTTTTGACCGTTTGACCGGTCAACTGAAGGTGGAAGTAACATATACTAAATATTACGGGTAAAACACAATCCGGGTAAACACAATGAATGCTTACTCAAGCAGTGTTATTTCGACTGATAAACATTTCTCGTTAAAATAATAGCAGAGACTACGTACGGGTATTAAGTTCTTGCATAGGTACTAAATTACTGCGTTCGCAAATCTACATAAAGGTTTTTTTTAGTTTATGATACACTGGCCACATATAAAACTAACAGTGTTATGAAGTTTATTTTTTAAATAATTTAAACATTTGGCATAAGTGACTTAATTTTGAACATAATTAATTTATTTTTATTTGAACGGTAGGTTTAACTTGGATTTACGTTGTTATTTTTTTCTAATTGATTGTCTTCTCTCTCTCGTCTGACCAGCTTAGTGTAGTAGGCGAACACGGAACAACTCATTTCGAAGGAAAAGCCTAGTAGTTAAAGCAGTTGATGTGATTGTGTGTGATATTAATATTATCTACTAGATCCCTGTAGCTTTTGATGATATTTACGCATAGTTTTTGATAAAAAGAATGATTTGATATTTTAGATGTCTACACTTATTCTGCATAAAGATAAACTTTGAATTTTGTAAGGGCACAATATTCCGTGTGAAATTTGTTTAAAATTGGATAAAAAACTCCTTTACGTAGTAATTAAAAGCGGTTTCAGAGAACGTGTTATTAATCTTCAGATTCTTTTGTGTCTCAATTCAAAATTTTTATTAATCGTGTTCGTATGAAAGTACTGAAATAAGCGATAATAATCGATCTACATAATCAAAAGTGGCAAAATAAAATTGCTGTAACAGATTGACTTTGTACAATTTATCGCGGTAGATATAAATGTAAATGCTTATCAAATGGATAAACAATTTAGTAAGTGAGCCAAAAAAAAGTTAAGCAAAACACATTTCTTGCCTCTATGATGCCAGGTGTGTTATGGAGATCTAAGAAATGCCGATAAGGAAATTGATTCAGAAGTCTTGAAATAATTTATAAGCTCTTGGTAAATAGCGGTAGTAGAGCCACGCTGATTTCAGCACGAACGGGCCGGCTCGACCGGGGCGGTACTACCCTCGCACAGAAAATCAACGTAAAATGACAGCGTTCGTGCTGTCGTGTTTCGTTGGTGAGTGCGAGACCGGGGGCCCAATTAGTCTAGTCAACAAGTTTTATACTTGTTGACTGGACTAAAAGATGCAGTAGCATCACTAGGCCGCCATAGTGTGGGTCGCCATACTGCACTGTCTGCATTCGCAGTGAGTATGGTGACCACCACTCTTGGATTCTGCTTATGTTTTCCATCAGGCAGAGCAGAGTCATTTTGGCGGGCCAAACATAAAAAAAAAAAAAAAAAAAAAAGCTTCTGTTGGATTTCGAACGTCATTGTACTGGCAACATTTTGATTGTCTCTGGTTCGTGTTTTGACGTTTTTGACGTGGGAGGTTAGATTGCAATAGAACTCGTGTACCAATGGCGGGCAGTGAATAATTTGATGGTTAATTTTGTAGTACTCGTATAGTTTCCGCGTGAGATTGATAACACCGTGAGGTTTGTTGAGCTAGGGTACTTGTGGGCTCGCCGCCCAGCGTGAGACGAGATTAATATCGAAAATTGTTGAGAAGGTTTGATCGGCCAGGCTAGGCTTGGGAACAGTTAAGTTAATTGTGATTAGACTCGCGAGAATTGTAATACGTGATAGGCCCGTCCCGCGAGAACTAAAACGAGTGTATTGTAATTCGAATATCTGTGAAAAGTTGATTATTGAGATTAATTCGGATACCTTGAGAAATAACCAGCACCTGGGAGCAATGTTTGTGTGAAGACGCAAGAGCAGAGAAGATTCTACCCAAGAGATATCTCTTGGACGCCGAGAACAAAGAAGACACACACTCCAGTAAGTGCTTTAGATGAATTTAATTTAGATTAGGAACACGGTGACACAGGCCGTGGGTCATTCTTCTTGCCAGTGGTATTAGTAGTGATTGTATATCCATCTATGGGCCCATGGGTATTATAAACTTCACAAGGTGATCACTGCCTTGGCAAGAGGACTGATCAGCTTCAATAATAGAGGCAGTACCACACAGATGTAGATAACTACATTTTAGTTTGAGAATTAATTCGATCAATAGGCAGCACATTATTCGGAAGTGGTTAAAACTTCAATAAAAAAAAAATTACAAAATAAAAACCGACTTCAAGGTTCGACTCGATTTCTCTTGAATGCCATCATCAGATCTTAGTGTCCTTAGCATGGTACCGCCGTTGGGACATCTCATTTGTTTCATTTATATAGGCCTGAGGTGACGTAAAACTGTTAAGTTAAATAATATGTAATCTCGCACAATAGAATTTTCTGTTGGTTCTTGAACCAAATCGACTCGTTACAAAGTCACTGATCAAGTAGGACAATAACGCAACCCATCAACAATGCGTAACGGTATGGACCAAGGAAGTTCTAAGTTGTTTTAAATTACAATAAAGTTTTTTTTTTATCGAATTTGGGGCAAACGAGCAGACGTATCGCCGTAAGCGATTACCGCCGCCCATGGACACCCGCAACACCAGAGGCGTCACAAGTGCGTTGCCGCCGTTTAGGGGTTGGGGAGGAGGATGGGGGGACGGGTAGGGGTATGGGCCTCCGGTATCCTCACTCACCCGATGAAACACAGCGCAAGCGCTATTTCACACCGGTTTTCTGTGAGACCGTGGTATCACTCCGGTCGAGCCTACCCATGCATGCTGAAGCGTGGCTCTCCCACGGTATTAATGGAATTGGACTAAAAGCCGGTTAAATTTTCATAGTTAGATATTTATTTATTGTTATTAATCTACACTATTATCTACACCATTAAATAAAGAGGTAAAGTTTGTGACCTTGTGACCTTGTGGGAGGTAATCTCTGGATCTACTGAACCGATTTTGAAAATTCTTTTGCCAATAGAAGGCTACGTTATTTGGGAGTGACATAGGCTATATAAAAACCCGAAAAGTGGAAAGACTTTTTCGTGGTAGCAGAATTTCCAAAGTAAGTCTTAGAAAAAAATGTTCACCGCCCAACGAAGTGGACACGGGTCAGCTAGTGTTCAATATATTAAAATATGTAAGTATGTATTATATTTATCAGCTGGCTAGTTGCTATTCAAGTTTTGCTTAGTTTAGGTTTAGACGGCTGTGTGTCTAAAATGCCACTCAGTCGTGGGATGCGTTCTTGGAGCTCCTCCCGACTGTAGTAGTAGTAGGCCGCCGCGGGGTTTAGTGGGTAGACCGTTTCTCTGGGAGTCACACACACGGCTTTCATCTCCCCCACGAAGTGTATAGTGTAAAAAGTATTCTTCGTGTTAAAAACAAAAAAAAGCGTGCATATTAAATATTATACTAATACTAGCTGACCCGGCGTACTTCCTACCGCCATCTTTACATATCTGTCTCAGCTTCCTACAGGCAGTGTACAGCCGCGGACAAATAAAAAGACTTTTCCCGTGATATTTTAATTTTTCTTGTACACAAACCTTGTCCTTACAATAACGAACACATAAAAAAAAGAATTATTTAATTTGGTGCAGCCGATCGGAAGTTATTTGCGTACATACATTTCGGCGATTCATTTCTATATATATATATATATAGATTATCTATTACATTATTGGTAAAATAAAATAAGTACAGTGATTAAATCAGTAACTGTAATGAAGGAATCTCACAGTAATTAATTAGAACTAACGGCAATTTAGAAACCTTACAGTGATAAGTTATAATCAGTTACTGCAATTTAAGTACATGAAATACTTTACAAAATAAACTGACGTAATTAGAGGTGATTAATTTTAGTATAAAATAATACCTACAATGAATTTTAACATAAACTATTCATAATTTAACATAAATTATAATTTTATACCCAATCATTGTTGTGGATTCCTCATCATTAATGTAAGAATGGTTAAATGGGAACGTAAATAATTTATGGAAATCCCAGGCTTGAAAAACAAAACAATACAATAATTATTTACAAAGTAATTTATTTTAATAATAAGTATTCATTAAAAAAAACAAACAAATTAAACAATTTCAACAATGTCAAGAAACTTCTTCATAAGTTTTTGTTTAAAATTGTTGATTTATTTATTAATAACGTACGACTGTCAAAATGACGAACTTCCAATTATAGTTCATGTCTCATATTGCCCACTTAGACACCTAAGTGGGCAATATGAGTGGCTAATAACTGAAAAAAAACCTTTTTAACCGACTTAAAAAAAAAGGAGGAGGTTCTCAATTCGACCATTCTTTTTTTTATGTTTGTTCGTGGATAACTTCGTCATTTATGAACCGATTTTGATGATTCTTTTTTAATGGAAAGGAGATATTCCAACGGTGGTACCATGATAAGGACACTAAGGTCTGATGATGGTATCCAAGAGAAATCAAGTTGAACCTTGACGTCGGTTATATTTTTGTTAAAATTTTAGTTGTTAGTGGTAGATTTATTCAGTATCTTTACTAGTGTGTGAATAAAGGAGTAATGACCTTTGTGCCGACTTTCTTGTTATGTCGACTTTACTAAAATGTTAAACATTTACTCCCTTTATGCCGACTTTTCCAGATAAAGGGTATGTAATTATCAGACTATAATTTATCAAGCTATCAAATTTTATCTAAGCTCATCTATATCCAATATTTGATCCGTAAAACCGTTCTTAAATAACAAACATTGAACCAAAATCTCAAAAAATTTAAGTAGTTGTAAATCGTTCGGTGATTTTCTTATCCTTAAGAGTTGTTTTAACGCTGCAGTATATTAAATTAGGTAACTTATTAATCTTAATATGTGTATATTTCATTCGTGTTACTTAACGCTAAGAATGTCTAAAATTTCATCGTGAATGACATTGAATCTGTAACCTTGTGTGCAATGTTTCGGTCGATGGCATCTCGTTAGTCACTCATTTGTTAATAACATATGAATATTTAGTAATTTTGTTTTTAAATGTCATCTCCACTCTGGAAACAGCTCCAACAATTTTCATGAAATTTAGTATGCAGGGGCTCCGGGGACGCTAAATCAATCTAGCTAGGTTTCGTTTTTAGAAAATTTACCAAAAAAAAAATCCAAGTAGAACTAGGTCATCTTGGTACTATTCTTAATAAACTAGATGATTAAACAATGAAAGTATTCATCCCAAACTATATTCAACATGGGCATTCTTACATATTTCTAAATCTTCTATATATATAAAAGAGTAAGGTGACTGACTGACTGACATACCCAGAGATCAACGCACAGCCCAAACCGCTGATGCTAGAATCCTGAAATTTTGCATGTAGGTTCTTTATATAACGTAAGTGAGCACTAAGAAAGGTTTTTTTGAAATTCCACCCCTAAGGGCGTAAATCGGGGGATGAAAGTCTGCGTGAGCGAAGCCGCGTGTAAAAGCTAGTCGTATATAATTCTCGTTTCACATTGTTACTCACGATGAACTCCGAAACCATCTCTACGATATTCTCGTTTTCCTTTAAATGTGTGTTTTGCTTGAGTGCCTAAGATAGGATAGTTAACATCACGCTTATACCAATAGGGGACGAGCATGATTGAAAGAAGATGCAGAGGAAATTGCGTGACATATGCGCTCGTTCACACTTATTCGTTACTAAATTAAGAAACTCGCAATTCTAGTATTAACTAGTGACCCTAACTAAAATAAATTTTATTTACTACGAAAACACTAAGAAAAACTTGACATAAACGCTTTTCCAACCCATTATGCGAGCCTTTAGCAAAGTCAAGTGACAAACCTTTAGCTGTTGATAATCATCACTACATATCACTACATAGTATAAAACAAAGTCGCTTTCTCTGTCCCTATATCCCTTTGTTTGCTTAAATCTTTAAAACTACGCAACGGATTTTGATGCGGGTTCTTTAATAGATAGAGTGATTCAAGAGGAAGGTTTTTACGTATAATAAATGCATAATATAGTTTGGGAACACTGTTAATTTTCGAGGTTTCTAATGTGATGTAGCAAATAAACACATTTTTTGCGCTTACATTGCAAACGCTGGTTGCACCCTACGAGATAGATCAAAATAATGTACTACAGTATTGTACACCTTAAAAAGTACTAGAAAAAAGTCCGCAACAGTATATGTCTATCTCTTAGGGATAACCCACAACAACCATTTTTTATTCCCTTCTTTTTACGAGAAATAATGGCTTATTTACGAAGTGATTATAAGCAATACAGAATGAATCCTTATGCAATTAAGTAAATTAAATACATTGTGCATTATTATAGATCAAAATGGTCCTTTAGAGTATCTAATTTAAATGAATATATTCGAAGATATTACAGATTTAAAATGCACGAATCGTGTCGTCGGCGGGGGCATCTGAAATCCACCGGTGCGAAGCCGGGGCGGGTCGCTAGCATACTTATAAATCTTATAATAAAAATGTAACAGGTCCAATTCTGTACATGAAAGAGATTTTGAAAAAATTTTTGGAGGGCTCTTTATAATCGATACTGAAGCCAGAACTGTATTTTTTTTAATTTTTGTCTGTCTGTCTGTCTGTATCTTGGCTGCGCAGCACGCCGAAACTACTGAATGGATTTAAATGAAACTTGGCATGATTTGAGTTCATACTACGAGGTAGGACATAGGATACTTTTTATGTATTATGGTCTCGGGTTCGATTCCCGGGTCGGACCAAATGTTTGTATGATCTGCAAATATTTGTTTCGGAGTTTGGGTGTTTTCTATGTATAATATGTATGTATTTACAAAAAAAAAAAAGTATATATGTATTTGTATCAGTTGTCTAGTACCCATAACACAAGCTCTGCTTAGCTTGGGACTAGATGGCGTTGTGTGTTAGATGTCCGAAATATTTATTTATTTATTTATTTATTTATTTATTTATGTCAAAATTTTGCACGTTTTCCTATAGAGAGAGGGGATGAAAGCCAAAATATGTACTTAGTTGTAATTCAATAACACATAGTCCGATATCATTCATTCTTTTTTTGCTAGAAAGAAAAAAAAAAAAAAGATTACGGAAAAAGTCTTTTTTCGTTTGTAACTGGACACTGCCTGTGGGAAGCTGAGACAGATTTGTAAATATGGCGGTACGAAGTTCGCCGAGTCAGCTAGTGATGAATATGAATATCACTTTGTACTAGGTATCAATTTCCTACTTACCATGTTTAGAAAGAACTATGTAAACCTGTATCTACAAATATCAACTGTCTTACGATTATTTCTAACCTAATGCTCTAGAATTCATTCTATGTCTCAAACGTGGGTGATCTGGGTTAATCTTTGCATGTGGTCCTAAATTATAAGTCACCGAACTTTATTCCTTATGGTTAAGGAAATACGATTCGATTTAGTCTTATGCTAAAAGTTACCATGTGATTCATGAGTTAATTTTAGCTCTTCACTGTCATTCAAACATAATAAGCTATTACGCTGTATTAAAACATTGCAATCAACTGCGAATTGTACCTCCTACATAGAATGCGCTGTTTATCACACCATTTCGAGAATTCGAAAATTTCGTGCGTGACAGAGACAGACAGATTCGTCTCGATCCGTGCGAGCTTCGGGTGTTAGGTTTTTTCGTTACGGAATTTTTTGATTCGGTCGCCGCGCTCAAAGCCCGCGATAAAAGCTATGCAATAGCTTAAAAAGAATCATCAAAATCGGTTCATAAACGACGAAGTTATCCGCGAACACACATAATAATATTATAAATATATAGGTATAAATATACGGTCGAATTAAGAACCTCCTCCTTTTTTGAAGTCAGTTAAAAAAGCAAAATGAATGTTCTCAAGTCAAAGACCACTCACTCTTATCACTCTTATGTTAACAACTGTCAATTCTATCTAGTTTTCATTTTTCTCTGATTCATACACTGGACCAATGAGCACGAATATTTGTTTTAGATCTGTGTATTTTATCCTAGTGGTCGCCAAGTGGTCAAAATTCAACCATAATTCATTAATTATATTATTTTGTAGCTTTGTGCACTCTTTCTTCATAAATTTTAACTGTGCCAGATTGTATACTCAGTTCGCATATTTTTTGTTAAAAGGAGTAAACTTTTTTGCTTCAAGTATAATATATAGACCTTGCAGACCCGTGCCAACTTCGTTGGTTGCTAAACATTTTTTTCTCCGACTTACTTTGCAAATCCGGCTACCACGAAAAAGTCTTTCCACTTTTCGGGTTTTTATATATCCTATGTCACTCACAAATAACCGAGCCTTCTATTGGTAAAATAATTTTCAAAATCGGTTTAGTAGATCCAGAGATTACCCCCTACAACGTCACAAACTCACAAACTTTACCTCTTTATATAAAAGTGTCATCTACACTTTATTTATTATTATTATAGATATATAAATGTAAATATAAATGTAGATATATAAAAATACATAAGTATGATCAGCAGCCTAGTTAGTTCAAGCTCTACTTAGTTACGTATCACTCTGCCGTGTGTAAGATGTGAAGAAGTTATTATTAACTAGCTGAGTCCCGCGGCGTTACCCGCGGTTCTTGTCGTACCGCAGGTGATGCCGCGGGGCAAAGCTATTCTAAAAAAGTAGCCTAAGTTACTCCTTATATCATCAGCTACCTATCATTGAAAGTCCCGTCAAAATAGGTGCAGCCGTTTCAGAGATTTGCCGTAACAAACAGACAGACAGATCGACAGACAGACAAAAATTGAAAAAAAAAACAATTTGGTATATGTACCGTGTATACATACATATGCATTTAGTAAATAGTGGTTATTTTAATATTACAAACAGACACTCCAATTTTTTTTTTTTTTTTTATTTTTTATTTTTTTATGTTTGGCCTGCCAAAATGACTCTACTCTGCCTGATGGAAAGCATAAGCAGAATCCAAGAGTGGTGGCCACCATACTCATTGCGAATACAACAATGCAGTATGGCGACCCACACCATGGCGGCCTAGTGATGCTTGTGCATCTTTTAGTCTAGTCAACAAGTATGGAACTTGTTGACTAGACTAATTGGGCCTCCGGTCTCGCATTCACCAACGAAACACGACAGCACGAACGCTGTCATTTTACGTTGATTTTCTGTGCGAGGATTTATTTGTATAAGTAATATTTCTGTAATAAAAAATGAAAGTTTAAATGACGAGCCAATATTGGTTGACCTTGCGCTTGGTACTAGATCATTGAATGATACTCATTCATTGTGAATGAAATTAGATACGTCATTCATTTTGTATCGGATGATAGTGAAGTCCATTGATGGTCGAGCTCTAATATTGTTAAAGCAATTGATACGTTCAATTTAATGTAAACGGTTTTTAATTCAATTGCTAATATACGGACTGACACGGAAACATTACGGAGAAAAAAACTGACAGGGTCATTCACCAGTTATTATAGATTTAATTTGAAAGTTATTTCTGATGACTCTTAGCCGAAGCTTAAATATGTACATAGTTTTTTATTGTATAGCGGGACTTATCTTCTACTACAACTGCACGGTTGGCCTAGTGGTTTAAGCGGTCGCCACGCCGCTTGCCAATTCGCCAAGTGTTGTGGGTTCAAATCCTACACGGGACAACACTTTGTGTGATCCACAAATTGTTGTTCTGAGTTTGGGTGTTAATTGTGTCCGTTTCATGTATGTCTGTAAAGTCCCCCGCGACACAGCATGTTTATTCCTAAAGCGGGAGTTGTCTTTTAAAATTAGAAATAAAATAAAAAAAATATATAAAAATGAACCGCCAAAATGTATGTACGCGCATAACTTCCGATCGGCTGCACCAAATTAAATAATTCTATTTTATGTGTGCTTTATTGTAAGGACAAGGTTTGCGTACAATAAAAATTAAAAGATAACGGGATAAGCCTATTTTTTGTCTGCGACTGTACACTGCCTGTGGGAACTTGAGACAGATATATGTAAATATGGCGGTACGAAGTTCGCCGGGTCAGCTAGTATAAGGTAATAAAAAAAATTGCGTTGAGTAAGCGATTGATTCAATTGTTTTAGGCAGTGGTACATATTTGAGTCATGGGTCATAAGTGAAAGTTTGACTAATATTTTAAAGTGGGTCGTTTAAAGGCGCGATAATGGCATACTTTCTTTTTTTTTAAATTCCTATTTTCGTGGTTTTAAATATCTTCTATTCTTCACTACATAGTATAAAACAAAGTCGCTTTCTCTGTCCCTATGTCCCTTTGTTTGCTTAAATCTTTAAAACTACGCAACGGATTTTGATGCGGGTTTCTTTAATAGATGGAGTGATTCAAGAGGAAGGTTTTTATGTATAATAAATGCATAATATAGTATGGGAACACTGTTAATTTTCGAGATTTCTAATGTGATGTAGCAAATAAACACATTTTTTTGCGCTTACATTGCAAACGCTGGTTGCACCTTACGAGATAGATCAAAATAATGTACTACAGTATTGTACACCTTAAAAAGTACTACAAAAAATTCCGCGACGGTATATGTCTATCTCTTAGGGATAACCCACAACAACCATTTTTTATTCCTTTCTTTTTACGAGAAACAATGGCTTATTTACGAAGTGATTTTAAGCAATACAGAATGAATCCTTATACAATTAAGTAAATTAAATACATTTCGCATTTAATTTAGATCAAAATGGTCCTTTAGAGTATCTAATTTAAATGAACATATTCGAAGATATCACAGATTTAAAATGCACGAATCGTGTCGTCGGCGGGGGCATCTGAAATCCCCCCGTGCGAAGCCGGGGCGGGTCGCTAGTCTGTTTATAAAAAGGATTCATGCTAAATATAGTAAATAAAAAAAGGAAACACGAAAAACGACAAATATATTTAACACATACTAGCTGACCCTGCGAACTTCGTACCGCCATATTATTATTTTCAAAATTTCAAAAAAAAATTTTTTAGTAATTTTACCCGCTCAACTTCAAACTGGTAGTGTATAGTCTCGGATAAAAATAAAAGTTTCCTAGTAATAACGAACAGATACAAAAAAAGAATTATCCAGTTTGGTGCAGTCGATCGGAAGTTATGTGCGTACATACATTTCGGCGATTCATTTTTATTTATACATATAGAAGATATAATAAATGTAGTTTAAAAGAACTAAAAAAACAAGCTTACAAACGTCACAAACGTACATAGAAACAAACAAATAAACAAACAGGTGAATTTAATCAAAGCAATACAAAAAAATATTCGTATAGAAAAAAAAAATTGAGAAGAATGAACCTAAAGAGGGTCAGTAGTAGCCAAACTCACAAACTAAATAAAACAAACTTGAATTATGTTCAAACCTGGCTATCAAAAAAATAGTTATATCATAAGTATGCTAAAATTTCATCGTCAAATCATACGTTTTATCCATCAAAGATCTCATCACCGCACAGCTATTCAAAATTAGCACCAAAATACCAAAACACTACATTAATAGAACAACACAATCAGAGAATAATACAATAGAATTAAAAACCTTATCTCTTGTAATAAAAAACTAATTTCTATTATCTATTTAACAAAGAGTAGACCCAACATATATATACACACATGAACAGACGTTAATAGTTCTTTGCCAGACATAGGTTTCTCCTTTGTAAGGAGGATTAAAGACTCCCACACATAACTGCGATGCGATGCGGCGTGCAGTTCTTGCGGTGCATTCGTGCAGGCTCGCAGATATTTGCGATGCATTGCGAATTCGCAGTTATGTGCGGGAGCCCTTAACCTGATGTATTACGCTAGTAAGATGAGTTGGTACAGGGTTTGTGTCAATTTCCATCTCTTTGTAGTGTTGCTGTCCTAGATCCAACGGCCCAATAATATAATTGTGTTGAAGGGTTATGACACCAGTACCTCCACACACGCAAATCTCGGTCGGTCCTGCACCTGATATTTTCCTGATCGTGTCGGATAACCGTCTCATCGGATTGTGAGAGTAAGGGAACAGAGAGTGCACCTGTGTTTGCTCACACACTTGAGCACTAAAATATCTCCTGCGTAGTTGCTTATTCTCCGTTGAAACTAAAATTACTAGGAATCGAAAAAATAATAATTTTAGACCATAAATGTCATATACATCGAGATTGTAAGACTGACATTGGTTCTGCAAATATCAAAGACAAACACCGAACAGACAAAAACAGGAGCAATTCTCACAAGCGTTATTCGTTCGAAGGCCTATGTTTTCAAATGGTTTTGTATGTTTGTATTAACAGAAATGAGAGGGCCTTAATATCTGACATCTTCAGCACCGCATACGCTTTTCCTGAAATTCCACTTCATTGCAAATTCACTTTCAATCTGCTCTCGACCTCAGAAATATCATAAAAGCGTTTCTCGTATTAAAGCAGTATGAAGTTCAAATGTTAATAATAATGGTGCAAACAATATTCTGTTCAACTAGAATCAGACTGTTAAATCTAGATAGCAAAGGTACCAAACTGTTTGTGTATTGTTCTAAATGTGTGATGTGTGCCAAGGTTGGTTAAATTAAACCCGTAGAATGTGTGACATAACGATAGACGATCTATTTATCGTTCATTTGTAAGCATTTATGTAATTTTTAGAACCTATATCCTTACTTCAAAAGTCTTCATTAGTTCACTGCTTAACAAAGGTCTTTCCTTAGAAAGGTTTTAGCGTACTATACCACGATGGTCAAATATTACAAGTATGTATTATTTAAGTTTTACTTCTGTTTTTTTATGGACTAGGGGGAAAACGAGCAGACGTATCACCTGATAGTAAGTGATACCCGCCGCCCATGGACACCCGCAACACCAGAGGCGTCATAAGTGCGTTGCCGGCCTTTGGGAGATGGGGAGGGGGATGAGGGTAGGAGTTGGTGGTATGGAACTCCGGTATCCTCAATCAATCGATTAAACACAGTGAGGCCGTATTATCCGGCCCATTTATGCCGAAGCGTGGCTCTCACACGGTAAAAGTGTTTGCAGGGTTATTGTCCTGCTTACTCGTAATTTGCTCCCTAAGACGTCTTTTACTACACCCATGGTAGGAATAGGGTTGGTGACACTCTGCATTCCTAATTCGTCACCATATGGATAGGATTCTATATCATCATCATCAACAACCCATAACGTCCCACTGCTGGGCACGGGTCTTCTCTCAGGAGAGGGTTAAGGCCATACGTCCCAACGCTGGCTAAGTGCGGGTTGGGAACTGGCAAGACTACGTATAGGCAACGGGTTCTAAATATCTTTGCTATATTACACAAGGAAGGCTAAATATTTTATCTAGAAAAACGGAGAGCGATTCGAATCGTCGATTGCCAAGAACTTTCAATTCGGCTAGATTCTCTGGCGCTGCGTAGAGATGTGGCTTCGCTGTGCATCTTCTACCGCATTTACTATGGGGAGTGCTCCGAGGAATTGTTCGGACTGATCCCTGTCACCTCTTTCCGCCATCGTCCTACGTGACAGAAGTTTCATCCCCATCATCTACATGGTTGGCAGTCCACAACTGTGCGCTTTTCCAGAAACTTTCTGCCTCGGACAACCAAACTGTGGAATGAACTATCGCCTGCGGTATTCCCGGATCAATACGACCTTCAATAAAGGAGTATACTCCTTCTTAAAAGACCGGCAACGCAGTTGCAACGCCTCTGGTGTGGCGGGTGTCCATGGGCGGCAGTAATCACTTAGCATTTGGCGATACGTCTGCTCGTTTATTATTCCAAATATAATTTGTATATCTACACATATTGTCAGATATACATATTATTATGAAGATATAATGAGATTCGTTTGTACATTGTGTTTTATATTTGTTGTTCTATAGCAAAATCTAAACTTAACTATACCTACATTTCCACTCTACTGACAGCACGGTTGGCCTAGTGGTTTGAGCGGTCGCCAACGCTTCCTACTGCGCCAAGTGTCGTGAGTTCAAATCCCACATGGGACAACTCTTTGTGTGATCCGCAAATTGTTGTCCTGAGCCTGGGTGTTCTTTGTGTCTGTTACATGTATGTTTGTAAAGTCACAGGATATCTGTTATTAATACGGGAATTATCCTTTAAAAAAATCACTTCTTAATCTCAAATCATGCTTAAATATAATGACTTAATAAATATTTAAGTAGGTACATCTAATTATAGATAAAAAACATTAAACATACATATGTATTTAAATAAATGACTCACTAAGTTCCCGTTAAACTGGATACAAACCCAAAATATTGGATCTACATTTGGTGGTCCTAAAAAAGAGATACCTACAAAAATCCTGTTTTAGCGTTTTATTTAACATTTAGAGTTTTTTTTAACACGGAAATCGTATCTATCGCTGGAAATTAATAACTAGAAATGGGTACAATGAACGCTAACTGTTTATAAATCCAGTTACTTAATATATTCAGTTTGTTTTAAATAAGTAGGAAGTAACGGAATGGTGTTTTATTACCAGAACACCTGGCTATGCAAGATAACATTCTGGATAAATTGTACTAATCTCCTAATATATCTTAAAAATGAATAATGATTTCCTGAAGTTTCACCTGTGTTCCGGTACTAAGGGTCATTAGCTTTTGAATTTTTGAAATTAAGTTCCTGGATGACTGTTTCTTTAGGTATATTTTCTAAATATTAATCCTAACTATATTGATTTATCGCCCGTGAAACCCTCTGCATATTAAACTTCATGAAAATCGTGAGAACCGTTTCCAAGAGACAGATTATATACAAGAGTTAAGAGTATTAGATGCTCTTTTTAAAACATTGTTTTGCCAACACACCGAGAGGTAAACCAGTGGTTGCAGACAAACTCTTTAACTTCGTGCGAGCTCGCAGATATTTGCGATGCGTTGCGAATTCGTAGTTATTTGTGGGAGCCCTAACTACAAAATTTGCAAAACATACAAAAAATTTACTACAACTCGGGAATCCGAACCCGAGACCTTAAGTACAGCAGAAACATGGGTACGTTACTACTACATCACCGAAGCAATATTTCAGAAATGATATATGCTTAACAAAAATTCATAAATTTAGTTCGTAGAAAATTAATACAGTACCTGGATGATTGAAATTTGCTTTAATTTTTTTTTTGTGAATTTTCTAAAAATGAATTCTAGCTAGATAGATAGAAGGCACAGGTACAGGCAAATTAACTTGATATTAGAATATGAAATCTAGAATACCTACATAACATTACAAAAAGTGGCTTAATCAGGACGCAATTCTAGTTTAATGTAAATTGAAATTTTGTTATTAACAAAATAATCACTTGATTTGCAACTTATTTACCATAAATATTTTATTCTCTATTTAATGTTATTGTCAAGGTCAAGGTCTAGAACTGTATTTCCTGATATATTTACATACATAGGTATAGGTAATATATTCGTAATAATGGTCCGGTTGACATAAACTGTACAAATTTTATCCACATTTTTACGTTGTCGGGTTATAGTTTTATCATCTTCCTAGCCTTCATTATTCCCAAGATTAATTGGGGTCGGCTACTAGTTCAACTGGTTTCATCTGAATATCAGTTTTTACACGAAGCGACTAGCATCTGACCTCCGTAACCCTGAGGGTGATCTGAATTCGAAGGTTGAACTAGCTGTCAGTATATTTGAGGGCACTGACTTCCCAATAACGATTATCATAGGTGTTCATGACAACCACATGAAACGGCTTAACTTGCTCTCCGAGGCACGGGCGGGAAACACTGCCATATTCCATACTCCGGGCTGATGTTAAGAATTTCTTGTAAGAAAAGCCCAACAGCAGTCCGGGAATTGAACTCGGGACCTCTTGATTGGCAGTCACTTGCGCTAACCGCTAGACCAACGAGGCAGTCGTGTCGGGTTATAGTTTATTTTCTTGTTATAGCTTATTCATTTTAGTAATTGTAGTAAAAGAAAGTGCAAAACACAATTTGTTCAAAAATGACACATTTAAGAACTTTCGATGAAGTAATTGTTTGCTCAAACAGTAACTAGATTCTAGATACATATTATTACGTATCCATTGTGATGAATGAATGTCATCAAACTCATCAAATTTACTTTACAAAACGAAGAATTTTTGGACCTAAACCTAACCAACAATAATTTATTTCTCATCTAACCATTTTCTTCACGCTGTTTATAAGAAAAAAAACTATTAATACGTGCGTACAGAAAGTATACTCCATAAAAAAGTCAAAGAATGGTAGTACATTCATTTATATAATTTGCAATGGCTTAAAACGGTCGCAGATCATAAAATATTCAAGAACCGTAGCCGAAGTTTTCTACTGTCCCTTATTCGCTTTGACCGTGAACTGGGCTAATGGGACAATGAGTCAACAATGCATTAGAGTGAAAATAGTTACAATGAATACAGGTGCGTGGTTGAAGAATGGTGATCGTGTCCAATACTTACGAGTACTATTTTATTGATTTGAAAAGAAGTTACGTTACTCGAAAACAACAACAACATCAATGAGTGAAGAACAAAGTTTATTACAAAAATTCAAGCATTCAAACACATTGACGTCATTCACACTTTTTTAACAGTCATTAATCTATACTAATATATAAGCCTGAAGAGTTTGTTTGTTTGTTTGAACGCGCTAATCTCAGGAACTACTGGTCTGATTTGAAAAATTCTTTCAGTGTTGAATAGCCCATTTATCGAGGAAGGCTATATATCATCACGCTGAGAACAATAGGAGTGGAGCACCAATAAAAATGTTTCTAAAACGGGGAAAAATTATCACGCTACGGGCAATAGAAGACGCAAACGAGGTTGCGTGGGTCAGCTAGTATTATATACTCTGGATTTTTACCACAACACAAACTTCAATTTTATTTTATCTCTCGATTAAGATCCAGATTGAATAGTTTTAGGATTAGCCCGTAAAATTCAGATTTAATTTGAAGAATTGTTAGAAAATATTTTTGCGTAAAAATAAATCTAAAATTGTGGTTAACAAAGTAATCAATACCGATAAACTGAAAAGAAATAATGAAGATCAATAATTATTTTTAATTCAATCGTCTAGAATCTATCATCTACCGCCTCCTGCTTATTTTAAACAATAAAATATTATTCAATCACATAGAAAAATAAAGAACCTTTAATTTTATTTTAGTCACTTACAATGTGAAGGTATGTACAATGAATGCTTCTCGCATTTTCACTTTCTACTGTACTTCATTGGCTTGGCTATTGTCCACATAAAACCCAAGGAAAAGAGCGAAAGGAAATACGCGAACTGACCGGTCACTTTTGCTATCATAAATTGCATACTATTAAATATTCATTACGATTGCATACGGGATCTTACCAAAGAGTTGGTAAATTGTCATGTAGGTCGTTGCTCTATGGCTGCAAATAGGAACTTTAATATTAATTGGTAATGGCATAACGTGTCAAACCTCTGATGAAATATTGACGCACCTGTGAATGTCGAATTACTATTGTAAACGATAGGTATAATACCCAGTGCAATTATTCGGTTCAATGCATTGTAATGTTTTGGCAAAATTAGTCTATCCGTCCATAATCTGTGCAATTTGATCGAACGATCCAAATATTGGGTTGACCATAAGTTGTATTTTAAGTTTTATGCTACCGAGAGTTCGGTCTTTCAAATTCTAGTCAATTTGGAGTTAAGTTAGGAATCCTTGACGAGTTTAATCTAATGCTTAAACTTCGCTATTCTTTTGAGTTTTCAATATATATTATCCTTATTTCCAATTTTAGGATATTTAGTAACAGAAAAAATGTAGTTTAGCAGGATAAATTATGTCATTTACTTCTTGGTTTTCTGACCAATCAACTTTTATGGCTTCATATTATAAGTGTGATGCTGTTATCTGTTGTTCGCCAAATACCTATTTTATGTGGTAGTAAACAATAAAACAATATGAGATATGAAATATAAGCGTTCCAAACATTTGTCTGTGCTGAAATGCAAAGATTAAGGCGCGTATCCACTTAAATTGTTAGCAATTTCAGTGTTTCCAACTGTTTGCAACTCTTCAGAAAATCGGCAACTTTTGTTTCCATTGTGTCTACACCGATTCGCCAACAATTTGAAAAACATCCAAACTAAGCATCTCCACAGAGCCAATAAATGACTGCAACAAGCGTAATCTTTTGATGTTTACCGCCAAAAACAGAAACACGGTTCCCAAAATTTGTTCCCAAACGCAAGGAAATTACAGAAACTTCTGTCACCAACACGTGTTGACAACACAAAAGTTGCCAACTTTTGTATTGTAGAGACTCGGTTTTATAGAATAATTTTAACACAAACAAAACTGTCAAAATTATGATGTTGTTACAGAAAAAAAACATAATAATCTAAATCGATTTTGAAGATGATAATTTACGGAATTCTCGCAAATATTCTGCTGTACATAAACACTTAAATAGTCACAATTTGCCAGCAATTGTTGCTTGCATCAGATCGTTGAATTACACCTAATTGTTGTCCTTCATTCCTTAATGAATTGTCATCATTTTACGGTCACGTTTCACCTACTGCTCTGACGACTGAAGTAAACATGTGCTGTTTATGAAGTAACAATTTAATCGCTTCCTATTCAGAATGTTGTCTTTGGTAAAGTTAGACTGGATAGATATTAGGAATATCAAATTCATATGTTTTTAAAATAACATTTTAGTTTCAATAAGTAGTAATTGTAGGTAATAAATAAATAATAATTGAGATTTTTACATTATTTTCTTTTACCGAATGTTCGGCAATTGAACCGAATGTCGGCCGAATCCCGAAATTCGGCTCGAGCTGCCGAAATTCGGTTGAACCGAATGTGAAACGAATTTCGGCCCATCCCTAGTTATCATTAATTTGTGGGTTTGACGGCTTAATATGTTTTTTGTTATTTTTGTTTAGAATTATAATGAAGTTTACGATAAGGATAATGACAAGGCTTTATCACTTGTTTTCTTGCTACTTCTAGCCGTGTAGTATAAATGTAAAAAGTAAACATTATGCTTACACAGGAGGTATAATAGATTAATTATCCATACTTATATTATAAATTCGAAATAACTCTGTGTGTCTGTTACATTTCACGGTTAAACCGCTGCACAGATTTCAATGAATTTTACTATGGAGATATATTAATTCTCGAGGAAGGACATAGACTAATTTTTAACGAAATTGCTGATATACACGTGTGGACGGAGCCCTGGGCAAAAGCAAATTAGTAGTGTGTAAATTTTAAAATATTTATAATAGCTATCTGGAATATGTATATAAAAAAACCACCAAACTTTAGAAATGCACTAGTCAACGACACGACTAACTCTAGCAGCCCCTACGATCATTGGTCATATTAAAAAGTGTGCGTTTCGTCGGTTCCTGTTACAAAGTTTTGTTTCTTTTCACGCAATAACTGCAACAAATGATATAAAAATTGTAACAAAATAAATATAAGGAAATTTTAATAAATAGTTACAAAAATCATCATTTAAAAAAGTTAATAATTAAAGTTTTAAAAGATCTATGCTTTTTGTAAATCCATTGTAGCATAAAACAATGGTTAGAAACATATATCTTTTCACATCAAGTGACACCATGAAAAGCATTGTTTATTTTTTTGTGCGTATAAATACTTACTTCCATATTAATGTATACAATACGTATCCCATTATAGACGTAAAGTTATTAAAGTGCTTTACCAGTATTTTTAGGGTATAAATTATTATGGTTTATTTACTTTCAAGGTAGTAGAGCCACGCTGATTTCAGCACGAACGGGCCGGCTCGACCGGGGCGGTACTACCCTCGCACAGAAGATCAACGTAAAATGACAGCGTTCGTGCTGTCGTGTTTCGTTGGTGAGTGCGAGACCGGAGGCCCAATGATGCAGAAGCATCACTAGGCCGCCATAATGTTGGTCACCGTGCTGCATTGTTGGATTGTCTTCAATGAGTATGGTGACAACCACTCTTGGATTCTGCTTTTGCTTTCCATCAGACAGAGTAGAGTTATTTTATATATATACAAGACCAGGCAGAGTAATAAATAAATAAAATAAGTAAAACATTTGGCAGGCCCATACATAAAAAAAAAAAAAAAAGTGTCGATGGTATCTGATCAACACTTGCATTTCAAGAGTATCTATTGCAGATGCAATAATGCAACACGGTGACCCACACTATGGCGGCCTACTGAGATGCTTCAGCATCATCAACTTTACTTACTCTATGAAAAGCGACAGAATTCATGGGAGAGGCACGCTTCGGAATGCATGGGCCGGCTTGACCGGAGTGATACCACGGCCTCACAGAAAACCGGTGTAAAAACAGCGCCTGCGCTGTGTTTAACCGAGTGAGTGAGGATACCGGAGGCCCATACCTCAAACCCTCCCCCATCCCCCTCCCCATCCTCCAGAGGCAGGCAACGCACTTGTGACTGTATTGCGGGTGTCCATGGGCGTCTGCTCGTTTGCTCCCTATTCCATAAAAGAAAACAACAGTAGCAATCTACTGAAGACCGTAGTGTCACTTCGGTTGATCCTAACCCATAATATGGCAATGCATAACTATTCCGGGGACAAAATCTTACTCTCAATTTTAATGGTTTAGTAATATCCAGTCAAATTAAATGAAACCCAGGCTCAACCATATCAGAAGTCAGAAAAGACGATGTTAGGGTCCATGTAAGCTTAATGATGCTCCCTGAAAGAAGAAAGAATTGGAGGGGAAAAAATTGATGAAAGAACTGGTGAGTAAGAAAACCAATAATGACAATTACATAACACTGTAAACAAATTTTCAAAATGTGAAATACGACGTCAGTATTGAAGTAAGATAAGTATTGACTGACAGAAGAAAGAACTGAACTGAAGAAAACTAATGGAGAAGTGACGAGTAAAAAAAGAGAACGTTATGGACCACTTTAAAAAAATATTCAAAATGCATTTACAGTATCTAATGTTCGACGTATCCAAGAGATAAGTATTACAAAAATAGTTCGCTAAACTGTTTTCATTTCCTTCAATTATAACCATTACTACCATGATGATAGAGACCTTAATGGTTAGCGATTATAGCAATACGTAACCAGGTACCATGAAACGCAACACAATTATGTAAGCTATGTAATGAGGATTGTGGGATCTGTCGAGAAAAATTATGTTGTAATATTGTGGTACAAGGAGTAAACTTTATTTGTGATTGTTATATTTGGAATAATCTTTGTTTCCGAGAATTCTTATGCAATAATAATGAAATTTTGCATTTTGGTGCTAGGGACCAGGATAGTTCTAAACCTCACCCGGTCCCGCTCCGCCGTTTCCTTGGCAAGCATAACTTGCTCGCAGAAAGAAACGGTGGATCTGTTTTTATTGTGATACATGCATACATCTCATAAAACAAAAGACATCAAAAAAGTCGTGTGGTGTCGTGGGACACCAGATAGAAACGAAGTTCCTTATCATAAAAATATTTAGGTATTTCAAGTTCTATTCAAGTTATAAAGAAAATAATTATTTGGGTATACATTTTTTATCATGTTTTTTTTTATCGATATAAATAAAAAAGGAGGCGATTTCCGTCGCAGAGAATTGAAGTGAAAGATAGATAGAATACAATTTTAAATGCACTGTATAACAGAATTTTAAATAGGTACACGATATAATTTTGAATCGTTTCACTGATATTTCAAAAAAAATAATATAAATTTTATCATACTTGAGACCATCATCATCATCATAAACTGTTTAATGTAAAGATAGTGGTCTTAGTTGTGGGTTACTAATATCTTCCTTCAGCTATATAAAAAATTAACGTAAATATAAAAACTTTATGTCAATGACTAAATTTATACAATATCTTGTAATGTTTCTACTATTTAAATAAACATACACTGTAATAATAAAGCCGTTTAATAATTGTTTGAACATCTGAGTATATTAACAAATAGAATTATAGATAAAATATAATAATACATACAACTTACAGATGGCGCTATACTAAATTTTTCGTTCAGGCTCTTTGAGAACCACAAAATTGTCTTAACACCTTTATTTTATTTAAAATTATTCATAAAAATATATAAAAGTTCTATGCGAGGTATAAAGAAAATAACTATTCGGGTATACATTTTTTATTATGATTTTTTAACGATAAAAATAAAAATTATAACTAAACTTGTGCTGCCACCTAGTAATCTCTACTGAAACAAGTTCTGTCTAGAGTAACTCCGTACTTGTTACATGCAACTTACAAATTATATAAATTTTTCGTTCACGATATAAATAAATAAATATTTCGGACATTTTTTTTTGTAAATACATGCACATTGTCCATAGAAAACATTCAAACTCCCAAAAAACAAATATTTGCAGATCAAAAAAAATATTTGATCCTACACGGGATTCGATCCCTAGACCTCACATCATTCTCATACGCTACCATTTTGACTCCGAGGCGTCAATCTTGCGCTGTGGACGTTTTTTGCCGGCTAGGGTACCCCTCCGCAACGCCCCATAAGGAACATTCCAAAAAAATTGAGTTTCAGTTCTAAGTATGGGGAACCCCCAAAATTTATTGTTTTTTTTTTATTTTTGTGTAAAAATCTTAATGCGGTTCACAGAATACATCTACTGGCCAAGTTTCAACATTTATATAGTTAGTTCTTATAGTTTAGGAAAAATATGGCTGTGACTTACGGACGGACAGACAGACAAACATGACGAATCCATAAGGGTTCCGGTTTTTGCCAATTGGCTACGGAATCCTAATAAAAGGGATGCAGTTGGATTTATAGTATACCTACGTACAATACGTAATCGTACTGCATCCTATAAAAGACATGCATATAAAGGAATTTCTGTTCTTACCATCTTAATTCTATAATTCTATTTCTGCATATATTATAGAATCCGCTCATCTCTCTTACTTTAATAACTGGCAAAGACAACTTTGTTAAAACGCCAGCTATTAACAGTAGCCACCGTTACCACAATGTCACTTCGGTAATAAAATGTCTTTTACAATCGTCTGCACTGTGTCTAATTGATATCACCAATATCACTTACCGAGTACCTGGATGACATACTTTTGTTTTGTTAAATTTTCTAAAAATAAATTCTAGCTAAATCGATTTATCGTACCGGAAACCCCCGCATACTATTTTTTTTATAACATTGGTATACCTAGAAGTTCACATTTATCACGCTTAGATAGCAAAATTATTATGAACACGAACGAAACGAAACTTATAAATTAATTAACTTCTATAAGTGTCCTATTTAATTAGTTATTTATTGAAGTCAACATCTAAATACAAAAATAATAAATATTATTTTTTCATATCTTAGATAGATTTCCTAAAAAAAAAACAATTTTTGTTGGACATATTCGATAAGAAATTACCAATCAAAATGAGTCCAAAACAACAGTCGTTATTTCATAAGTCGCAAGTCTCTTTGCAAGTCGCAAGTCGTAGACTGGATATCGTAAATAAGCGGTCTGTCACTCGCACACGTTGTCTAGTATTGCCAGATAATTATTCATGAAATTAGGTCGATACTGATGGTATCACGCTATGACAATTTTTATACAAGATCATTTCAAAGATGTTTCGTAAATTTATGTACATAAAATACAGTTTGTAAGTAAACTGACCGCAACGTAATTTTACATAATTTTGTTATGAAGTGTTATGTTATTCTTAAATGTTGTAAAAACTTACTTACAAAAAATGTAAAGATAAGTACATATACAACAGTTATTAGTGCTAAGAATCAACACAAGTTTTGTCTATGTTTCTTCCCACTAATAACTGTTGTATAATGTACAACAGTTATTATTTGTACGCCGTAGTCAGGTAAAAAAGTGCTATCATAGACAAAGACAAGTTTTGTCTATGATAGCACTTTTTTAGCTGACTACGGCGAAGAGAAACGAAGGGAAGGGTTTTCGGCAGTCTATGTATAAATAAATAAATAAATAAATAAATATTTCGGACATCTAACACACAACGCCATCTAGTCCCAAGCTAAGCAGAGCTTGTGTTATGGGCACTAGACAACTGATACAAATACATATATATACTTTTTTTTGTTAATACATACTTAATATACATAGAAAACACCGAAACTCCGAAACAAATATTTGTAGATCATACAAACATTTGGTCCGACCCGGGAATCGAACCCGAGACCTCATGATCAGCAGTCGCACACGCCAATCGCGAGACCATTGAGGCAGTATGTATGTTTGGACATTCGACCGTGGTGCCTAAACTACTGAACCGATTTAATAAAAGAGGTGTCCATAGATTCCCAGTAATAGCCCAGGTGACATAGGCTATATAAGTTTTCTCAAAAATTTTAAGGAAGTTAGGTTACAACTTTCCAAACTTGTTTAGTTTTAATCTATTCAAATCGGTTCATAAATGACGGCGTTTTGAAGTAACAAAACTTTTTTGAAGTCATTATAGTTCCATACGATTTTTTAGCTTTATGACTTGTACTGTACAAGTTATAAAGCTAAAAAATCGTAGGGGACTTACAAAGTCCCATTTGTTTCTGCTTTACGAAAAAAGTCCCTTTATATTTCGGCAGTAGCCAGAAGCAGACAGTATCATAATTATGAGCTTTACCATACCATAAAAGAGGCAAATAACCAGGCGGATGTTACAAAGATAAACGCTATCAGAAATAACCTTTGCTCACAATATTATAAACAGATAACATTTTATACATAAGTATCCATTGTTGGTTGCCATGCTTTTTCAATACACATTCTAATTTGCTTAGTTGTGGGTGGGCCATAGACCATGTGAATGGACCATATCTGTCAATGATCTAACAAATCCTATGAATACGAATGTAACCTTGTCCATGTGGACTGATTAAGAGTACGGAGTGCCAGCACCCCTATTCATCCCATGGGTGTCGAAGAGGCGACTGAGGGAGCAAATTAATCAGGACAAAATCAATGCAAAAGAGAAGGAAAACTTGGAAAAAGGAGGAGGAAAATAAACCGTAAACCAACCCGTATGGCCAGCGTGGCATAGTGGGACGAAACCTCCTGTCTAAGGAGAGGCTTATGTCCAGCAGTGAAATGTTGAAGGCTGTTGATGATGATGATACAAGAACTGCGACTTTCTGTTATTTATGCATCTTCTACGGCATTTACCATGGGGAGTGCTCCGAGGAATTGTTTGGTCTGATTCCTGCCGCCACTCTCCGCCATCGTCCTACGCGACAGCAGTTCCATCCCCATCACTTAGATGGCTGGCAGTCCACAACTGTGCGGTTTTCTAGGAACTTTCTGCCTCGCACAACAAAACTGTGGAATGAACTGTCGCCTGCGGTATTCCCGGACCAATACGACATTCAAACCTTCAAGAAAAGAGCGTACTCCTTCTTAAAAGGCTGACAACGCACTTGTGACACCTCTGGTGTGGCGGGTGTCCATGGGCGGCGGTAATCGCTTACCATCAGGGGATACGTCTGCTCTTTTGCCCCCGGTATTCAATAAAAAAAATTAAAGTTTTATTAATTTATATATAAAGTTATTTTAGCTGTACTTCATGACATAAATGACTACCTAATTACAGTTGAGAAACTTGATAACACCCCTTTTAAACTATGACTCATGCCAATAAAATCTCAGAACTGTTCATCATAAACAACTGATTTAAACGTTTCTTGGTATTTAATATCAACAATTATTTTATCTGTATCTTGTTTTTCAACAATGTCTTGTAAATAAATGTATGTTTTTTTAAATACTAACCTATTTTGACTGCACGTTTGGCCTAGTGGTTTAACGGTCACCACGCCGTTTCCTACTTCGCCAAGTGTCGTGGGTTCAAATCCCTCGTAGGACAACACTTTGTGTGATCCACAAATTGTTGTTCTGAGTCTGGGTGTTCTTTGTGTCCGTTTCATGTATGTTTGTAAAGTCCCCCGCGACACAGGATTTATTCCTAGTGTAGGAGCAGTTGGTCTATGTATGCGGACAACAGTTTTCCAATATCAAAATTTTGTCCCTACTTATTTAATAGTTTAAACGGAACCCTCGGTGCGCGAGTCGGTTTTTTTTTAAATGTTTCGTTTAAGGAGAAAGAAAAAGTAGTAAATATATTCAAATATCATCGCTTTAATGACACTCCAATCTATATCAGACATGTCTAATGATTCCGTTAATATTTGCAAACCATATTTAATCTCATTTTTTCATTTTCAGAAACAAAATCAAGGATTCCGTGGAAATCCCTGTACTGACGAGATGCTGTTTTTGTTTCCCACTCCGGAAGGGCCTTATCGCTTTCTCCTACATCAATTTGGTAAATTTCCTGTTATTTCTAAACATTTACATTGGCTCTAACCGTTTTTACTTTACATTTAATTAAGGACCCAAGATGTTCAAAGACCCTTTGAAAGACCATCAAAACACATAATGTCACTTAGTAATACCTTTGTTCTTACAACCTACTTAGTGCCGCTTTCTCACCAGAAAAACTAAACCGATCCCAAAAATTCTACATGCTTTAAGGACTACGCCATGGACGCGAAATATCTTTAACTCAGAAAAAGTTATCTTTTGTTACCATCGGATTCTAAGTTGTTTTAAACCTAATGGATCACTATCGCTGCAAGCAAAAGCTAATACGTCAAATTCATTCGGGGACCTAAAATTGCTCCCTGCGACACACCAAAATACTTGATAACAATAATACCGTGGAAATAATATCCACAAATAATTTAAAGTTACAAATTTACAACGACTCTTTTATCGTATTTACATTACAATATAATTATATTTGCTAAACATCTATTTCAAGGTCTTTGATAGATTCAATTACAATTATTACTATTTACTAAATAACATTTTATAGCTTCCATCTTGGAGTCGACCAGAACACATAAAATATACTTTGTTTTCTTCTTAGTTGATGTTTGAAATACCAATGGTGCGAGAATTTTTATGATGAGATGTAGTGCTAGTAATTATCGGTAGTAGTACGAGTATAGGTAGTAAGTTTGGTTTGTCTTATTCTGTCTATGTAGTTAATAGATGTAGTATCTCCGAAATGCACATTGTAAATAGAAGTGAAGTGACCAGCTTATGTGTCCAGCGCTGCATTTAAATGTAGTACAGTATCTGATTTCTTTCTTCAAATTACAGATACTGACGGTAGTAGTAACATCTTTCCTGTCCTTCTACATATCTTACATCAGAAATGCCTCAGAGTCTGATCAAGCGGCTTTGGCGCTGGAGTATGCCAGATTAATAGCTGACGTTGTGGCTTTAATAGTTGAAGTGATTATGACTGTTGCCTTCATAGTGGCTTTGCATAGAGTAAGTACAGCTTAATACTATTTGACATTAAAAGCCGTCTAGTTAACTCCTATTTTATTTCAAGATTGTAATGGGAAACATTTTTTCCCAGTGCTTGAAATTCATCCTAGTTTCACCTGCCTGCGGCTTCACTAATTAGTGTTCTTTAAGGACGCTTGCAGAGCATCCTGATTTTACCTTAAACTTCCTTTAAGAATTGGGTTATAAGATGCGCAATATTTCTCAATAATTTCGCAGGAATATAACTATTCATTTAGATACTGGCAAACTCAATATTGCAAAGAGTGATTAAGCTTTTCGAAAACTATCAGGTCAATAAATTATCACAAAATGTTTATTTGTTTATTTTTTCTAATATTCTTTTCCTATTATTTTCAGAAACATGTCCTGCTCATGAAGATTTATCTGTACTTCGAGATAGTGTACTCCATCTTTGGGTTCATATACAGCCTCGCATTCTTGACGAAGGAGACTGCCAGCGAACTATTCTTAGTGTTATTCCAATTGAGTAAGTAAAAAATACTATCATGAAAGCATTTTTCTTTTGTCTGGTTATCTATCTATATATTATATTATATAAAAGACTAAGGTGACTGACTGACTGACATACCCAGAGATCAACGCACAGTCCAAACCGCTGAAGCTAGAATCCTGAAATTTTGCATGTAGGTTCTTTATATAACGTAAGTGATCACTAAGAAAGGAATTTTGGAAATTCCTTCCCTAACGGGGTAAATCAGGGGATGAAAGTCTACGTGAGCGAGGCCGCGTGTAAAAGCTAGTTTTGATATATCAGATTTTGGTGAATTAATTTCAAGTGTTCATAAATAACATGCTTAAATTACGTTTAATAAGTAACGTTGCTATTACCATAACCATTGAACATAATACCTGGCTTTTTTAAGAATCTTAACAACCTCTCTTGTACAAAAGCTGCAATGCATGCTACATATTGTAAATGAACACCACATCGGAGAATCATTAAAATATTTCACATGATGCATTGTTCGGATAACAATGCCTTTAATCTGATATTAAGTTGAAACTCTTTGTCAACAGAACCAAGGTTAGTCTTTAGTTCATAGTTAAATAGAATGAGTCTTTGAATGACTCGAAATCTTCCATTACGTACACGGGAGGTCTCATTAAATAAATCATACATTACGTTGTTGAACAAATTATAATAAGCTTTAAGACTCGCCGCGAATTTTTCGCATCTTCATATTCATGTAAAGTCCATGTGTTTGGATAGTGTCGGTACACTCGCACGCAATTGTGGTTATTGTTGTGAAATACGAATATATTAATTCACACAAGTTAGGTGCTTGCGTGCTTGCCGAGGTAGTAAAGACAAATTACATGAAAAAGAAACATCTCATCTTCTAGCCTTTATTAAAACATTTTAAGTTTATATGTTAGAAGAGTCAACAAACACAACCATTCACTACAATGCTTCGGCGGCGTAAACTGACAAATCATACTTACTTGTGAGTATACGCTGCAGGTGGGTTCTTTGATTTCGTGGCGGCTTGCCTTTGATAAAAACCGCACGTGTGGCGGCGGCGCGATCAAAGTGACCGTATCTAAGCGCATGGACTTATAAGCAATTTTGTCAAGCAGTACATGTGTTAAAATATTGCACAAATACCTACATACATAAACTCACATTTATATGCTCTAAGGGGTTAGCAAAAGCGTTGTGATCATTTACATTTTGCTGACTATGATTTTAATCCCATATTGCTGGTTTACTACGTTGCTATTAGGGGTAGCCGATAGTAAGTATAGTTGGTCAAAATCTCCTTTATTATCAAAGGCTCTATGTCCAGCAGTAGATGATTCAGTTAGTTTAAAGGCAGCTTGTAGTATATTTATAGGTAACTAGTAGTAAAATAGTTATTACTAAAAGTTGCAGTTGAAATTATACTGATACAGATTTTAAACATTATAATTTTTATATTTTCAGTGCTTCAACTATACCTGGTGATCTTAATATGGAGTTCAATAGTGAAGATGGAAAGAGATGGATCGGTGAAATACTCAAGAGAGACCAATGTCGCCTGAAAGAGGGATTATGTTTAGTTGCTTACACATTTAATGATTAATTAGTAGTACAGGAAAGCCTATTTACGTAAAAGAGAAAATATTTTAAGAAATTGTTTTATAAATGGTGTTAAATTGATACATGAAGTTGTGTCATAAAATATAGATTTAAATGAAATTGTAAATGACAGAAAATGTTAAATTGTATTCGAAATTTCTGCACAAATTCTTTTGGAGATAGACGATGTGTATGCATTTAAAACGCACAAGCCACAGACATTAAACTTTAAAGTATGCAAATAGTATAATTGAGATTTGTTTTTACACGATTGCCTCAGTACTTTTTGGGCAGAAGATAAATACATAGAAAACAATAGACGTTGATAATGATGTTGACGTATATAAAAAAAACTCGACTGACACTCGGAGACTGCTGCGGTAAAGCTATTGCATAGCATTTTTCATCAACCTAAGCAATTATAATTATTTACTTTTCTTTCTTTTTATTTTATTTGCCAGTTTCTCATTTAAAATTGTTCAAAAAGTATTTAAATAATTGAGGGCGTTAGTGTACCTCGTAGTTGTGAAACAGCTCAACAGATGGCGCTGACCGGTTTTTATTTATGCAGTATTTTATTTTCTTTAAACATGTATACTTACCGCACATGCGGTGGGTGTGGCATTATAAACATATTATAGATACACCTATATACATTCTCAAACCCAGACTGTTTTGTCTGTCTGTCTCGGACAGACAGATTTCGGAGCAATTCGTCTCGATCCGTGCGAGCTTCGGGTGTTACGTTTTTTTCGTTACGTTACGGAATTTCTTGATTCGGTCGCCGCGCTCAAAGGCCTCAAAGTCCGCGATAAAAGCTATGCAATAGCTTAAAAGAAAAATTTTAATCCCAAGAGAGGTCCTGATTCACTGGCTACAGATAAATTTCGGATAGCTTACCTTACAGATAAATTAATATACTTTCCATATAAATTGTGTCAAACCCTCTGTCAGATAAGTTATCTGGGACCTATGAAACAATGTCTAATTATTCCAAGTAGCCATGATGCGGAAAGTAAACCATCAAATCTAAGAATCCAAACGTGAATATTAGCGCATAGTAAACTTAGGTTAGCAAGCGAGACTTAATATCATTAAATAATATATTGATGATGGCTGTTAACTGTTGTTAGTGGAAATATAAGTTTAAGGGCTTATTTTACAATTTCCTAAGTTCTTCTTTTACACTTTCCTGTGTTTTCTTTTTTTTTTAATATTGTTGAATACCCATCGAGGTCGCAGTTTCAGTTTGAAGTCATTTAGATAATTGTAAAGTTTAGACTATAATATATGTTCTGGTAGTATGCATTTTTTTTTTAATAATACGCTTCTGTAGGGCAAGCAGACAAAGCCCTTGAACAAAATCTACAAAAAATATGTTTACATTAACTTTGTAATCCTTTTCGAGTTATGGATTGCATTGCTAATCAAACAAATAGATTACAACATTTTTGTAAGAATTAGTAATTAATTTTATTTAGGTTAAATAATTAAAAGTTACCTTTCATAAGAAAATAATTATATAAAAAAATATATATGATGTGTGTGATGTATGTATGGGAATTAACAATAGTGATTAGATTAAGGTAACTGTGATCATGTCTAATGTTACCTGGTCTAAATATAGGCTTAGGCAGTTAACCTGACTTCTTACATGCGGCAAATGAATTATCTATTATTATTACTAGCACTAGTAGATACTTACGAATTTAACTCAGTCAGTACTAGAGAAATTGCAACTAACTAAAAACCATTCTGTTTTTCGAAAATGATTAGATTTTGCTAATGTAGGACAGAAAAAACAAATGCTATTTACAATTCACACGTATGTAAACTTTTATTAATAAACTTTAAGGATTAATACTCATGTAAATCTAACCAGGTATTTCGTTTGCCGTATAAATTATATATCGTAAACCGTGACCGTTCAAAAGTTATTAGTATGACCTAAAACGCCTGGAACGGAACACACAACTTCGATTTCTATTCCTTAGATTATAATAATTATGTCGCAAAAGAATACTTACTATCTCTAAAACTTAGTACTTTAAAATTATTATTGTAAAATGATTTTATTGTATCATAAATATTATAAGTGCATTAAAATCTGAAAGGTGCTACTGTAAGGTAAATGACATGAAAATAAGAACCGCTAAAAGAACGTAGCGTTCCACCAAATTATAAACAAAGAAAACCCTAAAGTACTAAGACAAAGTGCATAAGAAACTAAAAAATCCATTAAAAGTCAAATCAAATCAAATCAAAATCATTTATTCATCTAAGACACCAAGTGACACTCATGAACGTCAAATTGAAGCTATAGTTAAAAATCATAGATCGACACAAACAGACGCCACAGCATGTGCTGTATTGTCGAGGGTTTTTTTTATACGCTCAAATTTTAATAATTACTTAACAAAAAACACATTCAGAAATATTTTTTGCTTCTATTCTCGAAATATATTTATAGCTAGATTTATTTTATGAAATAAGTTTCAAAATTATTTATTACATGTGCATTTCAAAATTTACTTTTCAGATTAAAATATAGGCATAAAAATAAAGAAATGAATATTCATTTTATTTTAAGAAATTGTAAATACGTCTAGTTTTATTTTTTATATGTAAATGTAAGTCTGCGGAATGTTATACCAAATAAAATGAAGTTTAAAACATAAGTAATCATGTTTTATTTACCAATTTTAACAGTTATGACTTTTGTTAACAATAAAAGAAAGAAAATGTATGTAAAACTTCACAGTATGAGTATCCTCAGGGTCAGTGAGAACATCCCTAGTCAAGAATAAGTCATTGGTTGGTACTCGTATAAAAGGAATTAAACGTAAGCTACATTTTTTTAGATTGATCATTGTTATTTTTTCCTATTTAACATTTTATTTTTCAATTTTGATTATTTCAATAAAAATATATTTCTTAATATTGTTTATCGATCCCTCGAACTATTTCAGGATACAAAATAAAATTACTATTACCAAAATATTATTTCCAATCTCTTTTTTTTCAGTCTATTAGTTCAATTCTAAGTATTCGTATTCTAAGTTGCAAACTTGTGATTTTTTTGGAATTCGTCCAAGAAAATCCAAATTTCAGATACCTACCCAATCAACAGCGTTTGCCAAATATTTGCTGCTTACTTAGAATTCTGGCAGCTGTCTATTGAATCTGTCTTGATGATGTTGTCACTTTATACTACTCAAAATACTAGTCGAGTAAACAAGTCAGTTTAGATCACCGAGTTTAATAGAATTGGCATGAAAGAAATGGACGTTTAAGCCATGAAAAGAGACCGAAGGACCAATCGACGGACGAAAGGACGATGGTCGGAAAAACCAAGTGAGACCAAAAAAATTACGGATAGGATAGTGAGTCCTACTATTAAGAGTTTGGTGGAATTATTGAAGTAATTTGGAATAATTTAGCTTTTAGTAAAAGTTGTAGGTGATAGGAGTGATGATAATGATGAAGACGATATAAAGAAGAAACAAGCAAGTAATTTGAAATTAAAATATAATAAATATTACTTTAAACACAAAGTGTTTGTGATAAACATTCACAGTATTAAGATATTGCTATGAACAGATTATACGGCGCAGTATTTAGGTTCGTCCACTTCCAGTAGGCGCTTGAGTCGATCGTTCCCTAATTCTTCTTCCAAATCCTTGGCGTAACTGGATACTAGCACCAACATGTAGAAACGGATTACTGTAAAGTGAAAAGTATTACGTAAGTTAGCAAATTGAAAAGTAGTGTCCTGAAAAATTAAACAGACTTAGCGGTATATTTTAGTAGTAGCATTAAGGGACTAATCCCTCTCACATGCCTACTACTGTTGTACACTCTTGTGCACCAGAATCAACAGTAGTGACTTACAAACACACCGAGTTATGACAATCGGGCAGTCCTTGAAAAAATGTAACATCTTGGAAACCGCAACGAAATTAAGTAAACTGGAGCAGTTGAAAATATAATAAAGTAGTAGTATTAGTGTAATTTATATAATGATAAATTTTGGGAAATAATAATCGTGAATGTGTTATATTGGTTATATATTAGCTTTTAATTTTTTTTTTTTTTAAGACAACTCCCGCACTAGGAATAAATCCTGTGTCGCGGGGGTTTACAAACATACATGAAACGGACACAAAGAACACCCAGACTCAGAACAACAATTTGTAGATCACACAAAGTGTTGTCCTACGTGGGATTTGAACCCACGACACTTGGCGAAGTAGGGAACGGCGTGGTGACCGTTAAACCACTAAGCCAAACGTGCAGTCATATTCCATAATGATACCTCGCTTATAAGTCTAAATCACACTCACACTAATATATAAAATCGAAAGTTTGTGTGTATGTTTGTTAATTCATCACGCAAAAACTGCTGAACGGATTTGGATGAAACTTTGCAGTAATATAGCTTATGCATTAGAATAACACATAGGCTACTATTTGCCGCGATAACCGATATATACGCGGGTGGAGCCGCGGGCAACAACTAGTTTATAATATATTTAATACGTTAATAGTGTATCACAATATTAGCAAGTGAGTCAGTAGGTACTACTTTGGGTTCTTGATAACAATCCTTTTCATTATAATTTTATACAAATTTTATATCATTCAGTTTATGTATTAAAATTATCCACATTTCATGCCTGTTAGTTTTTTTTTTTAAATATGTGGCAAACGAGCAGACGTATCGCCTGATGGTAAGCGATTACCACCGCCCATGGACACTCGCAACACTAGAGGCGTCACAAGTGCCTTGCCGGCATTTGGGGAATGGTTGGTTGGAATGGTTTTGGGGTTTGGGCCTCCGATATCCTCACTCTCTCGGTGAAACTCAGCGAAAGCGCTGTTTTATACCGGTTTTCTGGGAGGCCGTGGTATTACTCCGGTCGAGCCGGCCCATTCATGCCGAAGAAAGAAGAAATTTATTTATTTGTTGTTTCACTACAGTACATTTTCACAACGTTACACCATGCATGCCGAAGCGTGGCTCTCCCACGGTAAGTGGTAACTCTAGTGGTGTTTCTGTCTGCTAAGCCAGAGATTATGGGTTTGATTTCCACAAATCTTTTTTATTACACAACACATAACACGATCATTTCTTCTGCATCTGAGTGTAATTTATCTACTACAGTAGTTACCATAGTACAGGTTAACCTTTCTTTTTTTGTTCACGGGGTGGAAAATCCCTTCGGATCTCCGGTTCCTCGGGAACTGAGAAGCCAGGTTTTTTTTTTTTTATGGGACTAATCCCGCCCACACGCCCACCACTGTAACTCCTGTACACCAGGATCAACAGCGGTGACCCACGAAAACACCGAGTTATGACACTCGGGAAGTCCCAGGAAAAATTTTAACTGTCTTGGAACCCGCAACGAAATTAATCAGAAGAAAACTGGAGGAGTTGGAAATATAATAAGTCCACTTCCCTCCTTAGCAAAGCGGGAGACAAAATGGAGTCAAAATAGGCAGACGCCTTTTTCAAACCGGGAAGCACCACGGATAAAAATATTATGGGTCCTAAGTGAGCTATATTTGATTTCTATAGTATGTATAGCAGAATCGCTTAAACGCACGGAAATTCACCGCAGTTGACACAAGATCCCCATAATATACTACCCCAGACGTCATTTGTAAGCTATTTAGCATCATGTTACGTTCATTGTACCAAAGACTACATTCCCAGAGGATATGATGAGCCGACTGTTCACAGCTAGAATCAGGTGTTGAGCATTGACACAATGGTGAATCGACTAATTTAAATGAGTATAGTTTGCTCTTAAAGTTACCGTGGCCTGTAAGAAATTGAGCGACACAGTGATCTACCTCGAGCCATGTCCTTGACAACCTTTCGCGAACAGATGGAAAGAACTGGTAAAGGTGGCGCCCCTTAGATGATTCGTCCCATCGTTTCTGCCATTCATCCAAGAGGTCGTTATAGACATTGGTTTTTTGTTGAAACAATCTTATGATTTTACCGCGGTCTCGTATGCCCAAAAAATCGCATTCCATGTTTTGTAGTGTGGAATAGTACATGGCTGCACGTCTTTGCACCTCGAGATCGACCGGAAGAACACCTGCCAACACCGGTAAAGCCTCAGTGCTAACCGTCCTATATGCCTTGCACAAGAAAATCAATGCAGGTCGTTGGCCTTGTAACAGTTTGCGACGGACAGCACCTACAGTCGCCCTATCTGCCCATACAGGAGCACCATAGCAAATAGAACCCAAATAAGTAGCTCCATAAATGATCTTTAGTGTATTATATGACAGACCCCATGTCGCAGTTGATATCCTCGTCAGTGCAAAGAAACTCTTTTTAGACTTTTCATTAACTGTTCTAATATGTTCAATAAATGAAAAATTTCTTTCTAAAACCAATCCTAAATAACAAACCGAGGTTTTATTTTTAATAGTAATATTTTCAAATTTAATACAAGGCGGTGATTTGAGGTTACCTTTCAGAAGTAGCTGGATGGTTTTGTTTGGTGCAAACGTCAACCGATTACGCCCACCCCACCGAGATATTAAGTCCAAACATTCACTGGCCAGCCTCTCAAGCCCCGTTCTAGTATCCGACTCTATCAATAACAAACCGTCGTCCGCGTACGCATTCAGGGTACATCCGGACGGCACAGGCATTGCCAGAAAATCGTCGAAGCCTATGTTCCACAAGTATGGTCCTAGCACTGACCCTTGAGGACACCCCATCGTAAGCGCCTTCGACACAGAATGATGCCCAAGTCTCAATTTAGTAGTACCTTGTAAGAAGTACGAGGAGATAAGGGAATAAATATTTTTAAAGCAACCTCTTAATTTTAATTTTAGCAATAGCATGGGCCACCACGCATTGTCAAAGGCGCCAGATATATCTAAGAAGATGCCTAAAACGTATTGAAAACTTGACTCGGTGACAGTTTTCCTTACAGATATAACCGCATCAGTTGTCGATTTTCCCAACGTAAAGCCGAATTGTCTATCATGAAATTTAACTCCACCCGGTAGAAGTCGTGGTACTACAAGACGCTCTAAAAGCTTTCCCAGCGATGGTAACAGTGTTATGGGTCGATAGGATTTAGGATCGTCCGGCGGCTTATCGCCGCTTTTTGGTATTATTCGAATATTACCGCACCGCCAAACACTAGGAAATACTCCTTCCGCAATGCAACGTTTAAAAACTGTTAAAACCGTATCACCCGAAAGTTTACAAGCTTCTTTTATCATTTTGTTTGATATTTTATCGTCGCCCGAAGCCTTATTTAGTGGCAATGACCTAACAATACTGAGGAATTCGTCTGAAGATGGTAAGTCAGACATTGGAGACAATGGTGGTTCAATAGCCCACTGCCTAATTTGTCGGTGATAATCCGTGTCATCCTCCGGCCGATCGTCAGGCACAAGTGATTCTAAAAGATATTCTGTGGTTTGTTCTACTCCTGTAGTATAACTATTATTAATTTTGATGTTCTGTACGTATGCAAGGTCGATTGATCTATTTGCTTTAAATTCATGATACAAAGGTGACCATGTTATTTCAGGTCCCCCCCAGGATCGACGCCGCGCCTATTCAAACTTTACCCTTGGAGAAGTGCCGGCTTCTCCCTGCCTATCGGCCTAGTCATTATTATGTTCCGGCCTGGATGCAGTCTTACAACCAGGCCGCCCTTCTACCTCCGACCGCAACAAATGGTACAGATTTTGCCTAGTTTGGGATCAGAAGGCTTATTATTTTTTGTTTTATGGAATAGGGGTCCAACGAGCAGCCTTAGGCTTACCTGATAGTAAGCGATTACTGCCGCCCATGGACACCCGCAATATCAGAGGCGTCAAAGGTGCGATGCCGGCCTTTGGGGAATGAGCAGACTGATGTGAGGAGGGGTTGGGATATGGGGCTTCTGTATCCTGATCACTTGATGAAACACAGCTCAAGCGCTATTTCACACCGATTTTCCGTGAGGCCGTGATATAACTCCGGTCGAGCCAGCTCATTCATGCCGAAGCGAGGCTCTCCCACATTTAAAAGAGAGACGTGTGTGAGATATGTGGGGATATTATTTCATCAAATCAGTCAATTGGAGTAACATTTACCATATTTTGTATATACTTACAAAGTGACATGAAGTCGATGATATAAACCACCAAGGATGTCTCCGAGTGGTGGATCATAGCCATGGTCGTCCAAAATAGGAACAGGAGAAGACCAGCCATCAACTGACATGACATCCATATGATCCAGGGTTTCATCAGTTGATGTCTCTCCTGTAAAAGAAAAGAAATAAGCAAGTAGAAATCTGGATCTAAAACTTTTCGTCATCATCATGACGAACTTTGAGATTCTTTATCTGTAATTTTTAAATTTAAAGATCATCAAACAATTTCGATTTAATTTAATAAAGAAAGTAATCAAACATTAAACAATTTAACTTATATCTCGAAATTGTTCCTATTATCTAATGATTCTATACTTTAAAGTCATCATCATCTTCCCAGCCTTTATTATTTCCAAGATTTGGGGTCGGCTACTATTTTAACCGGTTTTACCTGAATATCAGGTTTTCCACGGAGCGAGTGGCATCGGACCTCCGCAACCCTGAGGGTGATCTGAATTCGAAGGTCGAACTAGTTGTTATTAAATTTGAGGGCACTGACTTCCCAATAACGATTGTCATAGGTGTTCATGACAACCGGCGGGAAACACCGCCATATTCCACACTCCGGGCTGCTATTAACAATTTTTTGTAAGAAAAACCCAACTGCAGTCCGACCCGGGAATCGAACCCGAGACCTCTTGATCAGCAGTCGCTTATGCTAGCCGCTAGACCAAAGAGGCAAGATTATATACTTTAAAGTAGTGACCTATATAATGGTGATGAAAGTTAAGCCATTGCGCGATTTAATTCGCTTCCAACGTCATGTACCGAGGCAGTTGGAAGTTAGTTGGTGTTACACTGTGAAAAAAAAAAAGCCTGATTTTTTAATAATACTTACCCTGATGGTTCCAATGAGCATTATAGTGGTGAAGAGCATGGTCACGCAGTGAATGATTCCGACAAATATTACCACAGCATAGTTAGCTTCTTGACCAGCTTCGTCACCTTGGTGGATAAAAACTAGAAGCGCGGCGCATTTTGCCAGCGCTAGGACGCAGTATAGCTAAAACAACAAAATTTAGTTAAAAAATAAAAACTAATTAAATTTAACAAAGTATGGGTTAATTAAGTAAGAGTAATAGGTACGTACAATAAGAAGCAATCCTGAGAATATGCATCCAAATTTGAGTGAAAGACAGCCGAAGCCTTTTTGCCTTGGTAAATGTTCCATTGATGACTGGATTTCTGGAAAAAATTAAACAAATAATCAATGTAAGATGCTTACTTGTCAAAACGATAACTTTGTATGAAAAATGTACTAAATACAAACTTGTGAGGTCACTGTTTTAGACTACTTAATTGAGCAATATATTTCAGTGTTTATTTGATGAAAATTTGAAATAGAAATGAAAAGCTGTAATCATTATATTTTTCGAGATATTTTGTAATATACGTTTCAATGAAGGAGACATCGATATTTATTTACGATACAGTAATCTTTTTTTTTTATGTTTGGCCCGCCAAAATGACTCTACTCTGCCTGATGGAAAGCATAACCAGAATCCAAGAGGGGTGATCACCATACTCATTGCGAATAACTACCATGCAGCGTGGCCACCCACACCATTGCGGCCTAGTGATGCTGCTGCATCTTTTAGTCTAGTCAACAATTATGGAACTTGTTGACTAGACTAATTGGGCCTCCGGTCTTGCACTCACCAACGAAACACGACAGCACCAACGCTGACATTATACGTTGATTTTCTGTGCGAGGGTAGTGCGTTCGTGCTGAAATCAGCGTGGCTCTACCCTATTAGAGCCACCACTAACCAACCACCAAATAACAACTGTAACATATGTCACGGTATCTTTTTTTCATTTAAAGCCTCATATTTCTACATTTAATCACGGGATCATAATGCACTTAACAACCCCAGTGGTGTCTCTGAGAATGGATATAAGTAAGAAGTAATTCATATAGTGAAAGTACAGAAAAACTAAATTAAAAGCATGCTATGCGACCGAATAATATTTATCAGATAAATTGTAATAATTTTTATTTCTATTATGACGCCGGAAACAGTAATATTGCGACATATTAGATTTTATTAGGACTATATCATTCGCTCAAAGCCACATACTTCCACTGATAAGAGTACATCCGAAGGTCTGATTTGGAAATTGTAATACAGTCATATCACATCATCATCGTAAATTAAACACCAAATGGTTTATGAGAAAGAAGAAAGGTAACTATTTCATCATTCCCAAGCAACCTAAAAAAGTTAGTGTCTAAACATGTTTAAAACCCAAACATAGAACCAGAGAAACTCATAATAAAAAATATGGCAATTTTTTATTATTTAGTTTTCATTTATGGAATAGGGGACAAACGAGCAGACGTATCGCCTGATGGTAAGCGATTACGAGCAACACCAAAGGCGTCACAAGTGCGTTGCCGGCCTTTGGGGCATGGGGACGGGGAGGGGGGTGGTTGGAGGGTTTGGAGTTTGGCCCTCCGGTATCACTGGGTTCAAACACAGTGCAACAGTGAGGCCGTGGTATCACTCCGGTCGAGCGTGGCTCTCTCACGGCAATTAAAATAAAAAGTTTAAAAATCTATAATTGAACTACGTAAACACTTTTGTATATATATAGCCTATTACTCCCGGATCTTCATTCATTAAAATCGGTTCTATAGTTAAACGCTACGGTGGAACTTGGAACATACAAACATACATAAACAAACAAACTACCTCGTTGGCGTAGTGGTAGCATATGCCACTGCTGTGCTTGAGGTCTCGGGTTCGATTCCCGGGTCGAACCAAATGTTTGCATGATCTGCAAATATTTGTATCGGAGTTTGGATGTTTTCTATGTATAATATGTATGTGTTTACAAAGAAAAAGTGTGTATGTAATTATATCAGTTATTTAGTACCCATAACACAAGCTCTGCTTAGCTTAGGACTAGATGGCATTGTGTTAGATGTCCGAAATATTAAAAAAAAAAAACATAGACTGCCAAAGCTATTACCCTTCCTTTCGACTGTACAGTAGTCGGGTAAAAAAAAATATATTCATTCTCATCTCACAATTAAAAGATTTAAGTTAAGATATAAGAAAAAATCAATTTCAATTGGATGAATCTAGATACCAAAAGCTGTAACTAACAACTTCTACTATATATAATAATCAATATGTGCCACTAAGTGTATATATATTTGCCAGGAATTCAGCATAAAGCCTTAACTGTCTTGCATCCATAGAAAAAATACTTCTCGAGTAAAGCTGTACAGAAAACCTTGAACCCCGATTATATAGGTAGTTTGAATAACCTTTATTGCAATCTAAATTTGTTCTCAAATAGCCATTCGCAAATGTCGTTTCTTTATCTGTTGATAAAGTTTTATAGAAAATCCGTGGTCACGTTTCGATTAGATAACGATTTCAGTGTTTAAATATTTCCTAATTTTCCAGAGCTTATAAGGCAAGTCATTGCTGATATTGCATTTTAACCCCCGACGTAAAAAGAGGGGTGTTATAAGTTTGACGTCGATGTATGTCTGTATGTGTCTGTCTGTGGCATCGTAGCTCTCAAACGGATAGACCGATTTCAATGCGGTTTTTTCATTGGAAAGCCAGTTTCCTTGCGGTGGTTCTTAGCTATGTTTGGTTAATATCGGTTCAGCAGTGTAAGAGTATCACCTCTTTTCCAAAACGAAGTAAGTCATTTTTGGCATATTATGATTACTCGATTAAGTGCTTGCGTAGGGTTTTTTTTTAATTTTAGCTTGTTAATATTTTACTCTTGTCATTCTGTAGATACGTAGACAGAGCACTATAAAGTTGTTACCTTTGAATGTGGTCAACTTAATCAGAACCACAGTTTGCTATGGGGTCTATGGCAGGGACCTCACGATGTTATATCTATGGGGCAAATAATTTAAACTACGAAGAGTTCTGAATGAGACCTTTGAGCCTGTTGGCCCCGTTGTGTAAATTTGAACTTGTCATACATTCTTCATCACAAATATCTATATATAAAACGCGAAGCAAAAACTTTATACCCCTTTTTACGAAATTTATATGAACTGAGAAGAATAAAATTTGCCTCAGTCATAGTTTATATTTTGGAGATGTGCAGAAAGCTAAAATAAAATGAATTATTGACGAATTTCGACCGCTTTGCACCACTGCACGATTGGCCTAGTGGTTTAGCGGTCACCTCGCCGTTTCCTACTTCGCCAAGTGTCGTGGGTTCAAGTCCACGTGGGACAAACACTTTGTGTAATCCACAAATGGTTGTTCTGAGTCTGAGTGTTCTTTGTGTCCGTTTCATGTATGTTTGTAAAGTCCCCCGCGACACAGGATTTATTTCTAGTGCGGAAGTTATCATTTAAAAAAAATATTAACAAATGAAAAAGTTTATGAATAATGCCAAAAACAAAATATCAATCTGTTTTGATAGTAACAAAATATATCGATAGTATTTTTTTAAAGGTAAGGTCAAATGTAGCTAATCGGATTAATCTAATTCACATGATATTGATAAAAACTTCATGTAAACACAACAATCTTTTATACATTTCGCATACAACTATCAAAACTTTGTAGGTGAAAATTCGTTGATAAATATCTTTAGATTATTACCGGTGCTATCTCATCAACTACCACAGGAAATTCAAAGTTATACTATACTTGCTTATGAATTGCAGAAATCCATAAAGTAATAATTTTGTATTATGAAATGCTAAAGTTTATACGTTATTAGTGGTTGCCCGCGGCTCCGCCCGCGTATGTGTAATTTATCGCGGCAAATAGTAGCCTATGTGTTATTCTGATGTATAAGCTATATTACTGTAAAGTTTCATCCAAATCCGTTCAGTAGTTTTGGCGTGAAAGAGTAACAAACATCCATCCATCCGTACTTACAAACTTTCGCGTTTATAATATTAGTATAGATTAAATCACAATAAACAAAAAGAGATGAATAATGTACATTGTTAGTTTATAATTTCAATAGGAAAGTTTGATTTGACAGCTTATCCGATTTAAAAGTATATATTTATTATTTCTAATAAAAAATATTCAAAAAATGTGCTAAATAAGTGAAAAACATTTCAATAATAGTCCAGAAATTCGATTAAAAACGATATTGATGTTGTGTTTCTCTCATCTTTCTTTCAAAAGGAACATAAGTTAGAAATTAAAACAAATATACTTACTCGAATACATTTTAAACTAAAAACACAACCAGTAAAACTATAAACACTGACACTTCAATAAAACAAAATTATCACAGTAATGTCTGACCCGTTTGCTCTGGCAGAACGTACTGAGGCGGTATCAGCGATAGGGTTTTATCAGCAAATATCAAAATAAAAGCGCTAATGATAAAAATGGATTATCCGATAGTGAACCGTTTAGATAATTACATTTTTGTATTCGCCTTTTGTTCGTTTATGATTATTGTCGTCAATTAGGATAGTGCACAAATACATTTGCTAATGATCTTTTGAGGAGATAAGGTTAATAAATTGTGTAAAGTTTGAGATACTAATTAGTTGTTCATTTGAAGTTCAAAGATATCTTAGTTAAATATATACCTACGTATATAAAAGAGATGTATATTAATTACGTGATACACATTCTAAACCATAATGCTAATCTCAAAAATTGATTTCATGAATTCAATGGTATTCAACTTTTTTATTGTTATCCTGAAAGCTAACGCTTTGTGTTCAATAAAGCAGGTCCACTGAAGCTTTATCCAATTTTGAAGAACATTACATAAATAAATTAAAAAAAACCCATTGAAGGACTCCAGAATTATTTAGTTAAACAAAGAGATTTAGGAAGGCGAGGGAGGGAGAAAGAAGGAGGCCTTTAGAAGTAGGAGAATCAACCGCTAATGTAATATAAATATAAAAAGATCTCAATAGAATACTTACATTGTGACACTATTTAATGTTTTAGATTAGAAGACATACGGTCTGACCCTGGCTGAAGTTTTGTGACCGGTCCTTAATATATTATTAACATCTTTGCAACTTATTTTATTATATACTAGCTGACCTGGCAAACATTGTTCCGCCATGTTTTTTTCACGGATGTTTTCTAAATTTCCGAAAACCACAGCTGCCCGTTGATACCTACTCTATGTACAATCGCGGACTCAGTAAATATAATACTACTGATTTTCTTTTGATTTTATGCCTTTCAAACCTTGTCCTGACAATAATAAAAACAACAAAAAAAGAAAAGATAGATTTGTTAGTACATATTATAATTTTGATATCACGAAATATTCATGCAGTTTATATTCTGTGTTCCTAGCAGTAAAACTCAGTAATGTGTTGCACTATCACAGGCAACCACTGCCGCCGGACTTATGATATCAGAAATGAGTTCAGAGAATAGGGAAGCGATAATATACAGGATGTTCATTCAAACATGTACAATGTTAGTGCATATAATAAAAACATAGCAATATGTGGATTATATTTTATGGTAGAGTCCTGAATGCGAAGCATTTTCAAAAAATATTGTGAGCATTAATACACTTATTGAATTGAAATATGAATAAGTAATTTGGAAATTTTCCGGTAAAGTAAGCTAACTCGCTAGCTTAAATAGTAAGTTACTTTTATAAGGTTAGTATCCTAATTATAAACATATTTTCAAGGTAGTAGAGCCATGCTGATTTCAGCATGGTTGGGCCGGCTCGTTTGGGGCGGTACTATCCTCGCACAGAAAATCAACGTAAAATAACAGCAGCAGTGCTGTCGTGTTTCGTTAGTGAGCCCGAGACCGAAGGCTCAATGATGCAGAAGCATCACTAGGCTGCCACGGTGTGGGTCAGCATGCTGCATTGTTGCATAGTATGCATTCGCAATGAGTATGGTGACCACCACTCTTGGATTCTGCTTATGCTTTCCATCAGGCAAAGTTGAGTCATTTTAGCAGGGCCACACATAAAAGAAAATATTAATATTATATATATAGTTTTCTATGTAATAAATGTATTTACAAAAAGAAATATAAAAGTATTCTATCAGTCAATAAATAAAAATATAGCTATCGTGGTACAAGCGCTGCTTAGTTTGAAGCTAGGTAAAGTTGTACGTTACCAAAACTAGCAAAAAACTTGTTTTTTGACCGACTTCCAAAAGGAAGAGGTTCTCAACTTGATTGTTTTTTTTTGTTATCTGTATTTTTATCACTATCTATACCTAAAGTACCACTGCAGCGATATGTTTGGGTTCATACAATTGAAAATGAATGGATTGTTGATCGGGTTTATGTTTTACAAACATTAATAGTGATGAAAATGCAGAAGCATGTCAATAGGCCGCCATAGTGTGGGTCACCTTTATGCATTGTTGCATTGTCTGCATTCGCAATGAGCCCGCAACTCTTGGATTCTGCTCATCTCTCCATCAGGCAGAGGAGGCTTATACTTTGACAGGCTCATTTATATATACTAGCGGCCGTTCGCGACTTCCTACGCGTGGAGTTAGTTATTTACACTTTTTTTTACTTAAATACCATTTAAAATCCTTCTGCCATAATTACTTTTACTTCAATAACATAGAACTTTCATACAAACTTCCAACCCCGTTTTACCCCCTAAGGGGTGGAGTTTCGTAAAATCCTTTCTTAGCGGATGTTTACACCCTATAAGGAACGTGTCTGCCAAATTTCAGGTTTGTAGGTGTTATAGTTTCTGAGATTTCGTGATTAATAAGTGAGTGTTATTTCGCTTTTATATATATAGATTAAAAGTCCGAGTTTATTAACTGCCTTTAGTATCTATAGTATGTGTATCCTTTAACAAAATGAATGACTCAAGTCATTCGAAATCTTCTTGACAAAATGTGACTACCGAAAAAAGAAATTGCTATTCAAGATGACTCAATTTCTTATCAACCTACGTAAATAACAATACTTTAATATTACAAAGTCGTGTACAAAAATAGTAGATAGTGGATACATTTTTGATAAGCTCACTATCTGGCTGAATGCACGGATGGCATAGTGGTTGAAACTGTAGCTAAGCTGTTTTCCACTGCGCTCAGTGTTGTGAGTTCGATACCTACATGGAACACTTTATATTATCCTTAGATTATTGTGTGTGTAAAGAAATGTGATATAGTAAAGATTTAGACCATTCTTTGGCTTTATCTACTTAAAATATTGTTTGCAATACTTGTTCAAACTATTCTGAATGTCAATAATAACAAGCCTCGGTGGCGCAGTGGTAGCGAATGTGACTGCTGTGCTTGAGGTCTCAGGTTCGATTCCCGGGTCAGACCAAATTTTTGTATGATCTGCAAATATTTGTTTTGGAGTTTGTGTGTTTTCTATGTTTATTTTGTATGTATTAAAAAAATAAAATAAATGTATTTATATCAGTTGTCTAGTACCCATAACACAAGCTCTGCTTAGCTTGGGTTTAGATGGCGTTGTGTGTTAGATGTCCAAAATATTTATTTATATATAATTAATTAAATTAAAAATAAATACCAAAACGTGAGTTTGTCTCTAAACAATCCACTATCAGATAATCCATTTTATAAGTAACACTCCTCATTCAAAGTCATTAAAAAACAATAAAAAATTGGGTCCGTATATACTTTCATATACCTTTAGTGAAAAGCTGTTAAGTCTGCGTGTCTGTCCATCTGTCTGTCTGTCGGTTTATTCCGGCTAATCTCTGGAACGACTGTTCCGATTTTGACGGAACTTTCACTGGCAGATGATATAAGGAGTAACTTAGGCTACTTTTTTTTAGACTAGCTTTTCCCCGCAACGTTACCCGCGATTGTTGTTGTACCGCGGGAAACACCGCGGGGTTCAGCTAGTAACATCTATAGTCGGTATATTAGATTAGAATATACTCTCTTCAGACGACCATATATAGTTATAAAGTCAATAAACTACGCATAACTATTATAAAAAGGGCAAGTTCAATAAATAATACGATAAATTAGATTATAACACAGCGTAGTGTACGAATCTACATTCGACAACAAATACTGTGGAAAACATCGCACTAGAGCCACACTTAACCATTACTGTTGGTTCGCCCTCTACCGGAGGATCAGCAAGCATTTGAGTTTTAGATGTCTTTGGGAGGTGGTAGTGGGAGAGCCACGCTTCGGCATGAATGGGCCGGCTCGCCGGAGTGATACCACGGCTTCACAGAAAACCGGTATGAAATAGTGCTTGCGCTGTGTTTCACCGAGTGAGTGAGGATACCGGAGGCCCATACCCCAATCCCCTACCCCTACCTCCCCCCCCCATCCCCAAAAGGCCGGCAACGCACTTGTGACGCTTCTGGTGTTGCATGTGTCCATGGGCGGCGGTAATCGCTTACCATCAGGCGATACGAGCAGACGTTTGCCCGCCTATTCCATAAAAAAAAAAAAAGTGTTTTACCGTCGGATTCAGAATATTGTACTGTTTTTTTAAAAGACAACTTCCGTACTAAGAATGTATTAAATATGTAGGGAACTTTTACACATACATGAAACGGACACAAAGAATAACCAGACTGAGTGTGGCGACTTCCACATGCAAACAGAAGCACACTACAACGCCATCTACCAAAGTTACACTGAACTACGGAGTAACGTACAATACGAAGAAACTACCAATCCTGAATCGCGCAAGAGATGTTCTCGCGCCAATTAACATATAATACAACATCCCAACATCAACCGTTGGGCAGTTGGCCCGCCAGGCATGATCACCTCGCCTGGTCGGAGGATCCTCCCTTTGTGTTGGAGGGACGCGATCACCCGTTCCTCCACACTCAAAACAATTATGGATCTTTCAGGATCACAAAAAGTGAGATTTAAACCCACAACAATCAGTACGGTAGAAAACGGTGAGGTAACCTCTCAAACAACTACGTCATACGTACAGTCAAAAACACAAATTGGAATCTTTAGTGTACATGAACTTAAAGTAATAAGAGACGATTAAATATAAGCAGTTTATTGACATTATTCACAATGACTTATATGTTGATATGAACTAACTTGACTTATACACGACAAACGATAAAATGAGAGTAAATAGGATGACTGTAGATTAAACAAGAGATTTGCTTTTTGATGTTCAAATAGCATAATCTTAGGTCATTATTATGTCGTGATACACGATTAAAGCTGTAAATACATCACACTAATATTATAAAGGGGAAAGTTTGTGAGTGTGTATGTTTGTTACTTCTTCACGCAAAACCACTGAACGGATTTGGATAAAACTTTACAGTAATATAGCTTATACATCAGAATAACACATAGGCTACTATTTGCCGCGATTACCGACATACACGCGGGCGGAGCCGTGGGCTATAGCTAGTTAAAAATAAAATAACGTGCAACTATACACTTTATTTGTAGTGCGACGCTCTATGTTAACCTAGAAATGATCTAAAAGCATAAACAATAAATTATTATGAAGCAAAAAAAAAATTCTTAACAATTCTTACTACACACATCAAAAGTGTCTAGGGATCAACATATGTGTCTAGGCATCAACATATATTTTTGCAATAACTTTTCTCCTGATTGATATTAATTAAAATTTTCTTTAAGGATTCATCAAATAAAATGTTTTCGTTTGTCACAGTAACGATAAACCAAGTCACCTTTGCATTAATAAAGAAATTTGCCATTTTCCTAATAAAGGGATTTTTGACATTTGAACCACTAACATTAAAGTTCGAAAAAAAGACTGAAATAACAGTTTTCTTTAAAATTTTATTAGGTAACTTAAACAATTAATAATCCGTGTTTCTACCGCGAACACTAACAACACAAGAACATCGGTTTGGCATACTCAAAATGAGTTCATCCAAACACGCTGTGGAATGGCCGCCCATGTTCGTTGCAACAACAAAAAAAAAGATCGAGAAATTTAGTAGAATGGCCAGGCAGTTTTAGTTTCAGATTCTCCGACAACCTCAGTAATTTGGGTTGGAGTCGTGTAAGAAAGTAAATCGTGATTTGAGATAGCGTGGGGTAAGAGGGTTAAAGAGAACGTGATACAGAAGAGAAAGGACGTGTGCATTCCGGCGAAGGCGGATGGGCAACCACTTGAGCTTTTTACGATAATCTGAGATATTATCATATTTCCGTAATCCGAATATGAATCTTATACAGAGGTTTTGGAGTCTTTCAAGCTTATTAAATTGGTCTTCAGTAAGATCTTAATAACTGGCATCAGCATAATCAAGGATAGGAAAAAGATGGTATTGTGTAAGAGCAATCTTGGTAGAGATAGGTAGAAAGTTGCGTAGTCTGCGCAAGGACCCTGCAGCGGCAAACATTTTACGACTCAGCTCCTGCAGCTGAGGACCCCAACATAAGGTACTGTCAATGTAGATTCCCAGGTTCTTTACCTTGTCACTATACGAAATGGGTGTGCCATCACAAGAGACTTGAGGCAGTGAATTCCAATCGATTTTGGATCTCACTCTTGAGCTTCCAACGACAATGACCTGGGTCTTGGATGGGTTAATTTTCAGACCGTGGGAAATACTGCACTGACAGATTTTTTCCAGGTCAGTATTTACGGTGTTAACAGCAGTAGCCAGATTAGTCAGTGGTGACGTAGTATAGATCTGGAGATCATCCGCGTAAAGGTGGTAGGATGAAGACAAATTATTAGTGATGGTGTTGATAAAAACGGAGAAAAGTAAGGGAGATAGCAAGCCGCCCTGAGGTACGCCAGTGTTAGTGCTACACCAGGAAGAGACAGAGTTGTCAATGCTAATGCGTTGCCGGCGACCAAACAGGTAGTTGTGAAACCAGTCAATCGCAGTTGGAGATATGTTAAGAGAGCGTACTATTCATAGCAGTACGTCAAAGTCGACGGTGTTGAAGGCATTACTGAAGTCGAGAAGTGTAAGGACTGTAAGCTTACTGTTCTCCATAGCGGATGGGATGTCCTCTGTAATGTGAACTAGAGTAGTGGTGGTGCTATGACCGGGTCTAAAACGTGACTGGAGAGGATTTATCAACAGGTTTGAGGAAAGAAAGTTCGAAAATTGAGTGTGAATTAAACGTTCGAGGACCTTGGAGAGGAAGGGGAGTATACAAATGGGGCGGTAATCTGAAAAGGATCCGGGGTTCTTCTTTTTAGGGATACGAATAATATTTGAATCCCAAAGGCCTGGACCTTTGGGAAAACGCTAAAGGAGATCGAATAATTTAATATGTAGCAGATGACAGGGAGAATTTCATCCAGGATTAGGACGATCATGTTACGACTTAAACAAGTATTCGAAAGGGTATGCTCCCCATGTGGTCCCATTGCCACCATATCAGGATCTGATGATGGGATCCCAAGGAAATCGAAGGAAACCCTCAGATTTGTCAGGCACGTACTATGTTTTTCTTCATATATTTTCTAAAGCTATTGCAGTATTTACATTTGGTAGTCATCAGTTCATGATGATGAGCTGATGATGGAAGATAAAACTCCTTAACGATTAGAAGTTGGGAGATAAATCTTTAAATGTCATGTGTATGTATGTTTAGTCGTATTCTTTCAAGTTATTTAGGGATATGATGATAAGAGACTTGAGAAAGTCTAAAAAGCGAAAAATAAAAAAAACTTAGTTTAAAAAAACCGACTTCCAAAACTAAAAGTATAAAATAACTTAATTTGTGTGTGCTACCTATTCATAGGTTTGAAGTCGGTGCCAAGCCAAAATGTAATAGTAGGTACCGCACTCACCGCGCGTGACCTTGGGCGGGATAGCTGCTCTTCGCGTAGAACAAAACAACCGAAGCATCGGTGACGTCGTTGACGTTTGTCTCGAAATATAGCGAGTGTGGTACCTACTATTACATTTGGCTTGGCACCGACTTCAAACCTATGAATAGGTAGCACATACAAATTAAGTTTTTTTCTACTTTTTAGTTTTTGAAGTCGGTTTTTTTAAACGAAGTTTTTTTTTATTGCTGTTGAGCTGTATGTGGAAGTCGCCACTAAATCTAGACAATTTGGTATCTCTTTATTAAATGACAACGTCACATGATTTTGTAACCAGAGTAGAAACTTCATGAGTTAATTCAATGATTTTAAGGTTATTTTATTTCTGTATTTGAAGAAATTCATTTTGAGGGCTTAAGATGAACAAAATTATAATTGAGGATCTTTTTATTTAATTAAGCAAATCTTACAAGGTCTTAATAAATATTTCTATACCTACATAATAATCACCGTCTCTGACTTTTATATAAAAAACCCTGCATAAAAATCCCCATATATTGGACATGACTGTTAAATCTTAGTACACTACTTATTACCATTCAGTTTTCGGAAACTTATACTTGGATATAGCAGTATTTAATAAAGACGATGTAGCTGAGTAGCGCTAAGTAAAAGTAGCACTAAATATTAACTAGTCATCTACATATACTTTTAAATATTCAATTAGAACATAAATCAGACTTGGAGAGCTATTTTCAATGTACAATACAAACTTACATCCAAAAAATATTTAATACATACACAAAAACAATCAGTAATAGTTCCAACCTTTGACATACTATGAATTTAAATCAAAACAAAAAGTTATTGGTTGGAGCTTTGAAGCTTTTAAATTTAATACACATCTAACACACATTGTTTTCTACATAATTTTATAAACATATGCATAAATATTTGTTACAAACAATAATAACATTAGTATATAGTTAATAATTTAAGATTAATTTACGATAGATTAATATAATACATATTACTTCATTTAAAAATTTACAAATGCCTACCATATATTTCATAAAGACTTTGAAATACTAGAAATTTGAATATTACAATAAATGTTGTCCATATGATTGAATAATGCTTTCCATCAGGCAGAGTAGAGTCATTTTGGCGGGCCAAACATAAAAAAAAAAAAAAATAACAAAAGATTCCTTATTTGTCGCAATCACAAAATCCCGGAACCGAATATACGTGTACAATTATTCAAAAATATCATGCCGTGGTGGCATTTTTTTTAAGTTATACCTTATTATCTTAATATCTTTGTATCACCTACCTTACTAGAATTATTAGATTACTCTTAGTCAACTATAACAATAAATCATTTATCAATTAACAAATCAATTCACCACTTATTATAGTGGTGATATCCACCTCCGTACCCTACATGACCTCCGTAGCCACCAGACACAACCGTATGAGAGACCGCTGAAGATAAACCATGACCCAAGCCACTAATACCGCCAACACTTCCAGTGCCTCCAACACCTACTGCACTAATACTACCTACACCGCCTATGCCTCCAAGAGCTCCAATACCGCCAATACCTCCAGCTCCTAAATCTCCTGCTAGCCCACCGATACCTGCACCTACTACTGACACCGGTACAGCAACAGGCTGAGGTACTCTTACTGGAAATAGAGCGGGGACAGATACGGCGTACGGCTGTGGTACTGGAATCCCGACTCCTTGAGTAACTGTTACCGGCACTAGTTGTGGCACTGGGTAAGGGAATGGTCTATCTACTGGTACCGCTACGGGTCGGGTTATAATATGAGGTACGGCTTGAGGAACTTCTACAGGAACAGGTCTTGGTTGGTCCACGAGTACGCCGACATGTACTGGGTAGGGTACAGCTCGCGGTACTTGGATGGGTACCGGTTGTGGTACAGGAATTGCGACCCGGTTGTAGTACTCAGAATAACTATGCTGGATTGGTATGTTTCCAGCACTCCGTTTCGTTTGAGCGCTTTGAGTGTAATGGATGCAGGCGATGAACACAAACTGTAAAAATAAAGTAAATTAAAATTTCTATTTGGAATGTCAAAACGAAATTCTGGGGAACGATTTGAAGCGTGATTGTTATAATTAATTGACATTAAAATGAATGGATCTAAAAAATATAGTATCGTAGCCACAGTGAAGGCAGGATTGATGTTTGTCAAATTAAGTTTAAAGGCTTTAATTTAACGATAATGACATTTGCAAGCATAATTATAATGCTTGCTGATTTTAAGCGATTTTTAGGTAATTGCAATAATTTAATAAAACTTACATAATAATAACGAAACATTCTTCCAATGCACAAGTAATGGGTACAACTAGAAGATAGAAAGTGATCTGCTACAGTTAGTAAAGGTATTTATAACGGCATGTGTGTGACTTAGGACGGAAACAGGGTTTGTTTACACCCTGTAAGAAAGCTTTAAGATACTTTTATAGAGCTGTAAATGCGAGACAAAAAAAAATATAACAAAGTTGATTAATCCTAAATCTTAGATTTGTTTTTATAAGTTAGCTGCCAAAATGACTCTACTCAGCCTTATTGAAAGTATGAATGGAGTCCAAGAATGGTGGTCAACATCCTTATTGTGAATGCGGACAATGAAGCATGGTGACCAACACGGCCTAGTGAGATGATTTTTCACGCACGCTACAGCACTAACTAGCTTTACACGTGATTATAATAGCCTTATGAAGAAGTGTTTGAGGAAATAAATGAATGTTTTTCTGCTGTTAATAGAAAATGCCTTCTTTGTTTGGAAAAACTTACCTGAACTTATGTTTTTTAAAGCAACTTTAAAAGAACTGCACGGTTGGCCTAGTGGTCTAAGCGGTCGCTAAGCCGCTTTCTACTGTACCAAGAGTTGTGGGTTCAAATCCCACATGGAAAAACACTGTGTGATCCACAAATTGTTGTTCTGAATCTAGGTGTTCTTTGTGTCCGTTTCATGTATGTTTATAAAGTCTCCAGCGACTCAGGATGTATATTTCTAATGCCGGAGTTGTCTTTTTAAAAAAAAAGAAAGAAAGAAATCATACGATATGGTAATGTATTATTGTTTATTTGTCTTCTTGGAGCAATCTCGAATTAAATTATAAAACAATTAATGTATTTATTAAGATCATTTTGACATTACATCATCAAAGTACAATGTGATTCAGAAACCTAAAAGAACGCCACCTATCGCGTTTTACATTCAACTAACTTCACAATGTTCGCGCAGCTCTGTAAAGTTCCACAAGACTGTCACATACGGGCGTCACCTATCAAGTAAGAACTAGTCGGTAGTATACTTATTTAGTCGTAGTAGATCTAGTATGGTATAGTAAACCAGATCCAGTACGTCATGTAATCGCCCAGCTGATCATTAGTTATGTAATAAATAAATGTTTACACACATATATGGCGCTGTACTGTACGTATGCCGTACTGCCATATATGTATGGCACTGTACCGTACAGTACAGTGGAGTACAAACTCCAACATACTCAGAGGTATGTTGGCTTTGGAGTCTGTACACCCAGAATCTATTAGATCAGTAGCAACTTTTCCAACTGCTGAATAGACATTAGTAAGTTCGATATTGGAATTTATGAAAATTATCTAAATCACGAGTGATCTAAATCACTAAATCAGGACTGCTTCGGTGGCGCAGTGGTAGCGTATGCGACTGCTATTCTCGAGGTCTCGGGTTCGATTCCCGAGTCGGACCAAAGGTTTGTACACTCTGCAAATAATTGTTTTGGAGTTTGGGTGTTTTCTACGTATGTATTTGTGTATTATATTTAGTATGTATGTATTTACAAAAATAAAAATTATTTATTTATATCAGTTGTCTAGTACCCATAATAGAAGCTCTGCTTAGTTTGGGACTAAACGGCGTTGTGTATTAGATGTCCGAAATATTGATATTGATTATTTTGAGCTGGGGTTTACACTGACATAAAAGTTACTGAAATAAGGCATGAATTGTTTTGGCTTTTTTTCCATGACGCTAACGTAATTAGAACGCAGTTCGGCTACCACGAACTAGCATTTATTGTGATTACATATTTCGAGGACCAGCAATTCTAAAATTACTATCGAAGGTACCAAGACAATATTGAAAGTAGCTCTGTCTGTCGTTACCCTTTACGGTTTAATCGCTGCACCAATTACAATGACATTCGACATGGAGATATTTTGATTATTGTGGAAGGATATAGACTAGCACGATAACAAACATACACACAGGCAAAGTCGCAGGCAAAGCTAATAGTATTACAGCAGGTATTACTTATTCATAGGTTCATATAAAACAGAATTAGCCTTACTTATATATGCTATCACTTAACTTGAGCCGCCGGATATTAGAACATGAAGGCAAGTTACCATGGTATACTGATATTCACAAAAAACGACGCTTACTTATTTGCCGTTGTACGATCATGTAACAATTATATTTATAAGAGAACAGTAGTAATTTTGAATACAAGTAAAAACTGTAAAAATATACAAAATATTCTTCACTCAGTTTAATTCTTTCGACATCTGCCCGAGCTGCAATAGTGTTTAAAAATTTATATAAGTTAACTGTAGTTAACTCCAATTCATCACATTATCTCAGTCCACTACTGGACATAGGCCTCTATAATAGGGAATATGCATAAAAAAAAATATTTGTCTCAAATTTTTATTACATTCTTTATTGTCTTTAAAATATACTAAAAAGTATTTTTTTAATTATTTAAACCCAGAAAATATAAAAACTAAAAGTGAAAATTAAGGGAGGGAAATTCAAACTTACAAAACGCGTCACTATTGGTCGAAACGAAATGTGACCTCGGCGGTCACTTTATCGAAATATCGGCGTCGAAATTCCTACTGTGTTAGTAGTGTTTGTGAGATAAAATAACTTCTTCTATGATATTTATAGCAATTAAAACTGTAAATACCTAAATAAAGTAACTGAAACACTGATTTAATTAACAAACACGATATGCCAATGACGTCATTGCCGGTGTTCAAAAGCGCGGGCAAAATAGCGGCGTTTAAATAGCTCAAATTTAGATGTGTTTTGATTTCATTTTTAAAATTTGTCTGCACGTTTGGCCTAGTGGTTTAACGGTCACCACGCCGTTTCCTACTTCGCCAAGTGTCGTGGGTTCAAATCCCACGTAGGACAACACTTTGTGTGATCCACAAATTGTTGTTCTGAGTCTGGATATTCTTTGTGTCCTATTCATGTATGTATGTAAAGTCCCCCACGACACAGGATTTATTCCTAGTGCGGGAGTTGTCTTTTTTAAAAATCAAAATCAAAAAAAATAGTTTAACTATTTCCAAGCCTATTCATATTTTTTCTATGTTATAGAAACTGAAATGATCAGATTAACAAATTTTTAAAAAACATGCATATTCCCTATTGCAAGCCACTTTGGTCGATCTTCGCAGATCAGCCATCTTGCGTAGATCATTACTACGCCTGCCTTGTGGACGTCCTACACTATGTATGGCAAGACGCGGACTCCACTCAAAAACAGATGTATCACAACGCAAATCGATTTTGCGGTTATATGGACAGCCCATTGTCACTTCAGCTGGCTAATTCTGTAGACCCTGTCTTATCTCTCTGTCTTGATTACTGATACGATCCCTTAGAGATATGAATAAGTTCTTGCGTGGTAGAAATTGAATATTAAAACATCGATATAAGATGTACCTACCGTTATATCTCGATCATCAATCACAATGATAGAAACTTATTGCAAAAGCACAATTTATTTATTACAAGTTTTTTTTATTTATTATTAACTTGCAATGTATGTTGTATGTTCGGGTGAAATCTTGCAACTCAATTTTGAAGCAGATATTTTTAACCGATTTTCCTGAAATTTTGCAAGCATATGTATACAGCGTGACAATACAATATTATAATGACATGGAGCTGATCTGATGCTGGAGCTATAAGGTGGCCATAGGAACTCTGTAAAGAAACGTCGCAACATCATCGAGTTTGGACTCGTTTGATTCGTCTCGTTATTATACTTTTACTACTGGCATGATATTATCACCATAATGATAAGCGACATGACATTTAGTACTTTATAAATATCAATTTAGCTTAAAAAATACATAATTTTCAACTTTACATAACGATTACGTCCTAAAACTGTTTTCCATAAACATAAATTCAGTAAAATATCTATATTCCTTCTATACGCTATGCTCATGTCAGTATCACCACCTTTTTGAAGAGTTACGTAGTTATAAGTAAAACTTGCAGAATGTGGTTCTGGCACTATTCTTATAAGGAGTGACCCCTTCTCTCTTTGGATTTTTAAGACGTATGTTTAGGATAATCACGTAATAAGTTAATTTATTATACTTTGGGAGACCAACAGCTTGTAATTTACCTGTGACACAGTTTTATTACTTATGCAGGTATCATCGGTCACAAATTTTCTATGTAAATTTGTTGTTAATTCCAAATAAAGAAATATTATTATAAAGTATTTAATTCAGCATTGCATTTTCGTTAAATTCATACAAATAAACATACAAATACGGTAAATAGTAGCCTACGTGTTATTCCTATTTATAAGCTATTTACAATTAAGTTACTTCCACCCCACTTATTTTACCGTGGGAGAGCCACGCTTCCACATGAATGGGCCGGCTCGACCGGAGTGATACCTACCACGGACTCACAGAAAACCGGTGTGAAATAGTGCGCTGTGTTTCACCGAGTGAGTGAGGATACCGGAGGCCCATACCCCAACCCCTTCGCCTATCTGCCCCATCCCCCACCTCCATCCCCCCCATCCCCCAAAGGCTGGCAACGCACTTGTGATACCTCTGCTGTTGCAGCTGTCCATGGACGGCGGTAATCCCTTACCATCAGGCGATACGTCTGCTCGTTTGCCCGCCAATAGGCGGGCAAACGTACAAATGTAATTACATTAAAAAAAAAAACACCCATTCAGTAGTTTTTGCGTGAAAGAGTAACAAACATCCATACATCCATCCTCACAAACTTTCGCATTTATAATATTAGTAAGTTAGTATAGAGAAATAGAAATAAGCCTACTCCCAAGGAATTAAAGAGTACTAGTTTAATTCAGCACTATGTAGGTCTGCCAATTAGCATAGAATCTATGTCCTTACGAAAACGATACAATTGTCCTAGCTGTGACTGACATACGAACAAGTTACAGCCTTCCGCGTCGTAAACGTTAACCCAATTGATTCATCACATAGTCTCTGGGGACGAATTCTAATTATGTGTGTAAAACAGTTCACTTTTTATTCTAATAGAGTACTGCGTTTTGCATTCCGTTGAGATGGAAATGAACAATGTATGTTTGTATTTTGAACATAGTGTCCTAGATAAATAGAATTCTAATGTTTACGAAATTGGATAGTAGGAAACAACGGTTTTTTTGTATACACATTGTTGGTTAATGTGCCCATTGGGAATTAAGGGCATAGGTAGTAGAGCCACGCTGATTTCAGCACGAATGGGCCGGCTCGACCGGGGCGGTACTACCCTCGCACAGAAAATCAACGTAAAATGACAGCGTTCGTGCTGTCGTGTTTCGTTGGTGAGTGCGAAACCGGAGGCCCAAATAGTCTAGTCAACAAGTTCCATACTTGTTGACTAGACTGAAAGATGCAGAAGCATCACTAGGCCGCCATGGTGTGGGTCGCCATACTGCATTGTCTGCATTCGCAGGGAGTATGGTGACCGCCACTCTTGGATTCTACTTATGCTTTCCATCAGGCAGAGTAGAGTCATTTTGGCGGGCCATACATAAAAAAAAAAGGGAGAAAAATAAAAGAAAGATCTGCCAAGACTTTTTTTTTAATTCATTTATTTTAATTCACAGTAGTAACTTAGATCTAATACACGATTGATACTCGCCAAACGAAATTTTTTAACGGCGAGATGCGCTCTTTTATTAACTAAAATAACCTATGTTACCATATATTATACTCATATCACAAAAATAACAAAGCAAAAGACAGCAACAGACAAATATGACCCAAAAACCCCACAGTACAAGAATTCAATTATATATACACACATATAAACACGCGCACATACAGAATTTTATCTCGTATAGCTACAACACAGGCCATTGGCCTACGGTTCCACTTGAACTACGGCAATGGATTTTGCAAGTCTCAGGCGGAGAAACAGAAATGGACTGCAGTAACTCAAAGAGACCAAGGTAGAGCAGTTTATTTCAATTTTTCATATGCCATTCATCATCATCATCAACAGTTTTTAACAGTCCACTGTTGGACATAGACCTCTCCTTAGAAATAAGGTTTTGGGCTTCTATAGCACGCTGGCCAGATGGGTTGGTATAGGGTTTGTGTCAAGTTTTCCTCCTCTTTGCAGTGATGTTATACTGCGTAGTTTGCTCCCTTAGTCGCCTCTTACGACACCCATGGGATGAGTAGGAGTGGTGGCACTCAGTATTCTTAATCCATCTCCACACGGACGTGGTGACCGAGCGTGGTAATGATAAATGACAGCATAGGCCATTGGAGCAGTTATATCCTAAAACAATAGAACAATAAAATTAGGTAGTACCTAACAAGTATTTTTTATGGTATAGGGGGCAAACGAGCTGACGTATCGCCTTATGGTAAGCGATTACCGCCGCCCATGGACACCCGCAACACCAGAGGAGTCACAAGTGCGTTCCCATCCCCCAAAGATGGGAAGGGCCTTTGGGGGATGGGAAGGGGGATAAGGGCAGGGGTTGGGGTATGGGTCTCCGGTATCCTCACTCACTCGGTGAAACACAGCGCAAGCACTATTTCACACCGGTTTTCTGTGAGTCCGTGGTATCACTCCGGTCGAGCCGGCCCATTCATGCCGAAGCGTGGTTCTCCCACGGTCTAAAAGTTTTGTGAAATATAAAGGTCTGATGACAATTGCATGGAGTGTTGAAGCAAGAACTACGGCAATAGATTGATTAACAATACTCCAGAAGAATGTGCAAATAGGTACCAATAAATTCGACACGCATGACGGTAACGTGACTCTGGCACAGACCTGTCATTGTGATACGTTGAAAAACTATAAACTTGGTTGTCTCGACACCCTACTTTATTGACCAAAGGAATACCCCACATATATCACAGAATGCTAAAATAACGTATGAATAAATCGAGAATTTATTTTACTGACTATAACTATTCCAAAATATAAAACTTTTCTGAAAATGAAAAAGTTAACGTGCTGCTTACCTAAAACCTCTAACTTAGCACTCAAGATCACTAATATAAACCAAAAATCATTATTGCTTACTATACTCTGCGCTGTAGCATGGTGCGGCATTTATTTGTAGACTAGAAAATTCTGGTTGGTTTAATTTAATTTACTACAGTTATTAATGATTTAATATACTGCGAATGTGGTACAGCTGAAATACTAAGTAAATGGTGGCAACTATCAAGAGTGAAACGAAATGTTACAGAAACTGTCACGCACCATGCTACAGCGCAAAGGTTATAAGTGTATATTTTGTAGTTTCGCCAGAAAGCAAACAAAATGCCTTAAGATGATATACATTTCTGTTTTAATTCCAATTTTGGCAACGAACAGTGTCAGATAAAGCAAGCATTATCGGCAAGATCGGGCGAAATCAAACATTCTTCTGCATCGTCTGCATTCGCAGTGAGTATGGCGACCAATACTCTTGGATTCTGCTTATGCTTTCCATCAGGCAGAGTAGAGTCATTTTGGCGGGCCATACATAAAAAAAAAAAAAAAAAAAAAAGAACATGAGACTAAGAACCACGCAAAACCAGGAAAAAGGCAAAAAACAGACCCTTTTTGGACCATCCAAGAGAACACAAAGAGAATAAAATAATTCATACAATACTGCAATATAAGAAGTAGTGTAAATGCACGTGTCCAGCATCGTTCTATCTTCATTTATTTCTTTGTTCTTACCATACGTCCACCACGTAGTTCTTACATAACACGAGGTCAGACAAACGTAAGAAACCCACATTCGCGTAATAATGAACTTGTATTCTACATAAAAGTGAAAACTGTAACCTTGGAATAATGCAGATTATCTCCAGGACCTCTGGCCACTAGAATATCAAGCCAGGTGGAGGTGTTAGTCCAATGGTGAGTGAGTGTGTTTCCCATCCAGGAAAAATATTGTATGATCATTTTTCCTCTGTGTGGTTGCAATTTATCAATGTTTATAGTAACAGGTATTTATTTTATGAGAGACTGCTTTCTGCATTAGGAGAACTTTAGTTTATCATCTCCGAGCTCTATTACTGTTACATTTATTTATTGCCAGTGGCAATATACTTGTAGAATATCATATTATAATCTAATACTCTTAAATCAAAGTCCTAAGTTTTGTGCTTTTATCACTCTTTCACAAAGTTAAGTACAGATCAGGTAATTAATCCTTTGTGAGAGACTGGTGTCTACATGTATTAGGTAGGAAAATTATGTTACAGATCACCAGGGTCACGCATGTTTTACTTCTCTTTTATAACTAACTACTCTTCTACTACGATTCATCAGTATTATATTAGTTTCTAGTTTACCCATCATCGAAAGTATATTATCTCTTCCAATTCTCAACTCTAATCTCGATTAGGTACTAATATATTTATCAATCCCAAATAATTTTGGGAAAAGAATAAAAAGTTATAATTAATTGATCCAAACTCAAACTCTTGTAACCAATACTACCCTTAATAATTGAAATATTCTCACTCCTATTTCAGACACAAGTCCTCTTACAAATTATATTTTATTCGCGCATGCTGTTTTGTTAACTTAGTGAGTAAAATAAGTAATTGCTGTTTATTAATAGAAAATAAGTGTATTAACTTTTATCGTCAAAAAATGACACAAAAAGGGTTTAAATGTTGAAACAGCTGTTTAATGGTATAATCTATACTTATATACTAATATTACTCGTATAAACGCGAAAGTTTGTCAGTATGGATGATACTCTTTCACGCAAAAACTACCGAAGGGATTTGGATGAAACTTTACAGTAATATAGCATAGCAATAAACATCCTGTGTCGCGGGGGACATATGCTATTATTTGCCGCGATAACCGACATGTACGCGGGCGGAGCCGCGGACAACAACTAGTTTTTCATAAATTCAAAGAATAATTTATGGTTACCAAATGAATAAATGAAAATGACCTTGTCGGATAAATGATCTAGCCAGTTCATATACTGAATTTATTTATGAATATAACAATACCTGTTTATCTTAAAATTTCACATGTCATAAGGTTAAAGTAAATTCCACAATCTTAACACAAAAATGTAACCCAAATGCCAAAGTACTATTGTACTCCAAAGACGTAGAAATCCATTCATACATTCTTAAATTTGTTCATTCTATTGTTTTTTAAATATTATGTTAGAGATTTTAGATGATCTTGATTTAAACATTAAAAATCGAATTTTGCCAGGGCTACTTTACAAAAAATTGTTTTAAATAATATTTAGAATCTTAAGGAGCACGATACAGTTGCGTCACGTTAATCTTTAAAAATAAGTGTTGAGAAAATAAAAGGACCCAGAATAAAACCCTGTGGCACCCGTCAATACTAAACATTGCGAAGTTAATTGTAGGAAAGTTTTCATCATCATTATTATCATCAGCCTATCGCCGTCCACTGGTAAACCAAGACTTTCCTAAGGAGGGCCAACCAAAGATGTTAGACAGTACGTATATTTCCACTGCGCTCCGCTCCTAAGTCGAATTCATTTCTAATCATAAATATTTTCGTAACATCATAGCAAAGAATTATAAAACCTGTAAAGGTTAGTGCAGACTTCCCCTTACTTAGATACTGTCAATATCGTCTGACGCATGATGTTGACACCTTAGACCGTTAATACACAAGCGTGCGATGCATAAATAAACGACCGCACACCGGTGATATACGGTGACATCATAAATCAAACTGCACTATGTATCAGTCAAACTATGATTTATTGAACCTCTGCTTGTATTTAATTTAACAAGAAGACTTGCCAGAAAAGGAAGTTGGTTCCGATAACGGAACCAACTTCGTAGGTGCAGAACGATACTTACGAGATGTAGTTAAGTTTTTAAATGAAAACAAAGTGGATATTGGAACAGCCCTCTCCCGTCGGGGTATACAATGGACCTTCAGCCCACCAGGTTGCCCCCACTGGGGCGGGATTTTTTAAGCCGTAGTTAAGTCAGCTAAGACGCATTTAGGGCGTATTGTAGGTCAGACCGCGCTGACTTTTGAGGAACTCGCGACGTTGTTTTGTAAGATCGAAGCCGTTCTCAACTCGCGACCGTTGTGTCCGCTCAGCTCGGATCCAAATGACTTGGAGGCGTTGACTCCAGGCCATTTCTTATTTGGTCAGCCACTGAACGCGCTGCCCGAACACCCGTACGAAGGTGTGAAATTGTTTCGGTTGTCTCGGTATCAGATGTTGCAGCAGTTTTCACAGAATTTTTGGAAACGATGGTCTCTAGAGTATCTGCACATTCTGCAACAGCGCCTTAAGTGGACTGACAAAACTAGTCCCCCTAATGTTGGTGACCTCGTGCCGGTTAAGGATGCTAACCTACCGCCACTGCGTTGGCGCCGGGGGCGCATTGTTAACTTGTTCCATGGTAAGGATGGGACCCCCGGTCCGCAGAGGTTCTAGTTGGGGACTCAGTTATCAAACGAGCGGTAGCAACGTTATCTCGCCTGTCTGTAGATTAGGGAACAGGTACGGACCTGTTCGGGCGGGTGACTGTTAGATTTCGAACGTCATTATAATGGCAACATTTTTGATTGTCACTTTTTTTTCATGTTTGAGGTTTTGAGGTTAACAGAAAGTACTATAGAGACGCTTGCCGGCCGAACACGTTTCCGCATTTGATTGTCGGTTTAAGCGAATTGAATTGAAATTAAGCTAATTTCCCAAGACTCGGTTTTCGTCGGTCACCGTTATGATTGGTCTGGTTTGGACTCGCGAGTTTTTGTAGACGCGTTCAAAAGGGCGTGATCCGTGATAGCTAATACGAGTTTATTGTAATTCGAATACCTTGAAAGATATACAGCACTTTGGAGCATGTTTGTGTGAACGTACCAAGACAAAGCAGTGGGGTACCCCGTCAGCGGCGCCGAGATCAAGGAAGCCACACAACTCCAGTAAGTGCTTGATGATTTTAGTTTAGATTAAGAACACGGTGAATCGCCGTAAAGGTTCATTGCTCTCGCTAGTGAATTAGGTAAGCGATTTAATGCTTGTACAAATGGGCCCTACTAGCATTATAAACTTCCCAAGGTGAACGTTGCATTGGCGAGAGAATTGAACATTGGCTAAGTTAGCTTTTATTAAATCTAGTAATATTTTGTTTCTGATTAATCACATATTACGATTCTGACAGTTGAGTGATTGCCTATGTTTTCAGTTAAAAAAATTACTATGTATTTAGTTTTAATAAGTTAAAATCCAATAATTGCAACTTTACTTCCAGAAAATATTTTCTATTTTAACTTTTCGCTGTTTAAATTAAATTAAAAGCAACTGAATGGTGTGATGCTAGAAGTTTCAGTGAGCCTGATATTATAATATAAGTTACCTATTTTAACTGAAAAGAAGCTTAAAATAAAGAAAGCTTGCTTTTAAGCAACAAAATTATTATTTTGATTATTGTATCCCTATATATTGTTATTCTTAATTGTTACAAAAGGTAACAAAAGCAGCCATCTGAAAAAAAAAATAAACAAATGTTGCCAGCAATAAATTTGTAAGACGTAACAGGTTTCGTTACGTTGTAAGATGACGTCACTTAGTTAAACATTATTGATTTTTTATAGCACAGGCGTAGCGCAAACAGCCTCCTTATACGTGCTTCGCGGATGATTATGTCACTGACAGGTGAAAATGCAGTAAAACCGATACGATCAACTAATATAGGGTTGTGATTGATATATTTTGATCAGACGGTGAGATGGATGAAATTAAGGCCGATTTCATTATGACGACAGCCTGAAATGCAATCATATTGCGACTAAAACAAAGCAAGAAAACAAACTAACCTTGAGTAAAATATCTAAATAAATATGTATTTAACTTAAGGTTACACTGTTTAATGTCTAATATTTCTCATGGTCTAGTCAACATTCTTGAAATAATAAAATTTGAAAGACACATCAATTTGGATTATAAGTCCATGAAAAATTTCGACTTTTAAAAAAAAGTAGAAAAATTATTACTTTCATAAGAAGAAAAGAGAGAAAAAAGCCAATTACAATGTTTTAAATGATTTTTTAATCCTATCAATTCCTACGATTTATCATTATTTTTCAAATCTTTACTATATATATAATATTATAAAGCTGAAGAGTTTGTTTGTTTGAACGCGCTAATCTCAGGAACCACTGGTCCGATTTGAAAAATTCTTTCAGTGTGGGATAGCCATTTATCGAGGAAGGTTTTAGGCTATATATTATCACGCTAAGACCAATAGAAGCAGAGCAGCAATGAAGAATGTTTCAAAAACCGGGGAAAATTATCACGTTACGGGCAATAGGAGACGCAAACGAGGGTGCGTGGGTCAGTTAGTTGCGTAATATGATAAATGGTCCACAACAGTTAAAAATCTTTCTTTAACTCACATTCGAATTCGTCAATTAACTAATTTGCCATTGATCATTTGACATATTTTTATTTAGTACGGTTTCTTTTTTTTTTTTTTTTTTGGAATAGACCGGCAAACGAGCAGACGTATCGCCTGATGGTAAGCGATTACCGCCGCCCATGGACACCCGCAACACCAGAGGCGTCACAAGTGCGTTACCGGCCTTTGGCGGATGGGGGGGGGGAGATAGGGGGAGGGGTTGGGGTATGGGCCTCCGGTATCCTCACTCACTCGGTGAAACACAGCGCAAGCACTATTTCACACCGGTTTTCTGTAAGGCCGTGGTATCACTCCGGTCGAGCCGGCCCATTCATGCCGAAGCGTGGCTCTCCCACGTTCTTTGACTATAGACAACCCTAACTGCATGTCTATCTTTTATTATGAATGAGGATAGTGTCTGACATACCAGGATTTTAAAATAGTTTTTTATTGTAACTGGTGTTGACATAACGACTGTATAGGAAAATAGTAAACTTATAAAACATTAAAACGATCAGCCTTCAAATCTAAAAGTTTCGTTGAGTGAACAGCTTATTATGACCTCTTTTTAGGTTTTATTGAAAAGTACCTTAATTGGTATTTTTTGACGTAACAATGCTGCAACGTCTAATAAATTGATGAACGCCGGACACAGATGTATATACTTCTCTTTATACGTCTGTGACGCCGACTGCATCCACGAAAAAGGATGACTCATTGTCCAGTTACGCTCATTGTACGTCGTTCTATTGTTATGACGTAATGTTTTGTTATGAAGTTGTCACGTAAACTATCGTCAGTAAACCGACTTTACAGATAACCATTTTTTTTATTCATACAACTATTAAATATGCCATAACCTCTTGCTAATTCTCTTTTTTTAGATTTATTGTAAAAATAATTAGACTGGTGGGTCTTAGGCAAACCTAGGAATTCAAAATTAAAAGGTTATTTATATATTTAACTATATATAGGTAGGTAGTAGAGCCACGCTGATTTCAGCACGAACGGGCCGGCTCGACCGGGGCGGTACTACCCTCGCACAGAAAATCAACGTAAAATGACAGCGTTTGTGCTGTCGTGTTTCGTTGGTGAGTGCGAGACCGGAGGCCCAATTAGTCTAGTCAACAAGTTCCATACTTGTTGACTAGACTAAAAGATGCACAAGCATCACTAGGCCGCCATAGTGTGGGTCGCCATACTGCATTGTTGTATTCGCAATGAGTATGGTGGCCACCACTCGTGGATTCTGCTTATGCTTTCCATCAGGCAGAGTAGAGTCATTTTGGCAGGCCAAACATAAAAAAAAAAAAAAATGTGATTTTAGAACATTTGTTTAAAAATATAAATATCCAAGATATTAATGAGTAAACAAAAAAGCGGTCAAGTGCGAGTCGGACTCGCCCATGAAGGGTTCCGCAGCAGCAAGTGACATAATATAATTTTTATTTTATTTTTATATTTGTGTTGATTGAATGAAAGGTAAATTGCACTTTACGATTTATGACGTATTAAATAAAAACTACTTACTAGATTTGGTATGGTAATGGTAATGTACATCATATATTTTTTTTAAATTTATCATTCTCTTATTTTAAAAGTTACAGGGGGGGGGACACACATTTTACCACTTTGGAAGTGTCTCTCGCGCAAACTATTCAGTTTAGAAAAAAATGATGTTAGAAACCTCAATATCATTTTCGAAGACCTATCCATAGATACCCCACACGTATGGGTTTGATGATGTATTGTTTTTTTCTATTTTTGTATGAAAATCTTAATGCGGTTCACAGAATCCATCTACTTACCAAGTTTCAACATTATAGTTCTTATAGTTTCGGAATAAAGTGGCTGTGACATACGGACGGACAGACCGACAGACAGTCAGACAGACATGACGAATCTATAAGGGTTCCGTTTTTTGCTTTAGCACGGAACCCTAAAAAAGTCGTGTGGTGTCGTGGGACACCAGATAGGAACCAAGTTCTCTATCAAAAATACAGCTGGCGCTATGCTAATTTTTCGTTCACAAAATAAATAAATAATTACAAATGGTTCTGTACAAATTTTTTTGATCACGCTCTTTAAAAACCACAAATTGTCTTAACACCTTTATTTTATTTTAAATGATTTATAAAAATATATAAAAGTTCTTTGCGAGGTATAAAGAAAATAACTATTCGGGTACACATTTTTTATTATGATTTTTTATTGATAAAAATAAAAAAATTAACTAAACTGGTCACTTGTGCTGCCACCTAGTAATCTCTACTGAAACAAGTTCTGTCTAGAGTAACTCAGTACTTGTTACATACAGCTTACAGATTACTACGCTATACTAAATGTTTCTTTCACGGAATATATTAATAAATATTTCGGACATCTAACGCACAACACCATCCAGTCCCAAGCTAAGCAGAACATGTGTTATGGGTACTCGACAACTGATATAAATACATTATTTACTTATTTTTCTTTTGTAAATATATACCTACATATTATACATAGAAAACATCCAAACTCCGAAAAAAAAATTTGCAGATCATACATTTGATCCGACCTGGGATTCGAACCCGAGACCTCAAGCACAGTATTCGCTTAAGTTACCATTGTGAAACCGAGGGTAGGGTAAAGTTTCATACAAATCCGTTCAGTAGTTTTTGCGTGAAAGAGTAACAAACATCCATCTATCCATCCATACTTACAAACTTTCGCGTTTATAATATTAGTATAGATATAGAAGTATGATATTAGTATGATAAATAGGACTTTAATTACTAAACTACTACTAGGTAAACTTTTCTTCAGGGCTCCGACGTTCTGTTTACAGCCAGTTTAAAGTAGCGTTCAGAATTAGTTGGAGAGCTTTTTCATCACCCCGCACCAACTTATCTTGGAGTCCCTTCTACACAAGACAACAACACTCTTATGACAGGTGCAAGAGTTTATGCTGTACTGTGTACTGTTATGACTCCGTGTAGTGACAGATTATGAATACGAAGTTTCGGCACCCCTATTCATCCCATGGGTGTCGTAAGAGACGGCTAAGGGTGCAAACTACGCAGGACAATATCAATGCAAAGAGAAAGAAAACTTTTTATTTTTTATTTACGGGCCTACCAAAACTTTATGATGAGTATTGATCATCATAAAGTTTTGTTCTTAGTTATTTTTTTATTTAATTAATTAGGGTGTAAAACAATATAGAGGAAAAACTTTTTAATATTGTTAGTTAGAATTAGGATATGAGTAATATTAAGCAACTACTTTATTTAAAATTGTGGAAACTAACGGCAAAGTCGTGAAAGATGTTGGAAGGTGGAACGTTCATTCAAAAATGTGATGTCCATTTTAAATAGTGTTATCACTAAGTTATTTATAAGTATTATTGTATGAATTCAATTTTTTTTTCAAAGTGTAAATTACCATTTGCCAGACCTATAAGTCTAATGGAAAAGTAGAGGAAGGTTTTGCAGGTCGTTCGTTTGTGAAATAAGATATTAGCTCATACTCTGACTTCCTATTCAAGTTTTAGGATAAAATTTAAGCTGATTTGATGGCGTAATACAGTTACCGTTCAACATTCGACGCACAGTCATTTCATTGCGTTGTGAATTCGATTCTGAATGCAAGACAGACTGAGACTCACAGACATATTGTTTCAAATGCAATACAGTTGTATTATGTTAGTGTATATTCCATCAAATCTCTTCTGTAAAAGAGGTATCTAAGCCTTGTAAATGTTTCCATATATTATTAAATTTTCATATCATCTTATGTCTATGGTTTCGTATATAACCTTCACTTTTAGACCTAGTGGTTTTAAATACCCATTATCACTAGGTGTCTGTGTCACCTACATAAAAAAAAAGTCTTTTGATCACCTACATAATAGGGAACAATTTCACTTAGAGTTGTAGGTGAATTTGTTTTGGATTATATTTCCTGTTTGGTTCTTAGGCAGTGCAGTACCCTATTTACCGTATTTTAGGCTCTACCTAGTTTAAGATTAAACGTGTGCGATGTCCTCGAATCGAGTGAAATAATTAATTTTATGTAGGTAATTATTACTAGGGTTCTTCCTGTAAACGTCGAATTTTACAGATAATTTGGTAATAGTGCATTTATTAATTTCATTTAACTTTCAGGTGCCGCTTTGTATCAGTATGTAGGCTGACTATACATATTTACCAATCGACGGCTAGCGAACAGGATTTTATGAATCACTAGCTATGCTCCCACAATATTTGTCCATTTCTACATCCTAGCACTTTGCATATCGACACCAACATTTCAGTTCATAAACAACTACACAATCTGTTGAAAGGGACTATGTTTCCCACAGCTCCTTAGATCTAGATCCTGCCATGTTTATCTGAAGAACAAACTAAGTATTTCAAAATTGGTAAGCGAAATTCACTCTTAAAGATATGAGATTAATGTTTGTTTTATCGCCATTGGGATTGTAGTCAATTAACATACGAAGAATGTCTCGATGCTCTACTTTCCAGGGTCTCAAGGATTTTATTGCTGTTTGTTTTATGGTGATAGGCTTTTTGCTGCATGGACTGCACGGAAGCAAATGTCAATTATGTTTTATTTTGTTTTAGTAACATATTTTTGACATCTAGCGTTTATACTTGAAATGCAAAGAGCAATTAAATTCAAATTTTGTTCACATTTTGCCAATAATGACTTTAGTTGCAATTAGTACTGTAATTATATGCAAGCAAAGGTAGATTTTGGAGTACTTTGGAAAAGAAGGATATATAATATGGAATGGAATCTAATGGTTGACGAGGGATACTTGCATATATGAAGTGTAAGCAATAGCTTTTTGATGGTATATAGGGCAAACAAGCGATGGTAAGCGACTGCAGCTGTCTATAAACACATCACATCCACAGCCTTTAATAGTCCACTGCTGGACATAGGCCTCTTCTTGGAAAAGAGGTTTGGCTGGCTACACGGGTTGGAACAGGGTTTCTATTAGCGTGTTTCGTTGGTGAGTGTGAGACCGGAGGCCCAATGATGCAGAAGCATCAGAAGGCCGCCATGGTGTGGGTCACCATGCTGCAATGTTGCATTGTCAGCATTCGCAATGAGTATGGTGACCACCACTCCTGGATTCTGCTTTTGCTTTCCATCAGGCAAAGTAAAGTCAGGCCTGCCATTACCTGAAAATATAAGAAAAGAGTTTCACACTAAAATTTTATAAGTATACAGTATATTAGTCTAAGCGTGATGTTAACTATCTTATTTCAGACTCGACAGCCAAAGACACATTTAGTCTTAGAAAAACCTGAACAGCAAGCGATCCGGAAATTCAGAATATGCACTGTGATATTCGGACTACAACAGGAATGGAATCCTTAAATTAAAATAAGCACTAAACCTTCGAATAATTGAAAGAGCATACACACACACACATTAAGAACACATAAATATACATAACAAGTCTATACAATCAATCTAGTAAAAAAGAAAAGAAAGGTAGTTTATGTATAAATGACGCATGCAGGTGGCGTGGTAAATATTCCTTCGCAAGGGGGTCCTCAGTGTCAATTACAAAATATCCATATGAATACTGGGACAGTTGGCAGCTAATCAAGGTATCATTACGAAGCTGAATGCTAAAAGTTATACCCATCGTCAATCAAATTATTTTGACAAGATTAGACTAATGACAAAAGAACCCGTGAAAGACAGAGTATTTTAACGGTCTTCAAAAGAGGAGGAGATTCTCAATTCGTGGGTTTTTTTTCTGTTTCTTATCTTAAAACCTATCAACTGAACTGGATGAACCAATTTTGATTATTCTTCTTTTATTTGAAAGCTGGGGCTTCCCGTGTGGTCCCAGTTCAATTTGGTCCTGTTCTTGAAGACGGTTTTTTTTTTATAATTCTGCAAAATGAGCCTAAACTTACTATATGTAAAAAGCGGCCAAGTGCGAGTCGGACTCGCCCATGAATGGTTCCGCAGCAGCAAGTAACATAATAACATTTTTATTTTATTTTTATATTTGTATTGATTGAATGAAAGGTTAATTGCAGTTTACGATTTATGACGTATTAAAAAGAAACTACTCACTAGATTTCATTCAAACCAATTTTCGTAGGAAGTTTGCATGGTAATGTACATCATATATTTTTTTTAGATTTATCATTCTCTAATTTTAGAAGTTACAGGGGGGGGGACACACATTTTATCACTTTGGAAGTGTCTCTCGCGCAAACTATTCAGTTTAGAAAAAAATGATAGTAGAAACCTCAATATCATTTTCGAAGACCTATCCATAGATAACCCACACGTAGGGGTTTGAAGAAAAAAAAATTTTTGAGTTTCAGTTCTAAGTATGGGGACCCCCAAAATTTATTGTTTTTTTTCTATTTTTGTATGAAAATCTTAATGCGGTTCACAGAATACATCTACTTACAAAGTTTCAACATTATAGGTCTTATAGTTTCGGAAAAAAGTGGCTGAAATACGGACGGACAGACAGACAGACAGACATGACGAATCTATAAGGGTTCCGTTTTTTGCCTTTGGCACGGAACCCTAAAAATGGTTCATTTTATTTTTATCTTTATAATAAAAAGTTAGGTACATTAACTTTGAAGTTTTCAAATTAAAAATTAACTTCTTAGAGAAAACTCAAAGTTTTTCTATAAGTGTATTTTTATTAATATTTTTGGTAATTTTTTTAAATGAATCCTAGGTCTATTTATCGCCCCTGAAACTAGCTGCCTACAAAATTTCATCAAAATCGTTAAAGCCGTTTCCGAGATTCAAATTATATTTACACAAGAATTGCCCGTTTAAAGGTGAATAGATTGATGAATAAATTTTTTAACCGACTTCAAAAAAGGAGGAGGTTCTTAATTCGACCGTATAAATATATTTGTTGTGTGTTCGCGGATAACTTCGTTGTTTATGAACCGATTTTGATGATTCTTTTTTTAATGGAAAAGAGATATCGCAACGGTGGTACCATGATAAGGACACTAAGATTTGATGATGGCATTCAAGAGAAATCGACTCAAATCTTGAAGTAGGTTTATTTTATTTGCCTCGTTGGTCTCGCGGTTGGCGTGTGCGACTGCTGATCATGAGGTCTCGGGTTCGATTCCCGGGTCGCACCAAATGTTTGTATGATCTACAAATATTTGTTTCGGAGTTTGGGTGTTTTCTATGTATAATATGTATGTATTTACAAAAAAATAAGTATATATTTATTTGTATCAGTTGTCTAGTACCCATAACACAAGCTCTGCTTAGCTTGAGACTAGACGGCGTTGTGTGTTAGATGTCCGAAATATTTATTTATTATTTATTTATATTTTTTTAAATTTTTCTTTTAACTTTAACTTGCTTCATCAAAAGCAATTTGGTTTTACTAAAGGTCGTTCAACTACGGACGCGGGCGTGGAATTGCTTAAACACATATATGGCGCCTGGGAGAATTCACAGGATGCGTTTGGTATTTTCTGTGACTTGTCTAAGGCATTCGATTGTGTCCATCATCCTACACTCATCAGGAAATTACAACACTACGGAATAAGGAATAATGCTCTGAATATCCTAACGTCGTATTCATATAAAAGAGTTCAAAAAGTAGACATTAATGACAAAACATCTTCGGGATCCCCGGTAACAATGGGCGTCCCACGGGGTTCTATTCTAGGTCCATTTCTGTTTCTCATATATATAAATGATCTAGCTTATTATGTAAGTGACAATCATGAGATTGTATTGTTCGCGGATGACACATCCTTAATTTTTAAAGTTAGGCGCCAACTTGACAATTTTAATGAAGTCAACAGTGCACTCTCGAAAGTGGTACATTGGTTTAATACAAATAAAATAACCTTCTCCTTAATTAGAAGAAAACTAAATTCATTAAATTCTCTACACCAAACGTTAGGCATGCTACAACCAATGTTAGATTGAATGGACTGGAGTTGGATCCTGTGGAATCTACTGTATTTGTAGGTATTACTATTGACGCTAAGTTACAATGGGGTCCCCAAATAGAAAAACTATCCGGTAGGCTAAGCTCAGCGGCTTTTGCTGTAAAAAAGATTCGATATTTAACTGATGTTGATACAGCTAGAATAGTTTACTTCAGTTACTTTCATAGCATAACGAGTTACGGTATCCTACTCTGGGGTAACTGTGCAGATATTAATGCCATATTTGTTTTATAAAAACGCGCCGTACGAGCCATATATAAATTAGGCCCTCGAGTTTCTCTCCGTTCCAAATTTAAAGAAATAAATATTCTGACTGTATCTTCACAATATATAGACGAAAATTTAATCTATGTTCAAAGAAATATATCAAAGTTTCATAAAATCAGTGATGTTCGTTTAATACTAGAAACAAACATAATCTTAGTGTGCACGTCACTCGTCTCTACAGAGTAAGCAACTCGTTTATGGGACAATGTATACGTTTTTACAATAAACTCCCTATTGATATTAGGAATTTGCCATTAAGGAAATTTAAGAATACCATTAAATCTAAGTTATCCGCAAAGGGGAATTATACCATAGCAGAATATCTTGATGATAAAACCGCCTGGGATTGAGCTGCCCATTCTGCAGATGCTGTTTATTTTGAATGTTTAAATTTATTTTGATGTGACGATAGCTTGTAGTTTGAAACAAACTCATCTTAAATTATTGCTGTTGTTGACATTTTTTTTTAAATTATTATCTATATTGATTATTGTAATTGTGACTCAAATTGTAACTATCGCTTTTTTATTGAAATAATGTCTTTTGCATTTGAGAATATTGTCTGGACTTTAAAAGAGACGATGATCCCTGAGTTTGTTTCGTCCTTTCTTCTCAGGGCTAGTCCAGTTAGGAAAGGCCGAACTCATCTGCTCAAAAAAAAGTTTAACTTGCAAAAGTGTTCATGTAACCTAATTGCAGAATAAATGATTTCATTCCATTTCATTTCATTTCATTTCACTTGTTACTACCATGATTGGGTTAACAAAACCAAAAGTATTTGTTTTTCTTTTCAATTACTAAAATTTAAATAGTTATAAGATTTATTCCAAAATACAATCGTAACATAACGAACAAAAAACACATAGTTTGAAGAAAAGTGATTAAAATGTAACCGATTCTCTGCTTATTTTACATAATCGTGTAAAGTCCACACTATGTTTGTACGAACGTAAAATACTAAGGGCCGTTTTGATGATCGAACACGCTTTATTACACAACGCTTCGGCCCACTGTCTCCGTTGTATCTAAGGCCTTAAATTGGGTAACTAGAACAATGTAGTCGGAGAACTGATCTAAATAATTAAAATGTAGTTTGGACTTCCTTATTTGCGTAGTTTAGTATTATGTCTAGGCTGGATATATTTATGACAACATTTATGACCATTTACTCATAATTAATCACGTTTGAAGCTTGTTTTGACAATAATTATGATAAACATGTTTATAATTGATGCAATGATAATTAATATTTACTAATTAAGTAGTTCTTAATGAACTTATAACATAATTAAGACAAGAAGATATCTTTTTTATAATTTTCTTATTGAGTGCCTCGTTGGCTCAGTGGCAGCGTACGCCCTGTGAATGAGGTCTTTAGTTCGATTCCCGGGTCGGACTAAATATTCGTATGATCTGCAATTATTTTCGGAGTTTGAGTGTTTTCTATGTATAATAAGTATGTATTTACAAAAAAAAGTATATAAGTATTCTACCAGTCAATCTAGCTTAATAGTTAGTACAAGTTCTGCTTATATTAGTTTTTTATTAAGCAGTTTTGAAATTAGATGGCGTTATGTGTCAGATGTTCCCAATTATTTTCTTAAAGACAACTCCTAGGAGACTTTACAAACATACATGAAACGGACACAAAGAACACCCAGACTCAGGACAACAATTTGTGGATCACACAAAGTGTTATCCCATGTCAGATTTAAACGCACAATACTTGGTGAAGTAGGAAGCGGTGTAGCGACCTCTTAAACCACTAGGCCATGCGTGCAATCAGGAAACACTTTCAATGCTCTTCGTATTTTTGTTCGATTCTAAATGACTATAGTTTGATTACTCAATTTAAAGTATGTTTTTTTCAACAGCAGTTAAACATTTTTTTAAATGTTTTAGCTTCCAAAATGACTCTACTCTGCTTGATTTAAAGAACGAGCATAATCTAAGAGTGGTGGTCACCATCCTCAATGCGAACGTGGACAGTGCAGCATGGTTACTCACACCATGGCTGCATATTACAACATATTTATTTCTTTACATAATCTTGTAACCAATTTGTATAACTTAGAATTCACCTTTAAAACAATAATAATAATAAATATTTGGGACATCTAACACACAACGCCATCCAGTCCCAAGCTAAGCAGAGCTTGTGTTATGGGTACTAGACAACTGATACAAATACATATATACTTTTTATTTTGTAAATACATACATATTATACATAGAAAACACCCAAACTCCGAAACAAATATTTGTAGATCATACAAACATTTGGTCCGACCCGGGAATCGAACCCAAGACCTCATGATCAGCAGTCGCACACGCCAACCGCGAGACCAACGAGGCAGGCAACAATGCTTATAAACTATCTAAAGTTTGGTGTTACAATGATCGTCCCTAGTTAAGTAACAATCAACTGCACGTTTGGCCTAGTTGTTTAACCGTCACCACGCCGTTTCCTACTTCGCCAAGTTTCGTGGGTTCAAATCCCACGTAGGACAACACTTTGTGTGATCCACAAATTGTTGTTCTGGGTCTGGGTGTTCTTTGTGTCCGTTTCATTTATGTTTGTAAAGTCCCCCGCGACACAGGATTTATTCCTAGTGCGGGAGTTGTCTTTAAAAAAAAAATCGAGACCATGTCATTTATTGCACCTACCTGCCTTCCTTTAGTTCAATTTATAGTCTACTGTGCAATCCATATGATATGGTAGACTATATTATTTTATACACCATTAATAAAAAGTTCCATAGTCTTTAGTTCGTTTGGCTTAGTTTAATTTGAAATAAGTATAGAATAGTGTAGGGTACATACAACATGATAAATTTATATATATTTCTATTAATAATCCATAAATTACCTAGAATTAGATTCCATTCTTGTATTATTATCGACAGCCGAAATCGAAAATGTCGTATGTTGAAAATTTTACATAACTTAATTTGACTTTTGGTATAGATTTGATCAGGAAAAAACGCGTCGAATGGTCTGTATCTCATTACGTGAGGTTTGGATAGAAAGAAATATGTTTCAACTTTCTATCTCCATTATTGTACAAGTTATGAATTTTTGCAAGTGATTTTTTGGTGTGTATCACCAATTTGGATATTTCGAAATACGACATTTCTGCTTTCTGCCGTCGATACGTAGGTACATGTATACCTGTACCTACGTATCGACGGCAGAAAGCTTTAATTTCTTTAATTCCATTTTTTTTGCATTTGATTGCGTTAATGTCTAATATTATTGTTAAAAATTAACGCAATCTCAGAATAAGTACCTTTGAAAAGCCTTACGTTTCGTCGCGATTTGCATTGGCCATAGCCACAACGCATTTGAACATACTGAATATATTTTGAACATACACAATTTTAGTTTCATAGAAACGGTCTATTTATAAACGTTATTTAACCATTGATTTTGTATATCAATGTATTTAACTTTAAATAACGGTTGTATTTTCAACTTTAAACTTACAGCCTTAAAGTAAAAATTAACATAAAACTACTGCTTAAAGTTAAGTAACGTTTATGAATATGCCGTTACCATTGTAACTATTTTGTCTTACTCTAAATACGATACAGTGAAAAACCAGTCCTTAAATTTACATTCCTGACACAATCCGTTTTACCGTGGGAGAACCACGCTTCGGCATGAATGGGCTGGCTCGACCGGAGTGATACCACGGACTCACAGAAAACCGGTGTAAAATAGCGCTTGCGCTGTGTTTCACCGAGTGAGTGAGGATACCGGAGTTTGTTTCAAACTACAAGTTATCGTCACATCAAAATAAATTTAAACATTCAAAATAACAGCATGTGCAGAATGGGCAGCTCAATCCCAGGCGGTTTTATCATCAAGATATTCTGCTATGGTATAATACCCCTTTGCGGATAACTTAGATATTGCAATTGCAATGTATGTATGCTCATATAACATTATGAGCATACATACATTGCAAGTTAATAAAAAGCTTGTAAAATACTCAATAGCCAAATAAATTATACTGAGGATTGCTAATAGCTTCACGTATTCCCTAAAGATTGTAATAATTCAACTGCTCCAATGGCATAGCACGGCAACCTTACCACTGCCTACGCTCAATGTTCTGGGTCAATCCTCACACGAGACCACATCTTGCGTGATTCACAAATTGCCGGTATTCTTTATGTAAAAGTTCGTGAAGTCCTCGGGAACGCTTTTTTATTCCTAGTAAACATACTTTATTCCTAGTACCTTTTTTAGGAACAACTATCGACTTGTCCCAAAAAAACTCTGATACTCCATCATATATAAACTGTTTTTTTTCAATTTTCAATTTTTTACACGTGCATATTTTAAAAAAATACTCTAATATATTTAGTAACCCATCGAATTTTTGCTTCAGTATTCCTAGCCTTAAATCACAATGTTGCTTACAAACCAGTACTGTTGCAATCCATGGGAAGTAAAAGGGACCTTCAATATTTAGACGACATAGTCTTAATGCAGATATAAGCTAACAGTAGAGCTATACTACTTAAATGTAATTATTGAACTGCTGCAACTAGATTACGCACTAAGACACCCATTGTTTAATTATTGAAAACCATTATTTTATTGGAAGTTGCCATATTTTATGAGTTGAGGCTGGTTGTTGGTTGAGTGGCTAGCGATCCCGTCTACTAAACTAAAGACCGTGAGTTCGATTCCTAACCACGACCCATATTTATTCTATCTGAATTAAAAAAACGATTACTTATTCTCTACTACATCCAGGTAGATCCAGGTACATTTATCTATTGCATGTAAGTATATGATATGTAAACAATAAATAAATATTTTAGACACCTAACAAACAACGACGTCTAGCCCTAAACTATGCAGATATGCAATGTAGCTTTCATAGTACAAGCCTATTAAAGCTACACTGAGTGATAGAATACTCATATACTTTTTTTATAAATTTGTATAGTTTTTGCAACAATTTTCAAAAGTGATCAGCTCCAATTGATCTCAGTGTTATGTTATGTAATCCATCATTAACCTTCCTCTATCAAACAAACAAAACAATTTCAATTCTAAACAGTGATTCTTGAGAGTTCAACCGAAATATAATCTATCTCTGTGCGAGTAGGTCTCTCCAGTCGGTCAGGCCTGATTAAGCAACAAACTTTTATATATCGATGGTCAATAACTCAACCGTCTATAACAGATAGATCTTAAAGAGCAGTACAATGGACTATCTTATCGCAGTCAGCGATCTCTTACAGATAACCAGTACAGACTCCTAATAGCCTGTTCTGCTTCATATACTGCACATGGTTATTGCACCATGCCAGTTATATACTACTAGCTGACCTACGCAACCTCGTTTGCGTCCAAACTACCATCCCCCGTTTTAACCCAAAAAGGAGGTTGATTTCTAAAGATACATTATTAGTACACCTCCACACCATCTCATCATGTAGAGCATACATTTTAAATTGCAAGTCTCTTACTTCAAAAACATAGGACTTTCATACAAACTTCCAACCCCCGTTTTACCCCCTTAGGGGTGGAGTTTCGTAAAATCCGTTCTTAGCGGATGTCTACACCCTACACACTATTACTTATTGTATATGTATGTATATTTTCTTTTTTCTTAATTAAAGTTATTTCTGTGCATCTACCATGGCTAGCTCTGCATCGCCCTAAGGTCGACTGGCAGAAAATGCCTACGGCATTAAGTCCGCCTTTGCCACTTTTGTGCATAAAGATTTAAATAAAAATAAATAATAAAATATAAGGAACCTATCTGCTAAATTTCAAGTTTGTAGGTGTTATAGTTTCTGAGATTTCGTGATTAATAAGTGAGTGGTATTTCGCTTTTATATATATAGATATAGTAATACTCTGCCGTATAAAGTCCTGAACATTTTTTATTTAATAGGCAGGCAAACGAGCAAACGTATCGCCTGATGGTAAGCGATTACCGCCGCCCATGAATACCTGCAACATCAGAATCGTCACAAGTGCATTGCCATCCTTTGGGGGATGGGGAGGAGATACGAGGAGGGGTCGATGAAACACAGCGCAAGCACTATTTCACACCGGTTTTCTGTGAGGCCGTGGTATCACTCCGGCCTATTTATGCCCAAGTGTGGCTCTCCCTCAGTGAGCCTGGTCTCTTCCCGGTCGTTTTGGATAGCCATCGCATAGTATTATGATAGTGAGTGAACAGAGAGTGCACTTGTGTTTGCGCATACACTTGTACTCTCCTTCGTACTTAGTTGTCACCGTTGAGGACGGTCACCATGACCGAATTCGGCTAGGAGTACATCATTATCATTACTCTTCCATCTAGGGATGGATTTAAAATGTGGAGTGTCACCACCTAATGCTAATAAAGGAAACTACGCAGAACGACAGCTTTGCAAAGAGAAGTAAATGTTGACACAAACCTTATACCAATCAATTTGACCAGGGTGGTATATTAGACCAGAATCTCATTTCTAAACTAAGGCTAATGTCCAGCATTGGACTATTAAGGGTTGTCGATATGATAATGGTGTGATTGCAGTACTCAGGAGAGACATGGTGCAACAACTACACAATAATTATCAAAATTGTACATATTAAAAATCTATTACAATTGTGTAATTGATTTTCATGCACGTTGTTGCTCACAATAAACTCCGAAACTATGTAACCGATTTTAAACCTTTATTTTTCTAAATGTGTGTTTCGGTGGCTTACCTAAGGTAGAATAGTTTTTACCCGACTGCGAGAGAAGGAGAGTTATGTTTTTCGAGTGTATGTATGTATGTAGTATATTTCTTAGGCACACCCTAGAGCCTAAATGGCTTGTCGTATTTTTATGTGAGTGGTGTCAATAGATTTGTCTTAGTCGTGAGAGTAATTCTGGGTACATCAGAATTAAAAAAAAACAAAATTAAGGATTTCTGGCGCCAAAAAGTAATCTAAAAAAAATATGTTTTCCAAATACATCGAGTGTGGTATCAAAATAAAGAATTTTTAACGGTGATTACGAATATATATAACTTAATATGTTTTAAATAAAAAAAAAAAACAGAATTTAATAAATATTCACGCAGATTTTTTAATAATTATACTTGTTATCGTGTATTTGTTTCTTTTGAGAGACGCAGATGAAGTTGTGGTCAGCTGGTAATATTATATGTATACGTTTATACACAGATATACAATTAATAATATATTAAATTACTAACTGTGCCCGCTACTTCGTACACGTGACATTTTGATTTTCAAGTAATTTTTATTTTTTTTCACCGTTTAAACCTTCCCTGGACTATGACAAACATTTCAAAACCAAAATCTGCTAAATCGGCCCAGCCATTCTCTGATTTCAGCGAGACAAACGAACAGCAATTGATTTTTATATATAAGAAGATAACCCAGAAGACAAGCATTTCTAATAGACTAAACATAGCATTAATTTACAAAATGTTTATCGCATGAGTATTTTGTACAGCGCAGGATATTGCTGTATAATCTATATGCCTAAATAACCCTTAGCTTTTAGAATTAAACGGGCCATTGTACTACAATCACAAGGTATAACATGGCCAGTATGGATAAACTCCTAGGTTGGTCAGAAGGAATAGATTTAAAATACAGATTGTACGGAGGATCTATAAAGGAGGGTCAGACTATACTGGTTAGTGAAGCTGCTAAAGTGAGTCGCAGTGAAAGCACAAATTCAGACTTATTATAAATCAATAGCAAGAATTAATTAATTCATTTTATTTAGCTTAATTCGGACATAAAATACAATTCTGATTCTTACACTACTGTATATATACAATAGGTACATGTTTCACATAATTAAAATTATTTGCGTATTTGGTGTTTCATTACTTTCTGTAGGTCTGTTTGTCAGAATTCAGACTTACGATACGATAAAAGTTACTAAAATATTTTATAAATTTAGTAATACTAAAAATTATGAGCATTTTTATAGAATAGAGGGCAAACGAGCAGACTTATCGCCTGATGGTAAGCGATTACCGCTGGCCATGGACACCCGCAACACCAGAGGCAAGTGCTTATTTTAAAACTCTTCGAAAGAGGAGATTGGAACTTTTAATTTAGTCAGAATGTTATGTGATGGATTTAATTCAACAACCCACTACTGGGCTCGGATTTCCTCTCAGGGCTCTAAATACTTAAGTAAAAATAACATTTATTTTTTTACTTAATACGATGAAAATTAATGTTACTAAATTAAACTTCATTGTTGCACTTACTACCTCTATTGGTGGCCCATTGGTCGAAATAATTCGACCATAATTCATTGAATTATTTTAGCTTTCTGCACTCTTTCTCCACGTAAACGTTAACTGTAAATTTAATACTCGCATATTTTTTTTGTAAAAAGTGGTAAAAAGTGTTTGTTTCACGTATTAAAATAAAGATATTATCTCCTGTTTGCTTAAACGCTTGGATTATAGTAGAATTGCCACTAGTAATTTAATTTACTTGGTTGATGGATAATACACTGGTATTTGTAAGTTAAAAGTAAAATACTATTTGTACACTTAAATATTATTTTTTAATTTCAAAGACCTAAAAATGGTTATTAAATTATACGCCACCATATCCTTCAATTAAAAATGCATATATATATCAATATTCCAAGTTCTATTGTTAGTGGCGAAACTCTGAAAACGAAGAGTTTGCTACAAAAACTGCCAAAAAGCGGATGATATTTAAGCGAAATATTTGAAGAAACTATTTTTATCACAGAACTATAAATAAGAAACAAAAATCACACATATTTTTGTGATATATATACTGGACGAGATCTATTTAGAATTTCTCATTTAATCAAATAAAAAATTAACTAGACGTGCCACAGGTTGTAATATATCTACATTTCATTTCATTGAATGTTCCTCTTTTAGGCTTTAGGAAAAAAATTACCTTTACTGGTTTGTAAGTATTCGGAAATAATACATATAAGTAAGTATCTAGTGGTGGAATAACAGGTGTACCAGAGATTGCCTAGAGATAGGTTGTAGACCCTTAAGGGTACCAGAATTTACCATAAACCAGCGCAGAGTGTTGAAAAAATATTGAATATACTGATGAGGTGCAATAAAATTTGCTTCGGGAGCTTAAAACTTTAGTTACGACTCAGCAAATATTATTGTAAGTGTATTAAAAGGAAATCAGAATTTAATTTAAAAAGGAGTAGCTGGAATACACGTTAAAAAGATCAACGAACTAATTTACATGATATTAATTAATGAACTATTTTTTCGCACTGGAATTAGATAATGGCACACCATGAAGAACTGGTGAAGAACCAGAAGAAATAAAATACTCTCTTCAGCCTATTAAACGGCATATTAATCAGATAAATATTTTTAATTTTAACTCTTTTATTTGAATATTACGTTACATTTTCATTATTTGGAAAAAATGGTTAATTTAATGATTGCTATATTTTTTCATAACCATAAAAATTATCCATTAGTTGATTCTTTACACGTATAAAGTTGTTACATTTTTAAATCAACAAGTGCAACAAGTGAGTGGGTAAGTATAAAATTATTTGATAATAATAATTCTAATTTTATAAAACTATTAACATCACCATCATGATTTAAGATTTAACCTAAAATAATCCTAGGGAATCATATCTCTTTCTTTAACCCTGTTGTAACCTAAAATATATAAACTAATAAATAGCTTTATAAGAAAGTTAATAAATATTTTTTTGTCTATCCCTAACAGAAAAGGGAGAGTGGTAGAATGATGATGATGATCTGTTACGATACCAAAAGAATGAAATAAATCTGAAATTAAATAATTAGAAAATATAATCTTAAAAATAATTATTTTCTTGTTTTTATTTTTAATTATTACAATGCAAACTAACAGTAACTAATTACAGAAAATGTGCAAGTGTCTTAACATCTACTTTAACCGTGGCATGTACTAAAGTGTCGCAAATATAGCGTTTGAAGTTAAACCCGACAGACAATAGTGGGGTATTTCGTTCCATATATAAGTGGTAAGTGGTATACACCACTTATCAGTAGCACTTTAGTGTTTGTTCAGTAACAGTGCAGTGTTTGTTTTAGCATTATGAAGACTTACGTAAGTCCTCTTGTGATTTTTAACTGAAAACCATAATACAATTTAATACGTGGGCTATTACAGGTTAAATAAGCGGTTGTGGTGTGCGATATGCAGTAATATAGGATGAGTTGGATGAATTAACCGATTAAAAATATCAATTTTATATAACTTGGGAAATTTAAATAAAAAAAACATTAGTATTTAAATATAGTGGAAAGCTAAACCCATGCTTAGGGTTAATTCATGTATTCTTAGATAATTATCTAATAAAACGTATTCATTATTTTCTAACGTTTAAAATTCAAACGCATTTTAGTATTTTCCGTCATCATATTACTCGTATATTGAAAATGCGTTAATTATTATTCCTTAAATAAACCACCAAATTAAATGCTTGTATTATTAAATTATTAAATTCACCAATTATTTATAATAAATTTACTAATTGCATATTTCATTATTTTTAAATATTTAAAAATAACGAACTGTTATGTTTTTAGAGTTGCTACTGAGTGAGTACTTGTCATTTTTGTAAACAAAATAAAAAACTTTTAATTCTTTATTTTATAATAATGACCAATTATAAACATAATCATCGCTCCAGTTGTTAAAATCAAAGTTTCTTTTAATACTATTTCATTAGTATTATTTAATAATGTATTTTTTTTTTTGGACAAATTCGACGTATTCCATAGTGTCATAGAAAATAGTCAAAATCAAGATTTCTAGGAAAAACTGAAACTGAAATGAGAGTAATGAAACTTGAATTCAATTATTAATTAATTTGCATCCCTTTTTTAAACTATTCAAATCAGAGTTACTTAAAAACACTTGATTTAAAACTTACTAAAACTATTTTAGCAGGTTTACACTCAAATTAAGATTTTTATCACTTTCCGTAAACCATTCAACTAATCTTCATAGTGAATTTAGATTCATTCTCATATCGCTACTTATTAATTTGATTCACTGACGATTAAGTACAATAATTTATTTCAAGAGATACAAAAATTTAATGGGCATAAACCTGTCATGACTGTGAATACCTACAGCATGCAAAACAATATCACCTCTAAAATTATAGAAAATTAAGTAATACAAATATTCCTATATATGTACATATAATTTATATTTAAATAGTTCACTGACAATGATAGTAATGATCCTATTCACAATTATGTGCTTTATGGTAAGTATTACTTCTTTTTTTTTATCTGTGCATTTAACAACTATTTACTTTTGTTATTTTCTTGAAAAAGCAACTCTTTAGACTTTACAAACATCCAAGAAACAAACACAAAGAACACCCAGACTCAGAACAACAATTTGTAGATCACACAAAGTGTTGTCTATATAGGATTTGAATCCACAACACTCAGCGCAGTAGAAAACGGCGTAGCGACCGCTTAACTCAATCCGTGCACTAATTCTACCGAATTTATGTTCTGATATTTTATTCCAATCTAAAATGTAATTTTTATGTGATCGATCATCGTCGTGTCCATCACTCAAAATTCCTCCGACGTGGTAATCGAACCACGACCTTGTGCTTACAAGTCTGCATCACTAACCACTAGAATGACCTACTCGTCCTAGTACATAACAGCTAAGCCCTTACACATGATTAATACCCATATTAATTCTAGACCTTACATACTCGTAGTATTACGTATATAAAGTTACGGGTGATTAGATAACTCATGTGTTTTTATCCTAAACTATTTCCTGATCGGTTTGTAGGTAGGTAGGACGAGAACTACTTCCTTGTACTATATATATTGATACGTAACTATAAAAATAATACGAATTAAAATGGAGAGAAATAAAGTTAATTAAAAACATATACCAAAACAAATTTTCTTATAAGGCGGTCTTGTCGCATCAATTTCTTTCAAGATGTTATTTTCAGCTTAAGTACCATAAAAACCTTACACATACATTTAGTTTATGAAATTATCTTTCTAAAGGGATGTATTGGCAATCTGGGAATTGATTAAAAACTATAATGTACTTCATTATATACTTTAATAATGCTTTGCGAAATACGTGACAACCATGACCACGGTCCCTTATGTACAAAATAATTATTTGAAGACAAATAAACAAAAAACAAATGTCTGCGAATATTAAGAAAAAAAATAAAAATATTTTTATAATGTGTTATTTATCACAGAAGTAGTAGTAGAGCCACGCTGATTTCAGCATGAATGGGCCGGCTCGACCGGGGCGGTACTACCCTCGCACAGAAAATCAACGTAAAATGACAGCGTTCGTGCTGTCGTGTTTCGTTGGTGAGTGCGAGACCGGAGGCCCAATTAGTCTAGTCAACAAGTATGGAACTTGTTGACTAGACTAAAAGATGCAGCAGCATCACTAGGCCGCTATGGTGCGGGTCGCCATACTGCATTGTCTGTATTCGCAGTGAGTATGGTGACCGCCACTCTTGGATTCTGCTTATGCTTTCCATCAAGCAGAGTAGAGTCATTTTGGCGGACCAAACATAAAAAAAAAAAAAAAAAAAAAAAAATAGTTGAGTTTAATACTAGTATTAAAGAAAATATATTATACAAGATGATGCCCACAGCAGTTTTATTGGTGACTAGTTGTTGCCCTAGTAGTAGTAGGTTGACTAGTAGTAAATATCAGCCTATGTATTATTCTGATGTATAAGCTATAATACTGTAAAGTTTCATCCAAATCCGTTCAGTAGTTTTTGCGTGAAAGAGTAACAAACATCCATCCATCCATACTTACAAATTTCGCGTTTAAAATATTAGTATAGATATAGATGTCATTCGTCAAAAAACTTTACGAAATTTGACTCTTAAAAAATTTACTAAAATGTAAAATTCAACCACATGGCGCGGTTAAAATGAAAAATAACCCACAAAACTAACCGAACTAAAAAAAATACCTCTCAACGTAACGCTACACCGCTAAACGATTATAAAACTGCCAGAAGTCAACACAGTAGGAATCGTACATCATGTTCTAATAACCAAAACATAGTCATCTATTTAACATTCAACTACCGTCACGAATTTCGTTTCTGATGACCCCACGTGCATGTTGATGATGTCGATGAAGTCATATCACGCAATAAAGTAAAAGTAATCGGGTGCATTGTGTTCGGTTCGACATGTCACTCCGGTCGATTGTCGGGACAATTTTGGCAATGTTATTGTTCCGACTTTTCTTTTATTTGCATAATTTTCAATGAATTACAGTGATGTAATATATTTCCGACGGATGCATTTCACTTACGTTTATAAGGGCCTATCGTGTTGACGAATAGTTTACGGTTTCCATAAAAAATAATGTTTCAAAAATGAGTGGTTGTTGTAGAGATTTGGTGGTTAATCCAAAACAAATGTATACTTTTCTTATTTTGCTGTCGTTTTCGTAGAGCTAGAATTTAAATGGTGGTATCAAGTGTTTTCGCGTTCGAATCCCAATTACACTACCGGTATGAACCCACTCCTCGTACAAGACTTAAGCTTAACGGACGGAATTAATAATAAATAGAAATGTTTGTCACATGCTAATATGTAAATAAATATTATAAATGTATTTTGATATAAACTCATGGATGTCACTTACTACAAAATGGCTTATCTGTTCCTTTAAATCATAAAAAATACCCTATTACTACTTATGGAAACCTCGGAAATTCTGTACAATTTAAATTTTCGTATTCTATTTTCTTGTTTTAACTGTTATGTTAAAACACGTAAATAGAACAGAAATAGAATGGTTCGAACTGATTTGCAATATAAAAATATATTTAGAATCTTTGCGCTGTAGTATGGTGCGTGACAGTTTCAGTAAAATTTCGTTTTACTCTTGAAAGTTGCCGCGATTTACAAATTATGACTTAGTATTTCAGCTGTACCACATTCGCAATATATTAAATCATTAATAACTGTAGTAAATTAAATTAAACCAACCAGAATGTTCTAGTCTACAAATAAATGGCGCACCATGTTACAGCGCAAAGAGTATAAGTTATTTCTTATTCCTTGGGGACGAAATAAGGACAACAGTTGGTATATCATTGATTAATGTAAATTAAAATGCAAGATACACAATATTAAGTAATGATTGTAATGCTTTTGAAATTCTACTGTCACCAAGAATACTAAATGTTATCTGTTACATATCAATATTATTGTCTTGTACTGTGCCGGTATTCAATCACGCGATATTGTGAATCGCATTTCCTGCATTACAGTTGTAAGTTCTTGAAAAATGTCTTAACTATTGCGAAAACATCTCTGAAACTAGTACAACTTAGATATAATGTTAACAAAAAAAAACCTTTAAAACAATCATAGACTCAAGACTCCAGTGTTTCTAGAACATGACTAATTGTAACAGGATAAAGCATGGCATGTATTTAATCCCTAATTTTCCAGCCTTTTCTTCTGTGACTCTCAAACTTCACTCTATACCTGAGACAAAAATAGTTTAATTATTTTTGTCTCTCTATTGTAACTATTTTATACCAGTTCGATTAATATGATAAATCGTTGCGTCTTTCAGGTCGCATTCCTCTTCTTGGCAGCTTCAGCACTGGCCGACCCGGAACCATCTAAAGTTGTCCAGAAACGAAGCGGCCTCGTCGGCCATTATGGCGTTAATGCACCTCTTATAGGCCACAGTGCAGGTTTTGGCCATGGCTTAGCAATTGGCCACGGACATCTTGAAGCTGCTTCATATTCGCTTGGTCATGGACACATTGCTGGACCTATAGGATACAGTGCAGGACCTACAGGATACAGCGCAGGATCTTACGGCCCAGGGTTAGCAGGAGCATTTGGCCCAGTGGTGTCTGGACCCGGTGGCCCAGCAATTTCTGGGGCTATTGTGGGTGCTAACATCCATACAACGGTGACCAAGCATGTTGGTGTTCCAGTGCCAGCACCATACCCTGTTGCTGTTGATAGACCAGTGCCCGTGCCTTACAAGGTAAGTTATAATTTTAGATCGTCAAAACTGCTTTACACTTCAACACTGGATTCGGGTTTTTCATGATGTTAAATTTTTACGTGACCATTGGCATTTTGTTACGTATTTTCTTACTTACTTTCTTACATAGTTACTTTTATTGATATTTTACCTTTATTCAAACTCGTGATGTTCCAGTGATGTGAAGTTTATGTTGTTCTGAGCTTTCTTCATGTTTAATCTGTGTTCCAGGTTGCTGTGCCAGTACCAGTAGACCGTCCCTACGCCGTTCCTGTGCCCCGGCCGTACCCAGTGACCGTAGAGAAGCACGTCGCCGTACCTGTTGACAGACCTTACCCCGTCCCCGTACCTCATGCTGTGCCTTACCCTGTTATTAAACAAGTAAGTTTATGAAAACGGCAAGGTTAAATATCCATAGACAGATACAGTTTACACTTTAAAATAACATAAAAAATATGTTTCTTTTTGTACAAGAATTGATTTAGATGGTGACAAAATAAAATCAACTCTACTATTGTACTATTAAAAAGACTACATAATAACATAGTGTAATTTATTAAATACTACCATAAAATGTATTAATAGGTCTTGACAGTCTCAGCTCAGTAAATACGTCTTTGAGAACTTATCGAGAATTTGATAGAAAAATACACATTTGGTATTCGTGCCCATAACCGTACTGAATATATTTCAACAATGTCTCTTCTCCTCAGGTCGGAGTTCCAGTACCTCACCCCTACCCAGTAGCCGTACACAAAGCAGTGCCCGTACCAGTACCAGCCCCTGTTGCCGTACCATATGTCAAATCAATCGTCAGCGCACCCCTAGTGCATAGCGCTCATTCCCACGGCATACATTCCAAATACGGTTGGTAAACTAAAATATTATTTCATTCTTTCAATGATAGCTTACACATAAGTTTGAAAAAGTTCTATAATGTTCAGTGAACTGATTATTATCAAGGAATTTCGAGGGAGTTGAACTTGCGTAAGGTTTCCAGCCCTTGATTAGCCTTGGAGATTATTTTGATCAATTGGAAAGGTAATTCCTATCATTGAAAGAATGAAAAAATCCAGCCAAATGAAGTGTTTATATAAAAGCATATTCATAAGGAATAAATGTGCGTAGTCAGAACGTATTATGTGATCTAGGTAAGATTAGATTTAGAGTGTGCATGCATTCTCCAAAAGGCTTATAGCTGTTTCATGAAAAATATCAAGTGTCATTGCTGGCACGATTTTGTGATGCAGCTATAAGCATAATTTGTGAGAGATTTTGGGAATAAAGTGCAATCGCTTTGAAGCCTACCAACATTTAAAATTGGATTTTATTCAAATCGCAGCATAGATTATAAACTTTTTTGACAAATCGCTGTCTTTGAATAAATCTTTTTTTAAACTGTGTAATAGAAAGCCATTTACTTTTATATATTTTAAACAGTATTTATTATGAAATGATATGTATATATTTGTAAGAATATTATTATTGATACGCTTTATACATTTTGGTATGTATTTGTGTGTGTAATTTACATTTTGTATTGTATTTTTTCATTGTATTTGAGTTTGTTCATGTCTTTCGCGTGATCTCTCTCAGTATTGAGTTGTTTGTATAGAGGCTTCAGAATGTACCTGGTCATGCACTGTTGTATATAGATGATGTTTTTCTACTTTTTTAAATCTTAGTGACGAACAAAAGTTTATTTCGACCGCAGTCGACTGAAAACTATTTAATATACGATCTTTTTTAATAAAATGTATATCAGAATTTTTGTTTTTTATTAAGATAAGAACCCCACCATATATAAACTGACAACGAGATAATTCTAGAAAAATATAGTGATGAAAAAGAAACTGAGTATTCTATGGAAAATATGATAAAATATATCATAGATAAGTATGATACAATAAAACTTCATAAAAGCAAAGTAAACCTAGATTTATAAAGTTTTCAAAGCCAAAAAAAATTTTCATTGTAAATGCGATGTATTCTCGGCATCAAGTGTATACTCGGCAGGTAATCAACTTTCATGTTAAAGTGTAGTTTAATTTTTTTATCACTCTTGGGGATAAAAATACATCTAATTATAGTTATCGAATCAATCAAATCGAACTCTCGATCGAATTACCTTTAGACAAAAAAATCATTCTTATTCTTATCTATACTCTATACAAATAAATAAAATTGGAGTGTCTGTTTGTAATATTGAAATAACTGCTTTTTACTAAATGCATAATATGTATGTATACACGGTACATATATCAAAAATGTATTTTTTTAAATTTTTGTCTGTCTCTCTGTCTATCTGTCTGTTTGTTCCAGCTAATCTCTGGAACGGCTGGACTGATTTTGACGGGATTTTCACTGATAGGTAGCTGATGATATAAGGAGTAACGTAAGGTACTTTTTTGACTAGCTTCGCCCTGCGGTACGACAATAACTGCGAGTAACAACACCGCGGGACTCAGCTAGTGGTAGATAAAAGTGTTGAAAAGGACACAATATAACTCAGGTCGAGCTGACTCTTTTGCATTGGATCATAGCTCCCATAGATCATAAACATAAATTTGACTGCCTCTGTGGTGCAGTGGTAGCGTATGCGAATTCTGTGCTTGAGGTCTCGGGTTCGATTCCCGGGTCGGACCAAATGTTTGTATGATTTGCAATTATTTGTTTCGGAGTTTGGGTGTTTTCTATGTATAATATGTATGTATTTACAAAAAAAAATATTAGTAATAAATATTATTAAATAATTATTATTTCTAGCTAGCAGACGAGTGGCCCGTCTGCTAGCTGGCCCTCCATTAAACCCAAATTTAAATATGCATATTCGCAATTGTAAATAAGATCCAGCTCAAAATCAGCTAAAAGTAACTTAATACGTTTTATCCTACTAATAATAGGTCTTTTTCCAAAATTTAGACAACTTTTTAGTGGGTAAAAAATTCAATTCCCGAGAGGCAGTACAAAATGCCTTTGAATAGTTCATTGCCTCCCGTCCAGCTGATTTTTACAAGAAGGGCATCAATAAACTGCAAATGCGTTGGCAAATATGCGTCGATTGCATGGGTGATTACTTCGAATAACAGAAATAAAAAGTTTGAAAAAATAAGTACTTTCACTTATTGCATACAAAACGGCAATTTCATAGGTAAAGACCTATTATTATAAACGCGAAAGTTGGTAAGTATGGATGGATGGATGTTTGTTACTCTTTTACGCAAAAACTACTGAACGGATTTGGATGAAACTTTACAGTAAAGTTTGCCATATATCGTATTTACAAACCTATGACAGTCACAAATAATGTGGCTTTCTTATGGGCAATGAATTTATGAAATCTGTTCAGTAGATCTAGAAATTACTCTCTACAATCTCACAAATTTTACCTCTATATAATATTAGTTTAGACAATAGTAATAGACTATTAAGCTATCGAGTTAATCCACTCATGATTTAACCACTGTGTTATGATGTAACATGTCGTAATTCGTTCTACTTCTATGGCATGTGTTACCAGCCAGCTGGCTGTGAGGTTACGAGTATTCCAGTCACGTCCTGTTCCTATAGAAAGTGTCACTCTGTTAAAGGCAAAGGGTTCCTGTGTTATGTAATTAACTGGACATGCAGACGTCGGATATGTTCGATCATGGAGCGTTACAGAAGCTGTATATTTATACACACACATCCTTACTTCCATCCATACTTATAAACAGGAATGAATAAGATTTGTGTAACATGTACTTTGGGATTGAAAAGGACGCAAAAGATGTAAGGAACATTTTTGTCCTATATTTATATTTAACCGACTTCAAAAAAAGAAGGAGGTTCTCAATTCGACTGTTTTTTTTGTTTGTTACCTTTCGACTGAGTGAACCGATTTTGATGATTCTTTTTTATTTGAAAGCTGGTGCTTCCCGTGTGGTCTCATTTAAATTTCGTCCAGATTGAAGTTGTTTTTTTTTGTTAAAATTTGTGATTATTAGTTTAGTGTTGACTGACCTGCTAGTACCAGATGATTTGAGATATCCTATATGAAAATACAATCTAACAAACTGTTTCAAAAGACGCTTTCAGTTTGTACCGGTACGAACTGGAGATCTAGTGTGTCAAAAATGATTTTATTTAGGTACAGTAAAAAAATAATGACAAAAATAGTTTTTGATTATCGAGTTATTACGAAAGTATCCAATTTAAAGCAAACTAATCATATACTGCTATGCTGTGTACGGACCCGAAATCTCGTCTGGAAACAGTTTAGGAATAAATTTAGCTACAAACAAATCTCACGTCAGGCTTATGACCTGTGACCATGGACCAAGAGCTACGGAACCTTTCGACCAACGGTGTGTCTGTATGGCTAGAAACTCTTGTAGTCATGAGCCATAACGTGCTAAGTACGTAACCATCGCCTAGCAGGCCTCAGCCCTGCACATCATCATCTTTCATGGTTTTGAAAGTATAAAAAAAATAAGAAAAAAAAACTTGTTCCTGTAAACCTGCTTTTTTTGTAGGATTTAGTTCATTCATTAAGAAGTTCAAAAAAAAAATGAGAGGCGATTTCGATGAGCACTAGTACCTGCCAGGCGAACAGAAAGCCACACATTTCTTCAATTACGCTTCCGACGATTTAATGTTATTTATGACTAATAATGAGAAGTTTGTCGTGTTAGGACCGACCAAGTGTTCTCAGACACATTTTTACTTGCACTCCAGTGCTATCTTTCTCCTCACCTGTCAAGGAAATATGCTAGCCAGCACCGCCGGTCATTGTTCCTACTTTGTTTAAATCGCTCAGACAAACATATATATGAATTACAACTTTACAGAATAAAATGTATTTACATAGATGTTGTAATTGAAGAAAGGTGTGTCTTTCTGTTCGCCTGGCAGGTACTAGTGCTCATCGGAATCGCCTGTCATTTTGTTTTTGACCTTCTTAATGAATGATCTAAATCCTATAAAAAATTCAGCCTTACAGGAACAATTTTTTTTTTTCATTGTTTTTTACACTTTCAAAACCATGAAAGATGATGATGTGCAGGGCTGAGGCCTGCCGGTTACGTGGTGTACGATGGTTTCGTACTTAGCACGTTATGACTCATCACTACAAGAGTTTCTAGCCTTACAGACACACTGTTAGTCGAAAGGTTCAGTAGCTCTCTTACTACCAATTAGATGGTCAATCTCGTATAACGTATGGTACTTATACACATAAACATAAGGTACAGATTAGAAACTAGGCCAGTCCTACAAACAGGCCAGATTGAGTCAACAAAAGGACAAAATTACACAAGAGTTCGTGATCGTAGCGATCACGGAACCCAGTAATGCATTACGCAATAGGAAAGGTTGCGCTACAATGAGGTTCTGGGCCACTAGGAACTGGCCAATGGCTAATGGTATGTAGTCTCGATAATAAGTATGGTTGAAGTTGCATAGGTGACTGACGGCTAAATCAATGTTTGACACCATAATATGTGCCACCAATGTTGGCTATTTCTTCCAGGCAAATCTTGGCAAATTATTTTGAAGGAAAACCTTTTGGGTATTACAAGTGACGTACGACGACATTTAAAAAAAAAATCACAAAGCTGTCATGAGGACTGCCGACAGAAGTGTACACTCAAAACCACGGAGCTAATACAAAGCTCAAAACTATAAATAAGCAGTTGTTTAAGCTCACTTCAAATGAACTTAAAATAAAATGCGCGATAATAATAATATAAAACACAGGTCATGGAAAGCGTTTGGTGACGATGACGCGAGTTCCATGATTTTTGTTCACCCAAAAAGTGCTCAACGCGCATAAATAAGTTTTCAATTTCAAAAGGAAGTAGAGCCACGCTGATTTCAGCACGAACGGGCTGGCTCGACCGGGGCAGTACTACCCTCGCACAGAAAATCAACGTAAAATGACAGCGTTTGTACTGTTGGGTTTCGTTGAGTGCGAGACCGGAGGCCCAATGATGCTGAAGCATCACTAGCCCGCCATGGTGTGGGTCGCCATGCTGCATTGTCTGCATTCGCAGTGAGTATGGTGACCACCACTCTTGTATTCTGCTTACCTCTTGTATTCTACCAAAAGTGCGCAACGCAGCCAAAGAAGTTTTCACTTCAAAAAATTGGATGGGGCGCATGGAATGATCTATTTTTCTTTAGATATTCTAGTGGTATTTACAAAAAATATATCTACAGCTACAAATAAAAATCGGAGTTCACTTAGCTGCTACAAGAGCCCTCTATGTGATAGTCACTGAACTGAGTACTGTACGTAGGTAAGGTAACTTAGGGTTAGGTAATCATGTCCTTACATTCACGATATATTTTATTTATACTCAGTAGCAATGTTGAAGTAACTTCTAGTTTTCTTATTTGACCAGTAGATGTCGCCACTACAAGGAAATGAAAAGCGAAAGTTTTGAATTAAAGTTTTGAAGTTTCTCACTTTTATGAAATGTCAGTGTTTAATTATTTCTTAATTCAAAATTAATAAAAAATATGACTATAGGTACACCTCAAAACTTTACATAAATCCTTTCGATTGCACCAATGGCGCTGTAATGACGTTGACTTATTGTTCTATGGCGTAGAGTGATGCAAGTTCGATACCAATATGATACAAGTGATAGAGCATTTGCGTCCGCTGGTAATCGACTTTAAAAAGGACCAAAGTTACGCAAGATGACTTGAGAAAAGTCTACTCAGATATACAAGATATTCGTAACTCTGACATTAAAGAAATTAACCTATGTGAACGGGATTTAATAATGTGAGAGTTAATTAAAATATTATGGAAACAATTACTACAAGCTACGACCACTCTATATGTACCACGGTCATGATATTAAAGATCTTAATAGTGAGAGGTCTAGTTATACTGGCCAATAAACCAAAGAACATAAGAAGATTCAAAATCTATACTCAATTATATTTCGAACTCGCCCTTTAGGCGATTCCTAGGTCTTATTAAACTTAGCAGCCATCATAAATACTGATACACCGTTTACCTATTAAAGGACACAGAACAAACAATAAACGGTAAACTCCATTCGTTATAGAACTTAATTTCTCTTAATTACTCAAACAGTATTAATAATTCTTCAGTGATCAGTTTGACACAAATGTATGACATCGCGTGCCACTCAATTTAATGGCAGATCGATGTGAATGCATCATTTATTACTATCGACCACACTGTGACCCACTTATTTAGTATATCTAGTTCCCTAATCCTACATTTTGTGTAATTTACTAAGTAGTATTATTAAGTTTAAGAGTTTTTTTGTTTAATTGGTTGGTTGAACGCGTTTATCTCAGGAAGTACTACTGGTCCGATTTGAAAAATTCTGTTTACGAAAGCCCAGTTATCGTGGAAGGCTATATATCATCACTCTATGGCCAAAAGGAGCAAAGTAAACAATGTTGCAAAAAAAGGGGAAAACATTCCTTTTGAGAACTTACATTGCGTGCGATGCGCTAACAGTTAATGTTTTATAAAAACAATGAAAATGAAATTAAAATAAAAAGCTCCATAGAGGATAATTGTTCACAAAAAATCCAAATGATTCCAAGGAATCTAAGCAGTTGACCCTAATAAACGGAGCTAAAACTTAGTAGTTTCATACAACTAGAAACAACTTATCATTATCAACTACAAATTCCGACAAATTATGAGTAGATTTAATAAATTCAAGATTATAAAAAGTTAAACAAGATCTGACTGAAATGCTTATCTAATAAATATGTCACAGTTACACAGAATCGCTGTACACACCGCCTTCCAAGTTTGACCATAAAAAGAAGTACACATACGTATTAATGAGGGCAATTAATTATACGTTCAAATCGAAACTTATTGGGCGGGGTATTCGTAGCAATTCCATGAATTAATTTACTATTTAAGGATTAGGATTTCAATATTGTATTATTTGAAATAAATTAAATGTCTCAAAAGGAAAATGTTTCTATTTAGAGTCAATCTCGATTTCCATTTTAAAGATGTCGATTAAAAAGCTTAAAAATTCAGTTTCTTTACGATATATTTATATCATATTTCAGAAATGTACATTGATGTTGATAAAAATAATACATTGGTTAATTCGATTTGAATAATTAAGTTTCGTTTACAGCAAATATTATTTTCTCTTTTTTTTGTAATTTCGTCAACTATTCAATAACTCAGCACAACAATTCATTAAGAAATCAGAAAATGGTATTTTCCAGCTCTCATTCCCCCTTCCCTAGCATCAGGAGGAGGGAAGTTTTAGGCTATGTCCGCACAGGCCTAGACTCACAGTCCTTGCTTAGCGCCTAGAGCCTTGCGGGTCGCCTAGCGAGCAACTTAGTAAAACGAACGTTCTAAAAAGTTCGCGATCGGCCGCACTACGCGCTTGGCGTCTAGCTAGTTGCTTAGCGTGCATCCAAGTAAACAAATGTGTTGGTTTTTTGTCACTAGGGATGAGGCATTTTAAGATAAAAATTGATGAAATATTACGCCCTATAATATACGGGACCCAACAATATCCGCCAAGTTACAGTTAAATAACGCAAATTTAAAGACATGTTTTGCATGTATTTTTTTTATGGCGTAGTCTGTAAACGAGCAAGCGTATCACCTTATGAGATACCATACCACCATAGATGGTAAGCGATTACCGCCACCCATGGACACCCGCAACACAAGACGCGTCACAAGTGCGTTGCCGGCCTTTGGGGGATGGGGCTGGAGGGAGAGGGGTTGGGGTATGGGCCTCCGGTATCCTCACTCACTCGGTGAAACACAGCGCAAGCACTGTTTCACACAGGTTTTCTGTAAGGCCGTGGTATCACTCCGGTCAAGCCAACCCATTCATGCCGAAGCGTGGCTCTCCCACGGTTTCCTAATTGCCTTAGTTATAGAGTTAGTCAGTTTGGTAAATATCCCTTGTGGTTTTTGCAATCGCGTAATGGGCGTACGGTAACCGTCGCCTTTTGGCATCTCAGTACCACTACCATCTAAGTTATTCCTAAGTTTGTGTCGCTATTCGTTTTCCTCCACCCAATGTCAACATCAACAGTCTATAACAGTTAAATGTTGTGCGTCTTTAGAAAGGAGGTTTAACCCAATTTACCCTCTTAATTTTCCCGTCTTAAAATTATTATATTTCCTGATTCTGATGATTCCTGCATTGCGTGGGACATTATTTTTTACGACGGCTCCCACATTAAGAATATACATTCCTGTGTCGCAGGGGACTTTATTATCTTCAATTTTAACTAGGGCAGAAGAAACCTACTGACTACAGTACCATCTTATTCCCATCGCAACCCCATGCGGCCCCAAGCATGACGATTATAGTAAAACTTGGATGGTGCCTCGCGGGAGGTCTATGTGACATCTTTCGGCTGAGATTATTGTTCTGATAATGTGAAAAATGAATCATTAAAATGGAACTTCCGATCGACTGATTTTTATTAATTTGAAATTTAATAATTATTTTTCTTCGGTTTGTTATTGTCAGCACAAGGTTTGTACAAAAGAAAAAAAAGAAAACCAGAAGTGTTAGATTTTCTTAGTTCACGACCATACACCCGTGGGAAGCTGAAGAAGTCATGAATACTAAAACAAGTTTTTTGGAAATTTAGAAAATATCTACTCACAAAAAAATTAGTTGTACGAAGTTCGCCGGGTAATATAATAAAAAATGTATAAAAATTTATAACCGACTTCAAAAAACCAAGGCGGTTCTCAATTCGTCGGAATGTTTTTTTCTAAATATATAATTAAAAGCAACACAATAAAAGCAATACAAAGACATGATGTAATGTATTGTAATTTCTGTAATGTATTACAGAATGTTTGTATATTTTACCTGTGTACCAGAGTACTTAGTGGTATGTAGCACATCCGCAGTTACAATTTACTCAGTATGGCAAGAACATCCAGTGTTAGGTATCCTACGTACAGACACTGCCGGAAATGTGCCCTAGATAAAAGTAAGTTATAAAGAGGCTCGCGGGTTGTAGTTACTCAATTTTGTACCTAGACAAGTAGCACGTGTAATATAGGAAATATACTATGAGATGATATGACTGTCATATTAATAAATTGGCATCCAACCAGGGTCACCGACATAGCCCAAAGGATTAGCAGGCTGAAGTGGCAATGGGCTGGCCATATTTGCCGTAGAACCGATAACCGTTGGGGTCAACGGGTTCTTAAGTGGAGACCGCGTCTCGGCAAACATAGTATAGGACGTCCACAGGCCAGGTGGAGTGATGATTTGCGCAAGACGGCTGGCAGGAGCTGGATGCGAGTAGCCGAGGATCGAACTAAGTGGCGTGCAATTGGAGAGGCCTATGTCCAGCAGTGGACTGCGGTAGGCTGAAGATAAAGATGGATGAGATATGTCGATGGTCCCTATTAATAATGTTATTTCTGCAAAAATACTACTTTTCAGTAGATCAGTACAGCAGATGGCTATGAAATTGTTTTGAACAAGTGATTTAATTTTATATCTTATCAGTATTATAACCTAAAAAAAACTTGTAAGTTCTAAAATGACACTAGTGACAACTATTAAAGAAATCAATCTATATTACAAGAACAATATTAGAGATATATTTTGATCTGTAATAATACTAAAGTCCTAACAATGACATCTCAAGTTACACTGGTCAAAAAGTCTTGTCTAGTCTTATATACAAAACGACTTTGAAAACGTTCGAAATTTGAAAGTTGGGTAATCTGTAGCATAGTTAGTATAGTCGTGAGGGTATAATTAGATGTCAGCGACAGAACTATAATATTAATATCAGGTCTTTTACATCAGTAATTTCTAGACACATATCAACAAAATGACTGACTCGATTGCGGTCATCGATCGTGAATGTTTCATGTGTGTTTTGTTCTTGTGTGAATAACCTATTGTGTTCCAGTTAAATAATTACACTGACTATTAGGAACACTGTATTGAATAAAATATTCATGGACAGGAAGCCTATTAGACTTTCTGTCTGCCTTATGACAACTGTGTGACTAAAATCAAGCGCAGTGCAAAGAGATTTCATATCTTCCTAGCTATTATTATTCCCAAGACTATTTGGTTCGGATACTAGTTATACTGGTTCTACCTCACTATCAGTTTTTCCACGGAGCAACTGGCATTGTACCTCGGCAACTCTGAGAGTTAACTGAATTCGAAGATTAAACTACTTGTTATATTTGAAAGCACAGACTTTCCAATAAAGATCGCCATAATAATAATAATAATAATAAAATTTTATTTACTTAAATGTGGTACAAAAAGATGGTAAAAAATAAAAATAAAATATGCACGAACACATTTCACCAGTAATAGGCATGCAAATTTATTGTTGTTAACTATTTAAGCAATAGTTATTAAATTGCTAAAACTATATTAATTGCTAATTAGCAATAACGAATTAACTAAATCAGAATCAATTTCAAAAGATTATGTGTAACACTTTGTAAATACATACAAGAACTACTTAATAAATTCAATACACACCTACAATGCATTTCTAAAATGATAAGACGGACACGAATTTTTTTGTAGGAATTCCTTAACGGAGTAATAACTGTTTTCTACCAACCATTTTCTAAGAACAACACAAAACTTATTGAGTGGTAGGTCAGTTATCCACTTGGGTATTGTGTTGTATATAAGGGAGCCATATACACGCAATTGCGTCTAAATAGTTCGATTCTAGGTATTGGCATATTTAATGGAAGTTGTATTGCTGCACGTTTGCTAAAATTAATTTTAGATTCAAAAAGAGAACGGTTATTTTTAACAAATTTTGCAATTTCATATATATAAATACAAGGAACAGTTAGGTTAGTTAGTATAGGTGTTCATGACAACCGAATAGCGAGATAAGGGATCATTACTTCTCAACTTAGAATGGAGACCGTATAGTATAGTAATAGAAAGTAGTGGAGGATGTTGAAGGAGGCCAACACCAAATTGGTTGAAGATGGCTTGAGATGATGATGATGACTTCTCTACAGTTTTTAAAGGTGTAGAAGTCATCCAAACATACGGGTCAAGATAAGTGACTAGAGTCCTGATTGCACAAAAATATCCTATCCCTACCTGATTCAGAGCAGATTCCGGTACTAGCTGTTGTATTCCTCCATTAGCAGCAAAGTCCTAACGTTGATAAATAAATATTTATATTATTAATTGTGTATCATTATCATCATCTAAGCGAAGGATGTTCACTGCTGGACCTTGCTCTTTCTCGAAGCTCTCCATAACAAACGATCCAATGCTGCCCACATTCGACAGCTTCCCTTAATCTCCACCAGGTAAACTTTGGACTGGACTACCTTGTATTATTTATATATCAACTTGTTGTTACCCACAACATCGCACGCGTGTTTTTTGTTTTTTGTATGGAATAGGAGGCAAACGAGCAGACGTATTGCCTGATGGTAAGCGATTACCGCCGCCCATGGACACCCGTAACACCAGAGGCGTCACAAGTGCGTTGCCGGCCTTTGGGGGATGGGGAGTGGAGTGGTTGGGATATGGGCCTCACTCTTTGAAACACAGCGCAGGTGCTGTTTCACACCAGTTTTCTGTGAGGCCGTGGTATCACTCCAGTCTAGCTGGCCTATGCATGCCGAAGCGTGGATCTCCCACGGTAGCGTGGCCCTCCCACGTTTATCGCGGTAAAGAGCATCCTGTGGCCCTCCTAAAGAATCGAAACTATTCATTGAAATCTCTGCTGCAGTCTAGCCGTAAGTGAATTACAGATAAAGAAACAGAGTTACTTTCGAATTTAGAATATTCCTAGTATAGATTCAAAAATCTATGAATATGAAACCAAAACCAATAAACTTAATTAACACTGATAAATTACAGTAATCAGATTCTTCAAAACCATAACTGTACTAAAATGGCAACAAATGTAAGTTATGAACCTAATTCACTAGGAATTAAATCAATAACTTCATATACGGGTCTCGAGCAAGTCTTCCATAATCGTACATAGCCTTTTAAGATTTATAGAATTTCTTTAAGAAACAGTTGTGTTTAGACTGCAAATCAAATGGATTATTGTAAATATATATTTCATTTTCGCTATAGACAAATAGAATTGATACTTAGGCTGTAGAACTAGATAGGAAGCAGGCAGTGAAATGATAAAGTAGAATTGAAGAAGATAAAGGCAAGAAAAGGTTCGAATTAATAAGTTATTGTGACAGTAGTAAATACTCTTTTTACAAGCTTTTTACTAACTTGCTATGTATGTATGCTTGTATGTTCGGGTGGAATCTTGCAACTCAATTTTAAAACAGATATCTTCAATATGAAATGATGATGAAATATGATTTTTAACTATAGCTTCAATTTGACGTTCATAGGTGTCACTTGGTGTCTTAGATGAATAAATGATTTTGATTTGATTTGATTTGATCAACCGATTTTGCTGAAATTTTGGAAGCATATGTATACAGCGTAACAATACAATATTATAATGACATGGAGCTGATCTGGAAGGTGACCATAGAAACTCTGTAAAGAAACGTCGCAACATCATCGAGTTTGGACTCGTTTGATTCGTCTCGAGCCATTTCAGTAAAAGCTTGTTTTTAAAAAGCTTTTCAATTCAATTTATATTTAACAGAAATGCTAACTAAAAGGGTAACTAAATGCTATCTTACTCAATAAAAAATGTATCGGTCACCTATATTCATTGTCAAATAATGGAAAATTTGGCAAAATGAACCAAGTCGTGGAGTGTTTCAAAAAGAAAATGCATAATGTTTAGGATTCCATTTACTCTTTATTTAATTCACAAAGTTGGGAATATATCAACGTGACAACGATTAAATCTTAAATTTTCTCGCAAATCATCTAACTACATACATATCTACATGATCTCGCATACAGAGCTAACTGTGCCAAATCGAATACCGTGGGAGGGTTATTTTTCAGTACAAAAGGGCAATGGTAAGAACGAACGGAATGACCGTGTCTTCACAAAAAAGCATGTGTTTAGCTTGTATTGCTCTTATTCACAAAGACAGTGAGGTTACCAAAATCTCAAACTTCTAAACGTATTTTATGTATATTGAATTAACATTAGGTGGTAAAATTACATAATTAAGAACCACATCATCTTCCTAGTTTTTATTATTCCCAAGATTATTTGGGGTCGGCCACTGGTTCAATCGGTTTTACCTGAATATAAGTTTTTTCACCCAGTGACATCGGCATCGAACATGCACAACCTTTAGGACGAACTGCATTTGAAAATTGAACTAGTTGTCAGTATATTTGAGGGTACTGATTTCTCAATAACGATTGCCATAGATGTTCATGAAAACCGGAACCGACGGCTTCATGTACTCTATCTCACATAAATATTTTATATACATATAATATTTTATCAAATATAACACTCGCACCTCATAAAAATACATTTATTAATAAAGTTATTCCATCTTATGTGGTTACATCCTTAAACTTACCAACACGACGGACGCATAAAAACTAAAAACTCGTAACTTATTAAAAAAATTAGATCAAATTATGTTAATTAATAATTCATTAGATAGGCTGGGCTCTGCATAGAGATGTCGATCACATATGTGTCGATCCGAAAATTCCATTTGAGTATATATAAGGTGTGCTTTACCAATAATTGCACATACAAGATTCTCAGTTCAGTTGCTGCAGTCAACATGCGGGCTCTTGTAAGTTGATATCTTTTCATCATATGTATGTATTTGTGTTAGTTCAGAAAAATTAAGATACTTTAATAACACTACTGAATCTTACATTTAAAACGCTTTCCGAAATAAACAAAAATTTTAACAAATAAAAACCGACTTCAAAAGTTCTGAGGTAACAAACATAAAAAAAATCAGTCGAATTGTGAACCTCTTCCTTTTTTGAAGTCGGTTAAAAATTGGCGTTAAACAAAGAAAGGCTATTAGAGCTCAATACCATCCTGTCTCTCATCATCACCACCATCATCATCAGTCTATTGCAGTCCACTTCTGGACATGAACTGGCTTCTACTAATGAACGTCACTGTGATCGATTTTGAGCTTCTCGCAACCAGTTCCTGCCAGCTATCTTCCGCTACTAGATTCTAGGGAATGGTGGATTTAAGACTGTTCCTACTACAAACGAGATTGAAGACCATAATGAAATTATATGATACATCTATCTACCTCTTAGGAAATAAAAGGCGTAATGTTTTTTTATGCAAGGGCCTGCCAAAGTGACTCCACTCTGCCTGGTGGAAAGCATAAGCAGAATCCAAGAGTGGTGGTTATCATACTCATTGCGAAAGCCGACGATGCAAAAATGCAACATGGTTACCCACACCATGGCGGCTAAGTGATGCTTCTGGCTTCTGCATCTTTGGGCCTTTAATATCGCACTCACCAATGAAACATGACAGCACTGAAATAAGTTATGCAATCAGGCGTTACTTTGCGGAAATCCATGACATTAAATGCTATGAAATATAGCGATTTGTGTCCTGCTTTCAGACCTGGATATTTGTCTCGCGGAATTAAAGCTAAATATATTTCATAGCATTTAATAAGCACTGAAATACCTTTTGTGTGTTGTTTTACTCAATATGTCAGTATTTCTATGGCTTTTGTCCTTAGAGTCAAAGTTATAAAACAGTAGTTAGGGCTCTAATTATTGATTTTCCATTTGTAACAGCAACCAAAATAGCTCATACGAATATTTTGGATTTCACGGGACGGCGTTTAAATTATTCATAGTTGAATATAGGATTAAGTTCCATTGTACATAAATTATTTACAATGGCAGTCAATAATTTTCATATACATGTTTTAAAGCGTTTTGAAAGGATAAATCCTAAGCAGTCATGGTCTAATTGTTGTTTTAACTTACAAGTATTAAGAAGTATTGAGATAAAAAGAGAAGTTTAAAAGTTTTCACATACTCTACGTCTTATTCGATTCTCTAGGAAAATAATAGGTTTTGATTCCAAGTACCTTTATCCACCATTTTTTTCCTTTAATTGAAGTAACATTGGTTATCGTTTTCAATTTCTAATACTGATTCTAATTCTTTGATTCTTGTTTTCAGATTATTTTCTCCCTGCTATCCTTTGCCGCTGCCAAACCTGGCTATCTGAACGACTTCCATGGCGACTCTGTAAGTACCTAAATATCTTTTAATACATTTGTTGTAATGTTCATTTATATAAACATCAGTACATAGTATAAAACAAAGTCGCTTTCTCTATCCCTATATCCCTATGTGTGCTTAAATCTTTAAAACTACGCTACGGATTTTGATGCGAGTTTCTTTAATAGATAGAGTGATTCAAGAGGAAGGTTTTTATGTATAACAAATGCATAATATAGTATGGAAACACTGTTAATTTTCGACGTTTCTAATGTGATGTAGCAAATAAACACTTTTCTTTTTTATGCGCTTACATTGCAAAAGCTGGTTGCACCCTACGAGATAGATCAAAATAATGTACTACAGTATTGTACTCCTTAAAAAGTACTACAAAAAAGTCCGCGACGGTATATGTCTGTCTCTTAGGGATAACCCACAACAACCACTTTTTATTCCTTTCTTCTTACGAGAAATAATGGCTTATATTTACGAAGTGGTTTTAAGTAATACAGAATGAATCCTTATATAATTAAGTAAATTAAATACATTGTGCATATAATATAGATCAAAATAGCCCTGTACAGTATCTAATTTAAATGAATATATTCGAAGATATTACAGATTTAAAATGCACGAATCGTGTCGTCGGCGGGGGCATCTGAAATCCACCCGTGCAAAGCCGGGGCGGGTCGCTAGTCTTTAATAAACGAATTTTCTTAAACACTTATTTTTTACAATTGTGATATTCTGTGTTTTATAATTTCAAAGTAACAGTTTTTCACTAAATGTGTATCTTCTATATTTACAGTTAATACAAAAAAAAAAAAAAAGTTGTTCCGGCTAATTTTTGGAACAGCTGGAGCGATTTTGATGGTAGATAGCTGATGTTATAAGGAGTACTTTGGCTTAAGGCAGTAGTAACTTATTTTAGGAATTAAATAAAGTCACGCCAAATGAAAATTAAAATCAGTGAAATAGTAAACAATTATCGATTCCAGTAGTTGCAAAAATATATCTTCTATATACTTAAATAAAATAAATCGCCGAAATGTATCTAACTTCCGATCGACTGCACCAAATTGGATAATTCTTTTTTTTATGTGTTCGTTATTGTTATTGCAAGCTTCTTATAGAAGAAAATAAAAATATAACCGGATAAGTTAAGTTTATTTGTTGTTCGCGACTATACACTGCCCTTGGGAAACTGAAGGGAGCATAATTACTAAAACAAGTTTTTCAGAAAGTAAGAAAAATTTACGAAAGAAAAATATAGCGATACGAGGTTCGCCGGGTCAGTTAGTTTGCTATAAATAGGTTTGATACATTAGACTTGTTAATGAAATGTATCATCAAGGTTCATCTCTCTATCTATCTAATTAATAGATTTATGTTTGACTGATTGGAACGGGTTCATGAGTGGAGACCGCGTCTCGGCAAACGTAGTGTAGGACGTCCACAGGCCAGGTGTGATGATCTGCGCAAGATGACTGGCAGGAGCTGGATGCGAGAAGCCAAGGATCGAACCATGTGGCGCGCAATTGGGGAGGCCTTTGGCCAGCAGTGGACTGCGATAGGCTGATGATGATGATGACTGGATTTAATTGCAGAGTCATTTCATCTCTACTTAAAGCATAAATGTTATTATTTTTATAGATTTAAAAAAGCAATTAAATCTCATTATAACACTAAATTCCTTTAAATGAGTAATTCTTGTTTTTATAATCGAATTCTCGGAAACGGCTCCAGAGATTTTCATGAAATTTAGTATACAGGGGGTTTCTGGGGCGATAAATTTAGTATACAGGGGGTTTCAGTTGCGATCAATCGATCTTGTTAGGATTCATTTTCTGAGCAAAGCTCGGTCAACCAGGTACTTAGTCATAACTCATTAGACTGCTTGGAAACTTATAAACTCGTTTCAAAAGCCTTATACAGATTTATCATACTTTTCTATGACATTTTAAGGTCAGAAAAACATATATAATTAGAGTTCTATAGCAAATCATTTGAGCTACACACCAAGAAGTAAACATAACAGAAAAACCTAATACTTCTTTGATTCGAATTTAATTCAATGTGCCTCGAAAAAAACTATGTGAACATTATTATACACAACTTCACTACGTTGATATATTTTCTTAAGAAACTATGCTTGGAGGCATTTAAATAAGTGCCCATATCGCATAAAGCATTTTTATTGGGCAACCTTTACTTGGCATTTTTCGTTGAGTTCCCAAACTAACCAGAGCTCGGTCAAGGCCATTCGCGGATTCAAGACCAAACTGACAGAAAGGGTGTACTCGGTCAATTCCGTGGTAGTTTTCCTTAAATTTATAGGTTATAGGAATAGTTCTAGTTTTAGGCTGTTCCCACAGCTCATAAAGTTGCAAGCATCAAACAGCAGTCACGAAACACTTGCATCTTGGATAAGCAGTGAATGAAAGGAATTCAAAGTTACAAAAATCTTAATAACAAAATATATATGTACGTCACATATTAGTATTAGACGAACAGTATTAAGGTCTACGATTGTCTAAGTTATCAAGTAACTACTATTTTGGATCTATTTTAATTTCTCACCTACTTTCAAAGTAAAAATTTGTTTGCAGATAAAATAGTTTACATGAGTTAAACAAAGTTTTTTTATCGATAATGTCTATACTATAACATAAAATATTAGTAAATTCACAGAAAAATCTACTAATACCGAATGGGTAAATCAAATTTCGCGTGCCAGTACTGATATGCAATATCACCTCGCCTAGTTAGAAGATCCTATTGAGTGGTAAAAGGACAAAACTCCCTTCACCGAAAATTTTAATACCCTTAATCATATTGTAGCTGCAAAGTATCATATATACTCAATTGTGTTAATGTTATTTTAAAGCTATCATCTTTTGGATACGTGCAACAACCGGCAGTGGTAGCACAACAATATACTGTAGCTCAACCCGTGGTACATGCCGCCCCAGTAGTACAAGCTGCCCCAGTGTTACAAGCCGCACAAGTAGTACAAGCTGCACCTGTCGTACACGCTGCACCGGTAGTACATGCCGCGCCTGTCGCTTATGCTAAGCCAGCTACAAGCTACTCATCGTTCCAGAGGGTAAGTTGACCAATTTATTGAGGTTATAAGACTTTGTATTATTAAATTCAACAATAATTTGTAGTAAGTCATCAAGTAAATACACTTAATGAACAGCTATTTTAATAACATAGTGCAAAAATAATCCATAGAAAATGATGTTTACAAATTTCAACCCAAACGAGTCGAACCGTTATTTTGATTGTCTTTAGGTGGAAATTAAAACTACGTCTCAGCAGTTTGAATTATTATTATGAACTATATTCTTTTACAGGTCGTGCACCCTGTAGCTGTAGCCCAACAAGTCGTGCACGCAGCGCCCGTGGTACAGGCCGCCCCTGTAGTACAAGCAGTGGCCCAGCCTGTGGTACATGCTGCGCCTGTAGTACAAACCGTGGCACAGCCGATTATACAAAAATACATCTCGTCTTACGGCGGTTATGGCCACGGATGGTAATAACGGCTGCTGTTTGCTATCGTTTTCAGTGTAAATATTTTTGTCTTAGGCGTTAAAATCCTGTCCGTATTGTTGATGTAATGCATAATAAAGGTATTTAATCAGTACTGAATGATTAGTTTTATTAAGTACGTGTGAATATATAGCTAGATATATTATGTATGTGAATATCAATTGTCTTATACACATAAGATACTCGTAAATCCAACTACCAGTTATTTTTCTGTTTAATCCAGTGTGTCAGCCACGTTTATGTAAAATGTTACATAGTCATCAGTCAGTAATACATGTGATATGCCGGGTAAGAAAACATAATTAAGGGACCTAACTCCTGTTGATTTTGGTGCAATTAGGTGAACGTGTCAATTACTGTCCTGAGACGACTTGTGTCATAACAATATAGTATAATATCGTAATACTTAAATTTTATGAAGCTACAATAAATGTGCTTTTAGATTATTGAATAAAATATAACCGTGTGAGAATCACACCTATAGAGGTCACACTGAAAACCCATGCTAAGCAAAACTTTGGTTGCTTTTCAGTAAATGAGTGAGAAGCTAAGACCTACCTTTCCTCCCTCCACTCTTCCTCCCCTCCCTAGAACTGGGAGACACTCTAAAATTGGCAATGGACTTTTCATTCGTCTCTTGTATCAATTAAATTTTTATAATGCTGTCAGAAAATTTAATAATAAGTTGATTACTCTTTCGGAGTAATTCTTTAAATTTGTGCGAAGCTTCAGAGTCTACCCGTCTTCATCAGCATCACACAGCCTTTGACAATCCACTTCTGGACATAGGCCTATCGTTAGCAAGGGTTTTCCATACAGAATCTACCCGTAAAGTCCAAGTATTTTTTCTCAAACTAGGTTGTGGTTGATTTTAAGTTTACCGCTGATTTTTTACGTGAATCGACCGCCATAAAACCTTTTAAAAAAGTACCACACTAAAGAATAGTCCTCCCATACATTACTCAAATAATAATTACATGGAAAAACAGTCTAGACCGGTGTCCAATCAGTAACGACCACGAGGTCACATATAATATCAACCATAAAATCAATGGTTAGTTATTTGAACGAATACTAAATATGTAATCATTAAGTCGAATAGAATAGAATAATCTTTATTGTACACCAGTTAAAACAGTTTACATTCAGAATCTTATCAACTTAAAAACCATGTAGGTACAAATAGAGGCCTTATCGCTCATAAATTAAATTAAAAAGCTTTTTAAAAACAAGCTTTTACTAGAATGCCTCGAGACGAATCAAACGAGTCCAAACTCATGTTGCGACGTTTCTTTACAGAGTTCTTATGGGCACCTTCCAGCTCCATTGCAAGTTAATAAAAAGCTTGTAACATTATAAGTGCGAAATTTTAGAAGAATCGTTTTTTGTTTTTTATGGAATAGAAAGCAAAGCAGTAGACATATCGCCTGATCGTAAGCGATTACCGCCGCCCATGGAAACCCGCAACACCAGAGGCATCACAAGTGCGTTGCCGGCCTTTTTGGGAAGGATGGGGATGGGGGGAGGCGTTGGGGTATGGGCGTCCGGTATCCTCACTCACTCGGTGAAACACAGCGCAAGCGCTTTTCACACCGGTTATCTGTGAGGCCGTGGTATCACTCCGGTCGAGCCGGCCCATTCATGCCGAAGCGTGTCTCTCCCACGGCAAATATGGTTATTTGTTACTCTTTCACTAATAAACTACGGATTTAGATGAAACGTTTACAGTAATAAAGCCTATATTGTCAGAATTACACGTTATTGACCGTAATAACCAATAAAATAAGCAGGGGAGCCTCAAGCAAAAGTACTATAAATAAAAAGCCAGCAAATGTTATAAACGTCGGAAACATGTATTCATATGAACAGAACACTATTTTAGCCCTACAGATGATACTTTATGATGGCAATAGTTCTTATAACACTTACTATCAAATACGACTGAACCTATCTATACTATATGTATAATATATCTATACTTATAATAAAAATGTAACAGGTCCACTTCTGTACATTAAAGATATTTTGCAAATTTTTTTTGTAGCGCTCTCAAATCAAATGAAATCAAAATCATTTATTCATTTATGACACCAAGTGACACTTATGAACGTCGAATTGAAGCTATAGTTAAAAATCATAGATCGACACAAACAGAGGCCACAGCATGTGCTGTATTGTCGAGGTAAATTAGGCGAAAACACCAAAATCTACTGCCTGCTTGTGTCGATCCATAACTTCCAGTTTCCAAAATGCGTAGAGCTCATGAGAAGAATACTGGCAAAGAAACTCATGGCTACTCTTTTTCAAAATCGGATTTTCAGGTACAATAGTGTTAGTATTACATGTAAGGTAAACAGTATGCAAGCTGTAGCCACCTGAAATTCCTTTTATTAAAAAGCTCCAAAATGTAACGCACAAACAAAAAAAAACACTCAGTGATAACGTTGAAGGTTTGAGACTATTAAACATAGAACAAAATAGAAACAAGGTGCACATCCACTTACATTCAGTTGCAAAATCTACTGTTGAAAATAATTCGCGACTAGATTAAGAGGCTAGGGTTGCATTTGAACGAACCAGAATAATAGTATTGTCTAAAGCATCGCTGACTAGGCCGACCAGTCACTCCAAGCAGCACCCGTTCACGAGTATGACGCATGGACCAGCCATCATCTCCTTCGCCATATCAGAGGGAAGGAAACGACCCGCCCCACGACGACACCGCAAGCAATGACATTTTAGTGAGCATGACAAACCATAGTCGAGATACTGATAAAAATCACTACTAATTAAATTACCATAATAATCGTCACGCATTACTTTCAACTAACAATGGTTTGTTAATATTTAGCTTTATTAAAAGACAAAGAAGTTTGTGTGTATCTATCTAATTTCTAATGACACCTTAAGCCCATGACAGTTTGTCGTTTAGATATTCGTTGATCGTATAGTAGGCTTTCCTAATAAGGTGATTTTTTACAGTTAGCTTGAATTTATTTACAGGAAGGTCGATTACATGTATTGGAATTTTATTATAAAAACGTACATCAAGACCTTCGAACGAGTTGTGTACCTTATGTAATCGATGATAGCTACCAATGAGTTTAGATTTGTTTCTAGTATTAATATTGTGTACATCACTGTTTTTCTTATAGTTATTAATGTTGTGTCTAACAAACATAATATTAGCAAATATATACTGTGATGCAACAGTTAAAATACCTATATCTTTAACCAACTCTCGAAGAGAGACTCTGGCACCTAAATTGTACATTGAGCGAATGGCTCGTTTTTGTAGAATAAAATCGTTTCAATATCAGCCGCCTTGCCCCAAAGTAGTATACCATAGGACATGACGCTGTGAAAGTAGCTAAAATATACTAACCTGGCTGTGTCCGTATCAGTGAGCTGACGTACCTTCCATACTGCATAAGCTGCCGAACTAAGTCTACCCGCAAGCTCCCCATTGAAGTTTACTATCTAATCATAGATCAGTGCCTAGTTGTTTTACATTTGGCATAGTAAATCTCACACTCTTTGTTTTATTTGAATTCAGTAGGAGATTATTCGTTGTAAACCAATTAAATACATCATTTAGTGCCCTATTCACATCGTCAAAAACTGTTTTCTTACGATCGACTTTAAAAATAAGTGACGTATCATCAGCAAATAGAACTATATCACAGAGATCTTTTAGATAATATATATGAGAAAAGTAGAGGACCCAGTATAGAGCCCTGCGGAACGCCCATCGTAACAGGTAATCCAGATGACCTCGCACCATTGACATCTACATGTTGAATTCTATCTTTCAAGTAGGAAACGATTAGTTCCAAAGCAATACCATTAACACCATAATGCCTAAATTTAAGAAAAAGCGTGTTATGTTCTACACAGTCAAAAGCTTTTGAGAGATCGCACAATACACCTATCGCATCTTGCGAATTCTCCCATGCATTAAATATATGTCTCAAAAGAGTTGCACCCGCATCAATTGTTGAACGACCCTTTGTAAAGCCATAATGTTCTTTGTGAAATAAATTATTTAGATTAAAATGGCTTTCTAGTTGTTGCAAAATAACTTTTTCAAAAATTTTACTAATAGCCGGTAAGATTGAGATTGGCCTAAAGTTACTTGGTTCGGTTGTACAACCCTTCTTGAATAAAAGTATTACTTTGCTATACTTCATCAGGTTAGGAAAAACCCCAGAATCAACACATCGATTGAATGTTATTGCTAGAAATGGTGCTATATCAATTACAATAGTTTCTATTAATTTAACTGAAATCCCCCATAAGTCTCCTGTTTTCTTAGAATTAAGAGACTTAAACGTTTTTATAATTTCTGTGGGGTTTATGTATTCAAATTGAAATAGATTCTTACATTCATTTACATTAGCCCTTAACAACAGTTCAGACCCGGACGCACAAGAATTCAAGGTACTCGTTGTACTAACTGGTACACTTGTGAAAAAGATATTAAAAGATTCAGCTATGTCTAAGTTGTTTGTTATGAACTTATTATTGATATTTAATTTTAAATCATTATCTCGAGGTTTACAACGTCCCGTTTCATTATTAATAATGTTCCATGTAGCTGTTATTTATTATTTGAAGACTTAATTTTATCACTTATATACAAAGACTTCGCTACACCACAGGCTCTCCTAAAAATCCTTGAGTAATTTTTTACATATTCATTAAATTTTGGGTCAAAATTAACCTTTATCACAGCATACAAATCATATAGCCTTTCCCTACTTTTGTATATTCCTGTTGTCGCCCAATCACAGAACGTCATTTTGGGCCGTTGCATTATTGTTTTTGTCTTAAATATACCGGTAAATTCGATTTCTATCATGTTGAATAGGTAGCCTATCCTAGATAAAGCTTATCGGGATCCCTTTGAGTCCAATCTAAATTGGAAACCTTATCCCTAATGTTATTACAAAAATTTAATAATCGGTTACTAGTAATGGGCCTGCATATGGTTTTGTTTATTTTATTTTCTCTCATACAAGGCAATGTAACAAATTGCCCACAGTGATCAGATGTTAAATCACTTAAAATTGACCTATTTAAATATTCCCCATTGCAAAAGATGTTATCTAAGCAAGTTGCCGAGTGAGAAGTAATTCTTGTGGGCTCAGAAAATAAGTGATTCAAGTCAAATGATTCAAATAGGCTTACTAATCGTATACTGATAGGACACTTTTCTAATAAATTAATATTAAAATCTCCACAAACTACCAAAATCTTACTACTGACACAAAAACGTTTCAATACTTCTTCCATAACTATCTCAAAAATGCTAAAGTCACTCTGTGGTGGCCGATACACACTAACTATAATATGGTGTTCCAGTTCTACACAAGAAAGCTCTACAGTGCGCTCAGTAGATAAATTTACAATATCTTTCCGTTCTTTAGACTTAATACTATTACGAATAAATATTAAGGACCCTCCATGGATTGACTTCTTTCTTACATACACACTTCTAGCAGAATAAAGTTCTTTATCAAGAATTAACTGGTGAGCCTGAAGCCTACTTTTAAAGGTAGTAGAGCCACGCTGATTTCAGCACGGATGGGCCGGCTCGACCGGGGCGGTGCTACCCTCGCACAGAAAATCAACGTAAAATGACAGCGTTCGTGCTGTCGTGTTTCATTGGTAAGTGCGAGACCGGAGGCCCAAATAGTCTAGTCAACAAGTTCCATACTTGTTGACTAGACTAAAAGATGCAGAAGCATCACTAGGCCGCCATGGTGTGGGTCGCCATACTGCATTGTCTGCATTCGCAATGAGTATGGTGACCACCACTCATCGATTCTGCTTATGCTTTCCATCAGGCAGAGTAGAGTCATTATGGCGGGCCATACATAAAAAAAAAAAAAAAAAAAAAAAAAAAAAAAAAAAAAAAAAGCCAGTGCTCTGTGATGCAGAGCACATCGACATTATGTTTATCAAAAAATAATTCTACTTCTAAGTCTTTCATATATAATCCTTGAATATTTTGATGTACTATGTTTATGGTCATTAATTTTTTCACTTTATTGATACAATTTTTATTTATTTTTAGATTTCTACTAACAATACTATTATTGAGTAAATTATTTGATATGCAAGAGATAGGCTCTTTTGTCTTAGTAATTAATTTAAAGAATTTATGTCACAATGTGCGGCCAAGTTATTGCCTGAATTAATATTAATAAAGTCATTATTAATTAGCTCAGAAGGAGCACTATGTGAAGCCAAATGTTTGGCTACAGTGTTCTTTTATACTAAGGGGTGCTCTATAGGAGCTGTCCGGTTAGCCAAGTTCTTGGCTGTTATTCTAAAATAATATGATAGCGAAACAGCTATTTGTCTTTTATAATAATAGGGCAGATAATAACTATCTGTGTTCAAAAAAACATTATCATAGACAATCCTATTGATGTCAATTAAATGAAATTTATGATAAAATCTACCATTAATTTGGCTTGTCAAATTAAACATAGTCATGTATAAACTAATCCTAATATTTTTTTCATGCTGAGACAACCCTTTGCTAATGGGCAGTGTAAATAGTACTATTTTATTTGCATTGAGTTCCGATAATTGTTCAAAGTATTTTATAAATGTTTTTTTATTTACACTACCTCTATTGCCACTAAAAATTATGAGACTAGTATTTTTATTAAAAGTTGCACTAATAGCATTTTCTAGAATCCTATTATATGCTAGGTTTGGCATACAGAAGTTGCTAAATGCATATTCCTTATTTAAATTTGTCATTAACATGCCTAAACCTTCACCAATTTCATCGCTAAACATTATAACATTACTATTGGTACCGTATAATTGATGTTGAATAGTTGTATTGCTATTCTGTAAATTAACTACACTCTTGTTATTTGCTGCTCTCTATAATCGATACTGAAGCCAAAACTGTATTTTTTTTCATTTTTGTCTGTTTGTCTGTCTGTCCGTCTGTCTGTCTGTTTGTACCTTGGCCGCGCATCACGCCGAAACTACAGCACGGATTCAAATGAAACTTGGCACGATTTGAGTTCATACTACGAGGTAGGACATAGGATACTTTTTATCCCGAAATTCAGCACGGTTTCCTGGAGAGAGGGGATGAAAGTCAAAATATGTACTTAGTTGTAATTCAATAACACATAGTCCGATTTCATTCATAATTTTTTTGCTAGAAAGAAAAAAAAATAAAGATAACGGGAAAATGTTTCCTTTTTATTCGCGACTGTACACTGCCTGTGGGAAGCTAAGACAGATATGTAAATATGGCGGTACCAAGTTCGCCGGGTCAGCTCGTAATATTCTATAGCTGAAGAGTTTGTTAATTTGTTTGTTTGAGCGCGCTAAACTCAAGATCTCTCTCCCGATTTGAAAAATTATTTCATTGTTGGATAGTACATTTATCGAGGAAGGCTTTAGGCTATATATCATCACGCTAATACCAATAGGAACGGAGCACCAATGAAGAATGTTACAAAAACGGGGGGGTTTTTACGCTACGGGCAATAGGAGACGTAAACGACGTTGTGTGGGTCAGCTAGTATGACAGAAGAATACAGCGCCGGAACTGCGGAGTTATAATGGCCTACTTAGAGGAAGCCTACAAAATGGTGTTCGGTCTACGGAATAGACTTATACTAGACTACACTATTAATACTATAACCGCTACTCACAGTAACTTTCTGCGAGTAGCGATTATAAAATATGCCTTAAAACTGAAATAGATTGAATTTATGGACCAATTCAACTATCCCGTGGGAGAGCCACGCTTCGGCATGAATGGGCCGGCTCGCCCGGAGTGATACCACGGCCTCACAGCAAAACCGGTGTGAAATAGTGCTTGCGCTGTGTTTCACCGAATGAGTGAGGATACCGGAGGCCCATACCCCAATCCCCTACCTCCCCTCTCCATCCCAAAAAGGCCGGCAACGCACTTGTGACGCTCCTGGTGTTGCAGGTGTCCATGGGCGGCGGTAATCGCTTACCATCAGGCGATACGTCTGCTCGTTTGCCCGCCTATTCCATAAAAAAATAAAAAAATAAAAACCCCTATGTTTTGGCATCTTATTCTCAAGGAAATTCCTATTTGATCTTTGAAGATTTCCATTTAGAGCAATTCCCTCAAGTTTATGTAATCATACGTTAGTATTGGTAACTATAACTATATTGATAAGTGTAAAGTTGTGAAAAGCTGGTTTTTTTATGGTATAAAATATTATTTTAAGACATTGCAATATTGACTGGGTTGACTAATGCACGGCGAAAGTTTATCTAAAAATAAACTGTTAAACGCGAAAAATATTCTTAATTTACAATTCCGTTCAATTAGAATGGTCACAAAGACTTTAGAAGCTAATCTATAGAGGATTTTAGTTTATAATCGGGACAAAATAAATTCATTTACAATATCTAGTTAAAATATCGACCTTGATTCCAGGAAACAGTAAAAATAAACAATAAAATCGCACTGTGAGTAAACAGTAGTTTCGTGCAAGAAATGTTAGAATCGCGAGTATATTACGATGTCGTTGAATCGATATCGGGTTGGGTACAGCACTAGTGATCGCGTGCTGTGCACATCACCGCTACCACACTGTCCTGTGAATCGGTTGGTGTTACCATCTAATATGTATGGATTGGGACATTTATTTTAGTGTTGTTGTTGTTGGGTTAAAAATTTAAGACTAAAATATCAAATTCTAGAACAATTTTTAAAAACTTGTAAAACCTGAAAATAATTGGCCTAAGTCTACGTCTAAATCCATAGTAATATTATAAATTCGAAAGTAATTATGTCTGTCTGTCTGTCAGTTATGCTTTCAAACGACAAACACACGGGGGGAAAGCGTCATTGAAATGAAAAAAAAAAACTAGCTGGCCCGTGCCCACTTCGTTGGTCGATAAACATTTTTTTCTCCGACTTACTTTGCAAATCCGGCTACCACGAAATAGGCTTTCCACTTTTCGGGTTATTATATATCCTATGTCAGTTACAAATAATGAACCCTTTTATCGGTAAAAGAATTTTCGTAGATCCAGAGATTACCCCCTACAACGTCACAAACTCACGAACTCACAAACGCACAAACTTTACCTCTTTATATAATATAAAAATAAAATAAAAATGTAATAAAAATAAAAAATAAGTATATAGAATAGATAAATAGGTTTATGTACTGTAAATTGATTTTAAAAGAATAACTAAGGACACTCCTGGCCACTAATCAAGGATTCATGAAGTGAATTAAAGTTTCATTTGTTACTTTTTGCTTTATGAGAGGTGACTGAGCAAATTACATTTATTTGGTATTTAAACTTAATCACATAGACACTTTAGAAGAAGAATAAGAAGATGGTCTTGACATTAAAAGAGACGAAAATTCCTGAGTTTGTTTTGACCTTTCTTCTCAGAACTAGTCCAATTAGAACAGGCCGAACACATCTGCTCAAAAAAATATGTCATGCAAAAGTGTTCTTGTAACCTAATTGCAAAATAAATCATTTCATTGCCTTTTATTTCACTTTTTCTTATGACGTCATCGTTAAAGTAAATTGTAAAATACAGACGTACACTAGTTTCTATAAGTAAACTGAGACAGACAGTTACAGCCAATTATAGTACTGACTTGTACGGCTTCTAACTGTAGAATGAAGCTGTGCGACAATATATTATATTTAATCCGTACTTAATATTATAAATTCGAAAGTAACTATGTCTAGCATCTAGCATCACTAGGCCGCCATAGTGTGGGTCACCATGCTGCATTGTTGCATTGTCTGCACGAGCAATATGGTGACCACCACTCTTGGATTCAAATTATGCTTTCCATCAGGCAGCTTTTACGGCAAAACCGCTGCGCCCATTGCAATGATTTTTTTCTTGATAATCCTTTGATTCTTGAGGCACGACGTAGGCTACTCTTTAAAGTGAAAACCAACATACCAGGCTGATTTATTTCCCAATCAAATTAATAATAAAGTTTAGGAAACCTATAAAACACTCTTATAAAAGTTGGTTACAGACAAACAAATTTAAAGGTAAAGCTAGTAAAACCGTGTTAAAAAGATCATCATCATCTCAATTCAGAACATGGAAATCAAACTAGGCAAATGTCTAATAATTATTATTTTTACAGGAATTAACGCGCTCACTTATTTCAAGGTATTACATACCTCTGTTTTGCCTGACGTTTCGACCAGGTTGCACTGGCCATAGGCTGACTGAACGCGAAAGCTTAAAAGTTAGTTTAGGTATATGTCTATCAGTGAACTATTAATTAATTAATTTTGTTTATGTTGATGGTGAAGTTATATAGATAAAATTTGCCTAAATTATTATGTAAGTACATGTTCCAAAAACCACTTTCCATAAGACAGTTTACTGCAGATTACAGATTACTGCACGGTTGGTATAGTGGTGTAGGCGGTCGCAACGCCGTTTTCTACTGTGCCAAGTGTTGTGGATTCAAGTCCCACATGGGGCAACACTTTGTGTGATGCACTGCATGCATTGTTGTTCGCAGTATTGGTGGTCTTTGTGACCGTTTCATGTATGTTTGTGAAGTCCCCTGCGAGGAGAAGATATATTGCTAAAGCGGAAGTAGTTTTAAAAAAATGAAAAATAACGAAAAAGAAAAAAGGTAACGACAGATTATTTTCAGACACTTTTATTATTTTGATCACATATTTTACACTTAGCGTATCTTAGCTTATTATACGCTCAGGGTAAATGTTTCAACAATGAAAAACACATCAGAATGTTGAAGAACAAATACGATCAGACCCACAATATACTCAAACATCTATCAAAATTTATAAAAAAAAACTTCTTACCTATACAAACATTCAAATTTAAAGTAATGACTTTTTAATTGTAAACCTATTCGTCAAAAGAATGAAGATAATAAAAAAACGGTATTGTCCATTAGTTATTCAAATGGTAGCCACCCTACATAAAACCACAGACACATTTTCAGTACCACGACAAGCTTTCAGTAAAGTAAACGCTACCATGACGCAATGTAGCCCTTTTCAATTATAAACAAAATAATCAGACGAAATTTCATTGTAACTTAACCAACGCTGGTATAAAGCGATTTTTACCTAACTAGTTGGGCTACAATCAGTAATGGATATTGAATTTTTTCGTTGTGAAGAAGTTTCTAAAATAAATGAGTTAATGTCGAAGATTTGAAAATGAATGCGTGGTCTCCAGAGCAGGGTGGTGATGGGATGGGGCCTACGGTCACTCGTAAGTACCATGGACTGACTTTTTTATTAATTTATCTTACTTATATTTATGTAAATAATAAAAAAGATGATCAAAATATATATTATTCTGATTAATACTCAATAACAGCTCGGAGTTTGGAAGTTGGGGTCTGAACCCCCGTGCCTCGGAGAGCACGTTAAGCTGTCGGTCCTGCGCCTATTCTCTTCCCGGTCGTGTCGGTTAACCGTCCCATAGGAATATGAGAGAGAGGGAACAGCAAGAGCATCTGTGTTTTCGCACACACTTGTGCACTACAATATCTCCTGCGTAGTTGGCTGGTCTCCGTTGAGACTGGCCGCCGTGGCCATTATCGGCTAGAAGAACATTATAGGTAACATTACCTAGATTATTTCCCATATACCAAGCGATCATCGTGATCACTTGTGACGCCTCTAGTGTAGCCGGTGTCCATGGGCGGCGGTGATCGCTTACCATCACATGATACGTCTGCTCGTTTGCCCCCTATTCCATAAAAAAAATAGTATCGTTAGAGCTGTTTCCAACATCCAGACTGTATATATATCATGAAATATACGTAATAGTATGCAAGGGGTTTCGAGGGCGATAATTCGATCTAGCTAGATACATTTTAAGAAAATTTAAATAAAAAAAATTGGAGCAGAGCTGGGTCATCCAGGTACTAGATAGAGTGAGAGATACAAAAATTCAACCGAATAATAAAAAGAGTACATACGAGGTAGTAGAGCCACGCTGATTTCAGCACGAACGGGCCGGCTCGACCGGGGCGGTACTATCCTCGCACAGAAAATCAACGTAAAATGACAGCGTTCGTGCTGTCGTGTTTCGTTGGTGAGTGCGAGACCGGAGGCCCAATTAGTCTAGTCAACAAGTTCCAAACTTGTTGACTAGACTAAAAGATGCAGCAGCATCACTAGGCCGCCATGGTGTGGGTTGCCATGCTGCATTGTCTGCATTCGCAGTGAGCATGGTGACCACCACTCTTGGATTCTGCTTATGCTTTCCATCAGGCAGAGTAGAGTCATTTTGGCGGGCCAAACATAAAAAAAAAAAAAAAAAAAAAAAAAGAGTAGTGTTCTTCAACCAAATACTATGAATTGATACACAAACTAGTCAAAATTGGTCTGTTGAGACTAAAGTGACAAAACAATCATAGTCCGGGATCCCCGGAACTAATTTTACAAGTTATTACTATCAAGCTAATTTTTCGTGAGTGGCTTCATTTTGATGAGGAGCCCACCTTTCACCTCACAAAAATGTTCAGTAGTACAAAAATGGTAGCAGGCACAAAAACTTTTGAGCGTAGGACCGGGGTAACATACCATGCAATTTGTAGGACAATGTGGCAATTAGCTTGGGTGTTTAGTTCAAAGGAATATATGAACCCGGCTCAAGTCAAAAGGGTCCATCACGCTTAAGTTGAGCTAAAATTATAGTCGGTAAAATCTGGACTTATCACCATAGCTGTAAAGTCGTGTTTTTATGTACATACTCGCTGACCCGGCAAATGTTGTATTGCCATAAAAATAAAATTTAGGGGTAGGTCACCCATATCATTTAGGGGTATGAAGAATAAATGTTGGCCGATTCTCAGACCTACCCGACATGCACACAAAATTTTATAAAATTCGGTGCAGCCGTTTCGGTGGAGTTTGGTAATAAACACCTAGACCCGAGAATTTAAATCTACATATATAAAAGAGGAAGGTGGATGACATACCCAGAGATCAACGCACAGCCCAAACCGCTCAACATAGAATCCTGAAATTTGGCATGTAGGTTCTTTATATAACGTAAGTGAGCACTAAGAAAGGATTTCTTGAAATTCTACCCCTAAGGGGGTAAATCAGGGGATGAAAGTCTGCGTTTTTTGTGCGCGTTGCATACAAAAGCCAGTATTAGATATAATAATATATGTATCATTATCATCATCAGCCTATGACAGTCCACTGCTGGATATAGGCCTTAGGAGGTTTTGGCCAGGTTTACACCACAGTTAGTACAGGGCTTGTTTCAAGTATTCCTTCCCTTTTGCAGTGATGTAAACCTACGGATGTAAACCTACGTAGTTTGCACCTTAGCTATTACAACACATACGGGATGAATAGGGGGTGGTATCACTCCGTATTCTTAATACTTCACCACATGAACCAGTGTTACAAATATCACTACCACTACTTATTATAAAACAAAGTCTGTCTGTCTGTCTGTTCGTGATAAATCAAAAGTTACTACATGGATTTTTATGCGGTTTTTACTAATAGATAGAGTGATTCTTGAGGAAGGTTTTCATATATAATTTGATAAATTTTTGAGTATATTGGCTAAAAGATAACGATATTTGTTGAAGACGTTGTTCTTCTCAAAGTGACATATTATTCTGCTATATTATATTTTCCGTAAAGAACTCGTGCGAAGCCGGGGTGGGTTGCTAGTAAACATATAAATTATGCTTAGAAAAGACCTAACTTTTTGCAGATTACACAAACATTTGGTCCGACCTGGGAATCGAGCCCGAGACCTCATTCCTATCACGACGCCAACGAAGCAATGTATGATGATAACAATTTCCAATTTACAGTAAAATTCTCGGTCATACACCAAAACTATTTTGGTCTGAACTATAAAATACCTAGCCACGATGCTATCTAGATTTCTGTTCAACCCTCTTGACCGATGAAATAGCTTTACTGCATTTTTACCAACTAAAGGCCTTGAATTTTACGCATAACTACGTTAGTTTACGTAGCTCTAACGTAAATTGTGGTAATCTATAAAGTACTTAAATATTTTTAACCGACTTCAAAAAACGAGGAGGTTCTCAATTCGACTGTATTTTTTTTTATGTTTGTTACCTCATAACTTTCGACTGGGTGAAACGATTTTGATGATTCTTTTTTATTTGAAAGCTGGTGCTTACCATATAATTCCATTTCAATTTGGTCTAGTTCTGATATGTCATTCATGAGAAAACCATATAAGTCTTCAATTTGCATTAAGTATGTGCGCTACAAATTGACGAATAACTCAATATCACGCCAACCGATTTCAATGATTCTTGTTTTATTTGAAAGCTGGTGCTTCCCATGTGGACCCAATTCAATTTGGTCGTTCTTGAAGTCGGTTTTTTTTGTTAATTTTTTGTATTATTTAACCAATACATTACAGCTGTTTCTCGCGGCTCCGCCCGCGTGTGTGTTGATTATCGCGGCAAATGGTAGCCTATGTGTTATTCTGATGTATAAGCTATATTACTGTAAAGTTTCACCCAAATCCGTTCAGTAGTTTTTGCGTGAAAGAATAACAAACACACATATAATATTAGCATAGTATATTAGTGTATTATCCGTTCTGTAGTTTTTGCGTGAAAAAGTAACAAACATACACACACACACAAACTTTCGCCTTTATAATATTAGTTTGATGATTAGCTTTTATGACTGCCTCGTTAGTCTTAACGGCTAGTGTATGCGACTGGCCAATAAAGAAGTCACGAGTTCGATTCCTGGATCTGTCAGAAAGTGTTGTTGAGTTTTTCTTACAAGAAATTTTCAATAGCCCGGAGTATGAAGGTTTGGCGGTGTTTCACTTCTGTGTGTCAGAGAGATCGTTAAGCCGTCGGCCATGGTTGTCATAAACATCTATGGCAATCGTTCTTGGGAAGTCAGTGCCCTCAAATATACTGACCGCTAATTCAACCTTCCAATTCAGTCGATTAGTGGAAAAAGTGCCATTCAGATAGAACCGGCTGAATTAGTAGCCGACCCAAAATCAGTACAATCATCTTGTTGACACAGAAATTTTCAAAAAATATTTGGCAAAAGCTACCGTATACACTATACAAAAACACTTTATTAACTTCATTTAGTGCTGATCATATAAATATAATAAGGATTGAAGACGACAGCAGGTGTGTAGATGGTAAAAAATGTCATTATTTCATTTTGTTCTCAGGTGCTGGTAGTGCTAAACCCAATACACCACCCTTGAAGAATGGTAGCGACTTACGAGAATCAGGATATTTAATTGCCGTTGGCTCCAGAACATCCAGGTAAGGCATGTATGCCATTTTTGCCCCAATTCCTCATGAAATGCTATTTAAATCATCCCTTTAAAAGAAACTTATTAGTATAATAATTGTGAAATTAAGGATAGACTACACTTATACATAAAAGATAAGAGGTAATCTATAATTAGTATTAGGTCTTTACCTATGAAATTGCCGTTCTTCAGTACTGGTCATTTCAAATAAAAAAAAGTTTGTAATGGCTCTGTATTCTAAATTCAAATTAATTTTGTTTTAAAACCATGACATTCTATTTACAAACTCAGTCTTTTGTTTTCTGATTAGCGTTGTATTTTCATTACATTTGAACATTTTTCGTCATAATGGATACTTTAAAAAATCGTGTAATTATGGAATATGAGTTCCGTCGTGGCACCAACGCGACACAAACGGCACGTAACAGCAAAAACGTTTACGGAGAGAACTGTACAAACGAACGCACAACCCGTTATTGGTTTTCCCGGTTCCGTTCTGGAAATTTTGACTTGAAAAATGAAGCTCGTGGTCGTCCGGAGACTTTGGTTAACAATAATGAATTAAAGGCGATTGTGGAAGCTGACGAAACTCAATCTACAGCTGAGCTAGCAGCAACTTTAAATGTAAGCATCAAAAGAATATTGATCCATTTGCGACAAATTGGCAAGGTAAAAAAGCTTGAAAGATGGGTGCCCCACGACCTTAACTATCGCCAGCGCAACGTACGCGTCGAGACTTGCCTTGCGCTGCTCAACAGGCAAAGAAATGAAGGAATTTTGAAACGAATTCTTACGTGCGACGAAATATGGATTCTGTTCGGCAATCGAAAGCGCTCAGCAAGTTGGTTAGACCTTGGTTCAGCACCAAACCAATGCCCTAAACCAAAAACGACCCCAAAAAGGGTGATGGTCACTGTTTGGTGGTCTAGTGCGGGTGTGATTCACCACAGCTTTTTACAAAACGGCATGAGCATTAATGCAGATGTGTACTGTGAAGAACTGGAGGGAATGATGCAGAAGCTTGCACATCTGCAACCAGCTTTGGTCAATCGGTCGTCCCCACTGCTCCTTCACGACATTGCGCGAACTCCATACTGCGCAACAGACAGTCTCCAAGCTGCAAGAGCTGGGGTTGGAAGCTCTCCCTCATCCGCCATACTCACCAGACCTTGCACCTACCGACTATTACTTTTTCCAAAATTTAGACAACTTTTTAGTGGGTAAAAAATTCAATTCCCGAGAGGCAGTACAAAATGCCTTTGAAGAGTTTGTTGCCTCCCGTCCAGCTGATTTTTACAAGAAGGGCATCAAAAAAAATGCCAATGCGTTGGCAAAGATGCGTCGATTGCATGGGTGATTACTTCAAATAACAGAAATAAAAAAGTTTTAAAAAATAAGTACTTTTACTTATTGCATACAAAACGGCAATTTCATAGGTAAAGACCTATTATTTGTTTTTGATAAAAATATGAATGTGCTGAAGAACAAGACAGACTGTAAACCAGACTATTATCATCGTGCACTTTGTTGCCGATCTAAATGCTTCCAAGACATGCATTTAACACATTACGGTGTTCGAATTTTGCTATACCATAAATAGATAAGTTTTCCCACAACAACGATAATATAACACAAACCAGATTTAAAACAATAATGAAAAGTAATTGATTTAATCTATTTTAACCGACTTCAGAAAAGCAGGAGGTTATCAATTCAACTGTATTTTTTTTATGTTTGTTACCTCATAACTTTCGGCTGTAAACCCGATTTTGATGATTCTTTTTTTATTTAAAAGCTGTTGCTTCCCATGTCGTCCCGTTTCAATTTGATCCAGTTCTGACATGTCATCCATGAGAAAACCATATAAGTCTTCATTTTGCATTAAGTATTTGCGCGACAAATTGACGAATAACTCAATATCACGCCAACCGATTTCGATGATTCTTTTTTTTTAGGGTTCCGTGCCAAAGGCAAAAAACGGAACCCTTATAGATTCGTCATGTCTGTCTGTCTGTCTGTCTATCCGTCCGTATGTCACAGCCACTTTTTTCCGAAACTATTAGACCTATAATGTTGAAACTTGGTAAGTAGATGTATTCTGTGAACCGCTTTAAGATTTTTACACAAAAATAAAAAATAAACAATAAATTTTGGGGGTCCCCATACTTAGAACTGAAACTCAAAAATTTTTTTTTCATCAAACCCATACGTGTGATGTATCTATGGATAGGTCTTCGAAAATGATATTGCGGTTTCTAACATCATTTTTTTCTAAACTGAATAGGTTGCGCGAGAGACACTTCCAAAGTGGTAAAATGAGTGCCCCCCCCCCCCCCCCTTTAACTTCTAAAATAAGAGAATGATAAATCTAAAAAAAATATATGATGTACATTACCATGTAAACTTCCAACGAAAATTGGTTTGAACGAAATCTAGTAAGTAGTTTTTTTTTAATACGTCATAAATCGTAAACTGCAATTTACCTTTCATTCAATCAACACAAATATAAAAATAAAACAAAAATTATATTATGTTACTTGCTGCTGCGGAACCCTTCATGGGCGAGTCCGACTCGCACTTGGCCACTTTTTTTTTATGGAATAGGTGGCAAACGAGCAGGCGTATCACCTGATGGTAAGCGATTACCGCCGCCCATGGATACCCGCAACACCAGAGGCGTCACGAGTGCGTTACCAACCTTTGGGAGATGGGACGGGGATGCGGGAGGGGTGGGTATGAAGCGACGTCCGCGTGTACCATACGTCGCTTAGAAAGTTCATTCGTAGGTAGTGCGTGCCTGCGTCCTTGCGAGCAAGCGCTGGGAGGGGTCCGGATGTCGTCATAACAGTGGTTCCCGAATCTCTAATATTTAAGTGTAGAGTGGCACACCGTATGGTTTTAGTCGGTCCGATTTCGACACACCATACTGTCGCAAACCCGGTATGATGACGTCCCGAAAGGGTTCCTACCCGTTAATAATCACAAACTTTACAAAAAAAAAACGACTGGACAGACAACAAAAAACTGGACCAAATTGAAATGGGCCCACATGGAAAGCACCAGCTTTCAAATAAAAAAGAATCATTGAAATCGGTTGGCGTGATATTGAGTTATTCGTTAATGAAATGCCATTAACTTTTCGCGTACTTAGGTATTTTATGGCGACCTAAAATATAAACCTTGCGAAGGAGAGGTCCATTGTTAGAGAAAATTGAAACATTTTGTATTTGAATTGTTGTGTGTTTTACTGTTTTAACTTATTGTGTTCATTTTAGGTTCAGAAGAAAATACAAACAAAGATTACCGCTCATTGTGATTATATTAGTTTTTATACTGTTATTAGTAGCGTTTATAGTTATCACAATTTTATGTAAGTATCCATAATTTTGAACTAGTAAGTTTGTTAGTCTTTAGCAAAGCACTGAAGTTTGAAACTAGACAAGCACTTAAGATTTAATTTAATAGTATAAGTAAATATGTACGTTAAATACTCCTCTAACGTCATTCTTCAACGTTATCCAATCTGTTGCCAGAAATTGATCACCTATTACATAGTCAGTTTTTGAAGTGAAATCTCTAATGCGACTTTCAACAAGGTTACGTTAAACGTTTAAGGGTTGCGTTAAACGTTTAACGCTACCATGGAGGGAGTAGGAAGCACTGTTGCACATTACGAAGTTTTCAAACGTTTAATGCTACCATGGAGGTGGTATGAAAGCACTGTTGAACATTACGAAGTTTCACTTCTTCTGCGCGGAGGGACTCCACGCATTTTTTTTTATTCATTTCCCTTCATTACTGTCAGGTTAAACTTCAACAGTTCGAAAATTGCTTCTTCTTAATTATGCTAGATCTTTTCAGGACTTTTCACTTTAGTAAAATAAAACAAAACTCTTTCAATTTTCCAGTAATTATTAATACAAATAGCACATGTGCCTATTTGCCCCAATTAATTTTTTTCATTATGCCTTATTACTAGGATTAAAAATTCATAACGCCTTTGTTTTTATAATCAAAAATTTAGAAGACCCCATTGCTCTCCCAGTAATCAAGAAAAAAGTGTAAAATTTACATGACGCGACAGGGCCAGTTCACTACACTCTCTTAATAAAATATGTTTGTTATATGATACAGCTTATACAATGAACAATGTTTAGTATTTATGTATTTACTATGTAGTTTTTGATTGCCAATCTTTTAATCTCATTAAAAATAACCTAAATACAGAATTATCAACACTTTTTGTTCGTAAAATACACACATCAAAAGTGTCTAGGGATCAACATATGTGTCTAGGGATCAACATATATTTTTGCAATAACTTTTCTCCTGATTGATATTAATTAAAATTTTCTTTAAGGATTCATCAAATAAAGTGTTTTAGTTTGTCACAGTAACGATAAACCAAGTCACCTTTGCATTAATAAAGAAATTTGCCATTTTCCTAATAAAAGGATTTTTGACATTTGAACCACTAACATTAAAGTTCGAAAAAAAGACTGAAATAACAGTTTTCTTTAAAATTTTATTAGGTAACTTAAACAATTAATAATCCGTGTTTCTACCGCGAACACTAACACAAGAACATCGGTTTGGCATACTCAAAATGAGTTCATCCAAATCACGCTGTGGAATGGCCGCCCATGTTGGTTGCAACAACAAAAAAAGGTCTTCTTGCGACTGGATACCCTCCATATTCGGCAGAGCTCTTCTCTGTAGCATATCCCATGCATGCTCAATCGGGTTCAAGTCTGGCGACTGAGCAGGTCAGGGCCAAAGCCACATCTCAATCTCAAGAAATCCGCATAAAAATGCTTGATCCCTAGACACTTTTGATGTGTGTAATAAATAATCTACAGAATTGATACAAAGCGTCTTTATATTTTAATGCGTTTCAACATTAAAAGGTTTCGGAAGCTTTGTTTATCCTGTTTTCCCTGCACAGAAAAAAACTTCAAAGTTCGTATATTTTTAGATGCAATTACTATGCATAAGAAACCAGTAAGAATATGCGACAGCAGAGAGTGTTTGAGGTCTGCAGCTAACCTAGCACTTTCAATGGATAAGAGCGCTGACCCATGTGAAGACTTCTACCAAGTAACCTATAATTCACTTTAGAAATTTAAGGACAGTTTCTTTGAGGACATCAACAACCTTTAGTGCCCCACTGGCACTGCTGTCCATACTATGACACACTGAGCAGACGAGTTGGTTGGTTTGTTTCAAATTTTCCTTTTTTTGGTTTTGCTGTTGTCCTGTGCAATTTGCTTCCTCTTTTTTAAGGAATAGGGGGCAAACGAGCAGACGTATTGCCTGATGGTAAGTGATTACCGCCGCCCATGGACACCAGCTATAGCAGAAGCGTCACAAGTGCGTTGTCGGCATTTGGGGGATAGGTAGGGGGATAGGGGGAGGGGTTGGGGTATGGGCCTCCGGTATCCTCACTCACTCGGTCACTCACAGTGCAGGCGCTGCTGCATACCGGTTTCCTGTGAGGCCGTGGTATCACTCCGGTCGAGCCGGCCCATACATGCCAAAGCGTGGCTCTCCAAGTTTTATCACACACATGAGATGAATAGGAATAGTGACACTTCTTATTTTTACAAGAACTTTTTATGCCGATTAATTTATTTCTACTACTGAATCTATTTTATCTTTATAGTACGTATGCGGTAACTGGGGTTCTGATCATCCTCGGCCAGACTCATTTGAATCTTACGACTGGTTCAGAGACAAACAAACAAAAGTCTACTCTATAGTAAGAGATTTCTTAAACAAGAATACCACTCATCATCCGAAGCCTGTACAGCAAGCGAAAGATATGTTCAATGGTTGTATGGATACGGGTAAGACATTTTCAAGCCAAAATTAAACTTTCTCTCTTTCGCTGGAACCGGTGAGCGCTCAAAGATCGGCTAGGAACTTGATGACTCATTAGCTGCCAACAGGCAGTCATTTAGTTAGGCCCTTACACTATTAGAAAAAAGTATGAAATGTGATATACGTTATACCTGTTTCAAATGTTCTGAAACATCTGCTATTAACAGTTCGTTTACAACCAAGCAAACAGCGGTTTTCCGTAAATTCGATTTGACAGTTGTCACGCGGCACTCACATGCCCGCTTCCACGCCCTCCAAGCCTCAACCCGCGCGCGCCTACGAGGACCGTCTACTGCCGAGAACACCCCGCACCTCAAGCCTCATGGGGACATAAAAGCAAGCGCGCGGCGTCACAGAGCCCTTTTTCTCATCGCTGCGAACGGACAGTTAAGTGCTCCTTGTCTGGAGGCACTGACTGGTCGAATCTCTTAAATCCACACCCTGTCTGTACATCTATCTGTTTGTGTTATACCTCAGTAAATAAATAACGTTTAAATTGTTGTTGTGAAGCGTCTGATTTCACCATCTTCAGAACCTCGTGGCCTCACCACCACCTCAAGGGCTCCTAAAGCCACTACGTGACACAGTCAGCCTTTAATGAACTTTTAAGTCAAGCTTTAAGACAGGAAAATTGTTCTAACATCAAACTAATTTACGACAACTCAGACCGAACCTCGCCTGCTATCTGCTCCATTATTATTCATATCTTGAACGACGGTTAATTCATTTCAGCTGCCATAGATAAACGAGGATTAAAACCGGTAATGAGGGTCTTAGAGTCACTCGGCCTCCCTGCATTTCCTACGTTCATCAATGCTACAGATGACTTTGATTATACTACGTATGAATTCAACTGGCTGGATACAGTAATCAAGATTAAGACACAGATAGGCATGGATGTGTTAATAGGATTTGATATATTCACAGACCCGAGGAATTCTTCAATTTATAGATTGGTTATGGGGTCTCCTGAGACTACCAACCCGTTTCCAAGGTAAGCAATTCGTTAGTCATTGAAGTTGTGTCTCTTGGGTTGTAAGTGTGTGTGGTAGTTGACCCTTACCGCCAAGTGATATCTATCAGTTCACTCCTAAACTATAGAAGAGTCAAGGTAACCTATTGTAACAGCTATTCATTTGGGACGTAATGTTACAGTATACATTGATCTTACTCCGACACAAGTCATCTTCTAACTTTACACAAATATTGTTTGATTACGCATATTTTCACACAAACGGGGTTCCCGGACTTTCCTGTCAGTGGTATACCCAAGTCGATGCTTATGTTTTAGTCGGTTCGACTCCAACATGTCATTTCATCGTAAACACCGCTGAGGGTATATAAAGTTAGGTTGTAGGTAAGTTAGGGTTTCTACGCAATAAAAAACATACACAAATAAAGAAACTTTTAGTCAAATTAATTTCTGACCTATATCAAGTCGGTTTACAAGACATTTGAAGTAAATATCAGATAAGTGTCGTCTACTTTATGTCGATCGAACGCTTATCCAAAATCTTTGACCTTATTTTTGTGATTGTCAGTTCTATTCTATATTAATTTAGTTTTGGTACCTATTTTGATAATTGGTAAGAAGTAGCACGAACATTTAAATGAGTCATTATACAATATTAATGTAAATCAAACAGAATTTCTAAATTCAGTGGCTATCATTATAACTTGTTATCTCTTTCCACTCATAATTTAAAAAAATATATAACCATTAACTTTTATTTTAGTACACATTACAAAAGAAAACGTCATAATGGTAGAAAAGACTTCGGGAGTCTTCTAAAGATCATAGAAGAAAGTAAAAACTTTGTACGTCACATGGACCGCCGTAGTGATAAATCCGGTGATGATGAAAAACGTGCTCAAGTACACAAGATATTCTACGCAGAATTGATCAAACTGTTCGTGATAGAATCTGATGGTATCAAAAAATCTAAATTGTCTGAAGTTGAACTCGATCAAAACATTATCCTGTCGTCAGAAGAATATTATAACAGGAACAATGATATTTATGACGTAAGTAATAAAACTGTTTCTGACACGTTTTTAATCGACTTCAAAAAAGGAGGAGGTTTCAGTTCGATCGTGTTTTTTTTATGTGTGTTCGCGGAAAACATCGTCGTTTATGAACCGATTTTGATGATTCTTTCTTTAATGGAAAGAAGATATCCCAGCGGTGGTTCCATGATAGGGACACTAAGATCTGATGATGGCATCCAAAAGAAATCGAGTCGAACCTTCGAAATTCCTTAGGGCGAATAGTGCAGTTTTTTTTATATTCTTCTTGAAGATTTGTTAAGTATTACTTACGGGAAAAGAAACAGGTAGTATATTTAGAATGAACTTTGTTTTGCGTTGATGAAAATTGATGAGTTTATTAAAAATACTGATCGATTTGATCATTGCATTTCTAATACATAATCTTTCTAGGATAAAATTCTCTTTGTCACTTAAATAAAAAATAGAATACTAAAATGTTTATTTTCGACCGTCGCGTGTTACACTAAAAAATCGTACGAGTATAACCTATGATTAGCATACATAACATATTTGAATCGATATCATTAGACAGAGGTAACAAATAATAACGCGATCAAAAGTGTTTTACGTTGTAAAACATGAAAAAATAATAAAAATTGCTATAAACACGAACAATGTCATGGTTCAAATGAAAAATTAAAAGAATTATAATAGATGCGACAGAAACTTTGATAACAGATTATGATCAACTGTACTTGTACAGTGTCCGTGTATATTCGGGAAGGCAAAAGGGAGAGCTGTCCCAAACTTCTTCTGAGCTATTGAGCTGTGGCTCTTCCAAGAGGCTTTGTCTTATTGACAAAGGTACTTATATCATAGATGCTCGCCAATAGTTCTCTAATGCTATGCGAGAGTCCAGCCATATTTATATACATTTATCTTATCTTATACCATCTACAACTACATTTACTACAACATCATCATGATATTCTTATTTTAGTATTTTTTCAACAAATCTCAATGAGCAGTTTTTACTAATATTTCAGCTTGAAACTCACAACTCAACAGAAACAGATGACGATGAATACGACTTGACAATCCCAGAGTACAAAGTTGAAGAAATCCAATCTCACACAGATGCAGTAGTAGAAAACAATAATGGTACAGCTTCACCTATTTGGAAGAAATATTTGGAAGGAATATTCAATGTCAGTAAAGTAGTACTGGACTTTGAAAAAGATAAAATATTGGTGGCCGATCCTGACTTGAAATATATGTCGTTGATGGCTGCTTATATTTCAAAAACTCCACCGGTGATGCTTGAACTTTATATTTGGGTCAAGGTAAATATTTTCTTTAAATTGATAAATATTTACTTATCCGTATTATGTTATAAATGTGAAAGTAATTCTTGACTCTGCACTGGCTGGCTGGCTATTTGGTTGTTCCGTTTAAACTTCTGAACCATACTCAATTTTTGTATTTTTAATTACATAAATTCTTGACTACTATTACTTCTAGAGTTAGTTCAGTTCTTGCTACATTATCTTCTTTGTTAACATAGGTAGTCGAGGTGATGGCAGTCCACACAACTACAGAACTTCAAGGACTTTTCCAAAAAGCCTATGAACAGAGTCATTCGCTGGCAACTACTCCACCTCGATCCTTACAGTGTGCTAATGCAGTTAACGATATGCTTGGTATGGCAATATCTTATGGTATTGCTGATCCATATTTCTTTAATGTTACCAAACCTAAGGTAACAAACAATTTGCAAGAAATTGTTTTTTTTTGGCTATAAAAAAATTATAACTTGAAACTATTCCAGGTAATTTCGATGATAGATGAACTAAAAAACTCACTTGCTCACCTTGTTGGCCAAGCTAAATGGATGGATGATAACACCAAGTTAGCTACGTACCTAAAAATTATTAAAATGAAATCATTAATAGGATTTCCTGATTGGTTATTGGAAGAAGGCAAACTAGAAGAATACTACGATGGCATAGAAATAGATTCATCGAAGCATTTAGAGAATATGATAAATATAATTCAGGTTAAGATTAAAAAAGCATTGAATAGGTTTCGTGAAGGCAATAATTTTACTTGGGCGACTGATCCTACTGAGGTCAACGCATATCATACGTTTCAAGAAAATACAATAAGTAAGTAACTCGGCAGACTTTCTGAAGTGTAAAGCTATATATTTTATTTTTCACTGTAGTGATATTGGTGGCAGTTAATATTTTCCTTTCTATAACTTTTTATAACATTTGAATATTTCCTGTAGCTGTCCCTATGGTGATGTTACAACATCCCTTCTTTGATTTGGGCTTGGAGTAAGTATTAACGATAGAATAATCGTAATATATGTAAATACCATCCTTACTTTACAATTTGTCATTGATATTTCTTCTATACAGCTCTCTCAACTACGGCTCATTGGGGACCGTTCTTGGTCACGAAATAACACATGGCTTCGATAACTTTGGTAAAAGCATTTGCTATATCTATAGACTTATATACTTGCTTAGCTAATACTTTCTAGCAATAGTGAGCATTAATAATTTCTGTCTGTTTTATCCAGGTCGTAAGTTCGACAAAAATGGCAACATGCTGCCTTGGTGGTCTAATGATACGATCGAGTCGTATATCAATTTGACACAGTGTTTTGTAGATCAATACTCCACTTATTATGTATCTGAACTCGATGAACATGTAAGTATATAAGATAAGTATATAATTTCGATGATTTACGATATTGAAATTACAGTGTAGTAGTAGTAACGCTATTAATAACTTATAGGTGGATGGTAAAAAGACTTTAGGGGAAAATATAGCAGATAATGGCGGTGTACGAGAAGCTTTAGCAGCTCTAAGACTTCACCTACTAAAACGAGATCCTGAACCGAAATTACCAGGATTCGAATACATGAACTCGGAGCAACTGTTCTTTTTGTCTTACGGAAATGTACGTAAAGAATAGCATCACGATATGGAGATAATCCCTAAAAGTTGAACTTGTTAAGAAAATTTTTAGTTGCAATAACATACTACGAGCTTACTGTAAACACAAATTGCTAACTACCTATTCAGGTTTTTTTACTATTTCACATTGAGACCTTCTCTCATCAGTCTGTTATCATGATTATTATTATGTATAAAATCATTTATTCTTCCTGCAGCTTTGGTGTGGCGTATACACTGAAGAGTCATTGCAACTAGATCTTGAAGATGAACATTCCCCGCAGCAATTTCGCGCACGTGGTGCTCTACAGAACATTGAAGACTTTTCCAAAGCGTGGCACTGTAAGCCTGGTTCGGCTATGAATCCTCACAAAAGATGTATTATATTTTAACGGTAAGATTCCATTCTAAAATCTAATAATCCAAAGACGCAAATGATCAACATTGCTCAACTGTAAAAGCGACTATACATTTTACAAACAATGTAAACTTGTAACGATTTCAAAAAACGTTATACGTGAAATTTACATTTAATGACTACATAGAAAATTGTTAATCTATATGATTATAGAGCCAAAATCTATGTTCTTTCAGGAGGATAAAACTTCCCTAAAATATCTAACTGAAGCCAAGAAGTGAAAGAAGGTGAATACTGAAATCATCATAAATTGATACTGCATGGATGGTACGGTATGTGACCAGCGGTCACATGCTGTACCATCCATGCGTCGACTGACGGGCTGACCAATCTGTGACCAATTCATCGTAATATGACGAATTGGTCACAGATCTTTCTTGAATTGAACTAAAATTTCGATATTTCTGTACAAAGTCAAGAATAATATTTTAAGAAGTAGAAGTAGACATTTTTGCAATTTTGGTATTAATATTAGGAAAATTTGTGTGCCATAGATTGTGTCTAGTCTTATATATAAGGCAACTTTTTTTCTTAATTATTTGACACATTATAGTGTTTCTTACTCAAACACCTACATTAATTATTTTAATATTTTTCCAGTTTTGTGTGTGTGATATTTAGGATGAATAAATTTAAAATAGTACAAAGTACAATAATGTAAAAATTAAGTAATGATAATAATTTCTGTAATTATATTTGTACGTACAGTGTCATGTATTTTTTTTTTTCAAATTCATCAACCCATGAGTTTTATAGAATCTCGTTAATGTATCATCATAGTTGTCACCAGTCTTTATCAGTTCACTACTGGACATATACAGCTCCATAGAGAGGAAGCTTTGGCCTACCGAGTTGGCCAGATAGTTTGATATTGGATTTGTTTCAAGTTTTCTAACTCTTTGTAGCGAATGATGGATGAATAAGAGAGATAATACTCTCTTTTCCTAATCTATCACGTCCGCGCGTCCCTTAGTTTTAATAAAGTATACTCTATTGTAACTAAGAGATAGTAGGTAAATGAAACACAAAAAATACATCGGTATAAACTGTAATTACACAAAATAAAATACATTATCCAACTTTGTTCTTATAATGATTATTATTATATAAAGTATAAAATTAATGATGGCCAATTGTATTGTAAGTAATGGTCTTACCGTAGGTTGCTCCAATTCCCGACGTAATTCCATGTCCTCCTACTATGTGTCCCGTTGAATACCCCACGGGAATGCTTGCATAGCCACTACCGTATCCTAATGGAATTCCTCCATAAGACTTAGAATATGAAATTCCTGAAAGTCCAGAAAATCCTCCAGAGAGACCTCCTGAAAGGACTCCCGAAACTCCACCCGCAAGTCCTCCTGCAAGTCCGTAGCCACTTGAAAATCCTCCAGAAATTCCACTCGATAGGCCTCCAACAGAAATGGAAGAGGCTACAGGACCACCCGCGACTGTAGTAAAGGCAGGAACTGCTGCTACGGCCCCAACTGCGCCAATTGCAGGTCCAGCAGAAATTGCTACAGGTCTATCTACAACAATTGGCTGCGACACGGGCACAGGCCTATCGACAACCACAGGGTGGGGTACAGGTACTGGTCTATCCACTTGGACTGGTACAGGGACATTCACTTGGCGGTCCACATAAACTGGATGTGGTACTGGCACTTGACGGTCGATGTACACAGGCCTGTCCACAGGTACATGCTTCTCAACAGTCACAGGATATGGCACGGGGACAGATACTGGTACCTTCACTGGATATGGGACTTTCTTTTCATAATAAACAGGCACGTGTTTTGTTACTTCCACTGGAACTCTTTGAACTACAGGCACAGGTACTGGACGATCGACGGTTACTGGGTATGGTACCCTAACAGGAACTGGGACCTGTCTATCTACTGGTACTGGAACGGGTACTTGAACGGGAACTTGTACATCTCTTGTTATTGTTCTTGTTATGTAGCGGGGTACTTCTTGGCGTAAGATAACTGGATTTGGCTCAACCGACACGGATTGTTGTACAGCAGCAACAGAGCCTGCCCCTGCCAAAGAACCTGAAGCACCAAAACCGCCTCCTGATACCGTAGATACGGCTGGCGCTGCAGCTACTACTCCACCGCTTGCAATGCCTGCGCCAGAAGCAATTCCTATGCCTCCTCCAGAGCTTGATATGCCACCTCCGAAGCCTGATGCGCCACCTCCATATCCTGATATGCCTCCTCCATATCCTGATATGCCTCCTCCATATCCTGATATACCTCCTCCATATCCTGATAAACCTCCTCCATATCCTGATAAGCCTCCTCCATATCCTGATATACCAATACCGCTACCATACACTCCAACAGCAGGTGCTATTCCAACAGAATGCCCTATACCAATAGCTGGAGAAGACACTATTGTGTGTGAGCCTAGACTGATGGGAGATGACAGTCCGATAGTGTGACCACCGTAACCGACTCCTGCGATATGTCTCTTTACTCCCTTATCTGACACAGCTTTGTCCTTTATACCTTCTGCCTCAAGAAACTTGGAGAGCTTGACTTTCTCTGCTATATCTTTAGTTGTTGACAAGGTGCTTGCTGAAAGCAGCACCTGAAAAGAAGAGAAATACCATAAAAATAATAGCACAGAATAAAAAACCTAGGTCAAATACATATATTTTATTATTATTATTAAAGCTAGATGAATTTTAATTATATTGAATGACAGCAATATTTATTTTTACGGATTCAGATACCTCTACAGATACAGATACACTCCTATGAAATCTGAAGGTATGTATGTAATAAATTTTTAAGAGCATCGCATGTATATCATACGCGGTGCTCTAAAAAACTGTTATGAAAGTGTTACCTTTAAAAAAACCTCACAAGAAAAGAGACGAATAGGAAAAAAATATTAAGTAGGTGTTCGTTAATTTTTAAGTTCAATTTATTTATTTATATAAAACATTTTGCACATGACGCACAAATGCGTAAGTACTATTTATCAGTTCTAAGTAAGATTTAAATACCAAAAACTACGAGCTTCAACATACATGGCTTTTTAAGTTATATAAAGAGTTCTGAACTCGACCTTACGATACAAACTCACAATTCTGTAACATTGTGTAAGCCGGATTTAATTTAAATCATGTAAATCCTGTCCAAAATCAACTTTTAGCTAGTAATCACTACTAATTAAAAATAATATAAATGGAATATATAGACATGTTATTACTGGCCCAGTTTGCCACGTGACACGAACGAGAGCGAGGTAATCTAGCCAGCTAAACGTTAAGTCACAGCCTCACGGAACTTGAACCTTTATCAAGTAGTGAACTGAATTTAATGTAACAAGCTCTGTTTCAGTCTACAAAATTATAAAAATAATAGAAATCAGGCCGCATGAACAAGAGATTATTGAGTTAATTTGTTTAATAAATCATAACATAATGAAAAGAAAACTTATCCAACATTATTTGTTTGAAATTTGACCACGAAGCCACATTTTATTTAAATTAGATTCAGAATAAATTATCATATCACCACACAATTGTTTATCGATGGCAGTCGAACTCAGCACGAGATTCCGACTCAGAAATTGGATTCATCCAGACTAGCAAGACTCTAAATAATAGATACTGAAGGACTTCATCATCTTCCTAGCCTTTATTATTCCCTAAAGTATTTGAAGTCGGCTATTAATTCAAATAAGTGAACGACTTTTCCTCAACATTATTTATTAAAAGGCTTCAGTCAATTGTTTAGAAAGGTCAGGGTGAGAGTTAGTCTCAATGCCACTTTGAACATGTGTTTGTGACCGTGGGAGCCTAGGAGGTGAGCAATTATTAATTAATACCATATTCCCATAAAGGATATAATTTATTTATCAGATATAACCACGTCTTTGGAGTATATTAGGTCTCTCCTTTGAAAGTATTGGTCTTTTATAATAGGCTGGCGATACTGATCAACTGTAGAGGCTTATAGCCAGGACTATTAAATACTATTGCTCTTGTGTGTTGTTCTTATATCAGTTTGAGGTACTTTTAATTATATTTTAAACTATCCACTTATTAGATTTCTTAGCTATGTATTTATTTTTAAATCGTTCTGTAAATAGTATTTGTTGTTTTTGGCTCCTCGGGGACTGAGCCAAGTATGTGGTGAATCCACTTAAAACCACCCCGATAACCGGTCTCAGAAGCTCTGACAATCCGGACCATGTTATTTCAGGTCCCCTTAGGATCGACGCCGCGCCATGGTAGACATCTACAGCAAAAAATAAACAATTTGGTCCGCAAACGGTATCAGTAACAAATTCTTGTCTATGTGCATTCTGGTTCATATTTCATATTGAAATGCTTTTAACTCACCTAAACAATACAGCTACGATAAATATCTATGGTTTTTCTTAATTTTCTAGCAATAATAAAGCAAGTTATTTACCTAAGAAAAAACTACTAAGTTTAGTAAGTAGTGTTAAGTAAGAGTGTAAGCTTTCTTGAGTTATAATTTCATTGAAAACTGAATCTAAGCCACAATTTCATAATTAATATCGTTGTAGTGCTCTAGTAAATGTCTCAAAGCAGTGACTATAATACATAAAACATAAAACTATTTATCCTTACTTCCATACTAATACTATATACGATAAATATTTCGGACATCTAACACACAACGCCATCTAGTCACAAGCTAAGCAGAGCTTGTGTTATGTATACTAGACAATTGAGTTACGGCATAGTAAGAAGCGGCGTGCCGACCACGTAAACCACTAGGCCAACCGTGCAGTCCGATCACATTTAAACCGTCTCTCATTCATTAGTCTATGATCTGATTATAAAATCATTTATTCTTCGGACAGCTTCGGTGTGGCGTATACACTGAGGAGTCGTTGCAACTAGATCTTGAAGATGAGCATTCCATTTTAAGCGATTTTTTAAAAAAATTGAGCCTCTGGTATCCTCATTCACTTATTGAAAACCAACTTGCTTGCTTGACTATCTCGTAGAAAACCGGCGTTGCGGTGAGTTAGTGTTCAAACTGACCTATTTTTTTTTATGGTCTAAGGAGGCAAGATGGGGGGAGGTGCCTCCGGTATCCTCACTCCCTTGCTGAAACACAGCTCAAGTGCTATTTCACACCGGTTTTCTGTGTGAAGCCGTGGTATCACTCTGGTCGAGCCGGCCCATTCATGCCGAAGCGTGGCTCTCCCACTATGTGCTGTAGCAGCTCATCCACGAAAAAAAATAAGCATTACATTGTTTATAAAAGCCAGTATAGTAAAAGTATTAACCATTACGCATGTTACATCCACATACGTCTAATAGACTTGTACCAATACAAGTTACCGATCAATTTGGAAAAAAATCGAAAAAACTAGCCTAATCCGTTACACTAACATACACTGCGTGTTTTTACAGACATCAGCAATTGGTAAACTACTTCGTTTAATTTCTGCAGGTTGAGCGCACTCTTGACGTTTAATTAATTACTTGCATACGTAACCTTTTGTAGTGATAGAACTCCACAGAAGTTAAGTAATAAAATCCATAACAGATTTGTAGGAAGTACGGTTTTATATCGAAATCAATTCTAATTGGTCCAAGAAAGGTTTCAAAGGTGAGAAGTACTGTAATGGTACACTCGTGCCTACTTTCAATGACATTAAATATATTTTAAATAGTACACAGATATACAACGTACTACCGTACGTACGTACGTACATACCATATATGGTACTATGTACCATATATGGTATGTTGTATATCTACATAAATTATTATATTATTATTATTTTATTATTATTAGATCAAGTCAAATCTTAATGAGATTACATTGCTACAGAATTGAGTAAAATATCTACAGAACCGCTTTGATTGATTTAGGTCAACTGCGTCAACTGGTCAACATTGCGTAAATGAGGAAATTTTAGATGCAGGGAATTTGCACTATATAGCCTGGAAACTAGTTCGTCTGGTACACGGTACTTTCATATAGGAACTATAAGACATTCACGTAAGTGGGCGAAAATACTTTTTCTTGCCAAGTCTTAACATATATGAACTGGATATCTGTTTTAATGCATTTACAGGTTACATTTTTATATTTGCTCGAATGATTTGATTATAAACCAACAATTTATGATATAGTTTTACTCATCTTGATTTATAATCGTCTAATTTGGGACAGGACATAATATATTTCTATAATTTTAATGGTTCGTGTTCTTTTTAACCGACTTCAAAAAAGGAGGAGGTTCTCAATTCGACTGTATATATCTCTTTTTTTATTTGTATTCGCGGATAACTTTGTCGTTTATGAACCGATTTTGATGATTGATTTTTTATTGGAAAGGAGATATCCCAACGGTAGTACCATGATATTAAGATCTGATGATAGCATCCATGAGAAATTGAGTCGAACTTTGTTATATAAGTTACATGTAAACATAATATTACATATTAACAAGTTAGACATTATATTATGGTAATATTTTAAACGTCATGTTATTAAATTCATTTCAGAATTTCGGAAAGGCGATGGTTCAATAAAGATTAAAATAGTTTCAAATATCACTGAAATTTCTGAGGTGTTCGTAAACCGTAGCTTAATAGTCTCTATCATCATTTTGATATTTAGACTCTATTTAAATAACAATATTTTATTTAAGTTACCAAGGAAAATAAAGTCACTGTCATCAACAAGGAAACCTAAGTTTTAGAACGCACTATGGACTGGTAACAAATTCAAATCTGACATCCACAGATTTTAATTTCACACACATTGCTCCTTATATTTCTCAAGATATTTTTAAACTTATATTAAAACATGTAATCTATATTATAACCTTTATTTTTTTTTTAGTTAGAATATTAATGTCAGCTGTTGGTGACTATATCAACTTATTAACAGATTTTAAAAATAGAATGAATCCTTACCATCAAAACAAAAATGGGTGACATGATACACAAGTTATATTTTTTTATTATTTAAATAAATCCAATTGCACTTTATCACATTACTTCCAGCCGATCGTATATCACAATTCTGAGCAATATTAGACCGCGCTACGCTTATATAGACGATTGCCAGTACTCCTGTTTAATGCATTCAAATTGAATACGACGTATATGTAATGAAATAGCCAATATCCAATCTTTAATTTAAATTATCAAACCTACATATTGCTCTAGAATTTTCCACCTCTCATACTTTTCTACAAAACATCTATCGGGCATTCCAGGATCTGCATTAAAAATTAGTCGAAGGTTTAGTAATTAGTCAAGGACTTCCAGGCTATAAAAAGATCAGATTATTTATACACTCAGTTTATAAAATCAACATATTGTTAAATGTAACATGTAGCGTGGAGTTTACTTTGTAACACCGTGGGAGAGCCACGCTTCGGCATGAATGGGCCGGCTCGACCGGAGTGATACCACGGCCTCACAGAAAACCGGTGTGAAATAGTGCTTGAGCTGTGTTTCACCGAGTGAGTGAGGATACCGGAGGCCCATACCCTAATCCCCCTACCTTTGGGAATGGGGGGGGGGCATTCCCAAAAGGCTGGCAACGCACTTGTGACGCTTCTGGAGTTGCAGGTGTCCATGGGCGGCGGTGATTGCTTACCATCAGGCGATACGTCTGCTCGTTTGCCGGCCTATTCCATAAAAAAAAAAAGAAAACAAAACCTAAACCTGTCAGGCGGCTAGCAAGTCGTAACCCATGGACCTAACAAGAAGGAGGATTCGAACCTTGCAGTCCCCTAGACCTGAACAGGGGGTGCCACTCACCGGCAAGATCTAGTCAGTCAACAGAGCATGAAGATCCCAGGGCGCCTTTATAATAAAAATAAAAAAATAAAAGTCAGATGTGTGTGTGGATCACTCCTTATGGATCACTTCAGAGAAACAACAATCAGCTCAAACACAGTATATATTTTATAAGATCTTACATACAACCTATAATACACAAGAACATTACATACATCTTAAAACTAAAATCTTAAAATAAATAGTGGGTAAGTACACTTTTCTATAAAATTTCAAAACTAAGTTAAGCATTATAATAAAAGTACTGGCTGGCTGGCTTGATGGGTGGTCAGGCCATCCTCCGCGTACCAGCAGACACATCAAAACACATAAGGGAAGCCACGCCTTGCAGGACGTGAGCATCAAAACTTCAAAGAGGTGTAGCTTCTCACCCGTATCTTAGAACTGGTCTTCTCACCCGTATCTAAGAACTGGTCTCCTCACCCGTATCTAAGAAGAAGGTGCTTCTCACCCGCTTCTAAGAAGCCCTAATAACAAATATACTTTCTAAGCATTTCTTCAAACTAACAACAGACATAAAAATAAAAGTTTCAAACAATTTTCTTTACTCACCTAATGGGCACTTGATAATTTACATGATTACTACTTAAATATACAGATAGACACAATTATACTGGTTGCGTTCAAATCAAAGAAGAAAAAGGACTCTAGACTGAAAGCATCCACTTTGTACATATCCAGTTTCATGGATCGTTCCAGAAGACTCCCCTCTTTAATCTCCTTATGACAGCTTCAGCGACACTCTCAATAAGCGTTCACAAACTATTCAACCCTATCAAATTATTTCTAAACGAAATTTACAATAAATCAATACATCTTATTGAATTACGCCCTCTCTCGCACAATCAGCGAACATCAATCAAATGTACTTATACTGCATAAAGCCTAATTGCACAGCGAGTCCACAGAGGGCGCTATTTACAAAATCTGGTTTTGGTTAAAAAAAAGTGTTACAACTTTTTTATTAACTTTTTCGGACATCTAATACACAACGCCATCTAGTTCCAAACTAAGTGGACCTTATACTATATGTACTAGACAACTCATATAAATACATAGTTACTTCACAAACTGGAAGCCATCAGTATGAAAATTGGACTTGCTATCAATAAATTCAAGACCAAGCTCATGATCATTGATCGGTTCGCAGTTATTCAACGCACCAATCTCCTACATGACCATCACCCAATTCCAATACCTTGGCTCGATGATCACCGATAGAGGAAATAGCGAACCTGAAATACGGAGACGTATTGGCATGGCAAAATCTGCAATGACCCAGTTGAGCAAAATTTGGAGGGAGACATAACTCACCGGACAATAAGACAACTAATCCGCAGCCTCGTCTTCTCCATTGCTCTGTACAGTGCAGAGATGTGGACTTTCAAAGCCGCAGATAGGCAGAGAATCGACGCTTTTGAGATGTGGTGCTGGCATCACATGCTGCGAGTACCATAGACGGCCCACCACACCAACATATCTATTCTCAAGCAACTTAAGATAGAAAACAACCAACGTCTATCCACAACTTGCTTACAACGAATACCGCAGTTCTTTGGCCATATTACACGCAGGGACACCATTAATTTGGAACGTTTAATCGTGACTGGTAAAATAGAAGGGAAAAATCCTAGAGGTAGAAGTCCCAAACGATGGCCGGACTAAATATCTCAGGAATTAAAATAACTGTCAATGACGCACTCCAGCAAGCTACAGAATGGAACCGATGGAGACAACTGATGGACGAAACGAATCGTAGTCACGATCCTAAGCAGTGAGGGAACGACTGAAGAGAGAGAGAGAGAGAGAGACTTTTTTGTAAATACATACATATTATACATAGAGCACACCCAAACTCCGAAACAAATATTTGTAGATTATACGAATATTTGGTTTGACCCGAGAATTGAAACCGAGACCTCAAGGCTCAAGCACAGCAGTTACGTTTTATATATATATATATAGCTGACCCGGCGAACTTCGTACCGCCATATTTACATATCTGTCTCAGCTTCCCACAGGCAGTGTACAGTCGCGGACAAAAAAAAAGACTTTTCCCATTATTCTTATTTATCTTTTTTTTTATTTCTAGCAAAAAAATGATGAATAAAATCGGTCTATGTGTTATTGAATTACAACTAAGTACATATTTTGACTTTCATCCCCTCTCTCCAGGAAACCGTGCTGAATTTCGGGATAAAAGTATCCTATGTTCTACCTCGTAGTATGAACTCAAATCATGCCAAGTTTTATTTGAATGCATTCAGTAGTTTCGGCGTGATGCGCGGCCAAGATACAGACAGTCAGACAGGCGGACAGACAGACGGACAAAAATTAAAAAAAATACAGTTTTGGCTTCAGTATCAATTATAGAGAGTCCTCCAAAAAAAAATTCTAAATGTATTTAATGTACAGAATTGGACCTGTTATTAGGGATATATATTGGGTATGTCAGTCACCTTCCTCTTTTATATATATTTATGTAGATTTTATCATTGGGTTTGGTGTAGCTCCCAGGTGGGCCCATTGTCACCATGTCGGGATCTGATAATGGGATTCCAAGGAAATCAAGGGTTAAGCCTCAAATTTTGTAAGCACGTGTTGTGTTTTATATATTTTCTAAAACCATTGGAATATTTGCGTCTGGTCGTCGTTATTTTATGAAGCTGAAACCATATGGAAGATACAACTCTTTAATGGCTAGGAGTTGGAGGATAATTCTTTTGTAGCCTACGACCAGGGAATCGAACCTGATATCTCTTGATCGACAGTCGATTACACTAATCGGTAGACCAATGAGACAGGCAGTCCAGTAACTACACTCACTCACATAGAGGCTGGTCGAGACCGCCCATTCGTACCGAAGCATAACTCATCTACAGTAAAGAAGGTACAGAAATCACTGTTATAGATTGCAGAAAATTTGCAGTATTAACACAAAAAACTCTTCAGACAACGTGTAACAAATGCAAAGTACCTACCTATCAGAAACCGCTTTCAGCTGCTACGTTTTTTTTTATATATAGCCCGCCAAAATGACTCTACTCTGCCTGATGAAATGCATAATCCAAGAGTGGTGGTCACCATACACATTGCGAATGCAGACAATGCAGCATGGTGACCCACACCATGGCGGCCTAGTGATGCTTCTGTATCTTTTAGTCTAATCAACAAGAATGGAACTTGTTGACTAGACTATTTGGGCCTCCGGTCTCGCACTCACCAACGAAACACGACAGCACGAACGCTGTCATTTTACGTTGATTTTCTGTGCAAAGGTAGTACCCCCCCGCTCGAGCCGGCCATTCGTGCTGAAATCAGCGTGGCTCTATTACCTTTAAAAAAACGCTTAATCGATATAATAACTAATTTTACGGCCAAATATGCATTCAAGTGAAAAAAGCCCTGTAAATATTACGATGGATGTCTAAACCGCATTTAATAAATTAATAATGTATGTAAATATATAAATTATACTAGCTGTTGCCCGCGACTTTGCTCGCGTGGAAGTTGATTATATGTATTTAATTAAAACTGTGTAAGTATCTATGAATACTGTGTTCATGTTTTTAAACGTATTTATTTATAATCAATAGTCCATTAAAATTGACTTTCATACACACTTTCGACCCTTATTTTAACCCCTTTAGGAATAGAATTCCCATAAATGCTGATATAAGTATTCATTTACTTGTAATCAAAAGCCTGAAGACAAATTTTCAGGCTACTAAATTAAAAAATTACGTACTTCCAGTCTAGCCTAGGGATAGAATATCCAGAAACGCTTAAATACGTATCTCATCATCATCATCACAGTCCACTGCTGGACATAGGCATCTCCAATTGCACGCCACTTGGTTCGATCCTCAGCTTCTCTCATCCAGCTCCTGCCAGCCGTCTTGGGCAGATCATTATTCCACCTGGCCTGTGGACGTTCTACGCTACGTTTGCCGAGACGCGGTCACCACTCACGAACCCGTTTACTACAACGGTTATCAGTTCTGCGGCTAATATGGCCAGCCCACTGTCACTTCAACTTGCTTATCCTGTGGGCTATGTCAATGACCTTGGTTCTCTACCGGATCACCTCATTCTTGATGCGATCCCTTAGAGAAACGTTGAGCTTTTGTGAAACGCTTAAATATGTATCTACTCATTTTTAATCAGCCAAAACACAAATTTTCATATTTCTCACTTAAAAAATGACGGATTTCCTTACAAACTTTTAACCACTATTTCACACCTTAGGGGTAGAATATCCAGAAATACTTTAATACGTACCTATCTACTCATTTTTAATCAGTAGCCCAAAACAAAATTTTCATGTTTCTCACTTAAAAATGACGGACTTCCTTACAAACTTTCAATCCCTATTTTACCCCTTTAGGGGCATAATATCCAAAAACTCCTAAATACGTATCTAATCATTTTTATTTAGTAGCCCAAAAATAAAGTTTCATATTTCTTATTTAAAAATTTACGGACTTCCATACAAACTTTCAACCCCTATTTCACCCCCTTAAGGGTAGAATATCCAGAAACGCTGAAACACGTATCAATTCATTTTTAATCAGCAGCCAAAAAATAAAGTTTCATGTTTCTAACTTCAAAAATGACGGACTTCCAGACTGGCCTATATACGAAATAACAACCCCTATTTCACCCCTTAGGGGTAGAATATCCAGAAACGCTTCAATACGTATCTACTCATTTTTAATCAGTAGCCCAAAACTAAATTTTCATGTTTCTCACTTAAAAAATGACGGACTTCCTTACAAACTTTCAACCCCTATTTCACCCCTTTAGGGGGCACAATACCCAAAAACTCTTAAATACGTATCTAATCATTATTATTAAGTAGCCCAAAAATAAAGTTTCATATTTATTATTTAAAAATTTACGGACTTCCATACAAACTTTCAACCCCTATTTCACCCCTTAAGGGTAGAATATCCAGAAACGCTGAAACACGTATCAATTCATTTTTAATCAGCAGCCAAAAAATAAAGTTTCATGTTTCTAACTTCAAAAATGACGGACTTCCAGACTGACCTATATACGAAATAACAACCCCTAATTAACCCCTTAGGGGTAGAATATTCAGAAACGCTTAAATACGTATCTACTATTTTTTAATCAGTAGCCCAAAAGTAAAGTTTCATGTTTCTTACTTAAACCATGACGAACTTCCATACAAACTTTCAACCCCTATTTCACCCCCTTAGGGGTGGAATTTCAAAAATTCCTTCCTTAGTGCTCACTTACGTTACATAAAGAATCTACATGCAAAATTTCAGGATTCTAGCTTCAGCGGTTTGGGCTGTGCGTTGATCTCTGGGTATGTCAGTCAGTCAGTCAGTCATAGTCATATCTTAATATATATATTTCTTGTGTGCGTGTGTATGTGACTGAACTCCTCCTAAACGACTGGACCAATTTTGATGAAATTTTTTGTGTGTGTTCAAGGGGATCTGGGAATGGTTTAGATTCACAAAAACGTAAACGATGTTACGTGGGTCATAAATATGGCGGTACGAAGTTCGCCGGATCAGCTAGTATATAGATAAATTTGTGGACACGGTACCACTTATAGGCAGTCCACACAACCGTACATATTTGGAAAAAAAATAATCAATTCGATCTCAGATTCCAATCCATTTCCATTTCTGTAAGGTGTTTGCTTTCATTAGGAAGTCTACACACAGGTAATTAAGTAACTTATACTTTATTTTGATAAATAATTTCAATGCTTTAAACAGATTTGGCTAAAATACTTTCGTTCATTCATGATAAAGATGATGAGATGATACGAAATATTCGTTGTCTTTTCTATCCCATTATGGTAAAGTCAAAAGGGAGGGTAAATGTTTTAGCTTTCCATGCATGTATGTTTTTAAGATTCACCATAGCTTCTAAACGACTAAATCGATTTTGTCTTTCAACTCTGTCTGTCTGTCTTTTACGTTTTCACGGCGTCAAATTTTTACGTAGTCGGCTTGTAGATGTTTTACTTGTTTGCATTTGATTTTATTACTTTTAAGGTGAATTTATTCTCTTCTATCATTCGTTAGTTCAATAATGATACTCTCTCCAGCCAGTCCCCTTTCAGTGCATGCATCTTTTCTTTCGGTCTTACTGTGTCTATATATAAATAAATATTTCGGACATCTTACACACAATGCAATCTAGTCCCAAGCTAAGCAGAGCTTGTGTTATGGGTACTAGACAACTGATAGAAATACATATATACTTTTTTTTTGTAAATACATACATATTATACAACAAATATTTGTAGATCATACAAACATTTGGTCCGTCCCGGGAATTGAACCCGAGACCTCATGATCAGCAGTCGCACACGCCAACCGCGAGACTAATGAGGCAGTCCTATCCATCAATCCGTCAATTTCCATACGTTCAACTTTCCAACTCCATTCAAAACATATCCATAGCAGGATAGCCTGTAACTTTTTAAATATTTTACCTGTAATGTAGGTATTTCATGGTTTTACAAAACTTTACATTTTATTACAATCTAAGTCAAGACAGTAACAGATTAGCCTCACACAATAATCGACTGGTTGTCTATCACCCTTTAGAGCACTATTTTACTAATATTATAAAGCTGAAGAGTTTGTTTGTTTGAACGCGCTAATCTCAAGAACGGGCTAGTCAGATTTGAAAAATTCTTTCAGTGTTGGATAGTACATTTATCGAGGAAGGCTATATTTCATCACGCTACGACCAATAGGAGCAGAGCATCAATGAAAAATGTTTCAAAAACGGGGGAAAATTATCACGCTACGGGCAATAGGAGACGCAAACCAGGTTGCGTGGGTTGGCTAGTCTATACTAATATTATAAAGCTGAAGAGTTTCTTTGTTTGAACGCGCTAATCTCAGGAACCACTGGTCAGATTTAAAACAATCTTTCAGTGTTGGATAGTAAATTTATCGAGGAAGCCTATAGGCTATATATCATCACGCTACGACCAATAGGAGCGGAGCACCAATGAAAATTGTTTCAAAAACGGGGGAAAATTATCACGCTACGGGCAATAGGAGCCGCAAACGAGGTTGTGTGGGTCGGCTAGTCATATTACACACACACAAGGAATTAACTCTCGACAGGTATGAAACGTTTGTTACATACATCATACAAAGGGCTATTGTTAGATCACGCACTCGTCCAATATGCCAACGCTGCAGTCTCCATGACACAAGGTGCCGACGTAGAATTACGATAACACACCACAAAGACCTGTTATGAGATCAACGGTGCCACGAAGGTGATGACAGCATTACGAACATGGACAACAAAGGCCTGTTATAAGATCAACACCGCGTCACTAGCACAAGGCGCCGACACAGCATTGTTATAGTATATATATTTAAGATTTGTCATTTCTACGCACACTTACTTTTAAGCCAACATCGCGTTAGCAACTTAGACTAATTAGTTATAGTTTAAATGTAATTTTTATAATCTTTTATTAAATTAACTTCAAGTTCTATTTCGTTTCTCTAAAACTCCTTCGGCTGTGGCAAATTACGTATTTAGTTTTAGGTGCTAGATCTTGTAGTTACGGCCTACTGCGTAGGTGATAATTGCAGTTGTAACTGATACCAATACATAGAATGGAATGGTCGTATGGTACAGGTTTGTTGACTGGACGTTGTCGTTTTCTATCGGTGTTTCCTGGGATACTTTATTCTGGATGCTGTGAAGATCTTAAAGGTTTACTTCAAGGGTTGGCTTTTTATTTCGTTGTTGTCGTTAATGATGGTCAGTTCTGCAGTACTTGAGTGCAATCAGGATCTGTCCGGATCTGCTGGGCTACGTTTTTCTCACAGACATATGTGCTTACTATACTTCGGGCATTCTGCCTCTATGTACACAAATTCATTTCTATCAGTTGCTATATAAGGATGAGAAGGAATAAGGAATTGGTAAAATTTATGTGGTGCGAGGGATAGTTTACAGAAATCATAGATATTTGGAAAGACTACAGGGAGTTTGAAAACTATAATTTATCTGTTAAACTACAAAATACGATCCTGACCTTATAATATCATAGTATTCCTAAGTACTAACTAACTAAGTTCTAAGTTTATTTTGTCCAGGTTTTAGTAAAGGCTAGATTTTTTTTTTTTATTCTAACAAATTCAATTTCCCATAATTAATAATGTTATTGGCTCTGTAAGCATTTTCATTTAAGATTACCTGAAGGATATAATTAATATTACTTTTGTTTTTGATAAGTTAAACTATCTATAAGTTTGTTTAGACTAGCGCGATAATTAAACTCTACAGTTTTTTTTTTTATCTTGTTTTTTACGGCACCTAAAGCTTGAGTGTATTTAAGTGCATCCTGATAATCCAGATTGCCGGTAATGCTTTTAATTATAGACTAATACGTCAAGTAGACCTCTTTTTGTCCTGCCAGGCTCTAAGGTGTATAGATGATTAAGGATATTGGTTTTTTTTTTACTAGGTGTTCTAGATGTATTTCGTATAATAAGTAGGTTTCGTTAGTGAGTCTATTCTTATAGTCATGTACGTATGTTTATGTGTAGAATTAGATAGTACTTACGTACGTACGTACGATGTATTGTAAAAATGTATAATAATGTGTCGTTACTCTAGCATATCCTAGCCTAAATGGTAATAAATCTAAATTGTCAAGTCTTATCTCTTAAGGTCGTATTAGAAGTGGTTCCAGCATCAATGTCAGTAGTAGTAACCTGTAACAATTGGTTACTCTTGGGTTTTCGTTTCAGGTCTTTCAGAAAGCATTTTTTTTTTCTTCTTTTTTTTTTTTATAAAAACTTGTTGTTCTGGCTTATAGTCAATTTCAGGTTGTCTAGACTTATTACGGGATTCTATAAGAGCAGTTCTATTGGCTAACGAAGTCTCGTTTATGTCATGGACAGTCTTCATCTGTGCTCTATGAGTCACTACATATTGTTGGAGTAATTTTTCGTTTATGTCAATGTCAATAGGGTCCCGGGGGTCAAAATGGCCTTTTAATATGTCATAGGGTCTGCATTTTGTAAAACCATGAATAGAGCTGTTGTAAGCTATTATGGCGTAGGGTACAAGATATGTTATTGGTTCGTCTTTATTAGGTACTTCCAAAATTAGATTTTCCTGATTTGTGTGGGCTGTACTAGTAGCTGAATTATCTATAGTGGGAGTCTTCTTGGTGGGATTTGCAATGGTCGAACTGGTTTCCTGGTTATGAATTTCAATTCTAGATAAGGCGTCTGCTTTAATTGAGTATTCAAGTGCAAATACAACATCGTTATCAGTAGGGTTAAAAATTTCTAAAAGAGCATGGTTATCTTTTACAGTAGTTACACATTCAGCTATAGTGCAGTTACAAATTAATTGTTCTGGAATAATTACATCGCCATCCGGGGCACTTATCGGTAACGTAGCTACCTTATAACTCTTTGCAGGGATAATATCCTCGTATAAATTCACATTGTGGGAGTTGTATATTTTAATAGGGTTTACTGTATGTCGTGTAGTCAAGGTCTTGTCTTTAAGGTCTATTTTAGCTTCCCATTTGGTCATTAAGTCAAGTCCTATAAGACCATCGAAATAATCGTGGAACTTATAGACAAAGAAACGTATATTATCCGGGTCATTAAATTCGTTAAAGCACGGTAGTGTTATAGAGTAGTTGTTTCTCGTAGTAGCATGTACATTAGTTACTTCAAATGGATCGTAATTTAAAGGAATATCAGGGTAATAGTTTTGAACGGCTTCCGGGCTTAAGAATGATTGATTAGCACCGGTGTCGATAAGTAATTTTAAAGGGGGATTTGATATCTGAATAAATGGTAACTGTCTCTGTGTTTGTAAGTTTATTTCTATCCTGGCTTTTCTAATTTCTGATCCGTCCGAAAATTTGAATTGGCACTCTCAAGGTTATCGTTTGAATTGTTATAAGAGTACTCTAAAGGAAGATCATGGCCTTGATACTGTGTTTGATTCGTGTCATAGTCGTCATAGGGGGTATAGTCATTGGTATGTGAAAAGTAGTCATAGTCAGGGTTATAGTTGTGGTCGTAATAATAGCTATCATCGTAACACTCATTAAAGTTTATCTCACGAGATTTAAAGTAATTATTAGGTGGTGGATTGCCCTGGGTACGCCAGTCATGTCTGCGGATTCCTCCTGGAGGTGGCATCGGCCTGGGATTAAAGTGTTCTATACCACTCATCGGTCCGGGGCCAGGTGGCTGACTGGGTTGAGTTCTAGGTGGCATCCTAAACGTATTACTTCGTAGATTATAATTTGGAGGCCTAGCACTAAACATGTGTTGTGTGTGTGTGGGCATACGTACCTGTGGTGAGGGCTGATGTTGCATAGGATTCATCCTGAACCCTTGTGCAAACCTAAAAGGTTGCATCGGCTGAGGTGGCGGCCTATTTGCTACGTGTGAAGGCCAATATGATGCGGTTGGGCTATGGCTATAGTTATTTGAAAGTTTCGGGGTATGTACAGGAGTAGAGTGGGTGACCTTAGGGGTCAGCTGTAATATACTAGCTATGTCATTGCGCTGCTGCAAATACAATATATTCATTTCCTCCTGAACATATTCTAAAGCTTTCTCAATCGTGTCAGGTCTCATACACCTAATGCGTGAACCTAGAGGTTCCTGTAAACCCCTTACAAACGCTTGCATGGTTAGTTTTCTGTATAAAGTGCGCTTGGCTTCAATAGTAGTGGATATTGTCTCGTGAAGGCTAATATATGTCATAATTGTACTAAATAGTGTCTGACAGTGGTCATAAAATTCCTGTGGTGATCTTTGTCCCTGGTTGGCTAAAGAGAGGTCATTATAAAGGGCAGTTTCATCCCTTTGGTCTGCAAAATTATTGATTAATGCATTCCGAACGTCTAGCCAATTATCAGATATGCCATTTGAATTTATAATACTAGCGGCGGGGCCTGTGATTTTATTTAAAATTCCATTTATCAAGCAAAGGTTCGATAACTGATCGCAGGGTTCCGTACTAAGGTAGGTATATACTATTTGGTCACATAACTTAATAAATCGGGTAAGTATATGTGGGTTCCCGTCGAACTCCGGTACAGGGCGTAAAGCCTTAAAAATTATGTCCGGGTTGCGCTCCGTCATTATCTTAATTCTAGGTAATTGATTTAATTCTTAACTATAGTCTTCTAAATTCAAATTCCTACTACTATCTAGTTGTACTCGCCGACGAGTCTGGCTCGATGCAGACTCTCTAATACGGGAGTTACTAGGGTGGAAAATTTTGAAGATAAAAAATATTAATTTAAGTAATTCTAAACTATAATTATAATCTTTTAAATCCAAATTCCTACCACTATCTAGTTATACTCGTCGACGAATCTGGCTCGATGCAGACTCTCTAATACGGGAGTTACTATGGGTGGAAAATTTTGGGAAATAAAAACTTCAAGGTAAAGGAATAGCAACACAAGAACGATTCTGTGCACTCACCCTTTCATTCCGTTTCGCCGCGTATCAATGTTCGGATACTCTTCCCAGTGGCTGCAGCTCTCGTAGATTCTGGATACTCGTACAGTGGCTTGAAGGCCGCTCGGGCTGCTCGCGAACGCGGATTTCGATATTAGAGATCTTTATAGCTCGCGAAACGACCCGCGAGTATCCTACCGACTGCGCCAATTACGTATTTGCCACAGCCGAAGGAGTTTTAGAGAAACGAAATAGAACTTGAAGTTATTTAATAAAAGATTATAAAAATTACATTTAAACTATAACTAATTAGTCTAAGTTGCTAACGCGATGTTGGCTTAAAAGTAAGTGTGCGTAGAAATGACAAATCTTAAATATATATACTATAACAATGCTGTGTCGGCGCCTTGTGCTAGTGACGCGGTGTTAATCTTATAACAGGCCTTTGTTGTCCATGTTCGTAATGCTGTCATCACCTTCGTGGCACCGTTGATCTCATAACAGGTCTTTGTGGTGTGTTATCGTAATTCTACGTCGGCACCTTGTGTCATGGAGACTGCAGCGTTGGCATATTGGACGAGTGCGTGATCTAACAATAGCCCTTTGTATGATGTATGTAACACGTTATATTTTAAACATAGCATAAATAGCTGAACACTATGAAAGACTATTTATCAAGAAAAAACTGGTAACATATCCACATTTGAGAATGAGCTACAGGACCTAAGTATTTCATGATGGGCGTGGGCTTCCTTTCTAGGTGATTGAGATTAATTTAAATTTGTAATACAACCTCGTAAATTAAATCAGATTTAGTTAAACATTCATTACACAACATCGACATAGCTTTACACATTCATTAATAAAGTTGAAACTAACCATACTTGTTTTCGTAAAGGTATGCATTTTCCCCATCACTTACTAGGGATGTCGCAACTGACAGAAAGTTAGATAACAAATTAGTTTTAAAGAAACAGAAATCACTTATACAGCTTTTTTATATAATGGCAAGAATAAGGTTGGTCTTCAGATATCCCTAAATAAGGAAATAATCCTGTCTAACAAGAATGCAAAGCATACCGAAGCAAAACAACTGTATCTCAGAATTTTACATATTTATGGTCTAGCTAGTGCGAGAAAATCTTATAAAAGTCAACGTACTTTTTAAATGGGAGAGTGTCCAACAAAATCACCGCAAAATGCCCGAAATTCGTTTTTAAAATGTGGCTTATTTTTTTAAGACTATCATAGACCTGAAACCTGTTATCCATACCAAATACGTAGAAAGAATACAACAAAATGTAGTCATTTATAATTTCCCTATTCCCTTGTCATTTAAAAATGTTCAATAGAGTCATAAATTGCAAAGCTATTATAAAAATTAATTTAATATATTTGAGAAAACCTTCGATCAAAATAGGATACAGAAGGCTTATAAATACGCTTGTCAATAAATGAAGACGAAAAAGTTTCAGTTTTGTAAGATTCTTAAAGCAGAAAGGAAAGAACAAAGATACTGCACACTACCCTTGTGTATAAGAGTGCTCAAAGTGCTTGGAACAGCCTCGTCACCTTGCATCTGCTATTGGTGAGGCTTTCCACGTAGTATGGGAAGCCTCATGCTGGACCTCGTTTCTACCCAAAATGCTTATGTTTCTGAGGTAAATGCTCACTAAAGTAGCGACAGAAAAGAAACGGAGGAGAGAGGAATAATCTCCTCTGGAGAAATTGAAGCTAAAGAAGTTTGCCTGATACGGTAAAGCGGTAAAGCAACGTGATGTACACTATTCAGGAGTCTCAGACATCCTTTCTCTAATCTCAGACTGTTATAATTAAACCTGTGTAGTTTTAAAAGATTCAAGTGCTGATTTGGTTGATGAAATAAAACCAGCATTGTACATTCTGTAAGCAATTAAAATTTTGACTTTATAGGAGTTTCCGGGCTTTTATAAGGTTTACACAAATTAGACTTTCTCAATTGTGAACTATTCATCCTTACAAAGTCCTCATTTTTGGAATACTTGATATTTTTAAGTCAATAATTTTTTGAGTCATAACCGGGAGGTATAAAGTCAAATGGGTGGCAGTCTGTAACGAATTAAGAGATCAATCGATCTTTACCATTGTTGGATTTCGAACGCCATCGTACTGGCAACATTTTAATGGTCGCTGGTTCGTGTTTGACGTTTTGACGTTGGAGGTTAATGGTAAAAAAGATTGTGATAGAACGCGCGTGTTGAAACCGGCCGACGATTTATTTGTTATTGTGAAAATCAATTGATAGGAAGCTAATTGTATTGTCCATCGACCCGCGGTCTCTTTAGTGATAAACCGTATTGTGTTAGGTCGTGGATTCGCGAGTTTTTGTAGGCGTGTTCCGCGTAAGCTGAAACGAGTGTATTGTAGCTCGAATACCATAGGAACTTGTACAGCATTTTAGGAGCATATGTGTGTGAACGCGGCAGTGGGGTACCCCATCAACGGCCGACGAGATCAAGGACATCACGCAACTCCAGTAAGTGCTTTATGCATTAGTTTAGATTAAGAACACGGTGACACAGGCCGTGGGTCATTCTTCTTGCCAGTGGTATTAGTAGTGATTGTATATCTATCTATGGGCCCGTAGGTATTATAAACTTCACAAGGTGATCACTGCCTTGGCAAGAGGACTGATCAGTTTTGGTAGCAGAGCATGGTTTACCTCCGGGCTGTGAGCACTCGTAGTGCACTCAGAAGGTGAAACCTAGTTGTTAGGCAGGTAATTATACTGTTCCACTGTCCACATATCTTTGATTCCACTGATATAGCTATTTAGAATAGTATTTGAAACAATTTGTTAGCATAATGATTGAATGTAGGTAGTTCAAACATTTAATTATAAAACTTATACATAAATTGTAAAATTTGTGTTACTGGTTGATGTTTACTAGTTTGAACTTATAATTGTAAAACTATATTGTATACTTGATATTTATATCTGATATATATTGATATTATATTGCTTGGGACAATAAAATTGGTCCAATATACATATTAACCCAATCACACATTTAATTATTGGTTGAATTGTAAAACTTGAATTGTGAAACTTAATTATTGGTGTAATACAATTAGATTTTGCTAGCCCAAAGACAATATTACTAGAATAATATTGTTATATCATTCTAATATTATTTAGTGAAGCTTAAATTCAATTATTTTTAATAAAATTAACTTATTGTTAGTGGGCATTGATAAAGTGAAACTTGTAGGTAGATATATATCTGAGATTAAGTTACTGCACAAGCACTTAATAGGGTTTTATATGAAGCTCCTAACAGTGTTTATATAAATAGTTTTATTACATACATAAAATATTGTAACTTGTAAGGAGTGCAAAAGAACTTGATAGTTTATATACATACATAAAATATTGTAACTTGTAAGTATCGTTTTGCCGCTATGTCGTTCTCATTGTACCGGGCTAAGATTAGCACAGAATTGAGATGGTTTACATCGGTTCAAGGTCTCCTAGGCCGACCAGATAGACAGGATGCTCTGTTGGCTCCAGATAGATTGGATGCGCCGGCTAGGCTGGAGTTATTGATGGAAACGCTTACCAAGGTCGAGGCCCTGGAGGAGGAGAAGGTCAGCGATCAGATAAGGTCCGCGATGCAGGCTGATGTTGACCAGTGCCTCTCAATTGCTGATGACATTCAGCAGCGCATAGCTGAAATAAAGCGCTAGCGCAGAACTGGCTGTGATGAAGAAGCTGTGGAAGGCCCACACTCTCGCGGGGTTGCATCAAAACTGCCTCAGATACAACTACCCAGCTTTGATGGAGAGCTCGGTGAGTGGGTCAGCTTCATCAATTTATTTGATAGTTTGGTCCACTTAAGGGAGGATTTACCTAAGGCCTATAAGATGGCACAACTGATGTCAGCTCTGAAGAGAGAGCCTAGGGAACTGGTAGCCCATTTGACGGTGACCGAGGGCAATTATGAGATTGCCCGTCAAATGTTGGTAAGGCGCTACCACAACAAAAGAAGGCTGGTTGATGCGCAGCTCAAGAGGCTGTTTAGCATCCCTTCAGTGACTCGGGTCTCTGCCATACAGGCAGAAGTGTTGAACCCGTTGTTGAGTGTCACTAGGGCATTAGAAAATTTGGGCTTGCCGGTTGAACAATGGTCTTACATGTTAGTATATATAGTACTGTCCCGGCTTCCAGTTGATGTCCAGACCAGATTTGAGCAGCATCACGGTCAGGGTGCAGACAACTTGCCCACCTCTTCCCAACTTATGGAGTTTTTGGAGGAAGAGTGTCGGAGGGCAGAGAACATGAGTTCGTTCTAAAAGCCCGCTGAGGAGCCACAGAAGGCTACTCGGAGCCCCGTGAGGAGGGGACTACCGCAGAGAGGACCAAGGCAGTTGTATGGGCACGTGGGTGCCTCAACACCTGAACGGGATGCCTGCCCATATTGTAAACAGGATGGCCATAGTGTGGCCGCCTGCCTTAGATTTAGGGACCAGAGAGTCCAAGGGCGACGCCAGATCACCAAGCAACGTGGCTGGTGTTTTTTGTGTCTGGGTCCACATTTAGCAAGGGATTGCGCTCGGTCCGCAATGTGTAAGTTTTGTGGAGGCCGACATCTTGAGTTGCTCTGCATGAATAGGCCCGACCAACATCATGCAGATGGACAGGGCCGGACTCAGGGACGGATGGGGTCAAGTACACAGGGCCGGACTTGGAACCTGGGTCCACGGGACCAGGGCCCTCATAGGGAGGATGTTGGGGGCGATGTTCAGGCCAACATCGCGCGCGGTTCCCCGACTTATTGGCAGGCCAGTGGCTCAGCTGGAGCTGGCACGGGCGGGTGTGCGGATGCACCCTCGAGTATGGAGCGGTTCGTTAGAACGCCGCCTCGGGTGTCATCGCGCTCACCGAAGATGACGACATTTCGTCGATTTTCGCCGCCCATCATGGAACGCCCTCGGTTGGATCACCGCACCCCCCCCTATCCGTGGACGGCACCAAGTTGAGTGCCGCGACTGGAGGGGCACTTACGAGGGACCATGGGATCCCTACCACACTGATATGCCCGGTTGCTCGGGTTATAATGCGTGGGGCCCCGGGGGCCCCCGCTAGGAAATTGCAGCCAATCAAAATTTGGTCCCCAACCGGAGGCTATAGTCTTGCCCACTGCCTCCGTGTGTGTTTGGGGTTTGATTTCGACACCCCAGGTACGGTTGACGTGCTACTGGGAGTAGACATTCTGGGTAAGTTTTGCTGTCGGATCGGCGAGTCTTGCAGCATGATCGACTCATGGCTGTGGAGACATGTATCAGGAGAATTGAACCCGTCGGATTGTGCATCCAGGGGATGCCGGGCTCCTGTGTTAGTTAACCATCAGTTATGATGGGGCCCCCCTTGGCTTGTAAGGAAGTAATCGAATTGGCCCCTTAACAACTCGAAGTTGTCTATAGACTGTGGTCTAATAGCAGCCGTGTATGTGACCCTGGAGGTCCAGGAGACTGACGTGAGTTTCTTGATTGAGCGGTATAGCTCTCTTGATAAATTGATCAATGTCAATTGTTGGATCAGAAGATTCGTTCGGAATAGTCGCACTCCCCACGAACAGCGAACGCTAAGCCCAATTCTGTCACCGGCAGAGCGAAATGAGTCGCTTCTGAATTTGATCCGGTTGGTACAGTCTTCGAACTTTGGAGCAGAATTGGCGAGTCTACGAACTGGGCGTTCCAAACTGAAGGGTGCTGTCGCGCGTCTCAACCCGTTTATAGATTCGGCCGGGTTGCTTCGGGTAGGAGGAAGATTGCGCAATGCAAATCTGCCGTATTCGGCTCGTCACCCCCTACTGCTCCCCAAGGGAGGGCAGTTGGTTGAGTTGTTGGTGACTGACCGGCATGTTAAAACGCTCATGCAGGTTGTAACGCCTTGTTGGCTACACTCCAGAGGGAGTTTTGGATATTGTCTGGGCGTCGTACCATACGGAACATCGTGTTTCGTTGCATGCCTTGTTATAGGAGCAAGGCTGCCACGATGCAGCCCCACATGGGCGATCTACCCCCTGATCGGGTGAATGAGACTAGGCCATGGGCGGGTGTTGGTACAGACTTTGCGGGCCCATTCTTAGTGAAAAGCTCGCGGCTGCGCAACGCGAAACAGTACAAGGCGTACCTTTGCGTGTTCGTCTGTCTATCCACCAAGGCGGTGCATCTCGAGCTCGTTGCTGACCTCAAGACGGAAGCTTTTATAGCGTGCTTGGACAGATTCGTTTCCCGAAGGGGACTGCCAGCACTGATTCGTTCCGATAACGGAACCAACTTCGTAGGTGCAGAACGATACTTACGAGATGTAGTTAAGTTTTTAAATGAAAACAAAGTGAATATTGGAACAGCCCTCTCCCGTCGGGGTATACAATGGACCTTCAGTCCACCAGGTTGCCCCCACTGGGGCGGGATTTTTGAAGCCGTAGTCAAGTCAGCTAAGACGCATTTAGGGCGTATTGTAGGTCAGACCGCGCTGACATTTGAGGAACTCGCGACGTTGTTTTGTAAGATAGAAGCCGTTCTCAACTCGCGACCGTTGTGTCCGCTCAGCTCGGATCGAAATGACTTGGAGACGTTGACTCCAGGCCATTTCTACTGGTCCCCCTAATGTTGGTGACCTCGTGCTGGTTAAGGATGCTAACCTACCGCCACTGCGTTGGCGCCGGGGGCGCATTGTTAACTTGTTTCATGGTAAAGATGGGACCCCCCGGTCCGCAGAGGTTCTTGTTGGGGACTCAGTTACCAAACGAGCGGTAGCAACGTTATCTCGCCTGCTTGTAGATTAGGGAACAGGTACGTACCTGTTCGAGCGGGTGACTGTTGGATTTCGAACGTCATTGTACTGGCAACATTTTAATTGTCACCGGTTCGTGTTTAACGTTTTGACGTTGGAGGTTAATGGTAAAAAAGATTGTGATAGAACGCGCGTGTTGAAACCGGCCGACGATTTATTTGTTATTGTGAAAATCAATTGATAGTAAGCTAATTGTATTGTCCATCGACCCGCGGTCTCTTTAGTGATAAACCGTATTGTGTTAGGTCGTGGATTCGCGAGTTTTTGTAGGCGTGTTCCGCGTAAGCTGAAACGAGTGTATTGTAGCTCGAATACCATAGGAACTTGTACAGCATTTTAGGAGCATATGTGTGTGAACGCGGCAGTGGGGTACCCCATCAACGGCCGACGAGATCAAGGACATCACGCAACTCCAGTAAGTGCTTTATGCATTAGTTTAGATTAAGAACACGGTGACACAGGCCGTGGGTCATTCTTCTTGCCAGTGGTATTAGTAGTGATTGTATATCTATCTATGGGCTCGTAGGTATTATAAACTTCACAAGGTGATCACTGCCTTGGCAAGAGGACTGATCAACCATAAAAGAAGTGGGAAATATGTTCATGTAGAATAATACTAGTAAGTCCATTATACACTGATAATGTATATTTTCGGCTTCAGCCTTAATTTTGATTTAGCTTTTTGTAAATATAAACACAGTATAATATATTTTAATAATTTATTCGTATATTTAAATAAATACTTACGTTTCTAATTTACAAACTCACTACTTGATCGTTACTTAAATTATATTTTTCCTATCTTTCTTAGTAATATTTACGTTAAATGCAACATTCATTAGAGAAAACTCCATCAAGTTAATTATTCAGTCGTAGAAAATAAATTAAAAAGTTTTACGTTCGCATTTACAAAATGAAGGAAACGAAAGGTCCCTCCGCCCCCACAATTAAAACGAATACCATTCAAAAGCATACTTCAAAAAGTGTTTTGATTGGTTTTCACACAAACCATATTAAGCAATCCTATGTGTGTGTATGTAAAACTGGCTTTCGAGAATTTTACCCAAAATACGACCCACAATTTTCTAAACACGAACATAGACAACAAATACTGAACTAAGTTAACATACCAGTCCTATCATCAATAAATAAGGCTATCATTCTTGTTATTTCAAAGCAATGTTCACATCACATACTTATTATCTATTAAATAAATAATCCAGTTTTACCCTTCATTACGTATCACTTTATGCACAATTTGTTAAAATTCAGGATTATCTGCCATTCAGTCAGAATCTCAAGGTGACATAGAAATTAGTCAATGTATTATATTATTGCTATTAGTATTTAGTGACGTAATTCGGGATATAGTTTAGATCTTCAAATCACTCAGTCTCGTTTTCACCATTATTTGGTTCAGTAACATTCCCCGATACACTCCCCAAGCTTACGACACTCAAGTCTTGTTGAGATCCTTCTTCGATAGTAGAATTGGTTTCATTACTGGCATTAGTGACCTCTGGCAGAATTTCGCAGTGCTTGCCAGATGAGCCTAGGGGGCAGGTGCATCTGAACGAACCTTCGCTCATTTCCACCGATCGACATTGACCTCCATTTAAGCACGTGTCTGGATTCTTTTCGCAGTAGTTGAGTTCTGGAAAATAACATAATATTATGGTTATAAATACATATTATTATTATTGATTTTCGGTTACGGTTGTATCTGCTATCTAGACTGAGGAAATGTAAACCCTGATTAGGCTATCAACAATAGAAGCATCGACAAAGCCTCAGCAAGAGGTCAGTACAGAGTTTCAATGCTGTACGCTTCCAAAGAAACCAACGATTCAAAGAGAAGTATTTTTAATCAAAATTATTTCATTATTTTTCCATAGGGGTAGATCTATGAGGTCTAGGTATGTTATAAACCCTCAAATCCTCAGTTTAATTTTATACATAAAGTAGATTTGTTTAGAAATGACAACCAAATATGACCCGTATCTTAGACGTCCTACGGTAGTGTATTTAAACTCCATTTTAATTCATCTGGTCAGAAAAAATTGAAAATATTATTTTAGGTACCTAATTTTGAAGTCCACTTTTGTATATAAACAGTAATTAAACTCATGTTTCTAGAATTAGTACGTACCTTCATCACATAACATGCCTCCCCAGCCAGGTAAGCAGGTGCACTCCCATGGCTTCTTGCAGGTCCCGTGCAGACATCCAGGGTACCTGTGGCACTCGTTACAAAAGGTTCCTGTCCAGCCAACTTTGCAGCGGCATTCTCCAGGTCGTCGGCAGTAACCGCGTTCATTATGGCAACCAGGTGCGCAAATAGCTGTGGATCGTAAGAAAATTAAATATTTTTTAAAAGCAACATAGTGAATTTTATAAAACTAAATATGTTTTGATTGCAATGTAGTGTTTGTGTACTTCATGGCTTGCACAATGATAAAACGTATAAAGATATACAGCAGTGGACTGCGATAGGCTGATGATGATGCTAAAGACGTAAGGCGTTTTTTTTATGTAAAAAAAAACATTTTTTAAAAAGACAACTCCCGCATTAGGAATAAACATCGTGTATTGCGGGGGACTTTACAAAAATACATGAAACGGACACAAAGAACACCCAGACCCAGAACAACAATTTATGGATCACACAAAGTGTTGTCCCATGTGGGATTTGAAACCATAACACTAACACTAAACCACAAGGCCAACGTGCAGTCAGTTTATACGAAATCACAAAATAAACAATCAGTCGGTAAGTTGGACGGCTGCGATTCAGAAATCTATTGTACCCTAAAAAGTAATGAATCATTTGACTTTAATATACTTACGAGTTTGGCACAGTAGTCCATGATAGCCTGGCAGACACTTGCATTCCAGCGGTTTGTCGCAGTAACCATGTTGGCATCCGGGCAATGCCTGGCAGGAACGACAAGTCGCGCCTGACCATCCTAGTTTGCAGCGGCACTCTCCGGGTGTCTCACAAAATCCTCGAGTCGCGTGGCAATCCGAGCGGCAAATTGCTGAAATTAATAATTACTTGTTAATGCACAACAGCAACACACTAAAAATACAAGCTGTGATGTCATGGAATACTTTCTTCACTTTCATTTAAATAATATAATAGGTGGACTATATAACTAGCCAACGAACTACGGGAGCACTACATTTTATAGGGATAAGATACTTCTTATCCCAGTAAAATGTAGTGCTGTGCTGTGCTATTCCAAGTTAAAATCTACATCTGTCTCAAATTTCATCCAGATCCGTTCAGACAGTGAGAGAGTAACAAACATCCATACAAACTTTCGTCTTTATAATACTCATATTAGTGAGATTTAATTTTATTCCGTCCTCCGTGTATTAAAAAAATACTTACGTTCTGAACAAAAGATTCCATCCCAGCCATTCCTACAGATGCACTCGAAGGACTCGTTACAGTAGCCGTGCTGGCATCCCGGGAGGGGAATGCATTTGTTGCACCGCTCCCCGTAGAACCCCAGCTTACAGCGACACTCACCTGGTCGCTTGCAGTAACCTGATAACAAAATAAGAAGACCTTTAACAACCTATTTCTGTGAAACAGTTGACTTTCTTCGTTTTATTTATTCGTTGACCTTTATATACGAGTATTAGGGGTACTTGCAATGAACTTATTTTAACTTAACTCTAACTCAAATGAACAGACCGTCCTATGGGTTTTGAGTTCTGATGAGGAGAAGTTTAGACTTCAGTATCCTCGCTGAATCAGCAAAAAACAATAAAATTTGCTCATCAGCCGTTTATTGTGAGGCCATTCCTCTAGTCAACCCTGCAAACTGTACAAGATGACTCTCACACGATACGATTGTAACCAATGATGCAGATCTAAAAATAATCCATCTACCGCTATATCTAACTGCACACGTTTGCACATCTGTGTAAAGTAACTGTAATAAGACGTATTACAAGAAGTGTCCCGTTCGTGGCGCTAATGAGAAATAAATAGTATACACCGTTATAGTCTACATCAGTGATATGTTTAATATATCGGCTTTTGTTCTCACTCATTCTAGCAAATATTAGAAATACGAATGCATTTTATTTGTGAGACAATCACGTACTAAGTTTTTTTGCATTTAGCATCAATGACAGTTATAATAGCGCCAGAAAAGCCGGCAGAAGCTAGATATGAACTTTGAGAAATTTCACTTAAAATCCGATGAACATTATGCACCTATTGCACTGTTCCATAAATGACAAAAAATACTTGCAATCTTGTAACTCGCATTATTTAACAGGATGTAGAAGGCGTCTAACGTAATGATCCCAAGTTAAACAAAGACAGATATAAAACTTGAATATAGTAATGTTTTCAGTTTTTGGAAATCTTTATGTAAACCATGATTTGATGCGAACCTTCAAGAATTTTGTAGTCATAGTTATAACCGTAAACAAAATTCACATCATGAACAATAGTGAAATTAACAACAAACAATAATGATCCCAAAATTAATTACTTTAACAGTTTTATTTTCATCAAACAGGAATATTACACGTGAGACTTAGAAAAGTTATCAACAGCCCATTTTCTCGTTTCTTTTTATTATGCACATGACCATAAAACATAATACATGACGATTTCAAACATGAAGTAAACCAGATGATTTTATAACAAATACAGGTTTTGTTGCTCATCATTGCTGACAATTGCCTGAGGATATATAGAGGCGTGTATTGATTAATCGATATAGACATCAAGTGATTCAACCATCCATAAACAATATCAGATGATCCTAATTCTAGACTAGAATGGTTTTGTAATTTGTTATGGACGCAGAATTGACAAACAGTAACTGCACGATAAAAGAGGATGCAAAGGAAAGTGTTCTTACGATACTTATGGACTTCCTTGATGTTACACAACCTGAGTGTTATAAGGCACGCTAAACAAAAACAAATTAAGAGAATTAATTGACCATCACCCAAGTTTGGAGGCTAAGAGGTTTTAGTTGTCCACGCTGGATAGTGGCAAGGTGGGACGAGTAAGAAAAGTGTCCAAGAAGTAGCAAATAATACCAAAATGGCTCTAGTTCAGCTGCAGATACGGTTGCCTCTACCCTCCAAAAACCCAAAGTAAATATTGGTTTATCAATGAAAATTTTCCAAGGGATAGTATTATATTTTTCTTAAACATATCCTAAAATAAATTAAATTAAACAGCTTTTTAAAAACAAGCTTTTACTGGAATGCCTCGAGACGAATCAAACGAGTCCAAACTCCATGATGTTGCGACGTTTCTTTACAGAGTTCCTATGGCCACCTTCCAGCTCCAGTATCAGATCAGCTCCATGTCATTATAATATTGTATTGTCACGCTGTATACATATGCTTGCAAAATTTCAGCAAAATCGGTTGAAGATATCTGCTTCAAATTTGAGTTGCAAGATTCCACCCGAACATACAAGCATACATACATACATTGCAAGTTAATAAAAAGCTTGTAATAAACATGATTTATCGCAATTCTGTTACAAACTTGTTTTCAAATTAGTATCATTAGTAACTGTTACCTGTCCAAAAATTATAACTTCAGATGGGTGTGCAAAGCAATCTTACCTTGAAGTGGGTCACATCCCTTCTTACAAATGGGAACATCGCACAAGTCGCCCTGCCAGCCCGGGAGACATTTGGGCTCGCCCTTTTCATCACAAATGTAGTGGCTGTGCTCGCTCTGCACTGCCGGCAGCTCACACGCCTATTGTACAAAACAATAATTTTTAACAAAAGTGTAGAAATTTATCCTAGTCAGGGACGAAGTAACGTTGTAGTTTAAAAAAATATATAATTACTTCATTTCTTTGGATTTACTTTTAGAAAAGATCTTCTTACTACGTATCCAAGAGATGAATCGTTTTGTTACTGTTCAGTTACTGGGCTGGCCCATTCTCACCCAGGGCAAATATTGTGTGATCATGTGTTACGTGTCTGGGTACAATTTATCAACAACAAGTTAATTTTTACCCGATTAAAGCCAAAGGAGGGTTATGATTTTGACAGGCTAAGTATGTATGTTCATTTGATCCCTCATAGCTCCTTTATTACTTATAAGATATAGCTGTTACACGCGGCTTCGCTCACGCAGACTTTCATCCCCTGATTTACCCTCTTAGGGGTGGAATTTAAAAAATTCCGTTCTTAGTGCTCACTTACGTTATATAAAGAACCTACATGCAAAATTTCAGGATTCTAGCTTCAGCGGTTTGGGCTGTGCGTTGATCTCTGGGTATGTCAGTCAGTCAGTCACCTTCCTCTTTAATATATATAGATCTTTTATATATATATATATAGATTAATTGATCATCTAGGTATTATTTTGATTATGACTAAAGTGTTTTATCTACTTAAATGTTCGTCAAATATAAAAACTTAATAAGAATATGAATGAAATTTGGATTGATGAATATGAATTTATCCAGTAGTGCCTCCTGGATTATACTAAAAGAAAATTGTGTAAATGTTTGATTGACGTAACATCAACAGCTATTGTTGTTTCGTGTAATAATTACATCTATTCTGATGTGTAATTAATAATACAATACACATGCATTACATAAAAACATAACTGCAATATTAGGACTTTTATGTAATCTAATAACACGCGGAAAGGTCTCTTTTTGCGCATTTTAATGCAAATTTCGCATATTTAAACTATCTTACTAATATTATAATAATATTATATAAAATAATAAAATAATATTATAAACGCGAAAGTTTGTAAGTATGGATGGATGGATGGATGTTTGTTACTCTTTCACGCAAAAACTACAAAACGGATTTGGATGAAACTTTACAGTAATATAGCTTATACATCAGAATAACACATAGGCTACTATTGGCCGCGATAACCGACATATACGCGGGCGGAGCCGCGAGCATCCACTAGTAGATTATATGTTATAACAGATAATTCAAATAAGAGTATTAATAAGTTTACAAATTATGGAAAAACGGCTAAACACGGATGTTTAGTATGTACACATGAAATCAGGTTCCCAGCAAAGTTATTGAAGGCTATTTATAATAATTGTTCTTAAGCTTTCAATAAACATTTTAGATATATAAATCACGACGATCTCGCAATACTTTTTTTTTTTAACCGACTTCAAAACAAGGAGGAGGTTCTCAATTCGACTGTTTTTTTTTAAAATGTTTTTTACCTTATAACTTTCGACTGGGTGAACCGATTTTGATGATTCTTTTTTTATTTGAAAGCTGGTACTTTCCATGTAGTCCCATTTCAATTTGGTTCAGTTCTGACATGTCATCCATGAGAAAACCATATAAGTCTTCAATTTGCATTCAGTATGTGCGCCACAAATTGACGAATAACTCAATATCACTATATATTATTTGAAAGCTGGTGTTTTCCGTGTAGTCCCATTTAAATTTGGTCCAGATTGAACGGGTTTTTTTTTTTAAATTTGTGATTATTAAAAAACAAGACAATTTCCGACCTAGGAATGTATCCTGTGTCACGATGGACTGTACAAGGATTCATAAAACGGACACAAAATACACCCAGACTCAGAATATCATTTCGTGGATCACACAAAGTGTTGTCCGGTGTCCCCACACGGGACCACACTTTCTGTGATCTCGGATCAGAGATCGGACCCACAACAACCAGTAAGCAGTGAGGGGATTATCTCTATCACCGCCATCCGTGCAGTTTATATAAAAGTAAATAAATTTTATAGTTGTAGAAAGCGCTGGAGACACTCCTTTCATCCTAACAGCAGGATCGCATGCGCAGATCGCACGACTCACCGCAGGAACTTTCTATTATGAGTCGTGAGAAAGCAACGAGAAAGTGTGCCGCGGGAAAACGCCGGTGAAAACAAATAAGTCTCACTTGTTTATTTTTAAAATAAATATTATTCAAAATTTCGTTCACTTACAATATGAATTAATTTAGCTTGACGAGACGTGACCCAGATATGTTATATTGTTTTTAGCTCAATGAAACAAAACAAGCCGGTTCTAAAAAGGCCTTAGTTCTGAGCATGCCCAAGCCCTTTGTAGAATAAAAAAATGCGCTCACCTAATGACCAATTAGAATGCATTTTTCAAAGCATTTCAAGAAACGAGTTTTACAAGTGTAATTCAAATGATTTATTATAGTTTTCGGCCAGTTGTAAAAAATAAATATTTTATTTTTTATTTTTAAGATTTCTATCAGAACAGAGCTGTAACGGCGGCCAAATTAAAACACAGTCAGTAAAGATGTCATTTATGTGCATCATTTTATTATAATACCGAATAGAAATTGCTTTCAACCAGTTCCAAAATACGTTATAATGTTTTTTTTTTATATTCATATTAAATTGATATTGTAAAAAACATATTTTTTGAAGAAATAGTAGCAAATAGTTGACAGTTTTCAAAATTTAAAACCTATTGAAAAAAATTCATTCGCAAAAGTTTAAATATTAGATTTTTTTTTTTTTTAAAAGAACAAATTCGAAATTCAACAAATATTCATAACATAAATAAACCAACCTGTTTCTTCCATTTCGGCAAATTCCTTGCCGGTAGTGCTACGTTCACGAAACACACAATAAAAATCAATACACGTATCATCTTACTCCATTTACTGGTACAGAATGTGCAGTGTGAGGTGCAACGCGCGCGGATGTTAGTACTGTACTGTTATATCGTGTTAATGAACTTGACTGTTGAGGGGCTACTTTCGCCGCGAATGCTCTTTACGAGGCCATCAAAAGTGAGATTTGGTGTCGTGACTCATTCGAGAGGGGATTTTTCGAATGGTGCCTTTAATTTTATATTATAGGTCGTCGTCTGTCATGCGAGACGAACGACATAGAAATTTATTTATATCGAGGATAAAAACAACTTCGGACGAGTCTGCAAATTAGATGCTGCACTTTCTGATAGCTGTTTAGCCACGGGCTGCATAACTGATATACATATAAACAATGTTGAGTTTTATTGACTGTAGATGCAAACTTATCACATTATCATCATCATCAACGGCCTTACAAAGGAGGATTAGGGCTATTATACCACGCTGGCCTCTATTTCCAGTGATGTTTACCGTTCACGTCATGAATAGGGGGGATGACATTGTGGTTCCTAAATCCGTCACCACATGAAGTATTAAGGAGTTATGTTGGCAGAATAAAAACCTTATAGCTGATAAACTAACTTCAGCGGTTATACATCTGACAATGAGACTGATGGTACCTATTGTTTATTAATATTTTCATATTAAGAAGCAGACTAGCGGCAAGTCTTATCCGTAACTAAAGTTCCTTATTGTCAAAATACGCAAACGTACATCGTTATGAATCTTTTGCGAAGTAATTTTTTATACCCCAAGGATGCCTATGGAACCCGCTTGTGCAGCATCCTTTCCGTTCCATCCGGGCCATCCTTTGACTACACACCATCCCGTTCAAAGAGAATTAACATGAGAGGGGGTGTTGGAAATCATTCTGAGCTTTAAGGTGATTTGTTAGTTTTCTGATGGGACTGGAAATTATGCTTCTCCTTCTTCGCAATCCTTAACTTTGAAGAATATTTTAACAGAAGATGGCCACTATCACTCGCATTCTTATTGCTTTACTTAACTTCAGTGATATCTGTAATGATTTTTATTCTCATCATCATCATCATCCTAGTGTTGCTCCCAGTTGCTTCTAGAGCTAACACTTTGGAGCCCGAGGTCCGCTTTCCTGCTCTGCCTTTTCCACTTTGTCCGGTCTTCAGCATCCCTGGTAGTGAGACCATTGACACGCATATCACCCCTTACGACGTCAAACCAGCACTTCTTGGGTCTACCCCTTCTACCGGGACCCGGCGGAGGCGGCATGGCCAGACATTTGTTTCCCACGTAGGAAGGCGGTTGTCGCAAAACGTGGCCGCACCAGCGCAGGCGATTCTCCTGCATTTTGTCTGCAATATCACGGATATGAAGACAGCCGCGGATGCGAGAATTTCGCACACGATCTTTTCATCGATTTTCATCTCCGTGACACGCAGCTCTTGTTTGTGTCGTTCCAGCACTACGCCACGCTTCACACCCATATAAATGTAATGTAAGAGGACAGGCCTAGTGATGGTTTTATAGTAATGATTTTTTATTCTCTTTTTAAGTAAATAGTACTTGGATCGGAGGGATCGGATTGGATTGTTTTTTTTTTCTTGATAAATTTTCTAAAAGTGAATTTTAGCTAGATCGATTTATCACCACCGAAATTTCCTGCATACTAAATATCATGAAAATCGTTGGAGCCGTTTTCGAAATTCAGATTTTAAACAAGAATATATATATACAAGAATTGCTCTTTTAAAGGTATTAGATTTATTACAAAATTTGTTTTACCTAAAGGGTATGACTAGACTATAGCGTAATCGAAAAGAGCTTTATCCCAACACAAATGTATCAAAAAATGACCTGAATGGAGTGTACTCTTGCATTATCATAGAAGGTTGTAAACGAGCAGTACGACTTTTGCCGGATTCAATCAAGAAGTTCAGAGAAGGTCGCCAGTTCAACGCTCCGCTTTCAAGCACGCTGGCCCCATGGCCTCTTATAAGTCTTATCAATTCAATCATCAATTTAATTTCAACACGATTGGCTTGCACTTCGAATGCATTACTTACACTTTACAGGAAAACGCATAAAACTTATAATGGGGCTAAGCAAATAGCAAGAAGTGAGATGCGGATGTTCGCGACCTGATTAAACATATAAACCTCTTACCAAGAAATGAAGCAGGGAAATTAGTACGTCATAAGCTTATAATAATCTCTTTACTTTAAATGAAGTAACGGAGCTTCTTTATCCTTAGTAATTTTGCTGATATTTACCTAAAATCGTAACTACTCGTTCTCAATAACCTATCTCCAGTTTCAATTAGGGATAGATTATTGAAAACTGACTGAATATACCTTAAGTATTTGTAAAATAAATTGATACTGCACATCAATGAAAGTCCCTACCTACTGAATTAGTCATATTGAGTATTTTGACGTGACAACGTCTAATAAATTGATGAACGCCGGCTGCATGCACGACAAAGAATTATTGTCCTGTTATGCTAATAGTCCCGTTACGTACATTGTATCTATCTCTCATCATTTCATCATGTTTTGTTATGACGTTGTCACGTTAAACTATCGTCCGTAAACCGACTTTACAGACAACCAATTTTTTTTCATAGATTATTTTATCTCCAGGTATAACTAGAGATAGATTATTGAAGGCGGTCGTTAGTCGTCCAATAAGTAAATGAAGGTTTGACTGCACGGTTTAAGCGGTCGCCACGCCACTTTCTACTACGCTGAGTGTGGTGGGTTCAAACCCCACACGGGACAACACTTTGTCTGATCTACAAATTGTTGCTCTGAGTCTAGGTGTTCTTTGTGTCCGTTTCATGTATGTTTGTAAAGTCCCCCGCGACACAGGATGTTTATTCCTAATGCGAGAGTTGTCTTTTAAAATAAGAATATGATAAGAAAAAATAAAGTAGGTACATAATTACAGTCTTTTTTACCGTACGCCAATTAAATGTTAATTACATTCTGGTTTTATTTTAAATGTAACACTTTATGATTGTCGTTGATCTAAATGAGAGCACGAAATTTAAGCTGTCTGACACCAACTTGTTAACATTCGAATGCTTTACATAAATGCAGTGAAATTTAAAGTAAATCCTACATTTGTTCATTTTAATCAAATCCAAGCGCTTTCTGGTGTTGTCAGTAATGAGTAGGTATCTATTTGAAAAAATAAAATGATTTTCCACTATTCGAAATGATCAACTTTTAAGAAACTGAACGGGAGTCAGTGCAGGTTGATTTCTTTTCTCTGCGTAAGCTTATGTAAATAATACACACACAAACAATGCATACTACATAGACTGCCAAAACTATTACCTCTCCTTTTGGCTTTGCCGTAGTACTATCCATGATGTAACTACTAAGACTACTTAAAAAAAAATACAATCTGAGCGTTGGAATCCAGAAGGATTCTCCTCGATACCTGACTTAGTACATAGATAATGCTACCTGATTCCTCGAACAGTGCAGGTGCGTGAGGCGCGCACCAGACGACTATTTGCCACTGGTCCTTGTAGAACCAATGCTGGTGTACGCTCTCGGCTGCCCCGCTTAGTTGATACTTAAGGCGTGTCTCCTGCGGCTAAAAATAACAAAACAAACTAACAAAACTTATTAACTAAACATGTTAGCGAAAAGTCGCAGGAGACTGACTTTAAACGAACATCAAACACGATTACACGAAAAGCAAAAATCTTTTATCTACTCGACAAAATGACATAAAGTACACTTACTTACTTTTATAGTATGAATATGAATTATATAAGTATTAATGTTAGTTCAGTTCAGTTTCATTATACTAGAAGTATACGCTGGGATGTTTTCAGTCCGCTTTGGATAACATGTTTGCTTGTTAAAATTAACAAAACAGCTAAGCCACGCCCATATTTTGATAAATATGTGATGTTTTGTGTTTAAAAACATAAATAGTGTCGCCGAAGACCCGGCTTTATAATAAAAAAAATTGTGACATAGATACATTACATTACCTACTGTAAGTTAAGTTTGAAAAAATATGTAATTGAAGTTTTAAGCGATCGGTAGTGGGCCTAACAGCTTAAGTTTATTTTTAACCGACTTCCAAAAAGGAAGAGGTTCTATGTTCCACTGTTTGTTTTTTTTTTTTTATGTATGTTCAGCGATTACTCCGGCAACTGTGGACCGATTTTCAAATTTTTTTTTGTATTCGATAGGGTATGCTCACGAGGTGGTCCCATTGCCACCATATCAGGATCTGATGATGGGATCCCAGGGAAACCGAGAGAAACCCTCATTTTTTATAGGCACATACTATGTTTTTCGTATATTTACTGAAGTTACACCGGTATTTGCATCTGGTAGTCATCATTTTATGATGATGAGCTGATGATGTAAGGTACAACTCCTTAACGGTTAGGAGTTGGAGGATAAATCGTTGTTACCTTTAGTCGTATTCTTTTAAATTATTTTGGTAAGCTGATGATGGAAGGTGGAAGGTACAACTCCTCAACGGTTAGGAGTTGGAGGATAGTTCTTTCAATTTCATACGTATCTAAAGACCTTCAGTCGTATACTTTCAAGTTATTTAGGTGAGCTGATGATAGAAGGTTAAACTCTTCAACAGGGATTAGAGGATGGTTTTAATATTACACGTACGTCTAGACCTTAATTTGTATTCTTGATGATGAAATAGTTCAACTTACTACTTACCTACGATTGTTTGCACTAAAAACTCAAAAAAAAACTTTTTATAAAAAAAAACCGACTTCCAAAAACATCCAACGAAAACTCTCTGCCAAAAAAACACTTAAAAACGTAAAATAAACTGGTTCTCCATAAATTGCCTATACCTAATTCTTTATTCATTTAAATAGTAGTATTATAATTTGTGCTAGGTACCTAAAATCTGTTTGAAGTCGGTGCTAAGCCAAAAAGAATACAAACGAACAATTACAAAAGTCTAAGCGATAGTCACTTGGCACCGACTTCAAACGGATTCTAGGTACCTAGCACACATTATAATACTACTATTTAAATGAATAAAGAATTAAGTATAGGCAATTTATGAAGAACCAGTTTATTTTACGCTTTTAAGTGTTTTTTTGGCAGAGTTTTCGTTGGATGTTTTTGGAAGTCGGTTTTTTTTTATATAAAAAGTTTTTATGAAAACTGTTTATTTCTTGCTTTTTTCCTTTAAACACAATTACTACTTACGTACATATAATTTTATAGACAACGAAAGTTTTATGTTTTTGATTAATTACCAACTTTGCTTATATACTTGAACCCCCATAAATAATCTGTGGAAAACGTAGTGGGTAGGGTAGTATATTTACTAAGTTTAGTTTTTTAATAACAACCCTATGTACATTTCATATACTACTGTTTGTATTCCCTAATTGAATAAATAAATAAGACTGCTTGCTGGTTCAGATTTGCAAGGCGTCCTCCTTATGAATTCAATATGGAGAGAAATTTTCAAGGTAGTAGAGCCACGCTGATTTCAGCACGAACCGGCCGGCTCGACCGGGGCGGTACTACCCTCGGTGGCGGTTCGTACTGTCGTATTTCGTTGGTGAGTGTGAGACCGGAGGCCCAATGATGCAGAAGCACCACTAGTCCGCCATGGTGTGGGTCATCATGCTGCATTGTCTGCATTCGCAATGAGTATGGTGACTACCTCTCTTGGATTCTACTTATGCTTTCCATCAGGCAGAGTAGTCATTTTGGCAAGGCCATAAAAATAAAGGGCAGCTTCTTTCTTATCGTCAACTCTGAGTGGATAAATATTCGAGCTATGTAAAAAAAACCTTATCCCAATATAATCAATCAAGGCCGTTGGGACCAACCAAACATTCGGTCGGACAACCGGCTTCTACACTGTCCATTTTTATAACAATCCGACCAAGGTCACCTTGGTCGGTCGGTCGGTTCCGATCGTGTAGAGCTCTTTTTAGGTATATTCCCGTTTCTAAAGAGGTATTGAGTACCGTACCTGAAAAACTGACTGACTAACTGACTTTACATCGTCAGTCATGACCTCAGTTACATCAGTATGGCAAAAGGAAGTGTTACGTACACGATCGCTCGCATGTCAGAATTACGCATGCATGCATTGATTTACTATTACCTAACTTGACGTTTCAAATGACGCTATAAATATAATTATATTTGAAGAACGTTACATGAATGTACCCTTCATTATTTTGTGTATTGAAAAACATACATTTATTCGTAAATGTTTCTAGACATTTCCCCTGGTTTTTATTATTTCGTGATCATTTCACATTTTATATAACTAGCTTTTGACCGCAGCTCTGCCCGAGTGTCTATATCAGATACCGCGCAAGGGGGTTTCACTTCTCAGTTTAGGTGTATTTCGCCGAGCGCCTCCCGGGAAGAACTATGTGGCAATGGTTGTCACTCTGCGCTCGGCTCGCACGCTAGACGCGTCGCGCCTAAATAATTTGAATTTGAATGAAATTATGTGTAGGTACTTACTGCGAAAAATGACTTCAAAACGAACTAATTCTTCGTACAAAAGGTACTGTTCTGTTGACGGGTGTTTCAATAAAAGGAAGAACAATGAATATTAAAGATGAGACGTATTTACGCTACCAGGTTTTAAAACCAGGTTTCTAGTTCGAAGTACGGCGCCCTGGTACGAGTAAAAATACTTGCAAGTCTTTGAAAGTATATGCGCGAAGTCCGATGGTCAAAAAACTTGAACACTACACATGAAAATACTGCATAGGAAAATTATTCATATCGTAATAGGAATAAGAAACACAATCGGATTTGTGAATAGAAATACTTTGAACTTCAAAGTATTTTTTTATTTATACGATTTTGCTCCTTATTCGTCATGAAATACGGGTCGAATTCCTATGCAAGTATTTTCAAATTTGTACACCGTGGCTGGACGCGTCTCTCGCGTCTCAAGCAGTAAAAAACTTGAACACTACACATAAAAATACTGCATAGGAAAATGATTCGTATCTTAATAGGAATAAGAAACACAATCGGATTTGTGAATAAAAAATACTTTGTACTTTAAAGTTTTTTTTTTTATATATGATTTTGCTCCTTATTCGTCACGGAATACGGGTCGAATTTCTATGCAAGTATTTTCTTTAAATTGATGCTGATACTTAGAAATCTTTGATACTAACAAATACTTTCAAGTATTTTTAAAACCTGGTTTTTGACCCTGGTATTTTTCCGTACTCGTACTTAGAAACCCTGGTGTTCAATTTTGCAAGTATGTCTCATCGCTAATGAATATATACTCGTTTATAATTTTTTCAAAATTCCGAAAGATATGAAAGGTAAGCTGTAATTTGATGTATTTATGTTAATCATCACATCTCAGATTACTTAGCATCACATAAATAACTGTATTAGATAGGAAAATAATGTGGTCGATTTTGTTATAGATAGGTCATATTAATTACCTTTACTTACCTCCTATTAATTAAAAGATAAAATAATTACCTACCTACTTAGAACACAAAGAAAATTATATTCACTGTTGATTGAATGCCACTTTGTTTATTTAATAAAAACTAGTAATCGGTTTAATGAAAACCAATTTAAAATAAATTATAATTACCTTATGTTTACATAGTGAGTACCTATCTACTGTACTCACCTAGCCTAAGAAATTATCAATAGTAGTAGCCTGAGAATAGTAAGAATATAAGGCATACTTACTCGTTTGTTAAGGTTTGTTTACAACTAGGTACTTATAAACTATTAGGTATGATGACATAAAAACAAAAAAACAGTTTGTGATTTTTGCTAACATAATGCTTTATATGATTTCACAGTCAAGTAGTCAAGTCAGTATGATAGACATGTTTTGTCAATACAAAAATCTGTAACTTATCACGAAGGTACCCAGAACGAGTAGTACGTTACGTAGACATGATTACTATGTTTGTTAAAATTGTCCTTCTTCATTACTAAAGTTGTTATATTTTATAATTAACTAGCTGACCTACGCAACCTCATTTGCGTCCAAACTACCATCCCCCGTTTTAACCCCAAAAGGGGGTTGACTTCTAAAGATACATTATTAGTACACCTCCACACCATCTATATAGCATACATTTTAAATTTCAAGTATCTCACTTTAAAAACATAGGACTTTCATACAAACTTCCAACCCCCGTTTTACCCCCTTAGGAGAGGAGTTTCGTAAAATCCGTTCTTAGCGGATGTCTACACCCTATAAGGAACCAACCTGCTAAATTTCAAGTTTGTAGGTGTTACAGTTTCTGAGATTTCGTGATTAATAAGTGAGTGGTATTTCGCTTTTATATATATAGATTTTAATATTTACCTAAATGTACAGCAAGTGGCAGCCCCGTGCTCTTGTAGTAAATCGAGCGGTGTCTAACGGAAAATGAACGCTCGAAAGTTGAAAACTTTTTATGCCTAAACTTGACTTTTTTTCGACAGTGACACTTCTGTACGACAGTACTATTTATTATTCTGAAACCGCGCTAATCATTTTTCGAGTTAATACATAAATAAATATTGTCGAACATCTAACACACAACGCCATCTAGTCCCAAGCAAAGCAGAGCTTGTATTGTGGGTACGAGACAACTGATATAAATACATTTATACTGTTTTTTTGTAAATACGTACATATTATACTTAGAAAACACCTACACTTCAAAACAAATATTTGCAGATCATACAAACATTTGATCGGGCCCTGGAATTAAACCCGAGACCTCAAGCACAGAAGTCACATACGCTACCGCTGCGCCACCGAGGCAGTTAATATTTAGCCTATGAGACTCAAAAATAATGTGATTTTCTATTAGTGAAAGAATTTTCAAAATCGGTGCAGTTGATCCAGAGATTACCCCTTACAACTTCAAAAACTTTACCTCTTTGTAACATTAGCATAGACAACTAAGTACTACTTTGAAATTTGGAATACATTTTGACGTAATCAGAGCCTGAATCACGCTCATCTCTGACTCACGTTCAAATATCGGTTTAATTTTACGCTTTAAAGTTTTACACGGCAATGAATGAGTAAAGAACGGAATTTTAATTTGTAATTTCGCTTTTCAAATTACACTAAAAAGAAAGTTATAGTTTTTTAAATGCACAGACGTTAATATAATTTCAAACGTCGAATTTTAAGAAAACCTAATAGTCCAGTCGGGGTAGACATTTAAATAGAAAAAAATCCGGGGAGCGACTTTTTTTTAAAACTTCGGTGGCACTCCCACCGAAGTTACAATATAACTTTTGAAGAAAATAAAATTCCACCCATTACGATTTTTTTGATAAACTTGATAGTATACCTCTGCAAATATTGATCCTAGCGTAAAAATGATAATAACCAAACTTGTGGGAAATTAAATTTCCAACAACTTTGGAAACTGCCATTTTTGCTCTAAAGTTGAAAATTTACGAGTTATTTCAGAAAAACGAAAAAAAATAACTTTAAAACAAGATGGCGGCGAACCCTCTACCGGGATTAGTTCGAAAATCGAGATTTATAAATCTCGATTTTCGAACCAACCACGACGTTTAAAACAAAATCGCTCCCCGGATTTTTTTGTATTTCAGGCTAGTTTTATGTCTGTCCCGACTGGACTATAAACTCAGAAATACACACATCAAAACTGTCTAGGGATCAAGCATTTTTATGCGGATTTCTTGAGATTGAGATGTGGCTTTGGCCCTGGCCTGCTCAGTCGCCAGACTTGAACCCGATTGAGCATGCATGGGATATGCTACAGAGAAGAGCTCTGCCGAATATGGAGGGTATCCAGTCGCAAGAAGACCTTTTTTGTTGTTGCAACAAACATGGGCGGCCATTCCACAGCGTGATTTGGATAAACTCATTTTGAGTATGCCAAACCGATTCTTGTGTTGTTAGTGTTCGCGGTAGAAACACGGATTATTAATTGTTTAAGTTACCTAATAAAATTTTAAAGAAAACTGTTATTTCAGTCTTTTTTTCGAATTTTAATGTTAGTGGTTCAAATGTCAAAAATCCCTTTATTAGGAAAATGGCAAATTTCTTTATTAATGCAAAGGTGACTTGGTTTATCGTTACTGTGACAAACGAAAACACTTTATTTGATGAATCCTTAAAGAAAATTTTAATTAATATCAATCAGGAGAAAAGTTATTGCAAAAATATATGTTGATCCCTAGACACATATGTTGATCCCTAGACACTTTTGATGTGTGTAGTCTGCGGACAATTCAAGAAAAAAATTATTTATTTTAAACATAAAAATAGATAGATATAAGCTATTTAATGTGCACTGTAATGCTTATATTTAATATATAAATCGAAATTACTATTAGGATCAGCAATTCAAAATAAAAACCAGAATACCTTGACATGTTACCATTTATTTATATTATTTTCTTTTCTATATACATTATATATTAAGCTATATACACACGTTTTAGGTCCATGTTACATTATCATCAGTTTTACATACACCGAAGCTCTGAGCGATACAAAGTTAAAAAATACACCACATACATCACCGCTATAACAACTTATTTACTATAGATAATAAATATAATGGAATACAGAAAGGGCATGTACATAAATTGGCATGATATTTAAGTGCTGACAGAAAAAATAATGTGTAACAACATTTTGACAGCTGTCAAAATGTGCCAAAAGTTTTTGACACTTAACAAAATTAAAAAAAATAGAGATACTAATTGCACTAACGTTGACAAGAATACATTATTTTTATAGTTACTTTTTTCTATATAATTTCTTTATACATGACAGATTACTCACAGATATAAGGCAGTATGTTTATAGCACTTAGATTTACCACTTCATCTATACTTTTCGGTATTAGTAACTTACATAAATGCATTTGATTAACACTTGTAATATAATAGTCGATTGGCATTCAATACCGTGAAAATACAGCTAATTTAAAAGAGTTGTATGGACAAATCAAGAGTTTTTAGTTACGTATTTTCTTTATTTTTAGTTTTAATTGTTGCTTATCTAGCATAAATACATAACCACTGGATAAGGCCTAATTAGGCATGGGGAGGACCTGAAATGACATGGTACGGGTCTTCCCATGATAGTTTGGTAGATAGATGTATAACTCCTCATGGAACAAGTGGTCCGAAGGGATTTTCAACCTTGTCAGACTTGTCAACAAAAAGAAAGGTGCTCACAAAAGTAAAAAAATACTGTCAATATTTTTTATATTTTTAACATATATTTGAACAAATTAAAGGATAGCTTTTCAAGCTTTATTTGTATTTTTCGTGATACTGAATGCCAAAAGACAGTACGTTTAAGGCCCTGTATCCAATATGGAATATTTGTTGCGCTACGATGTTGCACGTTGCTGTCAGATGGTACATTACAAGTTGCAACATAATACTATAAAAAATAATATGTACTATGCTAAATTATATAATATTATTGTATGTAATAATGCACTAGTGTATATAAATAATATAATTTAAAAAAATGAATGAGCCAAGTTAAAATAAAAAATTACGGTTGAAAAGATCTATTTTTATACAATTTATCTAATATTGGAATTTCATAGATTCAATTCAGATTTTTTTCCATTGCCATATAATTGCCTCACATTCGTGTTTTTTATAAAACATGATGGCCACGTATTTTATTTCCAGATACTTCTTTTGAGATTTCACACGATATTTCCATATACCCACAAACTTAAATGTAATTTAAACAATATCGACAAGAGTTACAAATAATATATTTAAAAAAAAAGATTATTTAGTCATATTTCCTTGAAATCTCTTCTTCCCCAGAATACTTTTTTTTTTTATTAATCATTTTTGTAATGTGAAAACCTAGTGTGAGTTTATGTCACTTCTACTCGCTCATCATGGTGTCCGTGTTCGGCGTTGTGATTGGTCCAAACTAAAGTTGTCACCAATCACAATGTCAACGATAGAGTCGATTTGAAATAAACTCACACTAGGCCCTCAGATTACAAGCCGATTCCAGTTGTAATTTAGGAAAAGGACATAGAAAGAGATCTAGACTATCTGACTTTGTGTCTAACATACATTCAAATCAATACATTTTGAGATTATCTAGGCCCAATGCTAGTCTAGTAAAAACATTATACATACTCAACATTTTTCTCTTAACTCATTTCTAAACTTAAATATTTCCTTCATTCACTCTCCACTGTAAATCAAATACCAATCGGTATTTAGGACATTAATTACCTTTTCTAGTTTGTCACAAAAATTCTATTCTGTTCTAAAACGCACTACTTAAAAAATACTAAAAATTAAAACTATCAGTGTTTTATTTATTAGTAGAAATATAACATATTTAGATTTAGTGTAAACTTATATTTTTAAAACAATGAGACTCGTACGGTATTATTACTATATTAATAGATAAACCATTTTTTATTAGGACAACACAATCTATTGTATTTTTGGCGCTAATGTTATACTGGCCCCATATCTTGTATTATTATATATTGGTTTGAGAACGCTTTGAAAGCTCAAAAAGTTCTGCAACGATTGAACTCGAGTTTTGACACGATATTACAATACGCTTTGGAAATTGTTGGAACAGCGAAACGTGGCCTAGTATTACTACTATAAAGATGGTTTTTATATACTTTTGGCAAACACAATGTATATACCATAGTATGGCAGGGTGCTATTATAAATGCACAAGAAGTGAATTGTTTTTTTAATATCGTCCAACTTTACGATAGCTATTATACTTTGCGTGAAAATTACTAGCAAAATTAAAAGTTTGTAATTTTTTCTGACAACTATGTCGTGGTAGGGGTTTTTTTTTAATTAATGTGTATCAATTATTCAAACCATGTAATCGATTACCATCTTTTATCTACTTTTTTCTACCTGCCAATAGTGCCGTTGTGTGTTACAAGAGATTGAAAATTAAATGTTATGAAAAATTTACTTTATTATGAATCTTGTTTGGGTGTTAAAACATTGAAACAAATACTAAGCTAACACACTGACTTAGTGATAGGACCCACTGTTGATAAAGCACAGGCTCGACTGGTCTATAATATTTATGGAGATCGTATATTTTTTTGTAATATTTTTTTTATAGTTCCTATTCCTTTAAATTAAGAATATCGTGGGGTGAACATATACAAGCAAAATGACGTATAAAATTTAACAAAACATGGTAATATTTGAAACTAAATGAACATTCAATCTACTAAAAAGCCGATTAGAGACGAATTCGATGATACTCCACATCAACAACCCGTAACGTCCCACTGTTGGGCTCTGGTCTCCTCTCAGGAGAGGGTTTAGGGCCATACGTCCTCGAACTAAGCTTCACAACTGTTATACTATGATAACGACCGGGACCGACTGCTTAACGTGACCTCCGAATTACGGAGACGCTCATAGTATAGTGCCACTAGCGGTCACCCATCCAGGTACTGACCGCGCCGTCGTAGCTTACCCTCGGTGATTGTTTCTAATCACCGAGTGCAACTGGGCTATGAGCGCCTCTCCACACAAAATTTAAAATCCATACACAGATTATATGTAAATTTAAAAGTAACTTTGCCTGTCTGTCACGCTAAAGCACAGAACCAATTTGGATAAAATTAACAATGAAGATCCTTTAATTATGGAAGTAGACCATAGGCTATTATTTACCGTGATAACCGACATACACGCGAGTGGAGACGCAGTCAAAAGCTAGCGTTTAACTAAAAACGGAAAAATATGATGCAATTGTAAGTATACACTTGTAATAAACGCGGTGAAACAAAATCTTTCCTCTTTAAATTATTTTTCTTTATAAATTAAAACTACTGACAAGTGCAAGTTATATAAAATTTTACTACAAATAATTAAAACTAGTTAATTCATCTATATTACTAACTATAGAAACGTGGTTCCTCCACGCATAAGAATTTCACTGGATGTCCATTTTTATAATTAATCTACACACATCAAAAGTGTCTAGGGATCAAGCATTTTTATGCGGATTTCTTGAGATTGAGATGTGGCTTTGTAATAAATTTATGATTTTATAAATTTATATGGATCCTTTTTGGTGCATTTCATAATTTGAATTAGGAACTGTCAATCAAATTCGAGTAAAAGATGAAAATCAGCTGTCAATATTTTCCCTATAAAAACATACAACGCATTGAAGACATTATTAGTGCTACTGTTTCCCTACTACTGATTAAAACCAACGTTATTATGGAGCGGCGACGTCATTTAAGCAGGGAAGAAATGCTCAGAGCCGTGGGAATGATAGAAGCTGGTTCCCGGCAACGTACTGTGGCTTTAGCTCTGAATACAAGTCAGAGTGTTATCAGTCGACTTTGGACACGTTACCGAAGCACTGGTACCGTGGCTGAGCGCCATGGAGGACGGTATCGCTGCACCACACGGAGACAAGACCGATACATTCAAATCTTAACTCGAAGAGCTCCAACAATAACCGCCATGATGTTAGCCGTGAGGCTTCATCACTCTTCAGGGAACTTAATTAGCGACCAAACAGTCAGAAACTGCTTGCATGAAGTGAACCTTCATTCCCGAAGACCGCTACGGGTACCACCTATTGCAATGCACAATCGTAGGATTCGATATCAATGGGCTCTTGAACACAGAAATTGGGCAGAAGAACAATGGCGTTTCGTGTGCTTTTCTGATGAGTCTCGTTTTGGTATGAGACCGGATACAAGACGTATACGACACTGGAGAACCCCTGGACGCCAACAGCGATTAAAATCCTGCCAGGAAGTCCATCCTTATAGTGGTGGAACCATCATGGTATGGGCGGGTATTTGGATCGGCGGAAGAACTGAGTTGATTTGGATCAGAGGCAACCTCAACGCTCAAATTTATGCTGAGACGATTGTATCAGACGTCATCGTTCCTCTACAAGTGCAAATCGGTCCCTTATTTCAGTTAATGCATGATAATGCACGACCGCACACCGCAAGAGTTGTAAGACAGACACTCGCCGCAGCTAACATCAATGTCCTGCCCTGGCCTGCTCAGTCGCCAGACTTGAACCCGATTAAGCATGCATGGGATATGCTACAGAGAAGAGCTCTGCCGAATATGGAGGGTATCCAGTCGCAAGAAGACCTTTTTTTGTTGTTGCAACGAACATGGGCGGCCATTCCACAGCGTGATTTGGATGAACTCATTTTGAGTATGCCAAACCGATGTTCTTGTGTTGTTAGTGTTCGCGGTAGAAACACGGATTATTAATTGTTTAAGTTACCTAATAAAATTTTAAAGAAAACTGTTATTTCAGTCTTTTTTTCGAACTTTAATGTTAGTGGTTCAAATGTCAAAAATCCCTTTATTAGGAAAATGGCAAATTTCTTTATTAATGCAAAGGTGACTTGGTTTATCGTTACTGTGACAAACGAAAACACTTTATTTGATGAATCCTTAAAGAAAATTTTAATTAATATCAATCAGGAGAAAAGTTATTGCAAAAATATATGTTGATCCCTAGACACTTTTGATGTGTGTACTTTCCGATTAACAACTCACTTAATGGTCACTTAATAATATCGGAGAAAAAAGAAAGTCTCTAGAACTCAAAGGGGATATCTTAGGCTGAGGAGGGGGCTAAGGGGATAAATCGCCCCCTTTATACAAGATTATTTTTACTTAATAGTTTAATACTAAAGCTAAAACGTCCCAAACATATTACTATAAGAATCTATACTAATTTATAGAGCTGGAGAGAGTTTGTTTGCTTGAACGCGCTAATCTCAGGAACTTCTGGTCCGATTTGAAAAAATCTTTCAGTGTTAGATAGTCCATTTATCGAGAAAGGCTATAGGCTATATATCATCACGCTAAGACCAATAGGAGCGGAGCCCCAATGAAGAATGTTTTAAAAACCAGGGAAAATTATCACGCTACGGGCAATAGGAGACGCAAACGAGTTCGCGTGGGTCAGCTAGTAATAAAAAAACAAAAAGAAAAAAAATAAAAAACCATTTCTTACGTATTAAATTGTGTGTCAGATTTTAACAAACATTGATGGAGATTTTTGGGATATAAATAATCGATTGTAATCGATTCTCTTGCTGATTCTGAATAAGCTATTCTCAGGTTTCGCATTAAGTAAGAATAACCTTGTACAACGCAAAGACTCAAAAATGTCCCCTCTTTCAAAATCTCAGCCACGCCCGAGTGTCGAAAATACGTATATATAGACAAACAAATTATACATAAAACTATTATAAAATAGTATAGGCCCGATTACAAAATGTACAATTAAATCTCAGTCCTGTAAGCTTAGACCCAAAACACATATTAACAAAACAACATTATATGGCCTACTTAAAACCATAAATCGCGATTGTAAGGCCTCCTGCACGCTATGTCGATAGCACTGCCGGCGACATAGCCCTAATATTTCTTAAATAACTTGGAATACACTGATAGCCCACTTTGGCTATGGACTCAAATGTCTCATTGTCGCAAACTTTTAAATCTGTTCTTTCAAACATCATATTCTTTAAGGTAAAGGGTACCATCAACCAAACAGATTTAAAAATATTATTTTAATACATAAAACCCGATCGTCGACCTCAAATTACCTGAATTGATATAGTTCATTCGATACGGTCATCTTGACCGCGATGCCGTCACGCTTGCGGCAAACCGCCACAAAATCAAAGGCCTAAGACGTACACCCACAAGCAAGTATGATTTGTCAGTTTACACCGTTGTATGAATTAATATATTCGTATTTTACAACAATAAGTAAAATTGCGTGCGGATGTACCGACACTATCTAAACAAATGCACTATACACAACTTCAGAAATAGTCATCCATAAATGTCAAATTTCAGTCCTGTGTCCTTAGACTCGAAACACATATTATTAAGATCATATATGTTATATGGCCTATTTAAAACCATAAATCGCGAATGTAAGGCCACCTACACGCTATACCGGCGGCATTGCCGGCGACATGGTATGTAGGAGTCCTAATATTATATTAACATTTGTGCTAAAAAATTTTTTTTTATGAAGTAGCGATATTGTTAACCATAATTATTATTATTCACCACCGTTGAGATACTTATCAAATTCAAGTAATAATAATTACTAACAAAATCACTTTACGTGCGTAATGTACATCTTCATGTATCATTTTATAGGTATATAATAAAATACAATCGAATTGAGAACCTCCTCCTTTTTTGAAGTCGGTTAAAAAGATGTCAATATCATACATAAGGAGTTGTCGTAGTATTTTTTGGAACAGTTTATTGTGGAATGTATAAATAAAATAGGAATATATAATTGTCTTCAAAGTTAAGTAAGGGGTCAGAGGCATTCAATGCGCTAATTGTTTTAACGTTTAACGCATTATCTCTAAACAAAATTTTGAACCCAAAACATAGTTTAATTAATGATAGTGTGGAGAAATGGGTGTCATGTCCCTCCAACACATGGGGAGGATCCTTCGACCAGGCGAGGTGATCATGTCTGGCGGGCCGCGGCCAACGGTTGATGTTGGGATGTTGTATATATGTTAATCGGCGCGAAACTTCTATTGCGCGATTCAGGATTAGTAACGTTGTGTTGTATGTTACTCCGTAGTTCAGTGTATCTTCGGTAGGTGGCGCTGTCATATGTTTTCTTGTAGCGCTGTATGTGGAAGTCGCCACAATAGCATAGAAATTTAAAATACACTACCTTATTGCACGACACAAAGGTTCTATAATCTGGATAAGTTATTAGTAATTTTAAATCACGGCTCCGATGACCGCTTGCTATCAAAGTGTGTTTGTCAATGTGTAACATTACAAATAGGTTATAATCACAATTAAAAAAAAACGATTCAAGAACTGGACCTAATTGAAATGGGACCACACGGGAAGAACCAGCTTTCAAATAAAAAAAGTATCATCAAAATCGGTTTAACCAGTCGAAAGTTATGAGGAAACAAACATTAAAAAAACATATACTGTCGAATTGATAACCAGGTCCTCCTTTTTTGAAGACGGTTAAAAAGTTGAGTTAGTAAAGTTGAAATATTTTAACAGCTTTAATGGTTTATTCCGGTGTTTAATAATAAGTAACTGGATGACTGAAGTTGCTCGACAATGTCCTGTTAACGCTTGTATTTTCAATGGGCCCGTTAAAGCCTTGACGACGATTATTTTAAATTCCATCGATTACGATCAATTAGAAGTGGAGCAGCAATCACAGTAACAGGTAAAACTACTAGAAAATAGTCTTGTATTGGTATTGATGTTATTTTTACCTCAATCAATGACAATAATGACGTCATCATTTAGAAAAATAAACTATTGATTAAAAAATGGTTTTCTCAAAACGAAAATCAAAATTCTAGTACAAGCAATACTCATGATGTACCACATTACCAATTAATCCTTGAACAAAATCAGGACTAGAACCCAACTAACACTTCACATAGTACACATTATCAGAGGAAACTCGATTTAGTCCTATCATTTGTACTTCCAACACGTACACGAATAACAATTGTACTATACGGTTGTTCTCTATAAGTCTTTCTGTCGGGGTTCGTACATTGGCACGTGTTTGTACTCTGGGAATGGATATAGGACTAGGTGGTCCGCTGTCTTGTACCACGGGATTAAACCATTCTGGAACAAAAAAGTTAAGTATATTATTTTTATGCTTAGATGTAAGAGAGAGAGAGTGTGAGAGAGAGAGAGAGAGTGAACAGTGGACTGTTATAGTTATAGGTAGATTATGTATAGATCACAGTAGAAAAAAACACGCAAACAAAACTTAGTACTGTTTTCTGTGGGGTAATATAAATCTATACTAATATTATATCTTCGAAAGTCTGTCTGTCTGTTACGCTGTCAGGGCTGAACTCTTAAACCGATTTTAATGAAATTTGAGATGGAGATACGTTGATGCTTCAAGAAGGACATAGGCTGCTTTACTTCAACCGACACACACGGGGGCGGAGCCGAGGGCAAAAGCTATTTTTTTTATGGAATAGGGGACCTATGAACAGAGGTATCGCCTGATGGAAGGCGATTACCGCCTCCCATGGACACCCGCAACACCAGAGGCGTCACAAGTGCGTTGCCGGCCTTTGGGGGATGGGATGGGGAGGGGGATGCGGGGTGGGGTTAGGGTATATTAACAATAAATATGTAAGTTTAACTTAGGAGAGACGACGTGGCGATACGTTGCCACGCTTTGTGATGGTAAATGTTGAATGTTATGCGTGCCATGCGAAAGTAATTTATATGATAGTGATTTTATACTCGTTATTCCTACAAAAGATGCCTCACGAGTTATATTATAGTATGAAGTATTGTACAGTTTATTGCAGAATAAATAATAAATATTTCGGAATTATAATCGATCTATGACATAGTGTAACTAAAAATTTAAGTTTTTAAACAATAACCTAATACATACCACATTGGTTCTCTTGTTGGTTCCACGACCGTAACCATTCCAGTGGTTACCGGCGATACCAATCATGTCTCCGACCTGAAATAGAGTGAAATAATTAATCAATCTCAATCAACTACCATGGCCTACACCAGACACTACCCTGTACTTTCTCCAAATCATATTTTTTCTCCATCCCATGTTCGCCTGTAAGAGATTGCATTCGAGCAATAAGGCCGCCACTCTACATATCTAGTTTTAAGTCCATTTTGTGATCATCATATTTTTTTTATGTATGACCCTGCCAAAATGTCTCTACTCTGTCTGATAGAAATCATAAACAGAATACAAGAGTGGTCGTCACCATACTCATTGCGAATGCAGATGTGGAGGAACGGGTGTCATGTCCCTACAACACAAAGGGAGGATCCTCCGACCAGGCGAGGTGATCATGCCAGGCGGGCCACTGCCCAACGGTTGATGTTAGGATGGTGTATATATGATAATCGGCCCGAGAACATCTATTGCGCGATTTAGGATTGGTAGTTTCTTTGTTTCCTTCGTTACTCTGTAGTTCGACGTATCTTCGGTAGATGGCGTTGTAGTATGTTATGTTGTTGTTGCGCTGTATGTGGAGGTCGCCACACAGACATTGTAACAATGTAGCATATTGACACACACAATGGCGGCCTAGTGATGCTTCTGCATCATGACAACAAAGTTATTATTATATAAAGCAGTTTATACTTGGAATCCGACGTCCTGGTTAGTCCCGGCGTTGTCCATGACAGCGACCCGGTCGTGGGCGTTTTGCCCTCCGAAGTAGTAGATGTCGTCGAGGGAGAAGAAGCTGTCGGAGGCGTCCACTCGGTTCGTCTGCATCATCTCGTATGCTACACGACCCACCTGGGAAATATAACAGTCAATTGTGTGAAACAACGTCAAATTAAACGAAAATAAAACGGTTTATGGAAAAAAAAATATGATACCTACTTTTGATAAAAAAAATATGATTTTTGACGAATACTTTTAAATCAGAATAAAAGTAATATTTATAAATAAAAAACAAATGTCGATGCCAGAACTGAACAGAACCAAATTTAATGAATGAGATGTCAATAGATGTGTAACAATGTAAATAACTCAATATCACGCCAACCAATTCCGATGATTCCTTTTTTATTTGAAAGCTGGTGCTTCCCGTGTGGGCCCATTTCAATTTGGTCATGCTTAAAGTTGGTTTTTTTTTTGTAAAAAATTTGTATTATTATAGATAATGGTACGAAACCCTTCGCACTTGACATGTTTTTTTAAATTTTTCTTAGAAATATAGTTATTTTCTAAATTATTATTTTTATCATGTTTCTAGGTAAAACGTGGTAAATATTCGTCTTTACCTGACTACTAAATGTGCATACGAGGTAATCACACATAGACAGCATGTGCAGATCCACTAACAGTCCAGTGAGAGACAGTGGAGTGTATCTGCGATGTGTGGCTGCAGTTTTCGCTATGGATGGGTCACCGAGGAACGTGTAGTCTGGGTACTTGACGCGAGCATCTTCCAAAACCTGTAGAAAATTACAAAATATGATTTACTATACTACTTGCGCTGTAGCATGGTGCAGGTGACAGTTTCAGTAACATTTCGTTTCACTTAGTATTTCAGCTGTACCACATTCGCAATATATTAAATCATTAATAACTGTAGTAAATTAAATAAAACCAATCAGAATGTTCTAGTCTACAAATAAAATCAAACTGTCACCCGCACCATGCTACAGCGCAAAGAGCATAGTTAATAAGAATAACTATGGGCCATCCGTGTTAAGAAAATAGTGATGTAATTATGAGTTTTAGTTTCGGGGCAAGAGAGCGGAGGGCGCTTTGGGGTGGTTTAACTGTAAAATTATTATGAAAAACAAATGAAAGGTGCAAAAACTATCAACAGTTTACATGAAACATTTCGGGGGGAGGGTGTGGGTGGGGGCTTGAACATCGACACAACAGAAAAACAGCATACATTAGCATCATCTGTGGCTAAGTAAACTCTTCTCACAGCGTCACTGGATCTGCTCAGGTCCAGTTGGTCGTAGTAGTCCTTGACGTGAGCCATGTACTCCTGGATGTGGTGGAAAGCAGCTTCTGTGCCTACTTTGTCTGTCCGCCGAATGTGGACACTGCAAGAATAGTATTATATATGTACTTAATTATATATTTAAATCAAAATGTATCGTCAAATGTGTTGCTAAATGCAAAATTCGAGAAACGCTCGACCAATTCAGTTTTTTTATATTTTCGTTATGGCACCAGAAAGGTTATTATGGAGAGAAAAAACCTAAAAAATGCGAGGAAAATAGTTAAAACATTACTTCTTTTCCCATTAAAACTAGTTGTTTGTTATATTTATAATAATACCTATAATAATAATAGACTGCACGGTTGGCCTAGTGGTTTAGGCGGTCGCCACGCCGCTTGCCAAACGTCAAGTGTTGTGGGTTCAAATCCTACACGGGACAACACTTTGTGTGATCCACAAATTGTTCTTCTGAGTTTGGGTGTTAATTGTGTCCGTTTCATGTATGTCTGTAAAGTCCCCCGCGACACAGGATGTTTATTCCTAATGCGGGAATTGTCTATTAAAAAAATAAAAATACCTACTCTATGAGAAAATGAATTTGTGGGGATATCAGTGCGTTTATAAACCAGGACCGCTCTTATTCCAGATCACTGTATGGCAAACCGTTTTAGTCGGTTCAATTCCGATACACTACCATGCCATAAACCTTGGTGGTGTTTCGGTCCGAGGGTTTTCTTATTCTTTACATTATAAGGGTAAAAAAATGTACCTATTACATTTTATGTTAGGAAAACACAATTAATTATTTATCTACAAAAAGGGAAGTGTAACCTTTTACAATGCCAATCACTCTAAACGAATAATTCAATCTATCTTGTCATAAATATAATCACACAATTCAATTTTTAAAATTCTATAATTAAGGGCGACCGCTTTCCATAGATGTGTAGTTTCGTCTTAAATTTTCGCATTAAAATATGACATAAAAACCTACAGTAAAAACCGTTACAATAAGGTACTAAAAAGTTTTACAACTGAGTTAACGATTAATAAATTATGCATATTGAAATCAATTAATTTTACAGCTCATTGCGTCGATACGTGCAACAAAAATTTATTTTCCAATTGTTTTTATTGGCTCATTAAATTTTAGAGTCTTTTGTATGTAAAATAAGCAAAGTGTTAATTCTTAAGTAATTATTCGATTAGGATTAAGTATTTATTATATCTTACTACCAAATTACAATTCTTAAACTCATTGTAAGTAAGGTCAATATTTGAATTTAGTGATCTGCCTGATGTAGGAAAATGTGATTAAGCTATTTTTTTTTTATGGGACTAATCCCGCCCACACGCCCACCACTGTAACTCCTGTACACCAGGATCAACAGCGGTGACCCACGAAAACACCGAGTTATGACACTCGGGAAGTCCCAGGAAAAATTTAACTGTCTTGGAACCCGCAACGAAATTAATCAGAAGAAAAACTGGAGGAGTTGGAAATATAATAAGTCCACTTCCCTCCTTAGCAAAGCGGGAGACAAAATGGAGTCTAACTAGGCAGACGCCTTTTTCAAACCGGGAAGCACCACGGATAAAAAATATTATGGGTCCTAAGTGAGCTATATTTGATTTCTATAGTATGTATGGCAGAATCGCTTAAACGCACGGAAATTCACCGCAGTTGACACAAGATCCCCATAATATACTACCCCAGACGTCATTTGTAAGCTATTTAGCATCATGTTACGTTCATTGTACCAAAGACTACATTCCCAGAGGATATGATGAGCCGACTGTTCACAGCTAGAATCAGGTGTTGAGCATTGACAAAATGGTGAATCTACTAATTTAAATGAGTATAGTTTGCTCTTAAAGTTACCGTGGCCTGTAAGAAATTGAGCGACACAGTGATCTACCTCGAGCCATGTCCTTGACAACCTTTCGCGAACAGATGGAAAGAACTGGTAGAGGTGGCGCCCCTTAGATGATTCGTCCCATCGTTTCTGCCATTCATCCAAGAGGTCGTTATAGACATTGGATTTTTGTTGAAACAATCTTATGATTTTACCGCGGTCTCGTATGCCCAAAAAATCGCATTCCATGTTTTGTAGTGTGGAATAGTACATGGCTGCACGTCTTTGCACCTCGAGATCGACCGGAAGAACACCTGCCAACACCGGTAAAGCCTCAGTGCTAACCGTCCTTTATGCCTTGCACAAGAAAATCAATGCAGGTCGTTGGCCTTGTAACAGTTTGCGACGGACAGCACCTACAGTCGCCCTATCTGCCCATACAGGAGCACCATAGCAAATAGAACCCAAATAAGTAGCTCCATATATGATCTTTAGTGTATTATATGACAGACCCCATGTCGCAGTTGATATCCTCGTCAGTGCAAAGAAACTCTTTTTAGACTTTTCATTAACTGTTCTAATATGTTCAATAAATGAAAAATTTCTTTCTAAAACCAATCCCAAATAACAAACCGAGGTTTTATTTTTAATAGTAACATTTTCAAATTTAATACACGGCGGTGATTTGAGGTTACCTTTCATAAGTAGCTGGAAGGTTTTGTTTGGTGCAAACGTCAACCGATTACGCCCACCCCACCGAGATATTAAGTCCAAACATTCACTGGCCAGCCTCTCAAGCCCCGTTCTAGTATCCGACTCTATCAATAACAAACCGTCGTCCGCGTACGCATTCAGGGTACATCCGGACGGCACAGGCATTGCCAGAAAATCGTCGAAGCCTATGTTCCACAAGTATGGTCCTAGCACTGACCCTTGAGGACACCCTATCGTAAGCGCCTTCGACACAGAATGATGCCCAAGTCTCAATTTAGTAGTACCTTGTAAGAAGTACGAGGAGATAAGGGAATAAATATTTTTAAAGCAACCTCTTAATTTTAATTTTAGCAATAGCATGGGCCACCACGCATTGTCAAAGGCGCCAGATATATCTAAGATGCCTAAAACGTATTGAAAACTTGACTCGGTGACAGTTTTCCTTACAGATATAACCGCATCAGTTGTCGATTTTCCCAACGTAAAGCCGAATTGTCTATCATGAAATTTAACTCCACCCGGTAGAAGTCGTGGTACTACAAGACGCTCTAAAAGCTTTCCCAGCGATGGTAACAGTGTTATGGGTCGATAGGATTTAGGATCGTCCGGCGGCTTATCGCCGCTTTTTGGTATTATTCGAATATTACCGCACCGCCAAACACTAGGAAATACTCCTTCCGCAATGCAACGTTTAAAAACTGTTAAAACCGTATCACCCGAAAGTTTACAAGCTTCTTTTATCATTTTGTTTGATATTTTATCGTCGCCCGAAGCCTTATTTAGTGGCAATGACCTAACAATACTGAGGAATTCGTCTGAAGATGGTAAGTCAGACATTGGAGACAATGGTGGTTCAATAGCCCACTGCCTAATTTGTCGGTGATAATCCGTGTCATCCTCCGGCCGATCGTCAGGCACAAGTGATTCTAAAAGATATTCTGTGGTTTGTTCTACTCCTGTAGTATAACTATTATTAATTTTGATGTTCTGTACGTATGCAAGGTCGATTGATCTATTTGCTTTAAATTCATGATACAAAGGTGACCAGGGACCCTCTCTATCGAGTTTATCAACAAGTTTACGTATTAAATTTCCCTTTGATTTCTCCACAGCAGCTCTATAATGAGACCTGGCAACTCTAAGAGCAATAAGAGCATTATTGTAAATATCTCCTGTTACGTTACGCTTTTTAATGTCATTTAGTTTTTTACGAACTTTCCGATAGATTCTACGTAATTCGACTAATTTATAATTCCACCAATCACATCTACGAGTGTTAGTGATAGATCCACGGCCGATACAAACATCAGCACAATATGTGAAAGTATCTGATAATATGTTTGCGCTTTCCTCAGCTGATAGACCACTGCGACTGAAGTCTTTAACATGTACTGCAAAGACTGAACCAAATAAAGCCCAATTTGCCCCTTTAGTTTTATACCTAAAATTGTAAGGAGTTCTTTGTGGATATTGTGCAACCATTGGTATGAATTCGTACACGATTAAGCGGTGATCACTACAGGATGCGTCCGGTAGGACACGCCATCCAGATATCGAGACGTCGCCGCGCGTAAGCGTCACGTCAATAGAAGACTCACCCATTGAGCTGCAAAAAGTTGGTGGTGCATCAGGGGTATTGTGGATAGTAAGATTCATTTCCGCAATAAAATCTTCAACCGCACAGCGACGAGCCATGTCAGATGCACGCAATTTGCCATACCATAAAGTAGAAGAAGCATTGACATCAGCGCCAATGATAATTTTGTGTCCTATGAGGGACCGCAAAACGAAACGTAAATGATGTAGATGAGGATCAATAGGATGTGAAAATTGAAAATAACAGCTCACTACGTAAACCCTACAGGTAGAGGATCTCAGCAACGGCGCAGTGTGACGTCATAAGGTTACGCAAAGATGTTACCGTAAAATTAGAACTTGCAACATATATCCCAGCCCGCGACCGGCCATCTAGCTGTACTACAGAATTCCGCAATTGAGCGCTTTGATATTGCTCTTGTATAAGGACAATGTCTAACTTTTGTTCCAAAACTAAGCGATCTAATTCTGAAGTGGCTATTTTATCATTATGAAGATTTAACTGGCCTATTGAGATATTATCCATTTTATTAAAAAGGTACTACAACTACTACTGTATAAGCTATTCAGTAATTAGTATTTAGGATTAGCTGCTCTAATTTAAGTTTATATGTGGAGCAGTCTTGTGAAACTAACACAATATTTGTATTTATAAGGCGTAAAACTTACAGATTATTTGTCAGAAACACTATACACAACCTTATACCGCCCACAAACCGGGTAACAGTCGCAAGGATACACAAAAACAATATTTAAATTATTAAAACGCGACGTCACACGTGAACCGCAGCGAGCCGCGGAGGGAAGTGCCTAAGTGATTAAGCTATTGTCAAAAGCCAGTTATATTGTTACTTACCCAACTATAGGCGTCTTGAAATTCATCTTAGCTATAGTTTCATTGATCGCTTTCTGCATGGCGATCTTTGGCTTCAGTATATATTTGAGCATCTGTCCTATCCACCAGGCAGCTGGGTCGCCGTTGAAACGGACTATCCTATAATCATAATAAGAAGTCTAGGTAATAGTGTCGTAATCCTTCCTAGAGGGCCTAGTGTGAGTTAATTACACATCAACTTGATTGTCACGGTGACCGGGTTCGATGTTGCGATTGGCGCACACTGGAATCTTGACTAATCGCAACCCATAAGCCTCGCTTTAGAGAGCTATTTGCACTAAAATAAGCTCACACTAGGCCCTTAATACAGAAAGGCTCAGACTAAACTCATAATGCGATAAAAACATACAGGAAACGCATAAGAAACATATAGGTAGTATTAAAAATAATTATGTAAACACGGCACACGTATAGGTTTACATGTACACACATGTTATGCATGCCGTTAAGAATATTATTCTCATTTCTTCAGTTTTAAAACCATTCTGCGTTATTAGATTCATTTTTTTTTATAATCAAGCTACCAAAATGACTCTACTCTGCCTGATGGAAAGCATAAGTAAAATCCAAAAGTGGTGGTCACTATCCTCAATGTGAATGTGGACAGAGCAGCATAGTGACCCACACTTTGGCGGCCTAGTGAGATGCTTTTTTACGCCCCGCTTAAAGGACCCGGATCATAATGGGATGGGAACACGTGCAGTGGTAGTGAGTTCCATGTTTTGATCGCTCGGCACAAGAAGGAAGAACCGAAACGTTGCGTTCGAGAGTGTATGTCTTCCACTCTAAAAGGCCAGCACGTTTCTCTAGGAATAGTTTGTTGGAATTATAGGATCTTCCTACTATTGACCTCCTTGATCCTAGTATTCGGTTTCTTTTGCCGTGTAAATAATACGGACTTTTTAGCAAATATAAATACACATTGTTTTATTATTGGTCCAATCATTCAAAGCACCTACTTCCAATCCTCCAGCAATGGACTGTTAAAGGCAATTTATTGTAATAATGATATTTCGAAGCATTCCACTAATTAAGTACTCGGTTAACAAATAGAAAATAAAATAGATTTAAATTTTAAAACGATTAATAGAGGAGAATTCACTCACCTATGCGCCAAATCTTTTGGTATAGCGAGCGGCAGAAACTTGGGTCTTTGTGCCATTGAGTCTATGAACGGCAAGGAGATCACCTTTGCGTCGTACGTCACTGAAAATTCGTAAGCAACTAATCTAAAATAAAACTAGAGTCAATTTATCTTAAGAATAATATTAAATAGAAGAAGAAATAGGAAATTACGGAGAAGTAGCATTAAGTAACAAAGTGATTGCGTCAGTGTTGCCATTGGATAAAATACGATGATGATAACCATGGAAACTAGATTAGTTAATAAACAAAATATCACTAGTTCCATTATCTTCGAATACCCGGGTAAAAAAATACTTAAATGAAATGAAAACACGTTTTTCTTTCGAAATCCCCTAAATCCTAGGATACAAGCCACTATGGACAACTGGTGAGTTGATGATTAGATCGTCCAGATCCACACGATCGTCTCAGATACCAGTAGCCGGAGAAACAGGTAAACTCTAGAAAGGAAAACCCTGGTAAATGCAAACATCATGCTTAATACTACTTGCTCTTGTTACCCAAATGTATGAGTATCCAAATCAAAGTCGAGTTATAAAGACATAAAAAATGAATTAATTACTAGACGGACTAAGTTACGCCATTGAAGTATATTTACAAGAGTGATAACATCAATGAACAAATATTACTAAATTAAAAATTAAAACCATGACATTCCCGAAATAGAAAATCGTTCGAAGAAAGGAATTCTTTATTTTTCTTAAAAACTCCATAAATTATAAACCGATAGATAAGACCGAAGATATACGTTATAACAAAATCCAATTTTCACCATTAGGCGATTGAGTCTCTCCAGAAAGATCAAAGTGTTCATTCCAATTTCTCCCGTACTCGATTGAATTATCATAAGCTGTTTAACAAATCATTTTATTTATAAACAAATTCGTTCACTTTACTACCTAGTGCATGGTAAGTCGTCCGTGTGACTAGTGACCCCTATTAGTCCATGAGTGTCGTAAAGCCGAGTCTCCACCTAACAAAAGTTCGCAACTTTTGTGATGTCAACACGTGTTGGTGACCAAAAGTTTCTGTAATTCCCTTGTGTTGGCAACAAAAATTATCAACAAATGTTGAGACCAGTGTTTCCGTTTTTGGCGGTAAACGTCAAAAGAATACGCTTGTTAAAAATATTTATTGGCTCTATGGTGACGCTTAGGTCGAATGTTTTTCAAATTGTTGGCGACTTTGGAATGTTTTTCAAATTGTTGGCGACTCGGTGTAGACACAATGGAAACAAAAGTTGGCGATTTTCTCAAGAGTTGCAAATAGTTGGAAACACAGAAATTGTAAATGATTTTGGTGGAGACGCACCTTCAGAGGCCATTACTTGTAACTATGCAGGACAACAGCACTGCAAAGAGACGGATAACTTGAAACAAACCCTATATGACGTCTGGCCAGCGTAATATAGTAGACCATAAACTCATTTTGAAGGAAATGTCTATGTCTAGCAGTGAACTAGGCTAGAGTTTCATAGTACTCGTAATATACATTGGTTCAACAGAAGGTTTACTTTAAAATAAAACTCATAAAGCTCAATTTCGATTGCAGTCAACACTAATGTGAGTAATAATTATAAGAGCAGACTAATATAGGTCTTAATGGCAATGTAATAGATTGCTTTTTACCGTGTATGTACTCAATAGGTGTGTCTCGCTTCTTTAAATTGTTATATACTCAGAGAGAGTGAGACAAAGTATACGAATCGAAGTAAAAACTATCTATGTGATTTACAGATATATTAGGCAAAGATAACAGCGTAATCCCCTACTATTGGCACTAATAAAGTGTTCCTCCAGTTATACGACATTGGTGGTGATTCTGTTGTTGTCATCACTAAACTTAAATTCACTTTTTGTTGTTGGATTATATACTTTAATCTCATCGGCTTACAGTCCAATTTTCGATATCTCACATCTCAGCTGTCACTGTGTTAAGTTCAGTACAGTTTAGTAAAAAACTACACATATTTAGGAAATCTACGAGACTAAAGTTCCAAATATGTTCTAGAAACATTTTATTATGGGGTAATTCAAACTGAGCTAGTGTAGTAGTGTAGTTATAGTCTATATTCAAAAACTAAGCATTACGCTGTTAGTAACACTGGCTACTAATTATTACGTGGGTTGTCTGAAAAGTCTCCGACCTAAGAATGAATTTTTCTTACATTTTTTCTTATATTTTTCATAACCTCCTTGAACACACTTCTCCCAGCGATGAACAATGCAAATGAGAGATGTACAAATTATAGTCCATTCGTTTAGATAGTGTCGGTGCACCCGCACACAATTGTGGCTATTGTTGTGAAATCCGAATATATTAATTATTACAATAGCGTAAACTGACAAATCATACTTGACGACGGCAGCGCGATCAAGATGACCGTATCTAAGCGAATGGACTATATAAATTCAGGTAATTTGCGGTCGACGATACATTTACTAGTATTTATTAACGAGTGCTTCTATCTTTACGTTAAGGTCGAAAACTTCACACCACCTAGTATTATAAATGTAGAACGTAAACTACTCATCTAATCGATATTAAATTGGAATAAGAATAATGACTGCCTCGTTGGTCTCGCGGTTGGCGTGTGCGACTGCTGATCATGAGGTCTTGGGTTCGATTCCCGGGCCGGACCAAATGTTTGTATGATCTACAAATATTTGTTTCGGAGTTTGGGTGTTTTCTATGTATAATATGTATGTATTTACAAAAAAAATAGTATATATATGTATTTGTATCAGTTGTCTAGTACCCATAACACAAGCTCTGCTTAGCTTGGGACTAGATGGCGTTGTGTGTTAGATGTCCGAAATATTTATTATTATTATTATTGAAAGTTATGATTTATGAGAATAAAATCGCGGCGTTACCAGCGGTGTTGTTGCAAAGATACAACGTGTTTCAACTAGACCAATATATTACATGTTCCCGAAGGATAGTGTATTGAGTATATCTATATATATAAAAAAGTCGTGTTAGTTACACTATTTTTTTTTTACTTTTTGTCACGGCGTTAATCGCAGTTGTTTTTGTACCGCGGGTAACTCCGCGGGGCTCAGCTAGTTAAACATAAAAGAAAGTTACCTGGCCATTGGAGAACTTTATCATCGAATGCGCTGACGCAGGAATCCGATATTGGTTCGAACACGTACTCCCAGCCCTTGTTGTTGTACCGCCATCCCTTTGAGTTTAGGATCAGAGTTCTCTCTGATGCGTACGCGAATATCAGACAGTACACTATATGGTGGAGTTGACATCCGAAGCCGCAGCCCTGAGAATGAAATATTATTGTTTTAGCTGTTATACATTTGAAAACATTTCTTCAGCGAGCGAATAAGGGTACCGGAGACTCCTCCTGATTCTAGGAAGAGATTCCATCCCCTTTCCACACTCACGAGGCATTAACTGTGGGTTCGACATGAGTTATTGCGTGGGTTAAGTGCATGTGTTTAAACTGCTTTCAGTAGGCTTTCTCCGAGCTACATTTCATTCATGAGTACAACTATACGTTCCGTTTAAATATAAATATATAATTTTCAAAAGCTATTTTTATAATAATCACAAATTTTAACAAAACGACTTCAATCTGGACCAAATTGAAATGGGACCACACGGGAAGCACCAGCTTTCAAATAAAAAAAAAACATCAACAAAATAGGTTCACCCAGTCGAAATTTATGAGGTAACAAACATAAAAAAAACAGTCGAATTCATAACCACCTCCTTTTTTGAAGTCGGTTAAAAAGATTATGGAATATATGGATAATTTTATATTAATGGTAAGTAATAAATGGCTGTTGCCTCTAGTGTCTTGATAACAGAGGTCAATAGTTTGTGAACATCTTCTGTACAATAAAAACGTAAACATTTTATAAATATCACTTTACTACGCAATTTTATGGCTTTAAAGAGCATCTGTTTTTTACCAGTCCAGCGTAATTGGGTGTCAGGTTAGTAAATATTTTAATCGATCTACAGAAAGTAATTTTAATTATAGCACGGAATTATGCTTTAAATATGTCTAATAATGTTATAATCCTAATACTAAGGGCTTTTAAACGGTCACCATCTTTGGTCTGAGTATTCTTTGTGACCGTTTTATGTATTTTTGTAAAGTCCTCCGCGACACAGGATTTATTCCTAATGCGCGAGTTGTCTTTCTTATTAAAATTCTTGGAAACTGCATCGTGGGAGATTCATGCTCGATTTGACCGGAGTGACTTCATGGCCTTCCAAACAACCGAAGAGAAGGAAAATTTCAAGCAAACCCGTGCGGCTAGCGTGGTAGTGGAGGCCAATATCTGCTTTCTAAGGAGTGCCTAACTACTTAACGCTGTTGATGTGATGAGACAAACAACCGAAATTAAGCAGATCTTTTTTTTTTCTCTTTTCAAAGACAACTCCCGCGTTAGGAATATACATCCTGTGTCACGGGGTACTTTACAAACATATATGAAACTGTCACAAAGAACACCCACTCAGAAAAAGAATTTGTGGATCACACAAAGGGTTGTCCCGTGTAGGATTTGAACCCACAACACTTGGCGCAGTAGAAAGCGGCGTGGCGACCACTTAAACCACTAGGTTAACCGTGCAATCAAAAATTTTAGATTACTTCTCACTGTCTCACTCATTGAGTGAAGTTAACAAAGTACGAAATGTCCTCCTCCAAGTGATTCAGATATGAAAAGGCAGCCCCGGTATATTCCAGCAACTACTAGTAAGCGTCCCATTCGAAATTTACGCTAATTCTAACTCATTGCCCTAAATAATAAATAAATATTTCGGACATCTAACACACAACGCCATCTAGTCCCGAGCTAAGCAGAGCTTGTGTTATGGGTACTAGACAACTGATACAAATACATGGGTATATACTTTTTTTTTGTAAATACATACATATTAGACATAGAAATCACCCAAACTCCGAAACAAATATTTGTAGATCATACAAACATTTGGTCCACCCCGGGAATCGAACCCAAGACCTCATGATCAGCAGTCGCACACGCCAACAGCGAGACCAACGAGGCAGTCGAGTAAATCTCATAACGAATAGTAGTAGTAGCAGTATAACATCCCACTAAGTCGGTATAAACAAATAGGGAGAACGCAAATCAGAGTATTGACCTGACGTAGTCTTTGTTATACATACAGTGGCAATGCGACATGCTAATAGCGCGCCTATCATAATTTACCAAATCGGTGGTTCCGTTTAGTGGAACAGTGTGAAAGTAAACAAACATGAGGTGCGACACATCACGCGGTCGTCAACCCAATGACGTGTCAGAGACGGATTGGGAGGCGGTGGGTTTTGTTTGCGAGATAATTATAGCTTTAGGGAGACATAGGGCAATTAAGGTGCATACACACTACTTCTGAAGAACAGAATTTGTAACTACTTTGCAGGAGTTAAGATGTGTCAGACACGGATTAGACATTATAATTACTTTAGGAAGAGATAGCCTTACGTGGGATAATAAAGGTGATATCACACTATGTTTTTATATTTTACAGAGTTCAATTTATAAATGTATGTCTTAAGGGTTCCTAACACAATCAACTTGTAGAGTAGGTTAATTTTCCTACATGAGCACAATTTCAATTTAAAATAGTGAGGTATTATCACCGGAGGTTTAAATAAACTTTATTGCATCTTTACGATTAAGTTTACTACTGTTCCTTGCTAATATAATTTCTTGATAGCATAAAACAATACAAAATAATTATCATTAAATTTTTAGACCAGTCCCAGTGTCCCACATATAGGAAAAGTATTTTAAATTGACTTCTTATTTATCCATTTATTTATAACACCCTGAACGATCACACTAAAACACCTCTCCCCTAATATTATAATCTATCTTAATATATATAAATCTCGTGTCACAATGTTTGTCCTCAATGGACTTCCTAAACCACTTAACCGATTATAATAAAATTTGCACACCATGTGCAGTTCGATCCAAATTGAGAGATAGGATAGTTTAAATCTCAAATTATAGTCGCAATTTTAATTTATTGCTAATTATTGTATATAAATATGGCGGTACGAAGTTCGCCGGGTCAGCTAGTACTATTATATAAAGCTGAAGAGTTTGTTTGTTTGTTTGTTTGAACGCGCTAATCTCAGGAACTACTGATCCGATTTGAAAAATTCTTTCAGTGTTAGATAGCCCATTTATCGAGGAAGGCTATAGGCTATATATCATCACGCTAGGACCAATAGGAGCGGAGCACAAATGAAAAATGTTTCAAAAACCAGGGAAAATTATCACGCTACGGGCAATAGGAGACGCAAACGAGGTTGCGTGGGACAGCTAGTATGTATATAAAAGTAAGTGACGAACTAAATCGGTTGTGAACTATAATATTTTAATTTTTCACTTAAACTGTTGGCAGTGCGTACATATAATAAACGTTATTCGTGATAACTCAAATTCGATAAACGATTGTAAAATGTTGATAAACCGTTTCTACATAAAAACACCATAGCGTTCTAGTGTGAAGTCGCCTTAAATGTTAACATAAAAATAATGTTACAGCAGGTGCAAGTATGTTTAAAAGATTTAGTGATGTCACAACGTTGCGAAATATATGCCTCTATCTCATATCATCATCATCATTATTCTCATAACAATAGATGTTTAGTCACATTTTAAAAATACAATACAAATAATTTTGCTATACATTTTGTTTGCAGGCTTTCATTTTATTATGTTCTACTTTCTCTGAATTTATATTTATGCTATAGTATTGTATACAACAATGCAGATTTAATGTGGAATAACATTTTTACAAACTATGTTTTCACAATAATATTATGACATAATGCCAGACTTAAAATGCATGTGTATTTGCATGCATGTTAGGCGTTATATTGACCATTTGTGAACCGATAATAATCATTATTTTTTAAATTGAACTGATTGTATTCAGATTGTACCCAATTAAATTTAAAACTGCTTAAAACTGTTGTTCGAAAACAATTCTAACTAACCTAAAAATCACCAAATATAAGTTTTGTCAAACGACGTACTAAGCGCCGAAAATTAGATAAGTAACACTAAAAATAGACGTCAGCTACATAAATATATACAAGAATAGCAGTTTGTAAATCTTTTTACTAACATGAGAGAATTTTAGAGAAACAGTTCAGTGACGCAACAACAGAATTAGCACCATTGTTTCGTGTATCATAATTTTGATGACAAACAATAAATATGTCTAAAAGCTGATTTTATTATGATATCGGGGTCAAATGAGGAGTCGAGCCCAAGTTATGAAGCGACACGCTTTCTTGTTGTATGTAGTAAGAATAAATTAAATTAAAAAGCTTTTTAAAAACAAGCTTTTACTGGAACGCCTCGAGACAAATCAAACGAGTCCAAACTCGATGATGTTGCAACGTTTCTTTACAGAGTCCCTATGGCCACCTTCCAGCTCCAGCATCAGATCAGCTCTATGTCATTATACAAGTAGTATTGTATTATCACGCTGTATACATATGCTTGCAAAATTTCAGCAAAATCGATTGAAGATATCTAAGAGAAAATTGAGTTGCAAGATTCCACACGAACATACAAGCATACATACATACATTGCAAGTTAATAAAAAGCTTGCAAAAAGAAGGAAAATAATCAGAAATTACCTTATTCAAGTTACATATAACTTTTCTCGCTTCTCTACAGTCTGGTGGATTCTGCAGGTGCTTCAAACGTCTCTGGATTAAATCGCTCACGTTGGCTGCTTCTGCGATCCGCCACTCGTGGTAACCATCCAGCTCTTGAAGTCTTTGTTGGTCTGATAGAAGCGATCTGAAAACAAAAACTGGTTTACCATCGTAGTAAGATTTACTTTATAGCTCTTTGGGTGACTTTGAGCCTTCCTATAAGGCCCATCGTGCCAAACACTAGTCAAAACATTATTTTTTTATATCTTAAATATAAAATTCTCGTGTCACAATGTTAGTTACCATACTCCTCCGAAAAGGATGGACCGATTTTTATGAAATTTGGCGTGCATATCGAGTAGGTCTGAGAATCCTAGTAGGTCTGATGACCAACATCTATTTTTCATACCGCTAAATTTATTTTTTATTTTTATGGCAAATACCACCGTATTTATAAGTAATTATAGGTATATGGTGGTTTGAACTAGATACCAATTTTCTATAATTTGTTTAATATATAATTCACTATTTTGCAGTTGTAAGTTAGTTAATTATAATCTGACTAAAGATAGTGACACGGTTTTAAAAGTTTTTTTTTATTTGAACTTCTAACAGACAACGACGTCTAGTCCCAAACTAGGCAGAGCTTGTTATGCGTACACACATAGACAAGTGATATGAATACATTTATACTTTTTTTCGTAAATACATGCATATTATACATAGAATACACCGAAACCCTTAAACAAATAATATCAGATCATTTGGTCTGACCCGGGAATCGAACCCGAGATCTCAAGCAAAGCAGTAGCAAACGCTACCAGTGCGCCATCGAGGTAATTAATTATTTAGTACTCCTTGTATAGAACTTCCATCAGATAGTAGTTGATTTGCTTTCATAGTGGCTCATCGTGTTTATATATAATTATGTTCAAACAACCTTGAACAAGTCTTTATGAGTCATTGATCAATTTATGAAGATCGTTGTCTGTTGACCAGTCTTACTTAAATTAAAGCCCATTTTTATCTTAGTAAACCCGTTTCTTGTTCATTAAATATTTTAATTTTATTATGCGTAATAAATAACAGTATAATTGCTGAGAAAATTAATCTAGATGACTTAGCTTTGCTCGGTATTTTGTTTTTATTAAATTTTCTAAAAATGAATCCTAGCTATATATATTTATTGCCCGCGAAACCCCATGCATAGGTACAATTTATGAAATTCGTTGCGGCCGTTTCCGGGATTCAGATCATTATATTATGTATATGTTACCGTCAAATTGTCAAAACCGTTGGATTGTAATCTATCTCGCGAGATTGCAAACAGTCGAAGATTGTAAAACGGTATCTACGAATCGCAAGTCGCGCGCTGATTGGTTGAACAGCATATGTCCCGCACCGCCATATTTGTTTCTTAATTCGTCTTTGTTACCGAATGTAAAGTATTTTTGTGATTATAAATTGATTTCGTGTTGAAAATACCTTACAGCTTTAGAATTAGGTAGCTATAGAATATAAAATTATTGTGACAGTATAATTAATTTGTGATTAATCAAAGAAGTTCTAACCTAACCTAGCTCTTTGGCCATTGAACGGCCTACTGTAAAACCGACCAATCAGGGACTGTTGGCAATTTGACGCGCGTAAGCAGTATATCGTAGTTGACAATCTATCGATAGTTTGCAATCTCGCTAGGTAGATTATAATCTAAAAGTTTTTACAATCTTATGGTGACATATACAAGAATTGTTATGTGTATTTATCTCGTGGGTATCGTAAAAGCCGACTAAAAGAGGTTTGCTCCTAAATTAAATAGTGATCCACGAATTAAGAATACAGAGTGTTACCACCCCTATTTATCTCGGAGTATCCCAACAGCCACCGTGGGAGAGCCACGCTTCGGCATGAATGGGCCGGCTCGACCGGAGTGATACCACGGCCTCACAGAAAACCGGTGTGAAATAACGCCTACGCTGTTTTTCATCGAGTGAGTGAAGATACCGGAGGCCCATTCCCCTATCTCCCCCATCCCCCAAAGGCCGGCAATGCACTTGTGACGCATCTGGTGTTGCAGGTGTCCATGGGCGGCGGTGATCGCTTACCATCAGGCGATACGTCTGCTCGTTTGCCCGCCTAATCCATGAGAAGCAACTAAAGGAACGAAGTACCAGGAAACATTACTGCAATGAGATGGAAAGCTTGAAACAAACCCTATACCAACCCGTCTGGTCAGCGTGGTATAGTAGAGCAAACCTCTTTTCTAAGAAGAGGCCTATGTCCAGTGGACTGTTAAAGACTGGTGATGAATAAGCACATGTGAGTAAACTTACTATACTCTTTGCGCTGTAGCATGGTGCGTGGCATGGTTCCGTAACATTTCGTTTCACTCTTGAAAGTTGCCGCGGTTTACAAATTATGACTTAGTATTTCAGCTGTACCGCAATATATTAAATCATTATACCTGTAGTAAATTAAATTAAACCCTAAATTGTAGTAAATTTAAGTAAATTAAAGTAAATTAAAGCACCACGCGCCATGCTACAGCGCAAAGAATATAGTCTAATTTTACAAATTAATAAATTGTAAAACGTTTTTTTCTAAACAATCTCGACACTGTAAGCAATATATGTGTTTTATCACGTATAATCCTAAAACTACGCTCATAATGTGTCGTGTTCTGTCGTGATGCTTCAAATGAATACCAGTTCCATAGATTTTGTATTAGAATAAAATTACACTGTGTCATCGTAACACAAGATAGTGATGCAATGGAATGATAAAATTCAATGTTTTAACTGTTTGGATGGCAATTGCTTTATTTATATTGTAATTACCGATAGGAACTTTTAAAATTAATTAATTTACGTTTGCGTCTAATTTTTTTTAACCCCCGACGCAAAAGAGGGGTGTTATAAGTTTGACGTGTCTGTCTGTTGTGGCGATTTCAAATTCGTTTTTTTTTGTATGAAAGGTGTGCGAGTGTTCTTAGACATGTTTCATGAAAATCGGTTGAGTCGTTAGAAGTTATGGGGGTGAAAGTGGGGAAGAATAACAGAATGTCTGCAAAAATATCATTGGTGTATGATTACTCGATTAAGTGCTTGGGTAGGGGGTTTTTTAAATTTTGAATTTTACAATTATGTAAATACGGTTTGTTATCTATACAAACAAATAAAATTTACTTGTCTGTTTGTAATTTTTTAATTAACAGGTTTTCCCTAAATGCATATTAAAGTATATCCGGTAAGAAACATCAAAAACCTATTTTACTTTATTTTTGTCTGTCTGTTTGTTGCGGTTAATCTCTGTAACGACTGGACCTATTTTGACGGAACTTTCATTGGCAGATAGTTGATGATATACGGAGTAACTTGTGCCACATTTTAACCGACTTCAAAAAAGGAGGAGGTTCTCAATTCAACCTATATGTTGTGTGTTGGCGGATAAATTCGTCGTTTATGAACCGATTTTGAGGATTCTCTTTTTTTAATGGAAAGGCTTTGTCCCAACGGTGGTACCATGATAAGGTCACTAAGATCTGATGATGGCATCCAAGAGAAATCGAGTCAAACCTTGAAGTCGGTTTTTGTTAAAATTTTACTTGTTTTAGACTAGCTTCGCCCCGCGGTGTAACCCACGATTGTTGTTGTAAACGAACAACAGCAACCACACAACAACCACGAGGCTCAGCTAGTAATGATATAAAGAAGAATAAACTCCTAGTCGAATAAAAAGAACTTCAAAAAAAAAAAAACTTATAAAAAACAGAAGCGAAAATCAACCAACCTTTTTCTATCACCAACTTGATCCAGAATCACTTGTAACCGTTCTTCTTTGTTCTCTTCTTGCATGAACTTTCCCAATTCATGTTCCACATAGTAATACAGTTCCTTAGTATTGGAGTGTATTCTTCTTCTGAGATTCTCGTATTCTTCCGTAGGTCCCTGTACTCCTTCAAAGAACAGGGACCCGGTGTCTATGTCTTTGAGGTTTCCATTGAGCCTGAGAAAGAAATGTGAAATCAGAACAAACGTCTATCTATAACAAGACATACTATAGGCACCTCTTTAGAAAAGAGATTGTTTTAGTTACACACGTAATTAAGAAAAAACGTGTGCGTCTCGAGACGCCCGACAGAAGTGATGAACTAATCTAAGTTGAAAAATTTACGGCTAGCGCTGTGTGTTAGAGTGAGAGAGGGGAGCCTGCCTACCGCTGCCGTATGCGTGAGAGAAAGGGAAGCCAAACAAACTGTCGCCGTAACGCATTACGTAACGAAGCGGTTAACCCTCCCATATCACTTCCATAATAATTTTTTTTTTCGGACATCTTAGTCACAACGCCATCTAGTCCCAAGCTAAGCAGAGCTTGTGTTATGGGTACTAGACAACTGATATAAATACAAACATACTTTTTTTTGTAAATACATACATACATATTATACATATGTAGAAAACACCCAAACTCCAAAACAAATATTTGCAGATCATACAAACATTTGGTCCGACCCGGGAATCGAACCCGAGACCTCAAGCACAGCAGTCGCAATACGCTCCCACTGCGACACCGAGGCAGTCTTAATAAAGTTTTTAATGCATACTATTATTATGAATTCAAAAATCAAAAGTAACTCTGTCTGTTTGTTACGCTTTCTCGGCTACACCGCTGCACCTATCAATAGAAAATAAAACATCAACGAAATTTGTCATGGATATACTTTGATTCTTGACATAGGCTACTTTTTACCGCGATAACCGACATACACGCGGGCGGAGTCGCTGGCAAAAGCTAGTGTCTCAATAAAAACGTTTAAGAAATCTTGAGCCGCCAGGTGAGTCAGGTTTTACACAATACTTCATAATTGCAAGATTGCAAAACAGATTATGTTGCTTACAATGTGTTTAATAAACAATCGGATAGGTAGGTATGCTAATGATTTTTTAATCTGAAATCTAACAACGCCCGCAAAATTGTTTGTTTTTTTTTATGGAATAGGGGGCAAACGAGCAGACGTATCGCCTGATGGTAAGCGATTACCGCCGCCCATGGATACTCGCAACACCAGAGGCGTCACAAGTGCTTTGCCGGCCTTTGGGGGATGGAGAGGAGGATGGGGTGATGGGTTGGTGTATGGGCCTCCGGTACCCTCACTCACTGTGGAACACAGCGCAAGCGCTATTTCACACCGGTTTTCTGTGAAGCCGTGGTATAACACCGCTTAAGCCGGCGCATTCATGCCGAAGCGTGGCTGGAATCCCTTTAATTCACTTGACAGAGGAAAAACATTTATTGTGCAACTAAAATTCTGATGTATCTTTATAATTCGGAACACGTAATAAGTATGTCACGTGCACTTATGTAAATCTGACGGTCAACTCTCCAGTATAGATGTTTGTTACTCTTTCACGCACAAACTACTTAACGGATTTCTATAAAACTTTACAGTAATAAAAAACTCAATCATCTTATGATGTATAATAAGTATTAATAACACAAATCCTCTTTTTCGCCGCGATTCAAATACATACAAGTTAGTCAAAAATAATTCATCACGGACTCACCCGGAAGACTTTTTAATCTGTGCTATGAGATTACTGTGTTGGTGTCTCAAGGACTCCAATTGTGCGGTCACCCTTTTTAATCTCTCCTGGAATTCTAATACCTCATCTTGGTTCCCGCTGCATCTGAAAAAAATCGTTTATCGTACGGTGATTATAAATTAAAAACACTAACAAACTACTGATTACTTTGTTACAAATATACTTGTACATATATTACAATATGTAACTACATAAAGCATTAGATAGTACCAATAAAGCTAATCTATAATACTATTATAGGAGGTAAAGTTTGTGAGGTTTTAGGGGTAATTTCTAGATTTATTGAACTGTTTTTAAAAATTATTTTACCTGAAAATTGATAACTGCGATATCCAACATACACGCGCGCGGTAAAAACCAGTTTATTAATAAGATTAAAAGGTGCACAATTCAATGTACCATATGAAAGAAAGAAAAATAGATAATCGCTGGGTTTCGGCACGAAGACAAATCATGGAGCAAGGCATCTGAATATTCTGAATATTCTTTCAGGACGACGAAGTGACAATGACATAAAAATCGTAATAAATTATGTACTGGACCATAAATTAATTCATTGCCTATTTGGCTCCGCTATTAATATAACCATTTACCTTGGTTGAAAATTTAAAAATATTGCAAAGAAAAAAAATTGTGCTACAGAAAATTGATTTTGATTTTATATATTTTATTTATTTTATTAACTTTATGCACAAAATGTACAAGTGGAGAAACTAGCCCGTAGTATAATATCTCTAAACCTTAGTTAATGTTATACCACTAAGGTTTAATACTTGTGCGAGAAACCCTTACGAGTCGCCCCTACAGGGCCGCAGGGTCCCGAAAGCGGACAAGAGGCTATCTAGAATATCGTTTTACATCCCGGATTATTCCTTAAGGGACTTCCCTGCGGGGAACCCCCGTGTAACCCTCTAGTATACGTAGCCCTCTACATATATATAATAATACTATTAATAATTAAGTTGTGGTTATATTAAAATTTGTTAGTTAAAACATATCCGTAAATATAATGACGACCTATCTTACTTACTCGTCATCATCAAACCTGTAATAAAGATGAAACTTAAATAAAAAACACAAAAAATAATTTGTACACATAACAATAGACTGCACCAAACGTAAGTTTCATTTCAAAATTTAAATATGATCCACGATAAACAAATGGCAGTGCTCAATTACTAATTCATAAAATTAATATAAACCTAATAATCTAAATATTTTATTTACGTAAGCGATCTATTTATTACCCGACTACGGCAAAGCCAAAGGAGGATTATGATTTTGACAGGCTATGTATGTATGTATGTATGTTCATCTATTCCCTCATAGCTCCTTAACTACTTATTAGAACTGGACAAATGAGGTATTGTTAGAAGCGTCTCAATCGTCCGCTGGTTATAGGCTATATGTCGTGTCACTAAATCTAATGTGGCGCCCTCTAGCCGACATAAAGTACTGTATTCAAAAATAAATTTGAGATATATATGCCGTGTTTGGTATCATTGGAAAGGGCATTACTTGTACATTTCAAAAATATATATATTATTAGCATTTTCTCGTGACTTTGTCCGTATTTATTCGATAATTGTGATATTTCTATGGTACCTATTTAAAATATATTTTGCAAAGAAATTAATATTATAGAGGCACCAAAACACTTTAAATAAAAAAAAAGTAAAAACTAAAACCCAACTACGACTTAAACGACGCTGAAAAAGTATGAAACAAGTTTCAAAAGCCGTAGTCACGCGTTGTTAAAGTGTTATGGACTATGGTACATTAAACTACGTGGACTACAGCTTTAACACTTTTACAACGCGTGACTACGGCTTTTGAAACTTGTTTCATACTTTTTCAGCGTCGTTTTTTGTCGTAGTTGGGTTTTAGTTTTTACTTTTTTTTTATTAACATATCTCAATAGTCTCTAGATAAATTTGTCTATAAATCAAAGCATGTCGTTGGAGTCAAATCGTTCAATTCAAATGTACCTAGAACCACCTTACTTGATGTCAAAAGAGAAAGAATGCCAGATTCTGCAAACGAGACGTTCTGCACAAGAGATGGAGAAGTTCTACAAAAGAGACAGAAACATTTTGCGAAAGAGACAGAGAGGTTCAGCGAAAGAGAATTTGTGCCAAAAAGACGTAACGACAATGAGACATAGACGTTCTGTAGAAGGAAGATAATGTTAAATATAATAAAGATAAAATGTAAAAAATAAGAATAATAAATATGAATACAATATATGAATGACTGCACGGTTGGCCTAGTGGTTTAGGCGGTCGCCACGCCGCTTGCCAATTCGCTAAGTGTTGTGGGTTCAAATCCTACACGGGACAACACTTTGTGTGATCCACAAATTGTTGTTCTGAGTTTGGGTGTTATTTGTGTCCGTTTCATGTATGTCTGTAAATTCCCCCGCGACACAGGATGTTTATTCCTAATGCGGGAGTTGTCTTTTTATAAAAAGAAAAAAAAAAAAGAATAAGTACAAAAGTGACCAGCAGAGCATTAGAAAACATTTAACAGAATGTGGCCAAATTTAATAGATTAAACAAAATTTTGTAGTTCAAACCTGAGTTGAAAAATATTAATTAAAAAAGTGAAGATGATCTACACGAACAATAAGACAGCTTCATCATAACGTAGTTATTGATCGTCGTAAAACTTTGATAATCATTTTAGGTTGTGGATTTCCCGGCACTTACTCGAATCACAAGTATGCGACCCTGAACTACTCCAGCTACTGATTACACTTCCCGTATAAGCAATATCCCTTTCCTACCATTGCCATTCCATCTTACAAAGTTTCCGTTCGTGTTGCACTCCCAATTTTTGTGATCTTATTCCGAAAATACTTGTTTGAAGTCAATAGTATTGTTAAACCCCATGAACACGCGAGTGTGATAAAAATTATAGTCTTAACACTTGGGGAATTCCTAATAGCGTCTGATTAAATATGTACATTTTGTAACCACAACAAAATTATAGTAGTAATATCGGTAAAATATTAGTGAATAGGGCAATACAACAGTGACAACTTTAGGTATGTTGTGTATCGAGTTTGATGATTGTACACGATTGTGGAACGTTTTGGAACTTTTAATTATGCGCTTTGATATCAGCAGTCATCGATTTGATACGCCGAGCGAGACGTTTATAGATATTTTCTTAATGCAGAACAAACTGCTGCATCTTTTTTTTTTATATATATTGGGGGCAATTATGTGTGGTGATGGATTGTTAATACCCCCCTATTGCTAAAGCTGACTAAGGGAACAAACTATGCAATACAACGAAACATGGAGCAGAAGGAAAACTTGAAACAAAATTTATACCACACGGTCTGGCTCTTCTGTAAAGAGGCCTTTGTACAGCAGTAAACTATTAAAGGCTGTTGATGATGATGATTATGATAGAAGGCATAGGAGTGAATTTCTGCATCTCAATGATCATTAATGTGTTGCCAGTCCTTAAGATAATAATTATTTCTTAAAGGTACTATAGTCGTATAGAACTGTAAATAAGGCAAGTGACAATTCTTGGCCAAGTGGCGCAAAAACTTTCTTGAATAACGTTCAGTGGTGGAGCACCAATTATTCGAGTGATTGGGATGGAAGTTTTGTCTTATTAAACGATCGTGGAAAGCTGTGATCGAGATAAGTTTTAGCAATTCCCAGGAGGACTGCCTACAGTAAGTACTCCCTATACAGAATTCGCTAGGAGTTAAAACGACTTTAACAATTGACGATTCAAGTTGCTCATAGTTGAATGTGGTCCAGGGGTCTCTATAGTACTCCACATGGTCGGTCTGCCTTAGTTTAAGGTGGTGTTTTTTGTAACTTCAATAATAATATAGCACACCAAACTACATACTTCAAGGCTAATTTGGCCTTACCCTTTAAGTGGCCACGAAACAGCCCTACTAAACTATAGATGGCCGGAAAATAAACGAGGAAAAAAGAAAGAGGAAGTATAAAACTATGGTGCAACTAGTAATAAAACAGTAATTAAGTAACTGTATGGCATTGTATTAGAAGGAGAGCAAATAAGAAAATATGTCAGAAAAGTATAGAACCCCAGGTTATGCTAGTTATTATGGTTATAATACGTGATGTACAAACCTGAGCGGTGATATCACTAAATAAGTGACGACGATCCACACGAACAATAAGACAACAGCGGCCCGCTTCCATTTCGCAAGGTACATCATAAAGTAGTCATTGAACGTCGTGTAACCATTGGAGTAACGTTTCATTGCCGCATCGTTGAACTGTCGCTGTCAGTTTATCCTTGCCATTATGCAGTTCTAGAACGAATCAAGAAAAGAAACTATTAATTATAAAATTATCAGGGGGCAGAGGGGAAAATTTTGTTCTCTGGTATTACTTGCACTGTCATATAATAAATTAATGACAATGTCTGCAACTTCTAAGAAATTTAATGACGGGGATAGTTGGTGATCCTTGGGTGATGCCTTCGTACAGAAGGACAGCGAGAGGTTGATGATGATGATGAAGCTAGGTAATAAGGTGCTTCTCTTCAATAGAGCATGGTTCGGAAGGATCCCTTTTAAGAATTCTGGTAAACAGTAAATCTATTTTAGACTAGCTGACCCACGCAACGTCGTTTGCGTCTCCTATTGCCCGTAGCGTTATAATTTTCCCCCGTTTTTGAAACATTCCTCATTGGTGCTCCGCTCCTATTGGTCTTAGCTTGATGATATATAGCCTATAGACTACTCAAACAAACAAACAAACAAACTCTGCAGCTTTATAATATTAGTATAGATTAGTATAGATAAGTTTAAATTTATAACGTTGTTTTGAACCGTTCGCCTTTCGAGGTTCAGAATAAATCTATTTTAACGTACTTCAAGAAAGAGAGATCGTAACAAACTACCCCTAATACTTCGGCCTTCGGAGTCGATTTATATTAATAGTTAATGTATTGTCTGATTTTATCACATTGTAATATGTAATATTTTTGTTTTTACTTTGGCTTTCGTGAGTAAGGTAAATTGCAAAAATTTAGTGTGCGTGTGAACTGAGGGACCATAGTGATATTTTTGTTTGAATTTTTTACAAGATTTAGTAGTAGGCTCAAAACAATTGTAGAACAAATATGAGAATTTGTAAAAAGATATGTTAAAAACTACAGCCCTTTAAGTGTGGTCCCTCAATCCTCACATACCATCAGCCAGATCTCGGCAAGTATGTAAGAAAATAAGGTATTGTGACTGCAGACATTTAGTAGAGAATTTGTAAAGATATATACTAAATAACTGAGCACAAATCATCAACGATTAAAAAAATACAACGACTATACTGTGGTCCCTCAGTCCACACACGAAAGATTTTGTTATACTGAATATTATCACATCAACGGAATAAAATCTTTATTTTCTTACATAATGTTTTAGAACAAGTCTTATAGCAATTTGTAAAATATAAATTTTAAAAAAATATCGACGCACTTTGAAGATATTTATAATTAAAGCTGGTCCCTCAATCCTCACGTTCTCAAACATACTTGCATGTCTAGCTGCTAGACAACTAAAGTATCACAAAGTGTAGTGTATTAAACTTTTTGTAAAAAGTTTCTACAAAATAATAGGTATCTTTAATTGTGTGTATCTTACCTGTAAAATGAGATTATAGCATTTCAGTGATCTTATGAACAGATATACGAGTAGTGTGACCACACAATGAAAAAAAATGTAGACTACCAATATAATTTTTATTGTAATAGTCGAAACCCAAGGTTGTACGGTTGATTTACTTATAAGTTGTAAGGCATATAACTAATTGTAATACTTTTGTTTAAGTATGTGAAAAAAAAAGCTAGATAGAACTTTTTTTCACAAAACTGAGTCATTCGCATTTTTTGCCAGGGCGTTACAGTACGGACCAACAAATCTTCTTACATTCATTAAGTTATAACCAAATTTTACGTACTTAAACAAAAGTATTACAATAAGTTATATGCCTTACCAAGTGCTGGCACTGTTATTGGTTTAGCCGTGAAAGCGTAATAGAGAAACAGACTAAGCCACTTTCAAATTTATAACATTAATATAGATCGCGATAGGTACTATATATATATATTTTTTTTTTTTTTTTTTTATGTTCAAGCTACCAAAATGATTCTACTCTGCCTGATGGAAAGCATAAGTAGAATCCAAAAGTGATGGTCACTATACTCAATGTGAACGTGGACAGAGCAGCATAGTGACCCACACTATGGCGGCCTAGTGAGATGCTTTTTCACGCCCCGCTTAAAGGACTCGGGATCATAATGGAAAGGAAACACGTGTGGTGGTAGTGAGTTCCATGTTTTGATCGCTCGACACAAGAAGGAAGAACCGAAACGTTGCGTTCGAGAGTGTATGTCTTCCACTCTCAAAGGGTGACTGCGAAGGCCGGCACGTGTTGTCCTGTACAGGAAAGGAGAAGGGGGGACCAGTTGGAAGAGCTCTTCAGAACACTCCCCGTGATACAGGCGATAGAGGACTGCCATAGAGGCGATATCTCTTCGCAGCTGCAGGGGTTCTAGGGACTCAGTGGCTTCGGGACTACCAATGATGCGGACTGCTCGCCGCTGCAACCGATCGAGAGCGTCAAATAGATACTGTGCGGCACCATCGCATAGATGAGAACAGTACTCCACGCACGAGCGAACCTGGGTCTTGTAAAGAAGACACAGATGCCCGGGCGAGAAGAACCGTCTCACCTTGTTAAGTACACCTAACTTCCGCGAGGCCGCTTTAATGACGCTCTCGATGTAATTTGTAAATATTTTACAAAATCCTGTGTTTTTAAATGTTCAATTTTATGTGTTAATAGAACGTATAAAACTGAGCTGTATAAATAATACCACTATGTTACCATAATGGTTTGTAAAATACTGGGGTATTAAAAGTACATAAAGCTTCCTTAAAACATAGCCTAAATGGTGATAAGCGTCTAAAAGCTACTTTATTTAATGCTTTGTAAAGATACGTAATGTAACATAACACTAAATCAACCGTACAACCTTGGGTTTCGACTATTACAATAAAAATTATATTGGTAGTCTACATTTTTTTTCATTGTGTGGTCACACTACTCGTATATCTGTTCATAAGATCACTGAAATGCTATAATCTCATTTTACAGGTAAGATACACACAATTAAAGATACCTATTATTTTGTAGAAACTTTTTACAAAAAGTTTAATACACTACACTTTGTGATACTTTAGTTGTCTAGCAGCTAGACATGCAAGTATGTTTGAGAACGTGAGGATTGAGGGACCAGCTTTAATTATAAATATCTTCAAAGTGCGTCGATATTTTTTTTAAATTTATATTTTACAAATTGCTTTAAGACTTGTTCTAAAACATTATGTAAGAAAATAAAGATTTTATTCCGTTGATGTGATAATATTCAGTATAACAAAATCTTTCGTGTGTGGACTGAGGGACCACAGTATAGTCGTTGTATTTTTTTAATCGTTGATGATTTGTGCTCAGTTATTTAGTATATATCTTTACAAATTCTCTACTAAATGTCTGCAGTCACAATACCTTATTTTCTTACATACTTGCCGAGATCTGGCTGATGGTATGTGAGGATTGAGGGACCACACTTAAAGGGCTGTAGTTTTTAACATATCTTTTTACAAATTCTCATATTTGTTCTACAATTGTTTTGAGCCTACTACTAAATCTTATAAAAATTTCAAACAAAAATATCACTATGGTCCCTCAGTTCACACGCACACAAAAATTTATACCAACAACCATAACGAGTTCAGAATTCATTTGGTGTAATTGCTAATGCGAACCATTTGAGTCGTTACCGTCAGTCAACTAGAATTAAAAGGCCAATGAAAAACTGATGAAATAAAATACTGAAAAATTGCTTTTAGACTACGGGCCCGAGTCGAAAATTGATGGGTCATCTGAACCACCAGGAGACCATTTTAGAAAGATACAGGCGCATAAAACAATAACATTCAGCACTATGCCGTCACTTGTAAGCTGTCCAACTGAGTACAGGTGAAGGGAAGGGGGTAGCAACCCTCGATTTTTCTATCTTGTCAAATGATTTTTATACGAAGTTGCGGGATAATGGATTGATGCGAAAGAGGTATTGAAATTGTATGGAACCGGTTTTGTAGGCTATCCGACGCGACCATAGAGTACTAGTAGCATCAGAATATGACGGAAATGTCACAATAGTTTCACATATGGCCATATTTCCGACGAGGTATGTAAATATGGCCAATTTACCTACCCCGTCGGAAATATGGCCAATTTCTATTTTTTTTTAAACTGTTACTGTAACTGTTGTTTAACGTCTTTTTTTTTTGCCTTTGTTGTAAAGATAAATAGCCACACTTCAAGGATAAGTGTTAAAACTTATTTGTTTTAGCTTTATTATCAACCGACTTCAAAAAGGAGGAGGTTCTCAATTCGACTGTTTTTTTTTGTTTTTTTTTTTATGTTTGTTACCTCCTAACTTTGGACTGGGTGAACCGATTTTGATGATTCTTTTTTTATTTGAAAGCTGGTGCTTCCCGAATGGTCCCATTTAAAATAGGATGACAAACCTTAAGGTGGCCATATTCGACCCAGGTACCTTATTATTATTATTTTTTAAAAATAGAAAACATACGGTAACAAAACATCACCATCAAAATACACATAGATAAAATCTCTATTATTAACAATAGAGATTTTATCTATCTATCGGTATATCTACTCGTATTTGTAATTTCACTTTTACGTATGCATTTATTTATTTATGGATAAAACAAGGCTAGATCTTATCTAGTGTTTTTTTTTACATTTTTACATTCGCGCCTCTCCTACATTCATCTTTCTGTCTAAGAGCCTTTTTTCCAAACTAGGTTAGGGTCGGACATTCGTCTGAACTTCGACTTTTTATGTGGCGCGACCTAGGATATATTTCAACCTAACCCTTCCCCCCCCCCCTCACCCTGTAGCTACGCTCATTGTAGAAAGACTACAGTCGGACTTTTTGCAAAAGATGTTCGTACAACCGGGAAAGACGCACGGTTTAAAGAGCTCTCCATGGCACAAAGGGGACTCAATGTGTAAAGAATGGTCACCTGTCTATAAACTGACCTGGCTATGATTGCTTACCTTGCACAATCTTTTTTTCAAATCGGTACTCCTAGAGTTCGACGAATACAAAAAATCATTAGTTACTTGTAATACTTGTACCACAAGGACCTATTTTAAGACCTATAACCATCTCTTGCATATGAAGAAACACCGCACGTGATCACAAATGCAAACAGCTTTAATTCATGCTAATGTCAGGAATAATGTCCCTGTTTGTTTCACAATAGCTGTTTTAATAAAGCTTCAATACAACTTACGAGGCAACGGCAAACTCACATTAAGCCAAGGCGTATTAGATTAAGCCTGGTTCGATCCTTTGCGGCAAGAATTCCATGCTCTGAAGGAGTGTCGTAGATCAATATGAACGCAGACTGCATTTATAGAAGCACTAGGTTTTGATTGAATTATGTATTGAAAAATTCCTATAGTAGGTATTTCTACTCAATGTTTACGCAGATACGCTAAACGAAGTCTGTTAATGAAACAGTTATAGCAAACATTGATAGAAATAAATAATTTAATTAATGCTGAACATGTAGGAAATGGAGTAAATATGTAAACAAGAAAAGCTATAACTTAAGTTGTAAATATAGTGAGTACATAAAAAATGTGTAAATGGACAAAAGAAATATAAAAGAATATTGTGTCCCTAATTGCCAATCGTTCATTACGAACGGAATATCTTATACTAGTTGTTGCGCGCGGCTCCGCCTGCGTATATGACGGTTATCGCGGCAAATAGTAGCCTATGTGTTATTCTGATGTATAAGCTATATTACTGTTAAGTGTCATCCAAATCCGTTCAGTAGTTATTGCGTGAAAGAGTAACAAACATCCAACCATACTTACAAACTTTCGTGTTTATAATATTACTTGTAGTATAGATTTACTGCGTGGTTTTGCACTTTACGTTTTTAAAGGGAATTTCTATTATCAGAATGTAGTTTCCATATTATCACAAAACATCTTTAAAACATGCACCTTTATACGAACATCATGTAGTTGTTCCACTTAAAATATCCTTGGCAGTTGAGTGGTAACAATCGACTCTATGTGATAAGCCCAAACAATTTCACATTATCATGTGTGTTACTGTATAAACAGTGTGAACAATGCATATTCAATTAGGTATTAAATTTACGTTTCTACAATTAATATGAAAGGTTTACGCCCGTCTGAATGGTGCGTCTGACAACGTGTGTGTTGTGAACAGATATTAAAATTGACAACTTCATGATATTATTATGATTGTTTATATGATGGTCAGTTAAAACCAAAACTGACCACACTGCTTGATAATATGTCAATTTACGTCTGTTTAAAAGATTATTTAAGATCTCCAGGATGTAGATCCGAATTCTATTTATTTAGGGTACATCTCTGTAACGTTTGGATTTAGACAGATAGATTCTGACATACCAAACATCCGTAAACACCGGTATTACTGGCCGTCACAAGGAAGTTTCCACACGCAAAAAAAAAGATCTTCATGACATAAAAGATTGAATTAAAATTATATTAACGTAGTGTAGGACGTCCACAGGCCAGGTGGAGTGATGATTTGCGCAAGACGGCTGGCAGAAGCTGAATGCGAGAAGCCGAGGATAGAACTAAGTGGCGTGCAATTGGAGAGGCCTATGTCCAGCAGTGGACTGCGATAGGCTGTTGATGATGTTATATACGGAAGGAACTTACATGTATTCTTTTAAAGATGGCCACATTTCCCTGCATCTAATAAGTCTGTCTGCACATTATTAGTCATAAGCTCAAAAAAATATATCTGGAGCATCGCAAAAACAATAACATCGTCATTAAACATGGATAATGTAACTGTTTGACGTTATAATAACTAACATTTGACCATATCAAAGAGCAGCTGTGCGCTTATTTGGTTATTACGTCATACTCTGATTATTATTATTCATCTGGTCTCTGGTCAGACTATAATATGGTGTGACGTTTCGAGTCAGCCTGTGACCACGGCCAGTGCAACCTGGTCGAAACGTCAGGCAAAACAGAGGTATGTAATACCTTGAAATAAGTGATCGCGTTATTTCCCGTAAAAATAATAATTATTACAATCCTCAGTTACCTGAAAATGTGAGTAAATTCCAAAACTTTTCAGGTAACTGAACACGGAACGGAACTTAACTTGTGCTATATTTTATACTAGATGAGTCTCGCGGTGTCAACCGCGGGTACAATCATCAGCTATTTGCCAGTGAAAGTCCCGTCAAAATCGGTCCAATTGTTCCAGAGATTAGCTGGAACAAGCAGACAAACAGACCGACAGAAAAAAATGTAAAAAATTGCTTGTTTTATGTTAGTACTGTATACTATACAATTTCATATGCATTTAGTGAAATTTTATTTATTTGTATAGATACAGTCAGTGTGTCATTCATTACAGATTGGTTTTTAACAGCCGCAAGCACTGGTATTTGGTAATTTAAGTTCGGAATGCAATATAATATATTATATTTCCTTCGCTCGCTCGCTTCAAGAATATGTGTACAAAGTTTTATGATGATCGGTTAAGTAGTTTTCGCGTGAAAGTGTAACAAACAAACTTACATTCACATGTATAATATTAAGGATGTGTCATGCATGATGACTTCGATGACTAACCGTCGGATATGTTGAACACTAATTTATTATTTTACAACGTTATCTACAAAGCAGGACGGTTTAAATTCGATTGTAGTATAAACGGTTAATGCTCTGTCGTAAATATAATTGTCATTATTGTATGGCGATGTAAACAATAATACGGTATTCCTTCTTACATTGTACCAAATGAGGTATTAGTTTAAGGTTCAAAGCTTGCGTGTAGTTTAGTAGCTTGTGCATATTTTTAATACATACTACATTTCTAAGACAAACACCGAGTTATTACTTGTAATATATTTTATGTATAGACTTTGACTACCTCGGCAGCGCAGTGGTTGTGTATACGACTGCTGTGTTTGAGGTCTCGGGTTCGATTCCCGGGTCGAAACAAATGTGTGTATGATTTTCAAATATTTGTTTCGGAGTTCAGGTGTTTTCTATGTATAGTATGTATGTATTTACGAAAAAAGTCAAATATAAATGTATTTATATCAGTTGTCTAGTACATACTAGCTCTTCTGAGTATAGGACTAGATGTCGTTGTGTGTCAAATGTCCAAAATATCAACTTACATAATATATATCTTAGTTATCTCTCACCGTATTTGATGTTAATTTCGCGATAATTATGTTTCATGTTAATTATGATCATTGTGAAATTTTGTTACTGTATAACATTACATTAATAATACGCCTTAAAATTTATTGAACTTTCAAGAAAAGTTAATCTAACCCAGCAAGCGGCATCTTTTTATATTGAACGGAAATCAACGGAATTCGAGCTATATTTTAAGGACTTAGGGCTCCCACACATAACTGCGAATTCGCAACGCATTGCAAATATCTGCGAGCTCGCACGAATGGCATCGTAAGAACTTCACGCCGCATCGCATCGCAGTTATGTGTGAGAGCCCTTAGTTCTGCTCTAAATACCTGCTCATTAGCGACGAAATTGTTGAGTGACGGACTGTGTCACGCTAAACCTAGTCGCGGAATCACACATGAAACCATCACGAGACGCTTTAAAACTAAAACTAGCACAGTATCTGTCAAAATGAAAGATTTTTTCTTTAAAAAGTATGTAATACTTGTTTAAGTCAAGGTGCAGTTTAAATTCTTGAGTTTTTTTTAAAAATATCTTCATGGGGGTAAACATTGGGGTAGACAGTATATTAAAAGGGAAAGATAGATAGCTAATTGGAAAAGAACTAATATGGGTATATATAGAGACAGCAATACTTAGAGGAGTATACCTGTACTTAACTCGAAAGGGCTATTGCCGGGAATTGAAGCCTTCTAACACACAATAATAAATATAATAATTATTATAAAACGTTATGTTCTAGACATCAGTCAAATGTATTTTTGGAAATAACCTACCTCCTTAGTATACTACACAACTGAAGTTCAATATAAACAACCAATCGTCCACCGTATTTTTAAAAGTCAGTAGAAGTTGAGACCGGACGTCCAACGATGCAGGAGCATTAAAATAGGCCGTCATGCTGCATTGTTTGCATTCGAAATGAGTATGGTGATCACCACTCTTGGATTCTGTACATGCTTTCCATCAGACTGAGTAGAGTCACTTTGTCAGGCTCATACATAAAAAGAAAAAAAAAGAGCCTCGCGTCACGTGCAAATTACAACTTAGTAGATCAATGAATGATGGTGATGGTCAATACAAAGTGATGGTCATTCTATACGGTCATCGGACCGACAACCCTAGACTCAGTGATAGTTAACGAGGTGACTACCATTTAAATCACTACACCATCCGTGCAGTCAAATCCGGTTCAGCAGAGAGCAAAATATAAGGTAACAGGAGCGAGACACGCTCCTGTTACCTAGCGGCAATAACTTCAGTAATAAATCTCTTCATTCTAGTTCTGAATATTTCTAAATTTCCGAAAAACTTCATTTAATATTTATGCCCGCTTCAGCTTCCCACGGGGGAAGTGTACTACACTGTACAGTCGCGGACTACGAAAATATGATACTTCCTGTTTTCTTTAATCCTTTCCTATCCTGACGATTATAAACAATTAAGAAAAGAATTATCCAATTTGGTGCAGTCGATTGGAAGTTATATTTTTATTTTAGATAAATTAAGAATTTTACCAGAAACGTAAAGAATAAATAAACTGCACCCTGACATCCTTACACCTTAAAGAAATATTGCTGTTAAAAGAAAAGTAATCCTTATGTGAAGCGATTTGATACATAATAGCTTACGTCAGTAATGTAACAACAATTTTTGTTACACCCTTTTATTAGCTTCAACAGTGCGTTTGTTTGTAACCAATATTTGTAAACGTGTTTTTCAGTTTTATTTTATGTATATTATTAATTTCCCTTTGCAATGGAAGAAGCCTATATCCAGCTGTAAACTGCAATAATCTGATGATGATTTTCCTTATAAAATAAACCTATGCTAGCTTTATACCCATGTTCGTAAAATTACATTTTTTTAAAATTTCAAACTATATCAGACCTATAACAAGTTTCATCTATATCTATTCAGTAGTTCTGACGTAATATTTACACAAACTTTCGCCTTTATTATTATTGGAATTCTTTCTCTTGGTAAGTAACATCTCTCAATCTCTGTATATAAATAAATGCTATTGTCTATTGTGCGGTATAGCGTGTGGCAGGTGGCAGATCTCTCTATATTGAAACTAAAACGAAACGATATGCGAGTTTATTTTCTGTGTCGGTTACAGTTACCTTGATAGCGACCAAATTGTATTATGAGTGATACAATAAAAATAACCAGTAATCCCGATAGTGATAATTAGATAATAGAATTTGCTGGATAGACACAAAATAAATGTGATCTGTGATAGTAAGTGAATGGTGATCATTCTTTTTTACTTTATTAACTATAATATTTACGTAGGTAATTTATACGTATTAAATTATTTAAGCTCACTGACTAATTCATAAATGCAGTGCCTAAACTGCTAGGTTTGCGAACTTAGAACTTTGAGAGCCGATGCTTTTTATATTATAAGCACCCACCGACAAAGGAATGAACAAGGGATCATCAATCATCAACAGTTTTTAATAGTTCACTACTGGACATAAGCCTCTCCTTCGTTTTAACCAATAAAGAGCTCCCACACATAACTGCGAATTCGCAACGCATCGCAAATATCTGCGAGCTCGCACGAATACACCGCAAGAACTTCACGCCGCATCGCATCGCAGTTATGTTTCCCTATACTTAAAAGGCCAGACGGGTTGCTTAAAGGTTTATTGCAAGTTTTCTGTGGTTTTGTCTTGGTTAGTTTGTTCCTTTAGTCACCTCTTACGACACCCAGGGGATGAATTGGGGTGGTAACACTTTGTAGATATTCTTAATCTGTCACGAAACGGACAGATTCAGATCAGAATATTAACAATATCAATTAACTTATTCACTTTTTTATGTAATAGTTGCCAAGACGACTCAACTATGCCTGATGGAAAGCATGAGTAGAATTCAAGATTGTTTTTACATATTTATTATAACACATATTACACAATTACACATATTACACATATAACACATATTACACATTACAACTGCTTCTAACGGCCGACCAGATCTACGAACACTATAAAACTACGTACGAGGTGCAAACACATAAGAAGACCTATCAGGAACCAAGTGCACAAAACCCAGCAAGCCCTCGTTTTAAATTTGATTGTAACCCGCCAACCTTAGAAGACATAGAAATCCAAATTAGGAGGAAAAATTCAAAATCAGCTGGAGCTGATTTTGAATTTTTCCTCCCTAGGTATACCTATATGGTATACCATCAGGCCCTGGAGGGCCTGATGGTATACCATATATAGTATATAAAAAATGTCCATCAGTGCGTAAACACCTTCTAAGTATATTCAGCAAGATCTGGTCGAACAGGGAAATACCAGCAACTTTTGGCAAAGCTAATTTTGTCCTCATTCCTAAGAAAAGTGAAGTAGTAGATCCCAGGGACACTAGACCCATAGCCCTAACCAATACAATTTCTAAAATATTTTTCTCCTGTCTTCAATTAAAAATAATACAGTATATGTCCAACAATAATTACTTCAGACCAAATTACCAGAAAGGGTTCATGCCCGGAATCTCTGGATGTCTGGAACATAACTCATTACTTTCGGAAAGTCTCAAAGATGCTAGGAAAAATGAAAGGCAAATTACAGTCTGTTGGATAGATTTAGAAAATGCCTTTGGCTCAGTACAGCACGAGCTTATGTTATTTGCCTTGAAATGGTATAACTTCCCGCCAACAGTTTGTGAAATAATTGCATCATACTACAGTAAATTAAAATTTGTAATCACAGCAAAAGAGGGACATACGAAACCCCTCGAATACAGAGTAGGGTTGTTCCAAGGTTGCTGCTTATCGCCAGTAGTATTTAATACAGTTATAAATATATTAATAGATAATATCGCAACATGCGAAAAGAGGTGGGGCTATCGGTTTAAGGTCAATGGAAAATATACGGAATCCATCTTAGCGTTCGCAGACGACCTTGCGATCATTACACGTAATCCAAAGCAGTGCCAAGAACTACTGCGTAAGGTAGATGACTTCTGTACCTGGACGGAGGGAATGAGGACAAAACCTAGCAAATGCTATTGCCTTTGTCTGGGCCGGCGAGGCACCAGGTATACCTCATATGACCCCGGGATTACTATTGGTGGAGAAAGTGTTTCAATAATATCAGAAACCGTGCCCTTTAAATTCCTTGGAAGAAAGATAGACTACAAAGGTCGTACTCCATCTATAAACGTAATAGTCGATGACTTCGTAAAAGACATTGACAAGGTAGACCAACAGCCAATTAGTAACGTAAAAAAAGCTTGGATTTACGACAACTACTTAACATCACGTCTCAACTGGCCGTTTCTAGTATATGATATAAACCAGAACCACATAAGAACACTGGACGCGAAAGTCACTAAGACATTGAAGTCGTGGCTCGGGCTAGCACCGTCTGCAGACCCGTCAACGTTGTACAGGAGCTCGAATAATTTTGGAATGAAATTAAAAAAACCTTCGGAACTCTACAAACACCTAAGAGTTACCAAAATGCATGTCTTGTCAAAATCCCAAGACGAAATCGTTAGATCCCTTCCAAAAGACAAAAAATCATCAGAGCTAGAGTCACGGCTCCAATTCCACAAAAAATTCATGGTGGGTACGCAGTCCAGTAGAGTTGGTTTGGGTAATGCTAGAAGACAGACCGACAAAGAGATAACAAAATCTATCATACAACAAGATGAAAACGAGACCTACAAGGTGCACGCAATGAACCTAGAAATGCAGAATGAATGGTTAACTCTAGGAGAATTTTGTATCCCACCAGCTTTGAAATGGCGCACACTTTTATATGATTGGTCACCCGCCCTGTTAAAATTCTACCTCAACGCCTTTCAATTAACTCTCCCCGATCAAAGCAACCTTGTAAGGTGGGGAAAAGCTACAGAAAAGGCTTGTACGATGTGCAATGTGGCAATAGGTACAGCCAGGCACTTACTGACAGGTTGTAAGGCGCTATTAGACCGGGGTCATTATTCACGTCGCCATGATAGGGTATTACTCATCATACGCGAAGCTATGAGTTTATCACTGGCGAGAGCGAAAAAAGGAATAACAACAAACATAAAAACTAACATCGCGTTTGTAAAGGAAGGCTCAACAAAAAAGACTTCACTCACACAAAAGCCGTACTCAATTATAAATACCGCCAGTGACTGGACATTATTAGTGGACACGTATGAAAATCACTACAGAATACCGGAGGATATCTGTGCCTCGGCGTCCAGACCGGACATATTTCTTTATGCAATGTCAATTAAGCGTGTAGTACTAGTAGAACTCACGGTGCCGTGGGAAACGAACATCCCTAAAGACCACGCTTTAAAAAGAAACAAGTACTTTGACTTAACCAACGAAATAACTAAAAATGGTTATGTCGTTGCGCTGTATGCCGTGGAAGTGGGTGCGAGGGGTATACCAGCGAAATCCCTCTATAACCTGCTTAAAGACCTTGGATTGCCAAGAGCTTCAGTAAGCTCTTTTCTTGAACGAATATCCAAAGCGGCATTGCTAGGCTCACTTCAAATATGGTTAGGTAGAGGGGGTAACACGGCGGACAGTGGAGGTGAGCGTTGACGCGTCGTAAGGAGTGCTCCTTAAACCTAAACCTGGGTCGCAATTCCCAGGCACTGTCGAAGTCGCATGTGTTGTCCCCATCTATCACGCGATGGACCCGGCACCCGCACGGTGAATCCATGGAACGCTAAGAAATAGGTCTTTAGCACAGATGCATTTCTGAAGAATTTAAAAGTTGAGATAAGAAATGAACAAATATCGACAATTACTCATTCAATTGATGTTGATGTTGGCAGTTGTGATTGTGGGTGGTTGGATTCTGACTAAAAATGTACACATGAAAGAGATTAGGGTTGTCTATTCAAATAAATAATATTGAAGTGTCTGTTTGTAATTTTATTTTGAAGGTAGTAGAGCCACGCTGATTTCAGCACTAACGGGCCGGCTCGACCGGGGCGGTACTACTCTCGCACAAAAGATCACCGTTAAATGAGTGGTGAGTGATACCCGAGGCCCAATGATGCAGAAGCATCACTAGAACACCATGGTGTGGGTCACCATGCTGCATTTTCTGCATTAGCAATGAGTATGGTGACCACCACTCTTGGATTCTGCTTAAGCTTTCCATCAGGTAGAGTAGAGGTCATTTTGGCAGGGCCATACATAAAAATCCGGTTTTCATTTCATTTCATTCAAAATGCATTTAAAAATGTGACTATGCACTAACATCAAAGATGTGTCTTGTTGTTAATATCTAGAACAGATGGACCAGTTTTAGCGGTTATTGAAAACGGCTGAGTTTCATCTATTAACCAATACCGGAATAGAACAGTTATATCCGTCAGAAATATATCTGTATAAGTATGTTAAACTGCGCCGAAACCAAGGTGTGAATAAGATAAATTCTCAAGTTCACCAATAAATGTTTTACGACACAATAAAAGCAAGTGTGTAACCTAACCCCAGCTTTTGTTTTAAGGCAAATCGCCGCAGGCTGCGAGCACAGAACGAACCTTCCTCTTGAATCACCCTATCTATTAAAATAACCCGCATCAAAATCCGTTGCGTAGTTTTAAAGATTTAAGCAAACATGGGGACATAGGGACAGAGAAAGCGACTTTGTTTTACACTATGTAGTGATGATGATAAAACTGTACCCCACTGAACTGAACACACACATTATAACAATTCAATAAAATATTTAATGTCTGTCGGTCTGCAACATATTTTTATAATATCAACACAAGTGTCAAATGTTGAAATATCGCTAATCTGATGTATGTACTATAACTTTATATTGTCAAGGCCACATGCTTTGAGAGACGACGAATGATTAATATTTAACATGTATTAAGTAAACCGTATTTAAAGTATTAAGACTTATTAAATCATCATATCAATAGCCTTTATTAGTCCACTGCTGGACATAGGCATCCCCTTATGCTGCCTCTACATGATGGGCCAGCGCTGGCCCAGCGAGATGGCCTTGCGATGGTTGAGACGCAACTACACGATGGCGACATTCAGTTGTGATCTTTACGTTTTTTGAGATGGACTGTATCTAGGTATACAGTTCGAGCACGCACTGTGGAATGGGTCACGTGTAGTTTTTTTTTTTTTAATGCAATCTATCTATGTATATTCAGCATTCGTTCAGTGTTTGCAGAGTATAAGACTTGTACGCTACAATACCGCTTACTCGGTTTTAGCCTTTGGCTTCACAGCAATGTGTAGATGTGCACCGCCATCGCTGGCCACTACCTTTGATGAGCGGCCGAAAAACCGACACCGATGACATCCCATGACTATCGCACGCGCCATAAGCTATCCGACACCACTATGCCCTCCACACGCTGGCCCATAATAGTAGATCATACACGTTCAAGTATACTTGCGCATACCCAGACTGTTTTGTCTGTCTATCTCTGTCATGCACGTCGTGCGTGACAGAGGCAGACAGACGGACTTGCGCAAGTATACTTGAACGTGTATTTTAAAAAAGAAAAGAGGCATTGACTTACTACCACGCTGACCAGATAAGTTGCAGTGCTGTTGTCCTGCGTCGTTGCTCCTCTTTGGTGTCGGAATAGCCGATCAAGAGTCGGTTTTTCAGCGACACCCAAGGGTTAAATACGGGTGGTGAGACTCGGTATTCTTAATCACACGGATTCTTCAAACGAAACGAATGAAGTTGTATTAAAAATTTTAAAATATTATTAATATTATGTTTTACCACAAATGCGGAAACCAGTCGATGGCACAGTTCGTGTTAACACAAATACCTAATTAAGTATGTATTATTTTTCCTGCTTAAATATAGATTATTTGTGACATAACTACAAAATTAAATATATATTATGTTTGCAGAACTAATAGGTAATTATATTTATCGCATATTCAAAATATCAGTTGTGTCAAAGTTTGTACACTATAACCTATATGTTTATGATAGGATTTTTTATAACACACATCTTACGCACGCGGTACGGCCGTCTAACTAAACCCAAGCTAGGCAAAGCACTCTGTTAACTGTTAACCAAACTGTCGATAAACGACAGTTATTACTTGTGAACACATATTATAGATAACTAGCTTTTACACGCGGCTTCGCTCACGCAGACTTTCATCCCCTGATTTACTGCCTTAGGGGTAGAATTTCAAAAATTCCTTTCTTAGTGCTTCATCATCATATCAGCCGTAAGAAGTCCACTGCTGAACGTAGGCCTCCCCCATGGATTTCCACTTCGACCGGCCGGTAGCAGCCTGCATCCAACGAGTCCCCGCGATCTTAACTAGGTCGTCCGTCCACCTTACGGGAGGCCTTCCTACGCTGCGCTTGTGGTCTCCACTCAAGAACCTTTCTGCCCCATCGGCCATCGGTTCTCCGAGCTATGTGCCCTGCCCATTGCCACTTCAGCTTGCTGACTCGCTCTGCTATGTCGGTAACTTTAGTTCGTCTACGGATCTCCTCATTTCTGATTCGATCTCGTAGAGAGACCCCAAGCCAGTGGTGGATTTACCACTAGGCTGAGTAGGCTGGAGCCTAGGGCGGCGAATTTTAGGGGGCGGCAAATTTAGATGAATCTTTTTTTCATACAGAAATAAAAAAAAGACATTGTTAAGTATAATATAAACAGCGAAAAGAAGTCTTAACAGTTTAACAAAAAAGAAACAATTTATTATTTACTGTACCAAACACTCTCAACTTTAATAATATTTAAAAAATTACTAAACGGTTAATTAAATATATCTTTGTAAATATAGGTTTTTAAACATGTCAATAACAGTTTAATATTACAATTTAAATTTGTAATTTTGATTAACATTTTTCTTAATCACCATTGAGGGCGGCATGAGGTCCTACAATGCACCGCGCCGCCCGGGCGGTGACGAATTAGGTTCGAGTAGCAATTTTTGTCCCTGAATCTTTCCGCCGCCTCTTTCACCGCGTTGTGATCTTCTCATAAAGAGGTACAACATATGCCGCTACCGACCATGGTGCGTAACACGCAACGCAGCAATATCCAAGCACTGGCACAGCGAATCGGTTCTGTACACCGAACAGGAAAAGGTGGGATTCAACTTACTCCTAGTTCCGTTTTCCGGCCAACGCGCGCCGCGTCTTTAGACGCAATGTGATAACCACGTATGGCTCTAACCCACAATACTGGCGCCCTACTTTGGGCGATCAGAGCTACCGTCCACACAGGGGTAACGTATAGTGTTATCGACCGGAGAATTCCTCTTACAGCCTTGTGGCGACGCTCGGTTTACTCAGATTAGGCAAAAGTTGCCGAAGGACAAACGCTGTGCCCACTAGCTTTTGAGCAAGCTGTCAAAAATGCTCGCCAAAGAGCCACCTACCGTCAAGTAACAATCCTAGATACATTTTTTGGGATTGATCCGGTACGAGGACGGAATGGAACACGATTGAGGCGCCATAAGATGTATCACTACGGGACTAATGAAGTGAAGAGACTTACGTTTTTGTACACCATTAAGTCCACTGCCATATCACCAAAGAGACATCCCTGGAGGCCACATCTTTAAAGGTCGCCCTTCGGGCTGTATTCAAACTGTCAATGACATAACAGTTTACGCCCAGACCGGATGGGAAGGCTCCTGCACCAGTAACCTATGTTCTACGGGACAATGCCGAAATCAGTCCCCTGTGGAACACTGCACGGCATAGATCGACGCCTCAGATATTCATCTTGAACCTCTTACGTGACGTTTCGTACCTCTAAATAGTCTTAGTAGTTCCACTAGTCGCTTCAGGCACTCTTGTAACCCGTGGTAGTGGAGGCTAATAAATACGTCGGCGGTGTTCAACTACAACGGCGTGTACGGGTGTACACAATACATGCAGTCGGCAATTCCAAGTAAGACGCTACATCAAGTATCGAAACGATAATATACAAATTTTAACAAAAAAAAAAACAACTTAAATCTAGACCGATATTAAATGTGCCCACACGGAAAGCACCAGCTTTAAAAAAAAAACATCAAAATCGGTTCACCCAGTCGAAAGTTATGATGTAACAAACATAAAAAATAATACAGTTGAATTGAGAACCTCCTCCTTTTTTTGAAGTCGGTTAAAAATAAAGGATTGTCATAATTTAGATGACTAATACACGTATATTTTACTATTACATTATAATTACATCTATGTCCATCGGTTCTTCTCGATCTCTGTCTACGGCTTTCTATCTCGATTTTATTTACAATATTTTAAATGCAAAAATTTGTGTGGATGGATATATAGATGTTTGCTACTTTTGATGCAATAACTACTGAATAACTGAATGGATTGGAATGAAATGGACAAGTAGAAGCGAAACATCAGGACGGCTATTAGTAAGGATTCTCTTATTTAGGTGGAAATTGTGAAGGAGACGGCGGAGTGGGACTAGGAAAGGTTTAGTCTTGGTCTGGTAGGCCGCTTGCCTGGGGGGTTAGAGGTGACGGGATTTGTTCGCGGTAGTAGAATCAGGCCAGGGTTAGATTTTTAGAGCCAGGAAGGAGAGATTGTGGTCCACATATACGAGGCGATCATATGCAAACCGTAAATGGCTCGAGATCTATCTGGGTACCTCACGTTTCCCTTCTATGTTACATTTACCAGCTACCACCATCTATCCTACCAGCTGCTAGTACTCGAGACAGAGTGTAGTTTTAATCAGTCCCAGTATGACATCACCACTACACCGACTGTCCGGTAGGGGTATCTCAATGTATTTCAATTCAACACGGAAGAAAAAGACCAGCTTTGTTGGTATTCTACGTGGGCGCTCAAACAACTATTGGCAGGCTCTTACAACGGATCCGTAGCCGTATCACTGCATCCAGGACGAGTGGAACATCTTCCACGTTCTTCTCATCGATTCCGGTCAAGGAGGTCATAAACGGGGACGTGTGTTCCACCTGTGTTGTACGAAAACGCCTTCAATCTCTTTCTGCACCTGCAAAAACAGGGTGATGGCGAACCCTTCAGCCCAACTTCTTGACTCTGAAATAAGGGTCTGATGGTGCGGATGACGATAATTGTAAATCACATTCCCCCTCCTCCCACCAACACCTTTACTCGGTTCGATTTCGACACACTACACTCAAAAAATCCCTTTAGAATGACGGCCTGAAAAGGTTTCCACACGAAAAAAAATGGGTATTGAATTACAGGAGTTAGAAGGGGCGGCAAAAGTTTCATAGCCTACTGGCGGCAAATATATAAATCCGCCACTGCCCCAAGCATAGCCCGTTCCATAGCTCGCTGTGTGACCCCGAGCTTCCTTATGAGGCCCATAGCAAGAGACCACGTCTCGGCACCGTAGGTCATCACTGGTAACACGCACTGATTAAAGACCTTGACCTCTTTAAGGACTGTGGTATTTTGGACGAGAAAACGCTGCGTAATTTCCCGAACGCAGCTCAGCCGAGTTGGATTCGTCGATTGACCTCTTTCTCGAAGTTGGATTAGTGATTATTGATAATTCTTAGTGCTTACTTACATTATATGAAAAACCTACATGCAAAATTTCAGGATTCTAGCTTGAGCTCACCTAAATAACTTGAAAGTATACAGTATACTTACTACTTATATTATTATGTGTGCTAGGTACCTAAAATATGTTTGAAGTCGGCGCCAAGCCAAAATGTAATAGGAGGTACCGCACTCGCCGCTGCCGGATAGCTGATGCCTCGTGTAGCACAAAACAACCCAAGCGGGCAGACACGCGCGGGCTGACGCGACGTCGTTGATGGTCGGCTCGAAATATAGCGAGTGTGGTAACTACTATTACATTTGGCTTGGCGCCGACTTCAAACAGATTTTAGGTACCTAGCACACATAATAATACTACTATTTAAATGAATAAAGAATTAGGTATAGACAAGAATTGGCACATAGCAATTTATGAAGAGCCAGTTTATTTTACGCTTTTTAGTGTTTTTTGGCAGGGACTTTTCGTTGGATGGTTTTTGGAAGTCGGTTTTTTTTTTTATAAAAAGCTTTATTTTTCTATTTTTAGTGCAAACAATCATACGTTATCAGTAGGTAAGTTGAACTATTTCATATAATTTCTGCTGATGCGAATAACTTTAGTGGTTTGAACACGTTTTAAAACTGAGTATGCTCAGTTTCCAAAATTATGTTGAGATGCAAGATTTCTGTTACCGAGAACGTGGTCTACGGGGCAATAGGAATCGTGTCCAAGCTTAAATGTCGTGATGAAATAGAAGCAGGCGAGTTACTTTAAGCAAAATACATTAAGGGGTTAGTCATCATAGCGCATGTGACATCAGCTCACCTAAATAACTTAAAAGTATACAACTAAAGGTCTATAGATACGTATGAAATTGAAAGAATTATCCTCCAACTCCTAACCGTTGAGGAGTTGTACCTTCCATCATCAGCTTACCTAAATAAATTGAAGAATACGGCTAAAGGTAACATACATACATGTGACATTTAAAGATTTATCCTCCAACTCCTAACCGTTAAGGAGTTGTACCTTACATCATCAGCTTATCATCATAAAATGATGACTACCAGACGCAAATACCGGTGTAACTTCAGAAAATATACGAAAAACATAGTATGTGCCTATAATAAATGAGGGTTTCTCTCGATTTCCCTGGGATTCCATTATCAGATCTTGATATGGTGGCAATGGGACCACCTCGGGAGCATACCCTTTTGAATACAAAAAAAAAATTCAAAATCGGTGCACAATTGACGGAGTAATCGGTGAACATACATAAAAAAAAAAGATACATACAGTGTACCATAGAACCTCCTCCTTTTTGGAAGTCGGTTAAAAAAACCCCCGACATAATAACCTGAGTTCCCTTTAAAAAGTAAAAAACACGTAATGCTCTTTCATTTGAGACCCCACTAGATGATATTTTTGCAGACATTCGGTAATTCTTCCCCACTTTCACCCCCATAACTTTTAAACGACTCAACCGATTTTCATGAAACACGTCTAAGAACACTCGCACGTAACTCATCTTTCATACAAAAAAAAACTAAATTGAAATCGCTTCATCCGTTCGCGAGTTACGGTGCCACAGACAGACAGACAAACAAACAAACAGACAGACAAACAAACAGACAGACAGACAGACACGTCAAACTTATAACACCCCTCTTTTTGCATCGGGGGATAAAAAAAATTGTTTTATCTGTCTGTTTAGGCTAATCTCTAGACGGCAGAGAGCTTATGCTCTATAGAAACTTGGCTACTTTTATTTTAAACTAGCTGACCCGGCGAACTTCGTACCGCCATATTTACATATCTGTCTCAGCTTCCCGTCGCGGACAAAAAAAAGACTTTTCCCGCTATTTTTAAATTTTTCTTATACACAAACCTTGTCTCGTTTCACAATGTTAGTTACCATACTCCTCTGAAACGGCTGGACCGGTTTTTATGAAATTTGGTGTGCATATCGGGTAGGTCTGAGAATTGACCAACATCTATTTTTTATACCAATTTTTTTTCTTTTTTTTATGGCTAAATAACGTTTGCCGGATCAGCTAGTTTTTATATAAATAGATATGTTGATACTGAATTTATTTTTTTTATCTAATATCATTACCATTTACTTGATTAACCATTTTGATATTAAAATAATATCCATCTACTCCCTGCCAGAAGATTAAGGCGTATAGTAGCCTCAATGACCTTGAGCGTCTGGGCGGAGCTAAACGCATAGTATCATATCTGCACCGCACACATTCATATCTCCGTACCTTACGCGTTACTTCAAAACGATGATCAAAGACTAGGGAGCGAGACAGACATGCGCGCTTGTCTGACGTTTTTGCCTTAACTTCAAAACATAATTATAAATGGTTAAAATGTTAACATAAGAAAGGGGTATTTCTAAAAGTTTAGTAACATTTAAAATTAACACATTTTATCATAGGTAGGTACTAAATACGAAAAAGTATGTTAAATTAGGTAAGAAATCTGATAAAATAAATTAATTCATTTTACCCTTTGTAGAAAAAAGTAAAAATTATCATATTTCTGAAAACTTCTAGCATGTTTAAATAAATTAACAAGTAAAATTTTAACAAAATAAAACCGACTTCAAGGTTCAACTCGATTTATCTTGGATGCCATAATCAGATCTTAGTGTCCTTATCATGGTACCACCGTTGGGATATCTCCTTTCCATTAAAAAAGGAATCATCAAAATCGTAGTTATCCCCGAACACACATAAAAAAAAATATAAATACGGTCGAATTGAGAAACCTCCTTTTTTTAAGTCGGTTAAAAACAGGTAAATGCGTTACGTGTCAGGTCACCCATAGAATAAGGTTCCGAAGTCACCTGCAATGTCTACAAATTGAAATAAAATCGTGTCGAACAGATAATTATCATGAATTTATTTTTAACTAGCTGAACCCCGCGGTGTTACCCGCGGCTATCGTCTTGCCGCGGGTAACGACCTATCACTGAAAGTCCCGTCAAAATCGGTCCAGCCGTTGCAGAGATTACCCGTAACAAACAGTCAGACAAAAATTGTAAAAAAAAAAATGGTACATGTATCGTGTATACATACATATGCTTTTATTAAAAGCGGTTTTTTTAATATTACAAACAGACACTCCATTTTTTTTATTTGTAGAGATTTTACATGTACGTTGGTGCAGTGATAGCTTACGCGACTATTGTCCATGAGGTCTCAGGTTCGTTTGGGTGTTCTCTATGTATGATATATTTGTATTTACAAATAAAAGCATATAATTGTTCTATCAGTCAATCTAGCTTTCATAGTACAAGCTCCACTTAGTTTGAAACTAATAGACGTTGTGTGTCAGATGTCCGAAATATATATTGATTATTATTTTCAAAGCTTTGAATGTGAGTGTGTGTATTTTACAAGTTAGACCTCTTTACTCTTGTACCATCTTTAATATTATATCGCGGGTGGGTTGGCTAAAAATCCCTGTCTGAACTATTATAATATGTTTATATATCAAATATTTATATAATTATCATGTTTAAATATTAATATGTATATCCGTGTATGCATTTTATATAGCACTAGCGACCCGCCCCGGCTTCGCTCGGGTGGATTTCAGATGCCCCCGCCGACGACACGATTCGTGCATTTTAAATCTGTAATATCTTCGAATATATTCATTTAAATTAGATACTGTAAAGGGCTATTTTGATCTATATTAAATGCACAATGTATTTAATTTACTTAATTGTATAAGGATTCATTCTGTATTGCTTAAAATCGCTTCGTAAATAAGCCATTATTTCTCGTAAAAAGAAAGGAATAAAAAATGGTTGTTGTGGATTATCCCTAAGAGATAGACATATACCGTCGCGGACTTTTTTGTAGATCTTTTTAAGGTGTATAATACTGTAGTACATTATTTTGATCTATCTCGTAGGGTGCAACCAGCGTTTGCAATGTAAGCGCAAAAAAATGTGTTTATTTGCTACATCACATTAGAAACCTCGAAAATTAACAGCGTTTCCACACTATATTATGCATTTATTATACATAAAAACCTTCCTCTTGAATCATTCTATCTATCAAAGAAATCCGCATCAAAATCCGTTGCGTAGTTTTAAAGATTTAAGCAAACAAAGGTATATAGGGACAGAGAAAGCGACTCTGTTTTATACTATGTAGTGATTAATATTATTATTGTTACTTATAAACCGATAAGTCCGCCTTTATAAGACTTATAGACTTTATGCCACATGGTATTATCTCTCAGTCAACCTTGAGTTGGTTCAGTAAGGGACAAGGCAGGTGCCTATCCTATCATACAATTGTAATAAGAAAAAGAGATAAGGGAAGAAAAACTTTAATTTATCGGTTTATAAGTAACAATAATAATATTAATGCTATGTAAAATGCATACACGGATACACGTATTAATATTTAAATATGATAATAAATAAATGATAATTATATAAATATTAGATATATAAACATATTATAATAGTTCAGACAGGGATTTTTAGCCAACCCACCCGCGATATAATATTAAATATGATATATTAAAATACTTTTCATCTAATAAACAGATGGGTGAAGGGCGTTCCTAATCGTATTCTCTACTAATATATTACTTTTTTGTAAATATGTAAGTAGATACATATTATGCATAGAAAACAGTCAAATACCGAAATAAATATTTTCAAATCATACAAATATTTAATCCGACCCGGGAATCGAACCCGAGACCTCAAGCATAGCCTGCAGTCGCATACGCTACCACTGCGCCATCGAGGCAGTGAAAACACCAAAAATCATCCAAGCGCACGATCACTTTGAGTCCTTTGCAGCGAGTTAGTCTCTAATGCACACTAACTCAGAAAGTACCTAAATACTTACACAAACACAAACGTCTAAGCATAGTTAGTCGTAAGCGTGAGCAGAGCAGCGAGCGACACAGCCTTCCCGTCTGAATGCCAACGCACGACTGCCGCCTGCGCCCGCACAGAGACCCGCTGTACTTTTAATTTTGGGAATCGCAATATTGATCATTTTCTTTACAAAATATTGATTGATTTAAATATGAGTATGCCTAGTTTATAGCTAATTCAACCACCAATATTTCTGTGTAAAAATATTTTTTTGCTTCAAAGCCGTTTAAAAGCTTTAGGCAAAAAAGCGAACAAAATAGAGTGTTGTTAAATTTTTTTTTATGGCAATACTATTTATCGTATGTAAAAAATTAAATCTACATATTCTTGCACATGAATCTGCAGTAAACATATATTTTTTTCGAATCTTTTGATGCAGCTGTTAAGGAGGAGTAGTCTTTAGAATGCAACCATTTTTACGCATCTGAAGGGAGGTAGGCCCTTAATGGATATTGTAACGCGTCATAAGACCTATGCGTTTCAGACACACGTTTCAATTCATTGTTCCGACGATGAAGCATAATATCCCTAGACTGCAAATTTCTCCAACAACGACAATAGCCACTTCGCCGATTGTCGGTGAATTAAACCTCCTTGCATGCTCACCAGCAGGTGTTTTGTCAGCTCTGATTACAATATTATGGCTGTCCGATGGCATACGATCTAAGGCCATTTTGAATATTTTGACTAAATTATTGTTCTGATGAAGAAACGTTTGCAGTTCTTGGACAATGGTTCGTTTTACTGTTGGATTATGAGCACAACGCCTTTCAACTTCCGCATCTTGATTGCCCATAAAATAAATTTGTAAAAATTGATGGTCCACATCTGGCAGTGGCAACAGTGCTCCCAGTCAGTGATAAATTGTCCTTGTATCTGCAATTATCTTGTTAAATTATTATTTGTGATACAAATGTATTTTAACGCTTTACAATATTGACAAATAATTGTCGTTTCCCCAATTGTCACGGATTTGTCGGCACAATAATCTAATTCCGGATTGCAGTGGAATGCTACTCGTTCCAGGTTCACAGGACCACTGTCTCTGCGGTATCGTTCGTTTTCATTGCGTCGTGCTCGCTGTTGTTGCGTTTGGTGTGCCCGAACTCGTTCCATTCTAAGCGGCTCCGTCCACTTGATCCCCTGCTTAGATCCCCTGGGGGATCCATGTGAAAATTTCGTTCACACTGATCCCCTATGCGATCTATTTCGATTCCATTTTGATCCCCCAGGGGATTCATTTTAAAGATTTTCGTCCACTTCGATCCCCTACTTAAACCGATCGAATCCGAATCTAAGTGGACGGAGCCGCCTGTCTATGTCATTATTATTCACTGTAGAACGCAATTCTGCAATAGCAATACGAATTTTATCATTATCCGCCTCTCGCTGGTCATCAGTGCGGATTGCACGTGAGGTAGCTCGTCGCTCATCTGATTGACTTCGACGACCTATGTCAGTTCGTCTTTGCCTTGGCATTTTCAAACAATAATAGTAAATAAAATTCTCACACTCTGACAAACTGATGATAGAAGATTTTTATAACGGTAATAGAATGACAGGTACTTTATGTGCTGTAAGTGCACAAAATAGCCTGTATTTATAACCTTTCGTCTAACGTTCGACAGACGATTGACATCAATATTTTTTTTCGCATTCCAACAAAACAGCGTTTTGATTTTATTAACAGTGTTATCTTATTTTGTTTGTGATATGACCTCTATGGATATGGCATAATAAAGCCTTTTTTATTTGCATTCTAAACAGTGACAACCATCAAAATAATAATGTTAAAATACGCGATAACAATATTATAAATAATATGTGGTGTCTATTTAAAACCCTTAATTTGATTAAGGAAATTTTTGTTTTTATTATCTTCCTCGCAATTTTTCCATATTTTCTCACCGTTTAAACCTTCCATGAACTACGACAAACATTTCAAAACCTAAATCAGCTAAATCGGCCCGGCGGTTCTCGAGTTTTAGCCAGACAAACGAACAGCAATTCATTTTTATATATAAGAAGATTAGAAGAAGATAAAACGAATGAAATAGTAAACAATCAAAAGCAACAAAACCCGCGGGTAGTAGTACCACATGACGCAGCTGGTCATAAGTATAATATTACAATACAACATTCAAATATCACTTGAAATCTTGCTAAAACAAGTTCCAAGTATTTCGGACATATGTACGTATACTACACAGACTTGTCAGGACTGCATCGAGACTGTTTACCGTATAAACGTGCTGCGCGGCGTCGCGAATTGTTAATTCATTGAGGAAACAGAAACCTGATCCTTTTCAAAGCTCACCACTTAAACTTTAGTCTGACTATGACTATCAATGTCTAATCGATATAACAATAAACTTGGTTTGTAACCCCCGACGCAAAAAGAGGGGTGCTATAAGTTTGACGTCGATGTCTGTCTGTATGTGTATGTGTGTGTGTCTGTCTGTGGCATCGTAGCTCTCAAACGGATGGACCGATTTCGATGCGGTTTTTTTATTTGAAAGCTAGTTTCCTTGCGGTGGTTCTTAGCTATGTTTGGTTAATATCGGTCCAGTAGTGTAAGAGTATCAGCTCTTTTCCAAAATAATGTAAGGCATTTTTGGCGTATGATTACTCGATTAAGAGCTTGCGTAGAGGGATTTTAAAATTTTGAATTTTACTTATAACCGACTTCAAAAAGGAGGATGTTCTCAATTCGAATGGATTTTTTTCTGTTACCTCAGAAATTTCGACTGGGTGAAACGATTTGATGATTCTTTTCCTATTTGTAAGCTGGTGCTTCCCGTGTGGTCCCATTTCAATTTGATCCAGTCCTTGAAGTCGGTTCTTTAATATACTGTCGTGTAGGTGTGTACCTCTTGATCAAAACGTGAGGAAGTACTAGAGATATGTAGAAATTAAGGCCGCCTACACACCATGCCGGCGGAATAACCGACGGGTTTGAGGCCACGCGGGCTTGCTTCCGCATCATGAGGACATGGTGTGTAGGGAGGTCTCAGGACGCAAGCAGAGGTCGCAAATCATCCATGCTGGCGGCTTGTTTGGAAAGGAGAAAACTTTCAATAATGCAAATGCACCACAAACATCAAAGGAATAGATCAATTTCATCTTACATATTTCCGTCCCACAGATTGCAGGCAAATGAGAAGATATATGTCATGTCACACATCAATAATTTCACAACAGATAAACCGTGTGTTCGAAACACTTCATAAATTAAGCAACTTCTATTTTGAATGTGAAGTTAACATATTACAATAAAATTATGTCTAATAATACTTACTACATATCATAGTTCTCGGAACGCGTCGGAAAGCACTAAACAGTATACGAGTTTTCTCCTTATGAAAAGATTGTCATATTTAGACCGCGGAAAATTATATGAAGAGTAAAATCAAGGGTTAACAAAAAGTGAGACATTACGCTGCAGCGGTTTGTCATTACTCATTAGTTATGCCGTCTAACAAACTATTGAAACAAACATCCCTAGAACACTTACTTTTATTGACACGACTATTAAACAACAAGTTTACCGCAACCGAATGGATTTCAACGACAAGACCTAGCTCAATCTCAATCAAAAGTGCGATAAAACTCATATCATTTTGTATTTTCTTACAGCCTGAAGCCATGAAGTGGCTATATTTTAGCAATTTCATATTTAATGTGTGTTATGAAACGCTTAAATACGTTATTAACTTAAACACGGTTACAAAAAAAATGTACCCCCTTTTACGGTAAATAAGCCAAGGAGCATGATATTCTACACAGTTAAAGTTCATAAGGATGAAGAATGCAGAAAGCAAAGAAAAAAAAAAGAAAAAATAAATAAATGAATTCTAGTACGATTTCGACCACTGGGCACCTACTATTATTCTAAATTCGAGCGTTGTTTTTAAAAAAAGAAGCTGTATTTATTGTTGGTATACTCTCTTTGATTAACAATCTACCAGTCACTACATCAAATGAGACTAATTCGTCTATCATTTAATGTCATTGAACCAGGCTGGTCATTTTAATGCCAATACTATTCATATCCTGTGGGCCACCTGTTATAATACATCACGGCAGACAAAAGCTGGAAATAGTTGGACAAACAGTATCCAGTCGATGTCGATACTGATACTTTAGATAGCAAAAGGATTACGTTGATACGAATTACTATTTAGATTTAGGATTACGGGTTAGAAAAGTACAGTATTTTTAACGGTATTTAATAAACGGAATTTAAACCGTGGGAGAGCCACGCTTCGGCCTGAATGGGCCGGCTCGACCGGAGTGATACCACGGCCTCACAGATAACTGGTGTGAAACACCGAGTGAGTAAGGATACCGGAGGCCCATACCACAATCTCCTACCCTTACCTCCCCCCCATCCCCAATCCCCATCCCATGGCAACGCACTTGTGACGCTTCTGGTGTTGCAGGTGTCCATGGGCGGCGGTAATCGCTTACCATCAGGCAATACATCTGCTCGTTTGCCCGCCTACTCCATAAAAAAAGAAGAGGTTCTCAACTCGACTCTATATTTTTTGTGTTTATGTTATGGAATATTATATTAAGTAAAAAGTAATTAATATGGAATAATATTATGTTAAGGATTAACTATTTCAATAATGATCTCATCTATTTTAATAAATGCAAATGTGAGTTGGTTTATTTGTTAAGTTTTCAGGCTTAAGCCCATGTTCAGATGACGAGCGTTCAACGCGCATTTTGCTAAGGCGCGTTTACAACTACATGTGATTTGTTCTAGAAGTACACATGACACATGCTAACGCGCGTTTTTACATGGAGTTGTTAACGCGCGTTAGCAAAACGCGCGTTGAGCGCTCGTCATCTGCACATGGCATAAGTCACAAAACCGATACAAAAAATTCTTTCATTTATAGAAAGCTACATTATTAGAGAGTCACGTAGGCTAACTTTTATCGCGATAACCGACATACACGTGGGTGGCGAAAAGGCAAAAGTTAGCTTTAAATAAATTACAATTCTCCCAAATTACGCTTTGTTTGCCCTAAATATATATAGTAAATAAGGTTACATGATGATAATTCAGAATCTGTACTTATCACGGATTATATAAGATGACTTTTAAGTATGATATCGTATTCGTGCAACCGTCTTTACCAAGGTCTGCATTTTATTAGTACGACTAATACACAAATTCATAAGAACTTGATGGCCTTTTTTATCGAATGTCAAATGAGCAGATTGGTCACTTGATGTTAAGTGTTTATCGACGCCCACAAACACAAATCCAGAGACACATGTGCGTTATCGCCAATTCAATGCCCAGATTCTTCCCAAAATTTGAACCTCCGGTAACCTCTCTCGCTCATTGAGTAAAGCAGGTTGTATGATAACTTGTCTCACAGGAAGAGTTTTTGAAATTAAATATATTCTTTTGTCGTGAATCTTAAATGTTTGAAGTGTGTATAACTTTAATCACTGCACTATGCGCTCTTCAATTTTCATGAAGTAGGACGCATTGGCGCATCCCGATACTGAGATGCAGTAGTGTGATAGAAACGCAGAGAAAAGAATAAACCATAAGTGTTTCGGTGTCTGCAGAATGACAAAGGGTTTTATAGGTGTGTGTATAAGACAACTGACTCTGGTGGTTAGCATGTCAATATGGTTTGTAGAATAGTTAGCGCCAGTTTTTTGTAACACTGTTGTATTCCTCTGGTCAAGTCGACCCATATGTGCCCAAACACGGCCTTTCCATGATCAAAAATCCTGAATGGTTTGCAAGCTCATATGTATAATATCATCAATCAGTTCGATCAAAGTCAAGGCCGCGACCATTTAATCAATACCAGTGTTATCAGCTTCCAAAAACGAGAATAAGTAGGCGTTAACATATGCCAACAGTGATTACCTACTTATCAATAAAAACACACGTACATATACCCCATCACACTTCGGGTGTCGTAAGAGGCGACTAAATGTACGAAGCAGAAAACCTGAAGCTTCCGAGACCAGAGAACGTGCAGCAGCGTTTTCTGGTATGCTTCATCTATTGCGATCGCCAACCCGCTTGCCCAGCGTGGCTATTAGGGCATTACCTCTCAATGGCAAACACACGCATGTCTAAGCTGACGACCGCTGACGGTCGAGTCGTCTCCTCTAAGCCTGAGATTCTTTCCGAGGTGGAAGACTTCTATGGCCGGTTGTATGCCTCACAATCTCCGCTACCTGAACCCGTCCCCTGTGACCCCCGAGCTGCTTTAGTCCGGCACTATACTGACGATGTCAGCATTGACGAAATTGAGTTAGCCCTGAAACAACTTAAGAATGGAAAAGCCCCAGGTGAAGACGGAGTTACAACTGAGTTCTTAAGAGTAGGGGGAACTCCCGTCCTTAAGCAACTGCAGCGCATTTTCAACTCCGTTCTTCACGAAGGAAGAACTCCACAAGCGTGGAGCAGGAGCCTGGTAGTCTTATTTTTCAAAAAAGGGGACAAGACCCCTCTCAAGAACTACCGTCCTATATCGCTCCTGAGCCAAGTCTACAAGTTGTTCTCTAGGGTTATCGCAAAAAGGGTGGCGCGTAGCTGGACGACTTCCAACCACAGGAGCAGGCCGGGTTCCGCGGAGGATTTGGCACCATAGACCACATACACACTGTGAGGCAGATCATACAAAAGACACAGGAGTACAATCAGCCTCTGTGTCTAGCTTTTGTGGACTATGAAAAGGCCTTTGACTCTGTCGAGACCTGGTCTGTTCTGGACTCCTTGCAGCGGTGCCAAGTTGATTTCCGGTACATCGAGGTGCTGAAGAGCTTGTATGATGCCGCAACTATGTCCGTCCAAGTACAGAATAGTCAAACAAGACAGATTCTTTTGCATCGAGGAGTAAGACAGGGGGATGTTATATCACCGAAACTGTTTGCAAATGCATTAGAGGACGTCTTCAAGACTCTAAACTGGAACGGGCGGGGCATCAATATAAACGGCAAATGCATATCGCACCTAAGATTTGCCGATGATATCGTTATCATGGCAAAATCGCTGCAGGAAGTTCTAGAGATGCTGCACAGCCTAAATGAATCCTCCCAACGAATTGGTCTCCGGATGAACCTGAGCAAGACGAAGGTCATGTACAATGACCTCGTCGCTCCAGGACAAGTAATCATTGATGGCACGCCTCTCGAAGTTGTCAAGGAATACATCTATCTCGGGCAACTAATGCAGTTGGGTAGATACAACTTCCAGAAGGAAGCCGATAGGAGGATCCAGTTGGGTTGGGCAGCGCTCAGGAAGTTAAACCACATATTTTCGTCGGATATACCACAGAGCCTGATGATATACGTGTATTGGCAATATTGTAGTGGCAATATATAATAGCTTGGATAATACAAGTATAATTTTAACAAAATAAAAACCGACTTCAAGGTTCGACTAGATTTCTCTTGGATAATCAGATCTTAGTGTCCTTATCATAGTACCACCGTCGGGATATCTCCTGTCCATTAAAAAAAGAATCATCAAAATCGGTTCATAAACGTCGAAGTTATCCGCAAAACACAATTTTAAAAAAAACGGTCGAATTGAGAACCGCCTCCTTTATTGAAGTCGGTTAAAAATAGCAAAATAATTTATCCATGTAGTGACAGATCAAGAATACGGAGTGTATGTACCCCAATTATATTTTAAAACCATAGATATAATACGTACGTAATAATGTGCGCCGGAATCTGTGCCGTGCCGGCCGCGGCTGTCAAACTGTGCTGTAAAACTGCATGCATTGACAAATTTCACTGATGAATAGTACGAAAGATACGAAGCAGCACGTAAGAGAAAAAGATAGCTATATTTCATTATCACATTATAAGTGTATTCTTTATTTTCATTACGTATAGTAGGTAGTATTTCAGGTAGTAGAGCCACGCTGATTTCAGCACGAACGGGCCGGCTCGACCGGGGCGGTACTATCCTCGCACAGAAAATCAACGTAAAATGTCAGCATTCGTGCTATAGTGTTTCGTTGGTGAGTGCGACACCGGAGGCCCAAATAGTCTAGTCTACAAGTTCCATACTTGTTGACTAGACTAAAAGATGTAACAGCATCACTAGGCCGCCATGGTGTGGGTCGCCATGCCGCATTGTCTGCATTCGCAATGAGTATGGTGGCCACCACTCTTGGATTCTGCTTATGCTTTCCACCAGGCAGAGTAAAGTCATTATGGCGGGCCAAACAATAAAAAAAAAACCTTTGTACTGTAATTGCGAGATAAGTCAATTGGATGGTATTCGAGTCTTCACTTTTCGGGCGCTGGTAACATATCTGCTGTTTTTTTTATAAAATATCATTGACGTACCGCTATTCATCTCGTATGTATCGTAAGGGCCAACTAAAGGAGCAAAACAGCATTGCAAATAATCACAACTGACTGATTTTAAGAACTGAACCTAATCGAAATGGGACCACACGGGAAGCACCAGCTTTCAAATAAAAATACCTCCTCCTTTTTTGAAGTCGGTTAAAAGGAGGAGGTTTTCAATTCGACTGGTTTTTTTTCATGTTTGTTACCTCATAACTTTCGACTGGGTGAACTGATTTTGATGATTATTTTTTTACCTGAAAACTGGTGCTTCCCGTGTGGTCTCATTTCAATTTCGTGTCCGTTAAGTCCGTGGGAGAGCCACGCTTCGGCATGAATGGGCCGGCTCGACCGGAGTGATACCACGGCCTCACAGAAAACCGGTGTGAAATAGTGCTTGCGCTGTGTTTCACCGAGTGAGTGAGAATACCGGAGGCCCATATCCCAACCCCTCCCCCTATCTCCCCCCCCCATCCCCCAAAGGCCGGTAACGCACTTGTGACGCCACTGGTGTTGCGGGTGTCCATGGGCGGCGGTAATCGCTTACCATCAGGCGATACGTCTGCTCGTTTGCGTTTGAAAAATAAAAAAAAATAAAAAAATTTGGTACAGTTCTCGAAGTCGGTATTGTTTGGTTTAAAGTCTGTTAAAAAGGCTTTGCATTGGGAAAGGAGTGGTAGGATGATCATACCGAGAAGAAAGTGTATTATTTGAGTCTAAATGACAGTTTCTTGTGGTTTTAGTAAACTAAAAAGTTTAGAATTCTGGGATAGTATTAAGTATTTACCTCATCCATTCTTCTCCCAAAACATACATTCTAATATTCATATCTCATGTACAAAATCATCTTTCATCCTTCTTTGTAGTCCAAATACTAGACTAACAAAGAGCAATAAGCCTTGTCAAGGTAACAATATATCACATATTGTTGCCTGGACCTCGAAAAGAATTGCTCATTCATTCTTTGCTTCAATGTCTGATGCATACTCAAATACTACTCGTAACTTCATTTATTAATTATCTTATAACTGGTTATAACAATATCATAGCAAATACAAAACAGAGTAATATTCTCGCAAACGGTTCTCTCAGGGACCAAAATAGCTTTAAATCGTGAAGATACAAGAATATGAAATAGTCCTAGTGCCTGCAACGGACAGACCTTCGGAAGGTCTGGCTGCTCTTGTACTATTACAACCTTCGTTATTTTATAACAGCTGAAAGTTTCTCTGAGAATGTCCTAAACGTACGAAGGATCAGTGATCATCGACTTTGGAGTTTCAATTATAATTACTTGGACTTGGCACTACAGGTGTATATAGCTATAAATTAAAAATTTTAAAAACCCCCTACGCAGCATCAGGTCGCAGTTATCAATTAATTGTCATTTAACGATTATACTGTCACGAGAAACACTTATCGAGTAATCATATGCCAAAAATGCCTTACATCATTTTGAAAAAGAGCTGATACTCTTACACTGCTGGACCGATATTAACCAAACATAGCTAAGAACCACCGCAAGGAAACTGGCTTTCAAATAAAAAAAAAACCGCATCGAAATCGGTCCATCCGTTTGAGAGCTACGATGCCACAGACAGACACACACAGACAGACAGACATCGACGTCTAACTTATAACACCCTTCTTTTTCGTGGGGATTAAATAAAAAAGGCTATGACCGCGTGATCCGATCACTTCGTACGATTGTACGACTGATCGGACGACGCAGACTTTTTTTTCCTGTTGGTTTGATGTCAAAACATGACCATAATTATCGGACGCCCGACGATTTTCTTTGAGACCCTGTGGTCCAACCAAAATAGTACCGAACCAAATTCGTTAGTCTAAAAAATATGTAATACCTATGTAAAAATAAAATACTAAAACTTTACTGTGTCGTCATACCAATTGGAGACACGCGATGGCATGCATAGATAGAACTAGCTGACCCGGCGAACTTCTCTGTCTCAGCTTCCCTAAGGCAATGTACAGTCGCGGACAAAAAAAAAGACTTTTCCCGTTATCTTTTATTTTTTTTCTTTCCAGCAAAAAAAGAATGAATGAAATCGGACCATGTGTTATTGAATTACAACTATGTACATATTTTGACTTTGAACCCCTCCCCCCAGGAAACCGTGCTGAATATCGGGATAAAAAGTATCCTATGTCCTACCTCGTAGTATGAACTCAAATCATGCCAAGTTTCATTTGAATCCGTTCAGTAGTTTCGGCGTGATGCGCGGCCAAGATACAGACAGACAGACAGACAGACAGACAGACAGACAGACAGACAGACGGACAGACAGACAGACAAAAATGAAAAAAATTACAGATTTGGCTTCAGTATCGATTATAATGAGCCCTCCAAAAAAAATTTTCAAAATATCTTTAATGTACAGAATTAGACCTGTTACATTTTTATTATAAGTATAGAATAAGTATAGATTAAGGCTTGCAAATATTTCCGCTGATTAGATCAGTAACATGTCCTGCTATAAAAAGTAATTTTCTAAAATATTTAGACGAGTTAATACAATTACATTACACTTACTCAATAATCTAGATTGATGCAAATACAATATTAACCATCACATGATTGTCTGGTTTTTTAAAGAAATCGTGTTGACGCGTTTTAAATCATATTTATGTACTAGCTTTTGCCTACGACTCCGCCCGCGTAAAGATCGGTTATCACGGTGATTCTTTAAACTGATGTAACTTTTTTTATTAAACCGATTGAAATGAAACATACTAAATGTTATTCAAATCGATTAAGCTGTTTCTGAGATTAGCGAGCACAAACGTACAGACAAACAGACTAAGATTCTATAAAAAATCATTTTTTTGGGTTCTATTGCGTGCATATAGCTCCCCACCCCCATAAAAACCTATAATAGTTTTTCTTATTTATTCTTCATGTACAAACAGTGACCAGTTACGATTTCTAAAATCTTTATATAAACACTTAGATTTATAGATTAGATCAATAGGACCACTTTTTACATGTTTACTCCCACATTTGATCCCGGAAGAGCCGCTCAACCATATTGATACCACAGTCTCAGAAAAAAGTGTTGCTAAGCGATTATTTTGAGGCATTTCAATGAATAAGCAAAGCAACACACTTGGTTTGTAAATGTCTATGGGTGATGGAAGTTGCTTTAAATCATGTCTCAATTTCGTAAAAAAAAAATTGGCAGTCATGCCAATAGAAGTGAAAATTATAACTTAGAATGTTATTTGTAAAATTTTAAATTTCATTGTTCAAATTAAAATTATCAACATCAAACATTAGCTTGTCGGTGACGCGAACCCATAAGATTTTCACCTACCAAAAAGTGCTCAACGCGGGCGGAGCCGTAGGCAAAAGCTAGTACATAAATATGATTTAAAACGCGTCAATACGATTTCTTTAAAAAACCAGACAATCATGTGATGTTTAATATAGTATTTGCATCAATCTCGATTATTGAGTAAGTGTAATGTAATTGTATTAACTCGTCTAAATATTTTAGAAAATTACTTTTTCATCCCACCAGCTCGTAAAGAGTATTTTTACCCTTCGATATCTGAGTGCAAAAGCCGTTTTTATCCTCTAGAGGATAAAGTAAATTGAATTTAGAACATCGCTCGGGTGCACTAAGTTTGTGAATTCAAAACATCATTAAACCTATTTACTTCTACCTGCATGGTGTCGAATTAATCATACAATATTTTTTAATTTGTTAAAAACTCAGACTCGGAACCTTCTTGGTGTAGATTTTTCTTATTTTCTATGGCCGCACCATTTTTTTCTTAAGTAACTATAGCAACGTAACTTTAAATTTTTCTTAATTTATCTATACATCCATACAAATAAATAAAATTGAAATGTCTGTTTGTAATATTAAAACAACCGCTTTTTACTAAATGCGTATGTATGTATACGTGGTACATATACTAAAATATTTTTTAATAACAATTTCTGTTACATTGTCTGTCTGTCAGTCGGTCTGCCTGTCTGTTTGTTCCAGGTAATCTCTGGAACGGCTGGACTGATTTTGACGGGACTTTCTCTGGCAGATAGCTGATAATCTAAGGAGTAACTTAGGCTACTTTTTTAGACTAGCTTTGTCCCGCGGTGTTACTCGCGGTACGACAAAAACCGCGGGTAACACCGCGGGGTTGAGCGAGTACCTAAGTATTTTTGAAATAATTTAAAAATAAATCTGTAATACTTACCTATCATAATGTAGTACCTAATAAATATTAATACCTAAACTGAAATAAAAGTATCTTGTGATTGTTAATGCTTTTTTTGCATCTAGTTGTTTCCTCGCTGAGGTGGAATGAAAAGTTACGTGTTGCACTCGAGTGCAAAGATTTTTCACCTCGTGCCCTTTTGATTTCCTCGCTACGCTCGTGATTCAATTTTAGAATCCGTCGCTTGATCGGTCATCAAAATTGAGCACGCGGTTAAAAAGCAACTTTGCACTCTTGTATAACAAATAACTATTTATAGCAGGACATCTTTCTGATCTAATCAGCGGAAATATTTGCAAGCCTTAATTCTATCTATGCATGCAATCGCGTGTCTACAATTGGTATGAAGACACAGTAAAGTTTTAGTATTTTATTTTTACATAGGTATTACATATTTTTTAGATTAACGAATTTGGTTCGGTACTATTTTGGTTGGACCACAGGGTCTCAAAGAAAATAACAGTCCGGGGCGTCCGATAATTATGGTCATGTTTTGACATCAAACCAACAGGGAAAAAAAGTCTGCGTCCTCCGATCAGTCGTACACTCGTACGAAGTGATCGGATCACGCGGTCATAGCCTTTTTTATTTAATCCCCGACGAAAGAGAGGGGTGTTATAAGTTAGACGTCGATGTCTGTCTGTCTGTGTGTGTCTGTCTGTGGCATCGTAGCTCTCAAATCTCAAACGGATGGACCGATTTCGATGCGGTTTTTCTTTATTTGAAAGCCAGTTTCCTTGCGGTGGTTCTTAGCTATGTTTGGTTAATATCGGTCCAGCAGTGTAAGAGTATCAGCTCTTTTTCAAAATGATGTAAGGCATTTTTGGCATATGATTACTCGATAAGTGTTTCTCGTGACAGTATAATCGTTAAATGACAATTAATTGATAACTGCGACCTGATGCTGCGTAGGGGGTTTTTAAAATTTTTAATTTATAGTTATATACACCTGTAGTACCAAGTCCAAGTAATTATAATTGAAACTCCAAAGTCGATGATCACTGATCCTTCGTACGTTTAGGACATTCTCAGAGAAACTTTCAGCTGTTATAAAATAACGAAGGTTGTAATAGTACAAGAGCAGCCAGACCTTCCGAAGGTCTGTCCGTTGCAGGCACTAGGACTATTTCATATTCTTGTACCTTCACGATTTAAAGCTATTTTGGTCCCTGAGAGAACCGTTTGCGAGAATATTACTCTGTTTTGTATTTGCTATGATATTGTTATAACCAGTTATAAGATAATTAATAAATGAAGTTACGAGTAGTATTTGAGTATGCATCAGACATTGAAGCAAAGAATGAATGAGCAATTCTTTTCGAGGTCCAGGCAACAATATGTGATATATTGTTACCTTGACAAGGCTTATTGCTCTTTGTTAGTCTAGTATTTGGACTACAAAGAAGGATGAAAGATGATTTTGTACATGAGATATGAATATTAGAATGTATATTTTGGGAGAAGAATGGATGAGGTAAATACTTAATACTATCATACATCATATATACATACATAGCAAGTTAAAAAAAAAAACATAAAGTAAGTTCTGTGTTAATAAAAAATACTAATATTTTTCTTTGAAATTATTCTTTAAAAAAAATGAAATTAAATTCAAGAATACAAATTAACAGTTACAATTCGACACTCACTAGCAACCCACCGTAAAACTTGTCATTAACGTATTATGGAGCTCAGTGCGAACTAAAAACGGATGTGGTGTCACCTTGAATATTCGGAGGGCACTGAATTTTTTGGGCGCGATAAAACTTATTTATTGCAATTTACGGGAGACGATATCTAATCTACGTACTAAAATGTATGGAACTTTTGTTGCTAAAAATGAATGATGTTTAGCCTTAGATTATGGCTTTTTGGTGAGAATTAATAAAAAACTAAAACGGTAAATCTTTTCTCCATACTTTTTTCTCGCGAAATAAGAAAAAAACATTTAAAATACAGCACGAAATAGGACAGAGTGTGCTAATTAAAAAGGTCGATTTCGACGATTTTGATCTTTGTTAAGGCTTTTTTTCACAAAAATAAAGAATTATTTTATAAATGTCACTCGGTACGTTGGTAGACTGATTTATTAAACTACTGAGATTTTTTTTTAGTGTCAAATAATGAATTGAGTTGTTTGTGTTTTGCAAAACTGCAAGTGCCTTTACGCGCCCCTTAATATATTTTTGTGATAATTTGGAAAGGTGTGATGTGATGGCAGGGTGTGATGTGTGGCAGGGTACATAATAAGCATAATATATGAATGAATAACAATAGCTAAATTACTTCTAAAAAATAATGAACAGTTTAAGTAGTTGCTGAATTGTTCCTTTTTTCGTTTTAATTATATTAAGGAAATGATAAATTAGTGAATTGCAAAACAGGAACCTCAACATGGCCTCTTCAAATTGAAAATACATATTTGTGAAGCTTAGTTACCCTTATTATTATAAAACCTGTTTATTGAATTTGTAATATTTATTTATTTTTATCTAAATGACTGTCGAGAATAACCTCATATCATATCTATTAATTAACGTTTTATTTACACTTATTTGTTTAAAGAGGTCATAATTACAGAGTTTAATACTGATTACTCTTAGTACTATTGAAACAATTAGAAATTTACAAAACTAATGAAAACTGGGGCGGGCGTCTATGTTTATGAAATTAATGGTACTATTAATATGGCCACTTAAATTAGCATTTGACTTTCACGATATTTCAATAAATATGACGCCAGCATAATGCATTGTATAACGGCTAAGAGAGGTCCTGACAAACTGCTAGCCAACTCAAATAAATATTACTCTATCAACGAACTGGCTTCATTTGTGCGCACATAGCATCAAGTTGATAGCTCGGCGGATATTGATGATTTAAATCAAATCTATACCACGAACGATCCGGCCGCGACACATCCCATTTATAACTTATTATATATGCGATCGTTTCTTTACAGCTCCTTAAACAAGAACAAATTAAATCCTAAAAAACATTTCAATCACCAAATTCTGTATATAGATACATACCTGTGTCAAAGATACAGCACTGTAATTCCAATTTTAAACAACGACCACACAATAACTAACACTGTTATATTTTGTAATACACAATTATAATATATTACGATTATTGAATAATTTTTAAATTCACAGTGAACACTAAGTACCAAGTACTACCTCTCCCTCACACAGACTGAAAAAAATAATCTAGCACTCCGTGTCTCCGTCAATTCCGTCAAACTGGTGGCATGTCAGACTCAGAAAGCGGTGTCGTTTCAAAAGGAATAACTAAACGCTTAACTTGTTGTATGTTAAAAATTTAATAAAACAACATTAACATTTGCTTAGAAAGAGAAGATATTTCAATTATAAAAAATTGTGTGTATTGTCATTTTACACTACTTCTTCGATTTTCCATATTAAATAAAATACATCAAGGCAAAAGCTGAACAAACTGGAATACAGGATAGGGATTTTCACCATTTTTTTTTTGTGTGTTTAAAAGAACTAATACAATTATAAATACAATTTATTAATAAGTAATAAAATATTTTGTGGAAGTATTATTCGATATATAATTTATCTTTTTTCTTCGTCTTGCAACTATTGATAACGAAACTATAAAGCAAAGAATGTGGGTAATATGGATCAAGTTTGGCAACTACAACCTAGTTAAACGTCAAATTATCCGGCGCGCACTATGAAAAAGGAATCGTATGGAACTGCCCTACCTACCAAAAAAACGTGCATACCTACGGTAACCAAACATGGCCGCTTAATGGTGTAGTAGCCTTAGCTTTTCATCAAAAGATATCGACAAAACGTCCATTTCGAAAAGTTTTCTCTAATTTTTGCGCAGCATTGTACTTTTTCAATTTCATAGTCCGTTATGATTGTTTTGTCCTTTGTGAGATGAAGAAGGGCAAAAGAGAACGGGAAAAGGGAATTATCATTAGCATTAGATGCACAATTTAAAATATTTTCTGACCACACGTCACAACAAAATTTGTTATCGAAAACATTTATGAACATAGTGTGGTACTAAAATTTTGTTAGTTTTAGTGTATCAAAGTATCAGGGTAAATCATACTTTTTATAGGGAACATAATGAAACAATCAAACAATATATACAACATTTTTTGAACACTATAAATAATCACGTGTATATCATGTTCATGCATCGGTTTTCGGCATTTTTATTATTTGCTAACTGTTGTTGTAAGAAACGAATGACAATATTTTTGTTACTCATTAATTTCGAAACAGTATTATATTGTTCAAATAATTTCGACAAGATATCGTTTCGATGTTTTTCTTTCCAAAATACCTAAACCTTATGGGGGAAAGAAATGTAAGGGCAAATTTCCTTTAGAAATTTGTCTCATTAGAATATTTAAGAAGAATAAAATCTTTAGGTACAGCACACTATTTGCCGAATGTCCAGCATTAACACCAATAGAACATTAGCTTTAAAGCTGGACATTCGGCAAGGTTTGATAACTGCTGAAAATAAAAATAATGGGTATGTCAAATGAGGATTTCTATTTCAAAACGTAGGTAATAAATCAATTTTAACAACATCATCTGAGAGTTCACGGGTCATGTTCAAAATGTACTTAGTAAATTTCGAACATGACGCGTGAACTTAGTTTACATTTGTAAGAAAACGTCCTAAATAATTGTATATAATATATATATAGTATATATAAGTATATAAAATATTGTTACGTGTTAGGGTTCGATTTATTTGAGAGAGAAGCCTTTTGACGTGTTAAAGAGACTTTATTAAAACCACTATTAAAATCACAATACTACTCTTAATTACAATCCTTAAAGGTCGCCGAGGTCACTAGGTTGATCGCTGATATCACTTCGATGTTTATCTCACTATAGCTCAAACTGTACTGAACTGCCTGCGGCCTGCTAGACGCTCTATTTATACTCATATAATTATTATTCTTCCATTCTAGAAACTACGATCGAACAACCGAGAGTCGTCTCGAAAAAACGCTAATAAAAATAATCGAAGTTAATAATAATTAGGCAACAACCAATCGATATCCGACACTATGCATATAGAAATAAGGTACATTATTCCTTGCCTCAGGAGATCGATAAGAAGTGTGTGTGTATTTGTGTGCGTAGATAAGGCTTGAAGATTATTATTATTCGTAACAATATATTGTACAACTATTTGTACTGATCCATATAAAATATCGTCTTTCGATCTTACAACGCCAAGTCTTCAGTTGAATGAACGTTCGTTAAAATATAAGGAACAGATAAATCCCTTTGGTGTGAGTTATTTAATTTTCATTTCCAATGACTTCTAATCACATTCTTTTCTTTGCTTCATTTCTAGGTAGCCTGAGTGTAAAAATACAAAGTCAGTCGTGATTAATATATAAAGTTACGATAAAAACTATCGATTACTCTTAAAGCTTTTAGCTCATCACTATTACAAAATAAAACCAATGCATAAAACCCAAAATATCAATTTAAGCTAACTAAATTACATACGGATTGATGATACAGAACAATTTCATATTAATTTAATGAGAGACTACAAGAGTTTCATGTATTTCTGGGCTTTTTAAATATTTTAATTTCATATTAATTTAATGAGAGACTACAAGAGTTTCATGTATTTCTAGGCTTTTTTAATATTTTAAATACATTTTAGATTACTCCTTGTGGAACTACAGATTTGGTTGATTTTGGCTTTTAGACGCACCATAACCCCCAATAGCGCACATAGGAGGCATCGCAATTTAATGACTTTTCTTTTTTAGAAATAATATATGCAAGATTTCCTTCATAAATTGCAAAAAAAATGTTAACAGCGAAAATAAAGGTTATCTCAACGTAGAGTAGGTACTCTGTGACGGTAACCAAACATGGCGGATTGGCACGTAGGTACATTCTAGTGACGATGTTGCCAAAATCAGCAAAAACAAATATGTTGACGTCCTACTTTCCTAACGCGGGACAGTTTATGTTAGAAAGAGAGAGCAATGTCTTTGGTATTGCTACATCGATTTCACTAACAAATGTATAGGCAATTGTATATATAGTAAATTATGTTCACTCATATTCCTACCTCTATGGGCGCGCAGAGGTGGGAATATGACATAAGTCAATGATTGGATGGTATTCGAGTCTTCACTTTTCGGACGCTGATAAAATCATATCTGCTGTTTTTTAAATAATATAATTGATTCTATGTTAATAAATCCACTATCTAATTTAACGAACACTTCTAACAAGTATGCAGTCACGCCAAATCAGGCCACACCAATCTGACCAATTTTTTTAATAAATAAGCAATAAGAATTTTATTGCAAGTTGTACTTTTTAATTCTGCATGACGTTAAATGGCTTTTAATGTGACAAAGTTCCAGCCCATTAGCAATTTTGTTCGCATTCTAAGAACAGTAAGAACGAAGTGTATAATTGTTTTTTACTACCAGGAATTATACTTTGTCCATTCGTTTATTTTCTTTTTGACAGCTCACGCCTATTAATTACCATTTTTTTTTGTTCGGAATTATGTAGTACAGTAATGTCGTACTTTATTGAGGGTGACGGTACTTTAGTGAAGTGGTCTGTGCATAACAAACAACCACAGACTATAAAACAGTACTTAAATTCGATAAATCGATCATATGATAAAAATAATTTGACTTCGTAAGTATTTTTTCTGTAAATTTAATCAAAAAAGGAAATAAAAATAGTATCTATGACTCCAAGATTGAATTTTTGCAAGGAATAAGTCGAAATCTTGGAATTTAGGATCAAACCAAGAGTAAAGAACGATAACTCTGTTCATTCATCTAATTTATTATTTATATTTTTGTTTATTTCTTACATAATATAAAAAACTAATAAAGGAATAATTAATATTTCAACAAAAAATATTTAATTAAATCGATTGAAAGTTCTTCATAAATAAAATCGCTATTCGTTTCAAATCGAATCGGTAATGAGTGAAGGCGTCACTAATTTCAAAATTTTTTGAACTGTCAAGAAGAAATGGACAGAGTTTTTCTCCTGCCAAATGGGAAGAGAAAAAAAAATAAAAAAATGGACAGAGTATAACAATCCACCCGCTAACTAGGGGTTTTTGGGGAATCCAATAGCAAAGGCTGGCAACATTTTGTAGTTTGACTGCAGTAAGCTCCATGGGGCATGGATAAATAAATATAGTATTCACTGGCTCGTACTCGTATTCTTTCGTGAGACAGACTTTAGTCTTATCTTGCATTTGAGCACAGATTAATAAGAGATACTACATTTGAGGTTTTGTGTTTGTGCTCGAGCACCTTTCTTCAAGACTTCAACCTGCCAAGTTCAAGAGGGAAAAGCATTCAAATTAGAATTTGACATATTGGAGTGTATCTGTTTTATTAAAGTTAAGCTGAAAGCGTTTCAACACGTTAAGTTTTGACTTTCAAGAGACTGTCGTTTTTTCTTTGAACTATTCAACAGTGTGAGCGTAATATATAAAGAGAGCAAAATGCCGAAAAAGGCGCCGAGAAATGCATTCTATTACTTTATGCAAGACTTTAGAGAAGAGCAACAGAAGAAAGGAATTACTTACGAGAATTTAGCCGAGGTTTCAAAAGCTGCAGATCCCGAATGGAGGGTAAGTAAAAAAATTGTTAAATAAAACTTAAATTTGCAAAAATGGTCTGGTAGACGTTATAAGAATATCTATCTATCTATACTTAAAATAAAAATGTAACAGGTCCAATTCTGTACATTAGAGATATTAAAAAATGTTTTTTGGAGGGCTCTCTATAATCGATACTGAAGCCAAAACTGTATTTTTTTTTATTTTTGTCTGTCCGTCTGTCTGTCTGTATCTTGGCCGCGCATCACGCCGAAACTACTGAACGGATTCAAATGAAACTTGGCATGATTTGAGTTCATACTACGAGGTAGGACATAGGATACTTTTTATCCCGATATTCAGCATGGTTTCCTGGGGGGAGGGGATGAAAGTCAAAATATGTACTTAGTTGTAATTCAATAACACATAGTCTGATTTCATTCATTATTTTTTTGCTAGAAAGAAAAAAATAAAAGAGAATGGGAAAAGTCTTTTTTTGTCCGGGACTGTACACTGCCTGTGGGAAGCTGAGACAGATATGTAAATATGGCGGTACGAAGTTCGCCGGGTCAGCTAGTTTCCAATAAGAATGAATAAGTTTTGTTTAAAGCTGTATATATTCACTAGATTAAAATGTCTATAATCATTTTTTTCGATACAACTTCAATATAAAATTTATACATACAAATATTCTGTAGAACCAGTTACTTTCTGTTAGATTAGAATCTTAATATTTTAAATGGAATTTAATTCTTCAATTAAATGCTCATATGAAATGTTATAAATTCTACTGTTACTCTACTATGGTGCAGCTTAAAAGGAGGGTTATATGTTTGGCAGTGTGTGTGGTTCACTGTAATGCCCATACTACTGAACCAATTTTAATAAATAACATGTCAATAGATTCATAATAATGGGCTGTGTTGACATAGGCTATATAAATTTTTTCAAATGTTATTCATCAATATGATATTTCATTTTACATTGGTTGTAGTCTTTTAAACTGTTTTTGTTTTCATATAATACCCAACAGAATGCTAGTTCAGGCGTAAGAGCTAAGTATGAACAGTTGGCAAAGCACAGGAAACAAGGCAGTCAAGTTTCCGCAGAAAAGTACACAACTACTGGGATCCCGATATCAGCTGTTGAACAACAGATGCGGGAGAAGAAAGAAGAAGCAGAAGCTGAAGAACAGGATATAAAGAATATGATTAAACTGAAGGCTTTTAACAATAAAGGTAAGTATTTTTTTAAAAGGATTTTTTTTTCTTGTCTGTTAATAGATATATTATAGATTCAGAATACAGTGTCGCCACCTCTATGGCTGCCTGCCCTGCCAGACACACTTTACTTTTTACCCGACTGCGAAAGGAGGATTGTTTTTTTTAAACTCTGAATTCCCCTAATTTAAAAAATGTACTGCACCGAAACTGCATCATGAATTAGCTGAAAATAAGTATTCTGTTAACAAAAATGGGTTGTGGAGGTCTCATTACAGTTTTTATTTCCATAAGCCTTGATCCTATACATAATAATAGTTTTAACTTATTAACATATTTGTTAGTTGTATTAGTATTTTAGTTGTAAGTTAGTTAATTAGCTAATGGCAGTTACTCCACATAAAAAACCAACCAAGTGTGAGGTGCGCACTGAGAGTTCTGTACAAACCTGTAGTATTATATAAGTAAAATGTATGCTTTTTGCAATTTCAATATTCTGAGTTCACGGGAAGTACCCTGTAGGTTTTGATTCCATTGCGAGTGTCGAAAATTTGCAGTATAAACGGCTGTATCTTTTGATTGCGTTGACTTAGAAGTTTGATTTTTTCACAGCTCCAAGGGACAGTAGACTTGAGTATTTGATATGAAATTCAGCTTCATACCTTCATGCGTTCCTGAGAAAAAGGGTCTTGACAGACAGACAGACAGACAACAAAGTGATCCTATAAGAAATACCCTAATAATAACCCTAAAAATTTTAATAGAATTAAAAAACAAACTTTTTCCTTTATAATATTAAGTAAATACTATACATTTGACCCACTAATCAAATGCAATTTTTTACGTTTGAAATTAAAAAAGGAAAGAAAAAAGATTTTCGGTTGACCCTTTTACCGGGTGATTCCTTCCAACAATACCTACCTATTGTTTTTAACTATTATGTGATTACGTGTGTGAGGGTCTTATTGCTCAGACAAGGTATATTTTAGAGTGACAATTACTTGAGTAGTTAGACCTAAGGTCGTTGACCCGTTGATGTTAGCGTTGCATTGAACACATCGTGTAGTAAATTTCAAAAACGAAAAGTAGTGTCCTGTGGCTAAACTACTGAACCGATTTCATTGAAACTTTGTAGGTGGACTTGTAACGTGTGTAGGTATACCTAGTTAAAAAAAACACTTGTTTTGTGGTATCCACCTTGTATATGTATTTATATCAGTTGTCTAGTACCCATAACACAAGCTCTGCTTAGCTTGGGTATTGGCGTTGTGTGTAAGATGTTCGACAGTCCGAAATATTTATTACACAATACACCTTCCTCTTAATCACTCTATATGTGCTGAAAGATGCGTTAAAATTAATTGAGTAGTTTAAAAGATCTAAGTGAACCGACAGCGGAAGTGACTTCATTTTATACCATGTAAAGATGCTGCATCAGCACCCAAGGCAACTATTATTTACTATCGGAATTAAATTCTTAGTATTTAAATATAATATGTACCTACACTAGCTTAACCTAAATAATAACTCATTGTAGTTTTGTACAATAGGTTTGATGTCAATATTTGAAATAGGGTACTGTACATTCAACTTCAGAGAACAGAGACAGAAATTAGATATTATCGAGGCAAATAATAATAAGTCTTATGATTATGGAATAAGATGCAATTTCAAACAAAACCAGAAAGAAATCTTTAATTAATACATGTAATAAAATCGTAACTGGTCGCTGTCTGTGCATGGAAGATTTATAAAAAAAAACTGTTATGGGCTTTATAAATGCAAAACAATAATTTTAGAAATTTATCTGTAACTTTGTGCACGCTAATCTCAGGAACGGCTTAACCGATTTGAATGCGGTTTTTACTAAAAGGTTGCGGTTTGCTCTACTTAACATACAGTATTTGTTTCATTTTAATTGGTTCATAAATAAAAAAGTTGTCAGTGTTTTAGAATCACCGCGATAACCGATCTTTACGCGGGCGGAGCCGCAGGAAAAAGCTAGTAGTTAATAATTTCTACAACACTCACTAGCAATTTAAATGTGTGCTAATTATTAAGAGAAAGGAAATATGTATATAAGACTAAATTATGACTGAAATTTAAATTGATTAAGTCTACCTCTGTACAGCATTATTTAGTAGTAAATAAAATATTATAGAAACAGTTGATATAGGGTTTGTGCCAAGTTTGTTTGCTTTGCCTATGTGGCTTCCTTAGTCTGTTCTTGAATTCTGATAATGTTGTCCATCAGCACAGTAGAGGCACTTTTATACTACACGGAACACACGCCTGGCTTGTATAGTGTAGGATTTATAGTAAAAATATTTGGAGGAGGCCTTCACCTGCGGAGGGGTTCTTACAGACAATGAACAATATTATTACAATATAAAATGGACCAAACATTTATGTGAAATCAAAACTAACAACAAAATTAATAATATCTATGTGTACTTACTAACTTAATACAATCTAAGTTTCTCTTTTTTTTTGTAATCTGTAAGAAATAAAAGGCTTTTTATTTTATTACTAGCCGCGGCTCCGCCCGCGTGTATGTCGCTAATCGCTGCAAATAGTTGCCTATGTGTTATTCTGATGTATAAGCTATATTACTGTAAAGTTTCATCCAAATCCGTTCAGTAGTTTTTGCTTGCGTGAAGAAGTAACAAACATACAAACAAACTTTCGCATTTATATATTAGTGTGATTTATTATAGTAGAGTCACTTTGATAGGTTCATGTATAAAAAAAATCGGCCAAGTGCGAGTCGGACTCGCGCAGTAAGGGTTCCGTACCATTATCTATGCATTTCAAGCGCCTACCTGTTGCCGTTACCAATATCGAGCAAAATTTTCTTTTCTTTTTTAGTATTTGTTGTTATAACGGCAACAGAAATACATCATCTCTGAAAATTTCAACTATCACGGTTTATGAGATACAGCCTGGTGACAGACGGACAGCGAAGTCTTACTAATAGAGTTCCGTTTTACTCTGGGTACGGAACCCTAAAAAGTAGGTAGGTGAACTTTGCAACGCGCTGACTGTCCTGAAATAATGATATTGCCCAACAGTTATCCTCGATGAATACTTCTACGTGATGGACGTTAACTATTACTGCAAGACGGACACTGGATTTCTGATCGGCGAGAGCACTGTACTGCGGTTCAGCCTGAGGAACGGCTTCCGTGATTTTTATCACGTGCTTGTTAACCCAGGTATGTTATTTCCTTTATGTTGGGCTCACCTATAACATACGAAAAGAAGTAAACAAAGATACATTCTAGAATTAAAGTCACTTGTGACCTCAGATCAAATAAAAAAAGTAGATAACGCACGGCCTTGTTCTTGTTGAAGCAAAAAGCGTAGTTCCAAGTAAACACACTCATTAACGCACATACATGCCAAGAAACTATGCTACTTTTCGTCAATACTTGTGTCTTGTACGATACTGACGAAAAGTAGCGTAGTTTATAGCATAGTTAGTGCGTTAACTTCCTTGATTCCACTATTTCAATCCACTTAAATCATGACCAGTTTTGCCCTATGACATTATACTCGTATAGGTTATCAAACGTTAGGATATTTTCGGGTGACGATCGCAACGGATGATGGGACTCGTTTTGGTAACGGGTTAATGTCTGCCGGGGATGGCGGAAGTTTTTAGTTGGTAAGAGTCCGACAGACCTTTTTGCCCCTCTCCTCCAATGGGTGAAGGACATCCATTAGGACCTTCTACCCCTTTATAAAAAAAAAAAGAATCAGTTGGTTATGGATAGCTTCAGATTATTTTTTAAATGAAGACTTCCGTTGTGATTAGAGGGTAGATAACGGAAGTAACGAGATATGTAGTTGCAAAAATGGTGAGTTGAGAAATGAGTATAGGGTAATAAGTGCTCGCCGATTGCGGCGCAGGCGAATAAGGAACCTTTTTAACTGTAAATGTAAAGCACATGGTCGTACTTCCGAAGATTATAAATATATGTATCGAACATAGTTATTAAGAAGGCGGTCTAGCTTATTGAGGAGGTGTGCATTCAGGTCGAAATAGCATACATCACCATAGTCAATTATATATTGGGATTACAAAGGACTGTATAAAAGTAGTTTTGATGTTAGTAGGCACTAGTAGGCAGGAAGTTATTAAGACGATATAACGTTCGCAGGTTTCAAATTACTTTCTGTATGTCAGCAACTTGAGCTCGCCAATTAAGACCCGATTCGAGTCGTTTATATCCTACTGGTACTCATTGTATAAGCTCTGCCTAAATGGCGTTGTGTCAGATGTCCGAAATATTATTATTATTATATACTAGCGACCCGCCCCGGCTTCGCACGGGTGGATTTCAGATGCCCCCGCCCACGACACGATTCGTGCATTTTAAATCTGTAATATCTTCGAATATATTCATTTAAATTAGATACTGTAAAGGGCCATTTAGATCTATATTAAATGCACAATGTATTTAATTTACTTAATTGTATTTAGGATTCATTCTGTATTGCTTAAAATCACTTCGTAAATAAGCCATTATTTCTCGTAAATTCGTATTTCTCGTTGTGGGTTATCCCTAAGAGATAGACATATACCGTCGCGGAATTTTTTGTAGTACTTTTTAAGGTGGATAATACTGTAGTACATTCTTTTAATCTATCTCGTAGGGTGCAACCAGCGTTTGCAACGTAAGCGCAAAAAATGAGTTTATTTGCTACATCACATTAGAAACCTCGAAAATTAACAGTGTTTCCATACTATACTATGCATTTTTTATACATAAAAACCTTCCTCTTAAATCACTCTATTTATTAAAGAAACCCGCATCAAAATCCGTTGCGTAGTTTTAAAGATTTAAGCAAACATGGGGACATAGGGACAGAGAAAGCGACTTTGTTTTATACTATGTAGTGATGATATCATTGTTTAACTCTCATTCAACCAGGTCGTATCCCGTTCGGGTATGCTTCCGATGTGAAACTGGGCTGTCAAGAACACGGGCTAGATATGCCCGACGAATCAACTCCTAAAACCAACTTAATTCAAATAATGGCCAATATTGTTGACTACCTCAAGCAAGCTGAGCAGGGGAACGTTTTACCTCCATTATACACGTTGCCAGAGAAAAGGCCAGCTGTTCAAAATTTCATTCAACAAATGTGTTATGAAACTGGTAAGTACGGCTGATCAACAACCTTGAGTGTGATTTTTTTGTGGATAGAATGATGGAATGAAATTGTGATCGAGTCTAATGTCTGCATATGCTTTCCATCCTCAGATCAAATAAAAAATAGGTAGATAACGCACGGTTTTGTTCTTGTTGAAGCAAAAAAGTAGCGTTGTTCCAAGTAAACACACGCGTTAACGCACACACATGCTAAGAAACTACGCTAGTTTTCGTCAGTATCGTACAAAGTTGTCAATACTTGTGCGATACTGACGAAAAGTAGCGTAGTTTATAGCATAGTTACAATAACAGTTGTGTGCTGTATTTTTATTCCATCACTTATGTTTTTTAAATAAGAATACTCGTTAGATTAGGAATATAATATCCTGTGTGAGTGTGAGACTGCACAAAGATTCACGAACCGGACACGAAGAACACATAGATTCCGTGTGCAGTGGTAGCGTATGCGAATCCTGTGCTTGAGGTCTCGGGTTCGATTCCTGGGTTAGATCAAATGTTTGTACACTTGTATTATCTGCAAAAAATTGTTTCAAAGGTTGGGGGTTTTCTATGTACAATATGTTAGTATTTACAAAAAAAGTATGTAAGTACTATTTCAGTTAATCTATCTGTCAAAGTACACGTTTTGCTTAATTTGAAACCAGATGGCGCTGTGTGTCAAAATATCCGAAATATTATTATACGAGTAGTAGAAACTCTGATTACTTTGAACAAGATGAAATATTTATTATTTGCCAGCGGCCCGTTGCGGCTTAGCACGGATACAATAGGGTAGATGACACCTTAGTCAAATTAGTTACTTTCAATCACCCACCGGTCAAAACGATAACCCTGTATGAAAAATTTACTAAATACTCACTTGTGACGGCACAGTTTTAGACAGCCACTTTACATAGAATAACAGACTCTTAAACAGAATAGACAGACAAAGTTCTGTTTGGATAGTTTGAAAATGTATGTCACTCCATATTTACATCTGGTGCCAAATATCGCAAACCTAGAAACCAATGGATTGATATATAGTCAACTTGATATATAGGCTGTTAGAAATTGAACGTCATTATAATGGCACCATTTTTTATTGTCATTTTTCTTGTTTGACGTTTTTGAAGTGACAAGAGTACTAAGAAGAAGCTTTGTAAAAACGGTCGAACAAGGTTCGTCGGGATTGCCGTTTAATTAAAATTTAGCTGATTGTCCATCCAATTCGGTGTTTCGTTGGTTACCGTTATGATTGGTCGGGTTTGGACTCGCGAGTTTTAGTAGTCACATCAATTAGGCGCGATCCGCGACAGTTAAAACGGGTGTATTATAATAATACGTGGGAGCCTGTACAGCAACTGAGGAGTTTATGAATGTGTGAACGCGGAGAGAGTACCAGCAGAGGGGCGCCCCTCAGACCGCCGATATCAAGGACTTCACGCATCTCCAGTAAGTGCTTGATATTACATTAGCTTAGAATATGAACACGGTGAAACGCCGTGAAGTTTAATGCTCTCGCCAGTGAACAAGCTTAGCGATTGAATGCTTATATCATGGGCCCTATAGACATTGCAAACTTCCCAAGGTGAACGCTGCATTGACGAGAGGACTGAACATAGGCTATATTGACATATAGGCAGAGCTTGTGATATGGGTTACTAGACAACTAATATAAATACGTATACTTTTTTTTTGTAAATACTTAAATAATATACATAGAAAACACCCAAACTCCGAAACAAATATTTGTAGATGATCATACAAATATTTGGTACGACCCGGGAATCGAACCCGAGACCTCAAGGACAGCAGTCGGGTACGTTACCACTACGCCACCGAGGCAGTTTTAGACTACTCCATTGAGCAATAAATTTCAATGTTTATTTGATTCAAATATGTAACAGAAATGAAAAGCTGTAATAATCAAATTTTTCGAGATGAGATGAAGAAGACATCGGTATCTATTTTCGATACTGTCATTACCCTATTGATTAAACATATAAACCTTCTACTTAGGCTAACCGCACACACGCAATAATATTGTCAATAAACTAAATATTGACTATAATATTACGTACATACATAGCGCATTATTAGTGGACACATATGAAAATCACTACAGAATACCGGAAGATATCTGTGGCTCGGCGTCCAGACCAGACATATTTCTTTATGCAATGTCAATTAAGCGTGTAGTACTAGTAGAACTCACAGTGCCGTGGGAAACGAACATCCCTAAAGACCACGCTTTAAAAAGAAAGAAGTACTTTGACTTAACCAACGAAATAACTAAAAATGGTTACGTCGTTGCGCTGTATGCCGTGGAAGTGGGTGCGAGGGGTATTTATTATTATTATTATAAATATGGTTAGGTAGAGGGGGTAACACGGCGGAGAGTGGAGGTGAGCGTTGACGCGTCGTAAGGAGTGCTCCTTAAACCTAAACCTGGGTCGCAATTCCCAGGCACTGTCGAAGTCGCATGTGTTGCCCCCATCTATCACGCGATGGACCCGGCACCCGCACGGCGAATCCATGGAACGCTAAGAAATAGGTCTTTCAGTGAACCATATTGATGTAGATTATTGATAATCTTGATATTCACAATATTATTGTGTGGGCTAGCCTTAAATCATTCTATTGGTAAAAAATGAATTAAAATTCGACGCTCAGTTTGAAGATCTAAGAGTACAAAAGAAAGGAAGCGACTTAATTTTATACTTTGTAAAGATTTGTAAAGATAATGTTGTAACTATTAAATTTAATTTTTAGGCGAAGACGAGACCATCTTCCGGATATACCGGCTGGACACAATGTTCTTTACGCTGATCAACTCCATTAAGTTAAATAAGAATGAAGGTTTTCCATACACTTCGATGGCTTTGTCTCAGCTTCATAAAGATATGTTCAGGTATACTCCTCGACTTGGATGTCAGGTAAGCAATGTTTGTGCTCATTGACGCTGATTTCAGCACGGACGGGTCGGCTTGACCGGGGCGGTACTACCCTCGCACAGAAAATCAGCGTTAAACGACAGCGATCAAGCTATGCCATGGTGAGGGTCACCATGCTGCATTGTTGCATTGTCTGCATTCGTAGTATGGTGACCACCACTCTTGGATTCTGCTTATGCTTTCCATCAGGCAGAGAAGAGTCACTTTGGGAGGGCAAATATAAAAAAAAAAACAATTGTTGACATCACTAAACTAAAACGCTAGATGTAAAAATTATAATTGTAATAATTGCGTAAGAAATTTAGTCGACATGTATTTAGACGTCTAAGTTTAGTGCGACATGTCAATTTTTACGTCACACGTTTTAAACGTTCAACACAAGAATAGCAAAAGAAAAATTACGGCCTAAGTTGAATAATTAACTAATTTTGGTTATGCAAGGTAAATTTTACTTTTCAAGTAATAAACAAGCGCGTGTCTCTGATTATTGTATGTATTTGGTACTGAACTAAAAACTGACAGCTAAGATTTGAGATAACAAAAAATGGACTATAAGCAATTGAAAATAAAGTATATAATCCAACAAATTGTTTAGTGAGGTCAACAACGAATTTAGCACCATTGTCATACCAGACTTCGGCGAAGCCAAAAGGAAGGGTAGTAGTTTTGGCAGCATGTGTATGTTCCACCGTAGCGTCTAAACTACTGAACCGATTTTAATGAATGAGATGTCAATAGATTTGTAATAATGGCCTGAATATAAATTTTATCAAAAGTTTTAAAGTAGTACATTTTGACCCGTTTTAGTTTGATCTATTTTTCGCGTCTCTCATTTTATTTAACTGACTTCAAAAAAGGAGGAGGTTCTCAATTCGACCGTACGTATATTTTATGTGTGTTCGCGGATAACTTCGTCGTTTATGAACCGATTTTGATGATTCTTTTTTTAATGGAAAGGAGATATCTCAACGGTGGTACCATGATAAGGACACTAAGATCTGATGATGGCATCCAAGAGAAATCGAGTCGAACCTTGAGGTCGTTTTTTTTTAAAATTTTACTTGTTTAAAATCCTTGTTCAATGAATTTTAAATTTCAGCATCACGAAACTATGGACAAGTCGGTAGAATGTACCACGTCGCGTACGAAACGTTGGGCTTACACGATCTTGGATAGCTGTTGCCCAATTGTGGGTATCGAGATAAAAGCTGGACTCCACGTGCCTCTGGATTACAATATCGATGTGAGTATATATGATACTAATTTTTTTGCTCCCTTTCGTCTCGTGTGATAATAGTATCACATGAGTGTTTTAATACCTAATTATGTTCAGTTGCATACAAGCCTTTATCTACCCATGATATGAATCTATACTTATAATAAAAATGTAACAGGTCCAATTTTCTGTACATTTAAGATATTTTGTTTTTTTTAATTGTTATCGATACTGAAGCCAAAACTGTAATTTTTTTCATTTTTGTCTGTCTGTCTGTATTTTGGCCGCGCGTCACGCCGAAACTACTGAATGGATGCAAATGAAACTCGGCATGATTTGAGTTCATACTACGAGGTAGGACATAGGATACTTTTTATTTATATAAATTCAGCACGGTTTCCTGGAGAGAGGGGATGAAAGTTAAAATATAATAATATAGTATACTTAGTTGTAATTCAATAAAAAATAGTCCCATTTCATTCATTCTTTTTTTGCTAGAAATAAAAAGTGTAAAAGATAACGGGAAAAGTCTTTTTTTGTCCGCGACTGTACATTGCCTATGGGAAGCTGAGACAGATATAAATAAATAAATATAAATATTTCGGACAACCTACACACAACATCATCTAGTCCCAAACTAAGCAGAGCTTGTATTATGGGTACTAAACAACTGATATAAATACATACACATACTTTTTTTTGTAAATACATACATATTATACAAAGAAAACACCCAGACTCCGAAACATATATTTGTGGATCACACAAATATATGGTCCGACCCGGGAATCGAACCCGAGACCTCTTGATCAGCAGCCGCGTACGCTAACCACTAGACCAACAAGGCAGTCAAAGATATGTAACTATGGCGGTACGAAGTTCACCGGGTCAACTAGTCCTCTATAAAAGTTCTGAAACATCTAGCTAAATGGCAAACAAAAATGGCGGGATACGACGTGAATTTGAATAACAATTCTATTTTAAATACGGCGCTGTCGTAGTGAAAGTGCGTGGCTGACAATGTACTTTTTTGAAAAATGAGTTGCATTATGACATTTAGTACAACACTATAACACTCGTTTGAATGATATTATGGTTATTATGACACAGGATGTTTTAATGTTGGCGATAGGCTGTTTCAGAAACTTTTATAGAGGATTTATAACATGAGTGTAGATAAAAAAAAACACCTCGTCAACCGCCTTAGCAGTCCACTTCTGGACATATGCCTCTCCTTTTGAGGTTTTGCCCTACTGTACCACGCTGACCAGACGGGTAGGTATAGGATTTTTTGGGTGGTTTTGAAGATGTAGTGAGGAGTAGGAGAGAGTATTCTTGGTTGCCATACAAAAAATATCCGTTGCGTATTTTAATAGATTTCTTTCAAGTTTTCCTTCTCTTCTACAGTAAAGACATTTTTGTGGCACTTGTGACTATATAGGTACAGGATGGTCATAAATGAGAACATTGATTTTGCGTTTATCTTATTTTCAGTTGGAGGTTTGAATGTTAGCGCTATTTGCCGCCAGTCTACAATTTATTGCATTTAATAGACAATTTGATATGCTTTTGGGGAAAAAAAATTGCTTGCGTTAGTTAGTTTTTTTTAACAAAATTCGACATGAGGCATAATCTTAAAAGTAAACTGTTAAATCTGAATACGATGTATGTCTTATCATGGTGTGGTGTAATTTAACTATTATATTGTTTCCCATTATACGTTTTTGATAAGAATAGGGTTGATAACAAAAACCTCATGAGAGTTCCTTTTTTGTTGGTTTTTGCGGTTTTCATTTACATACGTCTACCGTTATCAATTGACTATAAATAATATGTTTTCATGTCAATATGCACAGTGAATGTTAGGTTTTCATTTTTAATACGAGTCTTAATTGTGCTATCATGGCAGAGTTTGTTTGTACCAGACGTGACATATTATATGTCTTATCCTGATCAATAGTGAAAATTATATCGCTGCTATTAGTGATTACATTCGAGACAATTTTCACGACATATCTGATGCTAATGCAACAAAAATCATAGCAAGCATTCAAAAAAAAAAAAATTACCAAATTTAAGGATCGCTTCAATAAATCGGGGAGAAAAACAGAACAGTTTTTACGACACAACAAAGAGTGGTTAGATGAGACATGAGACATTTCGAGTAAGCCTGGCAGATCCTACTTGTAACTCCGAACTCACCACGTCGACGGGGAAGCGAGGACGACCTTTGAAGTCATTTGAAGATTCTTCAGAGAGGACGCAAGGAATTACTTGAAGAATGTGGACTCGATTTTTTACTTAGTGCATATGTGCATGGTCTTCGATCGTATGGTAAAACTGAGGAAGCTTTAATTGTCGAAGTTTTACGATCAACTCCAGACGAGGAGAAAATTGATATACGGAACAATCTCTTGAATAAGCCAGAGCCCATTAGTGCCTACACAAACAATGAAGCACTCAGTGTTTACATTGAGCTGGATCTGACTAAGGCACAATATGAAAATTTGAGAAATACTCTAATAGAGAAGAGATGTGCTTTGTTTCCGTCAGTTTCCGACGCAAAAAGATCGTGTTATCCTCTAGCATCGAGCCTCGAAATTTCAAATATCAATGCTAAAATACAATTGCAAGACATCTTGGATCATACTGTAGCCCGGATTTTAATAATTGACGGTGTTTATAAAACCAATCCAATGCATCTTTAATTATATTCTAAATGGGGGTGTGATGGATCTAGTGGTGAGAGTGAATATAAGCAAATATTATCGCAAGAAAATGAATTGATTTCTGACGCTAATATGTTTATATGTTCCTTTGTGCCCCTGAAGCTTATTGATATAGACAGAAATGAAACCTTGTGGCAAAATCCGGCTTCTTCATCTGTAAGATTTTGTAGACCTATTTTAATATAATTTTCGAGAGCAACTCCCGAGAAAACTAAAAGTGTAGTTGATGATGTTAATAATCAAATTAGCACTTCAACGCTTACTTTAATAAATAAAAATAATGAAGGCGTCCAAATTACGCATGAATTATTTTTAACAATGATTGACGGAAAGGTATCTCAGGTTCTTACAGATACCTTGTCAAGTTCTGTGTGTAATATTTGTGGTGCAAAACCAACGGAAATGAACAATTTCGAAAAAGTTACATCTAAGCCAGCCAATGAAAATGCTTATCAATATGGTCTATCAACATTACATTGTTGGATCAGATTTATGGAATTAGTGTTGCATATTTCCTATAATTTAAGTTTTGCTAAATGGTCCGCTAAGACAAAAGAACATAAAGATATTAAAAAAGAAAAGAAAACTTACGTGCAAAAAAGATTCAGAGAAGAATTGGGTTTAAATATTGATAAACCTAGACAAGGTAGTGGCAACACGAATGACGGAAATACAGCCAGAAGATTTTTTCGAAATTATAAGTGTTCAGCAGAAATTACTGGTGTAGATGAAGATTTGATAAAAAAGTTTTATATTATACTTCAAGTCATGTCTTGCGGAAAACCAATAAATGCTGCAAAATTTGGGCAGTATGCTTATGAAACAGGTTTATGGTTTAAGATCTTTATTTCTCATTAAGGATTAAAATAAATTCATTTACATGAGAAAAAACACTTAACTATACTATTTCCATTTCTTTATTTTCTCGATGACAGTTCTTTGTGGAAACTTGAACGGACATCTTTTTTACATTTTGTTTACATTATTTAATAAAAATATGACGCTTACGCACGTACAAGGTCATAGCAGATGGATGGAAACTCATAGGGATGGAGCTATCGATAAACGTAATACGATAACAGACCTGATATTTTTTTACAAATTATAAGAAACTAAACATTTCCGGATAATTTTGTACAAATTTACTAACTAATATTACATTTCATTGCAAGATGTAATTATATTATGTTGATTCTTTATTTATTTATTTTAATCAAAATCTGATGAATCGTCACTGTCACTCGATGAGCTCTCCCTAAAATATATTTTAAGATTCTGTACTTCTATATTATCGAATGCCACATGAATTTCCCAATCCGACGCTACAATGTTTTCCTTCCGCACATGCATTTTTTAATAAATTTAACATCTTGTTTGCCGTAAAAGGGGAATGGGTATTGTTTCGAGCGGCGTGTCATTTGATTTGTGCTCATATTAGTTCTATAGCATTGTACTGGCAATGATACGGCGGAAGTCAAAGAACTCAATGACCACATTCGGCAGCTATTTCGTCGGTAATATATGTTTTAGGGAGGCTTTTTTTCAATTTTAAAATATTCACTAATTGTACTTTTAATAAAATACTATCCACATTTTCGCCATGACGTTAGAGCCAGTCAATTATCTCTTGTTTTTTATTGGCCTGCGTCGGCATTTTATAAATTTGTCTGGAGTGATATGTAACATTGTCCATAATTATTATCGACGGTTCTTCCAGAGATTGCACCATTTCTTAGATTGTATCATTTCTTTAAACCATCCTTCGTAAATCTCTGCGTTCATTTCTTAGTGGTAGTCCACTGTTTTCTTGGATTTAAAGGCCAGTAAAGCAAAGATTCGTGTCAGACACGAATCCTTTCGTAGACCCTGCATGGCATATGATAAGGCGTTCACCGTTGGCACTGAACTAGTACAAGCGGCGGTGTCGTCCGTCTAGTTCTTAGATACTGTGTGGTTTGCATTTAACCAAATCTCGTCAGTGAAAATAACATTTGACCAATCTGATATCTTTTTGGCTTTGCTCAAAAATTCGCAGCGAGCCATAGCAACGTCGTGACGCTTATCAATATTTTACGTTTGTTCGATTTTTTATAAGAAAATCCAATTTCTTTCAAAACCAAGCTAAATGACGATTTTTGGCAATGGAACAAACCACATTCACGTAAAGAAACAACAAGTTTTTTAAGTGTTGGAATTTCTTTGCGCAAGTAATAGTCATATATATGACGGCGAATAGCGACAGCGTCGAAGTTGTCAACCGATGTCACACGACGTGGTTGGCGTTTTTTCTTCGGCGTACGAAGCTTAATTTCCTGTGTGCCGCTTGTACCGGTAGTAATTTTTTAAATTGTAGGTCCACTAATTCCTAATGCGGCCTAAACACTCTTTCGCACTTGCGACAGTGGTAATAGCGGGCCACCATTTTGATACTCTGCTTCAAAGTAATTACGAACCTTGATCATCAGTTCTCTCGCCTGCCTTTTCAGAACAGATCCTTTAGGCATTTTGACATTTGACAGCTGGGCAGCAATCAACACGGAGGAACACAAAATACACAACATATCGTATGTATGGATAATGTGAAAAAACTCAGCGAACAGAAATGTAGTGACTTTAAAGCACGACCGTCTTGTTGCGAGTGACAGATTAAAACAAAGCTTGCAAAAATATATTTGAATGTATTTGTATGAATTTGTCTTTGTTCAAAACATAATAAATATATGCGATCGATATCATTACTTATTTGGTCACAACACTACAACTATCAAATTAGAACTGTCATTGAGAAAATAAAGCAATGGAAAGAGTATAATAACAAAACACAAAAAGGAACGCACAGAAAACATAATTAGTTACATTAATAGAAAGTAATTTATCAAAACTATTAGAAATACATATATGAGGGTGTCAAGAGAATTATACATTTTAGTAACACCGGCCTGTCACCAAGTACGAGCCAATGCGTAAACAAAAGATGTCCTGCTACTAGATGTGGCATAGATGGACGTTCTGTTATGCTATTGTTACGAGCCGGGTATTAAATAATTAAAGAAAGTCGGTTGATTACCAAAAAAATAACACACTGTTTATTTACAACCCTTTTTACAATAAGAATTCGCTATGTCACTTGTTAATCGCACTAGAAGATCGCTTCGATGTTAACTCCGCTGTATCGTGAACAATACTGACTCGTACGGGTAACCCAATCTGCTTACTTTGGGGCTTTGAAACCCCTAGAAAGATCTATAATATTCGATAGAACATTCTACACTAAACAGAAATTACCAGAGTGAGTAATCTAGCGCCATCTAGCGTCGAATATCAGAGTTACTCCACAGTTGCGCGCTGCTTGACACTAGATGGCGCCTTCAATTCAATTCTCGCGACTGGTAGATTGTTCTAGACTATTTTTCTCGAAGGCGCAACACTATTAACGTTGTTATTTATATTTATTAATTTTGATTTAGAAATTCTTTTGTAATCATTTAAATATAAACCTGTAGCTATAAGTAAGTATTAAAGTTTAAATGTAATTTTTTTTTTTGTATACCTATTATTAGGTTTTGTTTAAGATATAATGTTTTAGTAATTTTTTAAAGGAAAAGGTAGACTTAGTCCTTGATGTTATTTGGTAAATTATTATAAAGTTGCACACCCTCATAAACTAAACGTTTCTTTCCATAATTTGTACGGGGTGGACGTAGAATAAGGTTGTTAGCATTACGGAGTAGTCGTTTTTGTATCGTGTGTCTTTTAGAAAAGCTTATATTAGAGTGGATATCCTTATTTAATATTTTTCTTATTAGGAGACATGTATTGTATGTATAAGTATTAAATAAAACTGCGATATGTGTGGAACAGAACTGACTGTTGAACAGAACTTTTATTAAGAAAAAAGAACACGGATAAAATATGAAATAGGTGGCAGCACTGGTAGAACATTCACAGATACGTTTAGATATTACTTTACAACAATAAGTTTGCGTGATACTTAATAATTTTGTCTGTTTATATAATATTTTGGTTGGGGTCGTACCCCAAACCTCAATCAAATAATCGATGTGTGGTTTAATAAGTGAATTATATATTAAATATTTGACCTTTTGAGGCAGACAACTTGCAATACGCCGAACCGCGCCCGTGAGAGATATGAGTTTAAACCTTACCTTGTCAATATGCGGCTTCCAGGTTAGGCGATTGTCCAATATTAATCCGAGATATTTTTCGTTTGTTTTTCTATTAATTGTAACGTCATTAATGGATGGTTAAATATTACGTAATTTGTTTTATCAGTATTAATGGTGAGTAAATTATGCAAAAACCAAGTATTTAACAAGTTTAGATCACTCTGGACATCATTAATTATATTATTCATTGATTGACCAAAGTAAAAAAGACTTGTAACGTCAGCATACAAAGTTATATCAGCTCTTAGACCAACTTTATGAATATCATTGATGTATATTAAAAACAAGAGTGGCCCTAAGATAGATGCCTGAAGCCCACCATACGTAACTAACCTAGGAGTGCTTTGAATATCTTTAATTTTAACTATTTGGTGACGATTACTTAGATATGATTCATTGGTGTTTTCTATGTATAATATGTATGTATTTACAACAAAAAAGTATTATATATGTATTTATATCAGTTGTCTATTACCCATAACACAAGCTCTGCTTAGCTTGGGATTAGATGGCGTTGTGTGTTAGATGTCCGAAACATTTATTATTTATTATTATTAAAATATTTACAATACCTATATTTTTTACTTGTGTAGCATGATTTTGTGACTGACGGTATCAAATGCCTTTTTTAGATCGATAAATACACCTAGTACTATTTGTTTTTTATCAATCTGTATTTTGATTTCTGTTACTAAATCTATTGTTGCCGATAGTGTATTCGATTTGCCTCTAAATCCGTATTGTTTTGCATAGAGGAAGTTTAATGATGTAAGAAATTTATTCAGCCTGTTATACAACACTTTCTCAAATATTTTTGATACTATGGGTAGTACAGATATTGGACGATAGTTACCAGGGTTACATTTACTTCCAGCCTTAAAAATTGGGCCCACTTTAGCTATTTTTAAATTATCAGGAAATACTCCTATCGTTAGGCAAGTGTTTATACATCGAGTAAGATTTTCAGCTATTAGATTTTTCACGCAGACTATAGTTTTTGCAATAATTCCATCTATGCCAGAACAAGCGTTCAGTTTTAAGTCCTTTATTATTTGTATAACTTCATTTGTTGTCACTTGCCGTTAAGCTCTCCAGCGCACGAAACCGATTTTCAATGAAGACTTTAAAATTAGTAAAGGTAGGTAAGTCGCCGGAATCGTTGTTACCAACGTTGAGTTCCCATTGTTTGCGCGTCTCGGCATCTAACTTAAAAGTTACAATGTGAATGATAATAACATCCCACGTGGACACATCTATTTTTAAATTAGTAAGCGCATTTAGACAATCAGTTGTAATGTCTAACAAACTCTTTAGTGCGGTTGCAGATTCATATTGCAAACGTTTTTGAGCGAACAAACGATTTAAAATACAGTTAGCTAAATACCTTTTGTTATTATATCGTTTACATAAAAGCTCCCAACACTGACTATAATTCGCCTCAGTTATGGGTGTATGTCTTATGAGTTGTCCAGCCTCCCCAGTGAGGTGACTTTTAAGATAATGTAATTTTTGTACATTGTCTAGCGCGTTATTATTGTGTACGAGAGATATGAATAAATCGTGGAACGTGGTCCACTCCTCGTATTTACCAGAAAACGTTGGTATTGCAATTCTAGGTAATTTCACTATACCACTTGATTTATTAATACTAGTAGTGTCACCTAATTGTTGTGAGGAATCTTTTACAACATAAAGTTTATTTAACATTGTTTTCATTAAACATTTACACGTTATGTAGTTATCTTCCGAAGTATCGTAAATATCGCCTATATGTTTTTCCACATCTTCTAAACTAAAGCGCTCATACAATTTAGTGTTTACATCCTTAAACGATGCCCAATCCCTTTCTAACAAATCTAATCTGGTTTCAATATACTCTAAAGTTAATCGGTCTTTGCCACATTTTTTGTAATTAATGAGTGCCTTAGATATAATATTTCTTTTATCCTTTAAAACATTGATTAGTCCTTCCATTTTACTAAGATATTACGTGTGGCGGGTAATACAATAAAACGTTTTCAAAAGATCACAAGGTGAAGTTGTTCAAATGTAAAACTTTTCTAAGTGACGAATATTTTGCTAAAATTTTACAAGTGTTTGAGAATTCATTTAAATCTGGTAGAAAACGGGCGTAGATTCCTCGTTCCCCCGTTTTTCATAAATTATTCTAAGTCCTAAACTAACATGCACACATTTATTACACAAATAAAATCGATAAATATTCTAAGTCTAAAGTTATAATTTAAAATTGTTCTAAGTCCAATGTTCCTTCCAAATATTCTAAGTTAATGACTTCACTATAATAAAGTTCAAAATAGTTTAGCTTGTAGATAGCACTGTTTCCTTAATAAATAAATAAATGTACTCACAATTATTCCACTACACACAAACTTGTTGTTCTCGTTGAACTGCCTGAAGCGCCCTCTACAAGCGACCAGTTGAACTGCGCATGTCTTGTCTCCACGAACGCGACACTGCTGCTTCACTTCGTGTAGTGGTGGGAGGCGTCCTCTATCGGCGACACCTTGTACTAGTCCGGGCGCTGGTGTAGCTTACCACGTAGGGCGTAGCTGTTACCGCTGCCGCGGGGTCCGTGTACTCTTCCGCAGCGATCCACTGCGAGTATCACGGGGGGTAGCGAGCCAACTTTGGCACCGCTTGTTCAAAAAAAAGCTTGTCGATCCGGCTCGAAGGACCAATGTTAAGCGCCGTAATTGCACTTAACGTGTTGTGAACACTAGGGGATTACTTATACGCAAATAAAACCACTGTGAACTGATCTGCTGATCTAACAAGCTATTTATTCGGTGTCTTTTAAAAATACATTCGGGCTTTTACACTGAGCCCGGTAACGCAACTATATCGCGATGCAGAAAAGTGGTACAACGCCATCTAGTTTGGTAAAAGACAATATTTTGTTCCACTTTCCTCGCGACATAGTAAACGCTTGTTTTCGTCATGAACAGGCTCCCATTCACTAATTTGATTTGATGAATTCACTTGACTTTTCTCGAGAAAGAGCTGACTCTCGTGAAATTTCTCAGATATCTAGTTAGCTAGGGTATGCCCTATAGTTGAGAAGAAATCATTAAAGCATTCACAAATTGCCCTTTGGTCTGTAATTATAACTGACTCAACTTCAAGTTTCTTTGGTGTGCGGCATGGATAATTTTATTGTTGGCTAAATTATTTATCAGACGCCACATCTTCGCAGGATTTGTTTCACAGTTTTTGAAAGATTTATAGTAAAAGTTTTTTTTGGATTGTAGTATCTGTCGTGACACTAAATTTCTAGCTTGCTTAAATTCCGTCTCTATTTGTTCGTTTTCTTAATTCTTCTTATGAACTTACCACAGTATGTTACGTTTATTTATATTAGCTATAATGTCTTTATTAATCCAATCCTGGTCTGGTCTGTTTAAGGTTTTGATCTTAAAATTGCTACATTCTTGTACACATTTTAGTAATAGGCGTTCAAGGTCTTCATAGTCTTTAGGTTGTTCATTTCCAATGAGATTCTGTACTCTCTTGTATAGTCAATTGTAATCTAATGCCCTGTAGCTTACTCTTTCAGTGGGTGGTGGTTGGTACTGCTTAACTTCAAAATAAATTTGCTTGTGATCCGACATGGCTGAATCCACAATAGCTAAGTGAAAACACGTATTTTTCAGGTTCCAACTGACATGGTCAAGGATGGTTTTTGTTGTTGAAGTCTCGCGTGTGCAGTAATTTTTGTGAACCTTGTTTAAAATCTTAAAATCGTTCTCTTTCAGTACGTTTCTATATTTTTCAGTAGAGCTTTCTGTTTTCAGAAGGTTGAAGTTAAAGTCACCAAACAGGACTGCCCTCTTTTTGGTGAGAAGTTGGTTAGAGAGGTCTTCTAGAAAGAGATCAGTATTTGTGCGTCCTGGTTTATATATTGCACCAATGTCCAAAGAAAACTTTGAGATATGAACCCACAAGGAATGATTATCATCTTTGTTTTGGTATTCGATAAGGTTGTGTTCTACATCATTATGCACATAAATGGACACTCCGCCACCCTTCATATTAGTTCTGTAGTCGTAATAGTGTCTATAGCAAGGGATTTGTAGACTCCTTGCTTCATCCTTATTTTTTATCCATGTTTCACATAATATAATAATGTGAATTTTAGTTTGGAACGACTGTAAAACACATTTGAGTTCATCGAATTTACCAAACTTAACTATGCCGCACGCATTTGCATACAGAAACTTTAACGATTTTTTACTTTTTTTTACGTTTTTATAGGTGTCGGTAACTTGGTGGGAAATATTCTCACCAGACACTATTGTTTCAGACATGCAGCAGTGGTATGTAGGTGGTTTTTTGGTAACATTTCTATGATTTTAGGTACTCCTTTAATATATTTAATGCCTAGATTATTGTCTCCATTCTTAATTCGATTTCTTAGTTCTTCTTTTACATCCAATAAATACCTGCGTTGAAACGGTGTCTGGTCAGGAAAAATTTTGACGATAGTGTTTTCTTTGCTTTTATTCTGAAGTATGGCTTTAACTGTTGCTTCATTATCGTAGCATATTATAATTGGTCGTGTTATTCCCGATTTAAATTTCCCAAGACGAAATACTTTGATGGGAAAGGGACTACTTGGAAGACTTTTTTCTATTATTTTTATTACTTCATTTTTATCATGCGCTACCCTATCTATTGAGTTGTCGTGTTGTGGCTCTGGTATACCAACAGCTACAATATTTTTGCCTCGATAATGACGTTCTTGAATTTCGTTTGATGTTACGTTAAACGTAACGCAACGTTAATGATTTTTGCATAATTTTCTAGTGCAATATTTGATGTACGCTCAGATGAAACTGTTTCTGCTTTAAGTTTTTGCAGTGCAGATTCAAGTGTGTTAACCCTTTCATCGGTTTTGTTACTTACGACTGCCAAATTTTCCACCTTTGTTTGAAGCAGTTTTTGTTCTTCTACAACTTTTTTCATTGTTCCGTAGATGTTACTAACTTGGTTTTTAATGGTGTTCACAACTTCACAAAGTTTATTAATACTTTCTGTGCGCTCAGCATTAGTGGATTTTATAACAAGCATCATTTCACTCATATGCTTTCTTAGCTCGCCAAGTTCAGTTTTTATATCGTTGTCGTTATTGACAATCTTTCGTTTATTGCGAGACTTAACTTGAGATGTATCTGTTAGCGTCGAAAGATTTGGTTGAGATTCGCTAAGGCTACTTCCAGTTGGCGATCGTTGCACACTCATTTTATATCCGTGGTACAAAATGTTCTAATATTATTTAGTGCAGGTGGCACAAATAAGAAAGTATGTCCTGCTTACCCAAACGAATGAAGAGAGGGTATCTTAGCACTGGCACTCGTTCCGTCACTATTGCTCAGTTTGACTTGACGCTCAGAAACAGCATGCCATCATCTTTACATAGTCTTAATTCACGGTGAAAGTGTCATTCGTCAATATTCTGTGATGCCTTTTGGGCAGTTATCGGAGGATGCTCAAGAATCACGGAATAAAGATTATAAGAGATATAGACTTCATCATGCTAGAAAGTGCTCTAGAACAGCTACCAACGAAGACGTTCTACATACACTTTTATATACTTCGGATCCATATATAACCAGTCTCAGAAAACCGTATCAGAGGAAATCCCTCGAAGTTTTTGATGAAGCATTAGAACTTATAGAGTAAATATATTATGTAAAACAATACTAAATAATATTTTTAAACATAATCTTAATGAAGGTTTAATAAAAAGAGAAAAAATCGATGTCAAACGTAATATTAACCAAAATTTGTATTTTCATAAAAAAAAATTCATATAAATAACATGTATACCAGTATGAAGTGAATATTATTTAAAAGCCTAGTTATCTACCTTAACACATAAAAAAATAAAGTATTCAGCTTTTAAGGCAGCGAAGTTATAGATTTTTGAGATGAAAATGACCTTGCGGCCCCATAGTGCGGCGTGGTGACCTCTAAACCACTAGGTCAAGCGTGCAGTCAATGATGAAGTTAATGTTACTATCTATACTCTTTGCGCTGTAGCATGGTGCGTGGTGATTTAATTTACTTTAATTTACTACAGTTATTAATGAATTAATATATTGCGAATACACGTTCAAGTATTAATAACTGTAGTAAATTAAAGTAAATTAAATTAAACCACCACGCACCATGCTACAGCGCAATGAGTATAATGAAGTCAATGTTACTAATCAAGCTTCTTAAATTTGTAGGGTATCCTGGCGTACAAAGATAAGAAGAAAGTAAGGTCAGCGCCAACCGTCGCGGGAATTATGGTAAGACATTCATGAATGTATTATTGATACTAGCTGCGCCCTGCGGTGTCACCCGCGGTTGTTGTTGTGAAGGTACAATAACAACCTTTAGCTGATTTTGAATAAGTTATAACCTCATTTTGAAACAAACATTAATTGATTATTTACAAAATAAACAAAAAAAAAACATCAATTGTTGTAATTTGAATAAGAATAATATCAAGGAAATAAATTAATAACTAGACTAAAATATCAGAAATACAGTAATGAATAATTTTAATATCGTGGAAAAGCAGAAGGGCATTTATGACATTCCACGTCGAGCTACTACATTAAATTATGCTTAAAACTAACTACTTACTATTGAGCATTTTTATTTCTTTAGTAGATATCCGATCCGATATCGGTGTCGGACGCCCATACGATATCGGAGGAAGTAAAATGTATGAAATATGTATCTGTCTTTCATATTGCCCGGCCCGATATCGGATATCGGAGCCGACACCGAAATCGGATCGGATAATGTGAAAGCGCTCTAAGAGTAGTGTCTCTTAGAGCGTTTTCACACTATCCGATATCGGTGTCGGACGCCAATACGATATCGGAAGAAGTAAAATGTATGAAATATGTATCTGTCTTTCATATTGCCCGGCCCGATATCGGATATCGGAGCCGACACCGAAATCGGATTGGATAATGTGAAAGCGCTCTAAGAGTAGTGTCTCTTAGAGCGTTTTCACACTATCCGATATCGGTGTCGGACGCCAATACGATATCGGAAGAAGTAAAATGTATGAAATATGTATCTGTCTTTCATATTGCCCGGCCCGATATCGGATATCGGAGCCGACACCGAAATCGGATCGGATAATGTGAAAGCGCTCTAAGAGTAGTGTCTCTTAGAGCGTTTTCACACTATCCGATATCGGTGTCGGACGCCAATACGATATCGGAAGAAGTAAAATGTATGAAATATGTATCTGTCTTTCATATGCCCGATATCGGAGCCGACACCGGTATCGGATCTGATAATGTGAAAATGCTCTAAGAGTAGTGTCTCTTACTGTGTTGAAGTGCATTATCTATATATATTTAAAAGAGGAAGGTGACTGACTGACTGACTGACATACCCAGAGATCAACGCTCAGCCCAAACCGCTGAAGCTAGAATCCTGAAATTTTGCATGTAGGTTTTTTATATAACGTAAGTGAGCACTAAGAAAGGAATTTTTGAAATTCCACCCCTGAGGGGGTAAATCAGGGAATGAAAGATTGCGTGAGTGAAGCCGCGTGTAAAAGCTAGTTTTTTATATTGTTTAGTTGTAGTATTTGTTACTGTGTAAGGTATGCGTTTTTCTTATCATTTGTGTTTTGCTTCTATTAAAATGTATGTATGTATTTATTCCAACAGGCTTCGACGTCAAGTTGCAACTCCACTTTGAACGAGAGCGAACTCTTAGACGCCAGTGGCAGCACTCAACCCAACACGTCGACTGACAGTAAGTTATTATCTAGTAAATAGTCATTTAACAGTTAAAAATTGATAGGAAAAGGCGGCCATGCCAATAATGGACTTTAATGCTATAGTTTGATGGTGCATTTTAGATAACTTAAGAAACCTCTCATTTTATACTACCTTTTGTAGGTCGATTATCGTGAGAAAGAATAGCCCATGTCCTTCTCCAAAGTTCAATCTATCTTTACATCGTAATTTATCCAAATGGGTTCAGCGGTTTAACCGTGAAAGTGTAACAAACAGTTACTTTCGAATTTATAATATTAGTATGGATATTTTAGCTTTTATATTTTCAAACGAAGTAAGTATAGATGTTCCATTACTAAATACTAGATGGCGCTGTACTGTCATTTGTTTAGCTTTAGATTACACAATTGTAAAACACAAAATGTTTGTTTACAGAACCCCAGAAGGAGAAGCGTGCTTATACCCCAATGAGAATGCCTCAGACAGATTGTAAGTAAACAGACTATGTATTTTACATTTAGGTATATGATGTAACTGATGTAATTACAAGAAAGGAGTTATGTTTGTAGGCACGAATGGCGTAGTCGTTTAAACGGTAACCTTGTCGCTTCCTACTGCCCTGAGTATTGTGGGATCGATCTCAACATGGAACAATTGTGCTTTTCATGGAACAATTTCTCGTGGGAGAGCCACGTTTCGGCATGAATGGGCCGGCTCGACCGGAGTGATACCACGGCCTCACAGAAAACCGGTGTGAAATAGTGCTTGCGCTGTGTTTCACCGAGTGAGTGAGGATACCGGATGCCCATACCCCACCCCTCCCCTATATCCCCCCCACTATCCCCCAAAGGCTGGTAACGCACTTGTGACGCCTCTGGTGTTTCGGGTGTCCATGGGCGACGGTAGTCGCTTACCATCAGGCGATACGTCTGCTCGTTTGCCGGACTATTCCATAAAAAAGAAAAATTGTTGTTCTAAGTCTGAGTGTTGTTTCTGTTTGTGAAGTCTTCGTCGATACAGGAATTATTTTCAATGCTGACGTTGTTTTTAAAGAGAAACAACGTAAAAACCTCACCAGGACAATCAATCCATATTCGACCTTAGATTTATTACTGTAAGGTTAATTATTCTGTGCCAGAATGCATTATTAGAACTTATCTAGAATTTATACGACAAAACCGACTGTCGCTGTTTTCTGCAATCTTAGTATTAGAACGTGTCGTGTGAATATATATGTTACCGTAAGATTGTCAAACCCGTTAGATTGTAAGCTATCTCGTCATATTGCAAACAGTGGAAAGATTGTAAAATGGTGTCGACGAATCGCACGTAGCGCGCTGATTGGTTAAACAGCATATGTCTCGCGCCGCCATATTTGTTTATTAATTCGCCTATGTTGCCGAATGTAAAGTATTTTTGTGTTTGTAAATTGATTTCATGTTGAAAGTATTTTCAACATGAAATCAATTTAGCTTTAGAATTAGTTATATAAAATTGTTGTGACAGTAAAATTAATTTGTGAATAATTAAAGAAGTTCAAACTAAATCTAAAGCCATTGAACGGCCTACTGTAAAACCGACCAATCAGGGACAGTTGACAATATGACGCCCGTAAGCAATATATCACAGTTGACAATCTATCGATAGTTTGCAATCTCGCTAGGTAGATTATAATCTTACGGTGACATAATAAATATATTATGATAATATTTGTTCGCAGACTCGAAGGGCATCCGTCCAGCGCCTGAACTGACGGAAGATCATTTCCCAGCTCTATCTGTTGGTGTTGGTAGAGGTGAGTTTCGATTTTAACTTTTAATATTTTTTTAATTCTTAATGATCTTAGACATCTTTATATGCATATGAATAGTTATCATATACTTACTGCCTCGACAGACTTAGTTCAGTTGACATTATCGACAGATGTTTTATTTTTCTATTTCCTGTACAAATATAGTAACAGTTAGCAATAAAAAAAAACCTCATTCTCTTAGTCTTATTGTAATAACTTTTACTCCGTCATATATGGATCTATTTTGAAAACATTTTATTTTATTTAGAAATAATAAATCGCTTAGAAGTAATCGCTTGGTCCCATACCAAATTATCATGAGTAAGCGCATTGAATTTGTTTATATTTTAAAGGTTTTCTTTTTGGATTTTTTAAAAATAATAAACCAGAAACATATTTTTTTTAGTAAATGTGTTTTTTCTTTGTTTTAGGACGTGGTCTCACGAGCAATTTCAAAAAAATGAACATCAAGAAGTAAATCTGTCCTATTTTTTACTAAATTCTATGTTGTTATTAATACTTTTGACATTATTATCATTCAATTTTTTAAGGCCTGTTTAGTTTTCGTTAAGGATACTTAAAGTTTGGAGTAACTTTAAAGCTCGGTGTGTGTGATAACTAAAAGCTAAGTCAACTCTTTGAATAGTCAGGTTTGATTAATTAAGATTAACTGACTGTTTGACTGACTAGATAAGACGATTAAATGACTGACAGACTGTGTGTCCCACAACAAAGCCAAGAGTAACTGTATTTAATCCTCGCTAAGAAAAGATTTTTAATGTAATTTCTAAGATAATGATTTCAAAAGAAATATATATTATGTACCTACATACATACATTCTACATTTATGACAGCTTTCGGGATTAATTTGTTATAGGGTTATAAAATATAGGATACATTTTTGAATGTGATTTATTTCATATGACCGACTCTTTGGTCTAGCGGTTAGCCTATGCGATGCCGATCCAGAGGTCTCGGGTTAGATTCCCGGGTCAGGCCAAAAAGTTTTGTTAAGTTTTTTTAATTCTTGTTCAGTTTATTTCACACAAATATAGGTTGTCTATTCTTATAATATTCCATAGTATTTCAATGTTTTTAGTATGGCAACTCTTTAAAAGAGCCAGTAATTTAAAGGGTTACCAGAATCGGAACTGATTCTGTTGTATGGAATACTGACAATAATAGAAGTGCCGTATTTTGAAATTAATGAACGATATTTCCTGTCATTTGGTTTTCGAAACAGCCATCATACCTTTTATTTTCCGAGACTTCGATTGACTTGAACGCTCAGTACCCATCTTTTAAACATGAAATTAAAAATTAAAAAAAAGACAACAATACATTGATGGAAATTTCAATTGAAATAAAGTAATAAAGTAATTGAAAACGGCGGGAAATCGAAAGTACATCTGTGTATCAGTATATCTGTGCTACAGATAAAAAAGAAAAAGTTTCAATCTCCTTTTGCATAAAGCAAAATGGACTATGATTAGAGGTTTCTATTAGTATTTCTCCTTACGTCAGAATCAATGAGGCTGTAATTAAGAATATGTTTTAGTAATCTTTTCTTTTTTATTATATATATAATATAATTTAAGTACATGTAGCATTTTTGTTTCTGACTATTTTGTTATAAATAAACAGCTGAATTGAAAAATCCATTGACAACGGTGACCGCTTACGGTAAGATGGATCATCGCTTTATTACCTTATTAGTTAAAAAAACACTATCATTTGAAAATAGATTATAAATGATTTACAATACTTATTGTTTTTTATTATTCTGTTTAAGTCATAAAATATGAGTGAATAGAATTACCTTAAGAACTGATATTAAGTTATTGTTAATTTTAAGTATTCAAATTTCATAATTTATTGATATCATTTTTATTATGTCAATAAAATATCATTTATTATTATTTTTTCTCTAAGAGTGACATGTTTTGTGCCATACCGACCAAATATAGTAATTAGCGACTAGAACAAAGGTACTTCTGGCAGCCAGGGTAGTACGGCAAGACTTATTGAATTAATCAATGAAGTGCTCAAATCTCTTGTAAGTGTACGAGTAAGGAATTAATTACCCTAAGTATAATTACTGATGCCTAACAACGATAGACAGGGTTGATTAAATATCTTTAGTATCATCAAAACCTATAATCTGTCATAAGAGTGATAATTTTGGAATGCGTCGAGTTGGAATCTACTTATAAAATATCAACAGATATTTAACGTTCTTTATTTCATCAATACAGGCCACAAAACTTCATAAAAATAATGATTTTCGATAACATTTTATTATAATTAGTAACTGTCAATCCTAAATCTTCTCTTCCAAATACTTTAATTATTTATATCATTAATTTATTCAATTAGTGTCAATTTTTTTTAGTATTTAAGATTAAGGTTGTTTCACCCTGTGCGTTCCTAAATTCATTGAAATGTTCTTTTAAAATTCAAGTTATATTTTTCACCCCTCTGACCTTTCGTAGCTATAACTATCGATGTTTTATATAATAGTGTCTAATTGATGTCGAAATATTTGTGGAATTTGTGACTTGATGTTATATTTCCCATTCTGATTTTCCCAAATTCAAAGTACAACTATCGATGTTTGAATAAATAACCATGACTGTTTTAATGTCTATTTATATTCGTAGTATTAAGACTGATATCTCTGCTTTCTCCCTCTGCCTTTTCTCAAAGCCCACCTACAATTATGTCCAAAAGCAATAGAATGTAATTGGTGTCAAAATGTTTGCAGGACCTGAGTTTAACATCAACTTAGAAAGTTATATTTCCCATTCTGACCTTTCCCAAGTACAACAATCGATGTTTGGATAAACATGACTGTTATTGGTGTCTATTTATATACGTAGTATTTAAGACTAATGTCATAATTCTTCCTTTGCCTTTTCTCAAAGCTTACCTATAATTATGTCCAAAAGAAATAGAAATGTTTACAGAACCTAAGACTCACAAGTTTCTTTTCTACATCTGACCTTTCCCAAATCCCAAGTACAAGTATCGATGTTTGAACAACCATGATGACTGTTATTGGTGTCTATTTATATACGTAGTATTTAAGACTGACGTTATAATTTTCCCTCTGCCTTTTCTCCAAGACCGCCTACAACTATGTCCAAAAGCAATTGAATCTAATTGGTGTCAAAAAGTTTGCAGAACCTCAGACTCACAATTTACATTTCTCCATCTGACCTTTCCCAAATCCGAAGTACAAATATCGATGTTTATGTAACCATGACTATTTTTTGGTGTCTATTTTTAAATGTAGTATTTAAGACTATATATATATAGTATTATAATTCTCCCTTATCAAATCCCATCTAGAGATATGGATGTTTAAAAGCAGTAGAATTTTATCAGTGTCTAAATATTTGTAGTATTTAAGACTTGAAGTTATGTTTCCCAATCTTTCATTTTCCAAATTCCTCTACAACTAATAGATGTTTGAATAAAAATCATTGGTGTCTAACAATATACGTAGTATTTAAAATTCGTGTTATAATTTTTTACCCGTTCCCAAGTCTTGCTACAACTATAGATATTTGAAAAACCATAGAATATAATTGATGTACAAATATTTGTAGCGTCTAACTCTAATACTTATTTTTTATGTTTGGGGGCTGCTTGGGTTCTTGTAATAAGACGACTTCTTGACTAAACATTGTAGTTTATTGAGACCGGACTCGATGGCGTACATTCCATCGTCCATCGGATAAGGAAAAGACATAGTGCTTGTTCACGTAGGAAAGCGCGGGCGCGGTATACGTTGCGTGCTCGTGTTCACATTAGCCGCCAGGCGTTTGCGCGAGTGTGACGTATTGTCAGAGGTTGTTTACTTTGCCAAATCGGAGTTCTTGCCTGAACAGCACTAATAAACTCTTCTGTATTGAAAGACATGATAAATAAGTGCTATCATTTCGAGCGATAAGTTCAAACTGGTTGAACTTACCTGACGTCGCGAGTGAATCGCGCGCTCCGCCGCTAGTTTGACGTGAACACGTCAAACGTCTCTCGCGTTTGATATTGCCGCGAGCGCGCCAATCGCTACTTAGACCGCACGTGCGTTTCGTAAGTGAACACTTGGATATCTCGTCATATGTTTGATATTTCGTGACCGCGCACACGACCGCGCCCGCGAGTCAACGTGGACAAGCACAAATACATTTTTATTTTACATTTCAATTACCAAAGACGAATATACAACATTACTTCACACAAAGGGCTCAAAACAATAACAGGCCTAAGAAACCAGTCACACCTGTATTTCGGTTTATAAAAATGCAGATATCTTTTGAAGTCCAGAATAAAAAGTAAGGAACCTTTTAATAGTGACAGCATAAATATTGAGGCAGGTAATTTATTAATATGATGTGGGAAATGGAACTAATATAATTATTTTTTTGTTCTGAACTGGCAATATCAAAACCCAATATTTTTAACCCAAAAAAAATTAATAAAGGTTAAAACCAGTACTATGAGGGGGGTCATACAATCTTGATTAACAACAATTTTCGGGCCCATTAAAGAACTATTCTGTACTGTTTTTTGAAACTTTTTCTATTGACAACTCTGTAAAGTATTTAGTATAACATAGCAACCCTAAATTTGGTCCAGATTGAAGTCGGTTTTTATTTGTTGAAACTTGTGATTGTTGAATAAATTCTCAGTGTGTGTCCTTAAATATCATTGTTTGGAAATAATCATATATTGAGAAATCATATTATGTATCTTTAAAGAATCGTATTTCTTTAACCAAATCAAAGAGAAATTAAAAATAAACGAGTGGACCGAGTTTAGATAAGTTTATTAGTTATGTTCTGTAAAGTACTGTATGGCTACATCAGCTCTCCGGAGCCTTTAATTAACACCCAGATGAAAACTCCTATAAATTCCTAAATTTAAATTTTATATTAGGATATTCCCTTTAATTAATGGCTCTATGTGTCAATAATTACTTTGACTTACCAGGCAGCATCGTACGAAACACAATAAGACTACATATAATCTATTCGCGTTATAAATATAGAAATAGAGCCATACTGATTTCAGTACGAACGGACCTGCTCGACCGGGGCGGTACTACCCTCGCACAGAAAATCAACAAGCGTTCGTGCTGTCGAGTTTCGTTCTTGAGTGCGAGACCGGAGGCCCAAATAGTCTATTCAACAAGTTCCCTACTTGCTGACGAGACCGAGACAAAGATGCAGAAGCATCACTAGGCCGCCATGGTGTGGGTCGTCATGTTGCATTAAATAAATATTTCGGACATCTAACACACAACGCCATCTGGTCCCAAGCTAAGCAGAGCTTGTGTTATGGGTACTAGACAACTGATACAAATACATATTATACGTTTTTTTTTTGTAAATACATACATATTATACGTAGAAAACACCCAAACTCCGAAACAAATATTTGTAGATCATACAAACATTTGGTCCGACCCGGGAATCGAACCCGAGACCTCATGATTAGCAGTCGCACACGCCAACCGCGAGACCAACAAGCCAGTCATAGTCTGCATTCGCAATTAATCGCAATGAGTATGGTCACACTCTTAGATTCTGCTTATGCTTTCCAGCAGGCCGTCATTTTGGCGGGCCATACATAAAAAAAAAACTAATCTATTCGCGTTATAAATATAGTGACGTTAGAAGCAAACCGTGGGAGAGCCACGCTTCGGCATGAATGGGCCAACTCGACCGGAGTGATAGGAGGCCTCACAGAAAACCGGTCTGAAATTCCAACACCTTCCCCTGCCTCCACCTGTTCCTGCCTCGCTTTTTGGGTATGTCAGTGAAACAATAAAATAGGTGCTAAACTTAAATAAGGTTATTTTATTGTCATGGCAATCTTTTTTTTTTTTTATGTTTGGCCCTGCCAAAATGACTACTCTGCCTGATGGAAAGCATAAGCAGAATCCAAGAGTAGTGGTCACCATACTCACTGCTCGTGCAGAAAATGCAACAATTCAGCATGGTGACCCACACCATGGCGGGCTAGTGATGCTTCTGCATCATTGGGCCTCTGTGTACAAAATACAATACTTTGTATACCCACATAAGTTACTTGTATAAGTCCATCTCTAATTAGATAATGTTGATCTCTCTATGTCGATTTCATTGCTATTCTATCCTAATACATGATTAGATTTAATGTATATAATATATTGTTGTGCTCCTAATCAGAGCCGGACCGTGAGTTTAGGGGGCCCTGGGCTAATACTACTTAGGGGCCCACCAAATTCTTTTTTTTAAAGACAACTCTCGAATTAGGAATATACATCCTGTGTCGAGGGGGATTCTATAAACATACATGTAACGAACTCAAAGAACACTCAGACTTATAACAACAATTTGTGGATCACACAAAGTGTGGTCCCATGTGGAATTTGAACCCACAACACTAGGCGCAGTAAAAAGCGGCGTGGCGACCGCTTAAACCACTAGATCTAGCAATCATCAATCAATCAATTACTCAAATATATAGGATTAAAATTAAACGATAAAATATTTAATTTGTATTTTAATATATTATGCCGTATGGCTTAGTGCTTAATAAGTAGGTACAATCGTAATTAAATTGACAAATGATAAAGCAAACTTTCTGCATTTTCCTTTAGCAAATTTAATTTAATTTGCTTTTCACATTTTTAACTCTTAGTTAAATCAACATTTATGGACAAAACGGATAAAAGCCTATATATGCCATCGCTCGGCTTTACATCTTGTGATTAGTATGGTTAAATATATTTTTAAGATTGTATAGCAATTCGGAAATACGTCAACAAGCTCCTTTTTATAAATAATCGCGAAAATGTCTACGCAAGATGAATAGGACTCTGTCGACTGAAGCAAATAAATTTTTAATTAGATGCATTCTTTGACTAAATATTCATCCACATTGTCGGGATAATAGTTGATAACCTTACGTGTGCTTTTTAAAACAATGTGTTGCACGATATTTTCTTGTAAAACCATAATTTTTTTTTTTAGTACATGTCTCAAAAACTTGACTTTGATCTTTGATTATATCCGTATTCGGTTTATTCAGTGCAACGTTTAGCGTGTCTATTTTAAACTTTTCTGCGCCGTTTACTGCGATTGTCTCTGTACAATTATCGGAATACTTTGATGTAATGTGTCTCTTAGTTATAGTAATGTGTCTGTAGTTTATACTTAGTTTTTGGCTTTTTCTTTGTAATCCTTTAGCTTCTGATCTCTTTTAATGACACAATTAACTTACATCCTATGCAACCAGGACTCTGTATTTTTTATTAACTGAATAAAATCTTTCAAAAATTTCTTTCCAATAAAAAATAAACAAAATTGCCAGTTTATTGAATAAATTTCTTGCCTCTTTTCGAAAATCAGCTTTTTTCCTCTTCATTTTCGCTGAAACTTATCAAAAATTTCACTATGTCATCATAGTAGTTTTTAAAGCTTTAGCAGCATCGTAGTGGCGATACCATCTAGTCTGGCTTAAACTTTTTAACGCAAATATCAGTTTTGTTTCACAATTTAACAATTCCTATCTATATGGGTTGAAGCAGAAAAGAAAACATTTTCGCACTTCTCAAAAAAGTTTACGATTTCGGTTCCAACCTTTACAGATTCTTCACCAACTTGGTTAAGAGAATGCGCAGCACATGACACGTAATCTACAGATTTATTTTTTTGTTCTAGTATTGCTTCTACACCATTGTAACGACCCGCCCATTAGCAGCGTTGTTGTTTGACTCTCCTTTTTTTTGTGCGGAAATCCCCCCTGATACCACCGACTGGTGGCATGTCGGACTCGAACCGACTAAAACCGCACGCCGCCTCGGATACCAGGAGCCAGGGAACCAGGTGGACCCTCGAAAGGAAATCCCTGGAACCTCGACGTACCACGGGCCATCTAGGTTTTGTAGATGGCCCCCTCCTGAGCACGAATCCGGATGTTCTCTTGCTCCAAAAAAGCGCTTGCGCCTCCACCCCGGGCTACTTCTGCTAGGGTAACAGGTGGCCTCATCTGCCAGCCCCAGGCTTGCGCTTATGGAAGACGGAGATCGTTCTGCGACCACCGGCGTCTGAGTCGTTTGCGGTACCGAGCCCATTCCCGGGCCTGGCAGACCAGAAGAGTTCTAAACCTGTCCCGGTCCCGCTCCGCCGTCTCCTGCACGAGCATAACTTGATCGCAGAAAAAGACTGCGGATTTCCACGCACTCTCGCTCCGTAACATGGCCGCAATCATGTTACTGAGTGAGAGAACCCCCACTCCGATGGCCGCCACGAGATCGCAACTCGGCTCCCCCCACGCCGGACGTTCTGCCAGCGTGTGTAGCGCCGTGTCCACGGTCTGGCCATCGCAGTGGTGGCACTTAGGCGTTGCCGCTTGATCGTTGATCGCCGAAGCATCGTTTTCAGTGATCACCTGCGTCAGCCGGTATGAGAGGCTCCCGTGATGCCTCTCAAGGCAATCCTCCATAACGGGTCTTACCGCCGCAATAAGAGTGTGCCCAGCGCTCGGTTGCCCAAGTCGTTCTTCCATTCCTCCACCATGACCTGGCGGAGTTGGGGGGATTTCTGATCTTCGATTTCTCGAATCTCAGGAGACCTTCCCAACTTCCGCGCCACCTGGAGATACTGATAAAGAGCCGCAAGGTCTCTTGCCTCCAAGTCCCATGGTGGAGTTCCGGCCAGGAGACTTGCCGCCTCAAAAGAGATCATGCGGTACCCCTTTATGATCCTAATGGCCGGCACTCATTCCGGTCGTCCCAATAGCGCGATAGTGCTGGCCCTCAGGGCCTCCGCCCATTTTGGGGCTCCATAAAGTGCCATGGACCGCACGAACGTTTGACTGTCCCCTAGGTATATTTATCCAGTGGTAATCCATTTTTTCAAAAAGTCTTGTAAAACATTAAATAAATGTTAGCTAGAATGACTACCAATTTAAATTGACGATATAAATTTTTCGTACACTTTGCCCCGAAAACAGTATCGAAGTACGATAGTTAACTGATCATTATGAGATAGATCTGGGACTGAGAACAGGACCACAAAAAAGAACAAAATTACGCTAGGTGATAAGCGGCGGGAATTCCCCCGTATTATAGACTCACTCATAGGCTCACTCACATTTTCTTGTTTTGAGCCAAATATGCTTGCTCACTCTCGAACGAAAAAATACTTGATAAAAATAAAAAAAAATCGGACATTTTAACACACAACGCCACCTAGTCCCAAGCTAAGCAGAGCTTGTATTATGGGTACTAGACAACTGATATAAATACATGTATTACTTTTTTTTGTAAATACATATTATACATAGAAAACACCCAAACTCCGAAACAAATATTTGCAGATCATACAAACATTTGGTCCGATCCGGTAATCGAACCCGAGACATCAAGCACAGCAGTCGCATACGCTACCACTGCGCCACAGAGGCAGTCAAATGTTTGATGTGGGTATAATTAGCGGAACATAGTTATTATCACATAATATTTAGAAATACTGTAAGTATTAACGTTAATCACGTAAGAGGAATAAAAACTATGTTATATTATTTAATATGTGAGCAAAATCGTTATTAAAATATTAAATCGTAACGTGTAAAATTGTTGAAGCAGTATCTACAACTCTAGAAAATTAAGAAAACATACTGTCGTCTGTATATAACCGATGGGGAAATCCCCGTTCCGTTTGATACGCATTATCGTCTATGTTTTACTTTAACCTGACTTAGCTGGGGGCCCCTGGAATCCACGGGGCCCTGGGCTTAAGCCCAAAAAGCCATATGGTAGATCCGGCCCTGCTCCTAATTAGATTAATAAATGAAACATACCTACAAACATACATAGTTTTATTGTGATCTTACTTCATATAAGGCGCAATATTCAATAATCTATACTAATATTATAAAGCTGAAGAGTTTGTTTGTTTGGTTGAACGCGCTAATCTCAGGAACTACTGGTCCGGTCCGATTTAAAAAATACTTTAGCATTAGCTAGCCCATTTATCGAAGAAGGCCATATATGCCATCACGCTATGACCAATAGGAGCGGAGTATCAAAATATTGCAAAAACGGGGGAAGTTATTTCTTTTGAAAGCTTCCATTCCGTGCGCTACGTAAATGGAAGCTATATAGATTCGTGAAAGTAATGTATGAAAGAATTGTTTACTTCAAAAAGTCCACGACAGCATATGTCTATCTTTTAAGGTTTGCTCTGATGATAAATATATATATTACAGATAAGTTAAACTTAGACACATTAAATAATAATTTCCAACACAAAATATTTTTGGGGGGGTATCGACATTACGACCTTTGACCTAACATTACTAAACATTGGACCGACGGGACCAACACTCTTGTCAGCTTCTGTCTTGTCTTGAATTAATCTACATTTACAAATAAATAAAATTAAAGTGGCTGTAATTTCAAATTAACAGCTTTACACTAAACCCATTTCTACGAAAGTATAAATCCCTGTAGGTACCTACTTACATTAAAAAATGGTTGTCTGGAAAGTCTGTTTACGGACGATAGTTTAACGTGACAACGTCATAACGAAACATTGATGAAATGATGAGAGATAGATGCGGCGCCGCATTTATCTCTCGCTTGCACTTCAAGCCTTAAACGAAACGCCTCAGAGCGAGCGCATGACGTCAGGTAACGCCGCATGAGTCATGTTTTTTCGAGCGTGCAGCCGGCTCCATCGAATTATAAGACGTTGTCACGTCAAAATCGATTTTTAAATTTTGTCTTCCTGTCTGTTTTTTTGGCTAGCCTCAGAAACGGCTAGACCGATTTTCACGAGACTTTCACTGGCAGATGATATAAGAAGTAACTTAGACTACTTTTTTAGAGTAGCTTGGTTCCGCCGTGTTAGTTGTTGTAAAGGTACAATTAACAGCTTCGGGATTCAGCTATTTAAAAAATAAAATACCCATTACCCCAATTAAAGGAGTTTTTGTCTTGTCCCTTCAACCAAATTGAAGATATTCTGATGAAGAACTATGTATTTCGATGTGTCTTCGCATACATTCTTCTACAATAAAACAAATATACTTCGGCATTCGAAATATATTTTTGTTTCAGGCTTTGTTAAATGAGTTAAAATCAAAATGTTCTAGTTTTTTTAATAAATAACTTCACCATTGTGACTATTTATTATCCATAATATCTTTTAATCTTTATGTAAATCAATAAACCAATTCAACAATTCTCATACAATCAATAAACCTTCATTTACTTCTTTTCGTTAACTTCTGGACTTTTCGGCTCAGCTTTTGGCTTTTCGGCCTCAGAATGCGCGGTTTCAGGACGTTCGTCAACAGTTTCAAGCCTGTCTTTCTTCTCGCTGTTCTCATGTTTAACTTCTGTTTCGTCAGCATCTGGCAGGGCTTCGACATCAGGTTCAATCTTGTCTTCCTTTGATTTTATAGTCAATGTACTCATCACGTAAGTGCTTTGTAAGTCCTGGCTCTTCTTTTCGTGTTTCATTTCTACTATCGCACTTCGGACTAACACCAAAACATATAATTTTAAAACTGAAAAAAAAAACACCATTTTTTTTAGGCTACTTACTTAGCTAGCTGACAGAGATTTCGAATATAATTTTAACCTGTTCTATAGATTCTAGCAAAACCTTGATGACTTTTCTGTAAGATCAAAATTAGTAGATAATTCTGAAGTTGGAAAGCTCCTAGATAATTTAATCACAACTTTAGGTGATTTATGCACATTTTGCTTTTACTTCTACGTATAACGTATCTATTAAATTGTGGAGCTGAATTGGTCGTACAAAAGTGAGCCTAGGACAGACAATTGGACAAACCTTAGCGCTTAGTAGCTCATAATTGTAATAGATGCGTGATCCGAAATTCTGTATGTTCTAGCTGAAATTGTTTGATGTCTTTCCAATTTTCTACCTACATGTACCTATAATATAATTACAACGTAGGAATCATAAATGTAGGATAGATTCTAGATGGCAGTTTTACGAAATGGTTTTAAACTGGAAAAACTCCTCACCTATATCCATGACCAGAACTATACCCAGTAGGACGCCGAGAGCCGCTACGATCATAGAATAGACCAAAACGGACATTATCACCGCAGCAATGCAGTATCGCTGGTATAACCGCATTAATGGTATGTCTTTCTGAAATAAAATAAAATGAGTGGGATGTATAATAACTTAATAAGTATTCTGGTATGATGCTGGATCTTAGATTCTAGCAACAAGTTTCCTATTATCAAAAGGGGCATTAGAGAGTTTGGAACTATATTAAGAGGCAAGAACCCGAGATAACACAAATGAACATCGCAAAAACAATTAAAGATCGTTGGAAAAAATGGTTACTCCACACATGGCGTAGTGGTATAAGCCGTCATCTTTTCGCATACTATAGCCCCGAGTGTCGTGAGTTCAAGCCCCATATGGGACCAAACTTTGTGCGATTGATTAATTGTTGCTGTGTCTGGATGTTTTTGTTACCGTTTCATGTAGGTAGTATGTACGTACAGTATTCCGCGGCACAGGAATATTGCTAGTCTAGTAAAAATGGAGATAGAATATACTCTCAAACAAATTAATTAAACATAGGTAGTGCAGATGTTTAGCAACAACATTATTAGGGGCCGTCACCCGTCACCACGGACGAGAGAATCGCGACGATATTATCGTCGTACTCCGGTAACCAAGCGGATCCGTCGCGATTCTCTCGCACGTGGAGACCATTCCTCGGTCTTGTTCTCTGGCCCCTTAGCGATTTAGAATGAATCAGTGCAGTGCAAGTAGTAGACAAGAACACATGTTACAGAGGTAAACAGAAAAAGAGAATACTTTACCCGATAAATAGCACAGAGTAGTATTACAGTGAACGACAGGTCGATAGAATGGCCGAGGACTGGTAGCGACTTCTTGGCATTATCCTCCAGTATGGCTGTCTGTACATACATTGTGAGGGACACGAAGGTATCATCTGATAAACCTATTAGTGATATTGCCTGAAATCATTATTCTATGATTAGCAAATTGTACGAAAAGAGGTAATATTGATTTCAAAAAGATAGGACTGCTTCGTGATTTTTACTTCTGAGAGACATTCTTCTCTGGTATTTTTAAGTGCTATTGGACAAGGAACTAGCTAATTAAGTATAATTTAGTCAAAGGCAACCAACCACCTTCAAACACACGTTTCAATTAATTCAACAGATTTATAAGTGCTCCTACGTAAGTAGGTACCTACAATTCGTAATTTTACTATAAAACATAAGGTTTCATAATTCAATAGAAAATAATTCACTGTCAATATAAATTAGAGCCATTTTATATTTTTCACCACATCTTTACATCTGACTTACACTTGACTGGCTCGTTGGCGCAGTGTGGTAGCGTATGCGACTACTGTACTTCAGGCCTCGGGTTCGATTCCCGGGTCGCACCAAATCTTTGTATGACCTGCAAATATTTGTTGTTTCGGGGTTTGGGTGTTTCCTATGTATAATATGTATGTATTTACAAAAAAAGTGTCTATATATTTATTTGTTGTTGTCTTGTACCCATAACACAAGCTCTGCTTAGCTTGGGGCTAGATGGTGTTGTGTGTTATGTCTGAAATATTTATTTACTACAACTTCCTAGCCTTTATTAATCAAAAGATTATATCAAATTTTAACCGTCATAAAAAATAAACGAGGTTTTCAATTCTCACTTTCATACTTCATCATTTATAATCCAACTAGCTTTTGCCTGCGGCTCCGCCCGCGTGTAATTTGGTTATCGTGGTAAAAAGTAGCTTATGTCCTTCCTCAATAATTAAAGTATTTCCATGAAATTCCAAATTTCATTGAAATCGGTGCAGCTGTTTAGCAGTGAAAGCGTAACAGATAGATAGACTAACAGAGTTACTTTAGAATTTAAAAAATGTTTTATTTTATTTGAAACAGTAGGTTTACTTCTGATGTAAGCTGGCGGCTGATCTATACTACAATACAAATAAATAAAATTGGAGTGTCTGTTTGTATATTAAAATAACCGATTTTTACTAAATGCATATGTGCATGCGTATTTATACACGGTACACAACACATACCAAAATATATATTTTTTTAATTTTGTCTGTCTGTCCGTCTGTTTGTTCCGGCTAATCTCTGGAACGGCTGGACCGATTTTGACGGGACTTTCACTGGTAGGTAGCTGATGATATTAGGAGTAACTTAGGCTACTTGTTTAGACTAACTTCGCCACGAACGACAATAACCGCAGGTAACACCGCGGGACTCAGCTAGTCATAAATATAATCATTGATTATGTGGAAAAATGATGATGTTGATATCATTAAGTAATCACTTACCTGTACAATAATATTTAAGTACGCTATAATAAGTAGACCAATTTTCACTGGAGCCAACCAGCAACACATATCCACCTTAAAATTTACCACCATGTGCTTCAAATAATCAAAAGTTTGCCCCATCTTGCCTTACACCCTTAACACCTACTCGTATGTATAAACGTTAGGGCTCCGATACATTGAATGAATTGTACCGAAAAAACACCGCAACATAATTATTTGTTTTAATTAGGATGTTGTTTATTAAAAGGACGCGTAATTATTGAGGTAATTCTGTAATGTCACAGTCAGTTTAGATATCATTCATATTACATAATATCATGGAGGTATTTCAGTGGCAATGGTACAGTTTCATAATCGTAAATACTGTTGTTAATTTGATTGTGAGTGCGTTTATTTGTTACAATTTATGATTAAGAGATCTTTATGAAGACAGAAATGAAAGGACAGATAATGATGTTTAAGTTTCAGGAAGAGTGGTGATTTAAAATGCAGTCGCTGGAAAAACAAGTTTTTGTAAAAATGAGAAGTAAACTAATAATTCTTAGGAAGTTTTTATAGGTAAAAAATTAAAATAGTTACAAAATTAACAATGTAAAAAGTACCTACTGACCACGTACCTATTTACTATTTAAAAGTTGATAATGAATAATATAAGACGGAGAAGGTGGGCTTTATATAGTGATTATATGGTTCTTTTTAAAGTTATAACATGTTGGTGGAACAATTCAATTACCTATGTAGTCAGGCCATCTTGATGAGAAGTGATTGCAATTATAGACGCTTGTCATGCCAGATGACTCGCATACCCGTTAAAGCTTTGTAGAATCCTATATTTTCCTTAAATCCTGTACAATTGGTGTAATGTTTAGTACCTTATCCTGATTGCTAACCCAGAGATTGTGGGTTCGCTTTTCACTCAGAAAATATAATTGTGCGATATGTCTGTACCTAAGTTAGTAGGTAATTTTGTTGTGGTTTACCGATACTAGTCTAAGAGCCGGGACTATTTACGCGACTGCGCCAGAAGGAGGGTACTGTTTTTTTACCATTTATTACTATCAAGCTAATTTTTAGCAAGTAGCTTCATTTTGATGAGACGCCCAACTTTCTCTCTAACAATAATTCGGGACCTCGATTCTTCAAAAAATTTAATCTAACTTTGGGGTTTTGTTGTAAAATATTAAGTAAATTTTATTATTAACATTATTCAAATAAGTAATATTTGTCCTACAAAAAGTATGGTTTGATCAGAGAGTTCCGTACTTCCAATATGTATCACTAACGTGGTCATCAAAAATGATTATTAACTAGCTGATTATTTTACTGTTGCTTAGTTAATATTTGTATAATTTAACAGTCACATTGTCCTACAAACTGTGTGGTACGATATCCCGGTCCAGTAATATACGCGTTTCGTAACTACATTGCTACACACATAGATACATTCATAATGTATAGTTAAGATATTCTACATTCTAATATTTGCGCTGAGCGAGAATCGAACCGACTTCCTCGGACATGGCAGCTGACTGCACCAGGCACTAACGCCGCACCAGATTGTGAGTGGGTCTCAAGTTCTTCCATTACTACAGGTATGGTAAATAAAAATCATTTAGGTATATTCAGTTTATATATTTATTCAAATATTAAAATTTCCGTATTCAAAATAAAAAAACAGGCATAATTCAGTTGCAATGCCAATAATTTCATCATTTTAACTTATTTAAACGTTTAAACGCTAAACGTTTTATACAAAGAAACATTGTGGTATAATAGTACTTATAATTTATTAAACAAATAATTTACTAAGTTATAATAAACGTAAGGGGTCATCCATAAATTACATTAGAAGTTAATAGGTGATTGGGTCAATGCAGTGTCAGTGTTTTTAATAGTATTGTCCTTCTACACCGCAATAATATGTATATGGGGCAATTCTGTTTCAGGTTAAATAATACATTTATAAAAACATATTTCTGAAAACATAAAGCTTTGTCTGTGAGCTGACAAACAAAGCTATAGTTAAATAATTATTACACGTAAGTTCACATCAAAGTGGGGCATCCATAAATGACATCAGAGTCACGATCAGGGCAAATACTTCATGGATGACCCCCATAAATATTTTACTATTACAACAATTTATATAATGTTTGGATAGCTTATTTGGTACCTGTATGTTAGAATCTTTTCAGAAAGATTAACTTTAATATTTAACCATCTTCATAATAAAAACTGACTGAAATAGTGAGAATTATATCCTAGATGTATGAAAACAGTAGGTAGGTATAGCAAAAATTACCCGCTAGTATATTTACAAACAAATGAAAATAAAAGCCTATAAATAAATGGTAAAGTTTAAGTTAGTATATAGTTTTACAGTATGTAGTTACATACGTAATTGTCATGACGTCACAAAAATGGTAGAAATAAACTAGTTATGACATCATCTTTGTCATGTCATTGATAAAATAGTTATTTGTTCAGACAATTGCTCTTAACTTCATTGCAGGCGCTTACGTAAATTTGAGGGTTTCTTTCGATTTCCTTGGGATGCCATCATCAGATCCTGATATGGTGGCCATGGGACCACATGGGGAGCATACCCTTTCGAATAGGTACAAAAAGAATTTTCAAAATCGGTCCACAATAAACGGAGTAATCAATGTGCATACATAAAAAAAAAAAAAAAAACATCGATGAAATTGAGAACCTCCTCCTTTTAGAAGTCGGTTAAAAAGAAATGCACTTGAGTGCAAAACGTAACTTTTCATCCCACCTCAGCGAGGAAATAACTAAATGACGTGAAAAGAAAATAGCGCTGGCAAAGCAAATCAAAAAAAAGTAAACCAAGAAGGTTCCGAGTCAGAGTTTTTAACAAATAAAAAAAAAAGATAAATTCGAAACCATGGAGGTAGAAGTAAATAGGTTTAATTATGTTTTGACTTCACAAGCTTAGTGCACATAATGTTCTAAATTCAATTTTACTTTATCCTCTAGCTATTAAAAACGGCTTTTGCACTTAGATATCGAAGGGCAAAAATACTCTTTACGAGATGGTGGGATGAAAATGTATTTTTAGTAAAACTCATTACTTTTCTCCTGTTATAAATCTTGGTGTAATTTGTCTTTCATTTCATCTATGACTTAGAATAACCTTTTAGCATAGATTTCAGACTATTTTAAAATATTAGGTTTCTTACACTAATTAAGTCCTTATTATTAAATTCTACCAACCAACAATATTAACGGTGGTAATTTTAATATTACCCAAAAAGGTAGGGCAGTGTTTGTATTACGGAATGCTACATATTGGCTTAAAACATTTTATTTTTTCCCATGTAAGCAATACAAGGCACTTAAAATTAATGCTATTATTTCAATTCACTATAATATATTAAATATTCTACGATTTAGGAAAAGATATCAAAATATTACATTATGATTTACTTAGGATTGCCAAATATATGGAGTATAAAAGCAAGCGTCAAGTCATCACCTGCTGATGTTTGAAATAAATTGTATAAAAATCACAGGACCAGTGAATTGTGACATTACTTTCAAACATACTATATATATTTTTATCATCTGGCAACCCTACATTTAACGCTATGCTCATAGAAGTTTACACTTTGAAGATCTCTTTTTTTTCTTTAGATACAACATACCGAAGCTAAACAACTCGCAAGTATGCATTCATGAGTAACATAGAATGTACATACATGTCAAGGTATATAGTACCTGCTGTATAGTACCAAGTAACAGTTTAGAGATTTTGAGAAATTCGTTGTAATGTCAAACATCAAATAGCATGCCACACCCAGATGGTTTTCCTTGATATTCTAAGCCTCATGTACACAAAGACTGCTCTATTTCTCTGTAAATTATACAAATAAAATAAACCTACGTAAGTTTTTCTTTTAGTAAAATCGCTACTAAAATTATATTTTTGTAATATTCTGTAATACTTCGGGATGATATACTTTTTTAAGATTTAAATGATACTTGAAAAACAACAATATTTGCTGTCTTATTCGTACAAAAATAGCGAGTTTCAAGTAATGAAGAAAGTGTTCGTTAAACTCATATAGCTAATGTGTTCTGAGAGAGATTTTCACATTCATCCACTATAGTAAAATCAGTGTCATGCACTTAAAGATGGCTGTCATATTCTGTTGTGTATGTCTGTCGTAGTAGATATGATTTACACAAAAATCTTCCAAATAAAATCAAGCTCTACGTCGGCAACACTGGCAAAGAATACCGCCTTCTTGGAGTATATTACATCTAACTGGTGTTTTTTTTCATTTATCACAAGTATGTAATAGATTACTATAAATATATAAAAAAAAAAAAACAGCCACTAATATTTGTTTGTTGCACCATATTCTTTATTAATTATATGTAATACTGAAAGTTACTATCGTAAAAAATATGAAAGATTTATTAGAAAAAAAAATTAAATATATAATCGGATATTATATCAGTAAACGTTTATTTATATTATGAGAAAACATTACCCATATTGAAGGTACTCTACCGTCGTCAACCGATCAACGGTACTTTTAAAACTTTCAGCATAAAATTTGTCATATCAACTGGTACAAAGTTATTTAAAAAAAAAAAAGTTATCTGTAGCACAATTTCTATAAATCTAGCCAACTAGAAAACGAATAAGTAAGCTCTTGAGATACAAGAGAGAGCACGTTTCAAAAAAAAAAAAAAACTAATATTCTACTGAAAAAAAAAGATGGAAATAAAAACAAAATAATATAAAAATATAATATTTATTTGAAAACAATCATTTATAACTTTACAATCGAGCGCAACGAGTCAAGGTCACACTTAATACAAATATGGCTCACCTCGTCTTGTCCTGCCTGTTTTACATTCAAACCCTGATAGGAAAAGGGATATTGTTTTTAATAATTTGAGTTTCATGCTACTTGTATATGGTTATAATGGTATTAGATCTTATGTTTCACTTTAGGTCGTATGCTGTATAGGTTAAAGACTTCTAGTAACAATTAGATTCATAGTCCAACTAGTAATCGACATTTATTGGACGAAAAGCGATTGCCAATGTAGAAATAATCGTCATATTTAAATAAAAAAATTCAGAGTGAAAATTATTTCAAAATTGATCAGAGTGGCTTATGATAAAGAAATGACAATGATAAAGAATTATATAATTTGCCTCCACCATGCAACATAAAAGTTAATCTAGTATTGATAATTAAACTGCATAGTAAAAAAAAATACCAATCAAGTTGAGAACCTCCTTCTTTTGGAAGTTGGTTAAAAAATATCGATCTTGAGAAGTTTGGCAGATGTGAAAAATACAATTTATTTAGTAGAATTAATGGAAAAGTATTGCTAAGAAAACGAAATAATAAATAAAATTATATCATGATTAAAAATATAATATAAAGAGCAAAGTAACTTGCGTATGGCAATGTGTCATCACATGACATGTTACTATCAGGTACCGTGGTGACATGTCGCCACGCAAACCAACTTAAGCTTTCATTGATTAATAACATTATTTACGATTGTAAAAAAATATTTTTAACATAAGATTAGCAGTTATAGAAAACTAAGCAATAAATTTCATTTTAAATTGATTTAGATTTTTTTTAATCAGTAATATAACAGTAATAATAATAAACTATTTCACATAATAATTAAAAATTTTAACAAAAAGAACGCGATCAATCTGGACTAAATTAAAATGGGACCACACGGGAAGCACCAGCATTGAAATAAATAAAGAATAAACAAAATCGGTTTACCCAGTCGAAAGTTATGAGGTAACAAACATAAAAAAAACAGTCGAATTTATAACCACCTCCTTTATTGAAGTCGTTAAAAACTAAATTGATATCTCTAACAGCATACAACCTAACCCAAAACCATATTTGTCAACTTCACTTCATCAGGGCGTGGACAACAGCATTCACATTCAAAGCTTTCAAATCAGTATATGTTTGCCCAGTTCCAACAAACACTATCGGCTGCCCAGTTATATAAGTCATAGAGATGGCAGCACCGACTTTGTCATCTATAGTGTCAAACTTTGTAAGTACAATACCATCGATGACGTGGGGGTTGTTTGAAGAACTGTGATCAGCCAGGGCCTGGTTGAACTTCACTAGCTGGTCGACTGCCTCGTTCCCCACTAGGGCTTCTCCTACGAAAAGTACCATGTCTGGTTCGTTGACTTTGATGAGTTTGGCGAGGGCTCGCATGAGAGGTTCGTTGTCTTGCATACGTCCTGCCGTATCGATTAGTACCACGTCGATACGAGAATCGTTGGCGTATCTGATGGCTTCCATTGCTATTCCGGCTGCGTCTTTGCCTGTCGATCAAGAAAATAATATTTAGAATCGTCATCATCAACACCTTACCGTGGGAGAACCACGCTTCGGCATGAATGGGCTGGCTCGACCGGAGTGATACCGCGGCCTCACAGAAAACCGGTGTGAAATAGTGCTTGTGTTGTGTTTCACCGAGTGAGTGAGGATACCGGAGGCCCATCCCTTAGCCCTTTCCCCATCCCCCAAAGGTCGGCAAAGCACTTGTGACGCCTCTGACGTTGCGTGTGTCTATGGGCGGCGGTAATCGCTTTCCATCAGGTGATACGTCTGCTCGTTTGCCACAGTCTTTAACAGTCCACTGCTGGACAAAGGTCTCTCCTTAGAAAGGAGGCTTTGGCCTACTCTACAATGTAAGTAAGCTAAGCTTAATAATAAAGCTAGCCTTATTATTTAGCTTGTATGTCGGTTATCGCGGTAGAGTAAATTGTTCTTAATCAAAAATCAAAATATCTCCATGCCAAAAGACAGTGTTACTTTCGAATTTATGATCTACTCCTAGCCTAAAACCGAACCGAAAGTATCCGGTTCCTAGCCGGTTTCGGCCACGGCGGCTAGTCTCAACGGAGACCAGCCAACTACGCAGGAGATATCATAGTGCACAAGTGTGTGCGGATACATAGGTGCACTCTCTGTTCCCTCTCTCATGATCCGTTGGGAGGGTTAACCGACACGATCGGGAGAGGTCAGGCGCAGGACCGAAAGCTTTACATGCTCTCCGAGGCACGGGAGCTAAGACCCCAACTTCCAAACTCCTGTCGTAGGAGCTAGCAATATCGCATTTTATAATAATTATGCTTTAGAATGGATATTTATATTATTTTCATCCCACCAGCTCGTAAAGAGTACTTTTGTCCTTCGATATCTGAGTGCAAAAGCCGTTTTTATCCTCTAGAGGAATAAAGTTAATTGAATTTAGAACATCGCTCGAGTGCACTAAGTTTGTGAATTCAAAACATCATTAAACCTATTTACTTCTACCTCCATGGTGCCTAATTAATCATACAATATTTTTTTATATGTTAAAAACTCAGACTCGGAACCTTCTTGGTGTAGTTTTTTTTTTATTTGCTCTGCCCGAACCATTTTTTTCTTATGTAACTATAGCAACTTAACTTTCAATTTTTCTTTAATTATATACATCCATACAAATAAATAAAATTGAAATGTCTGTTTGTAATATTAAAATAACCGCTTTTTACTAAATGCATATGTATGTATACACGGTACATTTACTAAAACTTTTTTTTATAATTTCTGTTACATTGTCTGTCTGTCAGTCGGTCTGTCTGTTGTTCCGGGTAATCTCAGGAACGGCGGTACTGATTTTGACGTGACTTTCAGGCAGATAGCTGATAATCTAAGGAGTAACTTTGCTACATTTTTAGACTAGCTTTGTCCCGCGGTGTTACTCGCGGTACGACAAAAACCGCGGGTAACACCGCAGGGTTGTGCGAGTACCTAAGTATTTTTGAAATAATTTAAAAATAAATCTGTAATACTTACCTATCACAATGTAGTACCTAATACATATTAATACCTAAACTGAAATAAAAGTATCTTGTGATTGTTAATGCTTTTTTTGCATTTAGTTGTTTCCTCGCTGAGGTGGAATGAAAAGTTACGTGTTGCACTCGAGTGCAAATATTTTTCACCTCATGCTCTTTTGATTCCCTCGCTGACGCTCAGGATTCTAATTTGTTTTATTAAAAATTTTAGAATCCTTCGCTTGCTCGGTCATCAAAATTGAGCACGCGGTTAAAAAGCAACTTTGCACTCTTGTATAACAAGTAACTATTATCATTTATCTGGTTAGACTACCTAGTTTGGAATCGTGGGCGTGATATGTAAAGTTGTTATTATTTTTATTTTGAAATATATAATTAGACCCACCTATTGCTCGTAGCGTGATAATTTTGCCCCGCTTTTGAAACATTCTTTATTGGTGCTCCGCTCCTACTTTTTTTTCTTTTTTTTTTAAAGACAGCTCCCGCATTAGGAATAAAGATCCTGTGTCGCAGGGGACTTTACAGACATACATAAAATGGACACAATTAACACCCAAACTCAGAACAACAATTTGTGGATCACAAAGTGTTGTCCCGTGTAGGATTTGAATTCACAACACTTGGCGAATTGGCAAGCGGCGTGGTGAATGCCTAAACCACTAGGTTAACAGTGCAGTTATCTTATTGGTTATTATCCTATTGGTCTTAGCGTGATGATATATAGCCTATAGCCTTACTAGATAAATGGGATATCTAATACTGAAAGAATTTTTCAAATCGGACCTGAGATTAGCGCGTTCAAAACAAACAAACTCTTCAGCTTTATAATATTAGTATAGATGTTTATCAGTGAACTGGATGCCATAGTACCATACTCCGCTGTTAGGGCTGCCATTCGTCCTGATTTTCCCGGATTTGTCCTAGTTTAGAGAGCGTCCGGGGAGCGTCTGGGCGGGGTTTCATTTGCAATCCGGGTTAAACCCGAACTGCAAACTACCAACCAAAAACTAGAAAAATTTCAAACCTAATCGAGTCTAAATTTATGGTAACTAAATTTAACTAATAAAATGTTTGAAAATAAATAATTTAGGGTCATTTGAACATACTTTTTTACCAATATAGTCCAAAATCTGGGCAAATTGCACTTTTTGTCCTGGGTTCCAAATTTTAGACATGGCAGCCCTACTGTTTGGTATCAGGCAGCCGTGTGTGACCTAGAAAACCTGTAAAGCTCACCATATCCCTTCTCATAGAGGTGGACCATCTTCCTCCCATTGTGCCTGGACTCAGGGTGCAGGGCGTTGAGATGCCTGGAGTGTGTGCGGAGCTGTTCCACGGCACCAGCTCGGAAGGTGTCGCAGGCCGCGATCAGCACCGACATGTCGTTCTCGATCAACCAGAAGCAGATCTTCGCCAGGTTCGTTGACTTGCCCACGCCGTTCACCTGGAAAAATTAGGAAAAGTTCTCGCTATAGTAGGCACGTAATACACATATACATCTTAACAAATCAGTCAGTCGATCACGATATGTTTGTTATATATAACGGCTCAATAAACATTCCTATTCACAGAGTTTAGAAATATTGTTTTTTTTTTAATTACTAGATTAATACAATGGGATCACGAAAAGCGTGCCTGACAGTATTTGCATATTATCGGAGATTTCCTACCATTTAACAGCCAACTCTAGCACCTGATACAGCGGACATATTTCCGTCCCTTTTTTAACCGACTTCAAAAAAGGAGAAGGTTCTCAATTTGCCTGTTTTTTTTATGTTTGTTACTTCTGAGAAGTCGACTGGGTGAACCGATTTTGATGATTCTTTTTTTACTTGAAAGCTGGTGCTTCCTGAATGGTCCCAATTAAATTCCAGTCCAATTGCAGGTCCAGCTTGAAGTCGGTTTTTTTCTGTTTATTTTTTTAAATCACAGTCACAGATTTACATAAAAGCGAGATGCTAGATGTTGCACAAGAAATATCTATAATTATAATGAAATGATATAGTCATCTATCAAAAACAAGAGGAACTATGTTGTTACATTTTTTCCTGTATTTGTGCAATCAATATTAAATACTTAATTAATCACTTCAGTGTCAGAAAAACATTACACTCCATTCAGAAAGTTTTTTTTATTAATTAATTTAATTTTGTTGTGGCTCATGTTGAAACACGTTCAAGAAAATCAAACTTTGAAATTAACAAATAAATCAGGAATAAGATTTAACCCACTTCATGTTCCTAATAGCTCTTAAATAATATTATTTAACATATTTCCCATACAAAATACACGACTTACCCCACAGAACGCCATAACATAAGGTCTGCCCTCCTCCTTAGAATGTATACAGTCACGTAAGATGTCCACACGACGTTTGGGCGACAGAATCTGCACCAACGACTCCGTCAGAGTTGCCTTTACCGTCTTCGCTACACTATCGAAGGTACCTAGCACCTGCAAAAGGAAAATTAAACCTCCTTGAGATACTCATAAATACAAGCAGAAGTGTAAATAAGTGTGGCAAAAAGTATACAATATTAATCTACTAAAAATAATGAAATTTAATTGAACTAGGTACGTTATTTGTTACTACTGGTCCTACATCGCGCTTTCAAAGTTTTTACACTACTTACTTCTGTATCTAATATATAAAATTCTTTTGTCGCGCTGTTTGTTACCAAACTCCTCCGAAACGGCTGGATAATATTAATATTTTAAATTCGCCTCTCTTAAAGAATGATAATAATTTTAGTAGCTTTGATTAAAGCTTCGGCCCGAAAAGTAAAAATAATTAATAATCTCGTATTATGTATCGGACACTATATTACTTTAAGGAAATATGATTATACTAGTGGTTGCCCGCGGCTCCGCCCGTGTATATGTCGGTTATCGCGGTAAATAATAGCCTATGTGTTATTCTGATGTATAAGCTATGTTACTGTAAAGTTTCATCCAAATCCGTTCTGTAGTTTTTGCGTGAAAGAGTAACAAACATCCATCCATCCATACTTACAAACTTTCGCGTTTATAATATTAGAAGGATTTAAAAAGGCTATTTCCTCTTAGTAACACAAGGTTCATCATACCTTTCCTTCCAGCTTGGTGGCGACAGAATCACACAACTTGTTAGCGATGTCCGATGCAACGTTTTTGCCAATGAGATGATCGCGCAACTTTTCCAGCACTGGACGCATCGTTTCCTCTGACAACGCCTTGGAGCCCACCAACCCTAGGATTGAAAACCTCAGATAAATTATATATGGATATACAGGTTAAATTTTCAGAACCGTCTGACTGAACAAATATGTTTTAGTAATGAAATTATTGTTCTTTTTTTTTAATGGGGGCAAACAAGCAGACGTATCACCTGATGGTAAGCGATTACCTCCGCCCATGGACACCAGCAACACCAGGGGCGTCACAAGTGCGTTGCCGGCCTTTGGGGGATGGGAAGGGGGATGGGGGGAGGGGTTAGGGTATGGGTCTCCGGTATTTCCACTCACTCAGTGAAACACAGCGCAAGCGATATTCCACACCGGTTTTCTGTGAGGCCGTGATATTACTCTGGTCGAGCCAGCCTATCCCTTATTTACGTTGACCGTCGTGAAGTTTACAACGTTAATAGCACTGATTAACGTTTTCGCTACTTAAGAGTTGATATAAGACGGCGGGCTGTGAATATTTAAGATTGACTACACTTTGACCTGGATTCACATATACATATATCTTCACTGTCGCAGACGTGACCAACGTATTCAGTTTACAGGGAATTCTGGCAACCGTATTTAGACGGAGAAAAACAACATTTATGCTAGAGTTGGGTATGTACTATCGACAAACTTGAATCACGACCCACTTTGCCGATAAATCGCTTGAAACCATCAACTTACCTTAACAATGCATGCCGCACTTAGCAAGCAAGCATTCTGTGTAATTAAGTGACAGATAACAAGGACATGTTGACCGAATTGTATTTCAATGCGTGTAGAGCCGGGTCTCCACCGAACAAAAGTTGTCAATTTCCTTGTGTTGGCAACAAATGTTGGAAGCAGTGTTTCCGTTTTTGGCGGTAAACGTCAAAAGAATACGCTTGTTGCAAATATTATTAATAATAATACAGTTGTAATTTTGGTGGAGACGCGCCTTAAGAAAGTAAGCTTATGATGGGTCACGCTTCAAATTTGTCGATAGTAGGTACCTTCATGCTTTTCTAGATTACAATTACACCAGTTTGCTTTGTTGTTATTGATCAATTGTTAATACTTTTACATTAAATTAAGAACATAAAAGAAGAATTTTAGTACAGTGGCTAGTGTCAGTAAATATAAATATTTTTTGAGCACACACTCTTTTCTATAAACAAAGAACGACCTCGTTCTTTGTTTATAGAAAATTGACGTCTCATCAAAACTGGTTTTTTTTACAAACTAGCTGACCTGGTGAACTTCGTACCGCCATATTTACATATATGTCTCAGCTTCCCACAGGCAGTGTACAGTCGCGGAACGCGTACAAAATACAGTTTTGGCTTCAGTATCGATTATAGAGAGCCCTCCAAAAAAAAACTTTCAAAATATCTTTAATGTACAGAATTGGACCTGTTACATTTTTATTATACGTATAGATAGATACATATCTAGTACTTACCCTTGAATATGCTGAACATGCCCGTGGTCTTCTTCGGGCTGGGCTGTGTGTTATATTCGATCTCTTCTTCACTGCTGCTTTCTTCTGATTCCACTTCCAGGTCACGAATAGCTCCGGTCATTTTACCCACTAACTGCAGAATCAAACATACAAATGTATTTTTGAATACGGTATTTTTAACCGACTTCAAAAAAGGAGGAGGTTGTCAATTTGTCAGAATATTTTTTTTTATGTGTGTTCGTCGATATTTTCGTCGTTTTATACATGGGTTTTATACAATTATTTAATAAAAAAATTTTTATTATCTTGGCAGTTCAGATGCACTCATTGTCATCTATACAAATAAATAAAATTGGAGTGTCTGTTTGTAATATTAAAATACACAGTACATATATCAAAATTTTTTTTTTTTTTGCCACTCGTCTGTTTAATCCGGCTAATCTCTGTAACGGCTGTACCGTTTTTGACGGGACCTTCACTAGCAGATAGCCAATGATATAAGGCGTAACTTAGACTTTTTAAGAGACTAGCTTTTAGCGCTACCCGGGGATGTTGTAGTACCGCGGCTACACCGCGTGGTTCAGCTAGTATATAGCTAAATGTAGTTAAAATATAATTACATGTGTGTCAGCTGAGACGTTGTTCTCAGCGTCCTCCGGCTTGTCAGTGCTGAAGTCAAGTGAGGGCAGGTCCCGGGTCCCACCGCCCAACTCCCACACGCGCGGCTGTTTCACACGGTCTACCTTGGGACTCTTCGGTGACTTCCTACAGACAATACAATCATTTACAATTAATATAGAACATGAGTTTAATTACTTTATTGGTACACTAGTTGTTGCCCGCTGCTCCACCCGCGTGTATGTTGGTTATCGCAGCAAATTGTAGCCTATGTATTATTCTGATGTATAAGCTATATTACTGTAAAGTTTCATCAAAATCCTTTCAGTAGTTTTTGCGTGAAAGAGTAACAAACATCCATCCATACTTACAAACTTTGGCGTTTATAATATTAGTAGGATGCTTCTTGTGGACAAGAGTCATAGTATTTAATAATATTTATATAAAAAGCGCAGATATCTGAGATTATAATACATAAAATATTATAATCTATACTAGTTTTACAAAGCCGAAGGGTTTGTTTGGATGAACACATTAGAATCTCAAGAACTCCTAGTTTTAATTGTCAAAATATTTTACTGTAGAATAGCTCATTCTTCAAGAAAGGGTGGCTATATATCCATACTAATATGATAAATGCGAAAGTTTGTAAGTATGGATGGATGTTTGTTACTCTTTCACGCAAAAACTACTGAACGGATAAAACTTTACAGTAATATAGCTTAGGTATACATCTGAATAACACATATTGTACTATTTGCCGCGATAACCGACATATACGCGAGCGGAGCAGCGAGCAACAACTAGTGTATATATAAAAATGAATCCCTGGTCGGGCTGGATTAAATTCAATAATTCTTTTAGCGTTATATAGTCCATTTATCAAGGAGTAGGAATCGATATGAATACTACATATATTTTCTATGCATAACCAGTTGACCAAAAGAGAGTTCGTTAGGCATCAAGTCCAACGACGCATTATATTTTTATGAATGACGTTATAAAAAAATCGAATACTTACTTAGGTTCTTTTTTGCCCTTAGAAGCAAGTTTCTGGGCCATCTTGGCCCTGTTACTGACAATAAGGCTATCCTCCGGTTCCGGAGACTCCTCCACCTTGCCATTAGTCAAACTCTTATTTTCAACTATTTTTACTGAAAAGAAATGAATTTAATTTCAGTATGATGCAGTTAATTTGTTATCAATCTAATTTTGGATGCAGGATCGCAGTGGTGGCGTGTGCGGCAGCTACATAATATGTTGAGTGATATGTCTTGGGTTCTAATCCCAGGTTGTATCAAATGTTTGTATTATCTGCAAATATTTGTTCCGGAGTTTGGTTGTTTTCTATGTATTCATCAACAACCCATAACGTGCCACTGCTGGGCTCGGGTCTACTCTTAGGAGAGGGTTAAGGCCATACGTCCCCATGCTAGCCAAGTGCAGGTTGGGGACTGGCAAGTGAAATGTTGTGGCTACGTAATCTTGCCATTGGATGTTTTTAGCAGCCCAAAGGCCTCCAACTGAGCTTCACGACTGTTATGTTGCGATAACAACCGGAACCGACTGCTTAACGTGACCTCCGAATCACGGAGACGCTCATGCTAACATGCCACCAACGGTCACCCATCCTGGTACTGACTGTGCCGTCTTGTTTTTAATCACCGAGTGCAACTGGGCTATGAGCGCCCCCCGCGTATGATGTATTGTAAGTATTTAAAAAAAAATATCTAAGTATTCTATTAGGCAATCTATTCAATTCAATTGCGTTGTGTCAGATGTCAAAAAAAAGTTCATTGTTGCACTCGGTGCAAATAAATGGTTTTTAAGTTATAAGGGGAAAATAAACACACGAGTCACATCGGCGATCATTAACAGCAGGTAATTTTAATAACATGTTAAAAGTTGTAACTTGTACTGTAAGATATTCAGTTCACTTTTTCCTTAAGTACTTTGGTAATTACATCATAACATTAAGTAGTATAAACAGAAATAAAGTCTACAAATCCGTAAATATGTATAAATACGGATAACTATGTGTAGATAACTAAATATATTTATTTATTTATTTGTACATAAACAAATTACAATTTGAACTTATCGACGGTTTCCACACTAAGCTCGAGGCTGTATACATAAATGTATACATTAGGAAAAGTTTCATAAAATGACACTTTTTTTCATAAAATTTACACATTTGTGTAAGATTTTTTTTAAATATTGATTATTACTATTCTATACTACCTTCTCAGCGTACTTAATAGATTACTTATTACATTATTATTATGTACTATTGGTTGCCTGTAAGAGATTGCCTTCGAACGATTAGGATGCCACTGGTGTATTATTATTATTACTCTCTCAACAATAATTTTAATACCTACTCTCTTCTCTATTAATACTCGTTCATAAGTTGACTGCATTAAACTTCGGGCTAAATGATGCAACGACCACTGATGTACATGTAGAAATTATTGCAACATGAAGTAATTCAATATTGCTAAATAAAATTGAAATAATGCTACATGCCAAGGCTAACACCCAATTGAAGGAGCTTAAAATATTCTAATTAAAATGTTATATGTTACAGTAGTTATACTAGCCTTACTTTTATTAAGTCTAAGGGCTCCTACACACTATGTACTCGACAAGCCCGGTATGTTACTGTGCCGCCGGCAGGGATGCTAGGTTATTTATGCTGCAATGATACTCTGCGGACTGTGCCGGTGGCGGAGTGGCCTTAACCCGCCAGCCATCCGCCGGCATAGTGTGCAAGAGGCCTAACACTGCTTGATTAGTTTCTTAGTCATTCATATATTAATCAAATTTCTCTAAGAGTTATAAGAGTGCAGTGTCAATAAGTAGTAATCAAGTAGCTAGACACATTTGCTTAGTTAAGCAATCTTAGCCTGATCAGTCTATAGATGTTTGGCCAGTTTGGCACTTCAGACTTGGTTGCAATTTTAACATTTGTGACAATCGTTTTGCATACAATCCTAAAAAGTCCGACTACAGTCTTTTTACAGAATTTCACTTTTATAAATAAATATTTAGCAAATATTTCGGACATTTAACAACGCCATCTAGTCCCAAGCTAAGCAGAGCTTGTGTTATGGGTACTAGACAACTGGTGTAAATACATTTATTTTATTTTTTTAATACATACAAATTAAACATAGAAAACACCCAAAGTCCAAAACAAATATTTGCAGATCATACAAACATTTGGTCTGATCCGGGAATCGAACCTGAGACTTTAAGCACAGCAGTTGCATACGCAACCACTGCGCCACAGAAGCAGCCATATATTATATTGCAGACTTAAAACTGACCTAAGCCTAGTTTGGCAAAAAGGCTCGGAAGAAAATAAATAATTAAAGCTCTACCTGATTTCTTTCCTTTCTCTTCTCCTTTGCGCTCAATCATAGAAGCTACAGTCTTTTTCGACTTTTGTGAGTCTTCAAATGTTCTCATTTGTTTTGGAATCTTAGCTTGCGTTTTTGCTGCAAAATACAATGCAAATAAATGAATATTTGAAAAACAAAACTAGTATTTTTAATTACTTAAAGTAGGTCAAAATTTATATAGGTATGTTCTGAATTAAATGTAAATAACAATTGGAATAACAACTAATAGATCATTAAATTTGAATAAAAGTTTTTTAATTGATAATTTTTTAAATAATAAATTACACATCATAATTTTTATCCACTTTTATTATGTATTATGATAGTATTATTAAAATGCTATGGTTTATAAATTACGAAGTTAATATTAATCAATTTCTTTCGATTCCATCATTTATACACTTTGTTATACGTTTACAGATTGTTTGGACTTCATTTACATCAGTCATTGTAATTGTTTCTTGAATTGTACAATAGGTCTCAAGGCACTTATTTTTGAATAGCAATTTAACACGAGTACTACAGAGAATTTTCTTTTTTTTAATGTTATAAAATAAAAGTCTATACACACCCCAACTTTCACACTTCCTCAGAACCTCATCAAAAGTCATCTTGAAATCAAAGTCCATGATATGACGGCCTCCTTGCAGTTCATTCTTATATTTGTCCCTAAACTCCAAATGTACATCATTGAGAAACTTATCCACATATGATAATTGCAATATACGTTGATATGCAACCACAAACACCAACTCAAACTCATTGTCAAGTTTATACTGCAGTGTTAAGGCATTATGATTAAAAGTGTTGTTGCCTGACCGCTCCTAAAAAAAAAGTAAATGTCATTTTACCTGTTTCAAAATGATTTAGAAGATATTTGTCATAGGTACGTGACAACTGTTAGAGTACCTGCTTAAAAAAGTTTCTTTGGTAAAAAGACATCGAAATTAAAGGAAATATATTTTTACTTATTAGATAAACACATGTTGAAGTTCAAAGGACTTAGATAACAGGTATAGAACGCAATAATAACAAGCCAAGGACATAAACATAGATAGCAGGAAAACGTGGCAAATTGCGCGTTCAAACCGGTTCAAAGGATAAAGTTTAGTACATACAGAAAATCCACGTTCTGAATACTTAATAGGATTACAAGCCACAGCCTAGGGCTTCCCAACTTTGATAACACTTACTTGTAATATTACACTGCGAATTAAAGCGTTTACAGACGGCGAAAAAATTTCACTCGTACTCTGGAAACACCACAGTACTATCCCTCCTTTACTGAAAATGCTGAATAGGTCTAACATTTTGTCTTATTATTACGACAAATTACAAGAGCACAAGTTCACAGATGTTTCCTTTCACACTGTAGGTACTACGTAGAAATGTCTATTTGACAGAAAATTGACAACTCATTCACATTCAGGCTAGATTCCAAACATGTACACACAAAACATGTGGTTGATGTTAATTTTTAGATTAAAATTGATTTTTATTTTATCAAAATACAAATAATCTTGGGAATAATAAGGGCTAGAAAGATGGATTGATTTTAATTTTGTTTCTGCAGTACAATCTACATGTATTAGTCTAAAACAATTAATGAATGCAAAATAAAAATAGCAAATAATACTTTTGAACGCAAAGAACTGGAACTTTGATGTCTATGGATGACAAAAGTTGAAGTAGGTAACAGAAAAAAATAATTGGATTATTATTTTCTACCCTTAGCCAATTATAAACTGGATCACTATAATTTATTATCATGTAAATATACCTAATACTAGTTATTAGATCATAAAACAAATTTTGATTGACTGACAAATAAGACATGAATAGAAATGGTAAATTCTAAATTGGTAGCCCCAACGAATCTTCATTGTTTATGGTAAAAGAAATTTGTCAATTCATCACGATTCACGATATTTGTGCTCGTTTGAGAAATTGCCGAGAAGAATTATTAGTGTCCATATAATTGTACGATTGACTTGTATGTTTTAAAATTAACAAAGCAAAATGAATATCACATCAGCAGCGGGGATTATATCCCTGCTCGATGAGCCTATGTCTGAAGTCAAGGAGTTCGCGTTGAAGAGATTGGACAACATAGTCGACGAGTTTTGGCCTGAAATATCGGAATCCATTGAGAAAATTGAAATACTTCACGAAGACAAAGTATTTTCACAACATCAGCTGGCGGCTTTAGTAGCTAGCAAGGTATACTATCACTTGGGAGCTTTCGAAGATTCCTTGACGTATGCGCTTGGCGCTGGTGATCTATTCGACGTTAATGCACGAAACGAGTATGTTGATACCACAATTGCGAAGGCGATTGACTTCTACACGCAGAAGAGGAAGGCATTGTTTGTGGACAGCTCAGCAGAAGTTATAGATCCTCGTTTGGAAGCTATTGTTAACCGAATGTTCCAACGGTGTCTTGACGATGGGCAATACAGGCAGGCTCTTGGTTTGGCGTTGGAGACGCGCCGTATGGATATATTCGAGGAAACCATTATGAAATCTGATGATGTAGCTGGTAAGTTATAACAAAGAAATAGTCTTACTTACTTATTAAACATTCGAAAATGAGTGGAAGTCGTCTTGTCATTGTTCTTTGTTGTCATCACAATTTTGTATAGTTAAGAATAAAAAAATCCAATTATTAAATTACCAGTTTGGGTTTGTAAATATATTTGTTTACTAAATTGTAAGTAAGTAAACAAGGTAGTGTACTTATAAATCTGTAGATGTTCAAATAACTTCATTTCGATAATTCAGTTCAATTTAACATTAAGTAATGTAAAGTTTCAAAAAAGTGTTTCTTGAATTTTGTTATAAATATCTGAACTATGATCTATTAAGATCAGGTTAAAAAGAAAACGAATTTATTGACGCCTCATTCATTTATCTGTTCAGTAGTTAAGGTGCTACGAACATATATCCAATTCCCAGGCTGGATCAAATGTTTATATGATCTGCAAATATTTGTTTCAAAGTTTGGGTGTTTTCTTTGTGTTATATGTTTGTATGTATTTACAAAAAAAAAGTAAGTTTTTCAATCAATCATAATAGTTTGAAGCTAGGTGGTGTTGTGTGTAAAATGTCCAAAATATTTATGATTTTTATTTATACAGAAAATGCGAAAACCAATACCTTTCCTTTTGGCTTCGCCATAGTCAAGGCAATAGTAAAGTAAATGTTACTTATATAAGCGTATATATAACATATATTGTGGAGCATATATTGTGAAAATATGCTTGAATTTTTTTTTTTTTTTAATTTTTTTTTTTATGTTTGGCCCGCCAAAATGACTCTACTCTGCCTGATGGAAAGCATAAGCAGAATCCACGAGTGGTGGCCACCATACTCATTGCGAATGCAACAATGCAGCATGGTGACCCACACTATGGCGGCCTAGTGATGCTTGTGCATCTTTTAGTCTAGTCAACAAGTATGGAACTTGTTGACTAGACTAATTGGCAAATAATGTTTTTTAACTGACTTGAAAAATGTATGATTCTATGGTCTTTTTCTTTTTATGTTGCATAGTTTCACTCCTTTAAAATAGACATGTGCATTGAGTACTTGTTTGTCTTTCTCAACATTAATGTTACTTTTTTAAAGTATCATTTTTAGAACATAAAACTTACTTGAAAGTTGGGTAAAAACTTTGAAACTATAGTTTTTACAGATGAGCTAATTTAATTGTTTAGATCTGTCCAACTATGAACAATTATTATTACACTAATCATCATAAATTTTGCAGGTTTCATCCAAAAGAAAACTAAATACACACAATGTAAAACCATTATAATCTTTTGCTTTCAGGTATGCTTCAGTATGCTTTCACCGTTGCTATGAGCCTGCTTCAAAACAAAGGCTTCCGCAGCACAGTCCTCCGATCTCTGGTGGGTCTTTATAGAGGTCTGAACATACCCGACTACGTTAACATGTGCCAATGCCTCATCTTCCTTGAAGATCCCCTGTCAGTAGCAGAAATTTTAGATAAGTTAACAAATGGACCCCAAGAGTCAGTTCTTATGGCTTATCAGATAGGCTTTGACTTGTATGATTCAGCAACACAACAATTCCTTGGCAGAGTTTTACAAGCCTTACGAAGCACAGCTCCTATTCCTAGTGCTCTTGGTGGTAAACCACAACCTCAAGGGGGCCCATTCCCAGAGGCAGCAGCCATGGAAGTAGACCAACCTGCTGAGGAAGTAAAGAAACCAGAAAGAGATATTGAAAGTCTGAATGATGAAGAGAAAGAACACCAGAGGAGAGTTGAAAAGTTAATATCAATTTTAGGAGGAGATGTTTCTATAGGATTACAACTACAGTTCTTAATTAGGTCTAACCATGCAGATTTGCTTATATTAAAAAACACCAAAGATGCTATTCGAGTGTCTATTTGTCACACAGCAACAGTGATAGCAAATGCTTTCATGCATTCAGGTACAACAAGTGATCAATTCTTGAGAGATAATTTAGAATGGCTGGCTAGAGCTACCAACTGGGCAAAACTCACAGTGACTGCTTCTCTGGGAGTTATACACAGGGGTCATGAAGGTGAATCTCTAGCTCTTATGCAATCCTATCTACCTAAAGAGGCAGGCCCTTCATCTGGATATTCAGAGGGTGGAGGCCTTTATGCTTTAGGTTTGATCCATGCAAATCACGGTGCAAATATCATTGACTATCTTTTAACTCAACTAAAAGACGCTCAAAATGAAATGGTGCGCCATGGAGGTTGTCTTGGACTTGGTTTAGCTGCTATGGGCACCCACAGACAAGATGTTTATGAGCAACTGAAGTTTAACCTCTACCAGGATGATGCTGTTACAGGGGAAGCTGCTGGTATCGCCATGGGTATGGTTATGTTGGGGTCCAGGAATGCTGCTGCTATTGAAGATATGGTTGCTTATGCCCAAGAAACTCAACACGAGAAGATCTTGCGAGGTTTGGCAGTTGGTATTGCATTTACAATGTATGGGCGTCTTGAGGAAGCTGATGCCCTTGTACAACAATTATTGAGAGATAAAGATCCACTATTGCGTCGTGCTGGCTGCTACACTATTGCAACTGCCTATTGTGGCACTGGCAACAATGATTCTATCCGAACTCTACTACACGTTGCTGTCTCCGACGTAAATGACGATGTCCGTCGTGCTGCTGTAACAGCTCTTGGATTTTTGTTATTCAGGACACCGGAACAATGTCCTTCTGTTGTTTCCTTGTTAGCTGAATCATATAATCCTCATGTCCGTTATGGTGCAGCCATGGCCCTTGGCATTGCTTGCGCTGGAACTGGCAACCGTGAAGCTATTGGTCTGTTGGAACCTATGGTCAAGTTTGATCCTGTCAACTTCGTAAGGCAAGGAGCCTTGATTGCATCAGCTATGATCTTGATTCAACAAACTGAAGTACTGTGCCCTAAAGTTACGTATTTTCGTCAACTCTACGCACAAGTTATCTCAAACAAACATGAAGATGTTATGGCTAAATTCGGAGCCATCTTGGCTCAAGGTATAATCGACGCAGGCGGTCGTAATGTCACTGTTTCTCTACAAAACAGAACTGGTCACATGAATATGCTGGCTGTGGTAGGCATGCTGGTATTTACCCAATATTGGTACTGGTTTCCTTTAGCTCATTGTCTCTCTTTGGCTTTTACTCCCACGTGTCTAATTGCACTCAATTCCGACTTGATGATGCCTCAGTTAGAGTTCAAATCAAATTCAAAACCATCGCTGTACGCGTACCCTGCACCACTTGAAGAAAAGAAACGTGAGGAGAGGGAAAGAGTCACCACTGCTGTACTCAGTATTGCCGCAGCTAAGGCTCGCAGGCGGGCGCACGGAACTGACGGATCAAGCAGCATGACTTCTTCATCAACTTCTAAAATGGATGTTGATGAAGAAGAAAAGAAACCTTCGAAATCTCCGAACCCGAATATTACGGTTCACGGAAAGTCCGACAAAGATGCTGTTGCTTCTGGGTCATCGAAGGAAGCCAAAAAGGAAGAAAAAGAAGGAGCAACTGAAGAAAAAGAAACTAAGGAAAAGAAAGAACCTGAGCCTACCTTCGAAATATTGAGCAACCCTGCAAGAGTAATGAGGCAACAGTTGAAGAACATTACAGCAGTTGATGGAACAGGGTTTACACCGTTGAAAGACTTAACCATCGGTGGTATTGTTATGTTGAATCATGCTGGTGATGCCGAGCAAGTCTTAGTCGAACCTGTGGCGGCTTTTGGACCGAAAGCAGAGGAAGAAAAGGAACCAGAGCCCCCAGAACCTTTCGAGTACTTAGATGATTGATATAGTCTGTTTTAATTAATTGTCGAAATAGTAATAGGACCATAATGAATCATTTCTATGTATTGAACACCCTTTATTAACTAGATTACAATGTTGAAGTACATAATAACTAACAGGAAATTAATATTGTGTTTCAGAAATAAAATAAATATACTTAATTACTATAATATTTTTAATTTAGCCTTGTCCTTTTCTAAGCTGGAGAGAGTACGGCCCCTATCAGAACTAACAAACCTGCCTTTTTAAAGATAATCTTCTACCTGAAACATTGAAATCTGTCATTGTTGACGGAACGCCGCGTTTCGATTTGCGTAATGCTTATGTACGAGTTTAAGATTACTATCATTATCTTTATAAGACAACTGCGGGTTTATAAGACAACATTCCTGTGTTGCGGGTGACTTTGCAAACATACATGAAACCACGAAGCAAAAATAATACAAAGAGGAGATGGCATAAGCGCATAGGCCCCGTGACAAAATACAGGCCCCGACGTCATCGCAGTTATCGCGACTTACAAATTAGACTGTCAACGTCAATGTTCTAGAACTTTATCGAAAAATCGCAATCCTTGAATATTCTCGGTACAATTAAGTAAAAGATGAAGTGTTGTGTTTTATCTTGTACAAATAACTCGGATAGACGTTCTGGTGCCATGAATGGCATCACATTTCATTTGTAAGTAATTTTATACTTAATTTCTTAAAATAGTTCTAGAAAAATCTCTCAGTGTGTTGTTGAAATATAGTTTAATCTATTCGCCACTAGATGGAAAAACTTTGTGTGATGGGAAATAAAAATACAAAGGTTCGTAGAGCTGAGTATTTATAAAGTAAATCATAAAAACATATTGAAATATGTTCTGAGTTTCATTCAATGTGAAGTATAGTGACTTTTAGTGCGATTAAAAGGAATTGTGTTTTTTTTTTTTGCTTGGACGTGAAAGCTAACACACGTGTGAAAGAAGTTTTCCAATTTTATTAAGAAATCGGTGCTTTTCCGACCAAAATTAAGTGTTGTTAAACAGATTTTTGTGTTATTAACCGTATTTAGTATATATTGTTTGTGTTATTGGTAAGTCATAGCAGCTATTAGTGTACGTTTTTTTTAGTTACAATTCCTTTAGGAGGAGGCGCCCATCATGGACGACCTCCCCCCTCCTAGACCCCCAGACATCCCAAACAACGTCATGGATATTGTTGAATCAATGCCCAGGTCTTCAGGCGCTTCAAAGCGTCCATTAGCCGTTGAAGACGCACCGACTCACGCTAAAAAGTTGATCACTAACACGGAACTACCGAATGCTTCAATTCAACATCTTTACGTTCATCCAACGCTAGTAGTAGGTGTAAAAGCATATACAAATCTAGACAAAGGCCCATATATCATTCATGTGTCCAGATCAGAACCTGACCCCTCAGCAGGGACCACTATACGACCAATCAAATTTGGGCAACTCCTTTCCCGTCACAAAATCCAAAATATTTGTGCAGATGGTGTCAAAAAAGTGGGTAGGAATAAAATTTCTATTGAATTTAAAAACTATACTGATGCTAATACTTTCCTAGACAATCCAGTTCTTGAATCCAATAAATATGTAGCCACAATACCGACCTACAACATCACTAAAATGGGAGTAGTTCGCCAAGTGCCAGTTGACTTGTCCATGGAAGAATTTGTGGAATCACTAAAATACCCAAATGGCTGCGGTGTGGTTTTGAAAGCCCGCCGTCTTAATAGAAAGTCGTCAAATGATGGTAGGATAGAATGGATCCCAACCCAAACCATAGTCCTCACCTTCCAAGGCCAAATCCTCCCTAATAGAATTTTTTCCTTCCACACCTCTCTCCCTGTCGAATCATACACATTTCCCACCATCCAGTGCAACAAATGCTGCCGTTTTGGGCACACCAAAAATCAATGTCGCTCCAAGCCCCGATGCTTTAAGTGCACCCAAACCCACTCAGGTGATGAGTGTGATGTTGTTGAGAGTAGTTCCACCTGTCTTTATTGTTCTGGACGTCATTTTGCTACAAGCAAAGATTGTCCGGAGCAGGGGAGACAGAGAGCTATAAAGATTCTTATGTCTCAACAAAACATCTCTTATGAAGAGGCATCTACACATTTACCTCATGTAAGCAGACCATATTCCGAAGTTGCCCAAAGCTCAGTTCCTTCTCAAATCCCGTCTAATCTATTTTTAAGCCAACCTAACCAATCTTCTCAATACAGTCAGTCCCTGCAAATCAATAATCCCTCTTCTTCTTACATAAGTCACTCCAAAACTGTAATGTCCCAACCTCGTCCCAGGGCCCCGGTAGGTAGTTCTTATAATAAGGCTGCCCACCAAGCTTTGATCAGTAATGAACCGTCCTCTTTACCTAATGGTTGTGCAATTCAGGCGCAACAAACTAATCATCCAGCCGGCCAGGATACCCTCCTAGAAATCCTTCTTAATATTATAATTGATATCCTATCTAAACAAAACCCTAATTTACCGTCCCACGTTGCCCAAAAACTTTCTGTACTCCTCCACTCTCTAACTGAACAACATGGCCCAGTCCGCCCTTCTGCAGTGGAACACTAAGAGCATTCGCAGAAGAAAACCTGAACTCCTTCACCTAATAAATAAATTCCATCCATTAGTCATTGCCGTCTCGGAGTCATGGTTGGTGCCTGGATCCCGATTTGGGGTTTCGGGATACTCCTGCCTCCGGGATGACAGGTCTGATGGCTACGCAGGTAGTGTCTTACTTGTAAGGCGCTCCCTCCCCTTTGCCCAAATCCCTCTTCCTCCCTTACCCCAAGAGATTAATGTCGTGGCCGTAAGGGTTTTGGACATTTCTTTCCTTTCTATATATATTCCCCACCCCCGGTCAAATATGATTCCTGACATCTTATACATCATTTCCTCTGTCCCGTCTCCCATCATCTTAATGGGGGATTTTAACGCTCATCATAGCTCATGGGGATCCGGTCATGATGACCTTTTTGGAACTGCCCTTCTTGAATCCTTTGATGATGCAAATCTTTGTGTTATCAATAACGGGTCCCCAACCCGTAGATCTTTGCCTAATCAAAATCCTAAATGTGCTGTAGACCTCACTGTTTGTTCCCCATCCTTAGCCTCTACTCTATCCTGGAATGTTTTGTCCCATTGTTATGGTAGCGATCATTTTCCTATCGTCATTTCCATTCCCAATCGAGTTGTCCCAATTTATAATTTCTTCCCGTCCCTGAAATACCGCTTATCGAATGTTGATTGGTCCTCTTATGCTTCATCTCTTGACACCAGGATTGAGTCTCTTCCTCCACCTAACAGTGGTAACATATTGGACACCTATTCAAAATTTACGGATGCCATCATCGCTACCGCCGATGAACTATTTCATGTTAAAAAAACTCACGAGTTTAGAGTCTCAACACCTTGGTGGGACTCAGAATGCACTGTTGCAGTTAAAGAGAGGAAACACTATGAAAAAATCTATGATATTAACATGACGAGAGAAAATTTTATTAATTACAAAAAAAAAGCTGCTGCAACAGTAAAACTTCTTACACAGAAAAAGAAAGAAGGATGGCTTCGTTTTTGCGAAATCATTTCGCCAAAAACTCCCCCTTCTATAATTTGGAAGCAAGTGAAACGATACAGAGGATCCCTGAACACTGATAATATCACAATCAACGACCCATCATCCTGGTTAGAAGCCTTTTCAAATAGAATGTCTCCTCCGTTTGTCCCCTTTGCTGATAATTTCCCTTCCCGTCCAAAAATTCTTCCAAGCTCGAACTTTTTAAATAGTCCGTTCAAACTCTCCGAGCTTCATCTGGCACTTGACGGATTAGTTGACTCATCTCCTGGGTTGGATGGGATCCCATACTCCTTTATTAAAAATGCCTCAGATAATTTTAGACTATACTACCTTGAGTTAATTAATAAGTTCTTTGAAAACGGCTTAGTCCCAGCTGCGTGGAAATCCCAAACTATAATTCCAATTATTAAATCAGGCAAGAACCCCTCAGATGCGTATAGCTACAGACCAATCGCCCTATCTTCCGTTCTGGCTAAAGTCACAGAATACATGGTCAAACACCGACTTGAATGGTTTGTGGAAAACAGTAATTTATTGGGAAAATCTCAGTTCGGTTTCAGAAAAGGTAGAAGCACAATGGATAGTCTTAGCTTACTTATTTCTGACATCCGTCTTTCAATTTTAAAAAAACAAAATCTTGTTGGTGTCTTTCTGGATATCTCTGCAGCATATGACAGTGTCCTCCTCCCGGTGCTCAGGAATAAACTTATTCATCAGCTGAGTATTCCTGAGAAGTTGGTTCACTTCATATGTAATCTTTTTATGGAAAGAACGATTACTATCAAGTACAAAAACTCTTCTCTTCCTTCTAGAACAGTCTGGATCGGTCTTCCTCAAGGTTCAGTCCTTAGTCCCCTGCTATATAGCTTGTACACATACGACTTGGAATTATCGGTTGAGCCTTTTTGCCAAATTCTGCAGTATGCCGATGATTTGGCATTATACGTTCCCAATAAGTCTCCGGAAGAGGCTGTTGGCAGACTGAACACTGCCCTTAATTACTTATCGGTTTGGCTTCTTCAACATGGCCTTTCTTTGTCAGCTCCTAAAAGCAGAGTCGTTGTATTTACGAGAAAAAGACTTGTTCCGCCCGTCTCCATTGAGGTTGATAATGAACCTATCCAACAAGTCTATAAAGTTAAGTTTCTGGGTATTTGGTTGGACTCTAGACTCTCTGGCACTGTACACACTGACTATGTAGTTCAAAAATGTGAGAAAAATATAAATATTTTACGTTCCCTATCTGGAGTGTGGTGGGGTGCTCACCCTGTTACACAAAAACTTATATATAATGCTATAATTCGTAGTCATATGGATTACGGGCTATTTCTGTTAGATCCCTGCAATCAGTCAGGCCTTCAAAAACTTGATAAACTTCAAGCTAAATGTCTGCGCATTATCCTTGGTGCGATGAGATCATCTCCAATCAATGCCATGCAGGTGGAGTGTGGTGATCCTCCCCTCTCATTGCGCAGACAGTTCCTAGCCAATCGTTTCTTTTTTAAACTTATCCAAAATTCCGAACACCCACTCCTACCTAAGCTAAATGAACTATCCTCGTTCTTCAATTTTCGTGATCAATATTCACCGTTGAAACCACCCTGTCTTCTACGTGCCTACCTAACTTTCACTCGTCTTCCTAACCCACTTTTTCAAAGTCCTTTAATGCCCGTTTACTCAGTCCCTTATGATTCCCTAATCTTCCAACCCAACATTATACTGGATTTCAATATCGACAAAAACACTGTTGAAGCAAACAAGGTACTTAGTAATACTGTTAATACCAAGTACACAGACTGGCTTCCTATGTATACTGATGCTTCCAAAATCTCTGATGATTGTCCGGTTGGTGTTGCGGTTTGGATACCTTTTACTCATATAATTTTAAGCTATAAATGTCCTCCTATAACCTCAGTGTTTACAGGAGAATCCCTCGCTATTCTAGAGGCCATTCGTTTTGCTAAGTCCCATAATTTAAATAAAGTTATTATCTTCTCAGACTCCAAAAGTTGCCTACAATCCATTTTATCTAATCCTTTCCGTTCAAAATCTAGATTCCCCACCATTCTTAATATAATAGAGGAGTTGTTCCAATGTCACTGCCTCGGTATTAACGTTATCCTAGCCTGGATTCCTGGTCACTCGGGTATTCAGGGAAATGAAATAGCTGACTCCTGCGCCAGAAGTGCTATTGAAACAGGTTCTCTCGATCTCTCCCTAATATATAGCCATGACATCAATGCTACTCTCAAATTAAATTTACATAATTCATGGACTAAATTATGGCAAATCTCGAAAACCATCAAAGGTAAATTTTATGGGGACATCCAACCCTCCATCCCTATCAAACCCTGGTTTTACAAACATATGCATTTTGATAAATCCACCATATCTACAATCTGTCGCCTGCGTTTAAACCACTCCTGCACCCCTGTTTTCCTAGCCAAACTGAGGATTAGGGACTCCTCTCTTTGTGAGTGCGGCCTGGATGAAGGGCATGTTGATCATTTGTTTTTTGGTTGCCCTAGAATGCGTTACTCGTTACACGATGTCATTCCTACCTTTATCCCTCGTCCTATATCATTTAAATTCCTTCTCTCCCTTGGTTATAAAACTATTATAAATATATTATGTAAATATATTAGAACTAATAAAATAAAACTGTAATTATATATAAGTATTATAAATTGTTCGTGTTAGATAATTTTATTTATTTTCTGTGATTGTGTTGTGTGTGTGATATTCAATCTGCTTAATGGTTTTTGGCCTTTATGCTCTCCGGACAACTTCCTTCGTTTGTTGGTCTTTTACAAACTTGACACTGGCGAAATTGTGGTTACATCTCCACAAAGGCCACAATGAAGAAGTGAAGTGAAGTGAAGTGAAATATGTTCTGCATTCTTGCCTAAAGAATTTCTAATCGAAAAAGTATTATTTTTTGAATTTTTCGTAGGTAATCATTTTGTGAACACTGACGTCTATCGTCAACTAGGAAAACAAACATCAACAGAACAAAGAGACAGGGTCGCAATTAGAATTCAATTTTTTTTCTGTTAACAACTATATTAATCTAGAATTTAAAGTACTTTAAAATGAAACAAATTTTACTTATATTGATTATTTGACAGGTTTTCTAATTAACTAAAATTCTATCCCAGGAATCCCAGGAAAATTAAACTGTCTCGGAACCCACAACGAAATTAATCAAACGAAAACTGAAGAATTTGAAAATATAATAAATGAAAAACTAAGTTGTAGAAACATTTTTTTTTTGTATTGTGGCGACTTCCACATACAGCGCAACAGAAATATACTACAGCGCCATCTACCGAAGTTACACTGAACTACGGAGTAACGAAGGAAACTAAGAAACTACCAATCCTGAATCGCGCAGTGAAAGTTCGCGCGCCAATTAAGATACATACAACATCCCAACATCTACCGTTGGGCAGTTGGCCCGCCAGGCATGATCACCTCGCCTGGTCGGAGGATCCTCCCTTTGTGTTCGAGGGACATGACACCCGTTCCTCCACAGTATTATACTCCTACTTGTATGTTATAGTTCTCTTAATGGTATGTGTTTGTTTTTGTACTATATTTCTTTGTTTTTGTTCTCTCTCTTTAATAGATATGTTACCGTCAGATTGTCAAAACCGTTAGATTGTAATCTATCTCGCGAGATTGTAAAATGGTATCGACGAATCGCGCGCTGATTGGTTGAACAGCATATGTCCCCGCGCGGCCATATTTGTTTGTTAATTTGTCTTTGATGCCAAATGTAAAGTATTTCTGTGATTGTAAATTGATTTCATGTTGAAAATACCTCACAGCTTTAGAATTAGTTATATAAAGTTGCTGTGGCAGAAAAAATAATTTGTGATTAATCAAAGAAGTAATAACCTAAACTATCTCTATGGGCATTGATCGGCCTACTATAAAACCGAACAATCAGAGACAGTTGACAATTTGACGCGCGTAAGTAGTATATCACACTTGACAATCTGTCGATAGTTGGCAATCTCGCTAGGTAGATTATAATCTTACGGTGACATATTTAAATAAGTAATAAATCAAATACATCACCAAGGTTACGGGGAAGATATAAAGAACACACAAACTTTCACTTTTATACTATACTAGCTGACCCACGCAACTTCGTTTACGTTTCCTATTTCCCGTAGCGTAATGATTTTCCCCGTTTTCGCAACATTCTTCATTGGTGCTCCACACCTATTGGTCTAAGCGTGATGATATATAGCCTATAACCTTCCTCGATAAATGGGCTATCTAACACTAAATCATTTTTTTCAAATCGGACCAGTAGTTCCTGAGATTAGCGCGTTCAAAACTCTTCAGCTTTATATATTAGTAAGTATAGAATATATTAGTATAGATGTTATGTACGATGTTTCTTACTAATAACATTTTTGCGATACATCCATCAAAATGATTTACAAAATTGACTTAAAAAAAATAACTACCTGATAAGAAAATTCTGAGTACGTCCCTGTATGTCCCTTACATCGTACGCTAAGTGTCAAATAGCTAAACTACATGTAGTTTTGCTATTGATAGGTAGATGGCAAAGGGCAAAGTAACCCCCCCTCACCCCCGCAAATTCTCACGCATTATTTCATACAAAAATTTAATTAGGGCATCTCCTCTTTGTATTTGCATCGTGCATGAAACTGACACAAAGAACACTCAGAAAAACAAATTGTGGATCACATAAAGTGTTGTCCCATGTGGGATTTCAACCCACAATATTTGGCGCAGTAGAAAGCGGCGTGGCGACCGCTTAAACCACTAGGCTAACCGTGGTTATCACGGTAAATAGTAAAAAAAAAAAATTGCTTGTTTTAAAGCGTTTCAAATTCAATCTTGAATAAAATGTTCCTTTAAATCTAATTTTGTTAATATTTTTTTACAAATACAATTTAATGTTACAAATACTTGTAAGATTCAAATTTTACAAGTTATTACTATCAAGCTAATTTTTCGTGAGTGGCTTCATTTTGATGAGGGCCTACCTATGTGTGTTAAACTGTGGCTGTTAAATTATAAAAATATTAACTAACATCATTACCTACATAATGGAAACAAATATTTGTCCTACATAATGCATGGTTTGATCCTTCCAACAAATATCGATAGCGAGGTCATAAAAAATGATACAAACCAGCTGATTTTTTAACAGTTGCTTAGTTAATATTGATATAATTTAACAGACACATTGTCTTACAAATTGCGTGATACGTTATCCCGGTCCTACGCTCAAAAGTTTTTTTTCCATGCTAGCCCTGTTAGTTCCCACAATCGATTTTTTTTATGGTGAAAGGTGGGCCCTCATCATGAAGCCACTCACGAAAAATTAGCTTGATAGTAATAACTTGTAAAATTTGTTCTGGGGATCCCGGACTATAAGTATATACTCTGGGCAGGGTTGATATGATTTAAATCACTTGATTTAAATCGTGATTTTAATCAAATGATTTTTTTATAAAAATCAATGATTTTAATCATTTTTTTACTGCAACCAAATCGACCAAAAATTGTCTCGGGACTTCCCCCGACATAGACTACGGCGGCACGCACACGTGCACAATGCCGTGCAAGCGAGCAAATGCTACAGAATCAGGACATTACCTACACAAAGAATTAGAATATAACGCCGTATTAAGGGCAAAACCAACTATTTGGTCCAAAAAAGCCAATAAAAAAATTTAATGATCGGCTTCGAAAACGTTAGATACAAAATGAAGTCATTAGTTTTGAAGCAATGGCAATGTGCGAGCGTATTCTATGACTATCGAAGTTTCGAATAGTTACCATGCTAAAAGCAAACACTAATTTCTATCGTTAAAAAAAATGAAATGAAATTTTACCTTTGTCTTTTTTAACAAATATAGATAATCGGTTTTGCCTTTAAATAAAATATTATAAATATGTACTTTAATGAGTTGCAAAGTTTATACTTGTTATTCTTTCAACACTATTGTTTTTTAAATTGTTGATTTTAATAGAACTTGTTAAATTACCTTATAATTGTATTAATAGTTTTAAAAATACGTTGTTTTCATAAATAACTGACCTTACAGTAGGTACCCACTAAAAAGACTAAAAAGTAAAAAAAAACAAATAAATCCGATTTAAATCAAATTAATCCGATTATTATGATTTTTTTTTTTTAAATATTATTTTTATCGACCCTGACTCTGGGCGTTGGAGCTCTTAAGCCGGGTCTCCTGCGACACTGTTTTATGTTTTTAAACATCAAACGTTAAATATTTATCAAAATATGGGCGTGGCCTAACTGTTTTCTTAATTTTAACAAGCAAACATGTTATCCAAAGCGGACTGAAAACATCCCAGCGTATACTTCTCGTATATTGAAACTGAACTGAACTAACATTAATACTTATATTATATTTATACTATAAAGTAAGTAATTAGGTGTACTATAAGTCATTTTGTCGAGTAGATAAAAGATTTTTGCTTTCGTGTAATCGTGTTTGATGTTCGTTTAAAAGTCCGTCTCCTGCGACTTTTCGCTAACATGTTAGTTAACAAGTTTTGTTAATTTGTTTTGTTAATTTTAGCCGCAGGAGACACGCCTTTAATTTAACGTTGTTTTAAGAATGATCGATTTTCATCGATGTTTAGCGGGAAAACATCAATGTTTGGCTTTGATTTCATCGACACATCGATGTTTTAATTACGATAATATCGACACATAGTTATGATTATGAAACATTGTCTCAGTCATCTAGCATGCAGGGATAACAAAACTGTCAACTTAGAGAAAAAACACATTACATAATTGCCCAAAAATACTGAGAACGACTTTTTTTTAGTTTTCATTACCATACGCTCATACTCATGTCTTAATACGATTTTTTTTGTTACCGAAAACATCATATTTAATTGTTGATGTTTAAGGTACGTCGATACTTTTGAATCAATGTTAACAACTATGTTTTTCTAACAACGAGTCAACGAACATCTCTACGTTGTTCTTACCTCTCAGCCAATCAAAAGCCCGTTCTATGCATATGAGCAGGAAAGATATATTTGTTGAATATACGACGGTGACGTTGTCTATAGAAACCAATTTAGGTTATGTTATGGTTAGACATATACTGGCAACTGCCGGGCTGATTTGACATGACATGTGAATCAACAGTCATTTTTCAATTACATTTTCAGGGTCAAGCTTCATTAGATTATTTAGATTACAAAAAACGTGGTACCTACATACATTTCTAGTTAGTGAATTGAATATACATCCTAAATTCATCCAACGTATTTAAACATACGTAAAAATGGATTGGAATCTTAAATACGGTGAGCTGTCTAACGATAAAGATTTCGTTAATAATTGCGAGACGTTAAAGGAAAATTTGAAGGAAGTACAACAAGTATTGGACCAATTATTGCCGCTTAAAGAACAATATGACAAGCTAACGTTGCCTGCGCAAATTGAACTCGATTTGTTCTTGGCGTTCACCTTGAATTCTCTACAATGGATCAATCTGCGAATACAAGGAGTGGATCCGACGAAACATCCTATCAAAGATGAGCTCCAGCGGATAAAACTTGTGATGATGAAGTGGCAGGAAGTTAAAGACCGCGAGAAGAGACCGACAGTCGATGTAGACGCAGCAAAGAGATTCATTAAGAGTGGTTTATACGACCCGTATAGAGCCACAGGACAGCCACAGAACAAAAAGACTAAATTCCCTGAGAATGATGAGTAATAACCGTTATTTTGTAATTTAAATTTAATAAGACTGAAATTAAGAATATTGGTTAAGAATGTGTGAACATTAAATATTGAATGTTTTGTATAACATGTACGAGCATGCTGCCATAATATTTGAATAGAATTTTACATCACTAATCTATTAGACATATATGTTGAAAAAAAATATTACAGTTGCATCTTAAGCATTATCCATATGGTTAACAAAATGGAATGTCGCCACCCCTGTTTATCCCATTGTTGTTACAAGAGCCAAGTCCGCTGCTAAAAGCTGAAAAACTTGCACACACCCTAAACCATCCCATTGGACCAATGGGCGTAGTAGGCTTTTGGCCTTTACACCTGTCCTGAGGGCAGACCTATGTCCTATGTATGTGACTTTATGCAGTTGCATAGTCATGTTTTTACACATAAAGATAATTCATGAGTATATTTCCATATGTTAACAGATTCCAAAATAAATTTTAAGAATGTCAAGTTTTAATGCATGCAAAGTCTTTATAAATAAATGATGTTTTATTAACATTTTCTATGGATTTTATCATGACAATAAGAAATTATACAATACTTTAAAATATTTCACAAGAATAAAAAAGAAAGTCATTTTTCCGTGATTTAATTTCCTCTTAATTAAACAAAATGATGTTCATAGTTAACTTAATATTGTAACCACTTTGCATGTTGAAATTTTGTTGTGTATTTAAAACAAAATTATTGTATTGTAATGATTATTTTATTCATATCACAAGATATTCACACTATAAAATGAAGAATCTTTTATGTACTAGTGTTAAATTTTTGTTTTTGCATGTTACGAGTTGTGTCCAAGAATAATATTTTAAAAAAAACATTGGACTTTTATTTGTTTTTGTACCATAGCTTAGTTATTTAAATTGCTTGTAATCCAAACTTATGTAAATAAATGTATATACACTTTCATAAATTAAACAAATTTATATATAAAATGACTTTATTTGAACAACAATTATAACACCAAAATTCTTTCCGTAAACCATTATAGGAATGTTAATATAACCACAATTATTTTTCTTATGTTTAAATACAGTTATAATAAATTACTAGAAATATTTGTTTTTATTGCGTTTAGAAACAATTATATATCTTGTATTCAGTTTTGCAATCTATAAAATTCAACATCTATGCATAACTTTTGTTCATTAATGTTCTTTATAAATTAACACTGTAAGCAATATAACTAAATAATTTTTATCTATAAAAATAATGGCAAAACTAAATACAATTGTACCATTGAAATTCTTCATATAAAGCCCACATATTCCTTGTACTTCTAACAATAATAGGAAATAAAATTTTGTAAACAATTATAAATAAAAAAATGTTGATGTGTAAAATTGCTGGACTTGTCTTCACAGCACCGTGATAATAAATAGTCTTATTGAAATTATTAAATGATTGAGAACTTAATAACTAATTGAGAACATTCTAAAAGAATGGCACCATATTAAATTCCTGAGCAGATATGTTTTTCAATTTGTAACCAACCTATTTACATTGACCAGGTCTTGACTACCTGGTCAGGGCACGTCAAGCTAACACGGAATTAACATTCAAATGGAATGAAAAAGTATGAAAATGAGATTGTTGACTTCATTTTTCAACTTGTAACACCAAGCCAGCAGCAGAGATATTGTCTCCTGCTCCCGCTGTAAGCTCTGCTTCTGTGCATATAAGCACTGGTGCTACACAAATATCCACTTCTTCACCACCCAATACTTCTTCCCAGCAAGATACAGGCTTGGAGGGTTCAAAAAACACCCTACTCTTATTATCATTAACTGTGGTTGTAGAAAAACTGTCATCCAGTAAGAGTTTACATTTGTTCAAGTCAATTTCTTGGCTATTGCAGACATATCTGTGAGCTGTTATTGACGCTTTCGCGGCAGCGGCTTCAGTTCTCTTCCAGTTCGAATTTTTTACTGTCAAAATTGCTTGATAAGCTAACGTATGCACATGAATACGTGTCAAGTGTCTAGCGCTTTTGTATTGTTTGTTTTGGCTTCTTATGAGTAAAAATGTTTCACGCATCTGATCTAATGCTGTTGCCACTCTTGGGTTGGAGTCAGCTACCACACTGACTTGACCATGTTCTAGGACACTATACAAATTGGTTAATTCTTGTTCATTCATACCTACAGAGTCAACAAATGGTAGGACTTTATTTGTAAGATGTTTTAGAAGTTCTAAGTCCACATAACTGGCCATCTCAAAATGCGTTAAAGTTGATGGTGGTTGTGTAAGAATTTGTTTTTTCACTAGATCTAGTCTTTCAGCTCTCAAGTCTGTAAAAAATAATGGTATAAATATCTAGAACAATTTTTACACTTAATACCGTATTATGAACAAAAGTATGGTCTGAATTTCTTAAAAGAAGCTTTACTACATGTAAACTAGTGTCTGTTTTATTATACCATTGTAAGTAATAAAGTAGGGAGATCGTTTTTTGTTTTTTCGAAAGACGGTCCCCATTTCATCCACCTTTTTATATATTTTATGATTAATTTGATCATGACGAAGACTTAAAAACTTAAGATTTGAAGACTTTAAACACTTGACCATGGCAGAAATAGCTCATCCGCGAGAGCCATTTCATCAAAAGAAGAAGTAATAAAGTATGGCATTATTAATAATCAAACCATAGCTGTAAAAACTATGATATAAAAAAAATCTCTAAAGTACTTATGTATATTATCTTACATATCATACATAGAATTGGGGCACAGACTTGTTATTCCTCATTATCATTATTTTTACAATGATTTTGTTTTCTTGACTTTTTTAAATCTTTGCTTTTACATATTTACACTCACATCTTTATGATAATCAAATTGACCAAATATTATTTTAGTTGTACTTATATCTATCCAAATAAATAAAATTAATAACTTTTCATTAAACACATATGAAGGCATATACATATATCAAGATCGATTTTAAAAATTTTTGTATGTCTGTTTGTTCTGACTAATCTCTAGAATGGTTGCACTGATTTTGACAGGTCTTATCGATATAAAGAGTAACTAAGGCTATTTATTTTTAGACTAGCTCTGCCCCACAGCGTTACCTCTGGTTGTTATTGTAAAGGTGTAACAATAACTGCGCATAACACTGTGGGGTTCAGCTAGTTGTCTTATAAACCCATAAGTACATACCTCTGCCATCTTCAGCCTTAAACGGATAATTGTCCATCATCTGGAGTCCACTAATGACTAGTAAGTTAGGACTGAAGCCAGGCAAGAATTCGTCAAACTTTTCTAAGGAACTAAGTAATGGATTATTTTCATCGTTATGCATGATGTACCGATTAGCCCGTGGAGCTTTGAACGGACCAAACCGTTCATCAGCTTTATATTCTAAAATCATATGAACATCATCTTTAACTTCTTCACTCCCATCATCACCGACTATCTCAATCTCTTTTGGAATGTACTCTTTTAATTTATTGCTCATTTTTGCAGCCAACATTACTTTCCAGCCTTCAATGAAAAACCGTTTAGCCATCAACGGAGCATTGCCCCCAATAGTCCATCTTGTGTCGGGCAATTTTAAAGATTGTTCTATCAGATCATCATATAATTCTGAGTTAGACATGAAACGCCTGGAAATTTAAAACAATGGATTAGTTATAGCTTGTTTTTTAATAAAAAAGTTTAAAGAAAAAGCAACCTTATGTCTATACTTATTAGAAGCATTAAAACTAATTTTGTATGTTACTAATTGCTCTTATCAGTTAAATTATTGAAACAGTAGATAACTTACTCCGCTGCCGCTCCATGTTTAAAGAAATATGCAAAGCTTTTGAGGAATTCCTCTTTGTTCGAGATCTCATTGAAGTGTTCAGGAGCTTCTTTTAGCTCATTTTGGTCCAATAAAGAGGTTGCATTCACAAATAAATCGTGACATGCACCATAACCAAGCGCGACTTTCGGCTGAAGATTGCCAGTACCAACTCTGTTCTCTCTCTCGAGAAACAGTAAATGATCCTTTACCGGCGCAAGTCGCACATCCCCAACATCATTTTTTCGTATATAAACAGCGTAAAACACAATACAGAACGAAAGTAAGGAACCGAATTTTACAGGAACACCAGCCATTTTTAAAATATATTATTGTGTGTAACGTGTAAATTGGAATGCATTAGTATTTACTTATTCATAAGGTCCACGTCACCTCATCGTTTCAATTCAGGTTTCTAATTATTTAAAGAGTATTTCACTAGGAATAACAAATTCAACTTCAAATCAGATGACGTGACAAAGTGACATGTGATCTGAGTATATTTGTTCTAGGCTTGTTGAAAAAATATCGATATATCGATATTATTTTTTCAATTTATCGATACTTTTAAGCGATATTTAATTTCTCGATATATCAATGTATCGATATAAAATTCCTAGTATCGAAAAGGTATAAAAAATCGATATTTTTCTAGACCAACTTTTTTTATAAGGGTGCCTCAGAGTCGATTTTAAACTTTGTATATTTAAAAAAAAAAATCCAAAGATTGTTTTTATAATATTTTAATTGCAATAAACTGGTGCGGATTTTATTTTACGGAATATTACACCGCCATATGTCTTCCATCACGGCGAATGCACCCTTCAAAGCGTACTATCGAATTTGCAAAGACGCGCCGCAGAACCTCAACTGAAATACCTCTCACTTCTATCATTATTTTCGTCTTCAGATCCTCCAAATTTGTAATAGGGGTATCATAAACCCTGGTTTTGAGATAACACCATAAGAAAAGGTCAGCTGGGGTTAAGTCGGGCGGTCTAGGTGGCCACGATATGTCTCCAAAGCGACTTATGAATTTTTCTCGGAAAGGCCCAATTGAAAGATTCAGTGAACACCCTGTCACTCTAAGCATTGCTACCCACGGCTTAATTAATTGAACACTCGGGGCATCACTTAAACGGTGAATTTAAAAGTGATTACAAAACTTGCGCTGTGCTTCACTCAACGAAAACTCGTTGCAAAAATACGCCTCCACTGCGTACTTGCCCGACCCACCACTGCGACATGGCGACTAAAAAATTCGCACTAATCACCTCACGAATGCTACCACTCCCCTCCCGCTAGCCCCGCTGGTTGCCGAGATATTGATGTTTAAAGTTTAAAATCGCCGCTGAGACACCCTTTACCAACAACTTAAAAAAAAAGTATTTTTTGTTTTTTGTTGACTCGATTTGCTACTTTTCAATTTGGTTTGTAAGTTGACAATTCTCTGTAAAATCATACCGATATATCGTTATTTTTTTATAAAAATATCAATATCGATATTGATTTTTTTTTAAATATCGATACGATGTATATCGATACCTTTTTACATTTCCGACATCCCTAATGTGTTCTGTGCATGTGATAGTGATAGGTATAGCAAAAACTATCTATCTCAGTCAGTTTCGATATTTTAATCGATTTTTGTAAAGACAAATTTTTACAAATACAATTAAATTAATATTTAGTAAATGTTTAGCAATTCTAAATGGCCCTCTTGCATTATATATGTTTATTATTTATTTATTATATAATTTTATTTAGTTTGCAATGTGTCTTTCTCATTATATCGTTTCTTAATGTGCTGTGCATAGAACGCTCGACATGATTGTCGTGTGCAATTTCGTATATTATAAGTAGTAAAGTAATGCATTGTAGTAATGGACTGTAATATTCTTTATCTACACCCATGCTATAAAATTTAGAAATCCTCTATAAAAGTTTCTGAAACAGTTAGATAATTGCCAACAAAACAGCCTGTGAATTACTGTGTCATAGTAACCATAATAACATCTAAACCAGGGGTCGGCAATCTTTTGAGTCGGAAGAGTCAAAAATTACAATTTACGAAATTTCAAAGTTTTTAAAGAGCCTCAATTTTTGTCTTGCCAACCATAAATTGTACTTGCAAAAATAAACTATTTTGATAAAAGAGTTTCAAACACGACTCTAAATTTTCATTTGTTAGTTGGCTTCTTACTTTAATTTTAATTATATTCATGCAAGAGAACGCTTGCTCTCGTCGATCCAAAGATAGTCAGCACTTGAAATGCCAATTTCTTCACCTCACTGTAGCAATCTGGAAGACTATTCCATGCATCGAATATAAGTGCCTCAACTCGCGGCATTTCTATTAAAGCTGTCCATTTGCGTTGCGTTACGTACATACATTTCTGGACCTCCAACTTTTCCAACTTGCTTTACAATTCTGTAAGTTTTCCACCCCACACAGCTTTACTTTTTAAATCGATCAATTGCATTTCTAGAGATCCAGTATCAACACCAAATGGCTCAGTGTGGATTTCGATAATATTTGTGTTGAGAGGATTTACTTGGAATGCTAGAGTGGTCTTGTTGGTTTTGAATTCCTGAAATCTGTCAGCAAATTCATCTTTAATTTTTTTTATAACTGTGCTGAAGTAATTTGTGTCAACAGTTGCACTGGTTTTATCGTGATATTGCTTTAGAAATTGAAAATGAAGTAATTTAGCGATCTGAATATCTTCTGCGAAAATAATTAATTTTTCTTCGAAACAAACCAATTCTTCTACCAAAACATAAGCTGGGTTTCCCTTTCCTTGCAGTTTTAGATTCAGCTCATTTAATTTCCCCGTGATATCCACCATAAAGTAATTTTTTTTGCAACCATTTGTCATTCTCTAATTCAGGGTCATTAATGCCCTCTTCATTGAGGAATGTATTTATTTCATTCAAGCACAAAGCAAAACGTTTCAACACCTTATCTTTGCAACAGCCACTTACACTTTATTGTGAAGAAGGAGATATAATACTGAGTCTCGAGAATTCGTTTAAACTGACGGTGGTAGAGTGCTTTTGACAAGATGTTGTTAATAATCTTGTTTACCAAATTCATGAACTCAACAATTTCGGCAACTATTTCAAACATTTTTGCACGGCATTCGCTATATTTTCTCCTCTGGTTTGTCCCGAGAGCGATAGAAATCTCAGAAGTTCTTCTTTTGGACCTTGGGAAGACATATACCTGACAAAAAGGGCAACTTGTGCCATGTCTTTTATGTCGCAAGACTCAATTATAGCAAGTGATAAGGCAGAAGCCAGTTGAATGTTTTCCACCTGCAAATATGTTACATTTAAAGACATTTTAGCTATTCTGTCTTGTACTGTTTTAGCGGATAGTGGCAAATCTTTAATTATTTCAGAATTTCTGGTTTGTTTTTTAAATCACGAAACAATTCCGGCAGTGACGACGCGTGTCACGGGGGAGGGGTGTGGTGAAAAGCAAGTACAAGTGTCTGAAAGATAGAAATGGTGCATAATACTCGTTAATCGATTCAGAACGATTTGTATTTTTTTTTTATAAAATAAATATTATTTGCGTATGGAACTAAAGAGCCGCAGCTTCACATCCAAATAGCCGCATATGGCTCGCGAGCCGCAGGTTGCCGACCCCTGATCTAAACGAATGTTATAATGTACTACTAATTCTTATATAATTCTTTTATAATTCTACTCCTATTTCAAAAAAGAACATCGTCAGGCACGTGCCTTTCACTACCACAGCGCTGTATTAAAAAAAAGAACTAATAGTCAAATTCGCGTATCCTGCCATTTTTGTTTCATCTGTTTCAGAACTTTTTATAGAGAATTCATAACATAGGTGTAGTCGGTGTAGATCACAGAACATAAAGAATAGGTAGAAATGTTATGTGTCATAATTTACAACGGAACGACTGTCGCCAAACTCAGACAAATGAAAGCACTATTTTATTACTGCACACTACTAACGAATTGTTTTGATTTGATGTTTTTATTTGCTCAAAACTAGCCTACAATACATAAAGTCACACGTATGATAATATATCTTATCGCGTTATTTTAACAGTTATTTTGCCATAGCTTAAGAAGAACTTACAACGTTTCGTAATCTTGAAAGTAAGAATACTTCATTGCAAGCTATTCAAAAACAGATGGCGTTATTCGAAATGCACGCAATTATAACATTAACCACTATAAGAATAAATTCGATATTTGTGTCATTCTTCGATATTTACCGCTACTCGCTTAGTGTTGTGGCACATATTACAATATTATCAATAATATCGATACCTAACTTTTGTTGTTAGGACGGAGCATATTAAAAACATGAGTTGAAGGATATCTGAGGAGGTAACATTATAAAAGTGAAGAAGCTAAAAAATAAGTACATGCATAATAATGTTTATTAATTTTAAGAATCTGTATTATAATCATATTATATTTAATAAAGACTGTTTAGCCACTTAACCGTTGGTATAGTGTTTAGCGATCCTGACTGCTGAGTCAGAGTTCGGAACAGACAGAGAGACAGAAAAAAAAAAATGTTATTTTGGTATACGGCCCGTGCCTGCAAGTTTCGCAGAGAAAAGAATCACGCTTCGACATAAATGAGCTGGCTCGACCAGAGTGATACCACGGCCTCACAGAAAACCAGTGTGGAATGGCGTTTGCACTGTGTTTCACTGAGTGAGTGAGGATACCGGAGGCCCATATCCCAACTCCTCCCCCTCCCCACCCCCCAAAGGTCGGCAACGCGCTTGTGACGCCTCTGGTGTTGCGGGGGTGTCCATGGACAGTGGTAATCGCTTACCATCAGGTGATGCTCGTTTGCCACCTGTTCCGTAAAAAAAAAAATGTACCGTGTACCTACACATGCAGATGCATTTAGTAAAAAGCGGATATAAATATTTAATAGTACAAACAGACACTCTTATTATATATATATATTCTTACTATATACTTATTTTTATAGATATTCAATGGTTAAAACAAGTGTTTTTCTTTCAAGGCCACGTAAACAAACAAGCAAAATTTAATATTTATAATTATTATAGTAAGTAAATATAACACGTTTAAAAGTATGGAAATCGATAAAGCTAACATCCTACCTGGCTACATCACTAATCGAGTAGAATAGAAAATACGAGAATAACGTTGAAAACTGATAAGACTCGATCATACCAGATTGAGATTTATGTGAATGGGATAAGGAAGAGTTTAGCTTAAATCTCTAGTCAATTATCAGTTAAATTAAATTTTAAGATTTTATTGATAAAACATATAAAATTGTACCTAAAGATGGTAAGAAACACCTCCATTATCAATCTTTTTCCTTCTGCTATCATTTTTACACTGTAAAACAGAACAGTACTGCATTGTGGCATAAAAAAGAACTTTCATTGGACGACCTATTCAACGCAGCGTTGTAACACGACTATGATACAAAATACCTACAACTCATAAAGGTATGCGTTGCAACGCTTATCAGTGGCAAGCGCGCCACGCCTACTAGTCATTTCTACTTATATCTTTTTGTTTTGTGGTGTAGATAAAGTCTTGTTGCATCTGTAGATAATTAGGTATTAAAACACTCATGTCATACTATTTTCGCACTCGGTGAGTACAAACCCACATTCGTGTTTTAATACTCCTCATTATAAAACAGTTTTATAAATAACTATTACAAACGCGTGTAATGAAATATGTTACTGAAATCCTGATCCTGTAATTGATTAAACGATATCTCACAAAATTCAGCATAATATAAATCCGTAATTGAGCTTAAAAAAAATCTAAGTCAATATTCACATCGTAGTCCTCGTTAATTCTCGAAACAATAATCGATTTTGTTTCAAAGTGTTAATTCGATATTTTCTTTTGATATCCCTAAAAGTTAACAAAATGATAGCCATGTTATCAATAATGTTTACAGATGACGTTGCATAGAAACCGGCTCAGCATTTGGCATTTAGATAGTTAAAATTATATTACAAAATAAAAACGAACTAACTTGTCTGTCCTAATCTTAGAGAATATATATCTGGAGAGGCAGCCAAACGGGCGCAAAGCGTGATCGGAGTAGAGAGACAGAGAGAGAGACTGAGTTTTGGTAGTGTCTGTCTCTCTTACGCAAGCTTCTGATTGGTTGGTGTATTGCCCGCCGAATCTGTTATGCAAATTGATATGTGCGTCCCAATGTGTCCCCATGTCCCAATGTCTAGTACCCATAACACAAGCTCTGCTTAGCTTGGAACTAGATGGCGTTGTGTTTTACATGTCTGGAATACACACATCAAAAGTGTCTAGGGATCAAGCATTTTTATGCGGATTTCTTGAGATTGAGATGTGGCTTTGGCCCTGGCCTGCTCAGTCGCCAGACTTGAACCCGATTGAGCATGCATGGGATATGCTACAGAGAAGAGCTCTGCCGAATATGGAGGGTATCCAGTCGCAAGAAGACCTTTTTTTGTTGTTGCAACGAACATGGGCGGCCATTCCACAGCGTGATTTGGATGAACTCATTTTGAGTATGCCAAACCGATGTTCTTGTGTTAGTGTTCGCGGTAGAAACACGGATTATTAATTGTTTAAGTTACCTAATAAAATTTTAAAGAAAACTGTTATTTCAGTCTTTTTTTCGAACTTTAATGTTAGTGGTTCAAATGTCAAAAATCCTTTTATTAGGAAAATGGCAAATTTCTTTATTAATGCAAAGGTGACTTGGTTTATCGTTACTGTGACAAACGAAAACAATTTATTTGATGAATCCTTAAAGAAAATTTTAATTAATATCAATCAGGAGAAAAGTTATTGCAAAAATATATGTTGATCCCTAGACACATATGTTGATCCCTAGACACTTTTGATGTGTGTATTTATTTATTTTTAACCGACTTCCAAAAGGAGGAGGTTCTCAATTTCATCGGTTTTTTTTTTATTATTTATTAGTGTTCCCTTTGCTATGCTATTACGTTAAACGATTATAATAAACTAGCGACCCGCCCCGGCTTCGCACGGGTGGATTTCAGATGCCCCCGCCGACGACACGATTCGTGCATTTTAAATGTGTAATATCTTCGAATATGTTCATTTAAATTAGATACTGTTAAGGACCATTTTGATCTATATTAAATGCACAATGTATTTAATTTACTTAATTGTATAAGGATTCATTCTGTATTGCTTAAAATCACTTCGTAAATAAGCCATTATTTCTCGTAAAAAGAAAGGAATAAAAAATGGTTGTTGTGGGTTATCCCTAAGAGATAGACATATACCGTCGCGGACTTTTTTGTAGTACTTTTTAAGGAGTACAATACTGTAGTACATTATTTTGATCTATCTCGTAGGGTGCAACCAGCGTTTGCAATGTAAGCGCAAAAAAATGTGTTTAGTTGCTACATCACATTAGAAATCCCGAAAATTAACAGTGTTCCCATACTATATTATGCATTTATTATACATAAAAACCTTCCTCTTGAATCACTCCATCTATTCAAGAAACCCGCATCAAAATCCGTTGCGTAGTTTTAAAGATTTAAGCAAACAAAGGGACATAGGGACAGAGAAAGCGACTTTGTTTTAAACTATGTAGTGATAATGTGTATAAGCACCTTTTAACACTGAATACTCTTAACTAATACCTTAAACGAGCAATTCTTGTATCCTACTTATTTATTATTTATCTATACTAATATTATCTATATCTATCTATACTATTATTATCTATATCTATGTAGGTATCTATACTAATATTATAAACGCGAAAGTTTGTAAGTGTGGAAAGATGGATGTTTGTTACTCTTTCACGTAAAAACTACTGAACGGATTTGGATGAAACTTTACAGTAATATAGCTATACATCAGAATAACACATAGGCTACTGACATACACGCCGGCAGAGCCGCGGGAAACAGCTAGTTAATATTATAAACGTAAAAGTTTGTAAGTATGGATGGATGGATGTATGTTTGTTACTCTTTCAAGCAAAAACTACTGAACGGATTTGGATGCAACTTGACAGTAATATAGCTTATACATCAGAATAACACATAGGCTACTATTTGCCGCGATAACTGACATACACGCGGGCAGAGCCGCGGGAAACAGCTAGATAATATTATAAACGTGAAAGTTTGTAAGTATGGATGGATGGATGTTTGTTACTCTTTCACGCAAAAGCTGCTGAACGGATTTGGATGAAACTTGACAGTAATATAGCTTATACATCAGAATAACACATATGCTACTATTTATCGCGATAACCGACATACACGCGGGCGGACCCGCGGGCAACTGCTAGTTAATATTGTTACGTGTTGGGGTTCGATTTAATTGAGAAAGAAGCCTTTTGACGTGTTAAAGAGACTTTATTAAAACCACAATTAAAATCACAATACTACTCTGAATTACAATCCTTAAAGGTCGCCGAGGTCGCTAGGTTGATCGCTGATGTCACTTCGATGTTTATCTCACTATAGCTCAAACTGAACTGAACCGCCTGCGGCCCGCGAGACGCTCTATTTATACTCGTATTATTATTACTCTTGCATTTCTAGAAACGACGATAAAACACGAGAATCTACTAGTAAAAACGCTAATAAAATAATCGAAGTTAATAATAATTAGGCAACAACCAATCGATATCCGACACTATGCACATAGAAATAAGGTCCATTATTCCTTGCCTCAGGAGATCGATAAGAAGTGTGTGTGTATTTGTGTGCGCAGATAAGGCTTGAAGATTATTATTATTCGTAACAATATTATAAACGTGAAAGTTTCTAAGTATGGATGGATGAATGTTTGTTACTCTTTCACGCAAAAACTACTGAACGGCTTTGAATGAAACTTGACAGTAATATAGCTTATAGGTATATCAGAATAACAAATATGCTACTATTTGTCGCGATATCCGACATACACGCGGGCGGGGCCGCGGGCAACAGCTAGTATTAAATCTGAAGAGTTTGTTTGTTTGTTTGAACCCGCTAATCTCAGGAACTACTGGTCCGATTTGTAAAATTATTTCAGTGTTAGATAGCCCATTTATCGAGGAGGGCTATAGGCTATATATCATCACGCTAAGACCAATAGGAGTGGAGCACCAATGAAGAATGTTTCAAAAACGGGGGAAAATTATTACGCTACGGGGAACAGGAGACGCAAACGGGGTTGCGTGGGTCGGTTAGTATTTATATACAATCTGAATTTCAGAAACGGTTCTAACGATTTTTATGAAATTTAATATGCAGGAAGTTTCGGGGGCGATAAATCGATCTATTTAGCTAGGATTCATTTTACAAAATTTACCAAAAACAATATACCGAGCAAAGCTCGGTCACGCAGGTGCTTGTTATAAAAATCTTATAAACATATTTATTAAAATGGATTTTATTGCGATATGCGTATAATCAGGTAGGTATAATCAAACTTAGGGAGGGAAGTTAGGGTATGGTCTTGATGGGAATCGCTTGTAGCGAGAACAGCATTGCGTACAAAATGCCAAGAAACAACCTGTGGCGTCAAGTGGCAGAACACCAACAAAGCAGAGCCCTAACTAGTCCTAGTCATCCTCATCCACGCTTGTCCCCCTGGAAACTGCTGCACCCGTGTAGATGCACGCCGCCACCAGGAGATGCAGATGAGCCAAGGATGCAGGGCAAAATGTGAACAGAAAGTTCACATTTTGCCACAGGCGCAGAAAGCGCCTCAAAACAGAATCTACTCACTAGGGAGGAAACCCGAACAAAACCGAGCCTGCCCGTAGGCTTCAAGGTGGAAACCCCATCGATGGGCTAGGGTATAGTGGGCTAATCACTCGCTTACTTGAATCTAACCAATTTTCGAAACAGAAATAGTGCAAAACCGGACCGATCTTATACCAACGACTTTCGGCATGAAAACACGGACACGAATTGCTTGCTGGAATGTGCTAACGCTGAGCGACGACAACCAACTAGCCCAAACTGCAAGGCAAGACGAAGAGCTACCAGATGACTGGAACAAAGGCCTCCTTATCACCGTGCCAAAAGAGGGAGATCTCAGTCAGTGTAGCAACTGGAGAGGTTAGCAAAGTGGTTTTGGATCGGCTTTCGAGGGCCGTTGACCCTCTTATTAGCAGTAAGCAAGCAGAATTCCGCCCGAACCGATCGTGTACAGACTAAATTAATACTCTCCGTATTATACTTGAACAGGCATCAGAATGGCAAAGGGAGATGTATCTTACCTTTTTAGACTTCGAAAAAGTCTTTGATACGGTGAGATGGGCTAAGATCTGGTCCTGTCTACGCGAGATTGGTGTCCCCGAGAAAATCATTAACATCACACGAGCCTTATACAAGAATTATTCTGGCAAACTCACGCACAACGGACTCGTCTCGAAGGACATAACGGTACATGCAGGCGTACGACAGGGGTGCCTCCTTTCGCCGCTCCTATTCTTGGTCGTTCTTGATGACATTCTGCATAACAGCACAGACTGCAAGCGCCGCGGCATAGAATGGGGCATAACCAACGTCCTAGAAGATTTGGATTATGCCAACGATATATGCCTCTTAAGTCACACTCGCTCAGACATGCAGGCTAAATTGGATGACCTACATCTGGAGGCGGCAAAGACAGGGCTAAAAATCAACAAAAGGAAGACGCAGGAAATAAGGTGCGGGGCAACGAGTTCTTTCCCGTTGGCCATTGGCACAGAGGCAGTGGAACGCGTCCATAAGTTTACTTACTTGGCAGCTGCGTGTCAGAAACTGGAGGAACATTCACTCGTGGGAACGCTGCGATGACGTCCCGATCGACCATCAGATCAAACGGCGTAAATGGAGCTGGATAGGCCACACAATCCAAAGAGAATCCAACCATATCCCGAGGCAAGCCCTAGACTGGAATCCCCAAGGAAAGCGCAAGCGTGGCCGTCCCAAATAAACCTGGCGGCGGACTATCATTAATGAAGCAAGGCATCAAGGCAAGACCTGGAGCGAAATCAAGCGAGACGCTCAAGACAGAACGGGATGGCTATGCACCGTGGACGCCCTCTGCCCCATCTAGGGGACATAGGACCTTAAGTCAAGTCATAATCAAATTCATTGAACAATTCAAACTGAAACATAGAATATGATAGTCGTTGACAAGAATGAGTGTTGCGATTCAATCAAGTACATAAAATGTGTACCTACATATTATTCGAAAATCACACTAGCGGACATAAACTGTTCACGACCTTTCCGAACTTTCTGGCGACAAATTAAAGATGTCGATGAAGATAAGGCATCAGAAAACATATTACTACTCCACTCTTAACATCAATATTGTTTTAAACTTTTAAGGTTTGGCTATCGTGTCGTGTTGGTATGTAAAGTAGGTAGGTATGTACCTACTTCATTAAGCTTGTCTTGTGCGATGTGGGCCCACGATATCTTGCAAATGTTTTCGAAAGCCAAAAAACGCACCGTATAAGGTACAACCGGTCGCCTCGCTCTCCTAAAATGGAAGCATGTATGATGTTAAGAGCTTTAGGCGTAAATTGTCTGTGTCATGGTATAGCGTAATTAATTTTAACAAAGTTCAACTACAGCATTTTATTTTTATCTGTGGTTACCTACTTGACCTATTGACCTCTCTACTTTTGCCAATTTTCTTGGTTCGGTCATTTGGTGTTTCAAGTTGCTCTTTAATTATGCGACATTACTTTTTTATTGATTTCGGGTATTAAAGTTCACGAAGATTCAACCTTTTTATTTAATTATTCCACTGTAAATCGGGTCTCAATCGCGATAATATCTATGAGGTACAATATCTTTTTATTTAAAATCTTTTTTTTTAAACTGCAATAGTGCATAGAAATTGACGCTAGATGGCGCGCTTATCCTCCCACATTAATACTATTCATAGTAATGTTGGTTGATTTGATTGAATGAACTGGCAATGAACACAGGCGTATCTAGCCCGTCAAATGTCCGTGTACAATCATTACCTAGCACCCTTTAATAGGATTCAATATCGGTGCCCTTATCACCACTGCGCCCGTGTGCACCGCTCTATGTGCGGTGCTACCGCAAGATTATAGGTACCGGAGGTTTTCCAATAACCTATCTCCAGTTTTAACCAGAGACAGATTACTGAAAACGGCCGTAAGTAAGCCGTCCTATACTTCCTGCAGAAAACAATTGACAATTGTCAGGGAAAATAAATCTTTTTACTGTTTCGGAAAACAGTTAAGAATTTTTGTGACGATTTTCAAACGATGGTCCTTTTTTTTTTTAATTTTTGATAAGTACCTTGATGACTAATCAGTAATCTTTGTTCGGTGTTATTTTTGGTAAATTTTCTAAAAATAAATTCTAGTTAGATCGATTTATCGCCCCTGAAACCCCCTGCATACTTAATTTCATGAAAATCGTTTGAGCCGTTTCCAAGATACCGATTATATAAAACTAAATAAATATATAAATATAAATAAAAATAAAATTAGAACTCGGATTAGGTTTCTTACCTATTCAAACTAAGTATGTAAAGATGAAACATAATAAATTATGGCCGAATATGCGTAAATGTCTAATTAGTCCATTGAAATGTTACATTTTTTAGGCCTTACCTTGCGTTTTTTAGAGGACGCAATTTTATTTTTTTGATGTGTAAAACCAAGTTTGTGGGGTCGCCACCCTTGTCCCACGGCCGCCATCTTGAAAATAGGGGTTGAAATGGTTTTTACGATATATCTGTTTAACTATTTATCTGACAAAAAAAAATTGTTAAAATTTATTTTTGCAAATTAAATTCTTTACAACTTTGGTTTAGTAACTTTTTGTCGTAGAACTATAAATAAAAAAGTTATAAGTGAAAATGTTCAGATTTTTATATTTTTCGAGATAACTTTTGTTTTAATCATTTTACGAAAAAATTATATCAGACCAGTTTTGTAGATCGTTTTTTGAGGAATAACTTTTATTCGCAACATTTTTTCATTAAGTCAATAGCTAAGGTCTTACAGCGCTCCGAAGCGAGTACTATTTTTCAGTACTCTTAACTATACCTATACCTGTGTACTAATAATGTGTCATCAGTTTTTTTTTATATTTTTTATTTTGTTGTTATATTTTTTTTTTATTACAAATTTTGCAATATTATTAATAATTAATTATTGACTCTTATCCACTCCATTACAGGATTTTACAATTATTGATTTTTAAAATAATGTTAAATCTGATGGCCGTTACCGAGAATATTGTTCTAGGTAGTAAAAAGTATATAAATATATATAAAATATATATCGTAAATATATTTTTAATAACAAACTTTTGACTGATTTTCATATATTTATGAATGATAAGATTAATGTGTTTAAAAATATTGTAATGAAAAACGTAATCAGAATTAAGTATCTACATTTAATAGTACGATTTATATATAATGAGGTTTTCTATGACATAAATGTAATTAGCATTAAATAAATCAACTTTTTAATTGAAACAAATTGCAGCAATCACATTTTTTAGATGAAATTATTTATAATGATTAAAAAAAAAAATTCGTTTTTTTGCGTTTTCTGAGAAGATTTACTACAGTAACATATATATTTTTTTTACCATCGGAAAGTAGAGATTTCAACGAACAGAAAAAACCAACTTTTTGAAAAAAGCTGATATTTTGACGGGTGAATTTTCGATTGAAAATTAGGTTGCTTTTTCGATATTAATTCAAAATAAGGTGAAAAAATAAATATTTCTAATCAAATAAATTACAGCGTATTTGGGACATAAAAAGGCAATGTTTCCCCAAATTTCGTTAAAAAAAAAACAATTTTGTAAAAGATAAAATAAAAAACCAAAAACTTCATTTTATGAATTTTTCACATATATTTTGAGGTTATGTGAAAAAAGTGGAAATCCAAAGTTATAGATCTTTTTATTACCTACAACTTTGCCATTTCACTTTTTTCCGTAGGACTTTTAGTTTTGCCGGAAATCGAGAAAAACCGTTTTTTACCCTTAAAAACTCACCCCCATCCCCTTCACCTCAAATCGCCCGTAAATTATTTTTCTTTTCATTTTTATAATATTCTCCTCCTTTTCTAATGAGTTTTATCCTACTATTATTATTTTTTCACTTTTTATTATTTTTAAAGGCTTCGGTCTATTAGGTGAAAATAAAATAAGAACTGTGAAGACAAAAGGTGTAAAAACTTTACTAGACCGAGCTGTAGCAAAAAATGATGAGGTTAATGAAAAATGTTTACGAACTGTTTCGGAAGTTACTGTACATGTTACGTGTTATTGTTATTACATGGACAATCGAACCGATAATAAATTTGTAATTAAAAAAATTATAATAACAAAAAAAAACAAAAACAATAACTGATGACACATACACACGTATAATATAGGTATAGTTAAGAGTACTAAAAATAGTACTCACTTCGGAGCGCTGTAAGACCTTAGCTATTGACTTAATGAAAATTGTTGCGAATAAAAGTTATTCCTCATTTTTTCGTAAAATGATTAAAAAAAAGTTATATCGAAAAATATAAAAAAAAAACTCGAATTTCTAAACATTTTCACTTATAACTTTTTTATTTATAGTTCTACGACAAAAAGTTTCTGAACCAAAGTTGTAGAGAATTTAATTTGCAACAAAAAATGTCAACAAATTTTTGTTATCAAATAAATAGTTAAAGAGATATATCGTAAAAACCATTTCAACCCCTATTTTCAAGACGGCGGCCGTGGGACAAGGGTGGCGACCCCACAAAATTGGTTTTAGCTTTACACTGACCCTGACACATCAAAAAAATAAAATTGCGTCCTCTAAAAAACGCAACCCCAAATGTAACTTTTCAATGGACTAAATTGGAAAGAGTTGATGCGAATGACATTACTCTCATTCTCATCTCATCATCTCTTTCATATTTTATACGAGTATATTCAAATTAATGAATTTATATTTGAGTCGTCTCTTTTAAAATGACATGATAATAAAAACCTGTCAGTTTGCCTGTCACTGGCCAAAATTTATATAAAGCTTTGTTTTATTTCCGAATTTCCGAAGCATTGTTTTAAATAAATTATTCATAAGGTATGTACCAGAATTTACATATTTTGAGCTGAGATTATAATGTTCGAAGTACAACTTGTTTTTCTCAATACATAAAAACATGCGTTGTGAGTGTCGAATCCTCGGCTTACGATTAAACTCTTGTCTTCTTACACAAATATTTTTAATTAAAAGTTTTCATATCGGATTTCCTACCTACCTAATAGAAAAATAAGTTGTCAAGCTAATAAAAAAATAAATAATTAAATTTTAAAGACGTATAAAGATGTATAAGCTTCCATACATCTTTATACCTACGTCTGATGTTATGATGATTTTTTAACAAGGTAACCTAAGGGTGAAAAATTATGTACTAAAAATTCATTCTTAAGTTTGTGTTTTCCTTTGAATTTGAACCAAACGGAAAGTATCCCTCTTAAATAAAGAAAAATTAAAGAAAAATAAATACAAAGTAAATACACTTAGATAAAAGAATAAATAATCGTGTTCATCGAGTGGGAACCGAACTTTCCGCCTCTAGTCTTGACTCTAGAAGAAAATACCTTTATTGGTTAAAATTAGTGACCGACCGAAGGTTCGGTTTCGGTTTCGGCCAGTTTCGGCCAAAAATCTAGTTTCGGCCGTAGTTTCGGTTTCGGCCAAAAAATGGCCGAACCTTCGACCGCGCCGAAACTCGGGTGACTGTAAATAATCGTGCGTCATTTGGCGAACTTCGTAACTCACTCGTGCTCACACGCCCACATGGCCGGCTCTGTTCGCTGCCCGTAATTCCATCATTAATCGAATTAATGGATTTTATGTTTAACATATGTATATATGACTAACATATGACATACTGTATTTATTTAGTTCAGACATATTCATGACACAAAACATAAAAAATATATTGACTACGTACTTTAATCATAGAATATGCAAATGCATGCATAAAATATCCACAAAGTTTCAGTATATAACAGGAATTTTAAATCTGTTTAACTCTTATTCTAAAACAGTTACTATCATCACTTTGAGCTTTTCTAAAACTACCAAATCAACTTGACACGGTAATGTTACAGTTCTGATCTTGTTCTTTATTCAGTGGCACAAAATCATCATTTTAAATATTTTTATTATTTATCTTTTTTTATCTACTTATCAAAGTCATCCATCGCTACAAGTTGGTATCAAAAATGACCAAACCTTTTTTGTGTGAAAATATTAACAATTTTCGAACGCCATTGTAATACTGTCGCAAATTTATTCAACGAAAATTATAATAAGATTTTTTCTATGTACATACGTAAACTATGATATTTTTAGGATAAGCTTATTTGCTAGCTAAATTATAGAACAAGCAAATGCTGAATATTTTGCTTGTGATACAATACTTTTTAGCCAAACAAATATTAAGGAACCTTACTAGCTCACTTCTGCACTTTCGATTTCCACTATTAGTAAGACAACAAATAGTTAGAAATTATTGAATATATGTGGAAACGTAAAGAGTGAGTTCGTATCAATAATATTTATTCAACATTTAAATTTGCAAGAAAAAATAAACATAACAAAATTAAACTGAAACAGATAGTTGTCACTATTTTATCACTTCTGCATGGATAATTTAAAATTATTTACCATCTCAAAAACTAAACATTCTTGTTTTGTTCAATTTTGATAAAAAATAATAATAAACTGACTTCAAAACAACTTCAAACGAAAACTCCATGCCTAGAAACACTAAAATGCGTAAAATAAATTGGCTCTCCTTAAGTTACTATGTAGCAACTCTTGTGTATTGTATTTCTCTAAGTATTTATTAATTTAAACAAAGTAGTGTGATAGTGTGTGCTAGGTACCTATAACCTGTTTGAAGTCGGTGCCAAGCCTAAAATAATACGAGCAATTACAAATATCTAAGCGATAAGGCCAGGGATTTATGAATAAAAAAATTGCGTTGAGTCGCGTAACCGCACTAGATAGTCTTGCTTTTTACAACTTAGAGCCTAGCGATATTCCCAACAAGCTGCATGATGAGAAGCCAAGAAGCGTTACGCAAAGAACAATAGTTGAGACTAATTGTAAATATTTAAATGAACCCACTAAAATAAACTAGGCGTATAGATAGAGTGTAGGTTCCTAATCCAAATTTCTGTTTTGAATGTCTTTTTTTTCCTACAGACGGCTAGTTTCTCTATCCTCTATCTCTTAATCTCACCTGTCACTACTTGAAAGAATACAACTAAGGCCTTTTCGCGTATATGGTATGCAAATAATATTTCTCTAATCCCTAATCGTTTTACTTTCTATTATCAGCTCATGTGAATAACTGAAAGAAAATGACTAAAGGTAACATACATACGTATGACATTTGAAGATTTATTCTCCAAATTCTAACCGTTAAGGAGTTGTACCTTCTATCATCAGCTCATCATTACGAAATGATGACTACCAGACCCAAATACCGGAATAGCTTTAGAACATGGTCCCTGCCTGAAAAATTTGAGGGTTTCCCTCGATTTCCTTGGGATCCCATCATCAGATCCTGATATGGTGCCAATAGGACTACCTCGGGAGCATGCCTTTTCGAATACAAAATCAATTTTCAAAATCGGTTCACAATTGAGGGAGTAATCGGTAAACATACATAAAAAAATACATACCCTAATTACCGAAAATGGCAACTTTTGAAAAAATGGGTTTTGACTCACATATTTTTCAAGGGAAAGGTAGGTTTGGTTTTGGCCGAAACTGAGAGCCAGGCCGAAGCTTCGGTTTCGGTTATGGCTGAAAAACCAGTTTCGGCCGGACACTAGTTAAAATCTAGATTAAAACTACCAAAACCGCGGGAAAAACAACGTAGTATTAAATTACCGTAGCAGTTAGTAATTTTTACATCCTGTGACAACTCAAAAGGTAAAAAAACTTGCCAAGGTGCGATTTTATCTCAATTTTAACATCTTATAACAACAATAGACGCTTTGCAGTTACCATATATAAGCATCAAACATTTTTGAAGCAAAAAGCCAGCTGAAAAAGTATAAAAGCATCCTAATATGGCGGAGTCACGTATTATTGCCGCCAAAATAAAGTGGAGATGAAATCTGTGTATGGTGTAACTGTCTGGCGCCGGTAGTGGTATGGTGCAGTCACTAAGACTAGGAAACTTGGAAAAAATTACACAAAACTCTATGACAACTATTAAAGAGGAAAGACTTCTTAATTTTCAAGACATCATTTTTGTAACATGATATATGACTGTACCTATATTATTCGCATGTTAAATTGTTAAAAAAGGTTAAAATGGGTAGAACATTATATTATACTAGTATACTGTATCTGTATACATCTACTATTAAGTGCCACGTCACGTCATCCTCAGGTTTCCGACAATTAATTATATTTTTAAGGTACGGTTACAAACACGATGTAAAAAAGGCTCTTTATTTTTAGTACAAGTATGATTTGCCATTGTCTACCTCTTTCCTGTAATCTTCATATTAAATTATATCTACCTACTAGAGATTTCAAATTAAGAATTCTCTAGAGATGATTTTCACGATGTTTCATGAGTCATGACGTCTAGAATATAACATCAAAATTGTCTGCAAACTCTGTACTATAATTATTATCAAAAAATTCTAAAATAAATTAAACTAAACTGGTTAGATGACCAGTCTCTGCGTGGTAGAGTTATGCTTCGATACATATGAGCCAGCTGGCAAGGCTTCTCAGAAAACCGATGTTAAGGAAATATTTTGTTACATGTGTTAAGTTACCGGAGGCCCAATCCCTCATTGATTCAATTAAAGACTATTCCTTTACCTCCTATTTAACGCATAAAAATGTGTTAAAAACCATAGGCGTTCGACTCCGAGTGGTTAAAACAAATGAGTTAAAATACTTAAAATTCAAGGGATCACACAGTTTATTAAAGTTCCTGATCCTATTGTTTGGAAAATATCGGTTTGTGACGTTTTAAAATGTTTGCATTTAAAAATGAAAAAGTAAAAATTTTAATTAAAATGGCCGAAGTTTACAATGTTTGCAGTGGCAGGAGGCTCGACGGTATCAGGTCGCGTGATTCATACCTCAGAGGTCAGGATTACCAGTTCGAGAGAAATGAATGACTTGCCGTTGTATTTCAAGCGATTACGTGCGACCCTACTGTTTATTAACAGTATTGTTGGAATATATACACATTTTAAATTAATGTGTACAATAAATTGATATTACGACGCATAGGTCTTAGATTATTTATATGTATAAAAAAAAACTTCGTTTAAAAAAACCGACTTCAAAAACTAAAAAGTACAAAATAACTTAATTTGTATGTGCTACCTATTCATAGGTTTGAAGTCAGTGCCAAGCCAATGGAATAGTAGGTACCACACTCGCTATATTTCGAGACAAACGTCAACGCAGAGCAGTTATCCCGCTCAAGGTCACGCGCGGCGAGTGCGGTACCTACTATTACATTTTGGCTTGGCACCGACTTCAAATCTATGAATAGGTAGCACATACAAATTAAGTTATTTTATACTTTTTAGTTTTTGAAGTCGGTTTTTTTAAACGAAGTTTTTTTTATTTTTCGCTTTTTAGTCTTTCTCAAGTCTCTCATCATCATTTCATTCAAAATTTAATGATGTCTACAGAATATGAAGGTATGCAGACAATTGCTCGTAACTTCATTGCAGGCGCTCACGTAAATTTGAGGGTTTCCTTCAATTTCCTCAGGATCCCATCATCAGATCCTGATATGGTGGCCATGGGACCACATGGGGAGCATACCCTTTCGAATACAAAAAGGATTTTCAAAATCGGTCCACAATTGACGGAGTAATCGATGTACATACATAAAAAAAAAAAAAACCGATGAAATTGAGAACCTCCTCCTTTTGAAAGTCGGTTAACAAATTAAATAGCCGCGGGACTGACTTTGAGAATGGTTTATCTTTAATTAATATTTTGCTCGGAAATAATTGTTGTATTGTATTTGGTTTCTTTTACTTACAGGAGGATCAATAAAGACATGGTTGATGTGTCCTTCGTAGTCAATACAGAATACTCCAATCAGATATATCCTGGTAGATTGTGAAGTAAAAGAGGAATTTTGTACTAAGTATGAAAACCACTGTGCGATTCAATATGAGCTACTCTAGTTCGGTCCGATTTCACTAGATGGCGCTGTAATTTATTTTTATTGTGTTTGAAAATTGCCATTTCAATGGCAGATAAGGCTAAATAAGTGTTTAATTTACAAATAACTTAATAAACCATATTTTTAACCGACTTCCAAAAAGGAGGAGGTTCTATGTTCCACTGTATGTTTTTTTTTTTTTTTTTTTGTATGTTACCCGATTACTCCGTCAGTTGTGGACCGATTTAAAAGAAAATTGTTGTATTCGAAAGGGTATGCTTCCGAGGTGGTCCCATTGCCAGCATATCAGGATCTGATGATGGGATCCCAGGGAAATCGAGGGAAACTCTCATTTTTTATAGGCACATACTATGTTTTTCGTATATTATCTGAAGTTACACCCGTATTTGCGTCTGGTAGTCATCATTTTATGATGATGAGCTGATGATGTAAGGTACAACTCCTTAACGGTTAGGAGTTGGAGGATAAATCTTTAAATATCAGATGTATATATGTTACCTTTAGTCGTATTCTTTCAAATTATTTAGGTAAGCTGATGATGGAAGGTGGAAGGTACAACTCCTCAATGGTTAGGAGTTGGAGGATAATTCTTTCAATTTCATACGTATCTAAAGACCTTCAGTCGTATACTTTCAAGTTATTTAGGTGAACTGATGATAGAAGGTTAAACTCTTCAACAGTTAGGAATTAGAGGATGATTTCAATATTACACGTACGTTTAGACCTTCATTTGTATTCTTGATGATGAAATTTGATGAAATAGTTCAACTTACTACTTAACTACGATTGTTTGCACTAAAAACTGAAAAATAAAAACTTTTTATATAAAAAAAACCGACTTCCAAAAAACATCCGAAGAAAACTCTCTGCCAAAAAAACACTTAAAAGCGTAAAATAAACTGGTTCTTCATAAATTGCCTATACCTAATTCTTTATTCATTTAAATAGTAGTATTATAATGTGTGCTAGGTACCTAAAATCTGTTTGAAGTCGGTGCTAAGCCAAAAAGAATACAAACGAACAATTACAAAAGTCTAAGCGATAGTCACTTGGAGTTGTTTTTTGGAAGTCGGTTTTTTTTTAGATCTCTGCTGCGGACTGCACGGTTGGCCTAGTGGTTTAAGCAGTTGCCACTTTGGGACAACACTTTGTGTGATCCCCAAATTGTTGTCCTGAGTTTGGGCGTTCTTTGTGTCCCTTTCATGTATGTTTGTAAAGTACCCCGCGACAGGATTTATATTCCTAATGCGGGAGTTGTCTTTACAAGAGATTAAAGATCTCAGTCGTAATTTTATTGATTTAAATATTGAAACATCACCAAGAATATCAAGATTATAGACAACTCTTCTCAGTGGAACTTTAGTGGAACTTTATTCTTTATGTGACACGAACCCCAGTAGTATCGAGTGCTGCACTTTCCATGCTACTTAAATAGATATAAATTCCCAATTTCGACATGAGTATTTAATGGTCAATGGTCAATGGTTGTCAATCAACTTCTTTAATAATGATTGACTAGTTGGCGCAGTGGTAGCGTATGCGACTGCTGTGCTTGAGGTCTCGGGTTTGATTCCCGGGTCGCACCAAATCTTTGTATGATCTGCAAATATTTGATTCGGAATTTCGGTGTGTATGAATTTACAAAAAAAGTATATGTGTATTTATATCAGTTGTCTAGTACCCATAACACAAGCTCTGCTTAGCTTGGGACTAGATGGCGTTGTGTGTTAGATGTCCGAAATATTTAAAAAAAATAGTCCACTGCTACACATAGGCTTCTTCTTAGTTTAGATTTAGGTTAGGTTTTCGCCTACTTCGTCTAGTGAAGTTAAATTGCTTTAACTCTTTGGTATATTTTAAAACTATTGTCTTTGTATAATGTACTAGTTTTTGCTCGCGGTATGTCGGTTATCGCGGCAAATAGTAGCCTATGTGTTATTCTGATGTATAAGCTATATTACTGTAAAGTTTCATCCAAATCCGTTCAGTAGTTTTTGAGTAGGATAGGTAGTAGAGCCACACTGATTTCAGCATGAACGGGCCGGCTCGACCGGGGCGGTACTACCCTCGCACAGAAAATCAACGTAAAATGACAGCATGCTGTCGTGTTCCGTTGGTGAGTGCGAGACCGGAGGCCCAAGTAGTCTAGTCAACAAGTTCCATACATGTTGACTAGACTAAAAGGTGCAGCAGCATCACTAGGCCGCCATGGTGTGGGTCGCCATACGGCATTGCCTGCATTCGCAGTGAGTATGGTGACCGCCACTCTTGGATTCTGCTTGTGCTTTCCATCAGGCAGAGTAGAATCATTTTGGTGGGCATACATAAAAAAAAAAAAAAAAGAGTCATTTTGCCAGGGTCAAACATAAAAATTTTTTTGTTAATTTAGAATTAAAAAAAATGTTTGTTATATTAGGCGCTTGTAATTCAGACTAAAATTAAAGTGTAGTGCACATAAATATCATTAGATACGTACCTACGAGCTTTGTTATTGAGACAGATATGACTTCAAATATATTCAGAGACCACCTTACCACTGTTTCTTCGCGGGAATTCAACCGAATAGAATCGTCTGAATACCTACTAGCATTAATATAAAAATAAATGGAGTTAAGTGTAAGTGGTAGCTACTCACACCTAGACGGTTCCGTATACATTAATTTTGAATTTTATGAAGAAAGTATGGTCAACAAAATCTGCATTTGAATAAAAGGAGGCAGATAAATAAAACAGATATTGCGAAGAAGCTAGAGTAAGGCATTCCGCAAAATTCAGATGAAGTAATGGGGCTAAGACTAAGAAGTTGTGTAATCATATTGTGTAATCGGTCTTGTGATCGTATAGACCGCTAGGACAATTATGCCATCATCAACAGTATTTAATAATTCATTGCTGGACATATGCCTCTCCTCTTTGGTCTACTTTACCACACTGGCCAGACGGGTTAGTAAAGGTTTTGTTTCGAGTTTCCCTTCTCTTTGCAGCCATGTTGTCCTGAGTACTGTGCTCCCTTAAGGTAGCGGTTAATAATTCGTCTCACTCGTCAAATTCACAAGAGAATATACATACTATACATAGTAGGAATAACAAGAGAAAAATACATGAGCAAATTGTCAATGGCAACATTTATACCTGTGATACCAGAGCGCAGTAATTTTGTTACTTTATATGGGGTGACAACCATTGACTAGTCAGTCATTTAATTTGAATATTAATGCAATGTTGTACACAGCTAGCTGTGTTTACTGAGCGTTTAATTCTTAGCTCAAACAGAATAATGCCCGATAAATGTCTTGAATGACAGTATTTTGAATTAATTTTCTGTCTTACAGTTCTTTGTTCCTTTCATGGTCTAAGAAAACAAGGTCTCGCATTCCGAGAGCTCCCCAAGGTGGCGTCACTATCCAGTTACCACGTGATAGTAACATGACACGAAATTAACCAATCAGAACCAGCGAATAGCAACATAACACAAAAGAAACCAACCAGAACCAGTGACAGCGTTGATGACGTCATGTCGTTCGTTGGAATGCCATACCTGGCGTAGTATATTGTTATACCATGGTTCTTTCTATGTTCATAAGGTTTTTTGTAAACGTTGTTGTATATTTTGAAACTTCATCAATCATTATCATCATTTTCAATGGCTTTTAACAGTACAGCTGGACTTAGGCTTCTCCTTAACATGGAAGTTTTAACCTAATATACCATGCTGGCCTGACTGATTGGTATAGGGTTTGTTTCAAGTGTTCCTTCTCTTTGCATCGACCTGTATAGTTTGCTCCTCCACTCGCCCTTTACGATACACACGGGATAAATAGGGGTGGTGACACTTCATACTCCTAATCCGTCACCACTCGTATTTTGAAACTTATTAGAATAAATTTTGAAACATATTACGTCAAATTAGGAACAGGTCGGCCATCAAGGAACGGTTTTGAATTTTATTGTGTTTGGACATCACCAAGCCTCACGTTAAGAATAAAATATTGCTTAGTAGAAAAGTTGGAAACCGTCTATGACGTCACTATTTTCGTAACTCGAATACACTACCTATACTTCTATACTAATATTATAAACGCGAAAGTGTTTAAGTATGGATGGATGGCTGAAACTTTACAGTAATATAGCTTATACATCAGAATAACACATAGGCTACTATTTGCCGCGATAACCGACATATACGCGGGCGGAGCTGCAGGCAACAACTAGTAGTACTGTAAGTTCTAAGTCATTATTATCATCTTGACTTTTTCCTACATTTGTTGTAAGTTATTCGTCAATTTTTACCTAATGCTGTTACTTTCAAACTTTCTATAACGTACTAGTTGTTGCCCGCGGCTTCGCCCGCGTATATGTCGGTTATCGCGGCAAATAGTAGCCTAAGTGTTATTTTGATGTATAAGCTATATTACTGTAAAGTTTCATCCAAATCCGTTCAGTAGTTTTTGCGTGAAAGAGTAACAAACATCCATCCATCCATAATTCCATACTTACAAACTTTCGCGTTTATAATATTAGTATATAAGATTCATTAACACTTTATTCATCCTAATCACGTTTTGAAATAAAACACTACGCTAATATTTTTTTGATCAGGCAAATCTACAAGTTCCCAGTTCTTCTCAATCATCATCAAGATGTGGTTTTAGAATGAATACAAAAAAAGGGACTTGTAAAATAAAATAATAAATATATAAAATCTAATATTTTGAGATCCTATACTGCACCCTATTAAAATTATTTGAAATTATACCTACGCATTTAGTAGCTACTTGTTTTAGTTTTTATTAGTTCTTATAATTGGTTAAGCTATATGGTTTGATGAGCATCTAGCAAACCTCATTTTTTCTTGTATATAATCTTATTAAGTCCTATTAAGTGTCTAAGTCTGCCGACTTAACCTGAACTTCGGTTTTTAGGGTTCCGTACCGAAGGCAAAAAACGGAACCCTTGTAGATTCGTCATGTCTGTCTGTCCGTCGGTCTGTCTGTCCGTCCGTATGTCACAGCCACTTTTTTCCGAAACTATAAGAACTATAATGTTGAAACTTGGTAAGAAGATGTATTCTGTGAACCGCATTAAGATTTTTCACACAAAGAAAGAAAAAACAATAAATTTTGGGGGTCATACATAGAACTGAAACTCAAAAATTTTTTTTTCATCAAACCCATACTTGTGGGTGTGGGTGACCTATGGATAGGTCTTCAAAAGTGATATTGAGGTTTCTAATATCATTTTTTTTCTAAACTGAATAGTTTGCACGAGAGACACTTCCAAAGTGATAAAATGTCCCCCCCCCCCCTGTAACTTCTAAAATAAGAGAATGATAAAACTAAAAAAAATAAATGATGTATATTTCACCATTTACAAATCATGTAAACTTCCACCAAAAATTCGTTTGAACGAAATCTATCAAGTAGTTTTTTTTAAAACGTCATAAATCGTAAACTGCAATTTGCCTTTCATCCAATCAACACAAACATAAAAATATAGAATAAAAATTATATTATGTTACTTGCTGCTGCGGAACCCTTCATGGGCGAGTCCGACTCGCACTTGGCCGCTTTTTTTCTATTAAATCATATTATCACATAGACAACATACATATTGAAGTATGAAGAAAAAAAAACTGATTCTGCACAATATAACTAAGAGACAGTATAATTAATTTGGTCAAAGCGCAAAGCGGGTGAGGGCGAAAAGTTTTAAATTACAGAAAGAAAACTGCAAAAATAACTATCTAGTATCTTGTAATCTCGTAGACACTATCTTTGATATTTGGCAACCTGGGGCTGGCAACACGAAGACGGAGCGTGGATAGGTCTCCCATAAGGTTTTCCAGCTGGTTGGTCGGGCGGCTTACTGAAGGTTGCGGGAAGCCGCTGGATGTGGGCAGCACTGGACTGGTTATTGGAGACGATGGGATGATGATCAACCTGGGGTTTGTGTGTTCGTTTGTTTTCCCGGGCTGTTTCCGCACTTACCTCTTGATTGGGCCGTTGTACGTGGCTTTGTCATCTTCTTCATCTAGATCATCCCAGAAGCTCAGAAGCCTTATTTGGTCACTACATGTTTCCGGGAGTGATGTTGATTGCAGGATATCTACTCGTTGATCTGCCACACTTCTAAATTCTGTTGAATCTGGGGTTAGATACTACTAGGTACTATTAGTTTCACCATATTCTTAATCGAGTACCTTGACGGAACATCATAGACATTCGGTGACACAACATAGTTTTCCACCAGTGACATGCTTACATTATCCGTTTGAAGGATTATTTTGAAGTATCAAGCGCAGTGTCAGTGGTGTCTCAGCTCCAAAACCTCCTGTATCTAAGGCAGTTATATCTAGTTTGAGTTTCTACATTTACATTGGACTGTAATTAGTGATCTCCGAGATCCATGTGAATTAGATCAAATTGAAGTTTTAATTGGCGCGCCACGCGTCGCATGGGCGCCCATAATTGATTAAAAATATATTTAACTAGCTGTTGCCCGCGGCTTTGCTCGCGTGGAAGTTGATTATATATATTTAATTAAAACTGTGTAAGTATCTATGAAAACTGTGTTCATGTTTTTAAACGTATTTATTTATAATCAATAGCCCTTTAAAATTGACTTTCATACACACTTTCGACCCTTATTTTAACCCCTTTAGGAATAGAATTCCCATAAATGCTGATATAAGTATTAATTTATTTGTAATCAAAAGCCTGAAGACAAAGTTTCAGGCTACTAAATTAAAAAATGACGGACTTCCAGTCTAGCCTAGGGATAGAATATCCAGAAACGCTTAAATACGTATCTCATCATCATCATCGCAGTCCACTGCTGGACATAGGCATCTCCAATTGCACGCCACTTGGTACGATCCTCAGCTTCTCTCATCCAGCTCCTGCCAGCCGTCTTGGGCAGATCATTATTCCACCTGGCCTGTGGACGTTCTACGCTACGTTTGCCGAGACGCGGTCACCACTCACGAACCCGTTTACCCCAACGGTTATCAGTTCTGCGGCTAATATGGCCAGCTGGCTTATCCTGTGGGCTATGTCAATGACCTTGGTTCTCTACCGGATCACCTCATTCTTGATGCGATCCCTTAGAGAAACGTTGAGCTTTTGTGATGAGAAAAATAAATCATTATTATTATTATAGCCCTCTCCATAGCACGCTGAGCGACTTTGAACTTGTGGACCAGCCGTGTCGTAAGTGTCCACGTTTCGGCACCGTATGTCATGACAGGTAGGACGTATTGATTGAAGACTTTCGTATTTAGGCACTGTGGGATTGACGATGAAAAGACCCCACAAAGTTTTCCAAACGCTGCCCAACCCGGCTGAATTCTCCTGTTCACCTCGTGCTCGAAGTTGTTTCTACTTTACTGCAAAGTCTGCCCGACGTACCACACATATTTTTGAACAACTTCGAGAACGGCACCGTGAACCACAACCGGTTCCAGTAGAACATGTTCATCCATACGTATCTACTCATTTTTAATCAGTAGCCATAAATAAAGTTGCATGTTTCTAACTTCAAGAATGACGGACTTTCAGAATAATGGACTTCCAGAATAACCTATTTACGAAATTTCAACCCCTATTTCACCCCCTCAGGGGTGGAATATCCAGAAACGCTTAAATATGTATCTAATCATTTTTAATCAGCCAAAACACAAATTTTCATGTTTCTCACTTAAAAAATGACGGATTTCCTTACAAACTTTCAACCCCTATTTCACCCCTTAGGGGTAGAATATCCAGAAACGCTTCAATACGTACCTATCTACTTATTTTTAATCAGTAGCCCAAAACTAAATGTTCATGTTTCTCACTTATAAAATGACGGACTTTCCTAAAATCTTTCAACCCCTATTTCACCTCTTTAGGGGCATAATATCCAAAAACTCCTAAATACGTATCTAATCATTTTTATTTAGTAGCCCATAAATAAAGTTTCATATTTCTTATTTAAAAAATTACGGACTTCCATACAAAATTTCAACCCCTATTTCACTCCCTTAAGGGTAGAATATCCAGAAACGCTTAAATACGTATCTACTTTTTTTTCATCAGTAGCCTAAAAATAAAGTTTCTTGATTCTAACTTAAAAAATGACGAACTTCCATAAAAAATTTCAACCCCTATTACACCCCCTTAGGGGTAGAATATTAAGAAACGTTTAAATACGTATCTATTCATTTTAAATCAGTACCCCAAAAATAAAGTTTCATGTTTCTTACTTAAAAAATGACAAATTTCCATACAAACTTTGAACCCCTATTTCACCCCCTTAGGGGTAGAATATTCAAAAACGCTGAAACACGTATCAATTCATTTTTAATCAGCAGCCAAAAAATAAAGTTTCATGTTTCTAACTTCAAAAATGACGGACTTCCAGACTGACCTATATACGAAATAACAACCCCTATTTATCCTCATAGGGGTAGAATATCCAGAAACGCTTAAATACGTATCTACTCTTTTTTAATCAGTAGCCCAAAAGTTAAGTTTCATGTTTCTTACTTAAAAAATGACGAACTTCCATACAAACTTTCAACCCCTATTTCACCCCCTTAGGGGTAGAATATTAAGAAACGTTTAAATACGTATCTATTCATTTTAAATCAGTACCCCAAAAATAAAGTTTCATGTTTCTTACTTAAAAAATGACGAATTTCCATACAAACTTTCAACCCCTATTTCACCCCCTTAAGGGTAGAATATCCAGAAACGCTGAAATACGTATCTACTCTTTTTTAATCAGTAGCCCAAAAGTAAAGTTTAATGTTTCTTACTTAAAAAATGACGAACTTCCATACATACTTTCAACCCCTGTTTCACCCCCTTAGGGGTGGAATTTCAGAAATTCCTTTCTTAGTGCTCACTTACGTTACATAAAGAACCTACATGCAAAATTTGAGGATTCTAGCTTCAGCGGTTCGGGCTGTGCGTTGATCTCTGGGTATGTCAGTCAGTCAGTCAGTCACCTTACTCTTTTATATATATAGATTACAGCAAGTTATCTAAGACATGTAATGTACGTGTAGAACTATGTCTCTGTAAAAAATATTCGACGTATTTTTTATGAAATAAACGTGAGAAGTAAAATATACTGTGATAAAGACAAGTGTTTTTACATCTCATCATCATTCTCTCAATTGCTTTTTAAAATTTAACTGGAAGAACAAGAAAAAGTTTAAAAAACTATAACACGACTACTTAAAAACCTTTAACACAAATTTATATAGCCTGTGTCATTAATTAGTACCTATTGACTACTCATTCATTAAAATCGGTTCAGTGTTTAGGCGCTACGGTGGAACATACACATACATTGACTGCTAAAACAATTACCATTTGTTTGGGCTTCACCGTAGTTGGGTAAAAATACGGAGTGCCTCCCATTGAACTAATATTACTATGTAACTCAATGATTTCTCCATTCATATACATCCCCTTTTCTCCATTCATGCAGTAATAGACGACTAAGGGAGCGAACTGCAAGATCCATAGAACTATTATAGATAGAGCAGGGGAGCCAGTCATCCAGCCGTCCCTCGGTTAGAAAGAGAGAGACGATCGCGGTACCTATTTGTCTCTCTCTACTCGTATGCGCAGTTAGCGCGGCAAAGCAGTTAATTGTTGTGATTCGCTGGGTCCACACTGGACGATTCAAATTGGATCGGCGATCCCGCAATCCGCGATCCAAGATCGTGATGCGTAGATCGCACTAGACCGATCCAGTTTGTTGAAACTGCGATCCTGAACAAGCGGTCCACGGCGATCCGTGATTCAGTCGAACTCTTGCTTTAAATGGACTCACACATACAGCGGCGACGTCGAATTGCCGTGGCAGCAACAACCTTTATCTTGCTTAAATATTTACGCAAAAAACCCCAAAAAAAAAAACAGACGTCGACATTGCGAGATGTCCATGGTGTGGTGGATCGTGCGAACTACACACAACGTCCGCGTTCACATCGCGCGCGCCAAGCAAGCAAGACACCTTTGAGGCTGGCTAAAACCCGACAACGTATGGATCGGGTGCAGCACGGAGCGCGCGCTCTATAACGTGCGCGTGGATCGCGCGCGACTCGTCCACACCGCCTGCACATTTGGATCGCGCTGCTGCCGCGCGGTAATCGGAACGCGGTGTATCATCCGGTGTGGACCCAGCTATTGGATTACCATTATTAGTCCTTTACTGCGCATGCGTCAATAGAGAAATGGAGTCAAGATGGGGTACCGCGATCTTCTCTCTCTTTTTAACCGTTGGACGTTTCCGCTTACAGGCAGCCGTATGTCTTCCCTACTCTATTAAAATAGCTCTATGGCAAGATCACATCACTGCGAAGAGGAGGAAAACTTGAAACTAACCATTTACTACGCCATTTACCAACCTGTCTGGCCAGTATGATTTAGTGGGCCAGAACCTCCTTTCTAAGTAAGGGGCTATTTCCAGCAATGAACTATTAAACGCTATTGATTTTCGTGATATATGCACCACGTGTTTCAAGATGCTCACATAATAAAATAAAATAAGAATTTATGTATACACTATGTTGTCTGGTTACTAACCGTGAACTAATCGTTAGACGAAGTGAATAATATTTTCTGTTTGAGTTACTTTACTGCGCTATATTTTTATTAGGTTTATACAACCTCACATTATATTGTAGGATTCCGTTTTTAGGTTAGAAAAACCGGCTCTGAAAAGTAAAAAATAATAAAATGTACATGAGTTGATATGTCAACTATCTATACTTATAAAAAAAAAAGTAAAAACTAAAACCCAACTACGACAAAAAACGACGCTGAAAAAGTATAAAACAAGTTTGAAAAGCCGTAGTCACACGTTGTTAAAGTATTATGGTGTGTTTCTATGTAACGTGTGACTACGGCTTTTCAAACTTGTTTTATACTTTTTCAGCGTCGTTTTTTGTCGTAGTTGGGTTTTAGTTTTTACTTTTTTTTTATTTAAAATGTTTTGGTGCATTATTAATACATAATATATATATGTATTTGAAATGTACACGTAACGCCCTTTCCAATGATACCAAACACGGCATATTTATCCCAAATTTATTTTTTAATTCGTTACTTTATGTCGGCTAGAGGGCGCCACATTAGATTCAGCGACACGTCATATAGCCTATAACCAGCAGACGATCAAGACGCTTCTAACGATACCTCATTTGTCCAGTTCTAATAAGTAGTTATGGAGCTATGAGGGAACAAATGAACATACATACATACATAGCCTGTCAAAATCATAACCCTCCTTTGGCTTTGCCGTAGTCGGGTAAAAATAACAAGTCCTGACTGACTGATTCATCATCGCCGAGCGTAGGTAAACTATAAAAGTTAGGGTCATGAAATTTTGTGACTAGGTTCGTTTTATTGAGTACCTAGACACCCACTAAGGAAGGAATTTTGGAATTTCTACCCCTAAGGGGGTGAAATAGGGGTTGAAAGTATGTATGGAAGTCCGTCATTTCTTAAATTAGAAACATGAAACTTTATTTTTGGGCTACTGATTAAAAATGAGTAGATACGTATTTAAATCTTTCTGGATATTCTACCCGTAAGGGTATGAAATAGGGGTTGAAAGATTGTATGGAAGTCCGTCATTTTTTAAGTAAGAAACATGGATCTTTATTTTTGGGCTACTGATCGAAAATGAGTTGATACGTATTTAAGCCTTTCTGGATATTCTACCCCTAAGGGGGTAAAATAGGGGTTGAAAGATTGTATGAAAGTCCGTATTCTTTTGAGTTAGAAACATAAAACTTTATCTTTGGGCTATTAATTAAAAATGAGTATATCCGTATTTAAGCCTTTCTGATAGGTATTTTACCCCTAAGGAGGTGAAATAGGGGTTGAAAGATTGTATGGAAGTCCGTAATTTTTTAAGTTAGTAGCCTGAAACTTTGTCTTCAGTCTTTTGATTACAAATAAATGAATACTTATATCAGCATTTATGGGAATTCTACTCTTAAGGGGTTAAAATATATACATACATGTAATCAAATCCCACACGAGCAAAGCTGTGGGCAACAGCTAGTTGTAATTAGATAAATACAATGAATACTCATAGTGGATTTGTGTGATACCCTTACAAATATTATCAAGCTGTAAAGTTCATTTATTTGATTTAACGCATTTATCTCAGGAAGTACAGTAGTGGCTTTAATCGCAAAATTATTCTAGTGTTAGATAATCCATGAAAAATGTCGCAGAAAACGGGAAAACCTTTTTCTTTTAAAATACGCAGACGAATTTTAAAGGCAAAATTTTAGAGCCACACTGATTTCAGCACGAACGGGCCAGCTCAATCAGCTCAGCTCAATTTGTGCTGTCGTGTTTCGTTGGTGAGTGCGAGACCAGCAGAGGTCCAATGATCACTAGGCTGCCATGGTGTGGGTCACCATGCTGCATTGTTTGCATTCGCAATGAGTATGGTGACCGGAACTCTTGGATTCTGCTTAAGCCTTCCATCAGGCCAAGTAGAGATACTTTGGGAGGCCAATTTACAGAAAAAATCTTTTGGCGCGTAAGCATGTTTTCTAAAAATCGTCAACTAATTAAGGCAAGATCTTAACGTACGTAACACTACAGATAACCCGGTGTCCACGAACTAATTGGAACAATCAATAGCACGAGACTTTCATCAATCAAGCTATAATTATTTAATTGGGATCAACTGCAGCTGGGGACATACGATACTACGGACATGAGAATTGGGACGGAAGTATCAAAAAGGTGCTATACCACGACGATTATTTTCTATTTTTAAATTTGTAAAATGAAACTGGCGCTTTTTGTTGTTGTTCCTTATTTAAATTTTGAAGCTTTTAAGTTTTATTTTTTGTATTTTTTATGTAAACCATTCTAAGCCGACTTCAAAAAGGAGGAGGTTCTCAATTCGTTTTCGTTCGAATTTTGATATTATTATTTTTGGGTAAGCAGCGATCTCGATTGATTTGTTGTGTGATTCCACAGTGTGATTCGTTGTCTGTCTCCGAAACTCATCATCGGATCTATTTGAACTGCGCCAAGTGTTGTCGATCAAATCCCACATGGGACAACACTTTGTATGATCCGCAAACCCTAACTTAACAAAACTTTAAAAATTCAAAACAAACAAACTTAACTCTCAATTATAAAAGTAACTACTAATTAACTAAGTAAATAAAAGAAAATTCTACTTTCCTAATAAAGCCAAGGCAATCAGGTGGCCTTTTCTAGTGCATCATAGTTCCATATATCAATTAAACAGCTATTTACTGAATAGTTGTGCATATTTTGTAACCTGATATTGTAGTTGAAGACAGTCATTTTAAGATTACCTTTATCATGTTACTCGTTATATTAAATACTGTTGGAACTTTTCTTAGATTATCTATAATTATGTGCGACATTATCGTACTGCTCATATAAGTAACTAGTATCTGCATGACCCAGGCGCGGTTCCAGGGGGGGGCCGTCACAGGGGGCAAAAATCGTAATCCCCCCCAAAATCGTACACATGTAACTCTTCCCTGCTACTAGAACCTAATTACCAAATATTATCATTCCAATAAATTTACCAATAAAAAACAAAAGATATCTATTTGTTTTTAATGTGTGCAATAAAATTGTGTATTGTGCAATAGTCTAATTTACTCGACTTAAATTGATTATATATTAGTGAATCCCCCAAAATTTCAGTACGTTTTTTCGAGATCGATTTATCGCCCCCATGCATACTTAATTTCATGAAAATCGTTCATAGATGTCGTTATGTCAAATCATGAAATTCAGATTATAATTATCCATACTTATATTATGAATACGAAAGTAACTCTGTCTGTATATATGTTTATCTGTCATGCTTTCACGGCTAAAGCGCTGCACCGATGTTAATGAAATTTGGCTTGGAGATACTTTGATTCTTGAGGAAGGACATAGGCTACTCTTTACTGCGATAACTGCCATCAACACGTGGATGCTAGTATGCATATAATGATATAAATTAAAAACTATTCCAGTTTTGTCTTATCTAACTTTTCTGTTTCGTGATTCTTCTTTATGCTACACTACACTAAAGCACTTCTACTTTCAATTCTCGACTATGCCGATGTCAGATATCCGAATCTCACTGAAGCACAACTTGATAAGCTTGAGCGACTACAAAATCTCTGTATACGATTCATATTTGGCCTACGAAAATATGATCACGCCTCTGAATTCCGTCAAAGGCTCAAGTGGCCTCCAATTCGCTCCCGCCGGAATACTCATATCCTTATTTTCCTCTACAATATTTTGTTTAATCCCAAAGCCCCCTTGTACCTCAAAGAACGATTCAAGTTCCTTAATGACACACATGAAAAATGTCTAAGGTCATCCGAAAATTTAAGACACAATTTTTTACGACCAGTCTTTCACTGTTGAAGCTGTACGCTTGTGGAATGCACTGCCGATAGACATCAGGCAAGCCTAAACAATTAATGCATTTAAGAAAATGGTTGACGAACATTATGCATCATAATATTAAGACAGTCACGAATTAGGGTATGCTGTGAATCCTTTTTTTGTATTGGTATGTATAAGTATTTATTACATTGGTGTTTGTGTATTTATGTATGTGAATCTATAAATATGTATATACTATGTGTGTGTGTGTGTGAGTATATGTGTGGATATACAAGGTGGATATGACAATACGATATTAAATGTAACCGTGGGCTATTTAAATGTGTTGGTTTACTTTGGGATTGTTTAATTTATCCGAAAACGGATACAAAAAAAATTAAATTTTCAAACAAACTAAATATTTTAAAAATACAAACCAAAAAGGACACCATTTGTAATTTAAGGTCACTAACCTCAGTGGCGACGGTACCGGCTGGCGGCTGTAAAATAGTTACCTAAACCACGCGCGATGTAGGTTTACAAAGTAGATACCAACTTTATCGCCGTAAGCTAAATAGCACTAGTAATATTTATTATGTATTTACGTGAATTTGATCATCTCGTGTCGAGTTTACTACCGGAAGAGCATTATCTCTATTAGGAATAAAAGATTGATTTTTCTCGTATGTCCTGGATAGTATGTACAATAAACTGGCTATTGGTAGGTAGGATTTATGAACATTCTCCCTAAATTAATATCTTATCCGTAGTAAAATATTTACTAGCCGCATAAGTGTAACCGAGTCAGGGCATTGTCTAAACTCACACAAAATAACACAACGCTCCGTTATAACTAACAAACTTAACTAATGAGTCATGTCACTATAAAATCACTACAAATAAATACCTATTAATAATCAATGGGTACAACAACGCGACACAGGGCACCCGCGCCGATGTCGGCGGCTACTTCAAAGGTTTAAAGGTAGCGCAGCGCGGGCGGCGACGCGACGCCCTCGGTCATTAACCCAACAACATCGTGTAGTAAATTTCAAAAACGAAAAATAGTGTCCTATGGCTAAACTACTGAACCAATTTTATTGAAATTTTGTTGGTAGAATTGTATCATGTGTAGGTGGGTCTAGTTCAAATTAATATCGTATTGTCATACCCACTCTGTATATGTAGGTTGTTCATCATATTCATTAGCTAATAATTAATTCAAAACTCATTGCACCGACCACTACCACTGTCTCTCCTATACATTTTGGTCCATCCTACCATCTATCCAACCTATCCATCCTAGGCAACCGCCTAGAAGAGATTCCTTTAGGCAAGAAGGCCGCCCTTTGTACACTCCACAGTTTTTGTTCTGTGGTACACTCCGTCTCACATTTTTTATATACTCTCTTCTAACTCTAAACAGTTTTCTGTTCCATTCTTTTCTAACCTGTTGCAATTTACAAACTTATACATTTTACTCGTATACCTACTAGGCTTTTGAATCAATTTTTTTTTGTATTGTTTATAGTACGTTGTCCCTAAGCACGAGTAATTAATCGACGATAAATCATAGTCTATTAAGTACGTTATCTTTTCAATTTATCTAACTTCTGTAACTTCTACTAATTCTACACAAACATCTTAACAATGTTTGGCACCCAACTCCATATCAATTAGCTTTACTCCAATCGATACTGTTAACAGAGGAAGCATAAAATAAATTACCTACGTCCTACGTGTAACCAGTCCATACAATGCTATAAAAACCCTTACAAATCATATATACCATTAAAACTTGAGAAAATATGATAAATTGACAATACTATGTTCTCAGTAGCTAGGTTGGTTTTTGTTAACATTTTTTTAATTAAAACAAATTCTACGAAGTAAACTAACCTCAAATAACAAATATCTGACTTATTTCAAATTTGAACTGTATGTCTGTCAGTATAAGGATTAGAGTATGTTTTCTTGTACGCATTTTGAAATGTTTATCTTTGAAGTAATGACCAATTAGTGCAAACACTAGGCTTAGCTTCATTGAAGAGAGATTCTGTTACATCAATTTTTTAGTTCGGTGAACAAACTCATGAATGGGACGACATAGAACGTGTTTCAAATACTCGTTTTACTTACCTTTACAATTTGCTTTTAGAAAAGGTTTTTTTTTTTTTTTTTTTTTTTATGTTTGGCCCGCCAAAATGACTCTGCTCTGCCTGATGGAAAACATAAGCAGAATCCAAGAGTGGTGGTCACCATACTCATTGCGAATGCAGACACTGCAGTATGGCGACCCACACTATGGCGGCCTAGTGATGCTACTGCATCTTTTAGTCCAGTCAACAAGTATGAAACTTGTTGACTAGACTAATTGGGCCCCCGGTCTCGCACTCACCAACGAAACACGACAACACGAACGCAGTCATTTTACGTTGATTTTCTGTGCGAGGGTAGTACCGCCCCGGTCGAGCCGGCCCGTTCGTGCTGAAATCAGCGTGGCTCTACTACCTCTTTTTGCTGTGGTGGTGTTGCTAGTTTTATCTTAAAACTAAAATTCCAAAAGCTTACTACAGCTTAATTAATTATACACTTATCTTGTTGGTCTAGTAGTAGTGTATGCGATTGAATTGAGGATTATGAGGGTTCGATTCCAGGGTCGGACCAAAAAAGTGTGTACAAAGTTTGATGATGATCGGTTGAGTAGTTTTCGCGTGAAAGCGTAACAAACAAACTCACTTTCACCTTTATAATATTAGTGAGATTTGGTATAGTGTCTATCCTGCACCTTATCTGTCCCGGCTATTCGACATTTTTTTTTTTTTTTTTTTATGGAATAGGCGGGCAAACGAGCAGACGTATCGCCTGATGGTAAGCGATTACCGCCGCCCATGGACACATGCAACACCAGAAGCGTCACAAGTGCGTTGCCGGCCTTTTGGGGATGGGGGGGGGGGAGGGAGGGGTAGGGGATTGGGGTATGGGCCTCCGGTATCCTCACTCACTCGGTGAAACACAGCGCAAGCTCTATTTCACACCGGTTTTCTGTGAGGCCTTGGTATCACTCCGGTCGAGCCGGCCCATTCATGCCGAAGCGTGACTCTCCCACATAACCGGAGGGTTAGCCGTTTCATCGGATTATTAAAGTGAAGGAACAGAGAGTGCACCTGTTTTTCCACACACGCATGGGTACTACAATAAACGCTGCGTAGTTGGCTAGTCTCCAAATTTCAATAGAATGTCTGTGAATCCTGATAGGTATCACAGCTCATCTCTAATGGACATCTTACTACTGCATAAATGAAATACTAAATTAATACGAAAATGACACTGTAAAAGTATTGTTTAAATTGTTTATACTTTTCTTCTGTTTCGGTTGCAACACGAACATCTATGACAATCAGCAAAATGTTATGACTGCACGGTTGGCCTAGTGGTTTAAGAGGTCGCTTTCTACTGCACCCAGTGTTGTGGGTTCAACTCCCACATGGGACGACACTTTGTGTGATCCACAGATTGTTGTTCTGAGTCTAGATGTTCTTTGTGTCCGTTTCACGCATCGAGATATAATGTATAGAGAAGACGCCACTCATTAGTGCGGTGTTCCATGCAATTGCGGCGCATGCGCCGCACTTCCTTCAGTCGCTTGCTAGCTACACTCTGATGAAGCGGTGGCTTAAGCGTGTGATTGTTTACATTTAAAAACATTCTAAAACTCGTGAATTATGCCATTTTGTGTCTTGAGATATTGCACTAATAATACAAGGAATACGGAGAAAAACAAAGGAATAACTTTTCACCAGTAATTAACTAGATATAATTGTTTTAAAATTAAATACGAACAAAATATTTTAAGACGCCATTGTTGCCTCATTCGACATAGAGTACTTAGAGTAAAACATACAGAAGTGATATTTAGGTAGAATTAACTGACGTTAAATGCACAACGTATCTAACGTATTTAATTGCATAAGGAACAATAATATGTTGTTAAAAATAGCTTCGTAAATAACCCATAACATTTTTTTTGCAATAATTATATTTAAATTTTCATTAAAGTATAATTTAAAAATTGAATATTCGGCTTTTATATTTTATACCTCGATGAATTCTACAAAAAAACTGAAACTGGTAAAGCTATTGAAGTACTATTTACTCAAAGTGAATTTCCTAATAAAGCTTCGTAGGTATAAAGCTATTTATCCGTTCTGCTTTCTTGTTTGGCGCTTACTCTATAAAAGCGAATCTTTGCAACAGTTCGTTGGCCAAAACGCGTAAGCGCCATGAAAATCACGGCGCTTATGACATTTCGCTCGCGAGGAAACTACAGCTCGAATGCGATAGAGCGCTGCTTGTTAATATTGTTGGATTAGACTACTAATTATTGTTTGCTGCGCTGCAGCGCTTTTTAGTTTTAATTCAAATATAAACGGAACATATAATTGGTTTTGAGTGGCTCCTCTAGTACGTAGTACGTAATATCTCGATGGTTTCACGTATGTTTTCAAAATCCTCCGCGACACAGGATGCTTATTTTTAAGTTGAGTAATCTTTTTTTAAAAAAATATATCGTTTCGGTGGTTGGAGCCTAAAAAAGTGCATTAATAGTCTTTCTACAGAACTTTGCTATTGTTTAGTACTTGGGTTGTAGAGATTTGATTGCAATAACTCCGCAAAAAAAAAACCAAATTCAACCGTATTCTAGTAGACTTAAAGCCGATTCCACCATAGTTTGGGAAAAAAGGCACTGAGTGAGAAGTTCTTCACTGCTGTCTAGTAAATATACAATAAACACTTTTATTTTCTGTTTCATAAGTATAAAATCGTGTTGACAGGTCACGAGGGTCATTACTTTTAATGTAAACAGTCTCTTACCTAAGACAGGGCCCAAAAGAAAAATCAACTTTATCTAAGCACTCATAAGTTTCACAATTGAACCTTATGATGTATGAAAACAGAGACGGGGTTTGTTTGTCAATAAGTTTTTCGGCTTTTAATACGATTGCAGATTGTGTCGGTTACATTATTTATATGGGAAATCTGCATCATTCACATGCGCATACGATGAAGTCTTATGAACTTCTATATACTACTACTATAGGTATTGATTACTAGAGTGAGTAATGAATGTTATGGCCTAATTGAAATGTTTATAGTCGCCAAATATTACTTGAAGTAGGTTAAGTTATACATTGTTTGGTCACGATTCTTTGTATAATGTCGGAGATTGTGTTACTTTAAGAGTGTTGGAGGTGTCTTTGAAGTTATATAGGTAGGTACGGCCCAGCTTTTGATGTCGTCGACTGCATTAAGCCACTACTGCTATTTTTATTCTTGTGATGTTCAAAGTTTCAAACAGCGTACAGGGTGTTACAGAAATATGTGGTTATATTTTAAGGTAAATGTTAATTCGAATGCGCTCATAGCCCAGTAGCTTAGTTGCTTACAATCACCGAGGGTAAGCAACGACTACGCGGTCAGTACCTGGATGGGTGACCGCTGGTGGCATGATACCATGAGCATCTCTGTGATTTAGAGGTCACGTTAAGCAGTCGGTCCCGGTTGTTATCGTAGGATATCAGTCGTAAAGCTTAGTTGGAGGCCTTTGGGCTTTTAAAAACATCCAACGACAAGATTACGTAGCCACAACGTTGTCTTGCCAGTCCCCAACCCGCACTTGGCCAGCGTGGGGATGTATGGCCTTAACCCTCATCTGAGAGGAGACCCGAGCCCAGCAGTGGGACGTTACGGGTAGTTGATTTATGTTGATGTTTAATTCAAAATATCAAAATAGACCGATGAAGTATGTATGTTCGTAGTTCGTATGATAGAGAGCTTAAATAAAATGCACTTCTTCTATTTAAAATTAACAATGTTTTTATTTCATCATCATCAACAACTTTTAATAGTCCACTGCTGGACATAGGCCTCTTCTTAGAAAGAGGGTTTGGGCTACTATACCACGCTGACCAGACGGGTTGGTATAGGGTTTGTGTTAATCTTTCCTTCTTTTTGCAGTGATGTTGTCTTGCATAGTTTGTTCCCTTAGCCGAGTCTCCACCGAACGAAAGTTGCCAACTTTTGTGTTGTCCACACGTTTTGGTGACAAAAGTTTCTGTAATTTCCTTGTGTTGGCAACAAAAATTGTCAACAAATGTTGGGAACGTGTTTCTATTTATGGCGGTAGACATAAAAAGAATACGCTTGTTACAGTTGTTTATTGGCTCTTTGGAGACGCTTAGTTCGAATGTTTTCAAATTGTTGCGACTCGGTGTAGACACAATGGAAACAAAAGTTGGCGATTTTTTGAAGAGTTGCCAACAGTTGGAATCACTGAAATTGCCAACAATTTCGGTGGCTTCACGCCTTTAGTCGCCTCTTACGACACCTTTAAGATAATGAGGGTGGTGACACTCCGTACTGTTAATACGTCACCACACGGTTAAAAAGAAGTAATAAGGCAAAGGTATCATTCGTAAGTCTGTTTTTATTTGGAAATGTCAGAAGCGAAAACATAATATAAGTTTCAAGGAAATTAGGGTATCCTATATTCATATTCTAAGGGCGTTCAAAGTTTTTGTTTTACAATCAATAGTTACTCTAAACGTTACCTTAAGTTACGAGACAAAATGATCTCATTTGGATAATTTTGGCAATTTATGTTTCCGTTATAAGCATTTCCGTTGTAGATGGCAATATAGAAGTGTAAATCAACTAAGTCGTTACTTGTTCTCTAGATGCAGACTAGTGATAAGTAAATCTATACAAATTAATGAAATTGAAGTGTCTGTTTGTAATTTCAAATTAAACAACTTTTCACTAAATGCATATGAAAGTACATACGGTACTGAAACCAAAAAATCAAAATGTAAAATGTTCGTCTGCCGGGCTGTCTGTGCCGAGTTTGACGGGATTTCCTCTGGCAGATAGCTGATGATATAAAGAAGTAAATTAAGCTACTTTTCTAAGACTAACTTAGCTCCACGTGTTACCCGTGAGGTTCATAGGGTTCAACTAGTAAAAATAACATAATAACCAGTACCATGAGATGAGCGTCCATGATTACATACCTACTCGGTTAGGCATATTTTTTCACATTTCTGTACCAACTTGCATAAATTATTTTGGACTACAATACGAAAGCAAGTTGTGCATTCATAAAAGTCGACCATGTGCATACACAAAAGGACTTCATTTTTTGTGATTTTTTTAACTGCTTCGGTGGCGCAGTGGCAGCGTATGCGACTGCTGTGCTTGAGGTCTCGGGTTCGATTCCCGGGTCGGACCAAATGTTTTTATGATCTACAAGTATTTTTTTCGGAGTTTGGGTGTTTTCTATAATATGTATGTATGTATTTACAAAAAAAAAGTAAATAATTATGTAATTAAATGCTATGAAATATATTTAGCTTTAATTCCGCGAGACAAATATCCAGGTCTGAAAGCAGGGCACAAATCCCACCGTCATGCATACTCACATGCACATATGGGTATCATGCATATGTACACATACAAAACAAGTGAGAAATAATTAGCATGCCATGCAACCAAACCTATACTCGACACGTACCTATACTCGTCAATTAAATTCAAATTAGAATTAGAATCAAATCAGTCCCTTAATTTTTTGGATCTAACAATCACAAGAGTCAATAACAAACTCGATTTCCAAATTTATCGAAAGCCCACACACACTGACACAACGATTCCCGCTTCATCCTGTCACCCACTACAGCATAAACTAGCAGCCTTCCGCAGCTATGTCCACCGTTTAATGTCACTCCCACTGTCCACGGATAATTACGCAAAAGAACTCAAAATATTGTATCAAATCGCGACTTCAAACGGTTACACCAAACAAGTTATTGATAATATAATTAAGAAAAAGCAGAATGACCGGGCTCGCTCAGCACTTTATGCATGTACCCCCGAAAGAATTAACAAGAATGTCGGGAGTCTCACTTACATAGGCCCAATTTCAGATAGAATCGCGAATATTCTAAGAAAACACAATGTTTACGTAGCTTTTCGATCGGATCATAACTTGCGTAAACTATGTAACGGTAAAGATAAATTAGAGAATTCAAAAAAATCCGGAGTTTACAAATTAGTATGCAATGATTGCACCGGGGTCTATGTGGGTCAGACAGGCCGTAGTTTCGAAATTAGGTACAGGGAACATGTTGCCGCTCACAGGAATGGCCATCCAGATAAATCACATTTCGCAAAACATTTAATCGACACCGGCCACTCCTTGAGCGGCAACAATACCTATAACATTCTGCATGTTTGCGATAAGGGTTTCCGGATGAGTGTGTTGGTGTGTGGTGTGTGTTGGTTCCGGATGGTGTGGGAGTCATAATAATGCATATACACTGTTGAATGACCAAACAAACTTAATTCCATCACCACTTCTAAGTATGATTGCGGGTAGTTCGGCACAGATGTCGTTGTGACATTGTATCGATCGTGATTATAGCGTCATCGAAACGGTATATAAAGGGCCGACAGCGGTGCGCTTGCGCGCAATCGAGCTCAAACGCTCGACGAGTCAACATCTCCTGAGGATGCCCCGTGGAGGGGCGAAACACGTGTCGAGTATAGGTTTGGTTGCATGGCATGCTAATTATTTCTCACTTGTTTTGTATGTGTACATATGCATGATACCCATATGTGCATGTGAGTATGCATGACGGTGGGATTTGTGCCCTGCTTTCAGACCTGGATATTTGTCTCGCGGAATTAAAGCTAAATATATTTCATACATCGAGATATAATGTATAGAGAAGACGCCACTCATTAGTGCGGTGTTCCATGCAATTGCGGCGCATGCGCCGCACTTCCTTCAGTCGCTTGCTAGCTACACACTGATGAAGCGGTGGCATAAGCGTGTGATTGTTTACATTTAAAAACGTTCTAAAACTCGTGAATTATGCCATTTTGTGTCTTGAGATATTGCACTAATAATACAAGGAATACGGAGAAAAACAAAGGAATAACTTTTCACCAGTAATTAACTAGATATAATTGTTTTAAAATTAAATACGAACAAAATATTTTAAGACGCCATTGTTGCCTCATTCGACATAGAGTACTTCGAGTAAAACATACAGAAGTGATATTTAGGTAGAATTAACTGACGTTAAATGCACAACGTATTTAACGTATTTAATTTGATAAGGAAAAATAATATGTTGTTAAAAATAGCTTCGTAAATAACCCATAACATTTTTTTTGCAATAATTATATTTAAATTATCATTAAAGTATAATTTAAAAATTGAATATTCGGCTTTTATATTTTATACCTCTATGAATTCTACAAAAAAACTGAAACTGGTAAAGCTATTGTAGTACTATTTACTCAAAGTGAATTTCCTAATAAAGCTTCGTAGGTATAAAGCTATTTATCCGTTCTGCTTTCTTGTTTGGCGCTTACTCTATAAAAGCGAATCTTTGCAACAGTTCGTTAGCCAAAACGCGTAAGCGCCATGAAAATCACGGCGCTTATGACATTTCGCTCGCGAGGAAACTACAGCTCGAATGCGATAGAGCGCTGCTTGTTAATACTGTTGGATTAGACTACTAATTATTGTTTGGCTGCGCTGCAGCGCTTTTTAGTTTTAATTCAAATATAAACGGAACATATAATTGGTTTTGAGTGGCTCCTCTAGTACGTAGTACGTAATATCTCGATGATTTCATAGCATTTAATGTCATGGATTTCCGCAAAGTAACGCCTGATTCCATAACTTAATAATTATGTATTTAAGTAGGAACTTTATCGGTCATTCATAACCATCTTCATCGTTTATTATCATCCACCTCCTTCTATTTCCTATATCATTCAACTATATTCATACTACATAATGTAATAATAATGTAATAATTCTGCATAATGTTAGACTTCACAAGTCTCTTACCTCATACTTTACAAAATTAATTACAAAGTTCATGCAATATCCAGTTGATGATTCAATCAGCCTTTTAAATGGCTGATATTAAGCTTATCAGTCATCTAATGTCTTGACGACAGCGAGTACACACTAGAAATACCTTATATGGTGTGGCGAAGCCCCCGCGCTTCGTGACTCATAAGTAGTGGCTGGTTTTAGCTTTTGATTTCATTTGAATTATATTATTAAGTCTTTAATATGTCAATTTCTTAGCGAATATAAGGAAAACGTGTGTATTTTTTCATGTATGAGCCTACCAAACTCATATGACTCAACTCTGCCTGATGGAAACCATGAGCAGAATCCAAGAGTGGTCACCATACTCATTGCGAATGCAGCATGTTGACCCATACTATGGCAGCTTCTTGAGATGCTTTTGGGTCGTTGTGTCTCCGCTCTCGCAGTCACCAACGAAACACGACTGCACGAATGCTATTTTCATTCATTTTCGGTTCGAATTACGAATCATTTAAAAAAATTGATGTTGGTCGATTCTCAGACCTACCCGATATGCACACCAAATTTCATAATCGGTCCAGCCGTTTCAGAGGAGTATGGTAACTAACATTGTGACACGAGAATTTTATATATAAGAAGATGTAGTCTAGTATATCAGGTTAAAGTTTGCTACCTATATATACATGTACCATAACTATATATATAATTACAGTGACGTCATAGTACTTTATGTAATGAACCATCAATCAGCTACTGAACTTTAGTGCAGTGAGTCATTTGTTATTAAAAAGCTTTTGATTCAACCGGTGCAGCGGTGACCTGAGATCATAGGTCACGGTGGATAAGATTTACATCACGTAATAATATGAACCGTCTTAAAGTAATCTGCACTTCGACAAAAGTAATTGCACTTTTAGGGTAGGCGTAAAGAATACCATAGGTTGTTAGGTACGTTTTTAAATGAGTAGCAATTTCATCGAAGTAATTAGGGCCCTCACCCACGACTTTTTGTAGCGATGCTGTCGCGCGTTTCGTATACGTTACCCACACGCGCAACAGCATCTGCATCGCTACTAACGCACTTATGTCGCATTTACAACGCCCTCCAAAAGCGATTCCAACGCGCTATAGCATCGCGACTATGTCGCGGTCATGCAAGTGTGTGAATATGTGAAACAAGATCGGAGGAAGAATGTAGACTGCTTTCGTAGTCAAAGCTCCGGCTGCTTACGTAAAAGCAGCACCAAAGACAGCATGACTAATGTTGCTTCAACGGAGTACATCTTGCAACTGTAGCGATCGCAGGCATTTTTGTACCGTTACTGAATCGCGTTTGCAGCGCAACAGAAGCGCAACTGTATCGCGTTTGCATCGCAACCGAATCATGGTTATGTGGGCGAGGGCACATAGCTAGCGACCGTATTGCGACCGTTTCGATGCATCATTACTGCACCGCTGCAAAAAGTCGTCGTGGGCAAGGGCCCTTATGTTTTTTCTAAAGGTTTTAGATATTGTATATATTTTTTTTAATTTTCTTGTGTAATTTTTATTAACTAAATTGAAAGTAACTCAATTGTTCCATCTAATTCCGATCTCATGTCCGGTGGATTAAAATGCTCCCTATTATAAAAGTGGGATCAACATCGACCCTTTTAGGTATGGGATGTACACAGTATGTAACTTTAGAGAAGTTCATGAGAGAATGTACAGTTCTGATGAGAACTCACCAGAACTGTACATTTGAGCCTACTAATATACAAAACTTTTTGAAAAATACAAAAAGGTATTATGTAATAGATTACCTACCACGTTACCATCACCGGACCCGAAACTAATTCAGAAAACATATCAAGTGTACTTTAACACAATATCTACTTAGAAATACTTTCTATTATAAGATTTCTCTTTACACAAACATAACTCATCATAAATAGGAAGGATTCTTTACCATTACACCGTGGTACTCTTAGGCCTTTTTCTAAGCGCACGTTCACCATTCCTAATACGACTATGTCAGGTGGACGGACCCTATACAACTCACTCACAACTCATCACACCAATATAGACGTTATTCTTTATGCAATAAAGACGTATATTCTATTCTCCAGTCATTAACTAGTTTTGTTTCATAGGACACGTCGTGTGCAAAATCTCACGACCGTTGATATTGTATTTCTTTATAAAGTACAACAAATATAAGTGCATGTCCATATATAAAAAAATACTCGAATATAATAGTGTTACGTGGAATTTGTATTGGTTAGGTGGATGTGGACGTCATCATCCCACGGCCAGCAATCGAAGGTGCAGTGGACCTTCAATTGCTGGCCGTGGGAATGTTCGATTCTGAAAGATGAACTTACTACATCGAATTTATACTCTCGATTGTCAGCACTCGATGGAACTTGTTGAAATACATTTTTAACCGACTTCAAAAAAAGGAGGAGGTTCTCAATTCGACCGTATTTTTGCGCATCTAACGAATCTGGCCAAGTTACGTGCCGGTCTCTATAAATTCTGAGAAAACAGAAAATACAATAGGCGGCCTTTGCGCCACATGATTATCCTTAAACGCAACATTTTCATTTAGAGAGCTCACAGTACAGAGAATAATGAAGAAGAAAGAAATAATGTTTAGTTCTCTGTGTAAAAGAGCTGCCTTTTTATTTTTTAACCGACTTCAAAAAAGGAGGACTTTCTCAATTCGACCGTATATATGTTTTTTTTATGTGTGTTCGCTAATAACTTAGTCTGTTGGATTTCGAACGTCATTGTACTGGCAACATTTTGATTGTCGCTGGTTCGTGTTTGACGTTTTTGACGTTTGAGGTTAAGTAGAAAAATGTAGGAAAAGAACTTGAAGAACTCGTGTTAAAATGGCCGGTGCCGTAATTTATTGATTGTTAATTAGTTTAATTACCTTTTCGCTTCCCTACTGTGGAACTGTATGGGGGTAGCTCCTTACTCACAGTTCGACAGTTGTTTATTATGTATGCTGTACTTAAACAACATTCGCTGTTGTCCTTTGACACCACAGTTTCATCCAGACCAGGCGCGGTTCCAGAGCGTCGGTGTTCCGAGTCGGAACACCGACGCTCTACAGAGCGGTGAGAGGTACGACAGCGACATGCCCCGGGTTTGAATCTGGTTATCCCGGGATGTACCTCAGTGATGATATAAGGCAGGGGGAACTCCAGGAGCCGCTGATGCGTTCCTGTAGCTCCTCTTGACGGCAGATGTAGGCCGCCGCCGGAGTTTAGTGGTTAGACCGATTTGTCGGGAGTTCCATACACGGCCTTCGTCCCCCAACGGAGCTAGATCCTCTAAATATTCATCTAGAGATTGTCACAGATGTCTCAAATATTATGATCCCAATAGATTTACCAATAAAAACAAAAGTAATGTGTGAAATAAAATTGTGTATTATGCAATAAAGTCTAATTTACTCGACTTATTTGATTAGTGACCCCCCCCAAAATTTCAGGCTGGAACCGCGCCTGATCCGGACGCCGCAAGTACAGCGTTTGTATAACCCCAGCATGTTCTGATTTTTCTCACAGATCTTTCTCTTTTTTGGGCGGCTATCTGTATAATAAACTTAACAAGGAACTTGAAATATACCCAAGGACTAGAGGATGTGTGAGAGAGGAGGTATATAAATTTTTAGTTAAACTAGACTATGAGGAAACAGAGAAACTGTTAATTGTACAAAAATAATAGCCTAGATATGACGCACACATAATGCACACACACTTAAGCACTCGCGCGCGCGCACACACACACACACACACACACACACACACACACACACACACACGCACACACACACATACACAAAAGCGCGCTCAAACACACACCAAATTAGATATGTATATTATTTTTTGTTTGTATTTTCTTTGTTTTTCCCTCTTTTGTTTCTTGATTACTTGACCTACATAAATGTATAGTGTTTCACAATCTATGTTTGTCTGTGTAATGGAAGCCTGGTTATCCATGTTACAGGTTCTCACCTAGTTTGGAAACCAGTCTCCCAATAAACAATGTGTATTGTACAATTAATAATGTATATGGGAGAAAAATAAATAAATTATTATTAAAAATTATTATTATTATTATTAATTTTGTAGTACTCGTATAGTTTCCGCGTGAGATTGATAACACCGTGAGGTTTGTTGAGCTAGGGTACTTGTGGGCTCGCTGCCCAGCGTGAGACGAGATTAATATCGAAAATTGTTGAGAAGGCTTGGGAACAGTTAAGTTATTTGTGATTAGACTCGCGAGAATTGTAATACGTGATGGCGCGTCCCGCGAGAACTAAAACGAGTGTATTGTAATTCGGATGAAAAGTTGATTATTGAGATTAATTCGGATACCTTGAGAAATAACCAGCACCTGGAAGCAATGTTTGTGTGAAGACGCAAGAGCAGTGAAGATTCTACTCAAGAGATATCTCTTGGACGCCGAAAACAGGACGCCACACAACTCCAGTAAGTGTAGTTTAGATTAAGAACACGGTGACACAGCCGTGGGTCATTCTTCTTGCCAGTGGTATTAGTAGTGATTGTATATCTATCTATGGGCCCGTAGGTATTATAAACTTCACAAGGTGATCACTGCCTTGGCAAGAGGACTGATCATAGTCGTTTATAAACCGATTTTTAAAATTCTTTTTTTAATGGAAAGGATACCATGATAAGAACACTAAGATCTGATGATGGCATCCAAGAGAAATCAATTGATTTAATCGTTCTTGAAGTCGGTTTTTTATTTTGTTAAAATTAGACTTATTCCTTTACAGTAGTCGTTGCAGATTATTTCAAGATCATCCATCACAGAACACAGTTAATGTGCATATTTACTCTTTCTAACATTCATAGAAGTTCTGTAGTAGGTATAAATATGTAAAACCCTATTTACCAGTATAAGAATCGCTGGAATTGAGAATTAAGTACATTTATAAGTTTACATGCTCGACTACTATTGGTTGAAGCGTGAAATTAACTATCCTATTTTAAGCACGCCAGCAAAACACATATTTAAAAAAAACGTGAAAATTGATACTTTTGGAGTTCATCGTGAATGGCTTTGACACGATAATCGCTTAAAGTAGTAGAAAGGTTGCATCAACCCTGCGTCTCACATATTCAAAAATGCACGTAGCAAATACGAGTACAAGCTTCGACCATAAAGTAGTTGCACTCAAATTACTAGACCGGAATAATTACATCATATTTTATAATAATTACTATCATTAACATAAATTATAAGAAAATAGTCGTTACTTTTGGAATATTTGTCTGAGATAATTTGTCTATTACCATAAATAAGAGATCATTGCTCTAAAAGCGTACCCCATGGCTAAATAAAATATATACGTGTTACAGTCACAGTGATATCGATTTCAAAGCATCAATAAGGAGTGTTTTGTCTGTTTTTGCTACAAAACTATTTCTGCAATCTTAACCAGCTAAGTTTTAAACATTAAAAAAACGATCGAATGGTTCGGATAATCGTATGCTAGAAACTTTAGTTGAATTAGTGTCAAAGATCAACGTACCTATACCCTAAGCCTCAATACATTGTATCAGAAGTATAACTAAAAAACTTTCAAGGCAAGGCACTAAAATCGACAGCTACCATAAAAGTATTAGTCATTGGCTTGTTACAAACGGTGTCACTCAACCAATAACGATACTATATCGACCATATGAACTTTTTAATTACTGGCAACATCATTTTTCCCGCCATATTTGGATTCCCGCTCAAACATCGTAACGTTCGCTCGGAAAAGATATTATTGATATAATTTCATTTTAACTTTAAGAAGTTGAGTCGTAAAACAAATATGGCGTTTTAAATTTAATGAAGTTGTAAAAATAATTACGTGTGAAAAATATTGTACTTTCTCCGCTTTATCGGTAATCTATACTTATAATAAGAATGTAACAGGTCCAATTCTGTACATTAAAGATATATTGTCATTCTTTTTGGAGGGCTCTCTATTATCGATACTGAAGCCAGAATTGTAATTTTTTTCATTTTTGTCTGTCTGTCTGTCTGTCCGTCTGTCTGTCTGTCTGTCTGTCTGTCTGTCTGTATCTTGGCCGCGCATCACGCCGATACTACTGAACGGATTCAAATGAAACTTGGCATGATTTTAATTCATTCTACGAGGTAGGACATAGGATACTTTTTATCCCGAAATTCAGCACGGTTTCCTGGAGAGAGGGGATGAAAGTCAAAATATGTACTTGGTTGTAATTCAGTAACACATAGTCCGATTTCATTCATTCTTTTCTTGCTAGAAAGAAAAAAAATAACGGGAAAAGTCTTTTTTTGTCCGCGACTGTACACTGCCAGTGGGAAGCTGAGACAGGTATGTAAATATGGCGGTACGAAGTTCGCCGGGTCAGCTAGTACACAATAAAACTCTTGATATAAATACAAAATTTCATACCACGTTTATATTAAGCACTAGCTTTCTAGTTATCTTTTATTTTTTTTCTTTCCAGCAAAAAAAGAATGAATGAAATCGGACCATGTGTTATTGAATTACAACTATGTACATATTTTGACTTTCAACCCGTCCCCCCAGGAAACCGTGCTGAATATCGGTATAAAAAGTATCCTATGTCCTACCTCGTAGTATGAACTCAAATCATGCTAAGTTTCATTTGAATCTATTCAGTAGTTTCGGCGTGATGCGCGGCCAAGATACAGACAGACAGACAGACAGACAGACAGACAGACAGACAGACGGACAGACAGACAGACAGACAGACAAAAATGAAAAAAAATACAGTTTTGGCTTCAGTATCGATTATAGAGAGCCCTCCAAAAAAAAATTTCTAAATATCTTTAATGTACAGAATTGGACCTGTTACATTTTTATTATAAGTATAGATACGATGTATATTTCTGATAAGAGTAAATGTAGATTAGGGTTGTTTATGGTTAAAAAAAAAAATATTATAGGGATAGGGAAACCAAATGTTATAATGACACTGAACCAATAGGGTCCTCATACTTCAAAGTTTGCAACTATTTTTTAGTTGTAAAACTAATATTATGAGTAAGTTTTGTCATAGTAGTTCACATCATCATCATCATCATATCACATCCACAACTTTTAACAGTTCACTGCTGGACACCTCTGCTGAAAAAAGGAGGATTTGTGTAGGTTTATATCACGCTGGTCATACGAGTTAGTGTAGGGTTTGTTTTAAGTTTTCCTTCTCTTTGCAGCGATGCTGTCCTGCGTAGTTTGCTCCCTAATTCGTGTCTTACAAGACAGATTCGTTCACATGTGGGAGAGCCACGCTTGGGCATGAATTGGCCGACTCGACCGGAGTGATACCACGGCCTCACAGAAAACCGGTGTAAAATAGTGCTTGCGCTGTGTTTCATCGAGTGAGTGAGGATACCGGTGGCCAATTATTTTATTTTTTTTACCAAATGTTATAATGACACTGAACCAATAGGGTCCTCATACTTCAAAGTTTGCAACTATTTTTTAGTTGTAAAACTAATATTATGAGTAAGTTTTGTCATAGTAGTTCACATCATCATCATCATCATATCACATCCACAACTTTTAACAGTTCACTGCTGGACACCTCTGCTGAAAAAAGGAGGATTTGTGTAGGTTTATATCACGCTGGTCATACGAGTTAGTGTAGGGTTTGTTTTAAGTTTTCCTTCTCTTTGCAGCGATGCTGTCCTGCGTAGTTTGCTCCCTAATTCGTGTCTTACAAGACAGATTCGTTCACATGTGGGAGAGCCACGCTTGGGCATGAATTGGCCGACTCGACCGGAGTGATACCACGGCCTCACAGAAAACCGGTGTAAAATAGTGCTTGCGCTGTGTTTCATCGAGTGAGTGAGGATACCGGTGGCCAATTATTTTATTTTTTTTACGTGTGGAAATCCCCTCGTACCGTCATCCCACCGGGGTTTGCGGCGGGGCGGTGTATCGGACACGAACCGACTAAAACCACACGGTGTGCCACTCTGCGCCTGTGAAGAGAGGAATCCGAGAACTGCAGTTATTAACACATCCGGACCATATCGGTGGCCCATACCCCAACCCCTCCTCCTATCTCCTCCCCCCGATCCCACAAAGACCGGTTACGCACTTGTGACGCCTCTGGTGTTGCGGGTGTCCGGGCGGCGGTAATCGCTAACCATCAGGCGATACGTCTGCTCGTTTACCGGCCTATTCCATAAAAAAAGGCAGAATCGTTGATTCGTCGTTCGGAGCAGCTCGTCTCGATTCGTGCGAGCTTCGGGTGTTAGGTTTTTTTCGTTACGTTACGGAATTACGTTTTATTTTTATTTACGAAACGAAAGACCTCAAAGCCCGCTATAAAAGCTATGCAATAGCTTAAAAACACGGAGGCAGGCCATAATTTATTGTAATAAGAGTACATAGAGGTATTATAGATAGAGTAGGGGAGCCAGTCCTCCAGCCGTCCCTCGGTTAGAAAGAGAGAGACGATCACGGTACACATTTGTCTCTCTCTACTCGCGCATACGCATAGCAGAACGATTCGACGGTTAATTTTTGTGATTGGATTATCATTATTAGTCCTTTACTGCGCATGCGTCAGTAGAGAAAGACAGACGGGGTACCGCGATCCTCTCTTTCTTTCTAAGCGTTGGACGTTTCCGCTTTATGTCAGCCGTATGTCTTCCCCACTCTAACTATAATAGTTCTATGAATAAGTACCTATTACATCTACTAAGCAGGTACGTAAAATGATATGAATAGAATAAAATTATATGAGTTACATAGCTTGCGTACACTTTGCAATTCCACTCGTCAATTCCTACGTGAGAATTTCTATGTATAAAATTGCAATAAGCAGTGTTTTCTGTCATTACTTAGCTAATAAATATCTTCAAAGGCTCTAAAGTATTCGACACCCAGCGGCGGAGTTGGGCGATGTTTTTGTCGAGAGGAATCCCTTGAAGATAATAGTGCTTCACTACTTTGTACTTTGAAATATTTTAAATATTTGTTTGTTTACGTAAAGATGTGTGTATATTGGTGGCATTTTTGAAGTGAAACTCTGTTTTCAATTTCCTCAAGCCTATAGTACCTACTCAAGTTCTCCAAAACCCTAGACAATTAAAGGTAGTAGAGCCACACTGATTTCAGCACGAACGGGCTAGCTCGACCAGGGCGGTATATTTTGTTGGTGAGTGCGAGACCGGAGGTCCAATGATGAAGAAGCATCACTAGGCCACCATGGTGTGGGTCACTATGCTGATGCTTAGAAAGGTGACTCTTTAAAGTAGTTTAAAGCAGAGAGTACGTTTTTATACCAAGCTATATAAGTCCAAAGGAAACGTTTCAAGATTCAATATTCAAGCAATACGGCACAGAGATAATAAAATACTTTTTATGGAGTCTAATTTAATTTATTAAATTTTCAGCTTTAGCGAGTAATGCATGCGATGAATATTGTTCTGGTCTGCTGAACGCACCTAATTAAACGGTCATTGATCTTTGAATATGATACTCGGATTAAGGTGTTTCCAGAATTTAAAAAAAAATCTTAAATCGTATCGTGACCTTGTTAATAATTGCAAAACATCAGAAGGCCAATTCTCGGTACATAAAATATTATATTTAAAAGAACGGTCACAATTCAGTGCCGATCCGTGTATGTTATTCTGATGTAGTATAAGCTATTTTTTATTGTAAAGTTTCATCATTCAAATCCGTTTAGTACTTTTTGCGTGAGTTACAAACATCTTTACATCCTTACAAACTTTCGCGTTTATAATATTAGGATAGGATGATACTGGATTATATTGTTTTGTAAGCTGAATATCTTTTTACAAGCTTTTTATTAACTTGCAATGTATGTATGTATGCTTGTCCGTTCGGGTAGAATCTTGCAACTCAATTTTGAAGCAGATATCTTCAACCGATTTTGCTGAAATTTTGCTTGGAGCTGATCTGATGCTGGAGCTAGAAGGTGGCCATAGAAACTCTGTAAAGAAACGTCGCAACATCATCGAGTTTGGACTCGTTTGATTCGTCTCAAGGCATTCCAGTAAAAGCTTGTTTTTAAAAAGCTTTTTTTGCGTTTTAATTTAATTTATTTAGTATTACCCCGGAGAGCACGTTAAGCCGTCGTCGGTCCCGGTTGTAATGAACACCTATGACAATCGTTATTGGGATGTTGGTGACTTCAATTATACTGACAACTAGTTCAATCTTCGAATTCAGCTCACCCTCAAAGTTGTGGAGGTCCAATGCCAGCAATGCCAATCGCTTAGTGGAAAAACTGATATTCCGGTAAAACAGGTTGAACCAGTAGCAGACCCCGATTATTCTTGGGTATAATAAAGGCTAGGAAGATGATGATAAGAATACCTATTTTCAGTCAATTCATATTTCAGACTCGATACTATCACATTTCGATCTGTGATGTTTTAAAATCACGAGAATTAGCCTTCAGTGTGTAAGAGGTCTTATAGCAAGTCAGCGGGCGGCGCCTGGCGGGGCGTAGAGCCAGTCTAGTCACATCTAGTGTGAGAAAAATGTCCTAACCCTCACCTACATTGACGGGCGCCGGTCAGCGCTTCGCCTGGCCTCACTCACTTGTTTTATATAGCGTTGACAGTACCGTGAGATATGACCGTCGAGTTAATATTAATACAACATTTACGAGTTTGTACATACTTCATATCTGCAATACTTATTTAGCAGACGGGTTTTAGGTATACATTCGTATATAGTGAAGCCCTTTAAACTGTACCAGTACAAGTTTACACTGCTTCTATGTACAGTGTACAGGTATTGTTTTGTTCCTTGTTTTGTTCGTGAGGTCATGGATTAAGAATACGGTGTGTGACTACCACTATTCATCCTTGCAGGACAGCAAACCTCTCCCCCATCCCCGTCCCCATCCCCAAAGGCCGGCAACGCACTTGTGACGCCTCTGGTGTTGCGTCCATGGGCGGCGGTAATCGCTTACTACCAGGCGATACGTCTGCTCGTTTGCCACTTATTCAATAAAAAAAAACAATCAGGCGCGGTTCTAAGGGGGGGTCACAGGGGATATGAAATCGTACACATGTAAATTTTTCCCTGCTACTAGAACCTGATTACCAAATATTATCATCCCATTAAATTTACCAATAAAAACAAAAGATATACAAAATCTTCTTTCTATGAGAGGCAACTACTAGACATGGGTCTAGTAGTAGACTATTGAAGACTTTGGCCCTACCCGGGATTCGAACCCGAGACCTCTTGATCAACACTCGAAAGTGTTATTGAGTTTTTCTGATTATGGCATTACTTAATAACAGCTCGAAGTTTGGAAGTTGGGGTCTGAACCCCCGTGCCTCGGAGAGCACGTAAAGCCGTCGGTCTTGCACCTGATCACTCCCCAGTCGTGTCAGATAGCCGTCTCATCGGATTATGAGAGACAGGGAACAGAGAGTGCACCTGTGTTTGCGCACACACTTGTGCACTTTTATCTCCCGCGTAGTTGGCTGGTTTCCGTTGAGACTGGCCGCGCCGTGGCCTTAATTAATCAGCTAGGAGAACATCAGCATTGAAGACTTTTGATGTTGATAAATGATTGTAGTGACATTTTAGTTTAAATTCACAATTTCTGGATCCAAAGAAAATAAGCATTAAAGTAGATATTTAACAATAATTGCACCAATTAAAATGTAAATGAGGCATTAAATTGACCTATAATGCAGTTACGATGGCGGTAGACTGCACAGTTGGCCTAGTGGTTTAGGCGGTCGCCACGCCGCTTGCCAATTCGCCAAGTGTTGTGGGTTCAAATCCTACACGGGACAACACTTTGTGTGATCAACAAATTGTTGTTCTGAGTTTGGGTGTTAATTGTGTCCGTTTCATGTATGTCTGTAAAGTCCCCCGCGACACAGGATGTTTATTCCTAACGCGGGAGTTGTCTTTTTAAAAAAACAAAAAAAAAAGCCATGGTATAGCTATGGAGTAAATAAATCTGTATGTATTATATCGACACTATGTCTCTATATTTATATAGTTTGGCTGCCTCTTGTTCCAAGCTTTCAAGAATGCCTGAAGTATTATGACTTGGTTAGAGAGACTGTCGTTAAGTAATAATTTGAGGATATACCTAATCGAAACGATATACCTACTTAGTACGTAATGAATATATTTTCTTTGGTTTCTTATTTACGTCGCGTTTTTTATCGTATATGCCAAATATTAATAATTTTACGGACTGATAAATTCTATAGACTGGAAATTATATTTAGTCGACCGAATTATGTTGATAAATGCACATTTATAATTCTTCCCACTCCAGTACATACATACAAATCTGAACATATTCCAGTGTTAAGACATCCCACATGCGATATTAACCTGATTTACACATGAATGCAGGAAATTTTCGCTTTTATTATTTCTGTCAAACTTAAACAGGATAAATTGGCCACCCGCAAATCAACGGGTGTGGGTGTTGGTGTTAGTCTCGAGTAACACAACATCAAGAGCGTGGCATTCTTTAAGTGTTTTGTCATTTTATTAAAATTAGTTATTTTTAGCATTCATAGACCTAATGATGGCATTCCTGGTATAAGGCCCTTATTAGTACGTGTCGTATTTACAGTCTTGTGGTTTGTGCATTGGATTCTTATTATATCTATTCGTAATGGTTCATTTCAATGCTAGTATTATTTAGATTCGAACTCAAACAAGCATCTTGAAACCCACCGTGTATTAAAATTTGTTGATACGTATGTTCCCTCAACCCTATTCTTGGTTTGCGTAATATATTGCACGATTTCAGCTATGGTGTACCAATTTAAGTTTTGTAAAATAATTGAAAAATTTTAGGAAAAAGGTTATTATGTATAATCTAGAGCTAGCAAAGGGCGCATTAGACCCTAGCTAGCAAAAGGTAGGTAGAACCGGCGATAGGCATTAAAAAATGATGATATTTTCAAAACCATAGAAGGATAAAGGTTATTTTTGTTTTAGTTGTTTTTTTAAAATAAATGGCTTTATAGAAATTGTTAACTATAACTTAAGAATGAAGAAAAAAAATTATATTGTAAAGGACACGGAAGAAAGAAAGAATGTCCATGAAGTCTTCAAACCAAATATAAACTTCTTAACATCGTTTCAATTCAAAAGACCACCAGGAACAGGAACATACCAAAAGCGAGTATTATCAAGACATAAATATAACATTTTTGCATACTTTTTTTTACGTAAGGAGCGCGCACCCACACTCTAACCCGCCATCTTAAAAAAATGTCGTTTCACTGCATGTGTGATGTCACAGATAGAAGCCAAATGACCTTGCACCAAAGCACGTGTGGAACCTACGGCATCTATAACATAAGTCATAATCTTCTTCTGTCCTTTTTCCAATATTATTAATGTCACATTTTTGATGCTAACCTTCTTTAGGAATGCCATGGCTTTGAGACCCAACTGAAAATAGAAGATGAAGATAGACGTATGTAAAAAGGCGTAAGGAAAAGGGATAGGAAAAGGGTGCTAAAGTATGGGACACCGCAGTTGCAAAGCAAGATTGAATAGGCCTGGGTCTTGTGGTGAACGAGATCACTTGGAGACGGAGATCAGTATATCAGCTTATTAAAATATATTATAAGTAGATAACTGCAACTAAGCACACACAAGTGCGTTTTAATTGGACTTTGAATGCAAACCCGAATTATTGTTAGGCTCTGAGTATCTTATATTCTCCTTGGTATCGTAAATATTAACTTTAAAGTAATTTCCTATGTTCTCCATATTAGAAAACGGGTGGAAACAGCAAAAAATTAACCATCTCATCGTTAACGTCCATCCGTTTAAGTCTTGCTCTTCTTTTCGCTTTATGTCACCAGATTTGCTTTATAGGACCACAGATGCGCTTTCCCTGATCATTTTGAAGGAATAGGGAGTGAATTGCTGTTTGTATATTGTGAAGAAGAATTCTTGGGCGTGCGCTAGCACTCGATAAATGCGAAAATAAGTACATATTCCGTATTCAGATGGATCTGAATTGCTTCCACTTAAATCTTTTAACTTATTGCAGTGACATAATATTTAATTCAATTGAAATTTAACGGCCGCTTAATTATAAACTCTTTTGCAAAAACGGGCACTTAAGCAAAGAACTATTTTTTTATAGTTACTATTAGTTTATTTGTCAATTTTAGGTATTGTTAACCTCAGAATTTTATAAATTAATTAGGAAGGAATAGTTTTCATCAGTTTTATCATAACATTTTGATTAAATTATTGAGAAATAATGTTTAAGCTCAAAACACTATTATTGTACCTGCTCGCTAAATAAAAATGAAACGCGTTAATTTCTTTGTTTTTCTTGAATACATTAAAAGCAGATAAAAGTTTAGTAGTGAGTGTGACCCCCTCTTGCTGAAATCACGGCTTGCATTTGTCTGGGCATGCTAGCGAGTATATCTTTTATAGTTTCTTGGGGAATACGTTCCCACTCCGCGGTAATCACATTCTTTAGCTCTCTGATGGTCTGCGGAGCCGGCTGCACTGATCTCACTCGTCGCTTCAGAACGTCCCAGACATGCTCCATGGGATTGAGGTCCGGACTTCTAGCTGGCCAGTCCAAACGACGAATTCCGACTTCTAGCATATACGCTACCACATCGCCAGACCGGTGGGCGCGAGCGTTGTCGTCCAAAAAAATTGAGTTTTCGCCAAGAGCGGTTAAAGCGGGTTGTGCAAAAGGAATTAGAACTTCCGTTATGTATCGGTGTCCAGTCAGTGTACCGTTTTCGATGAAGACTAACTCCGTACGATCCATAGAATTTATTCCTGCCCAAAACATAACAGAGCCCCCTCCATAAGGTGTGATTTCTTCAAAACATGCCTCTGCAAAGCGTTCTCCTCGTCTACGTAGCACTCGCCGACGTCGGTCTTCACCATGCAGAGATATCCTGGCTTCATCGGAGAACAATACCCTATCCCAGTCTTCATGAGTCCATGACACACAATTTCGAGCGAAGCTAAGCCTAGCAACTCGATGTCCACGGAGTAATTTAGGGCCGCGTGCCGGGCGATGACTGTGTACATTAGCCGCGAGAAGCCTCCTCCTGACCGTCCATAGACTAATTTGCACATTTCTTACTTCTTTGAGGCTGTTCTTGAGGTCCACATAAGATTTGCGATTTCTCAACGCTTGACTAACTAGAAAACGATCATCCCGTGGTTCGGTACATGTCTTTCTGCCAGAACCAGGCCTTCTCTTGACGGAACCGGTCTCTTGATAGCGCTGCCAGGTCCTTTGAACTGTCGACCGACTCACATTTAGCCTCTGAGCCACGAAGCATTGGCTGCAACCTTCTTCAAGCAGCGCAATAATTTTGATCGCTTTTATCACTTTATCTACCATTTTCGAGATTGCTAAACAGCAATAACAATACTTTTAAATGTCAAGGACATCAGATAATTTAATAAAAAATGTCAAAAAGTTAATTAGAGTCGATATTAACTATAGTGAATTCGCGCCACAAAATGTAGTTAAAAGTGGTTTTCTTCGAAAACCAGGCTCAGTCAAAAATTTGAATTTGGAATGTACTCTTATAAACATTATGACATTTTTATAACTGGCCAGTAACATGTTCAAATGATTAAAACCTTTTTGTTGGTATTTTATTTCTTTCAGCCAGGAAGAAAATCGAAACCGCCCTTTTTTTTTGCAAATGAGTGTGTTTACTCCCACATCTTGAAACTTCCATTTTATTTCATCATAACTGCGTCGGTGGAGCAGTGGTAGCGTATGCGATTGCCGTGCTAGAAATATTAGGTTCGATAAAATGTTTGCATGATCTGCAAATTTTTCATTTGGAGTTTGTTTTCTATGTATAATATGCATGTATTTACAAAAAAAAGTACATACGTAATTATATCAGTTGTTTAGTACCCATAATACCAGGTCTGCTTAGCTGAACTAAATATTTCGGACATCTAACACACAACGCCATCTAGTCCCAAACTAGATGGCGTTGTGTGTTAGATGTCCGAAATATTTATTTATTTATTATCTTTATACTAAGTTAACTATTATATTAAGTTAAGTGTGTATTAGTTGCTTTCGTCCGATCCTTTTTGCCCAAACTTGGTCGGTGTCGGCTTTAAGTCTTCCACGATAGGGCTGAACTTCAAGTTTTAAGTGAAGCGACTGCCATCAGACCTTCACAATACTAGTAGATGGTATCGAAGTTCTGTATCTAAAAGACTTTTTAAGGTAGGGCTAAAATTATTTTAGAGATTTCCCCAGATTTTAAACTTCAAAACCCGGACAGGTCCCTTTGGGACACCTTAGAGTTATAAGAAATTCTAATAGGTTTAAAAATTGTCTTGTTTTTGGTTGGTTGTTTTTAACACGGATTGCAAATGATACCCCGTCCGGACACTCCTCGGACGCCCTTTTAACTAGGACAAATGCGGGAAAATCCGGATGAATGACAGCCCTAATTTAAGGACTTTTTCTCTCCTAGGCTCGAAGGAGTCTCAAGGTGATAATAATGTTACGAGCCGGGTATTCAATAATTAAAAATAGTCGGTTAATTACCAAAAAATAACACACTGTTTATTTACAACCCTTTTTACAACAATAATTCGCTATGTCACTTGTTAATCGCACTAGAAGATCGCTTCGATGTTAACTCCGCTGTATCGTGAAACAATACTGACTCGTACGGGTAACCCAATCTGCTTATATATGGCTTTGAAACCCCTAGAAAGTAGATGAGTAGATTGTTCTAGACTATTTTTCTCGAAGGCGCAACACTGCCCCCTCCTAAGACATGCTCGTCCCGAGCATAATCAGTTCCATAGTATCGCGCCAATCGATCTACGTGAACTATCTTTGGGGCGCCTCTTGGACACTTCTGTATCCGGTAGGTAACATCACTGCTGACACCAAATTGTTACGAGCCGGGTATTCAATAATTAAAAATAGTCGGTTAATTACCAAAAAATAACACACTGTTTATTTACAACCCTTTTTACAACAATAATTCGCTATGTCACTTGTTAATCGCACTAGAAGATCGCTTCGATGTTAACTCCGCTGTATCGTGAAACAATACTGACTCGTACGGGTAACCCAATCTGCTTATATATGGCTTTGAAACCCCTAGAAAGTAGATGAGTAGATTGTTCTAGACTATTTTTCTCGAAGGCGCAACAATAATAGTCACCCATCCATAGACTGACCTGGCTGATTGTTTAACTAGGCAATGTGTTAAACCGTGCGATTACCACTCAACCCCGAGCCCTTTTCTAGTATGTCTTAATAATTCATACTAATATTATAAATTCGAAAGTAGCTCTGTCTGTCTGTCAGTCACGCTTTCACGGTTAAACCGTTACACCGATTTTAATGAAATTTAGCATGGATATACTTTGATTCTTCAGGAAGGACATATGCTACTTCTTACCGCGATAACCGACATACACGCGGGTGGAGCCGCGGGTTAAAGCTAGTATGATATCTACATAATTTTATATGATTAGATACACTTACATTATGTTTCAATGGATTGCATCTAGTAAGCATCTGTCTTAGAATGGTAAGTTATTAAATAAATATATCTTAATCCCACTTAAAACTTAGGACTTATTTTTAGCCCACCCCATCGCAGTAAAGAGAGGGTTTTGTTTTACTCCCGTATCTCTGTTACTTGTGTATATGTGATCAAATGACCTCGAAGCACTGTGTTTAATTTTAACTTTAATACTTAAAATAAATTACGGAGTAAGTAGTGGCATTATTAAAAAATGGCCTAGTGGCTTAACGGTCACCACGCCGCGCCGTTTCCTACTTCACCAAGTGTCGAGGGTTTAAATCCCACGTAGGACAACACTTTGTGTGATCCACAAATTGTTGTTCTGAGTCTGGGTGTTCCTTGTGTCTTTGTGTCCGTTTCATGTATGTTAGTAAAGTTCCCCGCGACACAGGTTTTATTCCTAGTGCGGGAGTTGTCAATAAAAAAATAATAATTGGAAAGGTGAATTAATAAAACGTTCTGTGACAAGATATTTAAGTTTTTCGAATCCTTTGAATTGAATGTTTATTATCTCATGCCATATCCACTTGCACTGAGTTCTAAAATTTGGCGACCCACTCAATTATTTTTTTTACTAGTGGTTGCCCACGGCTCCGCCCGCGTATATGTCGGTTATCGCCGCAAATAGTAGCCTGTGTGTTATTCTGATGTATAAGCTATATTACTGTAAAGTTTCACCCAAATCCGTTCAGTAATTTTTGCGTGAAAGAGTAACAAACATCCATCCATCCATCCATACTTACAAACTTTCGCGTTTATAATATTAGCATGGTATAGATTGATTGCAAGTTGCAAATCAAAAAGATTGAAAATTTCCCGCAAGTACGTTTACAGCAGACTGTTTTTTAAATATCCACACACAACGTTGAGTTGTGAAAATTTTTGAAAAGTTGAATTACTTACATATTTGCATTGAGATATACTCGTACCTATGCATATTTGAATAGAAATTTCATGCTAATTTTCCAATAACGTGTTTTGTCTCTGCTTCAATATTTTCTTTAACAAACACTTGTCTTTTAATCTGATTGTCTATTCTCAGGTTACATTTTATTATCTACTAGCTGTTGCCCGCGGCTGCACCTGTGTTTATGTCGGTTATCGCGGCAAATAGTAGACTATGTGTTATTCTGATGTACTAGCTATATTACTGTAAAGTTTCATCCAAATCCGTCTAGTATTTTTTGCGTGAAGAAGTAACAAACATACACACTCACAAACTTTCGCCTTTATAATATTAGTTTGATGAAAAAAAACCGACTTCCAAAAAACCATCCGACGAAAACTCCCTGCCAAAAAACACTAAAAAGCGTGAAAGAAACTGGCTCTTCATAAATTGCTATGTGCCAATTCTTGTCTATACCTAATTCTTTATTCATTTAAATAGTAGTATTATTGTTTATGCTAGGTACCTAAAATCTGTTTGAAGTCGGCGCCAAGCCAAATGTGATAGTAGTTACCACACTCGCTTTATTTCGAGACGACCATCAACGACGTGGCGTCAGCCCGCGCGTGTCTGCTCGCTTGGGTTGTTTTATGCTAGCTATCCGGCAGCGGCGAGTGCGGTACCTCCTATTACGTTTTGGCTTGGCGCCGACTTCAAACAGATTTTAGGTACCTAGCATAAACAATAATACTACTATTTAAATGAATAAAGAATTAGGTATAGACAAGAATTGGCACATAGCAATTTATGAAGAGCCAGTTTATTTCACGCTTTTTAGTATTTTTTGGCAGGGAGTTTTCATCGGATGGTTTTTTGGAAGTCGGTTTTTTTTTTTATAAAAAGTATTTATTTTTCCATTTTTAGTACAAACAATCATAGGTTATCAGTAACTTGAACTATTTCATATAATTTCTGCTGATGCGAATAACTTTAGTGGTTTGAACACGTATTAAAACTGAGTATGATCAGTTTCCAAAATTATGCTGAGATGCAAGATTTCTGTTACCGAGAACGTGGTCTACGGGGCAATAGGAATCGTGTCCAAGCTTAAATGTCGTGATGAAATAGAAGCAGGCGAGTTACTTAAAGCAAAATACATTAAGGGGTTAGTCACCTAAATAACTTAAAAGTATACAACTAAAGGTCCGTTGAGGAGTTGTACCTTCCATCATCAGCTTACCTAAATAACTTGAAAGAATACGACTAAAGGTAACATACATACATATGACATTTAAAGATTTATCCTCCAACTCCTAACCGTTAAGGAGTTTTACCTTTCATCATCAGCTCATCATCATTAAATGATGACTACCAGACGCAAATTCCGGTGTAGCTTCAGAAAATATACGAAAAACATAGTACGTGCCTGAAAAAAATGAGGGTTACCCTCGATTTCTCTGGGATGCTATCATCAGATCCTAGTTTCCTTATCATGGTACCACCGTCGGGACATCTACTTTCGATTAAAAAAAGAATCATCAAAATCGGTTCATAAACAACGAAGTTATCCCCGAACACACATAAAAAAAAAAAAGTATATATATACGGTCGAATTGAGAAACCTCCTCCTTTTTTTGAAGTCGGTTAAAAAGTATCTTACCACACATTTAAATACTTTTAAGGTGTGCGTTATGGATTATGACCGAGTTTATTCGTGTCAACCAGATTTATAAATAATTTTCCTATAAATGACTCAATACGAGTTACGGCGAACTGTTATTTTTATTTTATACATTTATTTTGAAGTATTTATAATACCTAGTTGATATGCCTCCTACTTACATTGGCCTGGTATGACGAATCCATTAAACTTTGTCTCAGTTGCGATTCGCTAATTGATGGATTATAAATTATTAATAGGTATACTATTCAGTAGTTTAATAAACATATGAACTTATATTCGCATAAGTGTTGTTTCCTGTTTTTCTTCCATTTATAACAATGTACCATAGTTTGATTGTCTTTATCCTAACCTATCTATACTTATAATAAAAATGTTACAGGTCCAATTCTGTACATTAAAAATTTATTGGAGGCTCTCTATAATCGATACTGAAGCCAAAACTGTAAGTTTTTTAATTTTTTTCTGTCTGTCTGTCTGTATCTTGGCCGCGCATCACGCCGTAACTACTGAATGGATTCAAATTAAACTTGGCATGATTTGAGTTCATACTACGAGGTAGGACATAGGATACTTTTTATCCTGAAATTCAGCACGGTTTCCTGGAGGGAGGGGATGAAAGTCAAAATATGTACTTAGTTGTAATTCAATAACACATAGTCCGATTTCATTCATTCTTTTTTTGCTAGAAAGAAAAGATAACGGGAAGTCTTTTTTTTTGTCCGCGACTGTACACTGCCTGTGGGAAGCTGAGACAGATATGTAAATATAGCGGTTATATAACTAAGTTTGCCGGGTCAGCTAGTTAATACCTATTATAAATGCAATATTGTCTCTTTGTTTTTACCTTATGTACTAAACGCGGGAAAACATTTTAGCGCTAGTATTAACGCTTATTTTTTCAGCGTTTTTACATCATTGACATCTAGACATATACATTATCTAAGTATTTACCAAACATTGAAAACAATCATACGAATTTTGAAGTGATTTTTGTTAGTTTCATAGGTACTAGGTAGTTACGCTCCGCGGTTTTGTTGTAAAGGTAGCCGCGGGTAACACCGCGGGGTAAAGTTAGTCTAAAATAAAACTAGCCTATGTTAATCATCGGCGCTCATAGCCCAGTTGCTCATAGCAACGACGGCGCGGTCAGCACCTGGATGGGTGACCATTGATGGCATGATACCATGAGCGACTCCGTGATTCGGAGGTCACGTTAAGCAGTCGGTCCCGGTTGTTATCGCAAGATAGCAGTTGTGAAGTTTACTTGGAGGCCTTTGGGCGGCTTAAAAACATCCAACGGCAAGATTACGTAGCCACAACGTTTGTCTTGCCAGTCCCCAACCCGCACTTGGCCAGCGTGGCCTTAACCCTCTCCTGAGAGGAGACCCGAGCCCAGCAGTGGGACGTTATGGGTTGTTGATGATGATGTTAATCATAGCCTAAGTTACATCAGCTATCTGCCAGTGAAAATCGGTCCCCTCAAAATCGGTAATGCCGTTCCGGAGGTTAGCCGAGACAAACAGACAGACAGACCGACAAGAAATTTAAAAGTTGTTTTTTTATGGAAGTAGGTACCTACTGTATGTTTGTACTTTCATATGCATTTAGTAAGAGGCTATTATTTAGAAGTTACAAACAAACACTTTAATTTTATTTATTGGAAAGATTATACTTTCTTAGCAACGAGATAATTGAAGAGTAATAAAATTTTATTCATTTGCCAGTTCTAATGAAATTACTGTTAATAATATAATAATTATAAACTTACGCCTTCATTATTATTTACAATTAATGTTTTTAGTTATATATAAATCACCTATAAATCACTTCATGTTCATCATAGAACGTAAACAATTTGAAATTGTCATTGCATAAAATCAAATTGTCATTCCATAAATTCGAATTTCGAATATACCATATTAATTATAATATACTCAAACGAACTCGAACTTAAGGTATTTTGAAACCCATGCTTTTGTCGAACTACATGACAAGAGAAAGTACACGTGGGCATCATTCCAACACAGATTTCTGATTGCAAATTTTTAGTAAGCTAATTTTAGTAAATTCAAATTGTATTCAAATACTTGTACAAAAAAATTACAGTAATTACTGGTGGCACCCAAATTAAGTTATGCTTGTATCTTGGGCTGCCACAAAATACAAAAATAAAATATGCAACAGTGGAATTAGATGCGTACAGTAAGTTTTAGATTTGGGCATAAGTATTTTTTAGGGTTCCGTGCCAAAAGCAAAAAACGGAACCCTTATAGACTCGTCATGTCTGTCTGTCTGTCCGTCCGTATGTCACAGCCACTTTTCTCCGAAACTATAAGAACTATACTATTGAAACTTGGTAAGTAGATGTATTCTATGAACCGCATTAAGATTTTCACACAAAAATAAACAATAAATTTTGGGGGTCCCCATACTTAGAACTGAAACTCAAATTTTTTTTTTTCATCAATCCCGTACGTGTGGGGTTCCTATCTATGGATAGGTCTTCAAAAATTATATTGAGGTTTCTAGTATCATTTTTTTCTAAACTGAATAGTTTGCGCGAGAGACACTTCCAAAGTGGTAAAACGTACGGTGTGTGTGTCCCGTAACTTCTAAAATAAGAGAATGATAAAACTAAAAAAAAAATATGGTGTACATTACCATGCAAACTTCCACCGAAAATTGGTTTGACCGAGATCTAGTAAGTAGTTTTTTTTAATACGTCATAAATGGTAAACCGCAAAAAAAACACTATTATTAAAACATCGACCAAAGTTACAACGAACTACAAGAACGTTTATATTATGTTACTTGCTGCTTCGGAACCCTTCATGGGCGAGTCCGACTTGCACTTGGCCGCTTTTTTAATAATAGGTTCCAGTAGGTAAGTATATATAATATAAATAAAGAAATGAAATTAACAAAGGCTAAACTTTAATCGATGTGTACAAAGGATTACTAACTGAAGAATAAATGTAGGAGGTCAATTTTTTTTTCAAACAGAGTGGATACTTTGTAATCTATTTAGACTTATGAGGCATAAATCTATAGATATAATGTTGAGGGCAGATGCTTTTGAAAAGAAGCTTTTAAAATTTTCATTTTATAAATAACAGTAGTTTTGTCTGTACTGAAATCACGATTAAAAATGGGTGTAGCGGCTTTGTTGGTTTGTTTCCCGGGCTATTTCCGCACTTAGCCTCTTGATTAGGCCGTTGTACGTGGGTTTGTCATCTTTTTACTTCAACCATCCTAGATCATCCCAGAAGCCTTTTCAGGTCACTACATGTTTCCGGGAGTGATGTGAATTGAGGATGTCTGCCTGTTGAGTTGATCTGTCACACTTCTATATTCTGTGAGAACGTGCTGTGGCGTTTCTTCTGCCTCTATGCATCCCCTGCACAGAGGGCTGTCTTTTGCGCCTATAGTGAATAGGTGCTTGTTTAGGGGATAATGCCCAGTAAGTATACCTATGAACTTTCTGAGATCGTCCCTTTTCAGACTAATCAGGTTGCGGGCTAGTATTTTTGATGCTACCGGAACTGCACTTTTTGTTTGCCTGCATCTTTCATTGTTTTTCCATTTGGTTTTGTGTTTTTCTTCGGTATTGGCGCGCAGCCATGTGAACACCGAGATACACGCAGATGGAGCCGCACGTAATAGCTAGTAAATCTTATAAAATGCTTATAACGAGTTATAAATTAACAGCTTTTAAAAGTCCACTGCTGGACAAGGACCTCTCCTTAGAAAGGAGGTTTTACGAGCTAAATTAATAATAATTTATTTAATTTACAGTTCTAACTGCTAAAAGTTTTTAAAACAGGTTTAGAATGACACTGTTGATGCAAGATTAAAGTAAAGCCAGCTAAATTCTTACGTAACGGTGTACTTAGTAAGTAATTTACTTTGTTACGTGTTAGTTAAAAATGCAGCACTTAAGCAACACTGTTACATGCAATAAAGAAACTAAAGAGTGGTATCCCAACGCATACCCATTTGGGCTTAAGCCGATTGCATGCTTTCCCGCCAAATACGGACGCCATGACAGTTCAATGAATTATTCGAATTGACATGACGGTATATAGCGGTCTGCGAACCATGATCACATATTATTATGATTTTGTGTAACACGTTGACAGTTATGCATGGTACTGTACACATGAGTACTGATTAAAGTATTGGCATTGCCAAATTGAGAACGGCTTGCCTTAACAGGACAGCGGACCGACATGTTGGTTTAGATACCTATAGTGATTTTGTTAAATGTAGTCTATTGTTTGGTACTTGTGTATACTATTCAGTATTTAGGCTACGTCAGACCATCTTAAAAATCAATGATCAGTCCTCTCGCCAATGCAGCGATCACCTTGTGAAGTTTGCAATGCCTATAGGGCCCTTGAATACAGGCATACAATCGCTAAGCTAGTTCACTGGCGAGAGCATTAAACTTTACGGCGTTTTACCGTGTTCTCATTCTAAGCTAATGTAATATCAAGCACTTACTGGAGATGCGTGAAGTCCTTGATATCGGCGGGCTTGATAGGGGCGCCCCTCTGCTGGTATTCTCTCCGCGTTCACACATTCATACTCCTAAGTGGCTTACAGGCTCCCTTAGTATCGTAATTACAATACACCCATTTTAACTGTCGCGGATCGCGCCTATTTGACGGGACTACTAAAACTCGCGAGTCCAAACCAGACCAATCATAACGGTAAGCAACGAAACACCGAATTGGATGGACAACCAGCTAAATTTTCATTAAACGGCACTCAAACGACACCTTGATCGACCATCTTTACAAAGCTTCTCTTTAGTTCTATCTTGTCACTTCAAAACGTCAAACAAGAAAAATGACAATCAAAAATGTTGCCATTATAATGACAATTCAATTCTAATTTCTAACAATCAATATTGTTCCATGACATACACCAAGGTGTATTTTATAGCTGAATACATCCTTTACTTAGTTTTCGACAATACTGTAGACAACATGACTAAGATGATGCGACGGAAGGAATTAAAAGTATCGATGCATTTACTTATTATAATATTCAAGGTAGTAGAGCCACGCTAATTTTAGCACGAATAGGCCGGCTCAACCGGGGCTGTACCTACTACCACCCTACTACATACACTCTCACAGATTCAGAAGACCAACCTAAAATGGTAGTGTTTGTGCTATCGTGTTTCGTTGGTGAGTGCGAGACTGGAGGCCGAATGAAGCAGAAGCATCTCAACAGGCCGCCATAGTGTGGGTCACCACGCCGCATCGTTGCGTTGTGTCTGCATTCACAATGAGTAATGTTCACCACTCTTGGATTCTGCATTTCTGCTCATGCTTACCATCAGGCAGAGTGGAGTCATTTTGGTAGGCTCGTACATAAAAAATATTGCTCGACATTAAAGAAATCTCACCGTTAAAAGTGTTTTCACGTTGGTACCCGTGGTTATTGTCGTACCGCGGGTAACGTAAAAAAAGCCTAAGTTACTTCTTATATCAACAGCTAGCTATTAGTGAAAGTCCCGTCAAAATCGATCCAGCCGTTCCAGAGATTAGCCGGAATAAACAGACACACAGACCGACAGACAGACAAAAATTGAATATATGTATGTAGGTATATGTAAAGGTATAAGTACCGTGTATACATACATATGCATTTAGTAAAAAGCGGATTTTAATATTACAAACAAAAACACCAATTTTATTTATTTATAAGATAAGATGTACTATCGATAAAATTAAATGCATGAGGTCTATTAGGTCTACCGGTCACAAAAAAATGCATTTACGAGTATAAGCAATGATCAAGGATTTCACTGTAATTAGTCCCAATCACTTGTAGCAGAAAAATAGACAGTATCCAGGAGGATACTGTCGATTTTGACCAACAACGACAGGAGTCGTTTGCTTACAATTTTTATTACACCTTTATATTATCATGGACCGCCATATATCCATCAATTGTTAATGTTTAAACGTCAGTGTCAGCAGACGATATGATGCACAATTGACATGAAATAGTCGTCCACATCCTGAAGTTGATAAAATCCATGACCTAGCCACGACAGTTCCATCGTGGTATAATTATAAGATAATTGCTTCAAAGAAAGCTTTTCCTTGTCAAACTACTACTAACTACTGGCTACTAGCCTATAATCTTGTTTTTTAATCGAGTTACGCGTCTTTCCAATTTCCAACACATGGCAACATTTAAAACATGTTTCGAAATAACTGAAAAAATTCAAACAGTAAGAGTGTTAATACTAGTTACATTAATAAGATGAAGGTTAATTAGTTTTAGGCGGAAGAGTTAAATGGAAAGATTACACAGAAAATTAATCACGGGCAGTAAAAACAGAGAACATTTGTATACTGCCAACGTGTGTGGAAACAATGAGACATTGGAGCGCGTGGGCAACCGGCAGTAAAGGCATTTCTAGATTGAAGACGAAGGAATACTCATAAAGCAAGTATCAAGTAATCCATATAAATCCATATAACTAATAACTAAATAAAATTGAAGTGTCTGTTATCAATTTCAAATTAAAAAATTTCAAAGGATATAAAACTTACCAATTTTGACGGGACTTACATTGACAAATAGCTGATAATACAAGGAGTAATTTAGACTAATATTAGACTATACTAGTACGACTATACTATATTTTAGACTAGACTTGCCCCCGGGCGGGGTATCCGTGGGAAAACCGTGGGGCGTAATTTAAAAAAAAATTGTAAAAAAAAAGATTTTTATTGAAAGTAGTTTTTGGCAAAAGTTTTGGGTGAAATCGGGTGAATACGTTCACTTACTTTTTATCGCTACATGTCATTATAAAGATAAACAATATCATTAATTCATGATTTTGCATTCATTACAGTCATTTTAAGGCAAATATAATGACGTGTTTACATTCTCACATCCTAACTTTAATAATAATCTAGAAATTTCGTTTTATCCTGATTTTGCTTTAAATTTTGCAATATTATGTAAGTACCTACTTACTCCAAAATTATCACGTCATTATGATAAAGATTTGATTATTTTTAACCGACTTCCAAAAGGAGGAGGTTTTCAATTTCATCGTTTTTTTTTTATGTAGGTATGTACATCGATTACTCCGTCAATTGTGGACCGATTATGAAAATTCTTTTTGTATTCGAAAGGGTATGCTTCCCATGTGGTCCCATGGCCACCATATCAGGATCTGATGATGGGATCCTAAGGAAATCGAAGGAAACCCTCAAATTTACGTGAGCGCCTGCAATGAAGTAACGAGCAATTGTCTGCATGCCTTCATATTCTGTAGACATCATTAAATTTTAAATGAAATGATGATGAGAGACTTGAGAAAGACTAAAAAGTGAAAAAAAAAAAACTTCGTTTAAAAAAACCGACTTCAAAAACTAAAAAGTATAAAATAACTTAATTTGTATGTGCTACCTATTCATAGGTTTGAAGTCGGTGCCAAGCCAAAATGTAATAGTAGGGACCGCACTCGCCGCGCGTGACCTTGAGCGGGATCGCTGCTCTTCGCGTTGAACAAAACAACTGAAGCGTCGTTGACGTTCGTCTCGAAATATAGCGAGTGTGGTACCTACTATTCCATTGGCTTGGCACTGACTTCAAACCTATGAATAGGTAGCACATACAAATTAAGTTATTTTATACTTTTTAGTTTTTGTAATGTTTTACAATGCATGTAGTGTAGATGTGTTTTAACGTGTGATAAAGATGATTCAGTTCTTTAAGATAGGTAGTAGTAAGAGAGGTAGTAGAACCACGCTGATTTCAGCACGAATGGGCCGGCTCGACCGGGGCGGTACTACCCTCGCACAGAAAATCAACGTAAAATGACCACGTTCGTGCTGTCGTGTTTCGTTGGTGAGTGCGAGACCGGAGGCCCAAATAGTCTAGTCAACAAGTTCCATACTTGTTGACTAGACTAAAAGATGCAGCAGCATCACTAGGCCGCCATGGTGTGGGTCGCCATACTGCATTGTCTGCATTCGTAGTGAGTATGGCGACCAATACTCTTGGATTCTGCTTATGCTTTCCATCAGGCAGAGTAGAGTCATTTTGGCGGGCCATACATAAAAAAAAAAAAAAAAAAAATTTTTGTTTAAAACGAAATTCGTGTGAAGCTGATTAGAAATTTCCAGCTAATTCAAAATGTGTGTCTTTCTTTGAATTTCACCTATTATTATAGGTTTTGCTTTAATATACAAGTCTTAGCTTTTTGACAATAACTTGGAACAATAAGTCAGCCATAGATGTGGATATTCTCTTTTCAGTGCAAACATGTTGATTAAGATTTGTCTACAAAACTGACAGTAACAGCTTTAAAGAAAACTAGTGTGTGAAGTACGAATCGCAAAGCCTTTACAATCACAAGACTGTAAGATGTTTCTTTTAGTCGTTTGACAACAATAAATCGGCCAAGCCTACGCTTCCGCAAGCTATTATTTACATAATCGAACGATCATTCCGCATCACTTGGTAACTTGGACTAGGGAACAAATGAGGCCGATAAAAAGTCGATACCTTCTTAAACATTTAAAAACAAAAGTTTATAAAATTCGAACTGGCTGATGTTCGGAGTTGGTGCTTATTTTTTTTTTTTCAATGTGCATTTTCTTTTGCGCTAATAAACAACATACAGGTCAGTAATTCAGTATACCTTCACAACATGACAGTGTAATATTATTTGAATATGATTTAAATATATTAGGTAAATATTGTAAAGAAACAAACATATTTATTATATAAACACAGATGACATCTGGTCTGTTATTTTATTTTTTTATTTACAGATACACTTAAAATTGCTTTTTTGGTGTTTTAATTAACTTTAATTAATTAACATAGATCCAACTTTACTACGGCCTAGCTGCTTAGGTATAATACAAGAATTATTTTATAACCATTTGAAAATCTAATGTTGTTTGAAGTATAGGTATATCTAGCATTTAATAGAAAGACTAGGTGGCATATGCGATAATTGCCCCGCGATTTCAGAGAATTTGTTGGCTATTAATTTATTTAGGTATTAGGTACATCCACCTAATAAATACCTACACATAAAATATCTCGCTAATAAGCCATTCTTTGCCTTTATCAACAGGTTTGCGGTGCCGTATTCGAATATAAACACAACAAGGAAATAACGATAACAATTATTTATTAATAATAAATAAATCTCAAAATATATCTCATACAATATAAAATATAGTTAATAATTAATAGTATGGCAAAGGAGAATTAAATAGTACCTAATGAGAAATAGTCCTGAAGTAAAGTCACTCACAACACTGTCACGCGAATGTTCTGTCAATGTAGTCGCAGTCAAATTCCGCAAAGAAGGAATCGAACGGCGATAAAGAGTCCTCTGCGAACTCCGAAGGAGTCTCGTGCTCCAACTCCGTGGAGAACTCTGACAGATCCGAGCAGAGTGGTGACGGCCAACGATCGGGCCGGGAGCTGCCGTCGTCTTCAGAGCTGGGCTCCCGCAAAGCCGCCGACAACGCTGATATGTATCGCATAGCAAGTCTCAAAGTAGTGATTTTGGTGAGTTTCTCACACGGTATCGGTGTACCGGTGATGGCCGCGGCAGGAACAGCTTGTCTCAGGGTTTCGAAGGCACGATTGATCTCCCTCATGCGGCTTCTTTCACGCGCGTTTGCAGTTTTCCTTCTGTACTTGCTGAGGGGTTGAGGCGTTCGGCGCGCGCGCGGCTCGCGGCTGCGCGCAGCACGCGGTCGCAGCTGGTACTTGTCGTGCTCGGGCATGGAGTGAGCCCGGCGGCCGCCCCACGCGATCATGCCGCCCGCACAACGACTCCGCTTGAAAAATACGATCACTCCGCCCACTTACCCCGCTCCGTTCATGTACACTCGCGCTCAATCGGCGCTTGTCACATTCAAGTGAAACCTACACAAACGATGATCGTAAAGGAGCTACTTGTTTTATGTGACTTACTTTGTGTAATAAAAACATATAAGGAATAAAAACATCGAGATATTACGTACTACGTACTAGAGGAGCCACTCAAAACCAATTTTAAGTTCCGTTTATATTTGAATTATAACTAAAAAGCGCTGCAGCGCAGCCAAACAATAATTAGTAGTCTAATCCAACAGTATTAACAAGCAGCGCTCTATCGCATTTGAGCTGTAGTTTCCTCGCGAGCGAAATGTCATAAGCGCCGTGATTTTCATGGCGGTTACGCGTTTTGGCCAACGAACTGTTGCAAAGATTCGCTTTCATAGAGTAAGCGCCAAGCAACAAAGCAGAACGGATAAATAGCTTTATACCTACGAAGCTTTATTAGGAAATTCACACTGAGTAAATATTCTGTGTCAATAGCTTTGCCAGTTTCAGTTTTTTTGTAGAATGCATCGAGGTATAAAGTATAAAAGCCGAATATTCTTTTTTTTTTATTATACTTTAAGTATAATTTTGAGTATAATTATAAAAAAAAAATGTTATGGGTTATTAACGAAGCTATTTTTAACAACATTTTATTTTTACTTATCCAATTAAATACGTTAGATACGTTGTGCATTTAACGTCAGTTAATTCTACCTAAATATCACTTCTGTATGTTTTACTGTAACTACTCTATGTCGAGTGAGGCAACAATGGCGTCTTAAAATATTTTGTTCGTATTTAATTTTAAAACAATTATATCTAGTTAATTACTGGTGAAAAGTTATTCCTTTGTTTTTCTCCGTATTCCTTGTATTATTAGTGCAATATCTCAAGACACAAAATGGCATATTTCACGAGTTTTAGAACGTTTTTAAATTTAAACAATCACACACTTAAGCCACCTCTTCAGCCGAGTGTAGCTAGCAAGCGACTGAAGGAAGTGCGGCGCAAGCGCCGCAATTGCATGGAACACCGCACTTGTAAGTGGCGTCTTCTCTATACATTATATCTCGATGAATAAAAACAATATTTTCGTAAGACGAAGTACCACTTAATCGTAACAAAAATGTGCTACATTATGTAAAACTCTTTGCATATTTTGCTTTATTTTATTGTGAGACAGAGAATTTATTTCATGTGTTTGTTTCAAACCTGATTATTCTTGTAAAATCTTTAGGTTATAAATAATAGGTAATTAATATATAGTTGAAACATTATATTTTTGGCAGATCTAGTCTTACCCGAATTTAAATAAATATTCTTGAACTCCGTGAATCTCATCTAACCAACACACACTTAAAATTTCATCAATATCGATCCTGGAATTCAAGAGAACGTCAATTACGTATGCAGAAGAATTTACTTAAACAATTAAGCTACAGATCGCAATAATAATAAAAACCAAATGAACTCTTTGTATATTTATACCTAATGTCTACCAATTAAAACTAGAGTGAATAGAAACATAGTAATTTAAAAAGTAATTAATGAATAAAACTTGTCAACCTCTCTGTACTCGGTTACAATGAATGAACAACAGCTAGTAGGTAACAACATAACTCATTGGGAAATGGATAGTAAACGGATTGATATCATTTGCATATTCGATTCGGCATTTCCGTTGTGAAGGCTAATTGTTTACCGACCTTGTGAGCGAAGTACCCGACTGTTCTTGGTGTTCTTTCGGCGTGGGCTCTGCTAAAAGCCGCGAGTAGGCGATCATTGATGACGCAAAATCACATTATGTAATGCCTACCCACGGTAAGCTCGTTGGCCCTTTCGAATTAAGTATTTTAACATTTTATTGATTAAGGTACTTATTTCCTTTTGAGTTTATTGTAACTTTGTATTGCAAGTAAGGAAGGGAATAAATACTGTGTCGCAGGGCTGGGGTCTTTACAAACATACCTACATAAAATGGAGATAGAATTCCCACACTTAGACCCATACCCAGTCATGTGGGGTTTGTACATAATATGACAAATATACTTGAATACCATCTAACGAAGACACATGGAACGGAGTCACTACCACATTAGTATATTTATACTATTCAACTTCCAAACATCAACCGTGGCCTGCCAGGCACGATAGCCTTGATCAGAAGATGTTCTATTTAGAAAGACATAACACCCGGTTCTCCACAAGTCTACCAGCCAGTCACCATGATCAGACCAATTCGAAGTTTCACCTAATGAGACAACACTTTGTTTGATCCACAAATTGTTGTTCTCAGTCCGTTGTTTGTTGTCAGTTGTCGTTTTAACCGACTTCAAATAACTTAATACAAAATTTTAACATAAAAACCGACTTCAAGAACAGAACCAAATTGAAATGGAAGCACACGGAAAGCAACAGCTTTCAAATTAAAAAAGAATCATCAAAATCGGTTCACTCAGTCGAAAGTTCTGAGGTAACAAACATAAAAAAAATACAGTCGAATTGAGAACGTACTTTGACCTGTCCTTCCATTGAGAAAGGAAGAGGTCCTTTTTAACGGACTTCGAAAAATGTTTGTTACCTCATATTCTTTTTTTATGTCAATGCTGGTGGGTCCCATTTCAATTTGATCCAGTTTTGAAATCAGTTCTTTTGTTAAATTTTTTGTTATTAAAGAAAAAGAATCTTTACGAAGCTAGTAATATTGAGTATTGATAGTACTGAATCTAGAATAAACTGCTATAACGCAAAATATTTGGCCTATAATTAAGTAGTTTAGTGGCAATGGGAAGGTCCCTTCGACCTACATTGTAGTAACTATATAGCTACGCCTACGATGAGTGATCAATATTCTTGAGCGTCAATCTATAAAGTGTGAATTAAAATTGTTATAGGTACTCATGAGAAAACATTGGATTACTTATCTTCATGAGGTGTTAGTTTTTGTTGCAATGCATTTGATAGATGAGATAATCTTTTAATTGTGTCAATCTTTTCTCACATATTCTTCTAAAGTACATTTTAGACTTACACTGAAATACTAATGTAAGTACGATTGGGTACATGTGTATTTATTGGCATACACTGCATGCCAATAAAATTGTGAGACAACACCGATGGAAAAATTTAAATAAAAGTTACATATGAATAGAAAGCAATTACAGAAAAGCGGCCAAGTGCGAGTCGGACTCACCCATGAAGGGTTCCGAAGCAGCAAGTAACATAATATAAAAGTTCTTGTAGTTTGTTGTAACTTTGATCGATGTTTTAATAATAGTGTATTTTTTTGGTTTACCATTTATTTAAAAAAAACTGCTTACTAGATCTCGTTCAATCCAATTTTCGGTGAAAGTTTGCATGGTAATGTACATCATATATTTTTTTTAGTTTTATCATTCTCTTATTTTAGAAGTTACAGGGGGGGGGGGGGGTCACACATTTTACCACTTCGGAAGTGTCTCTCGCGCAAACTATTCAGTTTTTAAAAAAGCTGCCAAGTGCGAGTCGGACTCGCCCATGAAGGGTTCCGCAGCTTATATAATTTTTATTTTATTTTTATATTTGTGTCGATTGAATGAAAGGTAAATTGCAGTTTATGATTTATGACGTATTAAAAAAACTACTTACTAGATTTCGTTCAAACCAATTTTCGTTGGAAGTTTGCATGGTAATGTACATCATATATTTTTTTAGATTTATCATTCTCTTATTTTAGAAGTTACAGGGGGGGACACATATTTTACCACTTTGGAAGTGTCTCTCGCGCAAACTATTCAGTTTAGATAAAAATGATATTAGAAACCTGAATATCATTTTCGTAGACCTATCATAGACCCCACACGTATGGGTTTGATGAAAAAAAAAATTTTGAGTTTCAGTTCTATGTATGGGGACCCCCAAAATTTATTGTTTTTTTTCAATTTTTGTGTGAAAATCTTAATGCGGTTCATAGAATACATCTACTTACCAAGTTTCAACATTATACGTCTTATAGTTTCGGAAAAAAGTGGCTGTGACATACGGACGGACAGACAGACGGACAGACAGACATGACGAATCTATAAGGGTTCCGTTTTTTGCCTTTGGCACGGAACCCTAAAAAATGATATTAGAAACCTCAATATCATTTTCGAAGACCTATCCATAGATACCCCGAACACACGAATGGGTTTGATGAAAAAAAAATTTTTGAGTTCCAGTTCTAAGTATGGGGACCCCCAAAATTTACTGTTATTTTTGTTTTTGTGTGAAAATCTTAATGCGGTTCACACAATACATCTACTTACTAAGTTTCGACAGCATAGTTCTTATAGTTTCGGAATAAAGTGACTGTGACATACGGACGGACAGACAGACAGACAGACATGACGAATCTATAAGGGTTCCGTTTTTTGCCTTTGGCACGGAACCCTAAAAATGGAAATTATCTCAACGGATTTAACATCTAAGGAGATTAAATGTAATTCGAACTGGTTACGGTCGAACAGTAACCAACACCAAAAAAAATTGGGAAAGCTTAAAAAAATCTTAAATATATTTTTCACGAACCTTACGACAGCGAATTACATCTTGTTTCTTATCAATTCTTAAGTGTCATTAACATCCAGTAGGTATCATTATACATTTAAGTTTTAAACTAGGGATACATTTCCTATCTATACTAATATTATAAAGCTGCAGAGTTTGTTTGTTTGTTTGTTTGTTTGTTTGAACGCGCTAATCTCAGGATCTACTGGTCCGATTGGAAAAATTCTTTCAGTGTTGGATAGTCAATTTATCGAGGAAGGCTATAGGCTATATTTTATTTTCAAAAAAAATTGAGATCCGTAAGAAAATTGCTATTTTGTAACCCAAGGTGTGAACTCGAAAACCTATTTTTGCGTGCGCTGCAAAAAGTATTGACAATAGAACAAAATCATGTATTACGGGTTTGTAGGTCCCATTAAGATCTACAAAAAAGTCCGCGAGAGCATATATCTAACTATCATGGTTTAGTCACAATAACCGCATTTGTGCTCAAAAAAATTATTAAATCGTCTGAAGAAAGAAACTACGTTAAATGTGTATCGTAATATTAATCCTTATCCAAATAAAGCATTATGTTATCAAGGGTATTTATGTAGAAGTAAAATACTTTTTGTTTCACCCCATTCGGACATTTCGTTTAGAAGTTATCACGAGTATAAGACGCTAAGAGTTGGTACCTATTATTGAGTTATTTGTCAAAGAGTTTTTATCAACATAATACCTAATATTAGTCTTTATCCAAATAAATGTGTTGTTGATTATGAGTATTAGATCTTAGAAGAGTATAATAAATACATCTATACTAATATATAAAGCTGAAGAGTTTTTGTTTGTTTGAACGCGCTAATCTCAGGAACTACTGGTCCAATTTGAAAAAGTTCTTTCAGTGTTAGATAGCCCGTTTATCGAGGAAGGCTATAGGCGTGATGATATATATATATATTTCATCACGCTATGACCAATAGGAGCTGAGTACCAATGAAGAATGTTTCTAAAACGGGTGGAAATTATTACGCTACGGGCAATAGGAGACGCAAACGACGTTGCGTGGGTCAGCTAATCGCGCTAATCTCAGGAACTACGGGTCCAATTTTTTTTTTTTTTTTTTTTTTTTTTTTTTTTTTTATTAAAAAGACAACTCCCGCATTAGGAATAAACATCCTGTGTCGCGGGGGACTTTACAGACATACATGAAACGGACACAATTAACACCCAAACTCAGAACAACAATTTGTGGATCACACAAAGTGTTGTCCCGTGTAGGATTTGAACCCACAACACTTGGCGAATTGGCAAGCGGCGTGGCGACCGCCTAAACCACCAACCGTGCAGTTGAATTGAAAAATTCTTTCAATGTTAGATAGCCCATTTATCGAGGAAGGCTATAGGTTATATATCATCACGCTAAGACCAATAGGAGCGGAGCAACAATGAAGAATGTTTCAAAAACGGGGGAAAATTATCACGCTACGGGCAATAGGAGACACAAACGACGTTGCGTGGGTCAGCTATACTAATATATAAAGCTGAAGAGTTTGTTTGTTTGTTTGAACGCGCTAATCTCAGGAACTACGGGTCCAATTTGAAAAATTTGATTATTATAAATGCGAAAGTAACTCTGTCTGTCTGTCTTGCTTTCACGGCCAAACCGCTGCACCGATTTGAATGAAATTTGGTACACAGATAGTCTAGAGCCTGAGAAAGGACATAGGCTATCTGTGCGTTTAAATGTATGTTGCCAAGAGCTAACATGTCATTGATATCCAGAAGAAATAGTGTGGGCGACAGGACTGAACCCTGAGGTACGCCAGCGTTTACATCCAGAACATCAGAGGCCGTGCCGTCGCAAAGGCCCATAATGCGGCGCTGATGAAGAAAAGCGTCAATCCAGTGACAGGGTCTAGGAGGCGGACCGAATGCCGAGAGCTTGGAGAGAAGCGAGCGGTGCCAGACCCGGTCGATCTCAAATGTCGAAATAAACTCATATAAACACTTTATATTTTATGTACATATATAAATACTTAAATAAGTAAATACATCAGATAGGAATGAGTTCCATATCAAAAATACAGATGGCGCTATACTAAATTTTTCGTTCACGAAATAAATAAATCATTACAGATGGCGCTATACTAAATTTTTAGTTTTCACAAAATTGTCTTAACCCCTTTATTTTATTTAAACTGATTTATAAAAATATATAAAAGTTCTATGCGAGGTAAAGAAAATAAAACTATTCAGGTACCAATACATTTTGTATCATGATTTTATATCGATAAAAATCCTACCTATATTAATAACGCGAAAGTTTGTTAGTATGGATGGATGGATGTTTGTTACTTTTTCACGCAAAAACTACTGAACGGATTTGGATAAAACTTTACAGTAATATAGCTTATACATCTATTTGCAGCGATAACCGACATACACGCGGGCGAAGCCGCGGGCAACAGCTAGTCTCTTTAATATAATTGTAGCATAGCAATCTACAATCCATAACTATTAGTTTAAAGATCATCTACCAAGTTTGATTGTACCTTACCATAATAGCATTTCATAAGCAAGTTAAATGCGTGTGTGATGTGTATATAAACTCGTCACGTTTTTGCGTAGGAGCATAATGAAAGAACCTGCTATATGTGCTATAATAATATGATAACTATAACAGTTTACATCAATAGTAGTAAACACATTTTTTTATGGAATAGGGGGCAAACGAGCAGACGTATCGCCTGATGGTAAGCGATTACCGCCGCCCATGGACACCACGCTACACCAGAGGCGTCGCAAGTGCGTTGCCGGCCTTTGGGGGATGGGGTATGGGCCCCCGGTGTCCTTACTCGGTGAAACACAACCCAAGCGCTGTTTCACACCGGTTTTCTGTGAGGTCGACATTTTGACTGTACGATTGGCTTAGTGGTTTGAAGCGGTCGCCACGCCACTTTTAACTGCGCCAAGCGTTGTGGGTTCAAATCCCACATGGGACAACACTTTGTGTGATCAGCAAATTGTTGTTCTGAGTTTGGCCATTCTTTGTGTCCGCTTCATGTATGTTTGCAAAGTCCTGCGCGACACAGGATGTATATTCCTAATTCAGAAGTTGTCTTTTAAAGAGAAAAAAAAACTTTCGTTAAGGCTCAACAACTGATAAAGTATTTTCGTCGCCTGCTTATAAGACGATAACGAGGTGAGGAAAAAATCTTGATCACAACAAAGCTATCTTCTTTTTTCTACTGCCTGTGTTCTTCTCGTATATCACGTACATTTAGAATTTCAACAAAATCCGGTCTGAAGTTTGTTCGTAGAAAGAAAACAGAAACAGTCTATTTTATAGAGAATATAGTTCAGAATAAAATTGTTGTAGGTACCTCGATAGCGTTATTAAATTCGCAAGGAACAGTAGGTATCTACAAAAAAGTAAACAATGGTTAGATACCGATTATACACTATTTTAAGCTAAGAATCAGTGACAAGATCATTAGGTATTCCAATACCTGCAGCTCACTATCAAGGTACTAATTCTCTGTACTACCACTCTTCGGATAATCCAAATTTATTTAAAAGTACTTATTTGTAAGTTTTTAATTAAGTATTTTTTAAAATTTCTTTTTAAATGCTATTAAAAAAACAAACCAGACCTGCTAGACCAATCTTTTTAAATTCGTTGTGTTCTGCTTTTATGGTCTTAGAAAAATAATATTTTTAAATTTAAAAAAGGAAATAAACAAATACATAAAATAACTGGCGGGAATTATCGCACTGTTTTCTACAGTGCCTTGATTAATTTGACTAAACTCATATTAAAGTAATAAAAGTAAATCTAATAATTTTTTACTTGAAATAAATCTAATGATTAAAATACATATCTAAAAAACAATTGCAGCAATATGGAACTAAAATGTGCGTCATTGCTATATTTAGACAACAGGCGTTATCTGCTTAATATGAAGACTGCATGTGAAAATTTCTTAAATCAACTAACTGAAAAAGAATTGTGCAAGTTTCCACCTTTCAGATGTACAACAGAGATTGATGTTATGGATATGATAAATGTATTCCCTGAAATATTTAACATTTTAATTAAAGAACCAATGAAACTGCAAAAAATGTTTAACGATATTTTATTTGCTGTGCTTATGTCTACCGATAACGAAATGAAGAATTGTATAGCATATGCTCAAGTTAGTGTTGTGCTGAGATTTCAAAGTATGCCAATTCTTTCTCCATCAAATTCACATTATCACGCAGGATTAGTCAATGTTGATGGTCTTTTAATATTCTTCTCCAAGCCTGAAAGTTATGTATATCATTCAGTTTGGTCCTGTCCTGAAGAATGTGAAGGAAATGAGGTAATCTTAAAATACATTCCAAAGCATCCGCCAAAATGCTTTATTTGTAAAAGTAATCTGTTCGAAAATGGCGGCTGGAGACGTTGTGGAGAAAAGGTAATTGCGACATTCAAATTGAAGAACGACTTGTTGCCAAAAAAGTTTATTATCGTTGATGACTTAATAACGCAATTGAATTTAGGTACGAGATATATATTGCATGCTGTTGTAACAAAAAAGATCACTACTATATGGTCTGTTGAAAAGACCATTCCCTTACCAGCACCATTAACCAGTCCAATCCCGAAAGATGTTGAAAAGTTATACGAGGCTTGCCATGGAATACCTTGGAAGTTCATTTACTGTCTGGCTTCCAGTATTGGCGTTAATATTTGTCCCTTGAACTGCTTTATGCATCTGAAAATAAGCCTTTTATTAAGTTTAACGAGTGTAAAGGCCCATGCCGTAATAGGCACAAGTATCATTCACATATTAGTAGCTGGATTCGATTCTAGGTATATCCCGGCACTTATGACCGAAGCTGCGAAACTTGCTGATAGACATGTTTCATTCGGGATGACTAATACAGTTCCATCAACAGCCTTAATCGGCAGTTCTGGAGGTGTATGTTTTCTACCGTTACCTCTTCACATTTATAGTCATAAACAAGTATGTAGTATTATATCAGCGATAGAAACCGGTGAGATAAATGTTGGCACAGGTGTTACAAAGCTGAAATCAGCAGTTTGGGCACAAGGAATGGATTTCAAAAAAATGATTCTATTCAACGTAGCAAGTGTATTTTCTTATGTGTGCCGAGGTGACTTTGGGGAATATAACGACGAAATAGCAGATTTTGTACTTCAGCAATCTATGGACCCAGTTAAATTTAGCAAGGAAGAAAAAAAAGCGTTGAAAGACGTGACCGATTATGTCGATTTAGTATCAGGAATAGAAGTTATTTTAGAGGATAAAACTGAAAATTTGCTGCGCAGTTATTTTTTAGCAGCACGCAAAGAAAATTCTAGAAGTGCATCTATAGGGAGTATGGTATCGTTGATTGCTACTTGCATGAATTCTGCAAGGCTGTGTCGTAGAAGACTAACGAATATCGATGACGCAGTATTTGCTATTTGGTTACACGTCAGTGGCAGCCCTGAGCCACGGTTCGCCCCCGAAGAGTACTTGCAAACACCGGGTGACGTCAGGAAATTACAAAAAGTTATAAACAAATTTAAGGACTGGCTAGAACAATTTATTGGTGATTTTTTATAAGATTTTCCTGTTCTGATTGATTAATACTTTCAATCAAACATTAAACGATGATAAACATAATTACTTGTTTATTTATTAGGTAGGTATATATAATTATGCACATATCTATACTAATAATAAACGCGAAAGTTTGTAAGTATGGATGGATGTTTGTTACTTTTTCACGCAAAAACTACTGAACGGATTTGAATGAATCTTTACAGTAATATAGCTTATACATCAGAATAACACATAGGCTACTATTTGCAGCGATAACCGACATATACGCGGGCGGAGCCGCGGGCATCATTTAGTAAATAATAAGTGATTCATTGCCAGTGCTGCTTGTAAACAAGCATAAACATAGGACCACAGTAACCATTTCAGCAAACCGCTGCAATTACGTTGTATATAAAAAAGGGTACCATAAGTAAAACAAATCATTACAACAAATAGCATTTATGTATATAAATTGTATAAGTAGGTAAATTTAAAATATTATGCATTTTGACTAGAACACAAACACAAAACATTAACAGGAAATAATAAAGTAACTATATACTCATGAGAATTTCTAAAAAGAAGTAATATCATAAATACATAATAGATATATTTATAAATTGACAATAGAATGACAATTTTAAATTTAGCACCATGTTTACTAGTCTTATATTTACGATATGATAAGTGTTATCATTGAAAAACAAGGCACTTTGTTAGTAGACTAGTCCTAAGCTTCATCCAAGAAACTGAAATCGTATAAAGATTTATGCAAAACCTCTTTCTGAGAGTTCAATTTCGTAGACAAATTAATCTGACTCTTTCTCAATTTCAAACTCTCTGTAATAAGAGATTTTAATGCCTCATCTTCTTCTTTAACTTGGTTAGTCATCTTGATGCAGTGTTTGGAGACAGCTTCGCCAATCTTAAAGTCTTTCTTATCAAATGAGACCACGCTGTAGGGAACTTCAGAAAGTCCTGCGGCATCCTTAACTACAAGGCTTATAGTAGACCAAGTACAATTGTTAAGTTCCTTAACTACCAAATTGAGATCATTAACCAGTTTGTTGGTGTTATCAGCTGCATGGGATACAATATCCCCAATCTTTGCAAATTCAGTACTCAAATCCATCAGTTTCATTACAAATGCTTGTGATCGAATCTCTTGCAATATTTTACTTCTTAGTTTGAGGCAGTCATAGCAAACTTTGATTATGTCTTGGCACTGCTTCTCTCTGCCTCTGTTCATGGATTCAGCTTTCTTGTAAGACAAGTATGCTTTGTAAGCATTTGAATATACAGTTTGAAAGTTAAACTTTGTTACAAAGTTACTGAGTTCTATTGTTATAACTTCATTACTGCGTCTAGTAGCTGACTGAAGCCTTACAGTGAGCTGAGACCAAGCGGTTTGCAACTTATTTATTCTTTCAGTAATATCATCAGAATCTTTGAAAGTTTTATCAAAGCCACCAAGTAAATTAGTTCCAGTAGATGTTTCTCTTAGATGTTTTATATGTTCTTTGCCAGTATCTACTAACTGTTTTAAGACTTCTTGTTTGGCAAACAGGCTGGCAATATCTTTATCAACGGAATTGTGCTTAAGTAATAATTGTTTTCCTTCATATTTTAGGGATTCTGCTCTGACAAAGAATCCATTGATTAACGAATCATACAATTCCATTTGAGACATGACAAAGTATAAGCCACTTTTGTATAAATCATAGCTGTTCTTGAAGTTGTATAGTGCTTTTGGATGTTCTAAACATCTCTGTACCGCAATAGGCACAATAGGTTCAACATAATCTTTTATTAAGTATGTCTTGTTGTAAAGGTACAACATGGCGCCTTCATTCCAATATTTAACGACACAGTCATCATCCCTAAGCTCCATGAAGTTCATTTGGGTGACTAGGATCTGTTCCGATGTCGGCATTTTTGTGTCATCGCAAATCCGTGATTTCAATGTCGCGATTGTAGTTGATTCGTCAATTTCATATGCTATATGTGACAAGGTGGCCACAGAGAATATCTTTATAATTTTTTGTGTTAGAACTTTTTTAAGTACATCAAATACTACAATTTTACTAGTAGCTGTTTTCTGCTCTGAGGGTATGTTGAAAGTGACTCTGGATGGGGTATCTCTACCTCTCAACTTTGGATCCCACTCTAGAGCAATTCTCAACCAGTGTTCTAGTAATGCTTTAAATGGTTTAGAAATATAATTCTCAGGAAATATTTCAGTTGAATTTTGAATATCACCATGAAAGGTTTCATATATACAAATATCTTCATGTGCTTTCTTTTTCACATAAGGCATCCATTGTACTGGAGCCATGAACGGCAGAAAAGGTCTGGTGCCACAAATAAGCTCAAATACAACCAGGCCAAATGACCAGAAGTCAACAGAATTGCTATAGGTCTTACTGTAAATAATTTCAGGTGCTAAATACTGCAAAGTTCCCACAAGACTAGCACACACAGAATTAGAGTCAATTTCTTTAGCATATCCAAGGTCTATGAGCTTGTATATAACTTTCCTTTGGCCTTGAACACCCACATTCACTGGTTGTACGGAGTCTAGTACATGCATAACTATATTTTCAGGTTTGAGGTCTCTGTGTGTAATTTTACTCAGATGAAGAAATTCCATTGCATTACTGATGTCACTGAGTATTTGTCTGACTTGTTGTTCTTTAAGACCTGCACATGATTCAGGCTTGTTAAGAACTTGACGAAGATCACCACCGCTGCAATATTCCATACAGAGGATGGGTAGGCCCGAAGGGTTGGCTCGTTCTAAGCCTGTAATAAATTCTGGAGGAAGTTCTTTTGTGCCTACGATGTTAGGGTTTTTACATTCCTGTAACATTTCCACTTCTTTTGTCCATCGTTCCCTGTGTTTTGCGGTCATTTCGTCTCCCCATTGACATGTTTTTATTGCTAGTTTTTCGTCTGTTCTTTTGTGCTTCCATAATACGACGGTACCAAAACTGCCTTTTCCAAGTTCTCTTTCTTTTATCCAATCACCAATGAAAACAATGTCGTCCATTTCGCAGTAATTATTATGGTTATAGAAGGTAAAACAACGGTAACCTTAATTAGGCTACATATAAAAATAACTTCCCTGTATTCAGTTTAAGACACACACAAACTATGAAAAAGTTTGTTTTAATAACTGGGTTTTTTGAGTGTCGCTTATCATGTTGTTTTATAAAAAGAAAAACACAAGAATCACAATAACGAAGCAATACTTTCTATTCCCAAATATTCATATGCAAAGTACCAAGATATGATACACAGAAATCACAGAATACTTTCAAAATTAATAAACAGCTAAAAATAGTGTTTAATATTAACAAATAAAAAAAATATTTTGTACTTTTGTAGTCGATAGTCGATATTGAATTTTTATTGAATATTAGTGAGTGAATACTGACTTCATGAAAAACCCATTTCTATTCTTTACACGCATTAATTTTCAGCACAATAGTCCAAACAATGCCTTAAAATAAATGAGATTTTAAGTCTTACATTTTTTCCTAGAGAGAAACTTAAAAGGCTATTAACTAATTTATTGTTGCTTTAATGGAATTTATTTAATTATACAATCTAGTTAAACCAATGAGGAAGTAGGTCAATATTAGTTAATAAGTTAAGCCATGAAACAAAAAGAACGGAACGTGTGACGATTATATACATTTTAATCTATGGTGTGACGTGTCAGTGCTGCCAGGTTGAGACGTTTTCCTTGAAATATGGGAGAATCGATGATCTCATGTTTTGTGAGTCATTTGTCAATGGCAAGTGCATACCATTACCTCAAGTGGGTCTTCCCCAAGAATCAGAAGTTGTAAAGTGAAAAACTAAACTCCATGAAAAGCTACAAGTTAATTTTATTTGTCGAATCTATCAAAAAATTAGAACACACTAAAACATGTAGCTTGGTGCCCATATTAGCCATTGAAATATTATTTAATTATTTGAAATAGTCTTTTAAGAAGCCATATCACTATGTTTGGTATACGCCGTCAACGCCGTGCAGTGCAACACATGAGGGAAACTAGCGCAAGAATGGACAACACTCGTTAAAACTCAAATGTCAAAAATTATATATTGCGATGAAGTGTCATGATGCCTGTTGAAGTGTTGTTTTGTTATTAATTTTAATAAAAACAGAGGAATAGTTTCAGTGAAAATAAAATACTTAAAAATGTTAGATATATATTCCTCATGTAGAACGTGTATGAAGGAAAATGTGAATTTGGTTGACTTATATGAAATGGTGAAAATTGAAGAAAATTGCCATCAATGGGCAGATATATTGGTGATTTGTACTCCAACACAGGTCATTAAACTATTAATCATAATTTATAAGATAATTTATTTCTTAGATAGCCATTTTGCACTCAGTGAGCGACTTTAATGGAGCACTCCTCCTTATTCAAGGGGATTAGAGGACTCAAACGGCGGCTAAAGACTTACATATGTATCGTTTGAAACTCTGTTTTTTCTTATAGGTTTACAAAGAAGATGGTTTACCACAAAAACTCTGTGAAGAGTGTGCAAGAATTCTGCAACTTATATATACATTCCGTATTCAGGCTGAGAAAGCTCAAGAGGAGTTTCTAAAACTCCTACAAAATGAAATAAAGACTGAACCATCAGAGCTGATCCCCAAAACAGAGAATAATGATGATTACTTGCATGGCTTTGATGATATTGATATCAATCATGATTACCAAAAAACTGAAGATATTGAAGAAAACAAATTTACATGTAATAAATGTAATAAAACCTTTTTAAAAGAAAAAAACTTCTTGAAACATTTACAAATGCATGAATCGCCGTTACAATGCACTGTATGTAGCAAACCATATCATAACCAGGCATCTTTAGACAAGCATTTAGCAAAACATAACAAAGAGTATTTATGTTTGGTATGTAATCTGAACTTCCAAACTGAAACACAATTAATTGAACATAATGCAACTGAACACACTAACAATAAAATAGAAATAAAACTTGAAAATGAGGCACAGGAAACACTACTACAATGCCCAGATTGCGACCTTACTTTTACAAAACAGAGATCTTTGTCTATGCACAGAAGGAGGCATAAAAATAAAAATAATGAGTTTATCTGTGATAGTTGTGGGAAAACTTTCAGTATGAAACATCAGTTAAAAAGGCATGTGGTCTTGCATAGTGATGTCAAACCTCATGTGTGTACAAAGTGTTCAAAAAGTTATGCTAGAAAGGACCAGTTGGTGCATCACATGCATTCACATAAAGATAGTAAACCCTATGAATGTTCATATTGTAAGAAAGGTAATTTTTATTTTTCTCTTGTATTAATCATAAGTAAATTCCAGATCTAATATTGAAGCTACTATAGCTTCTAAACAATTAAGTGAAAAATACCTATCCAACTAGATTTAGAACCAGCAAGGGTTGTTTATGCAGGGCTATGTCTCAGTACACCTTGATGCTTGTATAAATTATATTACTATATACCTATTCATTTTAACTAAATTTCTTATATAAAATGTTGCTGTTTCCCTGCATTATATTCAACATTTAAAACTCATGTTAAATAATTATTTTTACTTAGCAATTGTAATGTTTTATGAACAGATAATCAAACGTAAATGACAGCGATCACGCTGTCGTGTTTCGTTGGCGAGTGCAAGACTGGAGGCCCAATGATGCAGAAGCATCACTAGCCTGCTATGGTGTGGGTCGCCATGCTGCATTGTTGCATTGTCTGCATTCGCAGTATGGTGACCATCACTCTTGGATTCTGCTTATGCTTTCCATCAGGCAGAGTAGATGCATTTTGGCAGGGCAAAACAATAAAAAAAGAAAATGTAATCCTGCATAGTTTGCTCCCTTGGTCGCCTTTTACTACACCAATAGGATGAATGAATCTCCATATTCTTAATCCGTGATCATATGGAGAATGCTGAACATATTATTCGGAATTTCTAGGTTTCACGCAACTGTGCAGTTTAAAGGATCATATTCGTAGTCACACTGGAGAAACTCCATTCTTGTGTTCCGAGTGTGGGAAGGGCTTCACCAACAGTTCTAACTTAAGACAACATATGATGAGGCATACAGGGCTGAAGCCTTATGCCTGTAATATGTGTCCGAAGACCTTTTGTACTAAGGGTAAGCTTAAAAATTTAAATTATTTGTTTAGTACTGACTTAAATATTTAGAACTGACTAGCTGAGCTCCGCGATATTACCGGTGGTATAACTATAGCCGCGGGTAACGCCTTTAGGATCAACAGCCGTCTGCTGGTGAAAGTCCCGTGAAAATCGGTTCAGCCATTCTAGACATTAGCTGGAGCAAACAGACAAAAAAAAAAAAAATATAGAGTGGTCTATGTCTAACAGTTAACTGTTAAAAGACTGTTGATGTAGTGTGACTCATTACTTATGGTGGTATTTTTCAATTATTACAGGACAAATGACATCCCACAAGTGGACCCACACCGGTGAACATCCATATAAATGTGAGGAGTGTGGCGCTGCCTTCACCAGACAGAATTCTTTGAAGAAACACACACTGATACACTCGGGGATAAAGCCATTTGCTTGCGAAACTTGTAATATGAGGTTAGTATAGAAAGAGAGAGTGACTTTTCATTGGCTTTCCAATAGGAATGTCATTTTGGAACCGCGCAACGCTTCCTGCATGATCTTTAACAGGCAAATTAAAACCATTGACCAACACAGGGGTGCTGACCGGAGGAGAGTAGCCATAATATATTTTTCCAATACCAAATAGTCTGTCATTTTTGCGGGGGGAAATCTACGCACATATACATTTTAGACTCATACTTATACAAAAACAATCGCCGTAACTACGAATTCACACATCTATACAAATAAATAAAATTGGAGTGTCTGTTCTAATATTAAAATAACTGCTTTTTAGTAAATGCATATGTATACACGGTACATATACCGTGTATACATATGCATTTATTTAAATTTATTGTCCTTGTAATATATAATATTAATTAAATTAAAGAATTAAATGTTTATTTATTATATTAATCTCTCAAAGTTAAGAGACCCTTTACGAGCAAATATGTTATAAATACATAAACTCATTCTGTGTTATAATAACAGTGTAATGAGTAGGCCCATTTGGGCCTATGGTTTGACAGAGGGGAACGTCTGCGTATTCTACCGTACTCCCTACCGTGTTGCTCTATCAACAACCCATAACGTCCCACTGCTAGGCTCGGGTCTCCTCTCAAGAGAGGATTAAGGCCATAGGTCCCCACGCTGGCCAAGTGCGGGTTGGGCTGGCAACACAACGTTGTGGCTACGTAATCTTACCGTTGGATGTTTTTAAGCCGCCCAAAGGCCTCCAACCAAGCTTCACGACTGTTATCCTATGATAACAACCGGGACCAACTGCTTAACGTGACCTCCGAATCACGGAGACGCTCTTGGTATCATGCCACCAGCGGTCACCCATCCAGGTACCGACCGCGCCATCGTTGATTGCCCTGGGCGATTGTTTCTAATCACCGAGTGCAACTGGGCTATTAGCGCTGTTGCTCTATGTCTATTATGTACTAACTGACCCACGGAAATTCGATTGTCTCACAAATAGGAATAAATTTACCTCATTTTTGTAACACTTGATTGATACTTGACTCCGGTCATAGCGTGATTTCATATAGCCAATAGCTTTCCTCGATAAATGGCATTTACAATATTAACTCAAAGACTAATGTAATACGTTAAATATACTGTATTTGATTATTTTTCGTTTCTAACACAGAAATCATTACCCTGTTTGCAACGTTATACATACACACATGAAAAGTGTCTAGGGATCAACATATGTGTCTAGGGATCAACATATATTTTTGCAATAACTTTTCTCCTGATTGATATTAATTAAAATTTTCTTTAAGGATTCATCAAATAAAGTGTTTTCGTTTGTCACAGTAACGATAAACCAAGTCACCTTTGCATTAATAAAGAAATTTGCCATTTTCCTAATAAAGAGATTTTTGACATTTGAACCACTAACATTAAAGTTCGAAAAAAGACTGAAATAACAGTTTTCTTTAAAATTTTATTAGGTAACTTAATCAATTAATAATCCGTGTTTCTACCGCGAACACTAACAACACAAGAACATCGGTTAGGCATACTCAAAATGAGTTCATCCAAACACGCTGTGGAATGGCCGCCCATGTTCGTTGCAACAACAAAAAAAGGTCTTCTTGCGACTGGATACCCTCCATATTCGGCAGAACTCTTCTCTGTAGCATATCCCATGCATGCTCAATCGGGTTCAAGTCTGGCGACTGAGCAGGCCAGGGCCAAAGCCACATCTCAATCTCAAGAAATCCGCATAAAAATGCTTGATCCCTAGACACTTTTGATGTGTGCATTATGTATTCGGTAATGTGAAAAAGTTATTTTTTATTTATGGCCCTGCCAAAGTGATTCTACTCTGCCTGATAGAAAGCATAAGCAGAATCCGAGAGCGGTAGTCACCATACTCATTGCGAATGCAGACAATGCAGCATGGTGAGCCACACCATGGCGGGCTAGTGATGCTTCTGCATCATTGGGCCTCCGGTCTCGCACTCACCAACGAAACACGACAGCACGAATGCTGTCATTTTACGTCGATCTTCTGTGCGAGGGTAGTACCGCCCCGGTCGAGCCGGGCTTACCGTGCTGAAATCAGTCAAATCAGCGTGGCTCTACTACCTTTGACAGAGATGAATTTGTAAATGTTATATTTTGCTATGATTTTACAAACAAAATTTTGTTCGTGTCCAGGTTCACATGTAAAGATCATTTGAAACGTCACTACCGTATCCACACGGGCGAGAAGCCGTACCGCTGCAGCTACTGCGAGCGCGCCTTCTCGCAGAGCAACGACCTCGTCAAGCACACCCGCGCTCACATCGGACAGAATATATATCAGTAAGTAGCATATATACAAATAAATCAAATTGGAGTATCTGTTTGTTACTTCAAAATAACAGCTTTGCACTAAATGCAAATGAAAGTGTATACGATACTTACATAATAAAATACCGTGGGAGAGCCACGCTTCGGCATGGATGGGCCGGCTCGACCGGAGTGATACCACGGCCTTTCAGAAAACCGGTGTGAAACAGCGCTCGCGCTGTGTTTCACCGACTGAGTGAGGATACCGGAGGCCAATCCACTTCCCCATCCCCCAAAGGCCGGCAACGCACTTGTGACGCCTCTGGTGTTGCGGGTGTCAATTGGCGGCGGTAATCGCTTACCATCAGGCGATACGTCTGCTTGTTTGCCCACTATTCTATAAATTAATAAATAGTTTTTTTGTCTATCTGTCTGTCTGCTTGTTCCGGCTAATCTCTGAAACGGCTGAACCCATTTTGAGGGGACTTTCACTGATAGGTAGCTAATGATATAAGGAGTAACTTAGGGTAGGAGTAACACGGGAAGAGTGATAGTTTTGCGTGGTATAGTTGGCCAAAATCTCCTTTCGAAGGAGAGGCTTATGTCAGTGGACTAATAAAAGCTGTTTTTGATGTGTATTATTTAAATATTAGATTATTATAGTAAATTTAATAAAAAAACTTTCTTTCCAACAGATGTACAATATGCAGCTTGCGTTTCAGACTCATGTCCGAACTCAAGAGCCACTACCCGATCCACTTCGTCGACGGCAAAATGCAACCTCCAGAGCCTAAGGAAGATGTCATCCTACCAACAAAACCATCCCCTACCAAGGACCTCGCCCCACTCCTCATACTCAAACCCCCAGAACTACCCCTACTATCTTACAATACCAATAAAGATATGCCACTACTTTTAAAACCTATAGAAAAAGACATGCACATTTTGAACCTGAAGGCGACTTCACCTATTCAAAATGGCTTGGTTACTAGATCTGAAGTTAGAACGGAAGATGACAAGAATAGGTACACCATTACTATCAATAGTTGTGATAAAAATGGGTTGGTCAATGGTATTACCATAAATATACCGCCTAAAGATACTTAAGACAATGGTCTGGTTTTAAATTTAAAAAAAAACGGTTCTATTGTGTTGCCAGATCAAAATATACTTATCCCATTCCAAATTCGTATCTACGTAGTTAACGTAATTATTAAAAGACTGCAAAATGCCTTTCCTATACTAATATCTGATAGTTACGTCTTGCATATGCTGAATGCATCATTTATACTTCTGGCATGTACTGCATCCATCAGTAATACTTGTGGCAAATTGTAGAATGCTTCTAACCTTAACAAGAATACTACTATTTTAGTAGTAACTAGTAGTTTAAGAACTTCAAAGAAATAAATTATTTATGTATTAGAATTTTATTGAAGTAGTTTTTAATGAATATCAGTTTACTACTGTTGACATAATACTAATGGCGAGTACATCACCGACCTTCGATTTGCTGATGATAAAAAGGTCATGGCTGAGCTCCGGAAGACTTTAGCACAATGCTCGATAGCCTCAGTAACTTCTCTACACGAGTGGGTTTTAAAATAAACATGGAAAACACAAAAAGTATGTTGGATATTCATGTCACACCCACTCCAGTGAAAATAGAAGACTATACACTCGGAAGTTTTTGGCAATAACATATAACTAGGACAGACTATCCAATTAAGTAGGGTTCGACTTTGAGAAAGAGGTCAATTGTCGAATCCAACTCTGGACGTCATTTGGAAAGCTCCGTGACATTTTCTCGTCACATATATCTCAGAGGCGCTCATAGCCCAGTTCCACTCGGTGATTAGAAATAATCACCGAGGGTAGACAACGATGGCGCGGTCAGTACCTGGATGGGTGGCCGCTAGTGGCGTGTTACCATGAGCGTCTCCGTGATTCACGTCACATTAAGTAGTCTGGTCCGGGTTGCTATCATAGTATAACAGTCGTGAAGCTTAGTTGGAGGCCTTTGGGCGGCTTGAAAACATCCAACGGCAAGATTACGTAGCCACAACGTTGTGTTGCCAGTCCCCAACCCGCACTTGGCCAGCGTAGGGATGTATGGCCTTAACCATCTCCTGAGAGGAGACCCGAGCCCAGCAGTGGGACGTTATGGGTTGTTGATGATATTCAGTCTCCATCCAGTCTCTTACAAAGGAATATTCTACTCTGATTTAACTGTTTTGTACTTATGTGTCCACCTTTGTGATGAAAGAAATAAATGCTATATTATTATTATTATTATATATTATATCTCAGTGTCTGTGGCCAATGGGCGTAATAAGAAGGCTCCAAGTCACCCAAAGAGCAATGAAGTGGGCAATGCTTGGTGTTTTTTTGCCTGCCTCGTTGGCGCAGTGGTATCGTATGCAACTGCTGTGCTTGAGGTCTTGGGTTCGATTTCCGGGTCGGACCAAATGTTTGTATGACCTGAAAATGATTGTTTCGTAGTTTGGGTGTTTTCTATGTATAATATGTATGTATTTACAACAAAAAAAGTATATATTCATAAAGGTAGGTAGGAGTAATATTTTGTTTGTATTAATTTTCTTTTCGTGTTTTTTGATTTTGAAGTTGTTTTTATTGATATTTCTTTTGTCTGGTGTGTCTTTGTTTGGCCATGTCGGTTGTTGGCGAGTTGCCGGATCCCGGTGGTACAAATGAATTTCGAACACCAACCGGAAATAAATTGTTTGGTAGAATGTCGCCATCAAATTTATCGTCAAATGAAAGTAGAACTGAACGAATTAGGGCTTCGGACTTGGGCGAGAGTGTTTCGTCTCTTAGTGGTCGTGATAACTGTGGGGAGTATGATTATTTTGAGTTGGTGTCTCAGGCAACCGAATATTTGGCAAAAATTAACGAATTGGTAAACGATCAGGGGTCGCGAATGAATGTGGGGAATAGGACCGCCATTATGGACGTAACCCAGCGGATTACCGGTATCGTCTCATTGTTGGCAATTAAATCTGCTAGCAATGAAACGAAATTAGCGAATCTCGAGCGCCGGGTGGGGGGTGTCGCCGTTCAACAGCCGGGCTTGACGTACGCGGACAAGCTTAGGCTTCGCTTACCACCTGGATCAGCCCCGTGTCCGGTGTCCGCTGAGGCGCGCGTATCTAGGCCGTGTGTTATTGCGTCTCCTACTACGGAACGTTCAGCGGACTATGCAACTTCGTCAGCTACAAAAGAAGCTCTCATGAAGGCTATTAAACCTAGCGACGAAGGTTTTCAAATTGTAGGCGTCAAAAAAACCGCAAAGGCAGGCGTCGTGTTGCGGGTCGCAAATGAACGGCAGCTTAAAAAACTAGAAGCAGTAAACGCCATTAAATCTGTAGGCTTACGCTTAGAAAAGCCGAAAGGCCGAAGGCCCCGTATAATTGTAAAAGACGTGCCCGGTTCTATGGAGGATCGTACCTTCCTAACAGCTTTATATCGTCAGAATATCAAGGACGAATTAAAATTAAGCGAAAGCGATTTTTTAAAAACGACCAAAATTGTCAGGCATCGTAAACTGGAAAACGGACGTCAATGGATAGGCTTAGAATTAGAGACAGAGGTTAGGAAACACTTGGCTAGCACAAAAGATAAATTATATATAGACTGGGCCACATGTAGGTTTATAGACGACTTAGAAGTAGTTCGTTGCTTAAACTGTCAACAATTCGGTCATGTTCAAAAATTTTGCACTATTAAAACTCCTACGTGTGCTAATTGCGCGGCCAGCCACGATACAAGGGCTTGCCCGGATAAGGACACACCAGATTTTAAACCGAAATGCGCACAATGCAGCCGGTACAAAAAACCATGTGACCATCGATGTGGATCACAAGACTGCTCCACATATAAACTTAAATTAGAGCAGCTAATCCTAAATACTAATTACTGAATAGCTTATACAGTAGTAGCTGTAGTACCTTTTTAATAAAATGGATAATATCTCAATAGGCCAGTTAAATCTTCATAATGATAAAATAGCCACGTCAGAATTAGATCGCTTAGTTTTGGAACAAAAGTTAGACATTGTCCTTATACAAGAGCAATATCAAAGCGCTCAATTGCGGAATTATGTAGTACAACTAGATGGCCGGTCGCGGGCTGGGATATATGTTGCAAGTTCTAATTTTACGGTAACATCTTTGCGTAACCTTATGACGTCACACTGCGCCGTTGCTGAGATCTCATCCTCTACCTGTAGGGATTACATAGTGAGCTGTTATTTTCAATTTTCACATCCTATTGATCCTCATCTACATCATTTACGTTTCGTTTTGCGGTCCCTCATAGGACACAAAATTATCATTGGCGCTGATGTCAATGCTTCTTCTACTTTATGGTATGGCAAATTGCGTGCAGCTGACATGGCTCGTCGCTGTGCGGTTGAAGATTTTATTGCGGAAATGAATCTTACTATCCACAATACCCCTGATGCACCACCAACTTTTTGCAGCCCAATGGGTGAGTCTTCTATTGACGTGACGCTTACGCGCGGCGACGTCTCGATATCTGGATGGCGTGTCCTACCGGACGCATCCTGTAGTGATCACCGCTTAATCGTGTACGAATTCATACCAATGGTTGCACAATATCCACAAAGAACTCCTTACAATTTTAGGTATAAAACTAAAGGGGCAAATTGGGCTTTATTTGGTTCACTCTTTGCAGTACATGCCAAAGACTTCAGTCGCAGTGGTCTATCAGCTGAGGAAAGCGCAAACATATTATCAGATACTTTCACATATTGTGCTGATGTTTGTATCGGCCGTGGATCTATCACTAACACTCGTAGATGTGATTGGTGGAATTATAAATTAGTCGAATTACGTAGAATCTATCGAAAAGCTCGTAAAAAACTAAATGACATTAAAAAGCGTAACGTAACAGGAGATATTTACAATAATGCTCTTATTGCTCTTAGAGTTGCCAGGTCTCATTATAGAGCTGCTGTGGAGAAATCAAAGGGAAATTTAATACGTAAACTTGTTGATAAACTCGATAGAGAGGGTCCCTGGTCACCTTTGTATCATGAATTTAAAGCAAATAGATCAATCGACCTTGCATACGTACAGAACATCAAAATTAATAATAGTTATACTACAGGAGTAGAACAAACCACAGAATATCTTTTAGAATCACTTGTGCCTGACGATCGGCCAGAGGATGACACGGATTATCACCGACAAATTAGGCAGTGGGCTATTGAACCACCATTGTCTCCAATGTCTGACTTACCATCTTCAGACGAATTCCTCAGTATTGTTAGGTCATTGCCACTAAATAAGGCTTCGGGCGACGATAAAATATCAAACAAAATGATAAAAGAAGCTTGTAAACTTTCGGGTGATACGGTTTTAACAGTTTTTAAACGTTGCATTGCGGAAGGAGTATTTCCTAGTGTTTGGCGGTGCGGTAATATTCGAATAATACCAAAAAGCGGCGATAAGCCGCCGGACGATCCTAAATCCTATCGACCCATAACACTGTTACCATCGCTGGGAAAGCTTTTAGAGCGTCTTGTAGTACCACGACTTCTACCGGGTGGAGTTAAATTTCATGATAGACAATTCGGCTTTACGTTGGGAAAATCGACAACTGATGCGGTTATATCTGTAAGGAAAACTGTCACCGAGTCAAGTTTTCAATACGTTTTAGGCATCTTCTTAGATATATCTGGCGCCTTTGACAATGCGTGGTGGCCCATGCTATTGCTAAAATTAAAATTAAGAGGTTGCTTTAAAAATATTTATTCCCTTATCTCCTCGTACTTCTTACAAGGTACTACTAAATTGAGACTTGGGCATCATTCTGTGTCGAAGGCGCTTACGATGGGGTGTCCTCAAGGGTCAGTGCTAGGACCATACTTGTGGAACATAGGCTTCGACGATTTTCTGGCAATGCCTGTGCCGTCCGGATGTACCCTGAATGCGTACGCGGACGACGGTTTGTTATTGATAGAGTCGGATACTAGAACGGGGCTTGAGAGGCTGGCCAGTGAATGTTTGGACTTAATATCTCGGTGGGGTGGGCGTAATCGGTTGACGTTTGCACCAAACAAAACCTTCCAGCTACTTCTGAAAGGTAACCTCAAATCACCGCCTTGTATTAAATTTGAAAATATTACTATTAAAAATAAAACCTCGGTTTGTTATTTAGGATTGGTTTTAGAAAGAAATTTTTCATTTATTGAACATATTAGAACAGTTAATGAAAAGTCTAAAAAGAGTTTCTTTGCACTGACGAGGATATCAACTGCGACATGGGGTCTGTCATATAATACACTAAAGATCATATATGGAGCTACTTATTTGGGTTCTATTTGCTATGGTGCTCCTGTATGGGCAGATAGGGCGACTGTAGGTGCTGTCCGTCGCAAACTGTTACAAGGCCAACGACCTGCATTGATTTTCTTGTGCAAGGCATATAGGACGGTTAGCACTGAGGCTTTACCGGTGTTGGCAGGTGTTCTTCCGGTCGATCTCGAGGTGCAAAGACGTGCAGCCATGTACTATTCCACACTACAAAACATGGAATGCGATTTTTTGGGCATACGAGACCGCGGTAAAATCATAAGATTGTTTCAACAAAAAACCAATGTCTATAACGACCTCTTGGATGAATGGCAGAAACGATGGGACGAATCATCTAAGGGGCGCCACCTTTACCAGTTCTTTCCATCTGTTCGCGAAAGGTTGTCAAGGACATGGCTCGAGGTAGATCACTGTGTCGCTCAATTTCTTACAGGCCACGGTAACTTTAAGAGCAAACTATACTCATTTAAATTAGTCGATTCACCATTGTGTCAATGCTCAACACCTGATTCTAGCTGTGAACAGTCGGCTCATCATATCCTCTGGGAATGTAGTCTTTGGTACAATGAACGTAACATGATGCTAAATAGCTTACAAATGACGTCTGGGGTAGTATATTATGGGGATCTTGTGTCAACTGCGGTGAATTTCCGTGCGTTTAAGCGATTCTGCCATACATACTATAGAAATCAAATATAGCTCACTTAGGACCCATAATATTTTTATCCGTGGTGCTTCCCGGTTTAAAAAAGGCGTCTGCCTATTTTGACTCCATTTTGTCTCCCGCTTTGCTAAGGAGGGAAGTGGACTTATTATGTTTCCAACTCCTCCAGTTTTCTTCTGATTAATTTCGTTGCGGGTTCCAAGACAGTTAAATTTTTCCTGGGACTTCCCGAGTGTCATAACTCGGTGTTTTCGTGGGTCACCGCTGTTGATCCTGGTGTACAGGAGTTACAGTGGTGGGCGTGTGGGCGGGATTAGTCCCATTAATATTAGATTGGTAAAGACTTTGTTTCAAGGTTTTACTTTAGCAGACACTTTAACTTGCAGCGATTGCTCCCTTTGTTGGCTTTTACGACATTGGATTATAATAGGAATCTATTATAATTTGGCAATGATTATTGCTCATTCTCTTGTTCGAAAACTCACAAAATATAACGAAAAATGAATTGTATCCTATCAAACGACGTTTTAAATTTTAAACTAACTAAAATTTGATAATTATGTCACTAATGTCACACTAAAAGGAGACAATAACTAAATACATACATACAGAAACAGCAATTTAGAAACCGCTTTACTGTAATAAAAAAATAAAAGTTTTAACAAAAAAAAAACCGACTTCGATCTGGACCAAATTTAAATGGGACCATTCGGGAAGCACCAGCTTTCAAATAAAAAAAGAATTATCAAAATCGGTTCACCCAGTCCAAAGTTATGAGGTAACAAACATAAAAAAAATATAGTCGAATTGAGAACCTCCTCCTTTTTGAAGTCGGTTGAAAATAGCAGATAATTTTAATTTAATGACGCAACAATAGAATTACAAGTACATATTGTCATTTGAATCTCTATTGTCACCTAAATAAGCTTGTATCAATTTTTTTTAGGTATATTTAATGTTAGGTTTAGAAGATATTGCACCAGATAGTGCCTCAAGGTTTTTTAGAGGCTAAATTTTTATCTTATTGAAATATGTTGTTACTTAGATGTTATTACTTAGAATGAATTATTAGTATTAAAAAAAAAAGTGTTTGTCTGTATGTTATTTAATACTGTTTGTCTGTATGTTATTTAACTGCATCGCTGGCGTAGTGGTAGCGTATGCGACTGCTGTGTGGTCTCGGGTTCGATTCCCGGGTCGGACCAAATGTTTGTATGTCATGCAAATATTTGTTTCGGAGTTTGGGTGTTTTCTATGCATAATATGTATGTGTTTATAAAAAAAAGTATATATTTGTTTATATCAGTTGGCTAGTACCCATAACACAAGCTCTGCTTAGAGGGACTAGATGGGATTGTGTGTTAGTTGTCCGAAATATTTATTATTATTATTTAAGTGAAATAAAAATAAATATAAAGCCGGGTCTCCACGTCTCCACCGAAGAAAAGTTGTCAATTTTTGTGTTGTCAATACGTGTTGGTGACAAAAGTTTCTGTAAAACCGAGTCTCCACAGACCAAAAATTGGCAATTTTTGTGTTGTCAACCTTTTTTTGTGTTGTCAAATTTCGGTGGAGACGCGCTTTAAGAAAATAATTTGTATGTGAGTACTTGTTTGTATGCCTAATAATAATAATATTATTAATAGACCATTCGTGATAAGACAATAGTGACGCATAGATAAAGATACGCCTTTTATGTATATATATATATATATATATATACTAGCTGACCCACGCAACCTCGTTTACGTCTCCTATTGCCCGTAGCGTAGAAATTTTCCCCCGTTTTTGTAACATTCTTCACCAGTGCTCCGCTCCTATTGGTCTTAGCGTGATGATATATAGCCTTCCTGGATAAATGGGCTATCTAACACTGCAAGAATATTTCAAATCGGAAAAGAGCGTACTCCTTCTTAAAAGGCCGGCAACGTACTTGGATACCTCTGGTGTTGCGGGTGTCCACGGGCGGCGGTAATCGCTTACTATCAGGCGATACGTCTGCTCGTTTGCCCCCTATTCCATAAAAGTAATAACCATAATATTGTTCGTTAATGTTCAGTTCAAATTGTTTTACTATATGCTATGAATATGTAGACAAAATTGGTGATAATGCGCACTCGAATGTATTCTGATGTTTACAGTGTATAGTTTTAAGCAAATTATAATTAGGTACTACCTACTACCTACTGTAATTTAAATGTCTGAAAAGGCCCATATTAATTATTAAATAAATATATGAAATTAAACAAAAACTTTTTTTACTTATTTTTTTTTTAATGATTCCTGTGCCATTTTATACAAACACTAGCTGAGCCCCGCGGTGTTACCCACGGTGCGACCTCAACTGCGGGCAACGCTGCGGGGCGAAGCTAGTCTAAAAAAGTAGTTTAAGTTACTCCTTATATCATCAGCTATTTGCCAGTGAGGCCCGTCAAAATCGGTCCAGTTAATCGAGAGATTAGCCAGAACAGCCAAAAATTCGAAAATTGATTTTTGATATAAGTACCTACCGTATGTACTTTTATATGCATTTAGTGGAAAACTGTCATTTGAAATTACAAACAGATACTTACATTTTATATATAGGTATATATACTATTTATTTTAAGACATCTAACACACAACGCCATCTAGTCCCAAACTAAGCACAGCTTGTGTTATAGTTACTAGACATCTGATACAAATATATTATACTTTTTTTTTGTCAAAACATAAATATTTTCATAGAAAACACTCAAACTCCGAAACAAATACTTGCGGATCATACAAACACTTGGTCGGACCCGGGATTCGAACCCGAGACCTCAAGCACAGTAGTCGCTTACGCTACCGCTGCGCCACCGTGCCACTGAGGTAGTCAATTATACGAGTATATTCAGGCAGTCAATTTATATACTTACTTGCATATTGTGAAAATCTGATAGAACTCTAAGTTAACACTAAAATGTCACATTTTTCGAAGATACGTAGTTCGCGATCTACAAGGACAGCGGTAGGTACCTACTTATAGCCATGCTCGGTACCAGAGATGTATGGAGCTCCGTAACCGTAACCGAAACTATCGGATATCCGAAATAAAAATATAACCGTAACCGTTTCACAAGTTTCGGATAAGGGCGGAGTCTAAATAAAACGACATATTTCGACAGGTTTTTGTTTCACCGCTCGCGCTCGTCATACAGGTGAAATTATAGCGAATAATTTAAACAATATTTTGAAAGACTGGAACATAAGCGCGCGGAATGAGTTCATTGTATTTTATTTGTGTTTATATTTTACTTCAATCTAATAATCTGTAACTGAAACTATCCGAAACTAACGGATAATCCGAAATACATAATTACATATCCGTAACCGTATCCGACACAGGTATAATTTTATTCTTATATCCATATCCGTATCCAGATCCGAAATATCATGTCCATAACATCCCTACTCGGTACACATTTTTGTCGCTCCTCTACTTGAAACTAGGGTACTTTAGTGAAGTATGCTTGAAGGCGGTGCGTCATTCTCGAGTGACCTAATTAGAAGAAACTCGAAGATTGGTGACGCGCTGTATACTCTGTTTTGATATAAATTTATATCGAAGTTTCTAATCGTATCTCAACGTGAATAAATAAGTTTCCAATAGTTTATCTGACTTAAAATTTGATGCATCCATATATACCTATACATTGTGTCAAGTCATCTGTCAGATAACCTTTTCGGAACTTATCTGTAACTGGTGAAATAGGGCCTAAAGTCGCGTCTCCACCGAAATTTGACAACACAAAAAAAGGTTGACAACACAAAAGTTGCCAACTTTTGTTCGGTGGAGGCTTGGCTTTATATTTCTCTGTTAGTGAACATTTGGTATTAGGTCAAAGGTGTATTACGCATATGCAGAATATGCAGTCTACATCATCAGCCTATCGCAGTCCACTGCTGGACATAGGCCTTCCCAATTGCGCGCCACTTGGTTCGTTACGGTCGTCGGTTGTCGTTACGTACGGTTCGTTGTTAGAATATGCAGATTACGGTGTATTATAGGCCATTTACACGTATTAAGGTGATATGTGGGTAACTTACTTTTAAGTTGATTTACGCATGTAAACAGTAACTTAACAGCTCTTTAGTCACAGGTCGTAAGTTGCCGAAAAAGTGAGTAAGTGAATAAGTAGAATAGAACGGAGACTATTTTTAACCGACTTCAAAAAAAGGAGGAGGTTCTCAATTCGACTGTTTTTTTTATGTTTGTTACCTCATAACTTTCGACTGGGTGAACTGATTTTGATGATTCTTTTTTTATTTGAAAGCTGGTGCCTTCCGAATGGTCCCATTTAAATTTGGTCCAGATTGACGTCGGTGTTTTTTGTTAAATTTGAGATTATTTGAGTAAGTAACCGCTACTCCATGTAAGACACATGATGAATCGATGATCCGTTCCGTTTTTTGCTATTTGGCTACGGAACCCTAAAAAACGTAGAGCTGAATAGTGGAATAATATCTTAATAACTTTAAGATTTTCTTGTCAAATTAGTATGCTTATAAAAAAATGTTGTAAAAATAGCATTTTCAAAACTGTAAGATTTTACTTTTTCATCACTGATTTCGACGAAAAATGCTAGCTAGCTAGCTACTAAGTAAATGTAATTAAAACCGAATATGAAAATAAATAAAAGAACGATTTCAACTGATTGAACTTTTCTATTTATTTTGACTATAACTATAAATTTAAAATTTTAAAAATGCAGCCTCAGGTCGAAGTTATCAATTACATAATTGTCATTTAACGATTATACTGCTACGACAAACACTTAATCGAGTAATCATACGTCATAATTATTTTGTAATGTGCACGTTATGCGCTTTCATTTGAGTCCCCACTCGATGATATTTTTGCAGACTTTCGGTTATTCTTCCCCACTTTCACCCCCATAACTTTTAAACGACTCAACCGATTTTCATGAAACATGTCTAAGAACACTCGCACGTAACTCACATTGCACCGTGCTCCTGTTGCATATCTGCTGTAAATCTCTATTAATGACATCCACTGCTTGTGTTATAGGTACTGTTTGGTGTGGCTTGTGTGTAAATTTGGAGATCATCTGCATAAAGATGGTAGGAAGAAAGTAATTGTTTAGTGATTGAGTTAATAAAAACTGCAAAAAGTAACGGTGATAGCACGCCGCCCTGAGGTACACCTGCAGATGTTGTATGCCAAGAGGAGTAAACCTTATCGATACAAGCACGCTGCTGGCGACCGTACAGGCAACTACGAAACCAGTCAATTGCCGATGGAGATATGTTAAGTGAACACAATATACCCAGTAAGACATCAAAGTCAACGGTGTTAAAGGCATTGCTGAAGTCCAGTAAAGTGAAAACTAGAGATGGGCCGATCAGTACTTTGGCCGACTAGCCGACTAGCCGATTAGTCGGTCCTAAAAAGGCCGACTAGTCGGCCGACTAATCGGCCAAACCGATCGTGGTCTCTGACATTTCCGTAACTCTTCGTTTACATCTGATTCGCGCCCCAGTCGCAAACGCCACCTGCGAACCTTGTTTCTTCATTTATGCTTCTGTAATGGTCGGAGTCGGAGCGGTGTTTTAGTGTAAAAAATATTTTTGTGTAAAGATATTATTATTATTGTTGATTGAAATGAAGAGTTAAATGAAACACGCCGTCTAAAGGACCCGGGATTATAGTGGAAGGGAAACACGTGCGCTGGCAGAACGGAACCGTTTAGTTCCAGAGCGTATTTCTACGACTCTGAAGCAGTGACTTCCAATGCCAGTACGTGCTGTCCTGTAGAAGATGGGAGAAAGTGGGATTAGTTGGAAGAGCTCTTCAGAACACTGTCCATGGTAAACACGCTATAGGACTGTCACAGAGGCAATATCTCCCCGCAAGTGCAAAGACTCAAGGGACTCGGTGGCATCGGGACTGTTGATAATGCGGACTGCTGGCCGCTGCAACCGATCAAGAGCATCAAGCAAATTCTGCGTGGTTCCATTACAAAGATGAGAACAGTCCTCTACGAACGAGCGAACCTGTGTCTTATAAAGAAGACACAGACGCTCGGGCGCAAAGAACCGTCTCACCCTATTCAGTACGCTAAGTTTCCGCGAGGCCGCCTTAGTGTTGCTCTCAATTTCTTTTATGTATTTGCTGCCAAAATGACTCCCCTGCCCTGCTTTGCCTGATGGAAATCATGAGCAGAATCCAAGAGTGGTGGTCACCATCCTCAATGTAGGTAGTAGGTAGGTAATAAGGATAATGCAGCATGGTGACCCACACTATGGCGGTCTGGTGAGATGCTCTTTCACGAACCGCTGAAAGGACCCGGTATCATAGTGGGAAGGAAACACGTGCGCTGGTACTGAGTTCCAGGTTTTGACCGCTCGGCACAGGAAGGAAGAACCGAAGCGATGAGTGCGAGAACGTATGTCTACCACTCTGAAGCGGTGACTTCCGAGGCCGGCCCGTGTTGTCCTGTAGAGGAGAGGACCAGTTGGAAGAGCTCTTCAGAACACTCTCCATGATAATGGCGATAGAGGACTGCCATGGGTTCTATATCCCCTAGATGTGGCCACAACGACCCTTTAGCGTCGATTGGGGAGGTAGCGGCCTCTACCGCAGTACCTTCGTCGCCTCCTGCGAGCGGGAACGGCCCTTTCCCGATCCCGCTCTGCGGACTACTTCTGAAGCATTACGTCTGCACAGAAGGAGACCACGCCTCTCATCGCTCACTACTCGCCAGCATTGCCGCGATCAATGCTGGTGGTGACAGGTTTCGTCCGATCTGTCCGACCAGGAGTCGAGACTCGGACTCTCAGGCAGGGCAGTCCTCCAGCGTGTGCTGGGCGGAGTTCCGGTCGGACCCGCAGTGATGGCATTGTGCCGTAGCCTCACGTCCGATTCTGTTCAGATACTCTCCGAAGCAATCGTGCCCGGTGAGTATCTGAGTGAATCGGTAGGTGACACAGTCGGTCCTCCCTATCTAAGCTTCGAAGCTCGGCAGAACGGCTCCGACACACACGGGTGAACCTGGGTCTTGTATAGAAGACACGGATGCTCGGGCGAGAAGAACTGTGTCACTTTGCTTAAAACACCTAGCTTCCGCGAGGCTGCTTTGGTGACACTCTCAACGTATTCGTGCGGGTTAAGATCTCTGCAGAAATCCATGCCAAAGATATCGAGCTTACCTTGTAATTGCATTTGAGTGTTCTGAAAAGTGGAAGTAGAAGGAATGGAGACTTTTTGGCAGATAACGCGAACACTTGTTAATCTTGGCATTGAACTCGACCAGATTCTGATAGCCCCATTGAGAAATGCCGCCCAGAACATGGTTGAGCTCAGAGACAAGCTCCTGTCGTTTTTCCTCAACTTCTGCCAGCTTGACTGCAAGTTGTCCAAAATATCGCCCATGGACTGTGATGTTGTCTGCTTAACTAAACGGCTAAAGAAGAAACAGTGTGGGCGACAGGACGGAGCCCTGAGGTACGCCAGCGTTTACCTCTAGAAAATCAGAGGCCACGCCGTCGCATTGGACCCGAATGCTGTTATGTGTAATCAATGTCAATGATCATTTCTCGTGGTGGAAAGGAAAAAGGTGCAAACACTACAAGCAAACATTTTTTTTATAAATGTCAGATATGTTTTTTATCAGCAAGTAATTTTAGAATCTGGTTACCAAGAGAAAGATTGCTTTGTTTTACATTTCGAAATGTCTAAAACTGATTATAAAATAAAAATTGACAAATATATTATTGAGAAATACATACAAAGTAATAAACCGAATAGTCGGCGCTTTTTGCCGACTATTCGCCGACTAATCGTCGACTACGATTGTTGCCGGATAGTCGGCTTTACCGACTAGTCGTCGACTAGTCGGCACATCTCTAGTGAAAACCGTTAGCTTACCTTCGTCCATGCCTGACCTTACATCATCCGTAATATAGACTAAAGCTGTGGTAGTGCTATGGCCTGGACGAAAACCAGATTGGAAAGGATTAAGGAAATAATTTTTCGTAAGAAATGATAAGCTCATTTCTTCAAGCTGAGTGTAAATGAGACGTGTAATTCTTTAAGACTGCATTTTTTACAGACCACATATAGTAGGTATCTACCCATTTTATTCTTCGAAGTTATTGACTACGAGATGGTCTGAACGGTTGCATTTCTTAACCGACTTCAAAAAAGGAGGAGGTTATCAATTCGACTGCATTTTTTATGTTAGTTGGGTGGGCGCCTTCCTATGTTAGTTGGGAGACTGGGTGAACCGATTTTCATGATTCTTTTTTATTTGAAAGCTGGTGCTTCGCGTGTGGTCCCATTTCAATTCGGTCCAGTTCTTGAAGTCGGTTTTCTTTTTGTAAAATTTTGTGATTGTGGCGACTTCCACATACAGAGTAATTTAAACTACAGTCCTACCAACCTTTTAAAAAGCGTATTACGTTTTCAACAACTTATTAGTGAGTATGTGTAGAGGGCTTGCCCTCTCTTCGGGCTAAGAGACGGGCACAAAACACATCACGGCACCATTTTGACCTGTTCCTGCTATGGTAAGGGGCAACCCCACTGTACTTCTAAGCTGGCATATGTGCTCGATTTGGTTTATTATAGCCAGCTTAGCAATAAAAATTCCGGAAAGTAATATTACTTTCCGGAATATTTCCACCTGTTTATCAAATCTCACTTCCACTCGTGATAGTTATGAAAATTTGACTTCAACCTATAGGACGCTAGACACAATTTTTTTATGGAAGAGGCGGGCAAACCTGCAGACGTATCGCCTGATGGTAAGCGATTACCGCCGCCCATGGACACCTGCAACACCAATACGTACGTAATATTACACTGAATACTGGTTTATACACTTTCGTTTCCATACTTAACTTTTCTCTTAATTAAAGTTAGGTATAACTTTGTTAGAACCAATGGCCCTTAGAATTAATCATATAACAGTATCCGAATTCCGGACCATAAACGCTACACTCCGTTTGATCAATGGCGTGAAAAAATCCTTAAGCCGTATCACAAAAACCTTAGATACCTTTTTCCTTTCAGTAAAAGTAATTTCGGTTACATTAAACGATGCCGCACATTTAAAAAGCTTAAGATATTTCCGTTATGAGTTCGTAAAGTCCTTCGCGTATTTCTCTTCGCCCTCCAACCGAAGGTTTTGAAGGTCGGATAAATTATTTAGGTCACAATAATGTCACGGCGGCGGACCTTTAATCACAATTATATTGATGAAGGCTCTTTCATCTTATCTTCAATAAGTTACAAAATATAAAAATTAAATATAAAAAAACGGTTGTCTGTAAAAGTGTAAAGTCGGTTTACGGACGATAGTTTAACGTGACAACGTCATAACGAAACATTGATGAAATTCACTTGCACTTCAAGCCTTAAATGTAGCGCCTCAGAGCGAGGTAACCACGCATGGCGAGGTAACGCCGCATGAGTCATGTTTTTTGTGTGTGCAGTCGGCTCCATCAATTTATAAGACGTCACGTCAAAAAAGACTACATAAAAACAATCAAAACAACACCGCTTACCTACCCATAAATCTGTTATTGTTATATATTGTAATTCTGATAATATTCTCACTGACTTGTACCAATGTAGGATAAGGACAAAGTCTAAGTATAAAATAAAACATCAGCCAAACAACATCAACAATAAAACGAAAAATCTTAACAACGTAATCTAGGGGGAAAGCAGCGTCTTGGTGGAACACAACGAAAAACTGATTGGTTCTCCCGTCTAGTCGGTTGATATGTGCACCGAACACAGACGAATTGAATAACGAAATTCTCTTTAATAGAGTACTAACCAAATAACTTGTAAGAGCTTTTTTACGATTTAGTTCGTTATCTTTTTTTTTTTTTTTTTTTTTTTTAATATTTCGGACATCTAACACACAACGCCATCTAGTCCCAAGCTAAGCGGAGCTTGTGTTATGGGTACTAGACAACTGATACAAATACATATATACTTTTTTTTTTGTAAATACATACATATTATACATAGAAAACACCCAAACTCCGAAGCAAATATTTGTAGATCATACAAACATTTGGTCCGACCCGGGAATCGAACCCGAGACCTCATGATCAGCAGTCGCACACGCTAACCGCGAGACCAACGAGGCATCTTATTACTAATTCAAGAATAAAATAACTTACATTGGTTAATTCATCCTTCGAATCAACTACGTCGATACAAATAGGGTATAACATTACATTACCAGTATTCCTGCAAGTAAGTTAAATAATTTCTTAGAAATAGGTTTATGTCGATAATGTACCGGTTTGAATGACTGCCTCGGTGGCGCCGTGGTAGGGTATGCGACTGCTGTGCTTGAGGTCTCGGGTTCGATTCCCGGGTCGGACCAAATGTTTTATATGATATGCAAATATTTGTTTCGGAGTTTGGGTGTTTTCTATGTAGGTGTTGTCTAGTACCCATAACACAAACTCTGCTTAGCTTGGGACTAGATGGCGTTGTGTTAGATGTCCGAAAAAAATGTCGTCTGAGATAGTACACTGGAATTATCATAATGAGAACAGAGACTATTACTAATTACGGACTGTTCCTTGGTCAAGGTCACTATGATAACATCAATGAGGTCCAATTCTATCAAGAAAATTTACTTTATGAGAAATAGAGCTTGCTTACAAGAATATAAAAAAAACGAAAATATCCATAAAAATTAAGAAACAAAAAAGAATTCGGAATACAAGATAAGCTCCACACAATAAACTTCACATAAACCGAAAACAAAACCTTTAAGTAACCTAATCTGTTTTCAGTAACAGTTATTTAAAAACAAATAAAGTAAAAAATGTCCTGTAACTAATAACGGATATACTAAAACTCTAAAATCAATTGTCAATATAAAATACTATGTATGTAATCTATGCACCGGGCGGCCGGGGCTGTGGACCTAGCACGGGGTTTATTTTTTCTTTAACTTGAGACTTCCTCACCTTTCTCGAATCAGTAGGACTGACGAGCCTTGAGTAAAGGATTTCGTGTCTTTTCTAGAACCTAATTCCCGTAATAATAATTCGTTTAAAACTAGTAGACACAAATATGTTTAGGTAGTGTTTTTTATGTATGGCTCTGCCAATACGACTCTACTCTGCCTGATGGAAAGCATAAGCAGAATTCAAGAGTGGTGGTCACCATACTCATTGCGAATGCAGACAATGCAGCATGGTGATCCACACTACGGCGGCCTGGTGATGCTTCTGCATCATTGGGCCTCCGGTTTCGCACTTACCAACGAAACACGACAGCACGAATGCTGTCATTGATCTTCTGTGCGAGGGTAGTACCGCCCCGGTCGAGCTGGCCCGTTCGTGCTGAAATCAGCGTGGCTCTAATACCTTCAAAGGTTTAAGTAGTAGATTGCTTTTTTTTAAAATCATAAACCGATTAAGGCAAAAATGTAAATACATTGATTTAATTAAAATTAACTTTCTTTTAATTTTCTTGTTTTTGCAATTTTCATTAAGCACAATTACCTATGTATAAGAACTGTTGCTAATATAATAATACTAGTGGTTGCCCGCGGCTCCGCCCGCGTATATGTCAGTTATCGCGGCAAATAGTAGCCTATGTGTTATTCTGATGTATAAGCTATATTACTGTAAAGTTTCATCCAAATCCGTTCAGTAGATTTTGCCTGAAAGAGTAACAAACATCCATCCATCCATCCATACTTACAAACTTTCGCGTTTATAATATTAGTATAGAAGCTTAACGGTTAAAAGTTCAATCCTATTAATTTTCTCGCGGCAGCTGTGTTCCCCGTGCTGGGTCTGTTGGGCGGGCGGGTAAGCCTCTGAGGTCGGGCGGGCGACCGTTATCAGTGCGCAGTCGGACCCCGGAGGCGGCGGACGCGGTGAGTCATAAACACTCTTTACTACAAATACTACATTTTTACAACCATTATTTATGTAGTATACTACATACGTAACACATACATGTATCTATTGTTGTGTTCGAATGTAGGAACAAAGTAGGGCTATGTCTAAAATGAGAGCTTTTATTGCGCGCTCCCTTTGAACCGATAACTTTTGTCTTAATATAAATCGGTGTATAAAATGTTCGCCAATTGATTTTGTGGAGTAAATGTTTTATATTATGATTTTGGTAATGTTGGTTACATTTAAGATCAGATGGAATAATACGATATTTTGTTAAAGCTTTATAATGTTTTTTTTCCGTACAAAGCGGATGTTATTGACTGCAGTATTTTATTAATTAGGGTATTAATTAAGTCTTTAACAGTTTTACAAAAGTTTTTGTGTAACTATTTAATAACTCCATAATGAATAGCAAAATGTTGTTTTTGTTAGATTTATGTTAGGGTAGTTACCGTTTCTAAATAGGTAGTTATTTAAAATTTAGCGGTCTAAACTAGGTAATGTGTAACGTTTCAAAAAGACGTTTACTATTTTTACAAATAAGAATTCAAGTATAAATAAAAAAGTTCCTTTTAGAAATATTAAACAAATATCTTTTGAGTGGTATCATTTTAAATATTCGACTTTGTATACTCTCAAGTGAAGAAGTTACAAAAAATATGTTTAAGTGGCGGTCATACGATAGTGTAGTTTCGGATTCGAATCCATTGCATTACCGACATGAAACCACTCTAAAGTCCTAACATATTAGTAATTTGTGATTGTGACTCACGTTAATATCAGCAGTATTTTTAATAAAAAAAAGAAAAAACAAAGATATTTTCCTTTTATATTCTAGTCTTTTTTTCTGCTTCAATTCTCTTCAATTCAAATTATAAGCCATACACATTTACCATTTTTGTACACAAACATTCAATCTCGTGAGCGATTCTGTCTAGATTCTATTAACTTCGATGAAGGTATAGAAGGTATTTGAAAGGAAATTAGGGAACGGCAAAAATGTTCAATTTCCAGTCTATTGGCATAATAAAAGATGGATCGAAACGGGTACTGACGAAAAAGGCCGACTTAGGGCTGGTATTATAACATTCATTTAAAATAATACTAGCTGGGCTCGCGACTTCATCCACGTTTAATACTGACTTTGGGTAGCATTTATACAACCTGTCATCCCTGTTTTCAACCCCTTACAACCCTTGTTTCGCATTAAAAAGTAGCCTATGTGCTTTCTCAGGCTCTAGATTATCCGTGTATCAAATTATATTTAAATCGGTTCAGTAGTTTTGGCGTGAAAGCGCGACAGACAGATAGAGTTACTTTCGCATTTAAAATATTAATTAATAAGGATCTACATATATCTACTTATAGCTTTATACACTTTTGTACATCAGCGGAATTAATGCCCCGGGCATTCTCTACCAGTCAACCTTTGGCTGGTGTAGAAATCTTGAGAGGTGGCGTACGTAGTTTATATTCGTACAACTACACATCCTACTAATATTATAAATGCGAAAGTTTGTAAGTAAGGATGGATGTTTGTTACTCTTTCACGCCAAAACAACTGAACGGGTTTAGATGAAACTTTACAGTAATATAGCTTATACATAAGAATAACCCATAGGCTACTATTTGCCGCGATAACCGACATACACGCGGGCGGAGCCGCGGGCAACAACTAGTCTAAAATATACATGACACAATATTAATGCCCCGGGCATTCTCTACCAGTCAACCTTTGGCTGGTGTAGAAATCTTGAGAGGTGGCGTACGTAGTTTATATTCGTACAACTACACATCCTACTAATATTATAAATGCGAAAGTTTGTAAGTAAGGATGGATGTTTGTTACTCTTTCACGCCAAAACAACTGAACGGGTTTAGATGAAACTTTACAGTAATATAGCTTATACATAAGAATAACCCATAGGCTACTATTTGCCGCGATAACCGACATACACGCGGGCGGAGCCGCGGGCAGCAACTAGTCTAAAATATACATGACACAATATTATTTACTTATTCACATATTTATTTATTTATTTAAACTTGTTGCACTTATTGTACAAAGGCGGATTTAATGCCATGAGGCATTCTCTCCCAATCGACCTTCAGGTGATGTAGAAATAAAATAAGATGCGGTAGGTGCAAAGGTAAAGTTTTTCATGGTAAATATTTTTCAATAATATAGGTATATCCTACATCAAATAGAGCCAATTAAATATCACACACGACTTCTGATCTAAACTGTACTAGGGCTACCAGACTTAAAAACATCTATACTCGTATATATTTCTGAATTATATTATTATATCGTTTATATCTAGTTTTGGTTCTCCTAGTGCAGATACCAGTCTCTCACACAGATTCACCCACTGTTTTTTATACAACACTGAACTTGTGAACTGATTTTTGTTAACTATTCTGTGTGAGAGAGAATTAATAAACGATTGATTATTATCATAGACAAATTACACCCAGATCAGAGAGATAGACAAATGATCTTGTACATCACACATTCATTTTATCTTAGGTAGGAGTCGAACCCACAGTATCTGACTTAGCAGTCATGCTCATAATCATTTCATTGACAGCTGGTAAAATTTTAATTATTTTAAATTTATCTGAAACTTTATTATTTTTATTCGACTACGGCGAAGCAAAACATGAAGGATAATATTTTTAGCGGTATGTTTGTATGTTCCAACGTAGCGCCTAAACTACAGAACCGATTTTAATTAATGAGGTGTCAATAGATTCGTGTTTTTTTTTTTTTATTTTTTTTATTTTTTTTTATATTTTAGCTGCCAAAATGACTCTGCCCTGCCTGATGGAAAGCACAAGCAGAATCCAAGAGTGGTGGTCACCATCCTCAATGTGAACAAGGACAGTGCAGCATGGCGACCAGCACTATGGCGGCCTAGTGAGATGCTTTTTCACGCCCCGCTTAAAGGACCCGGGATCATAGTTGGACGGAAACACGTGCGCTGGTAGTGAGTTCCAGGTTTTAACCGATTGGCACAGGAAAGAAGAACCGAATCGATGAGTGCGAGAGCGTATGTCTTCCACTCTGAGGCGGTGACTTCTGAGGCTCGCACGTGTTGTCCTGTAGAGGAAGGGAGAAGGCGGGACTAGTTGGAAGAGCTCTTCAGAACACTCCCCATGATAAAGACGATAGAGGACTGCCATGGAGGTGATATCTCTACGCATCTGCAGAGGCTCAAGGGACTCGGTGGCTTCAGGACTGCCGACAATTCGGATTGCTCGCCGCTGCAACCGGTCGAGAGCGTCGAACAGATACTGCGCGGCACCATCGCAAAGGTGAGAACAGTATTCCACGCACGAGCGAACCTGGGTCTTGTAAAGAAGACACAGGTGCTCCGGCGAGAAGAACCGTCTCACCTTGTTTAGAACACCTAACTTCCGCGAGGCCGCCTTAGTGACGCCCTCAACGTACTCGCGCGGGTTTAGGTCGCGGCAGATGCCCATGCCCAGGATATCGAGTCTGCCTTGTAGTGGCAGTTGAGTGTTCTGAAAAGTCGGAAGGGGAAGGAATGGAGATTTTTTGGCAGAAAACGCGCACACCTGTGTTTTCTTAGCGTTGAACTCGACCAGGTTCTCAGAGCCCCATTGAGAAATGCGGCACAGAATATGGTCGAGTTCAGCGACAAGCTCCTGTCGTTTTTCCTCAATATCTGCTGACTTTGCTGCAGGACGCCCGAAGTATCTCCCATGAACTGTGCTGTCGTCTGCATAGCAATGAATGTTGCCAAGGGCTAACATGTCATTGATATGCAGAAGAAACAGCGTGGGGGACAGGACGGAACCCTGTGGCACTCCGGCGTTAATCGACTGAAAGTCGGAGGCCGCACCGTCGCAAAGGACTCTGATGCGGTGCTGGTGCAGGAATGCGGCAACCCAGTTGCAAAGTTTGGGGGGCAAGCCGAAGGCCGAAGGCAGTTTGGAGAGAAGCGAACGGTGCCAAACCCTATCAAAGGCCTTGGCCATGTCGAGGCTGATGGCCAAAGATTCTCCGTGCCTGTCAATAGCCTCACTCCAAAGGTGTGTGACGTACGCTAGAAGATCACCCGTGGATCGTTTCGGTCTAAAACCATATTGCCGATCATTAAGTAGGGAGTGATCCTCCAGGTAGTGGATCAATTGTTTATTGATGATCCGCTCGAACACTTTGCAGATAATGGGGGTGACAGTTATCGGGCGGTAGTTGGCTGGGTTGGAGCGGTCGCCCTTTTTGGGGATGGGTTGAACATTCGCCTCTCTCCAGGCATCCGGAACAGTTCCCGAGGAATATGACAGGCGATACAGGCGCGTCAATACCGGAGACAACTCTGGTGCGCAGTTCTTAAGAACCACCGCTGGGATACCGTCGGGTCCACTAGCTTTCCGGACGTCGAGTGACCGAAGCTCCGCTCGGACATCACTCAGCCGGATGCGAATATCCCGCATTGTAGCGTCGCAGGCCGGAATGGTAGGCGGGTGCATGCCACGGTCATCGATTCGGGAGTTAGCCGCAAAGAGATCTACAAGCAGTTTCGCTTTCTCCTGCGGCTGGTGGGCAAGTGATCAGGATATTTCAGCGGTGGTAGCGAGGCCTGGCAGAAGTTGGACTGCACGGCTTTAGCCAATCGCCAGAACTTTCGGCTACCCGTAGGGTATGCGACGAGTTCTTGGCCAAGTCGTGCAATGCGCTGGGCATCCGCTGTTAGGTAAGCCTTCTTGCATTCCCTGGTGGCTTTGTTAAACGCTGCTTTTAGTCGATCCGCCTCGGGGTGGCCGTGAGCGCGGGCCCTGGTCCATGCGCGGTACGCCGATTGCTTTTGGGCAACAGCTTGAGCGCATTCGCGATTGAACCAGGGCCGGGTAGTTGCGCTGGCGACCTCACTGTAGGGAATATAGTATTCCATTCCTAGAGTGATTTCGCCAGCCACGGCGGCCGCACTTTGCGTCAGATCTCCATATTTAAAGCAGCGTTGTGCCCACGGGATGGATGCGAAATAGTCCCGCATTCCATCCCAGTCTGCTGACGAGTAGTGCCATAACCGTCTCTTAGCTGCCACTGGTCGTGGGGGGGCAACTAGAGGCACCGTGGTGGATACCAGGCAGTGATCGGAGGATCCCAGAGGGGCGAGCACCGATACACTGTACTGCACTGGGTGACTCGTCAGCAGAAGGTCCAGCAAGGAAGGCGCTTGACTCACTATATCTGGTATCCTGGTGGGCTGGAGTACCAACTGGGTGAGGTCATGCGTGAAAGCGAATGCGTGGACAGTCCGACCCGCGTGGTCTGTTCTGGAAGATCCCAACCAGGACTCATGGTGGGCATAAAAGTCTCCCAGAAACACCAGTTCGGCGGTCGGAAACTGTTCCTGCGCTTTGTCCGCTGCCTGACTGAGATGATCAAAAAGTCGAGTTGTCTCGGAGTCTCCAGAATGGGATCGGTATAGGCATACGTAGATTCGGCTCATAGAGCCAATATCCACGTGTAGCCAAATAGTGGAGAAGGATGGGTCCTCAAGGCAGCGTAATCGGTGACAACAAACATCCGCCCTAACGAAAAGACATACCCCAGCCTTCGCGAGGAAGCACTCCTCAAGCACGTAGCCGGGGTAGTGAAGATATGTCGTGTCGGCAGGGGGGCGTATTTGTGTCTCCGTTAGGAAAAGCATGGCCGGCCGAGCCGTCTCAAGATGCTGGTGGACGGCGTTGAGGTTTGCATGGAGTCCACGGATGTTAGTGAACTCCACCTCAAAAAGCGGGTTGGTGGGAGGATGGCGTGCCGCTGTTGAACGCTTATTCCTTTTTCTTACTGCCATGATTTAAAAGTGAGGGAGGGAAGTGGGGGCGTAAAAGGCGTGACAGTCATCGTGGCAGTGTAATACTGAGGCTCGGAATGCTGTGTCGCCATACAATAGTGAGGCATGACGGTGACCGAACCGTCGGACGGAAGGGCTCCCATACCCTCCCGGAAGTGGTCGCCTGGTCCCACCGTCCGGTCACCAACCGGCACGACGAGCCACTCCGTGGATTATGCGCGACCTGACGGGGCAGCCTCCCAGGGTGGTTAGCCGCGGTTGGGCCCCTCTCTATGCCGCGGGCGGCCAGCGGCACCACCGTTTCTACAGGTCTCCCTGGCCGACGGTTCGATCCACGTCATCCTCAACATGACTCTACGAGCATTCCACTGCTCACACACTTACTACGATAACTGTCACCCCTGCATCATTGGGCCTCCGGTCTCGCACTCACCAACGAAATACGACAGCATCAAAACTGTCATTTTAGGTTGGTCTTCTGTGCGAGGGTAGTACCGCCCCGGTCGAGCCGGCCCAGTTGTGCTGAAATCAGCGTGGCTCTACTACCTTCCAAGATACAGGCTATATAAATTTTGACAATAGTTTTTATGTAGTATGTTTAAAGTTTTATAAGCTTTTTCTTGTTGGTAGTAGCGTTTTCAGATTCACATTAAATGTTCTTTGGAAGAAGCCTGCAAAATATGGTATATACGTTTAAGAAATATATCTTTATTCCATATCATCCTAACCAGTTTTTTATATTCCCTATATGGCCATCTGACTCTGCTTTGCCGATAAAACCTAAAGCAAATGAACCTAAAATCATAGTCGTCATAATGTTGACCTTATAATGCGTGACGTCTGACCCCTGACTTTGAGTGAATGTATGTGTTTGTAAGGGTTATTGTCTAAAGGTTACACACATACATATCCACTTATCTCGTAACTTGATTGTTTCTTAGTGGGAGACGGTTTATATTAATTATTCTCTAAGGCATTAGAGAGGATTAATGTCTCAGTCTGTTTAACTGAAAATTAATAATTATAATATATGGCATTGTTAACAGTCGCTTGGAATACTAAATTTATAAACAATTTATAAGGTTTTGAATCAATGTTTGTAGTAATTGATTTAATTCTTTTATTAAATGGCTACCTACCCCACGCAACCTCGTCTGCGGCTCATATCGCCCGTAGCATGATTTTATAACCGAGTGTACAAATTTCTATGCCATAAATATGGTTATAGTGTGCCAACCATAAAAGATAGACATCAGCTGTCGCTGACTTTTGTAAGAATTTTTAAAGGGGAACGATTCCATTGTTTCTGTGAAACTTTAACCGTTCACGAAGTGCACGCAATGGAAGCTCTCAAGAGAAATTATGTTTCCCCGTTTTTGTTTTTTATCGATGCTCCTTTTGGTTGTACCGTGATGATACAATACATAGCCTTTCTCAATTACCGGGTCACACCACCCAAAGATTTTTTCAAATCAGACTTCTTCAGGAAGTTCTGTCCTGAGATTAGTGCGTTCAACGAAACACACAGTCAAACTCTACAGTTTTATAATATTAGTATAAATCTATATGTAAGGTACTCGACAGGAGTGATGAAGTTATTTTGAGTTCTATGAGTGTTGGAAGCTACTTGCCATCACGTTAACTGAATGCTCGTTTGCTCTCTAAACCATATCACAAATCCTATCACCTTGAAAATATAGTATCTATTTACGTCTTAATTTAAACTTTTGTCAAAGTTATAATTTGGTTTTAATTATAACTTCGTAAATTCAAACAAGAAAATAAAGACAGTCTTTATTGTCTTGTTTCGAAAAGGTACTTAAAGTTTTCCAAGACTTAATTTTGTTTAATATTTAGAATAGAATAAACTTTATTGTACACCAGATAATACAGTTTACATAAAAAAAACATATCAATTGAACGACCATGTACAAATGGCTGCCTTCAGTTAGGAAAACCAACAGCTACAAAAAAGAAAGTAACCAGTTTGATATGCAACATCTAACCAATAAAAGGTTTTCACGGATTGCAACACAATAACAGAGTTTCTGAAATACTAACCAATACGACACTGCACTTCTTTACATAGTGTATATGTAATGTTGTCGCTTCCGCTGTGTGTTCCCTTAGATCTTTTAAACTGCTCAACGGATTTTAATGCAGTTTTCAGTGACAGATAGAGTAATTCTAGTAATGATAGTACAGGAAATCCAAGAGTTTTAAAGACTTTCTTGCAAAACCGGGCCGGGTCGCTAGTATATAATAAAAATTGAATCTAAAAATGCCATCATTGATGGAAATTAAGATTCAGCATAATTTAACAATTATTATTTTACGGGAATTAACGCGATCACTTATTTAAAGGTATTATATACCTCTGATTCGCCTGACGTTTCGACTAGGTTGCACCGGCCGTGGTCACAGGCTGACTCTATAAATTCAACATTATGTTTAAAACACTGCTTTTGGTTTTAAACATTATTAATCAGATCGTCACAGTGTTCCTTGCCAGAGGCGTGTCTAGCACGTGAAGCGCTCGTGTGCAAGCAATACTCTAGAGCTACTCACTACTACTACAGGAAGAGCGCAGATTCTTTAAAAGTGCCGTGGTCTTCGCCCCTCACACTGCTACACCTATGTGAACCGCACACCCTGCACTATGGGTAAAGACGCCTCTGTTCCTTGCACAACTTATTGAAGTTAGGAAATAAAGACTAATTCGTTACATCAAAGCTTTTCATACTAGTTACAAACTAATAAATCGTCTTCCATTTTCTAAGACAAAGAATTAATCAATAAACTCACCCCAAATACAGCTTTATTGAATTGATGTGGCGCGAGCTACGGGAAAGCTTTTGTATAATTTATCACTTACTTTTATGAGTTCGCGGTGAAGCGAAATTCAAATGAACAAAATACAATCACTTTATTTGATGGCTGTTTAGGTAATATAAGAATATTATGTAACTTCTGTATATATCAACGAGGATAAAAGGTATTTCTTCTTTGTAAATAAACTTTTGTCCATTTTTTTTCCTCTTGCTTGAAAATGAGAAGTGTTGGGAAGAATTTTTCAAGTCAAAAGAATATTTAAGTTGAACATATTAACGGTAACACTTAGCGAATTACATTTACTCATCACAAACAACATCGAAACCGAAAAGAAGGGTAATGATTTTGGCAGTTTACGCGTAAGCTACAGAACCGATTTTAATGAATTTCGTGTCAATAGATTCCTAGTAATTTATCAAAAGTTTTACGTAGTCGGGTTGTAATTTTTTTAAACTGATTTTATTTACTTTTTAAAATGTGAAAAAAGGTTTACTTTAAATCTAAACAAATTTAAGACAACCTTTTGTATATATATTTTAAACTAGTTTTTGCTCGCGGCTCCGCCCGCATGTATGTCGGTTATTGCGGTAAATAGTAGCATATGTGTTATTCTGATGTATAAGCTATATCACTGTAAAGTTTCATCCAAATTCGTTCAGTAGTTTTTGCGTGAAAGAGTAACAAAATTCCATCCATCCATCCATCTATCCATCCATACTTACAAACTTTCGCGTTTATAATATTAGTAGGAAGTAGGATTGTAGTCTCATTAAACACGTACTCACTATTTTGTCTTTAACTACACACATCAAAAGTGTCTAGGGATCAACATATGTGTCTAGGGATCAACATATATTTTTGCAATAACTTTTCTCCTGATTGATATTAATTTAAATTTTCTTTAAGGATTCATCAAATAAAGTGTTTTCACAGTAACGATAAACTAAGTCACCTTTGCATTAATAAAGAAATTTGCCATTTTCCTAATAAAGGGATTTTTGACATTTGAACCACTAACATTAAAGTTAGAAAAAAAGACTGAAATAACAGTTTTCTTTAAAATGTTATTAGGTAACTTAAACAATTAATAATCCGTGTTTCTACCGCGAACACTAACAACACAAGAAAATCGGTTTGGCATACTCAAAATGAGTTCATCCAAACACGCTGTGGAATGGCCGCCCATGTTCGTTGCAACAACAAAAAAAGGTCTTCTTGCGACTGGATACCCTCCATATTCGGCAGAGCTCTTCTCTGTAGCATATCCCATGCATGCTCAATCGGGTTCAAGTCTGGCGACTGAGCAGGCCAGGGCCAAAGCCACATCTCAATCTCAAGATCCGCATAAAAATGCTTGATCCCTAGACACTTTTGATGTGTGTATTTAAATCCACACAAAGATATATGTTTAAATAGTTAAAATATAAAAAATACTATCCAAATATTTTTAAATATATACATTATGTCAAAGTGAACAGTAGCTCCAAAATGAAATAACGAAACAGTGTCCGGATGTACTTTGTGTGCGTAATCGGATAGAACAGTGTGACCTACATTTCAGTCTAAAGCTCTTGCATTTAAGGTCATATAACGCAACTTTATTGTGTTATATTACTTTATTTAGTTGGCCTTTGAACGTTTGGATAGGTCGTCTGATATATAAAGCGCTTTTTTAGTTTAAACATTAGTTTTTATACGATTGTAACACAAGAATCGGTATGTATTAAGACTATATAAATGTTTTAGCATATTTGGGTATTGTTTTCACACGCTCAGTAATCACTCATTAGAATCGTAATTTTCATGTTTTTCGTTGATTTTAAAGATAAGCTTGAGTCAATCGTTTATTGCATGCCAGTCAATAAGACACACTGATGATATTTTTGAGGGTTACGATCAAGTACTTAACAGTTGTGCACCATTTTGTATGACGAAAGTATTAGAACTCGTCACACACACAATACACAGCCTAGCAGATTTTTATTACAATTAGTAATGTTTGACCAGTGAACTACATTCAATAATAACTATAAATTCGAAATTTAAAAAAACCCCTACTCAAGCACTTAATCGAGTAATCATACGCCAATGATATTTTTGCAGACATTCGGTTATTCTTCCCCAATTTCATCCCCATAACTTTTAAACGACTCAACCGATTTTCATGAAACATGTCCTAGAACACTCGTACGTAACTCACCTTTCATACAAAAAAAAAACTAAATTGAAATCGCTTCATCTGTTCGCGAGCTACGGTGCCACAGACAGATCGTCAAACTTATAACACCCCTCTTTTTGCGTCGGGGGTAAAAAATGAAGTTAAATATTATTTTATGGTAATCACTTAGGCAATTATTGGACATTGTGCTTGTTTAACAACTTGTTGGTGAAAACTGTATAGCACTTATTTCTATATTAAATCATGTTTACTTGCGTCATGAATGACTTTACTTAGTAAAGACGCTACCCTTCATCCATCAAGTCAATCAAATTCAAAGTTTCCATTGAAGCTTAACTGTCCAAATTAATTTGTGAAATACGTCGAACAACGTCGCTATAATCGATAATAAGATTTATTAAAGAAATAAGTTTCCTGACTATTCAGGGTAACGTTTCAACCTTGTATCTAATCGATACCTAGTACTAATATCCAACTTTAATACTCGGACGGCAAAAGTTTTATATAAAGGTATAGAAACTGATCACTGGCCTTGTCTGCATTCAATTTAATCCTAGAAAAGTGTTCTATGAAACGTTTTGTAGTTGTTATGCTTTTTATTCTATAGCAGAGCAGACAGAACATATAATGGAACGTGATTACCACTACTCACCGACATCTGCAACTACAGTCCTGAAAATATATAGTGTGATCTCTGTGATCGATGGTTATGGAACCGATGAATTAACATTGAATAAGCAATTTTATTTTGTATCACCTATATAATCATTCTTACGTGCCAGTTTTATCACATATGAAGTGGAATACATTTTAAAAATAAAAATTCGCACCTAAAGTGTACTTGGTAAGTTCTAAAATAACACTATAACTATATATATTATACATAGAAAACACCCAAACTCCGAAACAAATATTTGTAGAACATATAAAACATTTGGTCCGACCCGGGAATCAAACCCGAGACCTCATGATCAGCAGTCGCACACGCCAACCGCAAGACCAAATGTGTGTGTTATATGTCCAAAAAAAAATGGATTTCTAATTGTTATTACTATTACGTTAAATAAGGCAAAAATACCGACTACTGCTATTTAATGCAGTTTAGTTTTAATATTTATCAATCTAAATATATATTTTTTCCTCTGGGAACTGTATGAAAAGTCATCCATATTTTCAAACTATACATACTCAATTTCGGCTTGTCAAAAATGTCCCGACTAATGAGAGCAGCGTTCCCCGGCGCCCCGGGCACGGGAGGAATGCTCCCCGCTGAGCCTCTCCCGGCGACAAAGCCTATTCAATAAAGAGCAAAGATCTAAGAAAAATGTAGGCGTGGCAGTTGTACCTTTATAGTTATTTAATATATAAGGCAGGGAATTATTTCTGAGATTTCGTCTGGGTAAACACTGTTTTAAATTTACTTTTTTGATTACAGCTTTATTTCACCGAAACTTAGGACGCCAGAGCTCTACGATCTTTCAAAAAAGGTTCATATTAAAAATAGCGTTGTGATTTGAGGAATTGAATGGTAGTGTGCATATTTTTTTAATGAAATAGTAGTCCATATTAGTACGGAGTATTAGTATTCTTGTAAAAACTGTATGCTCAGTAGTGCCGGCGACTCTTAATCTTGATCACTTTTAATTTAAATGTGTATAATATAGCAACATTTTCTAAAACAAAACTGAATCAGCTATTTTAAACCGATTTGTGATTCTTTATGAATATCTCTATTAATGAGCATAGCGCAGTCATTTAACTCAGATGTGCTACGAATACTCGTAGCAGCTCGTAGAAACCAATATTCTTGGATACTCTTGTAGATGAGAGGGCTACGAAGTGTACAACGTAAAACTCATTCTGATTATCCATATCTCTATGAAGAAATGGCTTACTTTATTAAAAGATTCATTATGTATTGGTGTCAGGTTTGTTCCTCGTTTCTCATTAATGCAAACAAAACACCACAGGGCCACAGGGAACCGTAGTAAGCTACAGTTTATTGAAAAAATATTTAAGGAATACTATTAATTATTCTAAGTACTCGTGGCGGTAAACACACCAATTGTTTGCTTCGTGTAATAATGGGAAACTAAATATAATTTATTGATTGGAGTATAAAAATAACAATGTTAATTACTATTGGCTTTAACAAAAACCAAAAACTTTTAGGTTTTTAAGGGCGATGTATATATAAAACCCTGTTGAAAGTCGTTAAGAAACAAAGAAGCGTACAAGTTAGGCTAATAAAAACGTGTTAAAAAGTGAAGGTAGTTTATTTCTTATCCATTTGCTCCTGAATTACCTGCACTATAGGAGAACCACGCTTTGGCATGCATGGGCCGACTCGACCGGAGTGATACCATCACTCTCCCCATCCCACAAAGGCCGGCAACACACTTGTGACGCCTCTGGTGTTGCGGGTGTCGTAATCGCTTACCATCAGGCGATACGTCTGCTCATTTGCCCCCTATTCCATAAAAAAACCGATATCGTCTTCCATATACATACACCGACAGAAGTATATATATTATTTTGAGTATGAGCCCGGCAAAGTAAATCTACTTTGCCTGATAGGAAACATGAGCAGAATCAATGAGTGGTGGTCACAATACTCATTGAAAAAAGATACGACATACTTTTATACATAAAAAAACCATTACATGTAAAAAGTAATAATTGAAAGTATCAATTAGTCTGACTAACAAATATCGATTAAACAGATTAGCCCCAGCTAACCTTAGTAATTTTCAAATTAACACGCTAATATAATCGCCTACGTTAAGTAGTTAATTACAAAGCTAATTAGGCCTAATACGTTTTCTTGTGATTATTGTTTAGGCTATGTATTATTGCAATATTCTTTCAAGTATAAAGTAATATACCGTCTCAAATAAAAATGTTCGTAATCATTTAGTGAACGATGGAGGTTTGAAATGAGACTAATCCTTTCCACGCGTCCAGTCCTGTAACTTCTAACGTCAATAGCAACAACAGTAATCAAGAATAACAACTAAATGACGATACTCTCTCTCTCAGAGAATTCTCAGGAGAAGTTAAACTGTTTCGGTCCCGGCAAAGAAATTATTCAGAAGTATGTTAAAGGAGATGGAAATACAATAAATCCTAAAATATAATGATCCTAAATAAATGTTATTAATGATAATTTGAACCCTAAATCTCACTCAAGGATTTCCCGTGACGTGGGATCTAGTCTATTTCAGTCCAATTGCCTTTGGAGTTCAATAGTAGTAAAATAACAATTATACTCTTTGCGCTGTAGCACAGGGCGGGTGACAGTTTCAGTAACATTTCGTTTCACTCTTGAAAGTTGCCGCGATTTACAAATTATGACTTAGTATTTCAGCTGTACCACATTCGCAATATATTAAATCATTAATAACTCTAGTAAATTAAAGTAAACCAACCAAAATGTGCAACTAACGTCATACAGGCAACTGTCACCCGCACCATGCTACAGCGCAAAGAGTATAAGTGAAGATTAATTGAAGACTTTGAGAACCTCCTTCTTTTATTCAAGTAAGTTAAATATATAATGCCTTCTCCATAAATGTAGGGAACTTGTGGCGACGTCCTTGTACCAACCGACTGGCGACGAGCCGTATGAAGTGATTAATTATCAACATCGTCGTTTCGCCTCGCTCCCCTTCGTTGAAACGGCGCTTGTTTACTACAATGGGTAGCTGTCATGCCTAACCATCTATAAATGTTATAGACATGTATATATCTTAGTACTTACTGGATCTTTAAATAATTTGATTTTATCAAAGATCAAAGACTGGTTAAGTTGGAGGTCATTATTTAAAACCTCCAGTGGAGTTTTTGCCTTTTGTCTATGACGGAGTTTTTCTCAGAAACTTATGAAGATATTACGTTACAATTAAAACTGTACAATAATCAAGCTATTATTATAATGGTAACCAATTTTTTTAAAAATAAAATTATAGGAAAATCGAAACCTGTGAGGTACTTTTTTCTCTTGTTTTTTTTTTTTATAAAATCTTAGTGGAAATGTTGAAACCTTTCTCGGCTTTGTTATTTATACAAGTTGGATCTCTCGTTTAAGTCTGAACGAATGTACACATTACACAATTCATTTTGTTTACAAAATCAAAATGGCCAATTTCAAATATTTAAATAGTCCTCAAATTTATATTTTATATAACCAAATGTACCATGATTTTAAACTTTAAAAGTTTAAAATCATGGTATTTGGTTAGTAACTACTAACGAGTAAATCTTAACATATTTCATCTTTTCTTTGCCATCAGATGGTGCGCTACATAGGTATTACGCCGAGCATGACGGACGATGTGATCCAGCATCTGCGGGAGAACTTCTTCGCAGATGAGCCTCTCAACAAGGCGGTGAAGCTGTGCGAGCGCGGCGAGAGTCACGCAGCTCTTGAACAGATGTGCATCGCCACTATGAACGATGGACATTCTGTTGCAGCTGTCGAAGGAGATAAAGTTAGTTATATTGTTTTTAAACTAATAATCATCATCATCACCTATCGCAGTTCACTGTTGGACATTTTCATCATTCATTCATTCATCATCAGCCCGTTCAGTCCACTGCTGGATAAGGTGGGAGAGCCACGCTTCGGCATGAATGGGACGGCTTGGCCGGAGTGATACCACGGCCTTACAGACAACCGGTGTGAAATAGCGCTTGCACTGTGTTTCACCGAGTGAGTGAGGATATCGGAGGCCCATACCCCAACCCCTCCCCACATCCCTTTCCATATCCCCCAAAGGTCGGCAACGCACTTGTGACGCCTCTGGCGTTGCGGGTGTCCATGGGCGGCGGTAATCGCTTACCATCAGGTGATACGTCTGCTCGTTTGCCCCCTATACCGAAAATATTTATTATTTATTTAAAGATGAACAAAAATATTTGCACCCTGATACTATAATTAATCAATTACAAAATAAAGAGAAATTTTAACTTGAAATCTGTTAGAAGCTGCTTATATGATGATTTGATCATATTTAAATATAATAAAAGAAATATGTCGGACATCTAACACACAACGCCATCTAGTTCCAAGCTAAGCCGAGCTTGTGTTATGGGTACTAGACAACTGATACAAATAAATATACACTTTTTTTTTTGTAAATACATACATATTATATAGAAAACACCCAAACTCCGAAACCAATATTTGTAGATCATATAAACATTTGGTCTGACCTGGGAATCGAACCCGAGACCTCATGATCAGCAGTTGCACACGCCAACCGCGAGACCACAAAGCAGTCAAATTTCCATATGTATGCAAGTATGCAAGTAAGAGTTTCCCAACTATATGCTTCTCGTATTCTCATTTCAGCTGCTAGGAGTCGCTCTTAACGGCATCTTATGACCCGGTGACATTGAGCAATCACTCGACACCATCAAGCAGTCATCCGACGAGAAATACAAGAAGATCTTCACCATACTGTATACCGTCAGCAGCGACTTGGATATTTTCAAGAAGTATCAGGTACAACTCTTTATTAATTTTACTTCCAAGTTTATGATTGAGAAGAATCTATCACGAGTGTTCTTTACATCATTCGGGAATAATAATTTTATTAAGGATTAATATTTATTAGTAGGCTACCTGTTCGTAAAATTCCATGATAAGCCTGTGGGGGGTAATTTTAGCTATGCCATTCTAGTATAAATAAGGAGTTTTAATTTTCTTAACAAAAATGATTCAATAGTAGATTTTGTGGCCTTGTGAAACGAGTGGTTTTCATTTGTTGAATAGTTTTCTGCCATTGAACTTTTGGTGTAGATATACCACATAAAGTTTCAACTTTCATAGGTCTATGTACTTCTGTTTTAGGTTGACCGAATCCTAGAATGCAGAATTATTTCGGTGAGCGAGCAGGCGAGAGGCAAAGGTGTGGCGAAAGGACTTATGGAAAAAAGCTTAGACCAGGCCAAAACAAATGGTTTTCGGGTTTGTGTTCATTTTTATCATTCTTTTCATTAAGCATATCATTAGTTGCAATTGAACAACATCAATATTTTTGTAGATTTGACGCAACTAAGCGTAAAAGGACTTTTTTAACCGACTTAAAAATGGAGGAGGTTGTCAATTTAATTTTTTTTTATGTTTGTTACTTCATAGCTTTATAGACTGCACGTTTAGCCTAGTGGTTTAACGGTCACCACGCCGTTTCCTACTTCGCCAAGTGTCGAGGGTTCAAATCCCACGTAGGACAACACTTTGTGTGATCCACAAATTGTTGTTCTGAGTCTGGGTGTTCTTTGTGTCCGTTTCCGTATGTTTGTAAAGTCCCCCGCGACACAGGATTTATTCCTAGTGCGGGAGTGGTAAAAAAATATATATATATATTAAAAAGATATATAACAGGTTACTTTCCTTATGTTCCAGCTCTTCAAAGCGGACGCAACAGGCGCCTATTCCCAACGCATATGCAGTTCTTTCGGCATGGAGCCGATCAGCACGGTGCGGTACGACAACTACTTTGACGAGGAAGGTCGCCTCGTCTTCGAGGTGCCTCCACCCCACGAAGCTTTAGTCGTTATGGTCAAAAAACTTGGCGATGATACAGAATAATTCATTAATTTTTTTAATTTCATTTGTAAGGAAGAATACAATAATTAAAATATGTCTTAAATACAAATTAATATGGACACAGAAAATTCAAATTAAAAAAATTACGTCAGTTATAGCCTGCGTCGTTGTCGTTCCCGGCTGAAGTGTCCACGATATACGTACTAGCAGCGTTGTCTCGCTGGATTGCAACGGTCATCCTTTGTACCAGGAACGAGTCCGAGAGGGAATTAGGAATAATTAGTTGTGATTCAACTGAAGAAATACTATTATACTTATGTAATAGAACTAAAGCTTTTTATTAGTTTGTTTGTTTCTGTTGTTGTGTTGGCTTCAATATCTGGAATCGTCAGGCCGATTTGAATGATTATTCTTGTATCAGATAGAATATTTATAGAGAAATAATATATGCGTACATTAAACAAAATCTCGCTACAATCGTTAGACGCAGAGCAGGTACATGCAGGTTAAATTGCATGAAACTATTAGTATACTAAAAATATTAAAGATTTTATTGTAAAGGATCTCAGTGGAGAAAATATATTTAAGTAGAAATTGTGGTTAATATTTTAAACTATAAGTGACTATGTACATTTATTATAATCAGCGCAAGATTTTGTGGGATTTTGCTAAAAAAAAACAAATTGGAAAGAATGATAGAATGTTCTTTTACATAAGTAGGTACACCTTCATCAGTCCTTCTCCAGAATTGACATTTACATCCTTTGTATCATGTTAAGGTTTAATATATCTATCACCCCAACGCCGTTAGTAGTTGCAGTAGTAGTAGGGTGTCTTCTTAGATGGTATAAAAGAAATAATACTTTGTATGCAGTTTGACCAAAATTTATTTTAGCAAAAATATCCGAAACTATACCTGAATCATTCAATCGGAACATTTTTCTAACTGAATATTTGAGTTTTTTTTACGTATGGCCCCGCCAAAATGACTTCACTCTGCCTGTTGGAAAGCATAAGCTGAATCCAAGAGCGGCGTCACCACACTCATTGCGAATGCAGACAATGCAACATGGTGACCCACACCATGGCGGCCTAGTGATGCTTCTGCATCATTGGGCCACCGGTTTCGCACTCACCAACGAAACACGACAGCACAAACGCTGTCATTTTACGTTGATTTTCTGTGCGAGGGTAGTACCGCCCCGGTCGAGCCGGCCCGTCCGTGCTGAAATCAGCGTGGCTCTACTACCTTACTATTAATTTCATCTCAAATATTTGGAGCAGACCTTAGTTGGAGACGCCAGTTTCTTTTAAGGTCTCATAACCATCATTATCGTGTTTGACGGTTTGTTATTTTCTGAAACTAGACGTATCTATAATATATATATTTAGGTACATTTATAGAATGTTATAGGACCTAATATTTAGCCTACTACGAATAAAATTGTATTCTACTTGTTGATGAATGTTAATATGAAATCGTTTTTATATTCCTATATTGATGTTATCATTAAATGAGTATTATTAAGTGTAGAAATGTATGTATAAATGTGATGGGCTTAAATCGAATATCTTCAATATAAAAAATTAAGTATTCCTAGTTTTAATAGCCTTTGTATAGAAACATAGTGTTTTTTTACAGGAAGGTTTGGAAACTGAGTGAATAGACAGTACCACTTCGCCTTAAACGAAAGGGAATTGCAATTCATGATAATGTAAGTGTTGCCTATTAAAAAAGTGAGAAAATCGTGTCACTGAATAATTACTACATAATTATAATACTTAAAACTCAACATAAATTTACAACGGGCCAACTAAGCAGGAAAATCATAATCATTCCCCGTTTTTATGATAGAATATTGTATATTTATTCCTATTAACACTATGCATGAGATTAAAAATGTATAAGTGAACGAATCCGTGAATGTAGAAATGAATGAATCTATAAGTGAATGAAATGAACATTGATTGAATGAAAAATAAAAGAGTTTAATACCAAAATGCCAACTGTTAAGAGATACGTCAGTTATTTATTGCACTTATACGCAATTACTTTAACGTAACATATCGTTTAATAAACAGTTACTAGTTAGTATAGCAACGAAAATGAATGATCGCGAATGAAATTGATCAGGTTTCAGCACTTTCTGTAAATAAACCATACTGACAAGGCTAATAGTCGCATCTAAGCACAAAGTGTTTAATAAAAGTATTATATTCAAGTAGATAAAACGTAAACTTATTTAACCAATAAATACTAAGTAATGAAGTATTATACCAGTTTTGAATAGTGTAAACCTGTTTCTCTATCATACCTATACTGACTGACAATAGCGATAGATGTATTTGTGAAATAAGATCTACCTGCACTCTAGAACCTTCTAGAAAAATCTCTACTTAGTGGATAAATACTTCCGTGTCACATTTCTTCTTACTGTTTCTATGAACGTCACGAATGACTAAATGATCACTTGAACAGCCAGTGCTGATTATTAAGTAACGTAATAGATAATAATAAGTGTTTTCTGAGACAATTACTGTTGTGGTTCATGAACTAAAATAAAGTTATTTCGAGGTATATACTTATAATTACTTAGATACTTATATATTGTACTTAATTCATGCTGTACATATTTTTTTTTGTTTAATTAGAGCAATAGTTAAGTTTTATATATCATAAACGTTAGATACTACTTTACGACCACATAATCGCAATCTAAGGATTCAGCATAAGTGCAAAATAAATAAAAAAGTATGAAAAAGACGTGTGGCACTCGGGTTCTGCCGCGATAAAGCTATTGCATAGCATTTTTTATCAATTTTATTAATTTTATTTTTTATTTATGCAATGTATAATATTGTGAATAAAAAATACTAAAATATTTTTACAAATACTCCATCGCATTCGAAGTACACCGCCATCTATGTAATTGTTGCCATACTGACAATAAACAAATGTAGGTATGTTTATCAAGTAGCATAAGAACAACAATTTTAACATTTAGTAGTAATGAGTTATGGGCTGGAAGGTGTAGGTGAATGATTTATGACGAAGGTGCCTCGAGTTCAAATATCAACTGGGCGTCGTCGTCTTTTTGTGAATGTGACCTGGATATTTTGGTAAATGGGTATTCATTAAATAAGTAATACAAAATTACACAAAACAAAAAAAGATACGATAACTTCACAACTAACAACAGAGGATCGTCTCAATCCGTGCGAGCTTCGGGTGTCAGGTTTTATTTGTGTTACGGAATTTATTGATTCGGTCGCCGCGCTCAAAGGCCTCAAAGCCCGCGATAAAAACTATGCAATAGCATAAAAGTATTACAATGTTTAAAATTATTAAACTAGTTTACTAGATATATACTTGTTTTATAATAATTTTGCTGAAGTTTATGAACAATTTTTGATGTAAAATATATGTATTTTTCGAAATACTTTCGCCTTACTATACTCAAATACCTCTTGTTTTTGTAGTACATTTAAATATTTTATCTTGTACTATTGATGTTAAATGGATGTTGAGATATATCATAAGATGTTAATCTACGTAATAAAAGATATTATCTGTGTTAGATGATGTAGATGAACGTTGCTGTATTCTGTATAAATAATGTATCATGTTTTAAGTGAATTGGTGTTTCATTTATTCGTTATATTTATTTCGGTTACTATTTTAATTAACGCACTTGCGACTTGTGGTGATGTAGTAAACTAGCTGCTAGTGCGTTAAACCCTAAACTACGTCTCGTTTAAGGTCTTAACAACCCTTTAATTTCATTACTAGCAGACCCACGCAACCTCGTTTACGTCTCCTATTGCCCGTAGCGGAATAATTTTCCCCCGTTTTTAGTCTTAGCGTAATGAGCCCATATAGCCTTCCTCAATAAATGGGCTATCTAACACTGAAATAAATTTTCAAATCGGACCAGTAGTTCTTGAGATTAGTTCGTTCAAGTATACGAACAAAGTCTTCAGCTTTATAAGATTATATTGCTGTAGAATTAGATTCAGATCATAACTCTTACAGGGTGTCTGCAATAACCTATGGTACACAGATGGCAGCACTGGCTATTGTCTGCATGGACTTTTAGGGACAGTTTCGCCAGCTGATAAAGTCCCTGGCAGACTAACGTGAACTTATCTGTCTTATTTTTTTAATAATACTAGACTAACCTCCAACATTATTGGAGCCCTTTTGTATCCTGTTTCTCTTTATCACTCATGTCTATCTTTAATGCTTCTCGCACTTGCATTCAACATACCAGTTCTTTCTTTCATTCATTAACTTTCTTTGTTTTTTGTGGGTGGGACTCCCACTTTCTGGATCCTATTCTAACTATTGCTACCCTTATATACTATTTAGTTTTTTCTGTTGTTCAAAAATGTTACTCTAATTATTATAAATTAACCGTTCTTAACCTAATTACAATTTTTATTAATAACTTGTTATTAACCTATTGCATTGATAAAAATCTTATTTTATTATAATGCCTTTTCCTTTACACTTTCATATACTACCGCTTGCTTAATTGCTATTTTATTACTTCTATTTACTCTTATGCTTAAGCTAATATAAACACTAAATATCTGTCAAATATTTACAGATTTCGATTTCACTAGGTTAGAGACAAATATGTCAGATAAACATATATTTATCAGCAACTTTTATCAGTTCAATAGGGTTAAATGACATATAACTATCCGAAACTTATCCGGACCTGATAAACTGACCTTTAAAGTAGAAGATCGAATGTGAAATTTAGATGTTAAATATATTGTTCCGAAAACAAACATGCATGCCTTAGTGCATCCGACTCTAACCTGCCATGTTACGGCCATAGCCTGTACCTTGCGCCGTCATAGGTGGAATCAAACAGCGTGCGCTTCATCGGCTTCCTGTTACACACTTCCGTCTCTTTTTATGAAATCACTTTATTTTATGGTAGATATAGAGGGGCCTAACTACCAGATGGGTAACTTTATGGTATGTGACTATCCACACACCTAGATACCACAACCATGGGCGTAGCCACGGTGGGGCAGGGTGGGGCACTTGCCCCACCCTGGCTCTGACCTGTTAGGTACCTTTTTTACGTAGTGTGTCGGAATCGGACCATCTAATAGGGTCCAAGTGGAGGTCGTCCTCTCGGGCCTCCTCCGCCGCCTCCTTCTGCGAGATTACGTCTTCGCAGACGGTGTCCACCGCGGTAAAACAGCTGTCGCCACCGGCTATGGAGTGTATGACGGTCGGTAGCGAGAGATCTCCTCCGATGTCTGCAATGAGGCCCAGGCTGGGCAAACCGCCAGCGTGTGCTGGGTCGAGTCCTCACTGCAATCGCAGTGGTAACAGGTGGGACTCAGTTCCCTTCTAGTGACCGAGTGCAGCAACTTTGCCCGGAAAAGACCTGCGTCATTCGGAAAGAAAGTGTCCCGTGTTGCCGCTCTGCTTACTCAAAGATGACTGGAGAGCCTCCAAGGCGGCAAAGTCAGCGCGTGGAGTCTCCAGCTGGGACGACCTGCCAAGGACAAGCCATGGTGGCTCGACGAGCGGCTTCACGCCACATGTTCTCCGCCCGTAAGTCAGTCGTCCGCCAATAAACTTCAGCAAGCACTTCCGCCTCCAAATCCCACGGGGAAGTTCCGGGCAAATGCGCACACAGCCTCGGTCGATATCCTCTGGGGACGCAAGAGGCACACCCTTTTCAGGGAGATCAGCGGTGCACCATACAGCGCCATCGACCAGAAAACCCCCGTGTAGAACTGTCGTGCCGCGACGCTGGCTTCACCAAAATTGGACAACAGTCACCCAAGGACCCAAGCGTCGATCAGCTTCGGAGCAGACTGTCTAAAAGGCTCGTCAAAGAGTCACATACCGTCAAGGATCAGGCTTCAGCTGGGCCCGAACCGGTACGTGAACCGTGTTGTCCATGATGGAGGCGCCGGGGGGGGGGGCAGACCGTGGAACAATAGGGCCTCCGACTTATCCAGGGCCACCCGTAAGCCCAGGGCCTCAATGTGCTTAACCACCATAGAAACAGTCCTGGTGGCCAGGCGCGCCGCATCTTGGAAGTTTGCTCCCCGGGCCGTACCAAAGTGTCATCGGCGTAACAAATTACGCCTAGCCGAGGGAGAGACAACTTCTTCTAACTTCTTCTTCTTCGATACCCAGTCGTATCCCACGTTCCACAGGAGTGGTTCAAGGGCAAGAAGCCCTTTTCCGCGTTGTTGCCCGACATGGATCACCATCTCAAGACGCCATCTCGGTCCTCGTACTGCAACTAGCCGCCTCGTTTACTCTCGCACGCCGTGGTAGTAGAGTGCTTACCTGATGCAGCTAAATGGCAGACTAATGAATGCCTTGGCGATTTCTAACAATACCGTCAACAGCACGACGCCACAGCCCACTGCCTCTTCACCTTGGCCCTCGGGCGCAACACGGCATCGAGGCCCACCTCGCAGCGCAGAGATGTCGGAAGATAGGGCAGAGTCTTCTCTCAACCAATTTGCCCGCCTCGTCCAGCAACACGATGGGCCTCTAGGCCGAGAAGGGGTAAGACCGCGGGTATACTTAGTCTGGCCATAAATACTGTTACAATTAAAAATAAACAAAATTTTACTTTTGAATTTGGAATCTCTTTTTTTATACGAGTGTTCATTGTGTTTTCTTATTTTCGCGCCAATATATTCTCACAAGTGTATCAAGATACCATTATTGAGACGGTAGTTAAGCTCCTTAATAACATCATGTTCAATAACCAAGAATGGTCCTTTCCGCAAAATTTGACGCCGGATCGCAAAGCTCGATCCACCCAATCTTGGTTAGAAACGAACGTTCCGGACGTCATCAGAGCTGAAGACTGGCCGTCATCTAGTCCTGATCTTAATCCACTGGATTATGATTTATGCTCAATTAAGAGAGTAAGGCTTGCTCTAAACGCCATGATAATTTGGAGTCCCTAAAACAATCCCTACGATTGGCAGTGAAGAATTTTCCCATAGAAAGAGTGCGTGCAACACTACATTGATAACTGGCCTCAACGTTTAAAGGACTGTATTGCAGCCAATGGAGACCACTTCTAATAAGCTTTATACGAGTATATTTTAATGGTTTTATATTTATGTATTAAACTAACACACTGTAATAGTAATAAAAAATGATGTTTTTATTTGTAACAATATTTATGGCAAGATTAAGTATTTTCCAGGTTGCAAGCCACGCTTCGGCATGCATGGGCCGGCTCGACCGGAGTGATACCACGGCCTCACACACAACCGGTGTGAAACAGCGCCTCCGTTGTGTTTCACCGAGTGAGTGAGGATACCGTAGGCCCATACCCCAACCCCCAAATGAGGGTGTCTATGGGCGGCGGTAATCGCTTACCATCAGGCGCTACGTCAGCTCGTTTGCCATTATACCAAAAAAAAAATAGACTGCTGCCCCACCCTGAGCCCATGGCTGGCTACGCCCATGACCACAACCAAATAGTCACAAGTGAATTGCCACCTTTTGAGTCCTTTCAGGGAAAAGAAATTTAATATCTGGTAACGTCACTCTCTCACTCACACAAACACACTCAATATCGGTTTTTGTCCCTTATTCAGGAAATGAGAAAATAGAACTTAAGTACATAGATCTTAAGACTTAAGTCGCAAGAAAATAAAAGTTTTCCGGTGCAGCGAAAGAATGAAAAGCGTATCAAACAGATATTACTGTCTGCTACATAAATTTTTACTTAGCTTCTACTAATGATGGGGACTGTCTAAAGTGGTGGATTCGTGCCTCACCCAAGACTAATAACTATGTGTTGAATAAGATTATTCAACCTGTGCTAAGTGTAATTTTATTTTTCTACGGCATTCAAAAATATCTTCTAATGTATAAAATTCTCGTGTCGCGGTGTTTGTTACCAAACTCCTCCAAAACGGCTTGACCGATTTTTATGAAATTTTGTGTGCACATCGGGTAGGTCTGAGAATCGGCCATTATCAATTTTTCATACCCCAAATGATAAGTGTGACCCATCCCATTTTTTTTTATTTCAAAACAACGTTTGCCGGTTCAGCTAGTATATAAATTAATATTATTATATAAATCAGCAGTACGTTTCGTTTTTTAAGAGAGAAATATAACTCAGAATAATAGACGGAAAAGGTAGTAGAGCCACGCTGATTTCAGCACGAACGGGCTGGCTCGACTGGGGCGGTACTACCCTCGCACAAAAAATCAACGTAAAATGATAGCGTTTGTGCTGCCATGTTTCGTTGGTGAGTGCGAGACCGGAGGCCCAAATAGTCTAGTCTAGTCAACAAGTTCCATACTTGTTGACTAGACTAAAAGATGCAGAAGCATCACTAGGCCGCCATGGTTGTGGGTCGCCATGCTGCATTGTCTGCATTCGCATTTAGTATGGTGGCCACCACTCTTGGATTTTGCTTATGCTTTCCATCAGGCAGATTAGAGTCATTTTGGCGGGCCATACATAAAAAAAAAAGATTAACCTTCATGGATCTGCTAAAGCTTTATGAACGCTATTCAAGACGACATGATTAGATGTGTTTTGCAGTACCTCATATCAAATTTTGCAGCACGTATGGCGTAGTGGTTTAAACGACACTTTACCGCTTTCTACTGCGTTGAATGGCGTGGGTTTGATCAACATGGAATAACACTTTATGTGATTCACAAGTTGTTGTTCTGAGCAGATATTCTTTTTGTTTCGTGTATGTTTGTAAAATCTCCTGCAACACAGGATTTATTCCTAGTTCGGGAGTTGTCTTCTGTGAAAAGAAGAGGCAACCCACAAGGTGACGCTTTATATACTCTCCAAAGTTCAAAGTACAGCTAGTTTTGAAGTATCAACTAGTAGTAAAATTTAAGTTGAATTTGAATAACAAAACAAAAACCGACTTCAAGGTTCGACTCGATTTCTCTTGGGTGCCATCGTCAGATCTTAGTGTCCTTTTCATGGTACCACTTTGGGATATCTCCTTGCCATTAAAAAAAGAATAATTAAAATCGGTTAAAAAAAAGAAAAAAAAACATACACGGTCGAACTGAGAACCTCCTCCTTTTTTGATGTCGGTTAAAATTAACACAGTGGCGTTTTTTTAATTCTTCTCGAATTGTAATGAGTGCCCGATAGTTAAATTAAATCTCCAAGACATGGCGACAAATCCTTTCAATTAAAATTACAAAACACAATAAACGTTTAGATCCCTAGAATGTAGTATAACACTGCGTCATGCCTACACTAAATGCTAACAAACTATTCTAATCAAACTAGTGCCAATGTCAATTATTTTAACCGCAACAAATCTAAAAGTCATTAGGTAAATAATTAAAGCCTACTCACGTTACAAAACATTTAAAAAACAAAAATGTAGTACAATCGAAGCACTTGTAAATATAAATCGAAGATTAATGATTATGGGCGTACATTACGTACCTGTCAAGAGACATAGATATGTATGATTGGTTTGATTTTAAATGTAGGGAGCGATGTATACTGATTATAGGTTGATGGTAGATATTCTATTATCTAGTACATTCCATTTATATTGTTTTATTTCAAGAACTAAAATGTAGTGGAGAAATACATTTGTTTGTATGTTTGTCCCTGCCAAAATGACTTTACTCTGCCTGATGGAAAGCATAAGCAGAATCCAAGGATGGTGGTCACCATACTGAGAATGCAGACAATGCAGCATGGTGACCCACATCATGGCGGGCTAGTGATGCTTCTGCATCATTGGGCCCCCGGTCTCGCACTCACCAACGAAACACGACAGCACGATCGCTGTCATTTTACGTTGATTTTCTGTGCGAGGGTAGTATCGCCCCATTCGAGCCGGCCCGTTCGTGGTGAAATCAGCGTGGCTCTACTACCTTGAGAAATAAGCGAACACTTTACATACTTATCGACAGCAAAAACAACACTATGTGTTTATTTCACTAGGCCGCCACAGTGTGGTTCGCCATACTGCATTGTCTGTATTCGCAGTGAGTATAGTGACCACGACTCTTGGATTATACTTAAGCTGTCTATCAGGCTGATTGGAGTCACTTAGGCAGGTCTTAAAAAAAAAAAAAACTATTTTAGTGGCAAACAGTTGGTTACTATTGAGAGACTAAATATATTAATGATCTAAGGTCCAATTGTAACCCTCCAACGATGTGCACATCATCACCCAGTCGTTCACCTTCTGCATCCAGTCTATGGAACCGGCCATCTTTATCTTACTAAAATGTCAATATGACTAAATTTTTTTGAACATGCATGAGTGTGATGGAAACGGGATCCAACTAAGGCGAAGCCAAAAGGAATGGTAATATTTTTGGTGGTCCATGTAAGTTTGTATGTGCCACCGTAGCGTCTAAACCACTGAACCGATTTTAATAAATAAGGTATCAATAGATTCGTAATATCATAGGTTATTTAAATTTTATCAAAAAATCTTACATACTTTTTCTTGTTACTACAGATTAAAAATAATTAAGAGAATTCTATAAACAATACAAGGTTTTTCTCAAACACTTGTTGTCACACAATAAGTTCTTGAGAATATTGACTTGAAATTATTGAATAACCTAGTTCTAGGTACTCTCCTAATTTTAGTTACAAAAGTAGTTGAAATTTTCGAGAATTTAGAAACGTTAATGTTTTTGTTTTCATAGCACCGTTTATACACTTGATTGAAGAGTTGAAGTGAAACCATTCAGTTTCAGTTAATACAATTATTTTCATTGCCTAGTATTCCTAGCTTGTTTTATATAAGCCTAGTTTACCCTGAATTGGTGAATAGAGGTGTTTTTGTAAGTCCTCGTTTAAAGGTAGTCTAATTTTGCTGAACGTAGGTGGTATATTGTTAATACATATTTTACGAAGTCTATCGTCTGTGAAAAACTAATTTCTGGTAACTTGCTTCTCTCACTAGAAACTTGTATGGCAATGTACCGTTATTTTTTCATCCATAGTAATTTAAAAAAATATCTGAAAAGAAATTGCGTAATTTGCGTGGGGGTTCTCACGAATATAAAAAGAAATGTAATTTTGAATGACCAACGAAAGAAAGATATAAAATCTATTTCATCAACAACCCATATCGTCACACTGCTGGGCTCGGGTCTTCTCTCAGGAGAGGGTTAAGGTCATACGTCCCCACAATGGCCAAGGGCGGGTTGGGGACTAGCAAGACAACGTAGTGGCTACGTAATCTTGCCGTTGAACGGTTTTAAGCCGCGCAAAGGCCTCCAACTAAGCTTCACGACTGTTATCCTACGATAACAACCGGGACCGACTACTTAACGTGACCTCCGAATCACGGAGACGCTCATGGTATCATGCCGCCAGCGGTCACCCATCCAGGTAATAACCGCGCCGTTATTGCTTACCCTCGGTGATTGTTTCTTATCATCGAGTGCAACTGGGTTATAAGCGCCTCGAAATGTCGCCATTCATTTTGTGAATTTATTAATTATACGTTTTTGAAGTACTTGAAATTTTGTTTTTTTTATGACCAACTCAGAAATCAACATTTTAAATTATTTAACAGATAAATTGGCATGAGCCTATCAGGGATTTTATCAGTAAAAAGGTATTATAAGTATAAGGCCCTGTTTTAGCGGTTACGCCTACGGATAAGTTTCGGATAGCTTAGCTGACAGATAATTTCACGTATCTTCCTATATGGAAGATACGTTGTGTCAAACTATTTTTTTTTCTTTTAAAACCTAATTTATTTAAAAAGATACTAAAACCATAATGCGGTTAAGCTACATAGGTGGAACTAATGAAAGCATCTCAATATTTTTTTATTATCCAATCACCGAAAGAGAATCTTCCCAAATATGATGATAAGGTAGTATTTGTGAATGTAAACAGTACGCAATGCGAAGACGAGCACTAAAGAAATAATATTAAAACGTTCGGCGCCGTCCTGTCGCCTGTCGCGCCGAGTGGAGCTCGCTCCTGGGACGATGCCAAACATTGATTGTGAGACAACAGATTTCGGGGTTTGTCAGCTCTATATTTATATTTCGTTTTCCCCGGCTCGAAAGACCAATTTGAGTATAGAGCTTAAACTTTAATCAGTTGGTTTGAGATGGACGTTTAAATTCGTAATGTGTCTGAAAGTATTAGACATACGAGTTTTTTGACCTCAAATACGCATTGGTCATTCATTCTTTTTAAATATATACCTTAAATAAATTTCGACGAGACGAGAGATATTATGTTTTACATATATGTAAAACATAATATCTCTCGTCTCCAATAGAAACTGAAATCGGTTGTGACAGAAGTAAGGAAGTAAATAGAAAGTAAATAAGGAATGTCGGCGCCACCTAATTGGAGCGTGAAATTCAAAAGTCAGAATATATTGAAACGCGTTAACACCTTCAATCAAAAGTCTATCATATTATTTATGAGCATTTATGAAGATGACCATATCTTACTACCTCACCTCTATATACTATAGTATGATAAATTACATATAGAATAGTCCATCTACGAATAAAGCTAACCTATAAGAGATTGCAGACTGCGATAAGGCCGCCTATTTTATTACTGTTGTTTGTTTGTATTCTAGATTGTATGTTTCCTATTCCTAATCATGGTGTGCAATACTGCGTATGTACCCATCAGCCATATCTACGACCAAACAATCTAGTTTATAGTGTATATCTGAGTATGTGTTGTTCATCATCATTGACAGCCTTAATATTGCACTGCTGGACATAGGAATGGAGTTTTGTTATTGTTTGTTAATCATACAAAACCGATGTACCAATTTCAATGAAATTGGACATGGAGATATTTTGACTATTGAAATACAAGCGGTGGAGCCTCGGTCAATAGTAAGTTGTTTAGAGTACTGCTAGTTCTCAAGTAATTTGCCTATTTAATATTATTTCTTTAGTTTTTTTTTATTCTTTGCCAGAATACAAATATGAGGCCCTACTCCAAGTCGTACATATTTTGCAATTGTCCTTGCATGGAAGTTATATGTAATGGATTAGAAGTTTTATAGTCAGTAATTAAATAATTTTATAGTAGATCCATTAGAAAATGAGCAGGCTACCAACTGTTGCTAAAATCACAAACGATAATTTAAACCATTGGCTCTCAAAAAACTGTTTTCAATGCTTTAAAACTATTACCAACTATCTCAAATGTATTTACAATTGTTTATAAGTCAACTACACATATTTTATTTTTATTATTACCCGACTACCTCGAAGCCAAAAGGTAGAGTTATAGTTTTGGCAGTCTATGTTTGTATGTTCCACTGTAACGCCTTAACTACTGTACTGGTTTTAACCAACGAAAAAGCTTAATTCGCACAAGTTAAATTAGTAATGTCTCACAAACTAATAACTACTTCTATGTATCAAAATGAACTTTAAATTAACATACAGTATAGTCTAACTTTGTACACATGAAGATATAGTTTGATATCGAAACTAATTTCAAAACAAAAGCAAAAGTTGATAACATAAGGTAGATACAGAAATATATTAAAGAAGAAATATATTAAACTAATACTAAAAGAGTTAAAGTGACTGTTTGTTTGAGACACTTTGTTCCAGCAGTTTGGTCACCATAGTACAGGCCCTGCCTGTTTTGGGACTATTGCCTATCTTCTAACTACCTAGTCTCATCGTTTTTTTATCGTAACTTTTTTTATTTTTTTTGTCGCGTCTGTAAACAATTACATCATCAAGGTTGGCGTCAAATAGGCGGCCGGCTATAAATGTAACAAATCAAATTCCTTTGCAACGTTGCACATGGCGGCGACACCATAAAAAGTTGAGAAAGGGGCAAATTACGGCGACCTGGCTGATATAGGTATAACACAAACAAACTTTAATGTAAACTTACTATTGTATAAAGTTATATAACGATTTATATATGGATTTTCGGTGAGCTTTTAGGATAATGTCTATAATAACTATAGGGCAAACAAAATTATAACATTATATTCAAGTCAAAGTTTAATACATGTAGTAAGTAAAAATACAATGTTAAAGGTTAAACTGAATGTTTATTACGTCGTTACGTCAAATTATTTTTTGCATGCTCTTTATCAACGGTCTTCAAAGGAAGATAGAATGCTTGTCATCCAGAAAACGTAATGTTGTTTGTTTGTAAGAATGAAAGCATGCGAAAATTTAAAACAACTAACATTTAAGACAAATTTAAAAGCGTTTTTATTAATTCAACAGATGGAATCCTGATTTAAAATAGTATTTAAATCGCGATGAATGAACATTGTGAGCGATATCAGCTCACTCTAAGATATACTCTGGAAATTATCGCATAATAATTTAAAAATATTCATACAACGTAGTAAATTTGTTTCGAAACACAAATCTTGATTTTTGTCTGACTGTTCCGGACGCACGTATCACCATCAAGGTGTTGCTGAAAATCAGCGCTGTATCGCCAATGATGCAGCATCAGGCTGAGCAGCATCTGTTTTTAATATACACTGCGACGCAACTTAGCAGCAAGTGTTTGTATTGTATAATTCATATTAATTGTTACAATATTAATCTTATAACCACTCGTATTACCTACACTGTCATGTTTAATACTTAACTCTGTACTTTAAGTTAATACCTCAATTCAATACTGTTTTATGTACCAGTTCCTATAATAATATTGTGTTGCAATGTCGTTAAAAATATTATTTTTCTTTCTTTCGTCTGGTATTGTCTGCGTACTGAAACATAAATAATAACAATTCATAACTAAGTCTTTGTCTTTGTTGAAGCATGGATGTGTGTAAAGCAGGTTTACACACACATCGAACAGCACGACGACGCGAGGTGGGCATACAGCGCCCGCGCCAAACCTCACCCCACTCGGCCTGCAAGCGTCCCACCGCTATCACGTATAAATAGATTATATTATTATATACCTTAAGAAGATCAGTTTTACGTATTTATCTGTATTATAATATTGAACAGTAAAGCAGTTAAACATTAAAAATATCAATCAACCATCACTCTCGCCTCTTATTACAAATTCTCGACAATTTCGAGCCGGATACGGAGTTGAAGCGGCCATTTTCGCATCAAACACAACGCCGTAGCTTCGAGATCGGACAGAGGTCATCGTACTCAACCACCCCGGTCAAATTTCAAACGGTTACACACCAGTTTTGGATTGCCACACAGCTCACATTGCCTGCAAATTCGCCGAAATCAAAGAGAAAGTCGACCGTCGTACTGGTAAATCTACTGAAGACAACCCTAAATCCATCAAATCTGGTGATGCTGCCATTGTCAACCTGGTACCTTCCAAGCCTCTTTGTGTAGAATCCTTCCAAGAATTCCCTCCCCTCGGACGTTTCGCTGTGCGTGACATGAGGCAAACGGTCGCCGTCGGTGTAATTAAGGCTGTAAACTTCAAGGATGCATCAGGTGGCAAGACTACCAAAGCCGCTGAGAAGGCCGCTAAGGGCAAGAAGTAGCTAGCGCTCATTACAGCACAATTTTTCATTCAACTGCGATACTTCATTCACCGAAAGGTGTTCAGAAGGAAAGAAGGGCTACAAACTCATTCCTTTTCTATATTTTTTACAAGGCTTATACTGTAACATTATTTTATAATTTATATAAGGTTATATCTGAACTATTTTGTTATAACTGCAAAAGAACGTGTAAATTCATAGATTAAAGGTAGGATTACGGTGAAACTTGCGTTCCAATGAATGAAATCTAACAAGTGCTTGGTCCCTTGATTGACCTAAACACTCTGCAGATTCTTTAAGTGGAATCGTTACTATGAATCTGCCACTTGAATGGCGTTTGGTGGTGTCCTTGAAAATAATTTCGTTTTCAGCTGAATGAGACATAATATCATTACAATTTGCCTTTAAAAATGTTGCTAACTCATTACTTGCACCCACAAAATTTGTGCCATTATCCGAGTAAATTGTATTGGGCTTACCTCTGCGGGCCACAAACCTATTCAGAGCTGCAATAAAACACTGTGAGCTTAATTCAGTTACTAGTTCAATGTGCACAGCTCGTACCGCTAAACATACAAAGACGCAGATATACGCCTTCTTCAGTCTGTCCCATTCAAGCGCTGTTTGAAATTGAACCTTCATTCAAGGAATCGTCTCAAGCCTTACGTAATATCGTTGACACGGTTAATAGAAACTTGCGATCTCTTCAAACGCTACAGTTACAGATAGAATACTGGGACCCATTAATTATCTACATGGTTTCAAACAAGTTGGACTCTGCCACAACACGTGACTGGGAAATCCAGCGTAATTCGATAAAGGACTTACCTAAACTCGCAGATTTAATCTTGTTCTTGAGAGCTCGAGCAGATATGTTGGAAACTATGGAGATAGCACACCAGAAACCGCGGCGACACAGCGACATTACACACGCACGTCCAAAAACATTCATAGTAAACCAGGCCACACAAAATAAAACACAATTCTCGTGCCCGATATGTAAGGCACATCATTCTATTTATCAATGCTTTAAGTTCAAATCAATGCCGATTGAAACTCGTATCGAAAGGGTGCAACAATACAACCTATGTAAGAACTGCTTAAGAGCAGGGCACAAGGAACCTAAATGCAAGTTGGGACCTTGTAAAATATGTGCAAAACGACACAATAGTCTATTACATATTAATAGCAAACAAACAAATGATACTAACGTCAATACAAACACAACTAGTGAGATTGTTGTTTTACCTGCCATGCAAGGTTCAGCCGAGTCACACTTGCTACGTAATATACCTGTATCAGAAAAACAACAAATACGAACAAACAATATTTCATTATCTGCTACACATCACAGTCAGGTGTTATTATCAACCGCTGTGATTGATATTGAAGACCACAATGGTCATTTACATCAAGTACGTGCCTTGCTAGACAACGGCAGCACCTCAAGTTTCATTACAGAACAATTACAAAACCAATTACAAATTCCTACATATCTTACTTCGATATCAGTCCAAGGATTAAATAATCAGGTTTCGAAAATCACAAAGAGATGTGACGTCACCATCTCATCTCGATCACAAGGTGGCTATACGACTAACGTCAATTGTTTTGTTGTTCCACTAATCACTCAATTTATACCCACCAATAGGATAAATTGCGACACCTTCAATATTCCTCCGCGCGTCCACCTCGCAGACCCTACATTTGCTGTACCGTCCGAGGTGCAGATGTTGTTGGGTGCTGATATCTTTTGGGATGTCCTAATAAACAACCAGATCCCATTAGGAAAACAAAGACCAACCCTGGTTGAGACAAAACTTGGGTGGTTGGTATCTGGTTCAATACAAACATCTACAAACCACATAAAATCAAACAAACATTCATACATAAATACAGTCCATTGTCATTTTACAAAAAATTTTGAGCTTCAGGAAAAACTAAACAATTTTTTTGAATCAGATTCGTTTCCCTCCACTCAACTAAACCGCACTAAAGGTGAGAGTGAGTGTGAAATCATTTTCAAGGACACCACCAAACGCCATTCAAGTGGCAGATTCATAGTAACGATTCCACTTAAAGAATCTGCAGAGTGTTTAGGTCAATCAAGGGACCAAGCACTTGTTAGATTTCATTCATTGGAACGCAAGTTTCACCGTAATCCTACCTTTAAGGAAAAATACATTAATTTTATGCAAGAATATCTAACATTAGGTCACATGTCAGAAAATACACATCCACACACTGACACCATTTCATATTTTTTACCTCATCATGGGGTGTTACGTGAAAACAGTTTAACAACAAAATTGCGTTCGGTTTTCGACGCGTCAGCTGTTACCAGCACGGGAAAATCGTTCAATGACATTCAACACATTGGCCCTAAGGTACAAGACGATTTGATTGACATCCTGATTCGGTTCCGGCAGCATAAGTATGTTGTGACGTCAGATATTGAGAAGGCATATAGGCAAATTTTAATAACTGAAGACCAAAGATGTTTACAGCAAATATTTTGGAGGTCGGATCCTACTCAGGAGTTAAAACAATACAAACTGAACACAGTCACATACGGCACCGCCTCAGCACCTTATTTAGCCACAAGATGTATTAGGCAATTAGGTTTAGACTGCCCTGACAAACACGTAAGTGAAACAATCTTACACGATTTTTATGTAGATGATTACGTTTCCGGAGATGATGACATACAAACAGTCATACACACTTGTAAATCTGTAATTTTTCAACTGGAGAGTGCTCACTTTTATTTACGAAAATGGCGCTCGAATGAGCCGTCTATAATCAATAGTATTGAAAATGTGAACAAAAATGATGAATTATTTCATTTAAATAAAGATGAGCATTCAAAAACATTAGGATTAAACTGGTCATACAAGAAAGATAAATTACTTTTTACATCAGCAAATATAAACACAGCAAATTTAAACACACATCACATTAATAAACGTACAATTTTATCAACTATCTCACAAGTATTTGACCCACTGGGTTTGATTAATCCTTGCATGTTGCAAGCAAAGCTTATACTCCAAACGCTATGGTCCAAAAATTACTAGTGGGATGACAATGTATCCGATGAAATCGAGTCACAGTGGAGTCAATTTATATCACAATTACCTCAGATAGCGGAAATTGCAATACCACGACGAGTATTTCAAGATTTTGTTATTAAGGCCGAGTTACACGCTTTCAGCGACGCTTCCATAAGGGCATATTCAGGATGCATTTACATTCGTACAATTACAAATGAGGGGAAGGTCAGTGTTCATTTGCTTATTGCTAAAAGCAGAGTGACGCCATTAAGGAAAAGGTTAACAGTGCCACGTCTTGAACTGTGTGGCGCTCTATTAGTGACACAGTTGGCGAACAGGGTAATAAACTCATTACGAACCAAAATAGATGAAACATTTTTTTGGTGTGATTCAACAACGGTGTTAAGTTGGATAAAAACATGCAGTAAACAAAATTTAAAGCAATATGTATACAATAGAGTCAATTTTATTAATCAAATTTCTAGTCCTAACAGTTGGCATTATGTCCCGACAGAATTGAACCCCGCTGACATAGGCTCTCGGGGCCTCAATGCTAGGCAACTCAAATCCTCTCTTTTGTGGTGGGAAGGCCCACACTTCTTACACTCTACAGATATCCACTGGCCCATGCAGCCTCAAGACACACACATGAACGAGTTGCCGGAAATTAAGTTTGAATGTCATTTTACATCAGATAAAATTGATGATGACTTCATAAAAAAATATTCTAGTTTTAGCAAATTACAACATATTGTTGCCTATATAAAAAGATTTACACATAACTGTCGAAATCCAAAAAATAAACTAACTGGACCTTTGCAGTTGTCAGAGCTTGAGTCTGCTACAATGTCACTTTGTAAAATTGTTCAAGTAGAAACATTCTGTAAACAATACACTATTTTAATAAACAAACGTAACTTACCTGCTAAGGACAAACTTTTAACCTTAAATCCGTTTGTGAACGAATTAGGAATTATGCGAGTTGGAGGAAGGTTATCAAATAGTAATTACAATTATAACACAAAACATCCTATATTACTACATGCATCACACTATGTTACAAAATTATTAGTAAAACAATATCATAAACTTTTAATGCATGCCGGCCCCCAACTTTTGTTGGCCACATTACGACACAAGTATTGGATTATCAATGGCCGTAACTTAGTTAGAAAGGTTACACATGATTGCATAGTTTGCTGTAGGTTTTCAGGCAAATCATTTCAGCCCATAATGGGCAACTTACCTGAACAAAGGTTACATGCAAATTATCCATTCTCAAACACTGCTGTCGATTATGCGGGACCAATTATGATAGCCGACAGAAAAGGTAGAGGGTGCAGACTGAAGAAGGCGTATATCTGCGTCTTTGTATGTTTAGCGGTACGAGCTGTGCACATTGAACTAGTAACTGAATTAAGCTCACAGTGTTTTATTGCAGCTCTGAATAGGTTTGTGGCCCGCAGAGGTAAGCCCAATACAATTTACTCGGATAATGGCACAAATTTTGTGGGTGCAAGTAATGAGTTAGCAACATTTTTAAAGGCAAATTGTAATGATATTATGTCTCATTCAGCTGAAAACGAAATTATTTTCAAATTTAGTCCTGCGTACAGCCCACACTTCAATGGCTTAGCAGAAGCCTCTGTAAAGTCGATCAAACATCATTTGAAACGTGTCTTAGCTATGGCTAATCTAGATTATGAGGAAATGAACACTTTATTGGTGCAAATAGAGGCAATATTAAATTCCAGACCTCTCACTCCCCTGTCGTCTGACCCGTCAGATCTTGTTCCACTTACACCTACGCATTTTCTTATTGGACGAACCGCTAGTATGCTGCCTGCTCCCCAGGTGGAAGAGGCTAAGATCAACAACCTTACCAGATACATGAAGGTTCAAGCAATGAAAAATCATTTTTGGCACCGTTATTATAAAGAATATATTTCAGAATTACAACGAAGAAACAAATGGCGCAGTGATGGAGGGCAACCACAAGTCAACGATCTGGTCCTGGTGAAGGACGACCGCCTTCCTCCTACAAGATGGCTGCTGGGGCGAGTCACCACTGTCTACCCTGGCACGGACGGGGTCAATCGACTGGCAGACGTACGCACGGCAGCAGGGACCCTCAGGAGGGCCTTTAATAGGCTCTGCCCACTCCTGGCTTTGGAACAGGATGCTCCAAGGGGGGGAGCTTGTTGAAGCATGGATGTGTGTAAAGCAGGTTTACACACACATCGAACAGCACGACGACGCGAGGTGGGCATACAGCGCCCGCGCCAAACCTCACCCCACTCGGCCTGCAAGCGTCCCACCGCTATCACGTATAAATAGATTATATTATTATATACCTTAAGAAGATCAGTTTTACGTATTTATCTGTATTATAATATTGAACAGTAAAGCAGTTAAACATTAAAAATATCAATCAACCATCACTCTCGCCTCTTATTACAAATTCTCGACAATCTTCATAACCAAATTAAAGCTCGTATGTGAAGTTTTTTTTTTATTATTTAATAAATAATTATTCTTAAATACATAAACCCTCTTTGTTTCTGTTGAAAAATTAATCAATTTATTTGCTACGAGCTACGCGGCTACGCGCCTACACGTCTGCGGTTTGCTACGGGCTACGATACAAGACAGTCGAGTGACATTTAAAAGGACAAGCAACAGGACACATTCAAATGTCCTTGGTATATTAATGGGTTTTTGCAGACGGTTATTTTTACTTGCGAGATGAAACTTTTTTGAATATTTATTTAAGTAGGTACTTTAACTATTAAATTTCAGCCAGGTCGTTTGGTTTAAATTGAAACAATAAATCGAATTTACTTTTCTAGATCACTAAATCACGCTTGCTATTCTTCACAGAATGGTTAAGGTTTCCTCGCGTACAACCTTGTGTTGTATGTACAATCCTATTCACTTTCTTCGAATCCTCTCTAAAAATAATTTATCCTCAAAAATTTTCCATCGTATTGTGAACGCAATTTATCCCATATTTAAAAGATAGCCTTAAACTTATTTCTGACAAAAAGGAAGACCCTGGAGTTCGTTTCTGATTAAATTTGTTTATTTTGAAAGTTTCAATATTAACATACATATTGTGAATACATAAAGATAAATGTTATTTGTTTTATTTTTATTTGCGACGCCCACTATTTCTTAGCTACTCGTATTTTCGAGATACCTGTGTTTATTTAAGACTGCGGTAATACCCACCAGTTTTGTATCTTTTCAATTGAATATTGTTTATTATCTTATCTTATCTATATCTATACTTATAATAAAAATGTAACAGGTCCAATTCTGTACATTAAAGATATTTTGAAATTTTTTTTTTGTAGGGCTCTCTATAATCGATACTGAAGCAAAAACTTTTTTTTTCATTTTTGTCTGTCTGTCTGTCTGTCCGTCCGTCTGTCTGTCAGTCTGTCTGTCTGTCTGTATCTTGACCGCGCATCACGCCGTAACTACTGAACGGATTCAAATGAAACTTGGCATGAATTGAGTTCATACTACGAGGGAGGACATAGGATACTTTTTATCCCGAAATTCAGCACGGTTTCCTGGAGAGAGGGGATGAAAGTCAAAATATGTACTAATTTATAATTCAATAACACGTAGTCCGATTTCATTGATTCTTTTTTTGCAGAAAGAAAAAAATAATAGACAAGATAAAGGGAAAAGTGTTCTTCTTTGTCCGCGTCTGTACACTGCCTGTGGGAAGCTGAGACAGATATGTAAATATGGCGGTACGAAGTTCACCGGGTCAGCTAGTTTCATTTAATTTTTTTCCTTTTGTTTTCTGGAATAAAAATAGCCTAAGTTACTTCTCATAATTTAATTACTTCTTCTAAGCTAGCTGCCAACGAAAGTTCCGTCAAAATCGGTTCCATCAACTAGGCGGAAAAAACATTCAGACATTTTTTTTTTAATGTGGTGTGTGGTTTTTTGGTGTATAAAGCAAACGAATAGATGGGTCAGTTGGGTCACCTGTTGGTAAGTGTGCTTGCAACTCAAAATTAACCAGGAAATCTTTACACATACATATTTTAGACACATTCAAAAACAATCTACTGTCACTACCAACTACAAAGTCATACATAACAATTAAAACAAATCATTCACAATTTCACACACACAAATACAGTCTGTCATAACAGTGTAACGCACAGGCCCAATTGGGATTATATTTCGACAGAGAATAACGACTGCGTATGGCTACTCCGGAGTAGCCGAAAGTCCGAAAAAGTCCGGACTTTTTCTTATATATTTTTTTTTTAAAAGTCAACTCCCGATATACATCCTGTGTCGCGGGGGACTTTACAAACATACATGAAACGGACACAAAGAACACCCAGACTCAGAACAACAATTTGTGGATTACACAAAGTGCTGTCCCATGTGGGATTTGAACCCACAACACTTGGCGCAGTAGGAAGCGTCGTGGCGAACGCTCAAACCACTAGGCCAACAGGACTCCGTACTGTATTGCTCAATGGCCCTAAAGCAGAATCAAACGAAGGGGGGTGGAATGGTGGGGCTGTGTTTCGGCACCTTACTTTGGAGCCATTAACACCAGTCTGTTGTGAGTGCCACTCTGATCAAGCCTGACGTCATCCGTGCAGTCGATAGGTACTTTGATATCGATAGATACTTTATTTGATATATTAATTGACATATTCAAAAAAAAATTAAGTATAATAAACTTAATTTGACTTTAGATATTTCTGTTTATATAGCATTTGCATACCGCATAATGTGGTAGGACACAGTGTACCTCTAAAATAAGCTTAAGATCTGTAACTAACCCATGTTTTCGCAAATAAATGATTGATAGATTGAATGACTTTGACATACTGTTCAAGTGTCAATAGACTGTACATATAGCGTAGTGGTTGATGCGACTTAGGATGCGCCCCCTCACAGATTTCAACTGTACTAAGTGTTGTGGTTTTGATCCCTACAACACAACACTTTGCGTGATCCATAAATTATTGTTCTGAGTCTAGTGTTCTTTGTGTCCGTTCCATGTATGTTTGTAGAGTCTCCCAGGACACAAGAATATTTCTTGCGAAACTTGTCTTTCAAAAAAAAAATGTTTGCCTATCTTTCTCACTATAACCCATGTTTAAACTTGTAAAAGAAAAATGATGCTACATCAACATAAAATGTTCTTTTTACGACTTACAAAACTTGATATTAGTATGACACTGAAAAGTCTTCTTAAAACACCTAATATAGTTGTTCGCGAAATCTAGAGAACACACAAAATAAACAAGAATGAAATAGAAGAATTGCTGGCCGTTAGTTACAAAATCGAAATTAGTTCAAAAAAGGAATGTGAAGCAATTAGTCAAATCGTACTTTAACGCAACGCAGTCTTAAAAACAAAACTTGGCATTATCAATCGTAGAAGTTTCCCGACTTCCCTGTGATTCACCCACTCGCATACTATATAAGGCAGGGGTTTCCCAAAGCTAACCAGTATCATGTCGGCCTCTGTAAGGACCGCACGCGCCCCGCCAACAAAAACTTTTTACGTGTTACGAAAATGGAAACTTTCCCATTTGACACGGTGAGCTTTTTACTTTTAAATATTTTTTATTTTGTCAGTCATTAGTGATTGTTAATGGCTAGTAATTTATTTCGAAAGGCTATATGTACCTTTGATCGATTTTCAATTGCCGTATAGTTTAAAAATAGTTGTCCTATAATCTTTATGGCGTTCGTTACTTTATGGGTTGTGTTAATGAGATTGCAATTAATGTACGATTGCTATAAAAATGAATTTACTATTAAGATAATTGAGAGTATCGTTATAGGTAATAAAATTATTATTGGTTTTTGGGGATTAAACTACTTTAATCATACGACTCGGACTAAAGATTTAGCCTTATGTGTTGGGCTACGTCAAAACCTTGCTGTTTCGAGAGTCTTGAAATATCGAAGTCTATAATATGATGATAATAAATTAATAATACATACTTAAAAGTTATTTAGAATAATTGTTTCACACAAATAGAGTATGAAGAAGTATATTTAGTGCTCATTTATGTTTTTGAACAGTACCAAAATGCACGTATACTTAAATAATTACTTGTCTTTTTAGATATATATTTAGATATATTAACTTGATTAATGAAATCTATCAACTATATATAAAGTCAAGTAAGACGTAAGATGTAAGTCAATGTTTTTGAACCATTCGTAGTAAAATATTGATGCAAACTTTAAACCACTGCCCGTTTTGATTTGATATCTCTATGCTTATAGGCTAATCAAGTACATACTCTAACTTAATTTACGAAGAGCTATGACTTAGGGTTATTATTATTACATAATTATTTTCATTACATAATTCAAGAGAAAATAGTCTTACAAATAGCTGAATGACGCTAGCCCAAGTCACTTATTTTTTTAATTCAGTATCCCAGCTGCAAACAGTCGATGTTTCTCAATGAATTTCGGGCCGATAGAAATCTTTCTGATCATTAACACAATATTTTCATAAGTCATAGTCCTTAAATATAGTATTCAAATGAGCAATCATTTCTACATATAAAACTGCATTTATAATTAACTAGCTGACCCACGCAACGTCGTTTGCGTCTCCTATTGCCCGTAGCGTGATAATTTTCCCCCGTTTTTGAAACATTCTTCATTGGTGCTCCGCTCCTATTGGTCTTAGCGTAATGAAATATGGCCTTCCTCGATAAATGTACTATCCAACACTGAAATAACTTTTTAAATCGGACCAGCGGTTCCTGAGATTAGCGCGTTCAAACAAACAAAGAAACAAACTCTTCAGCTTTATATATTAGTATAGATGTATTTATTATACTCTTCTAAGATCTAATACTCATAATCAACAACACATTTATTTGGATAAAAGATTAATATTAGGTATTATGTTGATAAAAACTCTTTGGCAAATAACTCATTATTAGGTACCAACTCTTGGCGTCTTATACTCGTGATAACTTCTAAACGAAATATCCGAATATTGAAATTTGAATTTGAATCCGATTGAAAGTGATATAAAAAAATTCAAAACGTGATCCTAAACAAATAAATTTTAAACACAGTTAAAAAGTCTTACATTGTAACTTAAATATGAAAGTAATGTACTTTAATTTATTTGCAATCTTTTAAATTAACGTTTGTTACCCAACTTCAACACATTTTTTCCACATTCAAAATCAATTTCTCAATAATTTGATAGTCTTATAATTTTTTTACAGACATTGATTCGATGAGAAATTTTTAATACACACTGTTTTTTGCGTTGTTCTGTCTCTTTTAGATACGTCATACATATCTAATCTAATACCTTTAAATGAGCAATTGTTATAATCTGAACATTCTGAATCTCGAAAACGGCCCCAACGATTTTCATGAAATTTAGTAAGCAGGGTATTTCGGGGGTGATCAATCCATCTAACTAGGATTCATTATTAGCAAATGTATAAAAACAACGAGTGAAGCTCTGTCCCCCAAGTACTTTCACTAAACAATCAAAATTTCATTTCATTCTCTTCTTTAAATTTACTCATTCTTAATAAAATGGAGATGATAAATTTCACATTTTATCTAGATACTAGTTGTTGCCCGCGGCTCCGCCCGCGTGTATGTCGGTTATCGCGGCAAATAGTAGCCTATTTGTTATTCTGATGTATAAACTATATTACTGTAAAGTTTAATCCAAATCCGTTCAGTAGTTTTTACGTGAAAGAGTAACAAACATCCATCCATCCAATTTACTTACAAACTTTTGCGTTTATAATATTAAGTATAGATATATATAAAAAATAGCCAAAATGTATGTACGCGCATAGCTTCCGATCGGCTGCACCAAATTAAATAATTTGTGTACAAGAAAAATTAAAAGATAACGGGAAAAGTAATTTTTTCTTGTCCGCGACTGTACACTGCTTATAGGAACTGCTAAGACAGATATGCAAATATGGCAGAACCAAATTCGCCGGGTCAGCTAGTTTCTCTATATTTTTCATTACACTATTTAACCAATTTGTTGTTTCCGTGTTCCATGTACATTTAACATTTAAAGTAGGAGTCCTCTATAATCAAATTAAACTAAGTACATTTGCTTAAATATACAACATTCACGTTAACAACAAATCCTATAGAAAAAAGTTGAAAATTCGAAGAAAACTACGTATGTATTTCTTGGAAGTAAATAGATTAATATATTCGCTTCCAAGAAATTCTTAGGGACGATTCTAGTGGCCTAAAACACTCGTTATAAATCCATGAAAGAATGTTTTAAAGTTAGTAGAATTAGAAATCTGGTTCTGATGTTTGCTAATGCTGAATAGTGGACAGCAAGACAATCTTTACAAACCAGCATTCAAGAAATAATTAAAATCATATTACATCTATACTACACTAGTTGTTGTCCGCGGCTCCGCCCGCGCTTATGTCGGTTATCGCGGCATACAGTAGCATATATATTATTCTGATGTATAAGCTATATTACTGTAAAGTTTCATCCAACTCCGTTCAGTACTTTTTGCGTGAAAGAGTAACAAACATCCATCCATCCATCCATCCATCCATTCATCTATCCATCCATATAAAATTACAACCTTTCGCGTTTATAATATTAGTAGGATAGGATGTTCTTTTCAGAGCACCTAGTAAAGTTTAATTTAAGGCAGCTTAATGTCGTTCACATATTTTGATTCTAAACAATGTATCTTAAGATACTTAAGTACCTAATCGCTAACGTACTTAAGCTTATGCTCATGGATTATAACTGATTAGCTCTTTATTAAAGATGTGTTTACAAGCTTAAGCTTACGGTTTTGGTCATACTAACTTCTAAACTTTCACGTTCCATGATATAGTTACAATATTTTTTACGCGAATTAATGCGATCACTTATTTGTATCTCCGATTTGCCTGACGTTTCGACCAGGTTGCACTGGCCGTGGTCACGGGATGACTCTTAGAGGTATTTAATACATTTAAATAAGTGATCGCGTTAATTCTCGTAAAAATAATAATAATTAGGTCTTAGTCATGTTAATATGGATTTTATCAATAATTTTTTCCGGGCTGAAAAAGACATGGTACAGTTCTCAATCTGTTTTTGTTTCAAATTACAACCAGATCGATGAACAACCCTTTTCGATAATTTATTCTGCCTATTTCCAGTTTTAACTAGAGTTTTTTCTTACTGCTCTTTGATTGATTTCATAGATTGTTGTCGGTTCTTGTGTGTAACAACCAACATATGAAATCCTGATCGACCAGTGTTCCGCAAAGGGTGTGCCGCGGCACACTGGTGTGCCGCGGTCATCTGTTGGTGTGCCTCGGAAAAATACGGTTATCCCACAAACCTAAATAGACGGCCTAAAGAAAAATATTTAGGTACACAGATGTTAATTACGCGAAACCACTAGGGAGGCGTTTTGTTTCGTTCATCTCTATAAGTGTAGGTTGGTCAAGAGAGTTAGCGTTATTCTAGGTGTAGTCTACTGCCCTCCTGCTATTAACTACATCTCCGAAGAACCGAGTTCAAAAACACTATTAGTTAGAATGATATCAATTGTTATTTCTCATCCACAACTACGCCGGATCTCTAAACTAAGTATTCCGCTATTGACTCATTTGAATTTTCTTTGTTGTCTTTTGAGGACATCAAAAATATTATCCTATCTATACGCTCTAATGCATGCAAGCATGATGGCAGTAGCGTAAGGCCTACGACATCCCTCTTCCCAAAAAGAGTAGTCCCTCACTTCCTGAACATTTTCACCCTATTTCTATTCTATACTTCCTGAATATTGTCGCTCTATTTCTATTTTACCCTTCCTAAATATTTTCGCTCTATTTCTATTCTTCCCTTCCTGAACATTTTCGCCCTGTTTCTATTCTTCCCTTCCTGAACAGTTTCACCCTATTTCTATTCTATACTTCCTGAATATTGTCGCTCTATTTCTATTTTACCCTTCCTAAATATTTTCGCTCTATTTCTATTCTTCCCTTCCTGAACATTTTCGCCCTGTTTCTATTCTTCCCTTCCTGAACAGTTTCACCCTATTTCTGTTCTATACTTCCTGAATATTGTCGCTCTATTCCTATTTTACCCTTCCTAAATATTTTCGCTCTATTTCTATTCTTCCCTTCCTGAACATTTTCGCCCTGTTTCTATTCTTCCCTTCCTGAAAAGTTTCGCCCTATTTCTATTCTTCCCTTCCTGAATATTTTCGCTCCATTTCTACGAGTATTCTTCTCTTCCTGAACATTTTCACCCTATTCCTATTCTTCCCTTCCTGAACATTTTCATCTTATTCCTAGTCTTCCCTTCCTGAGCATTTTCGCCCTATTTCTATTCTACCCTTTCCTGAATATTTTCGCTTTATTTCTATTCTTCCCTTCCTGAATATTTTCGTTCTATTTCCATTCTTTCCTTCCCGAAAATTTTCACCCTATTCTTATTCTTCCCTTCCTGAACATTTTCACCCTATTTCTATTCTTCCCTTACTATTCAAAGTGCTTGAAGTCAGTGCATATAAGCCGCTTTCAGAATTCACTTACAGACAAGTCTGTTCTGATTTCTGAGGACTTTTTATTTTTTACTCTGTTATTTCTGAGGTCTTTTTATTGTGTCTGCCACTGCCTAACCATAAATAATTAAAGTAATGGAAGAATATGTCGATGAACATAATTTGGAATGGAGCAATGACCTATTTATGTGAATTAGGATTTTTAACTCTTACCACAATAAAAAACAAAAAAGGGAACGCCTCAAGACGATCGACGAAGAGATGAGACCGTCTAGGATCAATTAAACCGTAAAATAAAAATATAGTTTTGTTGACTAATAAGAAACATTGTTTTTTATTACTTAAAAAATATTTTTTAATTTATGGTGTACCTCCCGAAAATTTTATCTTCGTAGATGTACCTTGAACCCAAAAAGTTTGCGGAACACTGTGATAGACAAAAGCTCATTTCACATACGGTATACATTACAACGGTAGTGTTTAGCACATTCATTGCTTTAACCTTGTGAACTGTTTTAATACTATAATATTCTCAAGGTTAGGCATAGAATTCATTCGATCGTCGTACAATATTTCCTGAATGCCTTAAAAAAGTGTTGTAGTATTTTAGTTTCACCCGTCAAACACTATTTCCCAAAACCCGAATAATAGCGTTCATTTATAAGTTACATCACTATTTCTATAGAATAGCTTAAGTTAGTGCCTTTATGGAAATAAGTATAATGGGGTCAGGTCAACCGTTCACCATAGCTTTAGTACCTCAAGTTTTTTTCAAATCACCATTAGGTTCGATTTCCATATGGCGTAATTTATATCGAAAATCATGGTACAATCTGTATCGAGTTAGTTTAAGCACTTTCGAGAGTAGTCCCAACATACAAAATCTTCTTTTTCAAGAGGAATAAATCCTTTATTGTAATAAATTATGCTTTCACCTAAAAATTCCAAAAAATATGTAATATATTTCAATAAATATGTATGTAAAAAATCAAAGATGTAAAGATTTTTATATGCAGTTGTAAAATTATTTAAGACATCCTAGAAATATCGAAATAGCTCTAATAACCGAGAAAGGTAACAAACAGTAAAGAATACGAGTTACCTGTGCCTGTATCCTGTCTGATTTTAAGAAATTTTCTTACGGAGTTGTATTGAAATATCCCATATACTGCGTCTTAGCAAAATCGACTACCATAAACATTTGCGCAAAGTTGGCAAACAAAAGATCAGCCACAAACCAACCGCAAACCGCAAATACACCTTTACTATTACATGGGCCTACACCTCAGTGCGTTATATTTTATTGTTACAAGTTCTTTATTGTACTTTTTATGCTCAGTGTTCTCGCTTTCTACCATTTGGCGAGAAAGGTGTATTGAAGGTTTTTATTTAGCCATAATTCGATGTTCCACGAACCAGTATTACTTGCCTTTCTCGCGTACAATAGACAGGTGACAATAGAAGTGAATGAATTTAGTAGCTTTGTGGTGTTTTTAGTAGTCTTTAACACGAAATTGAGTTTTATGACCTAAGTCTTATAATGGTTAGTGAATAAGCAAGTCATGTTGGAAAATAGAGTATATATATATGTATAACTACCCGACTTCATACGGAAATCTTTCAAATTCTCGGATTTCCAGCACGATACTATGCATGTATTACACACATGAATTACTCCATCTATTGCTAAAAACTGCTTTAAAATCCCTTGAGTAGTTTAAAAGATCTAAGTGAACAGACAGCGGAAGCGACTTTATTTTTAACCGACTTCCAAAATGGAGGAGGTTCTATGTTCCACTGTATGTATATTTTATAGTATGTAAAGATAATAGCTTCGCACATTTCACATAGGATACCTGATCGACATATGATAGTCATATCTCAAAATAAAGTCGGTAAGCACCGCCAATTTATAATATTATTATAAATTAATACGCATCAAAAAAGATCGTGCTTAACTAATGTTGTCCTAAGTGAGATGAAACTCGCGACTTCTGACTCGGTAGTCATAGTTGGCTCGACCTGAATGGTCCCACGGCCTCTCTGAGAACCGGAGTAAGATTATCGGCACCCAAACCTCTTCTCCTGATTCTGGAGTAAGGAATGTCAAAAGGTTTGTTGTTGTTGAGAAAACACACTTGTATCTGTCGAGTTGCAAGCAAAGAAGTAAAGAAAAATATTTATTATGGCAACATAAAATAAAAAAAGGTAAACGTACCTAAATCAATTTTACAGTGCCAAAAGCGGACCCAGTTCAGTATAGTGTCAGATGGAAGCCTGGTTTACACAAACAATTGCTAATGAGCCCAGTTCATTGGCAAGTCTGTGAGTGATGATAGTCACTTACCATCTGGTGACCCGTCTTGCCCTTTACCATAAAAAATAAAACTACGTACATCCGCCATTATTTATTGGTAGTAATCCCGCCCACTTCTGTACACCAGGATCAACAGCAGTGACCCACGAACACAGGAAAAAATAAACTGTCTTGGAACCCGCAACGAAATGAATCAGAAGAAAACTGGAGGAGTTGGAAATATAATAAGTCCACTTCCCTCCTTAGCAAAGCGGGAGACAAAATGAAGTCAAATTAGGCTGACACCTTTGTCAAGCCGGAAAGTACCACGGATAAAATAATATGGGTCCTAATAGAGCTATTTTTTAATTATTTTTTTTAAAAGACGACTCCCGCTTTATGAATAATCATCCTGTGTCGCGGGGGACTTGACAAACATACATGAAACGGACACAAAGAACACCCAGACTCAGAACAACAATTTGTGGATCACACAAAGTGTCAAAGTGTTGTCCCATGTGGGATTTGAACCCACAAAAAGCGCAGTAGAAAGCGGCTTGGCGACCGCTTAAACCACTAGGCCAACCGTGCAGTCTATATTTGATTACTATAGTATGTATGGCAGAATCGCCTAAAGGCACGTAGTTGACACAGCAGTTGACACAAGATCCCCATAGTATACCGCCCCAGATGCCATTTGTAAGCTATTCAGCATTATATTACGTTCATTGTACCAAATACTACATTCACATTTCCAGAGGATATGATGAGCTGACTGTTCACAGTTACAGTAAGGTGTTGAGCATTGACACAATGGTGAATCGACTAATTTAAATGAGTGAGGTTTGCTCTTAAAGCCATAATATATAATGAATTAAACGGTGATAACCAACATTTGTGTTAAACTTTCGTGGCGGCACTTTCAAACCTTGGCATAATCTCCACAAACCCACCCCTTCAAATAAGTCTTAACTATATCAAGAAATTCAACAATCGATTATTTTACCCCATGTCGTTATGCAACAACCCCAAGGTGGCCACTTGGTGCACCCACTAAGGCGACAGGCCGGTCGATCCTATGCAGTCAATAATTCACCCCAAGAACACGAGTGTGGCTAATTTTACACCCTAACATACCTAGGTTACTTGTTTTTGCTTTAGTTTGAACATCATGGGGAATACTGGCCGCTGTTATGATGATAGATCGATTGTATCAACTGTCAGATTTTAAATAGAGTATTCGTTAACTGACTTGGAATAAAAATTGAGGTTGTTAATTGGTCTGTATTTCTTTTTATATACTACCTCTTTTTAACCGACTTCCAAAAGGAGGAGGTTCTCAATTTTATCGGTTTCTTTTTATGTATGTTCACCGATTACTCCGTCAATTGTGGACCGATTTTGAAAATTATTTTTGTATTCGAAAGGGTGGGGTACCTACTATTATATTTGGCTTGGCACCGACTTCAAACCTATGAATAAGTAGCACATACAAATTAAGTTATTTTATACATTTTAGTTTTTGAAATCGGTTTATTTAAACGAAGTTTTTTAAATATTATATTAATATTATTATTGTTTCTATGTCATTCAGATCAATTGGTTTAGAAAATTGTTTTGTTATCTAAAAGAGTTTACCGCCCGTCCCTTTGGTCCAAGATCAAATCAAATAGTTTAATTTCAAGTGGGCCTTTTCAGGCACTTTCGAAACGTTACATGAATGAATCTAGTTGCTCGGTTCCAAAATGTCATTCTTATGGAGAAGACCGGTAAGAAACTCCATATAAGTTACTATTTTATTTTTTTGTCCTTTTTTTTCTAAAAAAGACAACTCCCGCACTAGGTATAAATCCTGTGTCACAGGGAACTTTACAAACATACATGAAACAGACACAAAGAATTATTTAAGAAGAAAAAAACAGATTTATAATTCTTGTGTACATTATTACACACATCAAAAGTGTCTAGGGATCAACATATGTGTCTAGGGATCAACATATATTTTTGCAATAACTTTTCTTCTGATTGATATTAATTAAAATTTTCTTTAAGGATTCATCAAATAAAGTGTTTTCGTTTGTCACAGTAACGATAAACCAAGTCACCTTTGCATTAATAAAGAAATTTGCCATTTTCCTAATAAAGGGATTTTTGACATTTGAACCACTAACATTAAAGTTCGAAAAAAAGACTGAAATAACAGTTTTCTTTAAAATTTTATTAGGTAACTTAAACAATTAATAATCCGTGTTTCTAACGCGAACACTAACAACACAAGAATCGTTTTGGCATACTCAAAATGAGTTCATCCAAATCACGCTGTGGAATGGCCGCCCATGTTCGTTGCAACAACAAAAAAAGGTCTTCTTGCGACTGGATACCCTCCATATTCGGCAGAGCTCTTCTCTGTAGCATATCCCATGCATGCTCAATCGGGTTCAAGTCTGGCGACTGAGCAGGCCAGGGCCAAAGCCACATCTCAATCTCAAGAAATCCGCATAAAAATGCTTGATCCCTAGACACTTTTGATGTGTGTATTTATAGATGCAACAATAACGTAAAATAGCAAAATTAGCACCTAATTGTTAAATATAAAAAGAAAATGACCAATTAATTATTCAAATTTGAAGAAAATGTTTCCTTTTAAAGATGTATGTAAGTAAAGTGAGTATATTGCTGACAAAAATACCGATATAATTTCTAAATACATATGTATAATGTAGTAACTACTTCCAGACTCAGAAAAATTGAGTTTATCTCACAATTATTTGTGGTATAAGGTAGAAATTGAACCCATGACCTCTGGTTCAACAGCTAGTATCGCAAACCACTTGACCAATAGGTCAGGACGCACATGAACAGGTTTAGGTACGTGTACTTCTGTTTAAGATATGGACTTACAGATCGATGCAAAAGGATGCATATTGGCCAATTTCTGCATAACGCCATTATAGCTAAGTTTACAAATACTTTACATAGCTCACAGAAATATACGTTTTATATTTGACTAGCCGACCCGGCGAACTTCGTACCGCCATATTTACATATCTGTCTCAGCTTCCCACAGGCAGGGTACAGTCGCGGACAAACAAAGACTTTTCCCGTTATCTTTTATTTTTTTCTTTCTAGCAAATAAAGAATGAAAGAAATCGGACTATGTGTTATTGAATTACAACTAAGTACATATTTTGAATTTCATCCCCTCTCTCCAAGAAACCGTGCTGAATTTCGGGATAAAAAGTATCCCATGTCCTACCTCGTAGTATGAACTCAAATAACGTCAAGTTTCATTTAAATCCATTCAGTAGTTTCAGCGTGATGCGTGGCCAAAATACAGACAGACAGACAAAAATGAAAAAAATACAGTTTTGGCTTCAGTATCGATTATAGAGAACCCTACAAAAAAAAAATCAAAATATCTTTAATGTACAGAATTGAACCTGTTACATTTTTTTTTATAAGTATAGATATAGGTATTTGAATTTTGGCAAGACGTTACGTACACAATTTGTAAACGAGCTGTTATATTATTTGTAAGTTTAAATTGTTTATTGCAGCAACAGTCGTTTATTATTAACAAAAATAACAATTAAACGTTAAAACCCCGCTATCATCATTAAAAACTATACTTTTAGTTCTTTGAATTACAAGAACAAGCCGTTATCATCTACTGTAATTCGTTTCAGACTCATTGACGTTACTGAGAAATTTCTAACATACTAGCAAGAATTTATAGAAATTGGTAATCGAATTCAGAACTATTACAATCAAAGGCTTAATTGTACATTATTTACTTCCGTTACCACGAATTAATAAATATTGCATAGTTATTCACATCTTTCTTTTTTTAACCGACTTCCAAAAGGAGGAGGTTCTCAATTTCATCGGTTTTTTTTATGTATGTACATCGATTACTCCGTCAATTGTGGACCGATTTTGAAAATTATTTTTGTATTCGAAAGGGTATGCTCCCCATGTGGTCCCATGGCCACCATATCAGGATCTGATGATGGGATCCCAAGGAAATCGAAAGAAACCCTCAAATTTACGTGAGCGCCTGCAATGAAGTTAAGAGCAATTGTCTGCATTGCTTCATATTCTGTAGACATCAATAAATTTTACATGAAATGATGATGAGAGACTTGAGAAAGACTAAAAAGCGAAAAATAAAAAAAAACTTTGTTTAAAAAAACCGACTTCAAAAACTAAAAAGTATAAAATAACCTAATTTGTATGGGCTACCTATTCATAGGTTTGAAGTCGGGGCCAAGCCAAAATGTAATAGTAGGTACCGCACTCGCCGCGCGTGACCTTGAGCGGGATAGCTGCTCTTCGCGTTGAACAAAACAACCGAAGCGTCGGTGACGTCGAAATATAGCGAGTGTGGTACCTACTATTACATTTGGCTTGGCCCCGACTTCAAGCCTATGAATAGGTAGCCCATACAAATTAGGTTATTTTATACTTTTTAGTTGTTGAAGTCGGTTTTTTTAAACGAAGTTTTTTTTTAATCAATATTCAAATTCTTCTAAAGTCTTTATGTCTCATTGTTAAATGTTAAGTAAAAATGTAAGAATCTCATTGAGACAAAACGGTTCTATACGTATTATTTTTACTTTCATGTCGTCATAAAAGTATGAAATTTGAGTTCATAATTCATGACTGCACTGTATTGCGACCCCGCCACACTCAAATTTTCCAAAACGCAGCCCAAAAGTCGCTGAAAAATGATACAATTATAACCCAAAAGTCAATGACCGTATTATACACTTAATGCTAATTACGGTTTCGTTCTTAACGGCCATAACCGCTGGAATTTAGACTTCAAACCGGAGAACAATGTTCTCGGCATTCAGCGCTCTTAACCCTAAGCACAATTTTGACAGGCCCCGCCTGCCTACGTTGTAATGTTATGCCAAGTCTTTAACATTTTGTGCTAAAAATAGCTTAAATTAGGATAACAATCTAAGACTGACAGCCTTTACAGCACTGCCCTGCAGGCCACTCAGTTATCTCACTGTAAAGTTTATTTATTCTGCGACCTTATTATGTGGTGCTTAGCTATTTGGCACACTGCCACCCGCTGTTATATTATTTTGGTTAACTACTCCTATTTAATCCAACCATTATGTTTTGTGTGACATTACGCGAATTAAAATGATGGCGTATCATTTCGGATTCGCTGGATAGTGACGGGCTTTGATCATAATCAATCAGTTGGATAATTAATGTTTCATATGAATTCTATTCTAGTTATCGGTTTATAATGATTATCTATATATTATATGTATGTAGTATTGAGCACATGTTTTTCTCATATTAAGGTTGTACGTTCTGTTAGAGTTCTTGGAAAAGTTACTTCGGCACTTATGGGTTTGGTCGACAGGAGTGATACAGTTTATTCATGCATGCAACTTGATTCTTGAGTTGCAGATGTCTACTTCCGGGTGTAGGTCTCCCGTCTGATTTAATTTTTATTCCCAAACCGTCTAGTTAGACCTAGTTAGTAAGTTTCGTTAGTTTTTACAATTCAAAAGATTTTTCGGTTATCGCTGTTATTGTTTTAAAACGAATTTCAAAAATAATGTATGTGTTAATGTTTCTAATGCAGTCTTTCGTTCTTCGCAGGGCTGATCCCGCAGCATGAGGTGATAAACGTTCATAGCTTCTTCGAAGAGCTACAGCCTGCACACCGATGGATAAGCCGTAGTCTCATAGACTCATTTAAATATTTTATTGTTATTATAGAAGTGCTAGTTGTTGGGACGATTTTATTTTAAAAGATAACTTCATAACAATAGAATTCCCTGATCTAAGAACATAATGTGGATGTGTGTGCGGCTAGCACGGGCACGACTCGGCGTGAGCTCTCGGGTATGTCAAGTGACCGATCGCGGGTGCTCATGACGACCGGGCCAGTGTAGCCGACAGCCGAGGCGACCACCGCGCACACTCCGCTCTTCTCGTCACACTCGCATTCTCGTTCCAACTGCTACACTAAAGGTGGGCCATTTCAAAGTAGGTAGGCACCATAGGAAAGAATAGGTCGACGTCTGTCAGTTCTGGAGACCGATCTTAAAGAGAGATCTCATCTGTTTTTGCAGGTGAAACGCTGAATGGTCAGCGACTGATAGAATTCCGACTCGGTGCGGAGGCCGAGTCGGATCAGGGCGAGGGGCTGGCGGTGGCATCGGCGGAGCTGATGGTGCGAGCCGAAACGTCACCGCGGGCCCGGCGCCTGCGCTACACGCTGTGGGCCTTCACCGTCAGCGGCAACGCCAGCAACGAGAGCGTGGCCATCAGCTCGCTGGCGGGCGCCGCGCGGCGAGACCCCGCGCGCGCCTGGCAGCGCCTGGACGTGACGGGCGCGGTGCGGCGCTGGGCGGGCGGCGGCGCGCGCGGCCCGCTGCGCCTGCTGCTGGACTGCTCGGGCTGCGGCGGGCGCGTGCGGCTGCGCCTGGGCGGCGGGCAGGCGGCGCGCCCGCTGCTGCGCCTGCGCCTGTCGCCGCCCGCCCAGCGCCGCCGCCGCGCGCTGGACTGCGACGCCGCCGAGCACGGCCGCTGCTGCCGCCAGACGTACTACGTGAGCTTCCGCGCACTCGGCTGGGACGACTGGATCGTCGCGCCGGAGGGCTACTACGCGAACTACTGCCGCGGCGCCTGCGCTCCGTTCCTCAACTACCACTCGCAGGTGGTGGAGGCCGCGCGGCTGGAGCGCGCCGAGTGCTGTGCGCCCGTGCGCTTCTCCGCGCTGTCCCTCATCTACTTCGGTGCCGACTCCAACATCATCAAACGCGACCTGCCCGAGATGGTGGTGGAGGAGTGCGACTGCCCGTAGCGGCCGCCCTGTACATAGCCTGCCGCTCGCCGAGCCGCCGCCGCCGCTCTCGCCGCCTCCGCCGCGGCACGCTTCCGCCGCTCTCGAATCCGATTTAATCCGAATCGATTATAAATAATACTCTCGACTTGTGTAATATTTTGTTCCTCGCGTTCGAAAGACTATATCCTAAAATCGAATAAATAAACGTCCGTGTACTCGGGTCGTCGCGCGCGCGTGTCGTCGCGTGTGAGGAGTGCAGTGAGAGGCGAGGCGGGTCGCCGCAGAGCCGCGGGTGCCGCCGATGCTGCGTCGGGCCCGCGGCTGTGCCGATACTGTGTCGCGACTGTTGACTGTGACCCGCCCGCTCCGGAGCGGTGACGCGCGGCGCGAGGTGCGTGCTCGCGACGCCGTGTGTAGACGGCCTAAATAATTTAATACTACGCCGTTTTCTTTCACCCCGTTTGGTGAACGCTTGTAATTATTGTAAACTGTATTATAATAATTATTATAATTATAATTATAATAAATCAACTTTTTCATAATTATTACCACATTTTTTATTTTCATCATGAATTCTATAAAGAATCCTATCCACTGCACAAAAATGAATGCTATTCAGAAGATCAGAAGTGACTAGACTAAAGTTCAGTCAGTAAGTGAAAGAGATCAGGACGGCAAATACTCGTCAAAGTTTTAAATTTACTTGTTGCGGAAACATTTCACAAAAATGTTAACACAACAATCTTAATTTTATCCTCTCCACAACAAAAATATAGAATGTGTATTTATGTAGGTATATAAATGTATGTATGTGAGTATTTATATAATTTAATAATATGTGTACTAATATCTTTGCTAGTATGGTTTATGTATTAACGTAAAATTATTATTATGTAATTTATATATGTAAGCTCCGTGGATATATGATATTTTATTATAGGACATGTTATTTCAAAATAGATTTCTAATTATTGTGCATCTACCATGTTTAGCTCTGCATCACTGATCGACTGGTAGAAAATGCCTACGGCATTAAGTCCGCCCTTGCAACATATTATGTGCATAAAGACTTAATTAAATAAAAAAAAGTGATGTTAATTTTATTTTCAAGAACTTACGTAGTTATAAAGTTTACTTGTCGAAATCTATATTAAATAATATTATAAAGCTGAATAGTTTGTTTGTTTGGTTGAACGCGCTAATCTCAAGAAGTATTTGTCCGATTTTAAAAATTATTTCACTGTTAGACAGTCCAGTTATCGAGGAAGGCTAAAGGCTATATAACATCACACTACATTCATAAGAAATAAGACGCGGAGCATCAATGCAATATGGTGTAACGATTTTCATGAAATTTAGTATGCAGGCGGTTTTGAGGGCAATAAATCAAGAATCTAGCGATAGCGAATCAAATCAAATCAAATCAAAATCATTTATTCATCTAAGACACCAAGTGACACTTATGAACGTCCAATTGAAGCTATAGGTAAAAATCATAGATCGACACAAACAGAGGCCACAGCATGTGCTGTATTGTCGAGGTAAGTTAGGCGAAAACACCAAAATCTACTGTCTGCCTGTGTCGATCCATAACTTCCAGTTTCCAAAATGCGTAGAGCTCATGAGAAGAATACTGGCAAAGAAACTCATGGCTACTCTTTTTCAAAATCTGATTTTCAGGTACAATAGTGTTAGTATTACATGTAAGGTAAACAGTATGCAAGCTGTTGCCACCTGAAATTCCTTTTATTAAAAAGCTCCAAAATCTAACGGGCAAACAAAAAAAAAACACTCAGTGATAACGTTGAAGGTTTGAGTCTATTAAACATAGAACAAAATAGAAACAAGGTGCACATCCACTTACATTCAGTTGCAAAATCTACTGTTGAAAATAATTCGTGACTGGATTAAGAGGCTAGGGTTGCAGTTGAACGAACCAGAATAATAGTATTGTCTAAAGAATCGCTGACTTTTTTTTTTTTTTTTTTAACGTGTGGAAATCCCCTCGGACCGTCACCCCACCGGGGCTTGCGGCGGGGCGGTGTGTCGGTGTGGGTGGCGGCTCTGACTGCCCTAAATAAGGCCCGCCTCTGGCGGCCTCAGAGGGTATTGGCAGTCAGAGCCATACGCGGATACCGCACGGTGTCGACTGAGGCGGCGTGCGCCCTGGCCGGAACACCCCCGTGGGATTTGGAGGCGGAAGTGCTCGCCGAAGTTTATCGACGGGTGGCTGAATATCGGGCGGAGTATGGCTATCGCCCTCCGCCCGAAGAGGTACGCGAATGGCGTGAAGCCGCTCGTCGAGCCACTATGGACAGATGGTCGTTCCGGCTGGAGACTCCACGCGCTGGCTTTGCCACCGTGGAGGCTCTCCAGCCGGTCATCCTCGAGTGGGCAGGGCGGCAGCACGGGACCCTTTCCTTCCGACTGACGCAGGTCCTTTCCGGGCACGGTTGCTTCGGGAAGTACCTGCACTCGGTCGCTAGGAGGGAATTGAGTCCCGCCTGCCACCACTGCGACTGCAGTGAGGACTCGGCCCAGCATACGCTGGCGATCTGCCCTGCATGGGCGTCGCAGCGCCGGGCCCTCACTGCAGTCATCAGAGGAGATCTCTCGCTACCGGCCGTCATACGCTCCATGGCCGGTAGCGATAGCAGTTTTACCGCGGTCGCAACCTTCTGCGAAGATGTAATCTCGCAGAAGGAGGTGGCGGAGAAGGCCCGGGAGGACGATGTCCACTCGGACCCAATCCGCCGCCGGCGAACCGGGCGGCGGAGGCAAGCCTATCAGCGCCTCATGCCGCCCTGAGTGTGGCCGCGGATGGTCGGGACGGGCTTTCTCCTCCATCCGCTCTAGTGGCCTCCCGCGAGGGGGCGACGTACGCGTGTGCCGTACGTCGCCTAATTGAGAGGATACCAGGGGACGGTGCCCGCTTCTGTGCGGGCAGGCGCTGGGAGGGGTCCGGATGTGTTAATAACTGCAGTTCCCGGACTCCTCCCTTCACAGGCGCAGAGTGGCACACCGTGTGGTTTTAGTCGGTTCGAGTCCGACACACCGCCCCGCCGCAAGCCCCGGTGGGGGGACGGTCCGAGGGGATTTGAGCGGGCACCGTCAGCTGTTAAAATCTCAATTTAGGCGACGTACGGCACACGCGTAACGTCGCCTCCTCGCGGGCGGCCACTAGAGCGGATGGAAGGGAAAGCCCGTCCCGACCATCCGCGGCCACACTCAGGGCGGCATGAGGCGCTGATAGGCGCGCCTCCGCCGCCCGGTTCGCCGGCGGCGGATTGGGTCCGAGTGGACATCATCCTCCCAGGCCGTCTCCGCCACCTCCTTCTGCGAGATTACGTCTTCGCAGAAGGTTGCGACCGCGGTAAAACTGCTGTCGCTACTGGCCATGGAGCGTATGACGGCCGGTAGCGAGAGATCTCCTCCGATGACTGCAGTGAGGGCCCGGCGCTGCGACGCCCAAGCGGGGCAAATCGCCAGCGTATGCTGGGCCGAGTCCTCACTGCAGTCGCAGTGGTGGTGGCGGGACTCAATTCCCTCCTAGCGACCAAGTGCAGGTACTTCCCGAAGCAACCATGCCCGGAAAGGACCTGCGTCAGTCGGAAGGAAAGGGTCCCGTGCTGCCGCCCTGCCCACTCGAGGATGACCGGCTGGAGAGCCTCCACGGTGGCAAAGCCAGCGCGTGGAGTCTCCAGCCGGAACGACCATCTAGCCAACGTGGCTCGACGGGCGGCTTCACGCCAGTCGCGTACCTCTTCGGGCGGAGGGCGATAGCCATACTCCGCCCGATATTCAGCCACCCGTCGATAAACTTCGGCGAGCACTTCCGCCTCCAAATCCCACGGGGGTGTTCCGGCCAGGGCGCACGCCGCCTCGGTCGACACCGTGCGGTATCCGCGTATGGCTCTGACTGCCAGTACCCTCTGAGGCCGCCAGAGGCGAGCCTTATTTAGGGCAGTCAGAGCCGCCACCCACACCGGTGCACCGTACAGCGCCATCGACCGGACCACCCCCGTGTAGAGGTGTCGCGTTGCGACGCTGGCTCCACCCAGATTGGGCAAAAGTCGCCCAAGAGCGGAGGCAGCATCGACCAGCTTGGGACCAAGCTGTCGGAAGTGCTCGTCGAAGAGCCACCTACCGTCGAGGACCAGGCCCAGATACCTCATCTGGGCCCGAACCGGTACGAGGACCGAGTTGACCTCTATTGAGGCGCCGGCGGGTGGACCACGACGGGGCCCATGGAACAATAGGGCCTCCGTCTTGTCCAGGGCCACCCGTAATCCCAGCGCCTCGATGCGCCCAACCACCAGAGAAACTCCCCTGGTGGCCAGGCACGCCGCCTCTTGGAAGTTCGCTCCCCGGGCTGTGACCAATGTGTCATCGGCGTAACAAATTACGCCCAGCCCGGGGGGGAGACGACCTCGCAGGACCCAGTCGTACCCCACGTTCCACAGGAGTGGTCCAAGGACAGACCCCTGCGGAACGCCGCACGACATGGGTCGCCGTCTCAAGGCGCCCTATCGGTCCTCGTACACGACGGTACGCTCCTCTAGATAGTCTGCCACTAGCCGCCTCAGGTACTCTGGCACTCCGTGGTAGTGGAGTGCTTCCCTGATGCAGCTAAATGGCAGACTATTGAAGGCGTTGGCGATGTCCAAGGACACCGCCAACACCACGCCGCCACAGCTCAAAAGAATCGCTGACTAGGCCAACCAGTCACCCCAAGCAGCACCCGTTCACGAGTATGACGCATGGACCAGCCATCATCTCCTTCGCCATATCAGAGGGAAGGAAACGACCCGCCTCACGACGACACCGCAAGCAATGACATTTTAGTGAGCATGACAAACCATAGTCTGGATACTGATAAAAATCACTACTAATTAAATTACCATGATAATCGCCACGCATTACTTTCAACTAACAATGGTTTGTTAATATTTAGCTTTATTAGAAGACAAAGAAGTTTGTGTGTATCTATTTAAATTCTAATGACACCTTAAGCCCATGACTGTTTGTCGTTTAGATAATCGTTGATCGTATAGTAGGCTTTCCTAATAAGGTGATTTTTTACAGTTAGCTTGAATTTATTTACAGGAAGGTCGATTACATGTATAGGAATTTTATTATAAAACGTACACCAAGACCTTCGAACGAGTTGTGTACCTTATGTAATCGATGATAGGTACCAATGAGTTTAGATTTGTTTCTAGTATTAATATTGTGTACATCACTGTTTTTCTTATAGTCATTAATGTTGTGTCTAACAAACATAATATTAGCAAATATATACTGTGATGCAACAGTTAAAATACCTATATCTTTAAACAACTCTCGAAGAGAGACTCTAGCACCTAAATTGTACATTGAGCGGATGGCTCGTTTTTGTAGAATAAAAATCGTTTCAATATCAGCCGCCTTGCCCCAAAGTAGTATACCATAGGACATGACGCTATGAAAGTAGCTAAAATAAACTAACCTAGCTGTGTCCGTATCAGTGAGCTGACGTACCTTCCATACTGCATAAGCTGCCGAACTAAGTCTACCCGCAAGGCTATCTATCTGGGCTCCCCATTGAAGTTTACTATCTAATGTAATTCCTAAGAATACTGTTGAGTCTACAATACTTATGATTTTATTATTTATAGTTAGATTAGTGCCTAGTTGTTTTACATTTGGCATAGTAAATCTCACACACTTTGTTTTATTTGAATTCAGTGGGAGATTATTCGTTGTAAACCAATTCAATACATCATTTAGTGCCCTATTCACATCGTCAAAAACTGTTTTCTTACGATAGACTTTAAAAATAAGTGACGTATCATCAGCAAATAGAACTAGAATCCTAGCGAGAGTGGTCTAGCTAGGATTTATTTTTAAAATAAAAAATCGGCCAAGTGCGAGTCGGACTCGCGCACCGAGGGTTCCGTACAAGCCTGTAGGTATATAAGTAAAAGTTTTCTGTTTTTTTTTGTTACCTGTGATTTAAGCTATTGCTTCTTACCAAATTTCAATTTTCTATGTCAACGGGAAGTAGCCTTTAGGTTTTGATTCCCTTGCGAGTAGTTCCGAGTTTCAAAATATGCGGTGAAAATGTATAAATGTACAACCTCTGCGTTTTGCGTTGACTTAGAAATTCTTTTCTTTTTCACAGCATAAAAGCAATCAGACCTAAGTATTTGATATGAATTTAAATTTAATACCTCTACGCGTTCATGAGGAAAAGCGTAGTAAGTTTAAAATTGTTACAAATCGTTTTATTATATCAAATAACTAAAAATTTATGGTTTTTGCTATTTTTCCTTTATCTCTGCTATAAGACGTTGCTTTGTTTTTTTCCAAATTTCAAGATTCTGAGTTCACGAGAAGTACCCTGTAGGTTTGATTCCCTTTCGACTGTCGAAAATTTGCATCATACACGATTTATTATATAAAGTAACTAAAAATTAATACTTTTCGCAATTTTTCCTTTATCTGTGCTATGAGATGTTGCTTCGCACCAAATTTCATGATTCTGAGTTCACGGAAAGTACCCTGTAGGTTTTGATTCCCTTGCGAGTTTCGAAAATTTGCAGCATTAACGACTGTATCGTTTGTTTGCGTTGGCTTGGAAGTTTGATTTTTTCACAGCTCTAAGGGGCAGTAGACCTGAGTATTTGATATGAATTTCAGCTTGATACCTCCACGTGTTCCTGAGAAAAAGGGTCTTAAGAGACAGACAGACGGACAATAAAGTGATCCTATAAGGGTCACGTTTTTTCCTTTTGAGGTACGGAACCCTAAAATTTATCAAAAAAGAATTACTGATCAAAACTCCGGTCATCCAGATACTTATTTATTATTTTCGGTTCGAGTGTAGAACAGCTGATGGTATCTGGTATCATTAATAACATCAAACATGTTCATGGTCACGATCGATTCAATCAATTCAATTGATCAAATCGTCCCGTAAATGGTATTGTATTTTTATATAAATATTTTATTACATTGTAGTACAGTAGTTTACTACCTTGAGTTCAAAACAACTTCCTTATTATATTGTATAATTACAAATTTTAACAAAAATAACGACTTCAATCTGGACCAAATTTAAATGGACCCTTCGGGATGGACTAGCTTTCAAATAAAAAAGAATCATCAAAATCGGTTTACCCAGTCAAAAGTTATGAGGTAACAAACATAAAAAAACAGTCGAATTGAGAACCTCCTCCTTTTTTGAAGTCGGTTCAAAACTGAAGACTTTGCTTGTTTCATTAATAATAATAAGATTTTCGGACATTTGACACACAATGCCATCTAGTCTCAAACTAAGCCTGTATTATGGGTACCTACTAGGCAACCGATATAAATACATTTCTTTTTGGTAAATACATACATACTATAAATAGAAAACACCCAAAATCCGAATCAAACTTTTGCAAATCATACGAACATTTTGTCTGGACCGGGATTCGAACCCGAGACCCGAGACCGAGACTACCACTGCGTCATCGAGTCTTTACTAAACACGCTAATCTCACGCATGTATTGCCTGCAAAATCTTAAATTGGCTTCATTGGTCGGATTCGTACTATTGCTCAATAGTCGTGTGGAGTGACGACGTGGTCCATGTGTTTTTTTATGTAATAGGGCGCAAACGGGCAGACGTATCGCCTGATGGTAAGTGATTACCGCCGAACATGGACACCCGCAACACCGGAGGCGTCACAAGTGCGTTGCCAGCCTTTGGGGATGGGGATGGGCAAGCGCTGTTTCACACCGATTTTCTGTGAGGCCGTGGTATCACTCCGGTCGAGCCGGACCATGCATGCCGAAGTGTGGCTCTCCCACGGACGACTTGTGGTGACGGAATAAGAATACAAAGTGTAACCACCCCTAATTCATCCCGTGGTTTTTTTCCATCGTATTAGTAGTCTACTAAGGGAAAGGACTGCGAAGGGAAGGAAAACTTGATACAAACTCTGTACCAACCCGTCTGGCCAGCTTGGTATAGCAGGACAAAACCACTTATCTATAGGGAACCCTGTGTCTAGCAATGTACTAGAAACGCTGTAGATGATACAATAATCAGCGTTGCCAGATTTTTTTAGTCATATCAGGATTTTGAGATTTTTAGTGAAAAAAAAGCGGAATTCTTTCGTCGAAAGCGGGACAAAGCAAAAAAACGTATAGGTACGACTACGACACATGAGTAAGAGTGACCAAAAAAATTGACATTCGCAATATATTTGTTATTCTGCTACATCATCCCTAATTCGTGAATTCGTGTAAGAACTAGTGCCATTTCCTATTTGTAATATAATAGTGTTTTTTTTTGTATGCCTACCAGTTTTAAAGACGATAAAAGCACTACGGCTAACAATCTAACTAACACTTTGGGCGTCTGGCCAGTTATCCCCAAAAAACGGAAAATAACTTGTCCCGCGTGGAACATTACAATTTTGATTCAAAAAGCGGGACGTCCCGCGAAAATCGGTACGTCTGGCAACGCTGACAATAATCCTAGTAATAACTGCCTCGTTGGTCTAGCGGTTGACGTATGCGACTGCCGATCAAGAGAAGAGGTCTCTGGTTTGAATCCCGGGGCGGGCCAAAAGTGTTATTGAGTTTTTCTGATTATAGAAATACTTAATAACAGTTCGGAGTCGTGTCCATTAACCGTCCCATCGGATTATGAGAGTGAAGAGAACAGAGAGTCCACCTGTATTTGAGCACACACTTGTGCACAATAATATCTCCTGCGCAATAACAATAACACGGGAAAGATCTCAAAGAATGGGTAAACGGAAGTTCGAAGTACCTCTTTGTAACAATTACTATGGGCAAAGGGCCTGTAAATATTTAGTGCCAGTAATTTTCAATAGTCTGCCGAATGATATTTGTAACGCGTGTGATGGTAATAGCTCTCATGTAAAAGAAATGTTTAAATCGAAGTTGGTGAAGTACCTTCTTGAGAACCTTCACTGTAATATTTGTATAAGTCATAATTGTTGAGAAGTGTCTGTGTATATTGATATTAATAGTCTGTCATGTAAAAGAAAAGATGTTATGGGAATGGTACAAAAAAAAAACATGTTAATTAAATAAGGAGCTACGTCTGCCAACAAACTGTCCTGCAGTTTGGCAGAAGTAAAATAGAATGTAAACTGAATGTTAAAAAGTAATAAACATTTTTTCTTTTCTTTTCTTTCTTTCTTTATCTAGTTGTCTCCTCCGTTGGGACTGGCTGCCGTGGCCGGATCGGCTAGGAGAACATCATCATCATTACATAGTTTGCTTCATGTTTTCCTTCACTATGCATTGCTGTTGTGTACTGTTGTCCTGTGAAGTTTGATCCGTTAGTCTCTAACGATATGCATGTGATGAATAGTTATGACTCCGTGTGCTTAAGACTGTAGTCCTTGAGCGTGGGAATTTGTGATTGAACACTCACATTCATATTTTACATGCACACAAACGCATCGGGCACTGTTGCATACTAACCCTGGCAACTAATAAATTTACTTTCGGTTTTTTTCTTCTAGTTACATATTCATTAACTGTTCGCCTTTGAAGAATGTTTAGAATGTCCTACAAAGCACGCAATGTATCTTAGTCATATCGGAAAGCCCGCGGGCTGTAAGTAACTCGTCAACGGCCGAGAATGGGGTTCAAGTGTACCGATTCATTTTTAATAAATTTCATGGACAAATAATATATTTTTACACAGTATAAAATTAAGTCGCTCGCGCTATCTGTCAGCTTAGATCTTTTACAGTAATCAACGGATTTTAATGCTATGTTATGAAATAAAATTTGTATGATATATGTTATATTAATGGAACATAATGTTTCTTAAAATTATAAATTTTGAACGCTTTTATTGCTCATATTGACTAAATTTTACTACATAAATCTTACTTACGTACTTTTTTTTTACAGATTTTACAGATATCAGATAATATAAGGGATAGGGCATCTATTATTTTACAATTCACCAATTGATTAAATTCGAACTTAAGGGATGAATAATAATGGAAATGACATGTATGAATGAAATGTAGATGGGACCCTTTTTTACTATTTTGTCTGTCTGTCTGTTTGTTTGTGCCGGCTAATCTCTGGAACGGCTGGAGCGATTTTGACGGGATTTTTACTGATAGGTAGCTGATGATATAAGGAGTAACCGCGGTTGGTGTAGTATCACGGGTAAGACCGTGGGGCTCAGCTAGTTTTTTTTTCAAAAAAGACAACTTCCGTATATATCCAATAAATCCTGTGTCGCGGGGGACTTTACAAACATACATGAAACGGACTCAATGGACACCCAGACTCAGAACAACAATTCGTGGATCACACAGTGTTGTCCCATGTGGGATTTGAACCCACAACACCTGATACAGTAGGAAGCGGCGAGGCAACCGCTTAAACCACTAGACCAACCATGCAGTCAAAAATAAAACTGTAATTTTAAGGTCTTTCATTATTTCAGTAGTAGTTATTCAATTCTAACAGAAATCATTAAAAATGTTTTTTTTTTACTTTTTTAAAAACAATTTCTCAAAGTGTTTCGGTCTGTCAAAGTGCATTCAAAGAACTCGTCAAGACAAATCAAACGACTCCAAACTCGATAGGTTCCGTCGTTACAAAGTTCCTATGACCACCTTCCAACATTAGATCAGCTCCATGTCATCATATTAAAGCATTGTCACGCTATATACATATGCCTACAAAAATTCAACACAATCGGTTGAAGATATCTGCAAAATTGAGTTGCAAGATTCCGTCTTAACAAATATAGTTAGATATATACATACATAGCAAGTTAAAAAAAAACATAAAAATAAGTTCTGTGTTAATAAAAAATACTAATATTTTTCTTTGAAATTATTCTATAAAAAAATTAAATTAAATTCAAGAATACAAATTAACAGTTACAATTCGACACTCACTGGCAACCCACCCTAAAACTTGTCATTTACGTATTATGGAGCTCAGTGCGAACTACAAACGGACGTGGTGTCACCTTGAATATTCGGCGGGCACTGAATTTTTTGAGCGCGATAAAACTTATTTATTGCAATTTACGGGAGACGATTTCTACGTACTAAAATGTATGGAACTTTTGTCGCTTAAAATGAATGATGTTTAGCCTTAGATTATGGCTTTTTGGTGAGAATTAATAAAAAACTAAACCGGTAAATCTTTTCTCCATAGTTTTTTCTCGCGAAATAACAAAAAAAACATTTAAAATAGAGCACGAAATAGGGCAGAGTGTGCTAATTAAAAAGGTCGATTTCGATGATTTTGATCTTTGTTACGGCTTTTTTTCACAAAAATAAAGAATTATTTCATAAATGTCACTCGGTAGATCCGTAGACTGATTTATTAAACTACTGAGATATTTTTTTTAGTGTCAAATATGAATTGAGTTGTTTGTGTTTTGCAAAACTGCAAGTGCCTTTTCGCGCGTTTTTAGGGACGTGCCCCTTAAGAGTGCTTTCACAGAATTTCGTTCGTTTTCGTTCGTCAAAGTTGTAGAAGACTTTTAGTTTTTCAGATTAAGAACGCCAAAGTTGGCTATTTAATGCAAAAATCGTGGGATGTGATAGGCCTCTTAATCCGTCACCCGACCGACATCTATACAAATAAATAAAATTGGAGTGTCTGTTTGTAATATAAAAATAACCGCTTTTTACTAAATGCATATGTATATATACTATATATACACGGTACATATAATGAAACAACATTTTTACAATGTTTCTATCTGTTCTCTTTGTCTGTTTGTCTATCTGTCTGTTTATTCCAGCTAATCTCTGGAACGACTGGACCGATTTTGACGGGACTTTTACTGGCAGATAGCTGTTGATATAAAGAGTAACTTAAGCTACTTTTTTTAGACTAGCTTCCCCTCGTGGCACGTCGCGGTGTTCAGATAGTTTTTAATATAAACTATAAACTACATGTAGCTAGTAGAGCCACGCTGAATTCAGCATGAATGGGCCGGCTCGACCGGGGCGGTACTACCCTCGCACAGAAAATCAACGTAAAATGACAGCGTTCGTGCTGTCGTGTTTCGTTGGTGAGTGCGAGACCGGAGGCCCAATTAGTCTAGTCAACAAGTTCCATACTTGTTGACTAGACTAAAAGATGCAGCAGCATCACTAGGCCGCCATGGTGTGGGTCGCCATACTGCATTGTCTGTTTTCGCAGTGAGTATGGTGACCGCCACTCTTGGATTCTGCTTATGCTTTCCATCAGGCAGAGTAGAGTCATTTTGGCAGGCCATACATAAAAAAAAAAAAAAAACAATATCGAAGTAAATATACCTACTTAAATATATATATTATCAATCATCTACACAAGTTATTATTATCTAGGTAATGGTTGAAATTATAATGTCATAAATCTTGTAATAATACTAAAGGAAATATATCGATCTACTTCATAAAGTACTATTTTACAAAAGTGACTAGTTATTTGGTAATCGTATGGAAATGATATCACTGAGGATTGACCTCCGGTGGAGTAAAACAGCCATTTGCTATTGGAGATCTCGAAAACTGTTCTATTTTTTTATTTAATAGAGTAAAGTATGAAGATATTTTTTTGGGAATAGTAATTTATATTACTAAAGGCTATAACTAGAGGCTTGTATCGACAAAATTGTATTGAAGATAATATTGGGAACCTGAGCTGTGCTGTGAAGTGGACTTATTATATTTCCAACTCCTCCAGTTTTCTTCTGATTAATTTTTGTTGCGGGTTCCAAGACAGTTTAATTTTTCCTGGGACTTCCCGAGTGTCATAACTCGGTGTGTTCGTGGGTCACCGCTGTTGATCCTGGTGAACAGAAGTTACAGTGGTGTGCGTGTGGGCGGGATTAGTCCCCACAATAAAAAAAAAACCTGAGCTCTACCGAGACACCATGTCCTTATCCGGGATGCTCATATAACTAACTAGCGGACCCACGCAACCTCGTTTGCGTCTCCTAGTGCTCATAGCGTGATAATTTTCCCCCGTTTTTGAAACATTCTTCATTGGTGCTCCGCTCCTATTGGTCTTAGCGTGATGATATATAGCCTATAGCCTTTCTCGATAAATGTACTATCCAACACTGAAATAATTTTTCAAATCGGACTAGCCGTTCCTGAGATTAGCGCGTTCAAACAAACAAACAAGTTCTTCAGCTTTATATAATAGTAAAGATTGGGTATCCCCTTAATATAGTCATATCATATTTTAATATAGTATGAGTTCAATACTCAGTATCGTACAAGTTTATTAAAATAAGTGGATTAGACTTGAAAGTCATCAGCATTTTATTTTGGTACTTTTTATAGATTACATTGACGTCTATACTCCTGATGTACTTTTTTACGTTATAATCCTAAATTAGACACAATTTTCGAACAAGAACTAAATGTTTGTATTTTATTTGTATTTATTCTTTACTAGCTGTTGCCCGCGGCTCCGCCCGCGTGTATGTCGGTTATCGCTGCAAATAGTAGCCTATGTGTAAGTATATTACTGTAAAGTTTCATCCAAATCCGTTCAGTAGTTTTTGCGTGAAGAAGTAACAAACATACACACAAACTTTCGCGTTTATATATTAGTGTGATGTGATGTGATTGTACACACTCAACACATAAATAAAACATTCAAGGTAGTATCATGTACAAAGGCTTGCTTAACTCAAAATTGAGTTTTCTTCTAGCAAAACCCTGAGTAAATAGAGGATAGCAGAGAATGTATGGGCACAGTCATGCGTACTTAGAAATCCAAAGAGAAACGAATAAATATAATTAAAAAAAGAGTCTGAATAATAGTATTAATGTTGAACAAAAAAGAAATGTTGTAATTATATTGATAAAAGCAAAATTTAATCGAAGTAGAAACATCAGAATGTACCAGATAGACACTTGAAGTTGACTCCTAACTCGATACAGAGCGATCCCGCAACGTACCCGCTGTACTGCAGAATAGGACGAGGAGGCGCCGAGATGTCGTGCTGTCGTGCTTCATTTCGCCGGCTAGGGATGCCACCAATCGGAATAACGGCTTTCGCCTGTCTTGAAAATCAATTACGAATATTGGAAGTAATTTTCTTGTCTATTTAGGCCAGGTTATTTAGGTTTGTTTAGGATAAAAATTAGATTTACTTTCGTAATTGTCTGCTGTTCAATTTAGATATTTCCTGGCTTTTACAAATACTGACTGAAACATTTATGGGTACAGGTAAGGTAAGGTACAGGTAGAGTAGGTATTGAACCTGATTGAATGGAGTAGATAGGTAGGTATGTAGGTAGTTTTAGTAGTATCTTTATAAACTACCATCTCTTTAATTATATTACTAGAGATCTGTAAGAGAAAGTTGATTATAGCCTTTAAAAACAATTCTGGTTTTTCTGTCAGTAGATAAATATTTTTGATATCATCCAATATAGCACTACAATGTGTTAGTAAGCAATATTTTTGTGAAAGCTACTGTAACAAAGAATCTTACAGTAAGTCCATCTTTAGTTGCAGAACATGCTATGAGCAGATTGCGTTAAATTGTTTAAAAACCAAACGACTGTTTAAAAATACGAATGAGTGTCATTGATGGTGACAGTTAACATTGTTGTATATAAGAATCTGAGTTTGATCGTTTGTTACTTTTTTTAAATCAAAAATCTATAAAAAAAGATGTGGAGTCCCTCCGCGCGGAAGAAGTAAAACTTCGTAATGTGTAACATTGCTTTCATTCATACCCCCTCCATGGTAGCGTTAAACGTTTAACGCAACCTTGTTGGAAGTCGCATAAGAAGTTTCACTTCAAAAACACTAATGGAAAACTATATTACGAGCGAGTACCATATACTTTTTACCGATACTGATGGATAACCAACAAATAAATACAGGGACGATCGCAGGCAAAAAAAAATGTTTCGCATGGACAACTGTAAAAACTACTGCTAAAAGTTGGCCTTCATCAACATCATTAGCCCGCTGCAATCCACTGTTGGACATAGACCGCTTTCAATGTGTGGTGAGCCCGCTATGTTGCTTTTCGCATCCAGCCGTCTTTCGCAAGTCGTCCCGCCATCTGGCCATCAAAAGTTATCCTTAGTTCGGATAAATATGAAACACTATGTTTAGCCCACAGCTCCACCCGCGTGTATTTTGATCATCACGATAAAGAGTAGTCTATATATTTCCTCAAGAATCAAAGTACCGCCATGCCAAATTTTATTGAAATCGGTGCAGCGGTTTAGCCATGAAAGCATGACAGACTGATAGTTACTTTCGAATTTATAATATTAGTATCGGTGATATGAGCGGCAGCAGCCCTGCTACAAGTCTGGTGTTCACAAATCGGACGCGGTGCGAGTGCGTACGATCGATGGACGCCGCAGACGTCCCGGCGCCGTCACCGACTGGCGAATGCTTATGGTAAGTAGCTGTCTGTTGAGAATTTTTATTTTCTTAAATATCGTGTACCGTACCGGTAAATAATCATTTTATAAAGGTCTTGACTTATTTTCAGCATGCCTATTAAATGTATAAAATAAAAATAATACGTAGGTGATCGCCAAAAACAAGTTTAATGGTATTAAGGTAGATAACGAGAAGAAATAGATAAGATCTGTTAAATCGGTTTTTATCATTAGCCAATCAAATAGTTACTCGTAATACCATTTATTTGCACAATAAGCCAGTTTTATGTGCAGACTTATGCAAATATAAATTCTAAATCATATTATTATACAATAACAATTGGCTTGTATGACAGCCCATGACAGTTGTCATTTTTAGTTGACGTCGAGTTCTATTTTGTACATCTTATTATTACTATTTTATCCTATAAATTAATTATGTGACGTCAACTCTTAAGCCCAAGTCTCTCGTAAAATACGCCTAGCTCACTTTAAAGATCGGTATTTAAACACCATGCCATTTAGACTTTGGCCTGTGTATACAGGCCAAAGTCTAAATGGCATGTATTGCTCATTGATTCAGATTTTTTAAAGCTGTAACAGTAAATATAGAACAATACATTCTCAGTAGCTATGCATTTGCTTCATAATAGTCAAATTAATTTCTATTTTTAAATCTGTCAGCTACTTACATCACTGCATTTATCTGGATGTTCCGGCGCCCGGCAGCCTGTCTGGCACGCCTGTAAACAGACAAGAGTTTGGAAGATAATGCAGTCGTGCAAACAAACCCTCCATCCCCCTAACCGTTACTTATTGAAACTAAATTTATGATATCTGAACTATTTAGTGTGAGATTCTATATTTTTTGTCTTTTATTTTTTTTAAAGACATCTCCTGAACTAGAAATATTCCTAAGTAATAATAATATTATTATTTCTCTTATAAGGTTGGTACGATTTTAGTTATAGGACATCTAGGTAAAAAGTTTCTGAAAAGTTCCTTAGAGAGAGCTGGAGTCCATACTTGGCTCGAAGCCTGTGTGACAGATCTCCACGCCCACCCTAGGCCGACAATTTTTTTAAATAAAATACGTTCAAAAAAATTGTGACGTCAAACTTTACAAACATAAAAATTGCCTCGATAGCGTAGTGGTAGCGCATGCGACTGCTGTGCTTGAGGTCTCGGGTTCCATTTCCGGGTCGGACCAAATGTTCGTATGATCTGCAAATATTTGATTCGGAGTTTGAGTGTTTTGTATGTACAATATGTAAGTATTTACAAAAAAAGTATATATGTATTTATATCAGTTGTCTAGTACCCATAACACAGGCTCTGCTTAGCTTGGGACTAGATGGCATTGTGTGTTAGATGTCCGAAATATTTATTCATTATTATTTATATTTATACATGTAACGGATATAAAGAACACTCAGACTCAAAACAACAATTTGTGGATCACACCACGCCACACCACCAAAGTAGAACTTGAACGTAGTACCATGAAAACTAAAGTAACTAATAACATACTTATATAATTGACTTTTGTAGGTACCTACAAAGAAAACACCCAAATTCCGAAACAATTTACAGGCAGCAGAGCCACGCTGATTTCAGCACGAACGGGCCGGCTCGACCGGGGCGGTACTACCCTCGCGCAGAAGATCACCGTAAAATGATGAAGACCAGAGGCCCAATGATGCAGAAGCATTACTAGACCGCCATAGTGTGGGTCACCATGCTGCATTATCTCCATCTGCAATGAGTATGGTGACCACCACTCTTGGATTGTTGGATTGGACACCACTTTTGTGTACATATCGGCTAGGTCTGAGAATCGGCCAACATCAATTTTTCGTACCCCTAAATGATAAGAGTGACCCACCCCTATTTTTTTTATGGCAATACAACGTTTGTCGGGTCAGCTAGTGTACAGTGTCTAGTAGGGTAGTATCCATATAATAAATAATAATCACAAATTAAAAAAAAAAACGACTTCAATCTGGACCAAATTGAAATGGGAACACACGGGAAGCACCAGCTTTCAAATAAACAAAGAATGATCAAAATTCACCCAGTCGAAAGTTATGAGGTAACAAACATAAAAAAAATACAGTCGAAATGATAACCACCTCCTTTGTGAAGTCGGTTAAAAGATAACTAAATATTTGCAGACCTTACAAACATTTGGTCCAACCCAAATCGAACCCGAGACAGCACAGCAGTCGCATAAGCCACGACTGCACTGCCGAGACAGTTTTTGTAATAGCATATAACATTTCGTAACTCGATCTAAACAACTTTCCTTCCTTCATTACACTAAACTAGCTAGACCACAGATAAATTACATGTTATCTATACTAATCTACACTAATAATATAAAGCTGAAGAGTTTGTTTGTTTGTTTGTTTGAACGCGCTAATCTCAGGAACTACTGGTCCGATTTGAAAAATTCTTTCAGTGTTGGATAGTCCATTTATTGAGGAAGGCTATAGGCTATATTTTATTTTTAAAAAAATTAGGGATCCGTAAGTAAAATGCTATTTCGTAACCCAAGGTGTGAAATCGAAAACCTATTTATGCGTGCGCTGCAATAACTATTGACAATAGAACAAAATAATTTATTACGGGTTTGTAGGTCCCATTAAGATCTACAAAAAAGTCCGCGAGAGCATATATCTAACTATCATGGTTTAGTCACAATAACCGCTTTTGTGTTCAAAAAAATTATTAAATCGTCTGAAGAAAGAAACTACGTTAAATGTGTATCGTAATATTAATCCTTATCCAAATAAAGCATTATGTTATCAAGGGTATTTATGTAGAAGTAAAATACTTTTTGTTTCATCCCATTCGGACATTTCGTTTAGAAATTATCACGAGTATGTACCTAATAATGAGTTTTTGCCAAAGAATTTTTATCAACATAATAGCTAATATTAATCTTTATCCATATAAATGTGTTGTTGATTATGAGTATTAGATCTTAGAAGAGTATAATAAATACATCTATACTAATATATAAAGCTGAAGAGTTTGTTTGTTTTTTTGTTTGAACGCGCTAATCTCAGGAACTACTGGTCCAATTTGAAAAATTCTTTCAGTGTTAAATAGCCCGTTTATCGAGGAAGGCTATATATCATCACGCTAAGACCAATAGGAGCGGAGCACCATTGAAGAATGTTTCAAAAACGGGGGAAAATTATCAGGCAATAGGAGACGCAAACGACGTTGCGTGGGTCAGCTAGTAGGTAATAATATGTGATAGAGTTCGCTTGGAGTAATTTCGATCTACGATTACGTTGATTTTGTTAATCAATATAAATATATAAGTGATTTGTTTTCTATTTCATTCTTCGCCCCGCGGTGTTATCCGTGGTTGTTTGTACCGCGAGTAATACCGCGGGGCTCAGCTAGTATTACATAAGGATAGTAAATGGCTGTAAAAGTAAAACAAATTTATTTCTTAAACGAGATGAGACCCGCAGGGCAAAGCTAGTCTAAAAATTGGTAGCTACAGTTACTCCTTATATTATCAGCTATCTGCCAATGAAAGTCCCGTCAAAATCGGTCCAGCCGTTTCAGAGATTAGCCGTAACAAATGACAGACAGACAAAAATTGAAATAAACGATATTTTGGTATATGTACCGTGAATACATACATATGAATTTAGTAAAAACTGTTATTTTAATATTACAAATAGACACTCCTATTTTATTTATTTGTATAGATGTATAGATAGATGCTTATGCTTTCCATCAGGCAGAGTAGAGTCATTTAGGCGGGCCACATTTAAAAAAAACTGTCTTTTTATTTCTGTACCAAAAAATAGTCTCAAGAATGTTAGACATAACGTTCTCTCTTCTGGGAAAATATTAATAGATATATGGGTTTACTTTAACTCTAGCCCACGTTCGCTTAGATATTCCTTATGATAACAAGACCCACAAATCACAGACTATATTAGATTTAGATCATATTTACTTTGTCAGATATCAATGTTTTTGCAAAAGTCTAGAGATTTTTAAGTCAACAATGCTCTGTATAATTTGTAGACAATTTTACTTGTAAAGGTCACGACTTCAAATATGTTTATATACTGAACTATTTATAGCAAGTAAAACCGTTAGCTGGTTGGCTGTCAAAAACAAAGTTAGACAAACTGTGGAGGGGTTTTGACAAAACCCCCGTTACATTTCCAACTCTCATTAATATGACGATTACCAAAAAAAATATTGGGGCTATATATTATTATTGTACCATTAGAATGTGTATTGAATAAGCTATCCGATGATGTATAATTGATTATGATTTAAAATAGTTTTAAATTAGTAAATCAAAGCTGGAAGTAAGAAAAGTGATTTTTTCCTCGATGTACTGGACTTTAAAGTGTAATAATTTATAAATAAAACCTTTACTACAAGTAATATTTATGGTATTTAAAACTGGCATTAACCGGATGCAAGTTTTGAACGACTCAGGGGATAACTTTTGCTTGTAGATTTACCTGTCCAGCCAGCCAACAATTAAAGAAATAACAATAACTATTCGCATTTAACATACATATTGGTATGCATCAGTAACATCAGGTAGAGTATTATGACACCTATTTTTTAAATTCTTTCAATGTATTTTATAACACTTATATTTGTATACATACTTTTCAAACGCTAACAAAAAAAAAGACTAAATGAAAAAACCTTGAAACTTTTATAAATGACTTGTTTTTGCCCGCGGATCCGCTTGCATGTCTATCGGTTATTGTGGTACAAGGAGACTTCCTCAAGAATCAAAGTATCTCCATGCCCAATTTTATTGAAATCTGTATAGCCTTTAAAGTAGTTTAAAGCCATTGATCGAAGTTTAAAAGCGTAACACATAGACCGACAAAGTTACTTTCGATTTTTTTTTTTTATGCATGGCCCGCCAAAATGACTCTACTCTGCCTGATGGAAAGCATAAGCAGAATCCAAGAGTGGCGGTCACCATACTCACTGCGAATGCAGACAATGCAGCATGGCAACCCACACCATGGCGGCCTAGTGATGCTGCTGCATCTTTTAGTCTAGTCAACAAGTGGAACTTGTCGACTAGACTATTTGGGCCTCCGGTCTCGCACTCACCAACGAAACACGACAGCATGAACGCTGTCATTTTACGTTGATTTTCTGTGCGAGGGTAGTACCGCCCCGGTCGAGCCGGCCCATTCATGCTGAAATCAGCGTGGCTCTACTACCTATAATTGAATGAATTTATAATCAACCGACTTCAAAAAAGGAGGAGGTTCTCAATTCGACTGTATTTTTTTTATTTATTTTTTATTTTGTTACCTCATAACTTTGGACTGGGTGAACCGATTTTGATGATTCTTTTTTATTTGAAAGCTGGTGCTTCCCGGATGGTCCCATTTAAATTTAGTGCAGTTCTGACATGTCATCCTTGAGAAAACCATATAAGTGTTCAATTTGCATTATGTATGTACGCGACAAATTAACGAAAAACTCAATATTCCCGTATGGTCCCATTTAAATTTGGTCCAGATAGAAGTAGGTTTTTTTTTGTTAAAACTTGTGATTATATTAGTATGGATCATCATCCTATCGGATTCTTAAGAATGCCAATTCATTTCAACGATTTTAACTAAATGGAGAATGGAGCTTTACAATTTTTAACCAACTTCAATGAAGGAGGAGGTTCTCAATTCGATCATCTTTTCATTACGCATATACAACCAGACAGATATACATTTCTGCAAATACTTATCACGAATCACGAATTCAACCTATGAAACTAGGTCTAATATTCATGAGTCGTATAAATCAAATATCTGTTACTATTTTTATTGTTATCCATTCAGTATAAATCTGGGTACAGTAGAGTTACCAAACGCCTGTGAACCAAACATTGCACTAACATGATACCTAATTGCATGAGTCTAATACCTTTAAACGAGCGATTTTCATGAAATTTAGTATGCAGGTGGTTTCGGGGGCGATAAATCTAGCTTTTTTTTTTAGAAAATTTACCAAAAAAAAAATACCAGGCAAAGCTCGGTTATTCACGTACTTTCATCTGTCTGACTTCTTGACTGCCTCTGTGGCGCAGTGGTAGCGTATGCGACTGCCGTTCTTGAGGTCTCGGGTTCGATTCCCGGGTCGGACCAAATGTTTGTATGATCTGCAAATATTTGTTTCGGAGTTTGGGTGTTTTCTATGTATAATATGTAGGTATGTATTTACAAGAAAAAAGTAATATGTGTTTATAACACAAGCTCTGCTTAGCTTGGGACTAGATGGCGTTGTGTGTAAGATGTCCGAAATATTTATTTATTTTTATTTATCTATGTAAGTGTCACCTTGCAGTGACATCCGTGAATTTCCAATTCCTTACCATTTCCAATGGTAAACTACGTTTTCGGGTTAAAATTCAGCCTATGTGATAATGCAATATGTCAATTACCTCATTACCAAATTAACCCAATATTCGTTCAGCCAATTGAGCGTGGAAAAGTAAAAAACATACAAACATGCACACACTTAAACTTTGACCTTTACATTAAAGTGTGATGGGAAAACCTGGTCGTTTAATATGCTTCTGCTTTCCCCTAGGTGGTATAGCTTGAATGCATATACTTTAAATTGTTAAGATTACAATGATCTAGATATGTTACTCCGTTTAAGGTATGTACCTATCCGTTTATAGAATACCAATACTATGAAGATATGCTCCTGGACCGACATAACTGGACACTGTGTATCCGACAACTAAACGTCTTGCATGTGTGGCATTCCCTTTAAGTAGGGGTAGTATTTGGGGGTCTTCGCTCATCTCCATTGATATTTTATGATTTCATGATATAACTGCCTCGGTGGCGTAGTGGTAGCGTATGCGACTACTGTGCTGTCTCAAGTTCGATTCCCGGGTCGGACCAAATGTTTGTATGTCGTTACCTTATATCTTTCGACTGGGTGAACCGATTTTGATGATTACCGTGCGTGTGGTCCCATTTCAATTTGGTCCTGTTCTTGAAGTCGGTTTTTTTTTTAAATTTGTGTTTTATTTTTTTGTTTGTTTATTTTTTTATTTATCTGTTTTGTGTCTTTTTTTATTTATTACTGATAAAGTAAAATAATAAAATAAATACCAAACCAAAATCTTTTGTCTAAGGAGAGGTCTATGTCCAGCAGTGGACTAAAAGGCTGTTGAAGTGATGATAGTGTGATATTATTTATCTATTGTTTCTCTATATCCATAATTATAAAAAAAAAACCGACTTCCAAAAACATCCAACGAAAACTCTCTGTCAAAAAACACTTAAAAGGGTAAAATAAACTGGTTCTTCATAAATTGCCTATACCTAATTCTTTATTCATTTAAATAGTAGTATTATAATGGGTGCTAGGTACCTAAAATCTGTTTGAAGTCGGTGCCAAGTGACTATCGCTAAGACTTTTGTAATTGTTCGTTTGTATTCTTTTTGGCTTAGCACCGACTTCAAACAGATTTTAGGTACCTAGCACCCATTATAATACTACTATTTAAATGAATAAAGAATTAGGTATAGGCAATTTATGAAGAACCAGTTTATTTTACCCTTTTAAGTGTTTTTTGACAGAGAGTTTTCGTTGGATGTTTTTGGAAGTCGGTTTTTTTTTTATAAAAAGTTTTTATTTTACAGTTTTTAGTGCAAACAATCGTAGGTAAGTAGTAAGTTGAATTATTTCATCAAATTTCATCATCAAGAATACTAATTAAGGTACGTGTAATATTAAAATCATCATCTAATCCCTAACTGTTGAAGAGTTTAATCTTCTATCATCAGCTCACCTAAATAGCTTGAAAGTATACGACTGAAGGTCTTTAGATACGTATGAAATTGAAAGAATTATTCTCCAACTCCTAACCGTTGAGGAGTTGTACCTTCCACCTTCCATCATCAGCTTACCTAAATAATTTGTAAGAATACGACTAAAGGTAACTTATATACCTATGATATTTAAAGATTTATCCTCCAACTCCTAACCGTTAAGGAGTGGTACCTTACATCATCAGCTCATCATCATAAAATGATGACTACCAGACGCAAATACCGGTGTAACTTCAGAAAATATACGAAAAACATAGTATGTGCCTATAAAAAATGAGGGTTTCCCTCGATTTCCCTGGGATCCCATCATCAGATCCTGATATGCTGGCAATGGGACCATCACGGAAGCATACCCTGTCGAATACAAAAAAAAATTTCAAAATCGGTCCACAACTGACGGAGTAATCAGGTAACATACATAAAAAAAAAAAAAAAAAAAAAAAAAACATACAGTGGAACATAGAACCTCCTCCTTTTTGGAAGTCGGTTAAAAATTATTGGCTAAACAAGTACCAAAGTGAAGCACACACACAGTATGTTGATGTGACCTTAAAAGACACCCATACTACTTTACCGCGTTTTAGAAAGTGTAAACTGTTTCTCTCTGGCACACTACTTTCACGTTATTGCTGTCTCACTCTAGTGCATACGAGAAATCATTTTACTCTTGGATCATCTTAGTGAGTATTTGTAGGCGAAAACATGTTGTGTTGCGCGGCAAAATAAATAAAACAGAAATAATAAATTATTAAATTTACAATGGATTCAAATAATAACGAAGACAAGGTAAGTGTGTTCTCATTTTTTTTTAATTTACATTAATTACTAAACCTACTAGTTTTTTAATCTGTGTGAAATTGAATTATCCTACTAATATTATAAACGCGAAAGTTTGTATGGATGGATGTTTGTTACTCTTTCACGCAAAAACTACTGAACGAATTTTGATGAAACCTTACAGTAATATAGCTTATACATCAGAATAACACAGAGGCTACTATTTGCAGCGATAACCGACATACACGCGGGCGGAGCCGCGGGCAAAAGTTAGTGTATAACTATTTTTTTAATTGAATTGTTTATTTTGGTAACAATTCCTGAATCCAATGCATATGTTTAAAAATAGTTCCGTAAGCCTGTTTCATTAAATTAATTAAAAGTCAGTTTCTTCACCTGGAGAAACACTAACGGTGTCGTAAAAAATCAAATACATTGTTTATTTATTACGAAAAACATTATGAATTGTAGGTATCCCTTAAACGAAATAATGTTTTAAGTAAATAAATGTTCATTTTGTGGGACTTTATGTATCTTGGTAGAGTCATTACATGGCTACGTATTTAATTATTTAGATACCACTAACAACATTATATTAAAAGCTAAGATAGACTACAAAATTACTTTTTACCGCATTTTAACTTTTCAATCGAAACATTTTTTGTGGCTTAAATATAGCAATGTATAGGCATCGTATATTATAACCTTGATTAAATTTTAACTTTGTTCTTTATATTTGAGAAGAATTTACGTATATTAAAACCTCCTTGCTAAGGAGATACCTACCTACATATGTACAGCAGTATACAGGTTTTTGTTCATGTATGGGATTACATAGCAAAAGTGACTCTACTCTGCCTCATGGAAAGCATGAGCAGAATTCAAGAGTAGTGGTCACCATATTGATTGCGAATACAACGCAGCATGGTGACCCACACTATGGCGGCCTATTGAGATGCTTCTGCCTTTGGTTACTAATATTTTTATTAGAAACACATACACACACAAATTATTATTATAATGTCTTTGGATTCTCTATTTCCATAACGCCCCGTGTGTGTTTATTTTCAGACAAAATCATCATTATCAATGACACAGAAAACTGATTCGTCAGATACTAAAATTGTTAAGGAAAAATCAAGTGATGCGGTTAGCGATACAATTAAAATGAAGAGCGTCAGTAATAGCTTCCCTAAAAAGGATACTTTCTCAAATATATTTCTACTTATATGTATAATGGGAGTATCACTGGGAATTTTATTAGAAATTATAAATATTGCCAAAAGAAATCAAAAATATAGCGAAGAAAATTGCAACGAAAGACCAAAATATTGGGCGTATGCAAAAAACGCAGATGTAGACAACAGAAATGGTTTATTGCAACATGTACATTCTGTCCTTGAAAGAGCTGGATATGAAAAAGGATCGAACCAATCATCGTGGGACCTACTGTGGGCCCATGATTCACCATTTACCCCATTACAAGAAACCCTACAAAAGCTCAAACCCCATCAGAGAGTCAATCACTACCCTGGCACAGGGTACTTGACTACCAAAGTTTATTTAGCCACTACAAATTCGAAGTATATTCCAAAAGCATTTCAACTACCAAAGAGTAAGGATGATTTTTTTAAATATGCGGAAGAGAACAAAGACTCGTTGTTTTTGGTAAAACTTAATACGCACAGAGGTGTACACTTAAAGAACGTGAGTGAAATCAACGTGTCTGATGAGAATAGTTTTGTTCAAGAGTATATACAGAAACCGTTCTTAGTGGATGGACATAAGTTTGATATTGGCGTGTACGTGGCAATCACATCAGTGAATCCTTTGAGAGCATATTGGTTTGCAGGGGATGTACTATTCAGGTATGTTTAATGAACTCTTTAAATTATTTTAAACAAAGTTATAATTTATTTCTAATATACATTTGGCCTTCGGATCCGCTTCGAATCCGAACTAACAATAATACAGAAGGAACAATGGCAGGATAGTTTTAATTAACTAAAGACGATTGCGGTTGCTTGTATTGTCTTTTGTTAAGGCTTAAAAACTACTTTAGCGAAGTGCAAAATGAGTGAATCATATTGAAAAATCTTGTTTCAACACATTCTCTTATTTACTTGGATAGCACAGAAAAAAATATGAAGTACGCGAATTTACAAATCTATCGTACCGACAAATAAGTACATAATATATGTAAGCTGAGGGACGAGGAAAGACGTAGATCTGCAAATCGTTAAGTAAACCACTTTGCTTTTACTTTTAAACAGTTACAATTTGTTACTATAGTGACTTCGAGAGGAGGACTAAATCGTACATGCATTGTCTGCATTCGCAATGAGTTTGGTGACCACCACTGGAGCAGAGTAGAGTCACTTTGGGAGGCTCAAATAAAACAAAATGCTGGTAACATAACGAAACAGGTTGTACATAAAATAAGCTGAGGGTGGGCTGGGTCTGCTATCGTAAGTCCTGACTGGACTCGGGACAAAATCCAATTTGATTACCAACTATAATTACAAACTTATAGTTCACAAGAAGAGAAGCACGCTAAAAACCTGCGTCTATTTTTTTAATTTGCTTCAACGAAGCAGTGATAGCAGGAGCAGTTTATAATATACTAGTTGTTGCCCGAGCCCGCGTATATGTCGGTTATCGCGGCAAATAGTAGCCCATGAGTTAATCTGATGTATAAGCTATATTACTGTAAAGTTTCATCCAAATCCGTTCAGTAGTTTTTGCATGAAAGAGTAACAAACATCCATCCATCCATCCATACTTACAAACTTTGGCGTTTATAATATTAGTAGGATTTAAATCCACCCCTGTGTGGGAGGGACAAAGTTATTTAAAAACCAACCTCTTTCTTCCTTCCCACGTATCAGTACTTTAATAAATTAAAACTACCTTATATTTTCCTGCTACAGATACTGCCCTTCAAAGTACTATACCTTCGACCCAAATGATTTGGACAAGTATGTCATTAGAGACAAATATCTACCGACATGGGAAGTACCGTCCCTGGCTATGCCCTTTACCGCTCTGGGTCATGGTATGAAAGACGTCTTCGATATGTATGCTAGATCTAAGGTAAGATGGCATTTGCTTTCTGAGATCTTTTCATTGATACTTACACAAAAATATCGAAATAAAACCCACTTCATAAACTTCTATAGATTTTCTTAGTTCGGCCATATATGTACGAGACGACTTTGATTGTTAAAACTCTTGTGGTTTTTTTTTTGCTAGAGTCTAAAGTGTAGTGAGATTTAAAGTGTACAATGTGCTGATGGCTAGAACGGATGTCGATTTATAACGAGTGGTTGTAAGAGGCAATGAGAGATGGCAATGTTTAACCCCCGTGCCTCGGAGAGGGGGTTAAGCCGTCGGTCCCGGTTGTCATGAACATCTATTCCAATCGTTATTGGGAAATCAGTGCCCTCAAATATAATGACAACAAGTTCAACCTTCGATTGCATTCGTTATTTTTTTTTTGATATTTTTTAAATTAAATAGAAGTCAACCTTACTTCCGTATACTATAATTACAGGGGAAAGACCCTTCTTATATGTGGGAGGAGGTTAAGAGAGCTATAGCGGAGATACTCGCGATGAAAGAACATCACATAATATCAGCAGTAAGTAAAGCTACAAAAACCTAAAAAAGTATTTATTAAATATTTAATTGTCATTTATATTTCTTCATTAAATATTGGCAGTTGTTATAATTATATAAGTAACGGAAAAACTATATTATATATAATTACAATCTTTGTTTCCCAAAATTGGGTAAATGGTTTGTCTAGTGAAATTAATTAAATATATGGTTTTATATTCAATGAAATAGGAAAGAAATCCTCTAAAGACAAGCATACATTACATATTGCCTCGTTGGTCTCGCGGTTGGCATGTGCGACTGCTGGCCATGAGGTCTCGGGTTCGATTCCCGGGTCGAATCAAATGTTTGTATGATCTACAAATATTTGTTTCGGAGTTTGGGTGTTCTCTATGTATAATATGTATGTATTTACAAAAAAAAAGTATATATGTATTTGTATCAGTTGTCTAGTACCCATAACACAAGCTCTGCTTAGCTTGGGTAGTCCCAACATCTAACACATAACGCCATCTAGTGATGGCATTGTGTGTTAGATGTTCGAAATATTTAAAAAAATACAAGTTTCAACAATATTATTATAGTAACACTGGAATATTTTTTAGATATTCTTATTAAAAAAAACGCGAATGTTAAATTTCAGAAAACCCTCGCAGGCCTTGACTAGTCAAACAAATACAAGATTCTTGCTCTCCTTTATTTTTTGTTTTTTTTTTGTCAGTGCGGAGATACCACCGCATACGGACGCAGATCTGCTAGCATAAAGGGAAAGCTCACCTTGAATTGAAATCTTCGTTCTACTTTTATTATTATTCTCCTATAATAACCATTTTGATTCGTGTAAACGAGCAATAACTAAGGTCAACGAACCAAAATACAGACATATTTTTATTCCATTTCCATTAATTACACTTTCAAATAGGTTATCAAATTAAAACCTAAACGATGCTCGAACATTTAGGTCCTCAATAAACAATGTTCAAATGTTTTCAGACTAAACGCTACCCTTCGCAAGATAACTTTTTTGAAATGATGAGATTTGACCTGATTGTGGACGAAAACTTAAAAGTATATTTATTAGAAGCTAACATGTCACCGAATTTAAATTCGGCATCTTTTAAAAAGAACGCTTTAATTTATGAGCCATTGCTATACAATCTTTTTTCACTGACTGGCATTTCACGGCAATCTAAATCCAACGACGCTAATACAAGGTGAGAATTACAATTTTTGTGTTATTTTTAGATTATTAGAAATATGTTCTAAAAATAGAAACTCATTTTGGTTAGATTATCCCTTCCACCAATCATCAATCAATCCTTATGATATGGAGTTAACTCAAAAATGGAGTACGTATGTTCTAACTAGTGATGTGCTGAATCGCAGATATTCGATGGTGAAAAACGATTGATATCCATATCTGAAGCCGTTACTTTTTGACAGTTCCTGAACTGACGCTCTATCACGCTCTCTGTCTGTTAGTACCCCCATTAATCTCGTGGCTGTCATAAGAGCTGATTAAGGGAGCAAAATACGCGTCCTGCATAAAGAAGGAAAAGTTAACTCTCAACATTTTTTTTTATTGATGGAATCTGATGAAATGCGTATGCATACTCATTGCGAATGCAGACAATGCAACAATGCAGCTTGATGACCATGGCACACTATGGCGGGCTAGCGATGCTTCTGCATCATTGGGCCTCCGGTCTGGCACTCACCAACGGAACACGACAGCACGAACACGAACGCTGTCATTTTACGTTGATCTTCTATGTGAGAGTAGTACCGGCCCGTTGGTGCTGAAATCGGCGTGGCTCTACTGCTTTTGGGTCAACCCGTCGGGCTAGCGTGGTATAGCACTTATGCCAAAACCTCCTTTTTAAGGACAGGTCTATGTCCAGAATGATTTTTTAGAAGATGATGACATTTTTAAACCTCATTTTGTTAAAATTAAATGTTTCAATATATTATAATGTACTAAATTAATAATATTTTAAAAAGATATAAAGTATTATTTGACTACTTTTATCGAATTAATATCCCAAATCTTTGCGTTATATGTATAATATGACGCAAAGATGTTTCGATGATCTTGATATTATGTGTAAATATATAATATGTATCAAGAACATCGAAACATGTTGTAGTACCTTTTTAGCCTGATTAACGACTGTCGGCGTCCTTTCAAATTCACACGTGTATGCAATAACTCGTGACATACACATATCTGTATTCAGGGATCCAGACTAATATCGGTATTCGTATCAATGCGTATGTACATTTATAACGATTCCTCACATCACTAATCGTAGCAATATTATGTAGAAGTTACAATATGTTTGTGTGTTATTATATTACACCAAAAAACTTTTAATTATGGATTGTTTGATTTAGTAAGCGCTTGTTTTTTAAGTAAAACTTCTTTACGCACGTTTGACTTGGGGAGTAAGCTGGTGAATGCGTGACGAGAGCGTTACGAAAAGTGTGATCGGGCGAGGCGAACGGAAGTTGAGAGGGAGAACTAATTATAATAATTTAGTAGAGATAGAAAGTGTGAGAATCACATTTCGTATATTACTGTAGCGGCAAGAAAGAGAGAGATGCAAGCACACATCATTACTATTCTCTCATAGCCAGTTACGTTTCATATTTCTAAAGCCGAGACTCCACCGAACAAAACTTGGCAACTTTTGTGTTGTAAACCTTTTTTTGTGTTGTCAAATTTCGGTGGAGACAAAGCCGAGACTCCACCGAACAAAACTTGGCAACTTTTGTGTTGTCAACACGTGTTGGTGACAAAAATTGCTGTAAAGCCGGTCTCCATCGAACAAAAGTTTGCAACTTTTGTGTTGTCAACCTTTTTTTGTGTTGTCGAATTTCGGTGGAGACGCGCCTTAAGACACAGTGCAGGTCTTGTACTCCTTGAAGTTTTACTTAAGTCGTGTGGTCCTAAGCACACTCTTTTTTTGTTTGTTTATTACCTCAGAACGGCGTTAAGTATGAACTGATTTGATTTTATCATTTGAGAAGGTATTTCTCGGTTGGTCCCATTCAAATTTGAAGAAAAATTTTCCTCCAAGGCGAAAATTAGGAAAACAAAGTTTATTAGAATTTATCAATTTTGCCGTGGGAGAGCCACGCTTCGGCATTAATAGGCCGGCTCGACCGGAGTGATACTACGGCCTCACAGAAAACCGGTGTGAAATAGTGCTTGCGCTGTGTTTCACCGAGTGAGTGAGGATACCGGAGGCCCATACCCCAACGCCTTCCCCTATCTACCCCATCCCCCCAACCCATCCCCCAAAGGCCGGCAACGCACTTGTGACGCCTCTGGTGTTGCAGGTTACCATGGGATGGTAATCGCTTACCATCCCATGCGTCTACGGCGATATGGCGATACGTCTTCTCGTTTGCCCGCCCATTCCATAAAAAAAATAAGCCAATAACACATTTTTTTATACAGTTATTATTGCTTAAATGCATTAAAGTTAAAGTTACTTAAGAATCGGGACCACGAGAAACCCGAAATTTGTTGACCGCAATATTTCAAATGTGATTTCAATGTTTCTTTGTATAAAAATAGGTTCTTTTAATAGACATTCATTTGAAGGAGATAATATTATAACAGGATAAATGCCTTTAAATCTGGTTCATAATAATTTTATCAGCAACATTTCACAAGCCGCTTACAGAATTTTGTAGATGTCTTAGTTTGATGTTTCACTCAAGTTATAATTAGATGTTATTAAATAATTTGTTAACAGTTTATTCATAATGAACTTGTGGATTATTATTTATGAATGGGATTTACTATTTATAAATAATCTGTGCCCGCAACGTCACTAGTATTATTTACTTAAGTGTTGCCATACTTACCGCGGTACTTAATTTGCAATTCAATACACCTATGCACCTTCTATGTCATAACATTATTTTTATTGTCTTCAAAATAAATACCTTAGAAATTTTAATTATTTTTGGAAACCATTTAAACTTCCAGAACACAACACGTCCTTTAATAATACAATTTCATTTTTAGTATAAAAAAGCACATAATAACGAATGCATGTACGCGTACACGGAGACATATGTAGATGTGCGTTTTTTTGTGCGTTCATTCATGCTAGCGTGCGCGCACGTGTGCTTGCAATTAATGATAATAATAATAAAAATAAAATTTCAGAGCCGCTAAGGATATGGTTTCCTCCTATAAAAACATAGCTGTATTCGGTGACCAGTGCGCCACTGTTTGCAAAGACGACTGCAACGCGTTACCACGGTGTAACCTTTGCAAGCCGTGTCTTGATAACAATTTGAAGGACAGCCTCTTGAAAGCTCACGCTGAGTTTCTACACAGAGGAGATTTCAGAAGACTTTTTCCTTTACCCATGTCTCAAGTTAAGGTAAGATTATATTTTTAAAAAACAATATTAATGAATCATTTTTTCCTGTCAAATAGTGTTCTAAATGTCAAAGATTGGCTAAAATTTGATATTTGTATTATTTAAATACGATTCTCGTGTTACGTTATTGCTCACGATGAACTCCAAAACGATCTAACCGATTTTCTTGTTTTTTTATGTGTGCTGTACCTAAGATAGGATAGTTTACATCACGCTTAGATCAATAGAAGCCAAACATGCAGACGAAGTTGCGGGAGTCAACTAGTCACAATATTAATAGATGTTATCTAAATACAAATATATAAAATAGCATTTTGGAAATCTCTTCACTAAACTAAGAAGAACGATTTTAGATCATTTTAGAGAATTTTTAGTTTAGTGACGTAATAACAGAATTAGCACCATTGTGCCAAAGAAGCTGGTCTTGAAAAAAAAATTGGTTTTGGTTTCAGAATGTAAACGAATTTGAAAAATCAATACCAGAGGACCTGCAAGGGGTTAACAAACTCCAGTACATGTGGTTCCAAGAGAAGTGTAACCAGGACATAGCGTGGTGTACATAGAACTAAGCTCTACAGTTAAAATAAATTATTTAATAAATTATAATTTTATACTTTTAATATGTTTCTTGTCTTACTTCATAATTTATGCCGTTTATTTTAATTTAACATTTTATTTAATATTAGCTTAAATTTCCTTACTAAATTTTGTGTTTATATATCTTTTTTTATCTTATTTTATTTGGAATAATAAACAGTTGTACAATGTGTGTAATAGCAATAAAGTACATAACATATAAATTAGTGCACAACCAACCTAATTATCCACGTTTTACAATCTTAACATGAAATTTTATCTTATCAATTTTTATTTTATAAATGGATAGTATATTAATTAATATCTAAGTAAGTGCTAGACGTAAGGACCGCCTTTTGCGATATAAGTCTCATCCAAACATTGCCAAGTGGCTCTATCTCGTGCCAGCCTGGACCACAGGTGGCCCACAGTTAACATTCGTTTATTAAAACTAAAACAAAAAAAATGCGTGAAGTCCCTCCGCGCGGAAGAAGTGAAACTTCGTAATGTGCAACAGTGCTTACATACTTTCATACCCCCCCCCCCCCCATGGTAGCGTTAAACGTTTGAAAACTTCGTAATGTGCAACAGTGCTTTCATACCCCCTCCATGGTAGCGGTTAACGTTTAACGCAACCTTGTTGGAAGTCGCATTAGACGTTTCACATCAAAAAGACGTAAAGTCCCTCCAAGCGGAAGAAGTGAAACTTCGTAATGGGCAACAGTGCTTTCATACCCCTCCATGGAAGCGTTAAACGTTTAACGCAACCTTGTTGGAAGTCGCATTAAAAGTTTCACTTCAAAAACTTTGATGACCGAGTAATACTCTGTTTTCTATAGATATCTTAAAAAAAAGTAAAAACGAAAACCCAACTACGACAAAAAACGACCCTGAAAAAGTATGAAACAAGTTTGAAAAGCCGTAGTCGCACGTTGTTAAAGTGTTATGGTGCGTTTCTATGTAACGTGTTACTACGGCTTTTCAAACTTGTTTCATACTTTTTCAGCGTCGTTTTTTGTCGTAGTTGGGTTTTAGTTTTTACTTTTTTTTTATTTAAAATGTTTTGGTGCATTATTAATACATAATATATATTTGAAATATACACGTAACGCCCTTTCCAATGATACCAAACACGGCATATTTATCTTAATTTTATTTTTTAATTCGTTACTTTATGTCGGCTAAAGGGCGCCACATTAGATTCAGCTTCATATATTCACGTCATATAGCCTATTACCAGCAGACGATCAAGACGCTTCTAACGATACCTCATTTGTCCAGTTCTAATAAGTAGTTAAGGAGCTATGAGGGAACAAATAAACATACATACATACATAGCCTGTCAAAATCATAACCCTCCTTTGGCTTTGCCGTAGTCGGGTAAAAATATTTAAAAGTAACAAAAGGTTCTATTTTTATTTGCTACTATAGATCTTCTGACTTCATCATCACACCATGGAAACGATTGATTGTAACTACTACTAGTACGCAAGGTCTTCAAAGGTTTAATTACCTAATTAACAATATCGTAAAGTCAACTAAGACCTTGACCAGAAGGGGCGAATTCGCTGCGAAATACTTCGCGCAAATTCATTCGCGCGTTAGTCACATACTCAAAAACAGCTTATGTATTCAGTACTTAGATATTAATTTGAAGCATCTTTCAAATTACAATTTCATTTAAAATCCTTCTTAAATCTGCCCCCCACAGCTGAGTTGTATTCTACAAACCTAATAGAATACTATCAAATGTATGACAATGACATCTGACAACGCTACGTCATGTGGTCAAAACAAAATATTAGCTCATAAAGAATCGACGCTAAACACTAACAAATTCGCTAAGGAGGCTGATTCCAGATCAAAATTGCTATTCTGAGATTGAATATTTCATTAATTATATGACTATTCCATAGTATGTTTGGACACACAACGAAGTGCTCTAAGATCTAGCCAAAATATTATAAACTAAGCACTCAAATAAAGATCGTAATTCATGTCCTAACGGTACTCGGTAAACCCAATGTCAACGCATTTCATGTAGCGTGCCTTTTGCGCTGCGTGTGTTTGTAAAAATGTATTTTAAAGAACGCGTTCTTCGGTGGTCTTCGTGGTCATAGAAATGGTAAAAAAAACAAAATTACCGATAAGAAATAAACAGCTGATTATAAAAGAATTTTAAAATCTATTTAAATTTAGAACCATATTTAAAATATTACCACGTTACGAATGCTTAAATTATTTTCTGTTTAAAAAAATCAATATAATTTGTCTATTATAGACATCGGCGCAATAGACCGATGACTTGAAGAAAGTGGCTGGCCGTGGATCTTTGGGAACTGCCAAAGACCGGAATAGTTGAGGAGGTCCTACCAGGTCCTAACAGGTCCTACTAGGAGGCAACGATAAAATTTACGTCCTGTCAAATTCAAATATATATTTGGCAATAATACTGAACAATAACCATCCAATAGATTATAACTATCCAGAACTAAGGTTAAATTTCTGCATTAATCATCGTAAAGGATTTTCCAGAACATGCTTATTACGCAATATGGCTACACAAAGTTTTCTCATAGATAAATATAAAAAAAATTAAGACCATATCACAACTTTTGCTATATCACAACGATCACATGACCTATGTAAGCTAAAAATACCCAGTTAGAACATTTGATTTCCCTTTTTAAGTTGATAGTGTAAATTCATAGGCGTACAATACTAAAAAAAGGTTTAATAAGAATTGTGAACTAAAACATTTTAATTAATTACAAGGTCCTTTTGTGTGAGATTTATTACGTTATAACACTAATAAATGTAATCTAATCACATTAAATCATTTTATACATATTCTAAACAGTTTCTCTACAAATAATTTTATTGTTCGTGAACTGCTTGAAATAAAACACAGTTTAAACAGTTAACATTAAGTTTACCTAATATTTCGTGTTACTACAGGTCAAGTACCTAAGGAATAAACAATTAAAATTACGATGAACCGAAATAGAAACACAAATTCTACATTAAAAATATTTTGACTCGTATGTATAGCAGGGGTGGCACTTAGTATTTTACTAGAAACCGTAATTTTAATTATGAATGGCTGTCCAATAAAACTGGAAGAGATAAAAAGACCAAAGTATTACAGACTCTTAGACAACCAAGATGGAAGGAGTAAAAATGGTTTTATATAACATATACATTCGGTGCTCAAAAGGGTTGGATACGAGTATGCACCGAATCACAATACAGAGTTGGACCTTCTACTGGCTCAAAATGATATCTTTCATCATTTAAAAAACACTAATATTAAATTAAAACCTCATCAAAAAGTGAATCAGTTTCCTGGTTCAGATTGTATAACAAATAAATATAGATTGGCAAGCTTATAATCGGAATATGTGCCTATGGCTTTCAAATTGCCAATAATGTTCACGAGTTCATTAAATACATTAAATTTAATCCAAACTTAATGTTTTTTGAAAAGAAGAAAAATGGAAGTGGCAGCATTTTAAAACGTTTAAACAATATAGATGTTTATAGTGGGAAAAGTTACGTTCAAGAGTTTATACAGAAACCGTTTTTAGTGGGTGGACATAAGTTTGATATTGGCGGGTATGTGGTTATAATCTCAATAAATCCTTTAGGAGCCTATTGGTACAAAGGCGACGTATTATTCAGGTATTTTGTCTTATAAGTTATACCATTCATTAATTTTACTAGAATTTTTAATTTTGCTTTTACCAATTAGTTGAATGTACAATTTACCTATCTATATTGTGACCTTATTAATGAATATCTTTGAAGTCACATGCTTGTTTTTTACTTCATGTAATTCTATGACCACATTTTGCAACGAGCCGAAGCTCTACGTCACGCAGTGATCTTTCGAAAAAGATCTCCGATCTCCTCCATGAGAGTAGCCCAGGCGATGTGTACATCAATCCCCTTTTTTTCGTGTGTAAATCCCTTTGGAGACTCCCCACCGGACAACCAGTGAGGTGGTTACCGACTAAAAACCACACACCATCTCTGGTACCAGTAGTCAAGGAATGAGGATCAGGTGTACCCGAGAAAGAAAAATTCTAGTAGGTACTCAGACGAGAAATCAATCGTTTTAGCAAAGCAAGTGTAGGATGATACTTAAAACCAACAATTTCTAATGGTTTTTGTCCTAGGCTTCATTCGCCTTAAATTAAATATTATCAATCAATTCAAATCGCAGGATAGTAGCAGGAATATATATATATATATATAGTGCCGTATCTTAAACTCACAGATTCTGTCGAACAAAATATTATCCGTTTGACCGCAATAATACTAGCAGTTACATCATTAGCTCCAAATATCTGAATATCTGGGAACTACCTTCTCTATCACACGATTACACTTCACTGGACTACAGCATGAAGGAAACCGTTGATAACTATGTACAGTCTCAGGTAAGTGTGCTAAATTCATACAAAACTAGCTTTTGCCCGCTTTATGTCGGTTATCGTGGTAAAGAGTAGCATAATTAGTTCCTCAAGAATCAAAGTATCTGCAAGCCAAATTTCATTGAAATCGGTGCAGTGATTTAACCGGGAAAGCGTTACAGACCAACAGACAGAGATACTTTCGAATTTATTATATTAGTATGGTTGTTACGTTGGTTTGTTGTTACACTACTTGTTACACTACAAAACTCAAAAAGTAATGCAGTGATTGCGTCCAAATTTAAACTCGCTATACTTATATACAACATACCTACCTCCAAAAAGGCTTTTATTTATGTTTCGTAGCCACAATGTGCCACAATGAATGGCAGGGCTATTAATCTATACATCTATACAAATAAATAAAATTGGAGTGTCTGTTTGTATTATTAAAATAACCGCTTTTTACTAAATGCATATGTCTAATAAATATCTTTTTTTTTTTAATTTTTGTTTGTCTGTCTGTCTGTTTGTTCCGGATCTAATCTCTGTAACGGCTGGACCGATTTTGACGGGACTTTCACTGATAGGTAGCTGATGATATAAGGAGTAACTTAGGCTACTTTTTTAGACAAGCTTCGTCCTTGGTTCGGTCGGTTCAGCTAGTAAAAAAATATAACAATAGTAAATCAATTATGCCATTTAAATATTAACTATTAAAAATTGTATCGTCAACTCATTAACCGCTAAAGTTCTACGATAATATCTACGATTTCTTTTCAGATTTAGATTATGTAAATATATATATATGTATACATAATCTAAATCTCGGAAACGGCTTCAACGATTTTCATAAAACTTAGTATGCAGGGGATTTCAGAGGCGATAAATCGATCAAACTAGGATTCATTTTACTAATTAGATAATATATCAAGGCAAACTTTATTTGACAGACTATAGTGGGATGTCAATGCAACACCGAGAAAATACTGATTCCTAAAAAAAGTATTGGAAATATTCTACCATCATACATACCATAACCTACTAAGCTAACATTTAATCTAATATCATCAAGTACCAAACACACGAAAAATAACTTTACACGAAGAAAAACTTAAGCAAAACCAAAAATAAACCTATATGTATATATCAACATAATACAACACAATTCTTCACTCATTTTCGGACAATGCCCATTCATAGCAACCTCAAGTTTCTCTATGTAATAGTTCTATCTATAATGTATAATAATCAATTTTTTCAACTACTTGTTCAACGTGACTATGTCTGGTTTGCACTTAATATTGCGATAAGAAACCTATTTACTTAAAAATAATAGTCAGAAGTTGTTCAAAAAGTCGAGGAGGAATCCTTTTAAAAATATATTATTTATTACGCACATGACAGATCAATAAAAAAGAATATGATGAATCGACAAAAGTGACGTGCAATGGGAGATGCCTATGTCCAGCAGTGGACTCCAATATACTGATGATGATATATGACAGGAGCGGCATTACCTTACTGACTTATATTCCAATGTAATCTAGAGGGCGTTCACAGCGTTCCGCCACCGCGTTCGGTCGTGAGTTTCGCATCCTCGCTCCACGTCTTTTCGGCCAGGTCTGTTTGAGACGGTCACGTTTCGTTTTCCTTGCAGATTCCAATCAAGGGCCTGTTTGGCGATATGATCAGAATCCCTATGGAGTATGTAATCAATTCAGTTCCACATGCGACGCTTGATGTGTTGGTCTATAGGCGTTTCACGGCAGCGCTCCGTGAGGTCTTACTGAGGTAAATACTGAAAATTTGGCGAAGACAGCGGTTTACGAAGACCTGGAGCCGGTGAGAGATGTCCTTGGTGACCTTCCACATTTCACATCCATATAACAGTACGGATTTGACGTTGAACCGGAATATCTTTAATTTCACTCTAAGCGTCAATTTCCGTGATTGCCACACGGGCGAAGCGGACTTACTAAGGTGCTTAAAAGGTAGGAAAGTAATTGTTACGTGAGGCGGCACTAATTAAGATTATTAAGGGATAAAGTATACTAAATATATCTATATATATAAAAGAGGAAGGTGACTGACTGACTGACATACCCAGAGATCAACGCACAGCCCAAACCGCTAAAGCTAAAATCCTGAAATTTTGCATGTAGGTTCTTTATATAACGTAAGTGAGTACTAAGAAAGTATTTTTTTAAATTCCAACCCTAAGGCAGTAAATCAGGTGATGAAAGTCTGCGTGAGCGAAGTCGCGTGTAAAAGCTAGTTTTTTATAAAGATAACAAAACAAGTAAAATTTTAACAAAAACCGACTTCAAGGTTCGACTCGATTTCTCTTGGATGCCATCATCAGATCTTAGTGACCTAATCATAGTACTACCGTATATTTTCTTTCCATTAAAAAATAATCATCAAAATCGGTTAATAAACGACGAAGTTATCTGCGAACACACATAAAAAAAAAAATATACGGTCTAATTGAGAACCTCCTCCTTATTTGAAGTTTTAATAGACGGAGATAATATAGCAAATTCCTCTAGACTCCATTATAAGATCAAGTCCAAGATGTTAAATATTGATTAAATGATTATAATTTTATTATTGTCATCCCAAAGATGCAGAGGCATCTCAAGGCCGCTATAGTATAGGTCAACTTGCTGCATTGTTGCATTGTCTGCATTCGCAATGAGTATGGTGACCACCACTCTTGGATTCTGCTCATGCTTTCCATCAGGCAGAGACGCATAATGGAGTCACTTTGGCAGGCTCATTTATGTAAAAAAATATAGTTTTCATCCCACCAGCTCGTAAAGAGTATTTTTGCCCTTCGATATTTGAGTGCAAAAGCCGTTTTTATTCTCTAGAGGAATAAAGCAAATTGAATTTAGAACATCGCTCGAGTGCACTATACTATAAGCTACCTCCCCTCAGAGTCGAGCAATCGTGTATATTTTAAAGATATTTCTACTTGCAAACCTAATAATACAATATTTTTTAATTTGTTAATAACTCAAACTCGGAACCTTCTTGATGTAAGTTTTTTTTTAATTTGCTCTGCCCGCACCATTTTTTTTCTTAAGTAAATATAGCAACTTAACTTTAAATTTTTCTTAATTTATATATACATCCATACAAATAAATAAAATTGAAATGTCTGTTTGTAATATTAAAATAACCGCTTTTTACTAAATGCATATGTATACACGGTACATATACCAAAACATTTTTCTTATAATTTCTGTTACATTGTCTGTCTGTCAGTCGGTCTGTCTGTCTGTTTGTTCCGGGTAATCTCTGGAACGGCTGGACTGATTTTGACGGGACTTTCACTGGCATGGATAATCTAAGGAGTAACTTAGGCTACTTTTTTTAGACTAGCTTTGTCCCGCATTGTTACTCGCGGTACGACAAAAACCGCGGGTAACACCGCGGGGTTGAGCGAGTACCTAAGTATTTTTGAAATAATTTAAACATTAATCTGCAATACTTACCTATCATAATGTATTACCTAGTAAATATTAATACCTAAACTGAAATAAAAGTATCTTGTGATTGTTAATCCTTTTTTTGCATTTAGTTGTTTCCTCGCTGAGGTGGAATGAAAAGTTACGTGTTGCACTCGAGTGCAAAGATTTTTCACTTCGTGCTCTTTTGATTCCCTCCCTGACGCTTTGAGAACTTTGCACTCTTGTATAACAAATAACTATTCCTGTGATACAATCTGTCATTGCAATATGTCAATTACAAACAAAGTTTAAAAGGTAGTAGAGCCACGCTGATTTCAGCACGAACGGCCCGGCCGTACCCTCGCACAGAAGATCAACGTAAAATGACAGTTTGTGCTGTCATGTTTCGTTGGTGAGTGCGAGACCGGAGGCCCAATGACGCAGAAGCATCACTAGACCGCCATGGTGTGAGTCACCATGCTGCATTGTTGCATTGTCTGCATTCGCATCACTTTTAGATTTTGCATAAGCTTTCCATCAGGCAGAGTCATTTTGGCATCGCCAAACTTAAAAAAATAATTAAAAGTGATTTCCATGATTTATGTAAGTTAGTTGTAATGCATGCTGATGCAAATTAAATACATGACTGCACGAACTGGTAGTATTTAAACGGCCACCTCGCTACTGCTGCCACTGCTAAGTGTTATGGGTTTGATCCAGTTTGATCCCTCCCTACATGGGATAACACTAGGTGCGATTAACCAATTATTGTTCAGAATGTTCTTTGCATTCGTTTACTATATGTGTGTATCCGCACTAGAGACTTTAGTCTCTTGTGACATAGGATTTATTCCTAGTGCAGAATTTGTCATTACTTTATAGCTCTTGCTACAGGTCCTTTTGAAATTTTTGAAAAAAAAATTGTGTTCTTTTCAAGACAAACTCACAGACATACATTAAAAGTAGGTATTTATCTATTACATGGTAAAGATCCTTCAATCGTGTGGGATGTGATTCAGAAAGCAATAGCAGAAATACTCGTCATGAAAGAACGATTCTTAGTGGCGGCCGTAAGTACTTAGGGCCTACATGTGGGAGGATAATTATATGAGCTTTATGTTGAGATCTATTAGATCGCCTATCTTAAAGGGCAATCGTTCTATTAAACACTACCTATCTATATAATTATGTGTATTATACAGGATTTCATTGAAGTCATTACGTCTAGGATCTCTGTCCTTCTTTCACGGCCAAACCGCTGCACCGATTTCAATGAAATTTGGCGTGGATATACTTTGACTCTTGAGGAAGGCTAAGGCTACTCTTTGCTGCTATAGCCGAAAAACACGCGGGCGGAGCCATTGAGCCCACAAATGAGGGCCCTCAAGACAACTCCCGCACTAGGAATAAATCCTGTGTGGCGGGGACTTTACAAACATACATGAAACGAACACAAATACCACCCAGACTCAGAACAACAATTTGTGGATCACACAAAGTGTAGTCCTACGTGGGATTTGAACCTACCCACGACACTTGGCGAAGTAGGAAACGGCGTGGTGACCGTTACACCACTAGGCCAAACGTGCAGTCATTGGTTGACCGTCAGATAATAAGTTAAAAGTGACACGCTAAATGCTCTACTAAAAGCTGTCTATTTATTGTTTGAATAATATAAGCTGTTAATAAGATGCAAAAAAATATTAAATTGGAATCCAGTTCTCTATGAAACATATTTCATTGGTGATGAGACATTAATGATTTACAGGCAAAAAGCTACCCTTCGCAAAATAACTTCTTTGAATTGATGAGATTCGACTTTATTCTTGACGAGTTCCTAAGAGTATATTTACTCAAAGTTAAAAAGACGCCGGAATTTGATTCAGCCGGCTCCGCAGAAGAACTCCTGTTGTATGAACAGTTACTGTATAGTTTGCTTTCGTTGACTGGCGTTTCGCAAAAACTTGTTTCAGATACTACTGTGTGAGTAATATACAAATAAAACTAAAAATCGTTGCGTTGCGAGTTGCATATACCTCGTCGTCGCATATAGACGTCGATTGCTGGACATCCGCATCCAACGACTTTCAACCCTACCCCTACCCACGCTTCGTCTTCCAGTACACGGCATTCATTTACTATCACGTCACTCATCTGTTCGATTAAATCAACAAATCATGTTCAGTCATCGAACGAGATTAACGTCCCTCTTTCTTGCTTTTTTCATATTCTGCAACATTCCTTTAAACCTCTCGTCAGACAGCAAGAACTGCTAAGCGAATGAGGAAACGCGTGGTCACCCCGTTGCATCGTAAAAGTTTTACGAGTAGTTATATCAGCAATTCGTCGTCATGTTGCAAAAATAAGTTTTACGTATGTCAGATTATATTTACTACTAGTGCCCCACCGTATCCGCTACATTTATTGTTGTTTCCTTGCGTAACAGTTTATATAGCTTCCTCAATTAATAATTGAATAAGCATTTATTTAATATTAAGTCTAACTAGTCATTTAGCTTGTACCTATTTAAGATTTAGGCTTTCAAACAAACCACTTCGTTTAGGTGTGTCTAAAACTAAACGACTTAATAAGAACTAAAAGTTACACGGATATAATTATTACAATATACTTATAAAAATACAATAAAATTAGGGATTTATATTTATACATAATATTTAGGGTTTGTAATAGTTACTTGGGTAGGGGAAGTGAGATTTAAGTGGGTCCACGAGATTTCAAAAACGTACTAGAAATTTCATACTTTAATATCTAACTTATTTCTTTACCTGCCTATCCTAAAAATTGAGAAAATTAAAAAAAAAACCGTTCAACTGAGAGTCGGACTCGCACACCGAGGGTTCCGTACATACCTGTAGGTATATAAGTAAAAGTTTTCAGAATTTTTCTGTTACCTGTGCTGTTAAGCTATTGCTTCTTACCAAATTTCAATTTTCTACGTCACAGGAAGCAGCTTTTAGCTTTTGATTCCCTTGCGAGCAGTCGCGAGTTTCAAAATATGCGGTACTGGTATAAATGGTTGTACCTTTTGTGCGTTTTGCGTTTTTGCGTTGACTTTTTTTTTTCAATGCTTAAAGGCAATTAGACCTAATTCGTTCATGAGGCAAAGGGTAATACATAGTTATATAATTATTAAAAAAACATGTGATGTAACTAAAAATTTAATTTGGCATGAAAAACTTTATAAAACGTTGCTCCATGCCAAATTTCAAGATTCTAGGACGGCTGGAAGTATCCTTTATGTTTTGATTCCCTTGCGAGTAGTTGCGAGTTTCAAAATATGGGGCTTAAATTGCTGTTTCTTTTGATTACGGTAACATAGAAGTTTCATTTTGTTACTGCATAAAGGTGTTATAGACTTGAGTATTTGGTATGAATTTCAATTTAATACCTCTACGCGTTCATGAGGAAAGTGATATTATTATTATTATTATTATTATTATTATTATTATTTGGGTGACTTATTTTTTCTCAGCTTTCGCTGGTAGTATGTAAGTGGCATTTACGGACTAAGTCAAGTAAATGTCACGGTTTTGTATAAACGTGAATTAAGTGTGTGAGTCTATTGCATTGTGTGTCTGCTCGTCTATTTGCAGAAACTTTCTGACGATTCTGCAGGTGTTCAGTATAGCAGCTTTTTGTAGGAGTATATATGTATTGGGTTTCAGATCAAGGAGTTTCAGGCTGTGGTGTATGTGTTTCGGGATAATACCAGTGGTGGACAATACTATAGGGACAATGTATACTTTTTGTTGTTTCCAGATCCTTAAAACTTCATCCTTAAGGTCTGTGTACTTATGTACTTTTTCTGCAATAGTTTTTTGTAGGTTGTGAGTGTTTGGAACAGCTATATCAATCAGGTAAGTAGTTTTATTTATTTTGTCTTGTACGGTTATATCAGGGCGGTTGTAGTGTATGGTCCTATCGGTCAATATTGCACGGTCATAGTAAATTTTGTGGGTATTGCTTTCTAAAACTGCTTTAGGTGTATATTGGTAGTATGGCGTATATGTATCTGGAATGAGTTTATGTTTGACAGCTAGTCTTTGGTGTATGATGTTTGCAATTTGGTTGTGTCTATGTGTGTAGTCGGTTTGTGCAAGGTTGGGGCATGCTCCAGTAATATGTTGAATAGTTTCTGATTGATTGTGACATTTTCTACATCTATCGTCTGTTACTGTAGGGTCTCTGATAATATGCTTTCTATGGTTTTTTGTATTTATAATTTGGTCTTGGATTGCTATGATGAAGCCTTCAGTTTCAGGAAACAGGGTTCCAAGAGTAAGCCATTTGTTTGATGCTGTTTTGTCTATATGTGGTTGTTCAAGATCGTGTGGGTGTCGACCATGGAGTGCTTTCTTTTTCCATTGTTCTATTTTACAGATTTGAGAGTTACTTTCTGCGTTACCTATTTCGGTCTCTTGGGTTAGGTTTAGTGGTGTGTGGTTCAGATCATTGCTAACTATTGCTTTATGGATTTCACTACTGTTAGCTTTTTCGAGGAAAAATGATTTTAATTTTGATATTTGCGTGGTCCATAAGGTAGATATGTCGATAAGGCCCCTTCCTCCATCCTGTCTTTTGATTGTGATTCTTTCTATTGCAGATTTTGGATGTAGACAGTTGTGTTTAGTGAGAATAGTTCTTGTTGTTATTTGTATGTTTTGAATGTCTGTTTTAGTCCATTTTATAATACCAAAAGAGTAGGTCAGTATGGGTATAGCGTAAGTGTTTATTGCCTTTACTAAGTTTTTGCTAGCTAAATTACTTTTGCTTAAAACATTTACCCTATGCTTATACTCATCTTTTAAGGCCATTTTTAATTTACTATGGTCTATTCCTTTTGATTGCTGGTATCCTAAATATTTATATAACTCATTCGGTTCCATGGCTGTAATTGTTTCATCATGAGATACTGCGTAATCGCCTGGCTGGATTTTTCCTTTTATTATGTGAATAGTTTTGCATTTATCTAATCCAAATTGCATGCTGATATCTTTACTAAATTGCGCTGTAGCGTCTATGAGAGCTTTCATTTCTTTTGCTGTTTTTGAATAAAGCTTTATGTCATCCATGTAAATTAAGTGTGATATACTAGTTTCAGTGCTATTATTCTTTAATCGATATCCCGCCTGGCAATTCTGCAGTATCTGGGATATAGGGTTTAGGGCGAGACAAAACCATAGAGGACTTAGGGAGTCACCTTGATATATACCTTTTTTTATTGCTATTTCTCTACTAGTGATATTGTTAAGATGAAGTGTAGTTTTCCAAAGGGGCATTATGTTTTTTAAGAACTCTATTAAGACAGGACTGATCTTGTATATTTTCAAAATGTGTAATAACCAGGAGTGTGGAATGCTATCAAATGCTTTTTTGTAATCTATGTATGTACAGTGTAAATTTCTTTTATTTGTAGTTGCGTGTCTATGAATAAGAGAGTCGATAATAAGCTGCTCTTTACATCCCATATGGCCTCTTCTACACCCTTTTTGTTCCTCGGCAAGTATATTGTGCTGTTCTATATGAGTGGTGAGTTTTTGTGTTATAGTTGATGTGAGAATTTTGTATATAGTGGGTAAGCAAGTTATGGGTCTGTATTGTGATGGTTGTGGTGTGTATTGGCCTTTAGGTAGCATGTATGTTATACCCTTAGCTATAAATGGTGGTGTGTTTTGATGTCCGTGAATAATGCTAGTAAAATTTTTAGCTATGATTTTATGGAGGGTAGTAAATTTTTTGTACCAGTAATTGTGTATGTTATCTATACCTGGTGATTTCCAGTTATGTAGTCTGCTTGTGACATATTTTATATCAGATTCTGATATCTCTTTGAATTCCATTTCATCTAAGTCTGCCCATTTTCTTTCTTCTTCCGTTATCCATTGTGTTTCCCCGTTATGATGTACTTCTGTTTCCCAGATACCTGCCCAGAATTCTTCTAAGTCGTGTACTGCTGGGGTTTCTATATTATTGTTTGTTAGTTTTTCTTTATTTGTATTTAAATTTCTATAGAATGTTTTCTCATTGGTATGGAAAAGTTTATTATCGGTTTTTCTTTGAAGTGCTTTTTTATATCTGGATAGTCTATGTGATTTTAATGCTAATTTCTGTTTCAATGTGTCTAGAACGTCTTCGGGTCTTTTATTATTATTTTCATGACTGCTGTGTATTCTGTTATTAGATATTATTTTGTTTACTGTATCAACTACCTTTTTTGACCTGTTATTATTCAAAAATTGTGTTAGTCTACCTATGTTAGATCTAAGTTGCGTTATATCTCTCTCTAGTCTATCTTGCCAGGCTGGTTTTTTGTTATTGCGTTGGGGTCTGGCTTGTGGTTCGGTGTTATATCCAAGCTCTCGTGAGATTACTAGGGCACTACAATATATGAGTGTATGAATGTCGGTTAGTTGTGAATCATCAGAGAAAAACTCATGCAGTAAGGTATTGTTAAAAAAATGAGTTAATTTGGAAAGATACAAACTATATTTAAGTTTAGGGAGTCGTGGCCTGAGTGTGGGGTCTAAGCCTGCAAATTCAATTATGGCTGAGTGTAAGTGTTCTTTCAGTTTATTTTCTGACGAGTCTAGGAGGTCATTAAACTGCACAGTTTCTATTTCTGTTTCCATCAATAGCAGTGTAGTTTCAGTTTGTGTTGATATATTAGTATTAAGTGGTGTTTGTGTGTTGTATGTGGCATATTCAGTAGTATTAAGGTAGTTATGGGATGATTGTGTATTTGTTAGTATTGTTTGTTGTGTAGTTAGGTTTGTAGTAATGATTGTTTGTGGCTCACTAAGTGATGGTTGTGATTGAAGAGAAATATCTTCCTGTTCTAAATCTACTCTAACTTGTTCTTTAATTTGTTCTCATTAGTAAGCATTTTATTTCTTATGATAACTCGCCTTTGATCGGAAACTCGTTGTTCTGAAACTAAAACGTGAGGGTACTGTTTTAAAAAGTGTTCATGAAGTAATTTTCTGTATGTTGTCATGTCTGTTTCTAATTTAGTGATGCGGTAGTAGGTACGCATGATGAATATGTTTACATCTTCTGTCCATCGCATGCGTACACGTGGTTTACCAGTCTTAGTGGACGCAGGTAAAAGGGTATTCACCCCCTGCGCAACATCTAAGGCCGGTGTGTCTGTAGGTGTTGGTGTTCCTGTAGAACCTTCTGATGGTGTATATGATACGGTTGACGGGCTATATGGTTCCTCTGTTGAGGGGCATGGTGAGCTAATCCTGTCAATATTGTCAGTCTGTCTGTCGAAAGTCAAGTTGGCTGTAATATTTTCGGGTGACCCGGAGGGAGCCCGCCTACTCAGCTCCACTCCGCCGACGGTTCGTATGCTGTCACACCCAGCGTCAGCTCCAGGTGTGCCCCGGCGATCACCCCCGGGCAGCGGCCTTATACGTTTACTTCTTAGACGTGTCTCCATATTTAATGGGTTGCCAGAGCCATGTTAGCCGCGCCAGTAATTTTATATCACGTGTCCGCCCCCTACGTGAATCTGGTGGTCGATTCGGACGTACGGTTGGAGCTTCAGGGGGCTTATTATTATTATTATTATTATATTTAATACACTAGCAGCTTAAAGCTGATGCGTGTGTCAGGAAAATATATACCTAGTTATCACTTGAGCGTCTCAATAAAACATAACTATCAATTATAAAGTCAGAAACTAAATGTTATTTCTAACAATTAATATCTTAATATTTAGTAACTACTATTTCTGTTGTCCTGTAAAAAGTGTTACTTGAGTAAGTTATTTGATTATAACATTCTAAACGGAATACTGTAACTTTTAATTTCAATTGTGAGCTTGTAACTAACTAACAATTATAATAAAATAGGAGATTCAATAACGATTGTCTGTGACTAAAGTAATGTTTTAATAATTGATTTCAAATAATTGTGAGTAACAAGTCTAACCTGTTAACATCCGCTATTACATTTAAATTATAATAGCGTGAGGTTAATCACAGAAATTCTAATTATTTAATTAAGGATTTATCATGTAATTAGAATAAGACGTAACGCATTTAATTGTTTTTGGAAAGTTAATACGAAACCAACGACATCCGTTTTACAGCGACTAATGTCATCATGATTTGATGTGTTGGTTTCGTATTGGCGAGAATAAATGAAGAGATCACTTTAGTACGAGCATTGTACCAGAGAGGTCTTGCTGTAAATAAGTTAAGTATATAGGCTTCTTAATTGTGGTAATTAACTATTAAACATTTGTTACTAATAAGTTAAGATGTGTGTGACTTTTAAAAGAGTGGCTATGAGTTTCTTTGCCAGTATTCTTCTCATAGGGCCCTACGCATTTTGGAAACTGGAAGTTATAGATCGACCTTGACAATGTTGTGCCGATCTATGATTTTAACTATAGATTCAATTTAACGTTTATTAAATAGATGAAATCTAGTTTGAACCTGAGTTGTTGTTTTAATAAATCCTAGTGTACCTACTACTACTATGATGTTTTGCCCATAAATCATGAATTATATTAATTAGTTAAGGAGTGACGTCAGCGAAGCTGATGTCACCCTTTCTAAAAATCATCTCTCTTTCCAAATCTAACATCAGAAGTGGGACTGACATCTCTCGCGTCTCCTGTTTCGAAAGTATTCAAAAGTTAACGATTTTTTTTTCTCTCTTGATACCCTACGAAGATTTTCTTGTTTTTCGTTCGCATGATTGGTGAAGGTGCAGTAAAGTATATCTATCTGTACATCTGGTGAGTACATTCTAGTTTGTTTATAATGAAATTTAAAAGTTCATTGTTTTCCATTTACCTATTACTGTCAGCAATTATAAAGTACACTGTGTGATAACTAAAGGTGAACAGTTACCTACCGCTGTGTGTCTTACCTGTAAAGACGGCTGTGTGATTAAGCTATGTTTCAAAGTTCAAGTACCTACATGTAAATACGAAATTGTGTCGCATAGCGAATAAAAAACTATGTGACGTATAAATACGAAAATGTGGTGCAGTATAAAATAAGAGCTGTGTGATGCAGTACAAAATAAGAGATGTGTGATGCAGTAAAAATAAGAGCTGTAAGATGTAGTAAAAATTAAGCTGTGTGATGTAGTAAAAATGAGAGCTGTGTGATGTATAAAAAATGAGAGCTGTGTGATGTATAAAAAATGAGAGCTGTGTGATGTATTAAAAATGAGAGCTGTGTGATGTATTAAAAATGAGAGCTGTGTGATGTAATAAAAATGTGAGCTGTGTGATGTAGTAAAAGTAAGAGCCGTGTGATGTAGTAAAAGTAACAACTCTGTGACGTAATGAGGACGACATGACGCACTGACGACGATTGATGAATGACGAACTGGACTAGTTTTTGACATTCATAAAAAAAAAATATAATTAAAAAACTCATTGATTGGGTGGAACTGCTGAAGTTTGTTGCTTTGTTCTAGCCTGTCTCATGCGCAGCAGGTGTGGGGCTAGATAATATTGTCGTCAAAGCGACTGACCGTTGTTATAGTCTTCTTAATGTGAAAAGAAACTGTAACAATGACAAACTGTTAATCCTAAGGAATTGAGTTGAACTGCTGAAGTCTTTTGCTTTGTTCTAGCCTGTCTCATGCGCAACAGGTGTGGGGCTAGATAATATTGTCGTCAAAGCGACTGACCGTTGTTTATAGTCTTCTTAATGTGAAAAGAAACTATAACAATGACAAAATGTATAAATTTTTAAACATTATTATTCATGTTATTTTTATATTGTAATTTTTATTTGTATGCTTTGAATTGTCTTGCTTTCTTATTGATTCCTATCGTTTAGTAAAAGTTCATACATATTTTCTTTCCGTAACGTCTCATTTTCTTCCCTGACGATTTGTCAAATTATACTCAAAATTGCAAGAACGAAACATATTTTCAAGAAATATAATAAAATTGACCAGATTTTTTTTTTGTTTGACACATTTATTAGTCTAGTCAACAAGTTCCATACTTGTTGACTAGACTAAAAGATGCACAAGCATCACTAGGCCGCCATAGTGTGGGTCGCCATACTGCATTGTTGTATTCGCAATGAGTATGGTGGCCACCACTCGTGGATTCTGCTTATGCTTTCCATCAGGCAGAGTAGTCATTTTGGCAGGCCAAACATAAAAAAAAAAAAAAAATAATAATAATAATATCATAAATTTATAAAACATACAATAGAAGTAAATCCATACTGTAGTGATTGTGATTTTACAATATACTGTAAACTTATTTTGTGCATTTTTGCAGTTGCGACGGACACTCTCGTTTATCAAATAAATTAATTTAATGATATTCGGTAAAGGTAATCGAATAGAAATTATTTGTAAACAAAACACCTCCTTTTTGCAAGTCAGTTAAAAATGAATAACGCATCGATAACGTCAACTACTATATACGCGTAAAGTGAGGGTAGTTGAAATGTTTGTTGCCGTGTACCTCGAAAACTAGACGTGATGGATACCTTTTATGTTTGGGACTTTTTATCTACCACTCATTACCTATTCGTTCCAGCTATCAGTTAAGCGGGTAACAAAATCGTGTAACGCAGTGTAGAGACCGAAGTAAAAGTCGGTATAGCCGTGACGGGATATACTTATTTTGTAGTAAACAATTGTTAATTTAAAAATCTATTTTTATATTGTTATTTACATTTGTCAAATGTAAATTATTTTCAAATGACTATTGCTAACGGAAGTTGTACTGATTGTCAAGAACTACGAAGTCCATATGAAAGTGAGCAGCTTCGCTGAAGGTTCAAGCTGTTTTATGGGTGAAATTTGTGAATATTTAATCACCGCAACTTTTGATGGTGGCGCCGAATGTTTATTTATGTGCACTTGTCAGGTAGCTCACGATCAACTACGTAGCTTCTCAACCAGGCAACTGGGTCGACGGAATCTGAAGAGGATGATGAACAACAACCTGGAACATCCCAGCGTACAACTCCAGAAAACTGTCTTGTTGATGCCTGATAGGTTTGGTGAGTTCAATCCGTTAATTTTCTTAGCATCCCGTGTTGACAACGATCATATTAAATGATCCAGACAACACCATCGACCTAGACCCATTTCCTTTAGGGCCTCTGTGGACCACGGCACTGATACTGCCCAGACCACAGCATCATCCCTTAACTACGAGAACATAAATAATAGTGTTACGTGGAGTAACTGTATTAAAATAAAATCATAATTATGTAGTGGCATGATGCAGTTGCATTGTCACATAAATATTATTTCATTTTAACAACTGATATTTGCTAACATGGTATGTGTGTAATGGAACTATAATTATTGCTCCATGGAGATGATGACTCGGTGAGCTTATTTGGCTATCCTACTTTAAAGTGTGGTTGAAAGGAGAATGGCAGATCCTGTGGCGCTGGCAATATGTTATGAATGGTTACGAGATTTATACCGTTTATTAAGTGTATCATCCTAATTATTTTCATGTATTTATTATATTTTTAGAACTGTGCGAGCAAGATTTTAATAATACTCATATAGTTCTTACAACTGCATTAACAAAACATTCCTATGTATTCTAAACACGCCATGATTAAATTCTCCTTAGTCAGAAAACTAGATGGCGCAGTGTCAGATTGCCAAAAAAAACGATTAAATATTTAAATCGGATCACGAAAATCGTAGATGAATTATTTTGATTTCAAAATATAATAGTACGCCATCTTGTTGACAATAATGACAACTCATTTGGGATCCATGTATTTCGTTGTAAACTAAAAACTAAAATAACTTTTAATGCTATATTGTAAAAATCTCGGAATTAAAGATGTTACATAATAAATGTGGTTACTCTTATGATCTGCCAGTTATTGGCGTACAAATGTATTATCGATTTTAAAATAAAACTCTTAATTTCGTCAGGAATAAGCCGAACTAATGGTCAGGTTGAAAGGATGGTACGCTCAAAAATGTTTTGGTTATGATAAATAATGCAACTTAATCAACTTCGAAGAGTCCTAGATAATGACCGCTGCTTTATGGAGAGTTGTTAAGGGCGACCACGCAAGGTTGCTCATGACCAGCTGCGAACGGCCCCGAGACGGGAGCAACAACTGGCCGTGCCGGCGGGATCTCGAGAAACCTCGTCGCAGCAATCCCTAGTCACTGTATACCATTGCAGAAGGGGTTCACGAGTACCTTCCGCGTCCCAACATGAGCAGGAGTAGCGGCAGAATACACCATATTGCTGGGTGAGCAGTGTCCATTTTATTTACAGTAGTAACATGCTCATATCGTCCTATGATATGACCACTGTCCACATTTTATGTATTTTTCAGAGCCTCTGTGTACCACGGTCACAAAGACCCAGAACACAGCATCGACCTTCCCAATAATCCTTTATCCTCTGTGTACCACGGCGTACGAGAACGCCCAGAGGTCAGACTTACCCTTTTATATTAATTCATGTTGCCTTAGTAAGAAGTCAACATCACTACAAACATCAAGGTGTTGCTTTAGTGTGAGTCAACATCATTACAAAAGAAATGTATCATGCGACATTATGTGCCACGGCATCATATCACCCAATCATTACATATAAACAGTCGCACTAATCTGAAATCTGCTAAAGAACAGTGTCTTACATGTAGCATTTATAACACACGCCATTTATCTGTAAAAGTACTTGCCTCGCTTGACTAAAGTTGGTGCAGAATATCTGTAATCATAATTATCAGCTAGTGCACAACAAAAAAGTGCCAAAGTGCAATAAACGGCGCATTGGCACTGTTCATATGTTCTCATAAATGTTAGGCATTACAGACAGATGCCTTTCTCAAAAGAAAACCTTTCATTGCTTCAGATTTAAGGAGAATGCAGTGCAGAGAACGCACTGCTTGTCAGTATGGCCGTGTCAGGAAAATATATACCTAGTTATCACTTGAGCGTCTCAATAAAACATAACTATCAATTATAAAGTCAGAAACTAAATGTTATTTCTAACAATTAATATCTTAATATTTAGTAACTACTATTTCTGTTGTCCTGTAAAAAGTGTTACTTGAGTAAGTTATTTGATTATAACATTCTAAACGGAATACTGTAACTTTTAATTTCAATTGTGAGCTTGTAACTAACTAACAATTATAATAAAATAGGAGATTCAATAACGATTGTCTGTGACTAAAGTAATGTTTTAATAATTGATTTCAAATAATTGTGAGTAACAAGTCTAACCTGTTAACATCCGCTATTACATTTAAATTATAATAGCGTGAGGTTAATCACAGAAATTCTAATTATTTAATTAAGGATTTATCATGTAATTAGAATAAGACGTAACGCATTTAATTGTTTTTGGAAAGTTAATACGAAACCAACGACATCCGTTTTACAGCGACTAATGTCATCATGATTTGATGTGTTGGTTTCGTATTGGCGAGAATAAATGAAGAGATCACTTTAGTACGAGCATTGTACCAGAGAGGTCTTGCTGTAAATAAGTTAAGTATATAGGCTTCTTAATTGTGGTAATTAACTATTAAACATTTGTTACTAATAAGTTAAGATGTGTGTGACTTTTAAAAGAGTGGCTATGAGTTTCTTTGCCAGTATTCTTCTCATAGGGCCCTACGCATTTTGGAAACTGGAAGTTATAGATCGACCTTGACAATGTTGTGCCGATCTATGATTTTAACTATAGATTCAATTTAACGTTTATTAAATAGATGAAATCTAGTTTGAACCTGAGTTGTTGTTTTAATAAATCCTAGTGTACCTACTACTACTATGATGTTTTGCCCATAAATCATGAATTATATTAATTAGTTAAGGAGTGACGTCAGCGAAGCTGATGTCACCCTTTCTAAAAATCATCTCTCTTTCCAAATCTAACACGTGCATATCTTTACACTTGTGTTTTTAAATGTTCATCAAGTCTGTTTTTAAATATGTTTATATTCGGAGCACTAATCGTACTACGTACGTACGTACGTACTACTAATAGTGCACTAATGATAGCAAGTTTAAAATTTAAAAAAATATTTTTATTATATGATGTAACAAAAAATGTATGCTTTTCGCAATTTTCCCTTTATCTGTACTATAAGACGTTTGCTTCGTACCAAATTTCAAGATCCTGAGTTCACGGGAAGTACCCTGTAGGTTTTGATTCCCTTGCGAGTGTTGAAAATTTGCATCACAAACGACTTATTATACGAAGTAACTAAAAATGTATACTTTTCGCAATTTTTCCTTTATCAGTACTATAAGATGTTGCTTCGTACCAAATTTCAAGAAGATGACTTCACGGGAAGTACCCTGGGTTTTGATTCCCTTGCGTATGTCCCAAATTTGCAACATAAACGGCTGTATCTTTTGATTGCGTTGGCTTAGAAGTTTGATTTTTTCACAGCTCTAAGGGGCAGTGCACCTGAGTATTTCATATGAATTTCAGCTTGATACCTTCACGCGTTTCTGAGAAAAAGGGTCTTGAGAGACAGACAGACGGACAACAAAGTGATCCTATAAGGGTTCCGTTTTTTCCTTTTGAGGTCAACTCTAAAAAAATAATTTTTTCATTGGTATAGCCTTTTTTTCATGGAATAGGGGGCCAACGAGCAGACGTATCGCCTGCGACGTAGACGAGGTTAAAGGAGTCTTCAGTCTTTAAATTTGATTGTTTTGAAACCTTGTAGGGAATCGATCGGGAATCGTAGACGAATACGAAACTCTGCAACAACAAACTCTCAAGAAAAGCCGGTAATTTCTTCTCCGAGAATTCTCCCCAATTTCCCTTTCATTTAACTTTGAAAGTTAGATTTATTTAATCTATTGTTTACGTGCATATACACAGCCTGTAATAACTGAATGAAGTAATAATGAGTGTTCCGTTAAATTGTGAGTAATACACACATCAAAAGTGTCTAGGGATCAAGCATTTTTATGCGGATTTCTTGAGATTGAGATGTGGCTTTGGCCCTGGCCTGCTCAGTCGCCAGACTTGAACCCGATTGAGCATGCATGGGATATGCTACAGAGAAGAGCTCTGCCGAATATGGAGGGTATCCAGTCGCAAGAAGACCTTTTTTTGTTGTTGCAACGAACATGGGCGGCCGTTTCACAGCGTGATTTGGATGAACTCATTTTGAGTATGCCAAACTGATTCTTGTGTTGTTAGTGTTCGCGGTAGAAACACGGATTATTAATTGTTTAAGTTACCTAATAAAATTTTAAGAAAACTGTTATTTCAGTCTTTTTTTCGAACTTTAATGTTAGTGGTTCAAATGTCAAAAATCCCTTTATTAGGAAAATGGCAAATTTCTTTATTAATGCAAAGGTGACTTGGTTTATCGTTACTGTGACAAACGAAAACACTTTATTTGATGAATCCTTAAAGAAAATTTTAATTAATATCAATCAGGAGAAAAGTTATTGCAAAAATATATGTTGATCCCTAGACACATATGTTGATCCCTAGACACTTTTGATGTGTGTATAATCAAAAAAGTTTTATGTTTTAGAGATAATATTAAACCTCAGGATATGATAACCTCATAAAAACATATATCAGTATTCGGAGAAGAGTGAATACTTGCAGAGAAAATTGTCAAGCGCGTGAAGTATGTCAACTATGTAAATTATGTCTTAGCAAAACTTTTAAAAAGGACCTATTGAGAGCTCATGCTGAATTCTTACATAGAGGAGATTTTAAAAGACTTTATCCTCCACCTATGTTTAAAAACCGAACAAATAATAATCAAAAGACTGTGAAGTGTCATTACATAATTTTGACTTTGCTTAATGAAGCAATGTTCAACTCAAGTGAATTATAGCCCGCGATAAAATTTGATTATGACTTTTAGTCGATTGCAAATACTAAATGAAAAAAGAAAAAAAAAAAAAAAAAAAAATAATAATCCTAATAAGTCCTTTGAAACAAACAAATTACAAAAAAAACGACTTCAAAACCTGGACCAAATTGAAATTGACGATAAAAGTTATCAATTCAACTGTATTTTTTTTGTTTGTTACCTCAGAACTTTCGACTGGGTGAACCCATTTCAATTTGTTCCAGTTCTTGAAGTCGGTTCTTTTTTTGTTAAAATTTGTGATTATTTGAAGTCGGTTTAAAATAGTGCTACAATCAGAGGCAAGAATTGCGGTAGGAATTACCTATTCATTTTTTTAAAACGCGGGGTATGCATTTCGCACCTTATTCGTGGGGGAGATGAAGGGCGTGTGTTTAACTCCCGGATAACCGATCTACCCATTAAGCCCCGAGGTGGTCTACTTCGGCAGTCGGGTTGAACTCCAGGAACGCATCAGATACTTCTGGAGTTCCCCCTGTCGTACACCACTATGACTACTATGAGGTACATCCCAGGGTGACTAGAGTCAACCCCGGGGCAGGACGCGGTCGCGCGTCCTAGGAGGTTCGTAAATCAACAGCCTATTGCAGTCCACTTTTGGACATAGGCCTCTCCCATTGCACGCCACTCTGATCGGTTTCTGGGTTCTCGCACTAGCGCATCCTGCGCAAGTAGTCACTTCACCTGGCCTGTGGGCACCCTACACTACGTTTGCCGAGTCGTAGTGTCGTAGTCTCCACTCCAGAACTCTTCTACGCCAATGGTTGTCAGTTCTGCGGCTAATATGGCCAGCCCACTTCACACTAAATAAATACTTTTTGACTGCCTCGTTGGTCTCGCGGTTGGCGTGTGCGACTGCTGATCATGAGGTTTCGGGTTCGATTCCCGGGTCGGAGAAATGTTTGTATGATCTACAAATATTTGTTTCGGAGTTTGGGTGTTTTCTATGTATGTATTTACAAAAAAAAAGTATATATGTATTTGTATCACTTGTCTAGTACCCATAACACAAGCTCTCTGCTTAGCTTGGGACTAGATGGCGTTGTGTGTTAGATGTCCGAAAATATTATTATTATGAAAAATATTATTATTATTTTTACTTAACTATATCGTCTTGGCCCTCTTGGCCATTTTAATTCGATAACTGTAATGGCGGCAGTACCTATTATATTTTTTCGCCTAATATTTGTCGTGCTACATTTATTTATTTTTTGGAAAACCCTTTTTAAACTGTCTATTTTTTTAACAAGCGTTTAAAAATCGAATCGATATAATTTGATTAGCTTATTAATTTAACCAATTGATTGTTAGATATCTACATATTTACTTACCTATATTAAAGTAGTTGGCCTGGGCTCTATTTCATAAAACCTGTCATCAAGTCGTCAATTTGTCAAAAATGACGTAATTTGTCGGGTTGTCACGACAAATCCCGTTTCATAAAGCCTGTCAATTGATTAATTGTAGACGGGTATACAGTGGTAATTGTCACCTTTTTTTGTAGCGTTTCATAAAACTACTTTCCTTACAATTGGTAATAAACACCTGTCACACCAAAAAAATTGTCAGGGACAGGTCATTGTTGGCAATAGGTGACATTTATGTCAATAGATTTTTTTTTTGCGTTTTAATCTGCAATCAGTCGTTAGACTATAATCAGATGTGTTCAGCGACAGGAGATGCTAAGGAACAGCAGGCCATTGCCTCACTGAACACTCAAAGTACGTGGTTTCTGCCCATAATCCAACATAGACTTTTAAACTTGTAATTGACTAAATCCCTTTTTGCCTTTATGTGGTTTTTCCATGTCAATCGTCTGTCCAAAAGAAAACCAAGATATTTCACACAGTCGGTTTCAGGGAGGATGTTATTCATCAAGCGAACCGGGGTACAGTTTTCCCTTCTAAAAGTAAATTTTATGTGCTTAGAATTCTGGGCACTGACTTTAATCCGCCATTTTTCCAGCCAGCCAGAGGTGGTATCGAGAATCTGTTGCAGTTTGTTTACTTGCCAATATGGAGCTTTCATCTACAGCCAGTAGAGCAACATCATCGGCATAGGTGGCAACCAAAACATCATCCGTGCTTGGTAAATCTGATGTGTAGATGTTGTATAGCACTGGACCAAGTATCGAGCCCTGAGGCACTCCGGCATCAACAGGAAACAAGGAGGATCTGGCATCCCCCTGCTTGACCCGGAACATTCTGTCAGAGAGATATGACTCCAAGATGTGAAATACTGAGTGTGGTAATTTCTCTTTAATTTTACAAAGTAGGCCTTTATGCCAGACTCGATCAAACGCCTGTTGTACATCCAAAAAAGCAGCAGAGCAGTACTTTTTGTTCTCGAAGCCCTGTCTGATGCAATGATATACACGATGTACCTGTTCAATGGTCGAGTGAGCCTTACGGAAGCCAAATTGGTGCCCTGGTATGATGCCGTGTGCACTGATCAGCCCACTGAGTCTTTGAAGAAAAACTCTCTCCCACACCTTCGAGATAACTTCGGTATGAGGAACACTCGTGTGGTGGTTTACCATCTTTATGTATCATAACAATCTCAGAGATTTTCCATAAATTTGGAAAATATGAAACTCTGTAGGTGGCGTTGAACAGACAGGTTACAACAGAACAGAAAAGTGATACATTTTTTAGGAAGTTCTTTAAGGATTCGTGGGGTTATCAAGTCAAAACCAGAGGCCTTATTCGGATTTAGTAATTTAATTTCTGGAGTGATTTCCTTCGGGGATGTTGACTTGATTGGTAGACACAGTTGGATCGTTTGGTTGAGTATGGCATCCAAATCTGTTTTCTGGTTATTGCTCTCATTGGGCTTAAAGACCTCGGTGCAGAGCAAAAGCCTCTGATTTTTCCTCATCCGTTCGAGCCCAAGTTGACTGGCATCTTATGGGGTGGCATATCTGCTGGGGTCTATTAAAGTGTTTGGTGGCCTTCCACAAAGAATGTTCTCCAGTTGCAGATGGTGACATCAATTCTATGATTTTTCTGAGGCTGGAATTTTTATGTTCCTCCAGAGCCGATTTTAAGTCTTTTATCGCTTTATTGAGTATACTTTTGTCTGATTGATGTCGAGATTGTTGCCAATTTCGTCTCAGGCGCCGTTTCTCGGCAATTTTATTTTTAATTTCTACAGGCTGGAATATTATGGGATCCGAGATTTTGTGTGTTGAAGGGGTATTTTGCCATGCCGCTACCAGGATAATATTAGTAATATGTTTACATGCCTCCTCAATGTCATTCGTTGTTTTCAACAGCATCCGCATGTTGATATGTTCGTTGAGACACGTGCGGAAACCCTCCCAATCAGTTTTTCTATTGTGTAGTAACATGGGTCCCTCGCAACTCACTACGGTTGAAGATACGGTTAGGATTACTGGAGTGTGGTCCGATGATCCATCGAGACTAGACTCATCACTAGTGAAAAGGTAGTTTAGGCCTTTAAACACAAAGAAATCCAACAGATCTGGCATTTTTTTATCACTGCTAGAATTTAGGATTTTGAAGATTTATTAAAAATTACGAACAAAACAACGAATTTCTTAGTCACTTGTCACTTGCATTCTATTCCTGACACACGTCAAGGCCTCTGTCAAAAGTTTGCGACAATTCAACAAATTTGTCGCATGGTATTGACAAGTACCTGTTTCATAAACAAAAAATGTCAGTAAATCGTTGACAATTTGTACAGTTTTCATTGTCACCTGAAAATTTCTATGAAACGCAAAAATGTCAAATTGTCACGACAATTTGACAAACTAGTCGAATCTTTTCCGATCAGTCAGTCAGAGAAAAAGTTATAAACGGACAATTGTCAAATAATCAAATTTGTCACCTGTCGCTGACAATTGTAAGTTTTATGAATTAGGGCCCTGGTAATAACTGACCCTGACTGCTATGCCAGAGATCGTGAGTTCGATTCCCACGCAGGACCAGTGTTTGTATGATGAGCTCGATCATTATTTTGTTTGTTTGTAATTTGAGTGAATGAATGAATGAGAATTTTCATCAGCAATTCGGTTACTTTAGTATTATACAGGCTCTGCCTAGTTACGAGATGCCGTGTGTAAATTGTGCGATTATTATTTATAGTAGTGGTCGCCCAGTGGTCAAAATTTTACTTTTTTTTTTTAACTTTATGCGCTCCCCCACTTTATAAACTTTAACTGTAACAAATTTCAAACTCCTTACGATATTTCATATTTTACCCCTTCTAAGGATAACTGTTCGCATAGTTATCGTTAGAAGTGGTAAAAAGTTTTTTCTTCACGTATTCAAATATAGATTCTATTCACAGGATATCAACTTAATAACGCACTTAACCCCAAAAGAAAAATTATCAGCTGCAAATAGACTCCAGTATGTTTGGTACCAAGGGAAGTGTACCTGGACAACACCTGGTGTACATGATATATTAATAAATGTAAATATCACTACATAGTATAAAACAAAGTCGCTTTCTCTGTCCCTATATCCCTATGTCCCTTTGTTTGCTTAAATCTTTAAAACTACGCAACGGATATTGATGCGTTTTTTTAATAGATAGAGTGATTCAAGAGGAAGGTTTTTATCTATCTATATATATAAAAGCGAAATACCACTCACTTATTAATCACGAAATCTCTGAATCTATAACACCTACAAACCTGAAATTTGGCAGGTAGGTTCCTTATAGGATGTAGACATCCGCTAAGAACGGATTTTACAAAACTCCACCCCTAAGGGGGTAAATCAGGGGATGAAAATCTGCGTGAGCGAAGCTGCGTGCAAAAGCTAGTGTATAATAAATGCATAATATAGTATGGAAACACTGATAATTTTCGAGGTTTCTAATGTGATGTAGCAAATAAACACATTTTTTGCGCTTACATTGCAAACGCTGGTTGCACCCTATGAGATAGATCAAAATAATGTACTACAGTATTGTACAAAAAAGTCCGCGACGCTATACGTCTGTCTCTTAGGGATAACCCACAATAAACATTTTTTATTCCTTTCTTTTTACGAGAAATAATGGCTTATTTACGAAGCAATATTAAGCAACACAGAATGAATCCTGATACAATTAAGTAAATTAAATACATTGTGCATTTAATATAGATGAAAATGGCTCTTTACTGTATCTAATATAAATGAATATATTCGAAGATATTACAGATTTAAAATGCAAGAATCATGTCGTCGACGCGGCGAGGGCATCTAAACTCCACCCGTGCGAAGCCGGGGTGGGTCGCTAGTATATATATATATATATGTATGTTAAACTTTTTATTATTTTAATAATCTTCTTAAAATGTTCGCCCATCGTCCATCCTATCTATTGAGCATCGTTAGGCATCGTTTCCCGAAAATAGACGCCGCCAAGTTTTAGTTACTTTAGCCAGCCATTAGAGAAATTGAAATTGCTATAGCCGCATGAGAATTTGAAACCGTCAACGATGTGTGCCACCTCATATCTTTTTGACTAAGAAAATAGGTACTTCATTGCTGTAATCTCCAATGATGACAGTTAAGTATGTATAAATAATTAAAAATACACAAAAAAATGTTTTTACTAAATCATAAAGCTTTTTTGACAGAAATTTAAATTAATGTTGAATCTTCACAAATGTCCCGCACTTAGGTACCTACTGTTTTTCCATACAACCATAAGAGGACAGTTACATTAAATATTTTTAGTACTATACTTATATTCCTTTACAACAGATATTAAAATACACACACATGGGGACGAATATTTGTATATTATTATAATGATGAATATGTAACCAGTTATCATGTGATGTTACTGAACCTAACGTTGCCTGATTTTTCATAAATCTTATTTGATGCTAGCGCCATCTGTCGAAAAAAACTATAAACTTAAAATAATTTTTATTAGCTTTTCTATTTATTTAATTAGATGACAAAAATTAAAACTTGTAAATTGTCTCAATCAAAATTCTAAATATACATAGGTATGGGTTACGTTTTTATAATGCAACATTCGAGTAATTTCTGTTTTTGTTGGTTTTAATAACGAATCTCCGAAAAATAGCATAATAATATATGTAAACAGTGACCAACGATTGCTAGATTTAAGTACCTACATGTAAGAATCATCAAACTATGCAATAAACGACTGAACAGGAAAATAACATCAAAAGCAATTAAACATCATTTTGCAATTTGTTCTGATTGTTGTGTGTAACGGTCGATTAGCACCAAGTAGAACGTTCGGGATATGAATGCGTGAAATTACTCGAACGAAGGTATTTTTATAGTATTTGACAGGCTTGACCCAATTCAATACTAAATTCACATATTTAGTAGATAATATCAAATATTGTTTACCATAAATATTCTAATGATTATTAGCATACAATTATTATTTGATAATACAGGATTGTGTAACATTAAAGATTTGATATGAAATATAAGTCGCGCCGGAAGCTGACAAGCGGAAGGCGCCAAGATATTAATATGAAACTATTTACTTGTTTATAAAATCACCAATTGAATTATAAGTTTATAATATATTTTATTGTATGCCTAGTAATTATTAAGATTTAAACAAATGAGGCATTTATACGAGGTTGGAATCGTTACTTATAACATGTGTTAATTGTTCTTGAATAAAATGGTTAAAGTAAATGGGAAGGGAGTAGTAGTTCTATATGTATGTGTCGTCAATGTATATGCACCAAAAACTATTCGCGTTCTATAAGAAAAAATAAAAAAGTACTTGCAAAGAAAATAACGATTTATTCAAAAAAAAATTCTAACCCTCTAAACTTGTTTCATATTTCACTGGACCATTGATTGAAGTAGACCTAATATATAACTACCTAAATCTTCATCTTGATTTGTCCAAGACACATATATGTTCTTAGTACTATCATCTTCGCCCTCAACCTTTATAAGAACAGACTCAACAGATATGTTAGCTTCCGATATAGTGATTGTCCATCCTTCCAGTTTTTCAGCAAGTAATGTCTTCAACTTTTCCGCTGTTTTGACTGAAGGCCCAGGATCTTCAAACCGCACTGTGCTAGTAAACCTGATAACATGCCTGTTTATGCCTATTTCATCACACATTTCATCAATATCAATCAGAGACAGTCGGTTGTCTCTGACACAGAGAATACCATTGACAACTCTCCTCCGTTTTGGGTCTGGAGGCTGTGCATTATACCTGACAGCTTCTGCCTTCAGCAACCTCAGAGATACATCAATAGGGATCTTTGTTGGGGTATTAATTGTACATGTTTCACCATTGGCTGGCATGAAACAACTAATTTTAAACTCTTTTTCAATTTTGTCCTTTAAAAATTCCATTTTCTGTGCTTCCCCATGCACTAACAACACATTCTTAGGCTCACAGTACTGGATCAACTGCATTATACCTTTAGCATCAGCGTGTGCTGAGAACGACATGTATTCAACAGCCATTTTAACTTCAACCACTTGCCGGTTTTCAAGTTCAACCTTTTTGGCTCCGTTTAGGATTTTGTGACCAACTGTACCTTGGACACAAAACCCAGGCATTATGACCATATTCTGTTCATACGGTGCCCACTTCTTGAAAATGTTAAGAGATAATCCAGCATGCAACATTCCCGGTGTGGCAAAGACAACCATTGCACCAGGGTTGTCAATAAAGGATTTGTCAAAAGGCTTAATGTGCTTAAAATCAAACATATTTCTTTGCACAAATGTCTTTCTAATCTTTTGATTGGTCCATGTTATAAACATCTTATAATAGTTATTAGCTTTCTCTGTCAACCCTAAAGCAAAATACACTGGGTATTTTAAATTCATTCTTTCCCAATATGTCTCAAGTAGAATACAAAGCTCTTGAGCTCTGCCTAAGGCGAAGACAGGTATGAGGACTTTACCACCTTTTTCAACACACTCATGTACCTTTTTAAGGAAATCTCTTTCACGACACCTTTTGGAATCACGAATTGTTGTAGCATATGTTGATTCTGTGATAAGAAGATCAGGTCTGCATTTATCAATCCATGCTGCACCCAGATGTCGGTCTGGGGTCATGTTGTAATCTCCAGTGTAGACCACGGATTGTGATCCAACTCGGATCCAAAACATAGCAGCGCCAAGAACATGACCAGCATAGTAGGCCTTAATTTCAAGTTCATTATCAACCATTACAGACTGATGAAGAGTTACCGCAGTCACCTTCTTTATGCAATCCTTGATCATCTGTGATGTGAAGAAGTTTGATTCACCTTTTCTCTCTACTGCTACTTTCCTCATGTCTTCAAGGAGTATAGGCGCTATAGCTTTTGTAGGATGGGTCATGTAGATAGGACCTGTGTAGCCAACCATCTCTGACATATACGGTAGAGCTCCGCAATGATCGAGATGGAAATGAGATATGATAACACAGTCTATTTGACTGGTAATGGGGCCTTCAGGAACAATGTACGAGAAATCGGGAAAACGCCGCTCGTCATTGTAACCCATATGCATACCGCAGTCCAGCATGATATTTTTGCCACCCATAGATAGTAAGATGCAACTACGGCCGACATCTTGCCCAGCACCGAGCGGTGTAATCTTTATTTCGGGCATGTTAGAACTTTATCTCTCCTCCTGGATGTGTAGAACGTATTAATCTTAGAACTTTGTAGGTAATAGTTTATATAAAGCTTTCAACATTCATAACATTCTTTGTTGTTTAATTCACTTAATTATGTATTACATCAACCAATGCGTACTTTTCTTCTATAAAAACTTATTTACAAAACCAATTAACATTTTTTTTGAGTTAACCAATTATGTCAAACCATTTTCTTGCACTATACAATTAACATTTGACAACATATTGACAATTGACTTGTTCCGTTTCACAGCGATTCGACCTGAAAATCAAGTCAAGTACTTAACCTGGAGAACGTGTGTAAAACACGCCATAGTTTTTGACCAAACGAATATTTTTATATAAAAAGACCAAATAATTAATGAAATTTTACCTCTGTCTTAATTATTTAATAATATTTTTAGTTAGTTTATAAATATTTATTACATATTTAATATAGAAACCTATGTACATAAGGATAATTTATATAAAAAAAAAAACAATATTTACAGACAAGCGTCAAAAAACTTCATATCTTCGCCTACTGGTAGCGTTCCCAAAAGACTGGCAGCATTACCACGTTGAATGGCAATGCTGATTCTCTGTGCTAGAAAAAGGCCGGCCTTCTGGTCGCGAGAAGCGTCAATCAGTTGCTTGGCTAGTTGTTACATAGTGCGAGCACTCGGACCCCATGAACCTAGCGTCTCTACCCCAAACGGTTCAAAAATATAATTACCTATTAAATTTTGGTACTTACGCCGTTTGAGGCTTTCCGCAGAAGCAGCAGCAGTGCCGGCATAACCAGCATTATTTATTTACTTATTTATTTATTTTATTTAAGGTAAAAAACTGTCAAGTCAAGACAAACATCACTGACTGACTGACCTGGACTGACCATAGACCTAGGTTTCCTACTTCAGTCAAGTGCATTGACCTACAGTACATGGACTACGCATACCTACAAAATTATCGTGCCTACCTACACAAGAAGTTGGCGCATAAAATGGCTGCCTTTAGGGTTGTACCTATGTAGAGTGACTCGAAATGTCGATATCAATATTTAACTGAAATATTTAATAAATTGCAAAAATAACGATAACATTAAATAATTATAGTTAATTCCGATTGTTTTTTATTATTTTTATTGGATATAATGGATGGATTAAATTTTGAATGATGTACTTAAGACTAAAATCCAAAAATGAAAGCTGGCCATCACGGGACACCCGGCTAGATGTGATATGAGCGAAATATTACTTAAACGATTCTTGGGCTTCTACCCAAGAAACCGTAGGCCATTAGGAGTGCTACAGCGTTTGGTGAGTCCATTGTGGGATAGGAGAGTGCTAGTCCTCTCCCTTTTCCCACCTTTTAGGCGTACATCACCTCCTCCCAAAATGAGGCCGTGGATTCCTCTTAGAATCCCTAAAATCCTGGTATTTCTGTAGTCTGGGAATAGATGATCGTAGGTGAGGTTTCTCAAATTATTATTTTAAAACCATTTGTTATCGGCTATGAAAACAGCCCTATCCGTTCTATCAGCAACAAGACTAAAGAAAGAACAGAACACCTCCGCATTCAAACCAACGAGAATGTAAATCGTTGTTTACCTATATTTTCGTTGCTCCGACGGTTCTGGGATACCGATATCAACATAAAAAGTACTTATATTATGTTGATATTGAGCGAAATATTTTTTTTTTAATGGAAGTGCATCGCGCAGAGTACCACATTTTATGTTGAGGGTTTATATTTTCCAAACCAATGATTTCGATCCATTTCTTTCTTAAAATTTCATTTACAGGAAATCTGATGAAGAAAACACCATGTTAACATTTTTTTTAATATAAATATAAGTATCGACACTTTAAATCTACCATCACTATCCTTAATCGTATGTAAACAAATCAAAGTGAAACAAAGCAAATAATACCCTTGAGAACCATTCAAAAACTAACAAACGTCTTCGGAAATTATAAAAAGAATATGTTTAATACAATACAATAAACAAAATCGTAAAATATTGAACAATTTCAATGCATTTTTGTACTAACCTGTAAAGAGTCAATGTACAATGATTCTTGTTTTTTCTTGCACCAGATTGTTTAATGGAGCACGAAGGCATGATTTTCATGTCTAGGGCAAAGCCTTGGATACAATAAAAACCAATTTAAAGCCGTAATTGGCACGAAAACAAAAACAACATTTCCAACAACAACCGCTTGACAGCAGATCTACCTCAGAACTTGGTGCATACAATGGCGTCGCCGGTCACGAATTGACAAGTGCATGACGTCACTCAAAAGTGTTGCCAATATTAGTGCTCACTAAACTATGTTTATCTCTCTTTTCACACCAAGGTAAACGTAAGTTAAAAAGAGACAAAATGCTTTTTTGTATATATGTGTCGATCTTATACATATTTGTATAATAAATTGTTCGTATAGTAGAATAGGGCATCTCCTTAAATTTTCTTTACTCATTGGTCAAGTGGGAGTGGGACTGACTTAAGAGGGGGTAAGCCAGGCCTCCAGCTGTCCCTAGGTTAGAAAGAGAGAAGACACCGCGGTACCTAGTACTGTCTCGCTCTACTCGCATTTGCGCTGTTTGCGCGGAAAAGCAGAACCATGGTATCAGAAACCAAGACCTCGCATTCCGAGAGCGACACAGTGTGACGTCACTATCCGGTAACCACTTTATAGCAACTTATCACGAAATGAACCAACCAGAACCAGCGATAGCGGTAATGATGTAGGGCTCGTGTCACTCACGTGATCACAGTGTCTCGGAATGCTATAACCTGGCGAAGTTTTTACATAATGGCGTTATTACATGAGCAGAACAATTTGACGTTTAATTGTTGTGATCAAGGAAGTTGAATAGTTCAACTTCCTTGGTTGTGATGATCGGATTTCTGTAGGTAATGCTTTTACAAAATAACAAAAAAGTGTGTTATTTGTAAAAAGCAGCCTGTTTCTGGCGATTACACTCGCAGTTTTCACAAGTAAGAATTATTTATATAGTATATTTTGTTATTTGAATTAGTGTGTATTCCATATAGTTATTCTATCTGGGGGCACGGTCGTGCACCCGCCAAGACGAGCCAAGCGACGCACAAGGGCACTTTGAACTTATGTTAATTTAAATTGCCGATTTCCTGCAAATAATGAGTTGAAGGAGATGTGGATGGAAGCAATCGGAATACAAAAAAAAAAGTATCAACTGTTTGCAGTGCAGATGAATACACTAAAACCACAAGGCTGTTATCAACCGCAGTACCTGTTCTTTATAGAAATTCAAATTCAGTATTAAAACAAATTACCAATAATATTGTGATACCAAGTTTAATAGAAGAAACTGTTCATAAAACTTGTTTAATGGATTTAAATGAATATTCTTTAAGTAATTCATAATTATTTTATTTTTTACCATCTTTTTGTACCACATTTATGCAAATAAAATTATATTATTATTATTATATTAGACTCATCGAGTTACACGAGTAATGTTGTTAATGATTTTGATATTCAAGTCGATACTTCTAGTTGTATTGATGAAAGTGAAATTGAGCGACTTAAATATCGGTTAAGGATGAAATATAACAAATTAGTGATTTTTAGAGGTGAATATTTATATTTATTATTTGCCCCCAAAGTCCTACCTTACGTCCGTATCGAACACCAGATCACGTGGGGGGCGGACACACGTACAATCGAAACTTACGTGGCTAACAAGGTTAAGGTAACCCATTAAACATGGAGAGCAATTTTAATAGTAATCGTACAGGGCCGCTGCCCGGGGGCGATCGCCGGGGCACGTTCGTGGCTGGTGTCGGACGTGACAGAATGCTAGCCAGCGACTCTCGACGCACCGGCTGGTCGGGGATCGGGGACAGGGGGGAAGGCGTAGGTCCTCAGATGCTACAGCCGATGATGGGGAGGGTAATGATGACACTTTGCGGAATAGGGTATCACCCACTAATTCTGCCGGTTCATCGGGGGAGACCACGACTTGTTCTGTTGAAAGCAGTGATAGAAGGCGAAAGTGGTCAACGGAAGAGACACACGAACTGATGTTTTGCTATTATAAAGCCAAAGCGGAAGGAGCAAGTTTTATTAAACGCTTAGAAAGGTATTTTAAAGACGGGAATCCACACAACTCAAAAATTCATAAATTTACAGATAACACTCTATCGAATCATGCTCGCAGTATCATAAATCATAGAAGTTTAGCAACAGAGGTATTAGAAGAAATTAAATTAAAAACCGAACGATCAATAAACCAATCGGATAATAGAGCACCTTCTTATATACAAAGCATAACAAACCCGACAGAATCACTACAATTAGATAATATACGTGAGGCAACGGAAAGTACAAACACACACAACGTAGATAGTAATGCAGACTCAATAACACAACATATTTAATTTATACTCTCGATTGTCGGCACTTGATGGAACTTGTTGCAATACATTCTAGAATCAAATTCACTTGTACTTATTCCACTATTTTAATTTAACTTTACACCTGACCGGTTTCGCCTTATGGCATTCTCAAAGGTCATGGTTACATAAAATATTTTTACATCTAAAATCTAACAACTGTGGGTACATAGAAATATCAGTGTGCCAGTTTAAGAAATTCTCCCTGAAAAATAGGGAAATGTAAACTTATAAAATTATATAAAGTAAAGATATGAAATTTCAAAATCTGAAATATTATTTTAAAAAGTAAATTCGATAAATCGATAATCATAAAAAATAGATGTGAAATGTTAATGTCCTGTTATATATAAATTTAGTGTCCAAATTTGTATTATACTGTATGTCTATTAAACTACATATATGTCTATTAAATTACATGTCAAAAATTAATAAAGTCATTAAAACTATACACTACAATCCGTCCAAATTATTCAAACTCACAATTGATGTAGACGACATTACTTGAAATATTTTAACAGTGGTGAATTATTGATGTCTAATTGCTGATTCAGAACCTTGTCACGATTCCCTATTAACAACCTATTGATTTCCAAAGCCTCCAAAGCGGTTAGTTTTCTGCCCTTGTCACATACGTGTAGTGCCTTAAATTCGATCCTAAAGTAGACTTTTTTTGGAGGCTTTGGAAATCAATAGGTTGTTAATAGGGAATCGTGACAAGGTTCTGAATCAGCAATTAGACATCAATAATTCACCACTGTTAAAATATTTCAAGTAATGTCATCTACATCACTTGTGAGTTTGAATAATTTGGACGGATTGTAGTGTATAGTTTTAATGACTTTATTAATTTTTGACATGTAATTTAATAGACATATATGTAGTTTAATAGACATAGAGTATAATACAAATTTGGACACAAAATTTATATATAACAGGACATTAACATTTCACATCTATTTTTTATGATTATCGATTTATCGAATTTACTTATTAAAATAATATTTCAGATTTTGAAATTTCATATCTTTACTTTATATAATTTTATAAGTTTACATTTCCCTATTTTTCAGGGAGAATTTCTTAAACTGGCACACTGATATTTCTATGTACCCACAGTTGTTAGGTTTTAGATGTAAAAATATTTTATGTAACCATAACCTTTGAGAATGCCATAAGGCGAAACCGGTCAGGTGTAAAGTTAAATTAAAATAGTGGAATAAGTACAAGTGAATTTGATTCTAGAATGTAACACAACATATTATTTATGGGACCAATGAGCAAACACTTACAAACATGCAATCACAAGAAAACATACACACATTCTCATTGCCAACCACACATTCATCAGATATAATCCAAAATCCAATCACACAGCAGGACAATGGAATGAGGCAGCATACATACGATATCAGTCAGCTAACATTTACAATCACACAATCACGAACAAACACACAACAATCGAACATCACGCTCACAGAATCAGCTCAAATCAACGAAGAACAAGATCCTACTATACTTGAATTATTACAGACCCTGTCGGAAATCAAAGACTCACCAATAGAAAACAGACCATTTTTGCCAAAACCCATTTTCAATAAGCAATTCATACGTAACTTAAATACCATTAATAAATACTTACCAAATTTACTCGAATTACACGAATCTCTACGTGAAATTAACGACGTAATCTACGCAGCTGCTAAAACATTGATCAAACTAAACCTTCAAACTCCATTCACACCACCAACAATACATAAACCAAAATTAGATCCACCATGGAAAAGAAGAATCAAACAGAAAATAAATGTCTTAGACAAGAATTAGGAAGATTAGTAGAAATAAAAATCGGAGCCAATAGTAGAAGAATGATAAACATAAAACAAAAACTTTTTACAAAGTATAACATTGCCGATGCGACACAGTTAAACAACATCATTGAAATAGTTATACAAAGGGTAAAGGCTTTAGCGGGTAGACTTCGTAGATATGATGATATGAATAACAGAAAAATACAGAACAAGCTTTTTAACGAAAATCAACATACATTTTATAGGTCACTCAACAATACACAACATACACCCACTCAGATACCAAGTAAAGATGATGTACAGAATTTCTGGACAACGATCCTATCCAACCCTGTTACGTACAATAAAGAAGCAACATGGATACCGGTAATAGAAGAAGAGTCGCTAAATATTGAACAACATCCGTTTGATGAAATAGACATAAGTAAAGTTGAAGATGCTATCAGAAAAACACAAAATTGGAAGACTCCAGGAATAGATAAAATACAAAACTACTATTTAAAATATTTAACCAGTACACACAAATACATAGCCAAACTATTCGATAGGATTATAAAAGGATTATCACCCATTGAAATTGGTTCACTACAGGTCAGGTGATACTAATACCCAAAAATGGCGACACTCAAGACCCAAAAAACTGGCGTCCAATAGCCTGTTTGTGACTATGTATAAAATATTAACTTCCATAATAGCTAACGCACTCTACAAGCACTGTGACAGAAATGACATATTAGCACCGGAACAAAGAGGATGCAGACGCGGAGTGCGTGGCTGTAAAGATCATCTTATGATCAACAAAGCCATACTAGAGGATGCACACAAGTGCCAAAAGAATCTCAGTATGGGGTGGGTTGACTATCGGAAAGCTTTTGATAGCATGTCTCATGAGTGGCTACTCAAAATACTTATCTCAATGTACACCAATTATCAGAAGCTTTCTAGAGATAGTCATGCCCACTTGGAATGTGATCATGACGGCTCGCGGCACTAATGCGACGGTAACTACTGACCCAATATATATCCGCCGAGGAATCTTCCAAAGCGACTCACTATCTCCTCTTTTGTTCTGTTTAGGCATCAATCCCATCTCACACATACTTAACAAATACCGTTTCAAAGGATACCGATTAAAAGACGATACCACATTAAATCATTTACTATACATGGACGACCTTAAAATTTACGCCAATAATAGAACCAACCTTAAAGTCTTAATAGATAGCACCAAAATATTCACACGAGACATAGCAATGGAATTTGGACTTAATAAATGTAACGTTCTACATCTGGCACGCGGAAGGAGAAGTGAACATCAGGGGGAAGGCCACGTACTACTTAGTGGAGAAGAATTTAGGCATTTACAGGTAGACGAAAAATATAAGTATCTAGGTATAAATGAAGCAGGAAAGATTGATCACAGCGAAGTCAGGCAACAAATACAAAAAGAATATTTTCGACGCGTAAAAAACATTGCAACCTCACACCTTAACTCACGAAATTTACTTAAAGCAATTAAAATTTATGCGGTTCTAGTATTATTGGACACATTTGGTATTATTAACTACAAAACTATAGATTTAAAGCAGATTGACATTAAAACTAGGAAAATTTTAGCTATGAATAAAGCACAACAACAAAAAGCAGATATAGAAAGATTATACTTACCAATAGAGGAAGGAGGAAGAGGATTAAGTAACCTAGAGACACTATACAAAACACAAATAATTAAATACAAAGCATATTTAGGAACACAAAAAGACTACATACTACAAGCAATAGTAGAACATGATAGGCATAAAGAGAAAATCTCCATATTTAAGGAAAATGAATTAAATTTAACAGAAATAGGGCTACGACAGAACACAAAATACACAGACAAAGAACTTAAACTAGCAGTGGTAAAAACCAGAATAAATAAAATAAAATCAAAACCTTTACATGGCCAATTTTATAGATCAGTGTTAGAGAAGGAAAATATAGACAGGGTACAATCATTCCGTTGGATTAAGAAACAACCAATATCACCATCATTAGAGTCATCAATATTTGCAATACAGGATCAGGCAATTGTAACCAGGCAACATGAAAGGGACATACTAAAACGAGCAGTAGATGGTAAGTGTCGGCTATGTTTAGTAAAAGACGAGACCGCACAACAGATTGTCTCGGGATGTGAAAAACTAGCTGGCACTTATTATACCAAACGACACAACAACATTGTACAATATATATTTTGGAGCCTTTGCAAAAAACACAAAATCCCAGTCGCTAAACTGTGGTGGCTAGAACATCTCACACAACCACAAGTTAAAGAGAACGAATTTGCAAAGATAATGTGGGAGATACCGGTACAAACAGACGTCACTATAACACACAATAGACCAGACATAATATACATAAATAAAGCAGAAAACTAAACTTACTTGATAGACGTAACAGTACCATCAGACTATAACATAGGACCGAAAGAAATAGAAAATATCACTCATTAAAAACAGAAATATCACGATTATGGAACACACAAACAGAAACAATATCAATAGTAATAGGAACAACACGCGTGGTAGCCACAGAACATAAAGAATAGGTAGAAATGTTATGTGTCTTAATTTACAACGGAACGACTGTCGCCAAACTCAGACAAATGAAAGCACTATTTTATTACTGCACACTACTAACGAATTGTTTTGATTTGATGTTTTTATTTGCTCAAAACTAGCCTACAATACATAAAGTCACAAGTTTGATAATATATCTTATCGCGTAATGTTAACAGTTATTTTGCCATAGCGTAAGAAGAACTTACAACGTTTCGTAATCTTGAAAGTAAGAATACTTCATTGCAAGCTATTCAAAAACAGATGGCGTTATTCTAAATGCACGCAATTATAACATTAATCACTATAAGAATAAATTCGATATTTGTGTCATTCTTCGATATTTACCGCTACTCGCTTAGTGTTGTGGCACATATTACAATATTATCAATAATATCGATACCTAACTTTTGTTGTAATAGGACGGAGCAGATTAAAAATACATGAATTGAAGGATATCTGAGGAGGAAAATTATAAAGGTGAAGAAGCTAAAAAATAAGTACTTGCATAATAATGTTTATTAATTTTAAGAATCTGTATTATAATCATATTATATTTAATAATGACTGTTTAGCCACTTAACAAAATTCAAAACAGTGGTTACATAATTAATATTTGGCACAGTATGTATTCATATTTAGTTTTATAGGAAATACACATGGTATCAATAATCATAAATTTTATTGACTGCTATGAACAAAAATGCAATACGTCTAATTGTCGACCCGTTGGTATAGTGTTTAGCGATCCTGACTGCTGAGTCAGAGTTCGGAACAGACAGAGAGACAGACAAAATTTTAAAAAAATGTTATTTTGGTATACGGCCCGGCCCGTGCCTGCAAATTTCGCAGAGAAAAGAATCACGCTTCGACATAAATGGGCAGGCTCAACCGGAGTGATACCACGGCCTCACAGAAAACCAGTGTGAAATGGCGCTTGCACTGTGTTTCACTGAGTGAGTGAGGATACCGGAGGCCCATATTCCAACTCCTCCCCCTCCCCACCCCCCAAAGGTCGGCAACGCGCTTGTGACGCCTCTGGTGTTGCGGATGTCCATGGACAGTGGTAATCGCTTACCATCAGGTGATACGTCTGCTCGTTTGCCACCTGTTCCGTAAAAAAAAAATTGTACCGTGTACCTACACATGCAGATGCATTTAGTAAAAAGCGTATATAAATATTTAATATTACAAACAGACACTCTTATTATATATATATATACACACATCAAAAGTGTCTAGGGATCAAGCATTTTTATGCGGATTTCTTGAGATTGAGATGTGGCTTTGGCCCTGGCCTGCTCAGTCGCCAGACTTGAACCCGATTGAGCATGCATGGGATATGCTACAGAGAAGAGCTCTGCCGAATATGGAGGATATCCAGTCGCAAGAAGACCTTTTTTTGTTGTTGCAACGAACATGGGCGGCCATTCCACAGCGTGATTTGGATGAATTCATTTTGAGTATGCCAAACCGATTCTTGTGTTGTTAGTGTTCGCGGTAGAAACACGGATTATTAATTGTTTAAGTTACCTAATAAAATTTTAAAGAAAACTGTTATTTCAGTCTTTTTTCGAACTTTAATGTTAGTGGTTCAAATGTCAAAAATCCCTTTATTAGGAAAATGGCAAATTTCTTTATTAATGCAAAGGTGACTTGGTTTATCGTTACTGTGACAAACGAAAACACTTTATTTGATGAATCCTTAAAGAAAATTTTAATTAATATCAATCAGGAGAAAAGTTATTGCAAAAATATATGTTGATCCCTAGACACATATGTTGATCCCTAGACACTTTTGATGTGTGTATATTCTTACTATATACTTATTTGTATAGATATTAAATTGTTAAAACAAGTGTTTTTCTTTCAAGGCCACGTAAACAAACAAGCAAAATTTAATATTTAAAATTATCATAGTAAGTAAATATAACACGTTTAAAAGTATGCAAATCGATAAAGCTAACATCCTACCTGGCTACATCACTAATCGAGTAGAATAGAAAATACGAGAATAACGTTGAAAACTGATAAGACCCGATCATACCAGTTTGAGATTTATGTGAATGGGATAAGGAAGAGTTTAGCTTAAATCTCTAGTCAATTATCAGTTAAATAAAATTTTAGGATTTTATTGATAAAACTTATAAAATTGTACCTACAGATGGTAAGAAACACCTCAATTATCAATCTTTTTCCTTCTGCTATCATTTTTACACTGTAAAACAGAACAGTACTGCATTGTGGCGTAAAAAAAGAACTTTCATTGGACGACCTATTCAACGCTGCGTTGTAACACGACTATGATACGAAATACCTACAACTCATAAAGGTATGCGTTGCAACGCTTATCAGTGGCAAGCGCGCCACGCCTACTAGTCATTTCTACTTATATCTTTTTGTTTTGTGGTGGTAGCAAAAAGTATACATAGATACATAAATAAATTAGATACAAACATAAACATACATATACATACATATACAAAAACAGGCAGCAATACTGCAATACATACATGCACAATACTCTCGAAAGTTTTAGGGGACACAGTATTCGTAAATTCAAGGGAATCCGAACCTCCTCTTCTCTGAAGGTTTCAGAGCGGGAATTAGGATGAAAAACCGAGAGTAATATCGAGTAAGAAAAATCTTAACCACATTATAATAATAGCAATAGTAGAACATGATAGCCATAAAGAGAAATACTCCATGTTTAAGGAAATTGAATTGAATTTACAAGAAATAGGACTACGACAGAACACAAAATACACAGAGAAAGAACTCAAACAAGCAGTGTTAAAAACCAGAATAATTAAAATAAAATCAAAACCTTTACATGGCCAGTTTTATAGATCAGTGCTAGAGAAAGAAAATAAAGATAGGGTACAATCATTCCGTTGGATTAAGAAACAACCGGTATCGCCATCATTAGAGTCATCCATATTTGCAATACTGGATCAGGCAATAGTAACCAGACAACATGAAAGGGACATATTTAAACAAGCAGTAGATGGTAAGTGTCGGCTATGTTTAGTAAAAGACGAGACGGCACAACATATTGTCTCGGGATGTGAAAAACTAGCTGGCACTTATTACACCAAACGACATAACAACATTGTACAATACATATTTTGTAGCCTTTGCAAAAAACACAAAATCCAAAATTCTGTTAGCTTGAACTTGGCTTGACACGCTACCGCGTGTCTAGATTTCATTACTTCAAACGACTTTTTAAAGTATTTGATTTTATTATTAATGTCATAGTAACAAGCAGTCTACGCATGCGTCAGTTGAGAGAGACACATGGGGTACCGCGGGTCTTCTCTCTCTTTCTAACCGTTTGACGTTTCCACTTACAGGCAGCCTGTTCCTCTTGTTCTTGACTGGGGACTGACCACTTCGAACTGTCATTGTCATTTACCTTGAAGGTTTCTGTCAAAAGGAATACGACGGATACGAGACGGAATACGAGGAATAGAACGGCTAAAAAATCAAAAAGGTGTACATAGAAGGATATCAATGTTATCATACATATTAGAAAATAATTGAACTACACTTTCTTCTGTACCAGTAGTTAAAAAATATTTTTAAATATATACCTACTTCACATACGAACGCTAATAGATGTCATAGTACTTGTTATGATAAGCTTATCAAACAAATTAACAGCAGTACGCGCCGGCTTGTATACTGCAGACGTGTTGCTGATTAAGCACGATACGAATAAAGTTTAAAATTATTAGATTACAATGTCAGGCGAAAGCGCTAACTCCAACGAGAATAAGAAAGTAGCACTTATTACTGGCATTACAGGACAGGTATGTACTATGTTTTTGTATTTTATAAGTAACTTAAAATAACTACTACCTTGGCCACGTAGATTGTTAAGGAGAGTAATTTAATGGGTAATTTTATACTTGTAGTTCTATGGCCAAAAAGTTTCATATTTTTTAATTCATTCACAATAGAAGACCGATTATGGAAACAGACTATAAAGGCTATATAATCATTTAAAAATCGTTTGCTCTTTTTAATACATTTGTTGTTAGGATTAGACACTATCTATCTTGAATGAGATTAAGGTATCTTACTATTATGGTGGTAATATACTACTTACTATGGTGTATTTTTTCAACTCACAAACAACAAACATGTTTTTGTTTCACCTCAAATTTTTCTCAATAATTTTTAAATTATTCTTCATAAACATACCGATTGACTAAAATTTATTAACTTATCTATTTTTTTATATACCAGTACAGGATCATAATTCACATTTTAATGTAAATTTTTAATTTGCCTGCATAATACCATAATACATTTATTGAAAAAAAAATAATTAATAACTAACAAATATTATAATTTCCTCAGGATGGCTCATACCTCGCAGAGTTTCTTATTGACAAGGGCTATGAAGTTCACGGTGTGATTCGTCGCTCATCATCATTCAACACAGGCCGTATCCAGCACTTGTATGGACGGCCAGCGTGCCATACTGGAGGCAGAATGCACTTACATTACGGTGACCTGACTGATACAACCTGCCTCATTAGTATTATTACAAAGGTAGGGTTTTGTAGTTCAAATTAACAGCTTTTCATGCAATACATAATATGAAAATATATACGGTTTCTACATCCGAAAACCATTTTTTTTTTTTTCATATGTTTGTTCTGGCTAATCTCTGTAACATCTAGGTCGATTTTGACGGGGCTTTCACTGGCAGATAGCTCAGGTTATAAGGAGTAACTTAAGCTACTTATTTCTTTTTAGACTAGCTTCGCCCCACTGCTGTGTTACCCGCAGTGATTGTTTTAAAGATACAATAACAAGCGTTAGTAACAATACTGGGCACGGCTAGTTTTACTATATCATCATTAAGTTATTATGGACAAAATGAAAGGAAAACCAAATATATATATTATATCCAGTCTCATTTATATGTGGTATATCGTCAAAACAGATAGCCGTGGCTGAAATCACCTAGTAGTACACATCATCACATAATATCCAAATATAGGTACAATGATAAATTCGTTTAAAATTACTTTATTGTGGGGAAATATCCCCAAAGGGTATGCTGCTTTATCATTATAATCCCATTTACGAAAAAAAACGATGCTGAAAAAAGTAGTTGGGTTTTAGATTTTACTTTTTTTATTTAAAATGTTTTCATGCCGTTATTAATATAATTATAATATATATATAAATTTGAAATGTACTGTAACGCCCTTTCCAATGATACCAAACATGGCATATTTAACTTATTTTTTTTTTATACAGTATTTTATGTCGGCTAGAGGGCGCCATATTAGAGTCAGTGACACGTCATATAGCGTATAACCAGCGGATGATCAAGACGCTTCTAACGATACCTCATTTGTCTAGTTCTAATAAGTAGTTAAGGAACCATGAGGGAACAAATGAACATACATACATAGCCTGTCAAAATCATAACCCTCCTTTGGCTTTGCCGTAGTCGGGTAATAAGCGACAGAAGAAGTCTTTAGCTGTCAACCGGGTGCTATTAAATTAGATAAAAGATTTAAATTATAAAAAAAAAAATAAAAAAAAAAAACATGACTGCGTTTAAATAGGGATCAATCTATTTGAAATTCACAAAATCTCGATTTTAATTTATAAATTGAACTAGTGATAACTTCTTATGGGAAACCGCTTCGTTACGTAACGCGTTACGGCGACCGTTTGTCTGGCTTCAGTTTCTCTCACGCATACGCATACTGCACCGGTGTGGGTGGCGGCTCTGACTGCTCTAAATAAGGCCCGCCTCTGGCGGCCTCAGAGGGTATTGGCAGTCAGAGCCAGACGCGGATACCGCACGGTGTCGACCGAGGCGGAAGTGCTCGCCGAAGTTTATCGACGGGTGACTGAATATCGGGCGGAGTATGGCTATCGCCCTCCGCCCGAAGAGGTACGCGAGTGGTGTGAAGCCTCCCGTCGAGCCACTATGGACAGATGGTCGTTCCGGCTGAAGACTCCACGCGCTGGCTTTGCCGCCGTGGAGGCTCTCCAGCCGGTCATCCTCGAGTGGGCAGGGCGGCAGCACGGGACCCTTTCCTTCCGACTGACGCAGGTACTTTCCGGGCACGGTTGCTTCGGGAAGTACCTGCACTCGGTCGCCAGGAGGGAATTGAGTCCCGCCTGCCACCACTGCGACTGCAGTGAGGACTCGGCCCAGCACACGCTGGCGCCGGCGTCGCAGCGTCGGGCCCTCACTGCAGTCATCGGAGGAGATCTCTCGCTACCGGCCGTCATACGCTCCATGGCCGGTAGCGATAGCAGTTTTACCGCGGTCGCAACCTTCTGCGAAGATGTAATCTCGCGCTGGGTGGGGTCCGGACGTGTTAATAACTGCAGTTCCCGGATTCCTCCCTTCACCGGCGCAGAGTGGCACACCGTGTGGTTTTAGTCGGTTCGAGTCTGACACACCGCCCCGCCGCAAACCCCGGTGGGCTGACGGTCCGAGGGGATTTCCACAAGTTAAAAAAAAATGGGTACTACACATCTGATACAAATAAATAAAGACTGCACGTTTGGCCTAGTGGTTTAACGGTCACCACGCCGTTTCCTACTTCGCCAAGTGTCATGGGTTCAAATCCCACGTAGGACAACACTTTGTGTGATCCACAAATTGTTGTTCTGAGTCTGGGTGTTCTTTGTGTCCGTTTCATGTATGTTTGTAAAGTCCCCCGCGACACAGGATTTATTCCTAGTGCGGGAGTTGTCTTTTAAAAAAAAAAAATTATATATATACCTTTTTTTTGTAAATACAAACATATTATACATAGAAAACACCCAAACTCCGAAACAAATATTTGTAGAGCATACAAACATTTAGTCCGACCCGGGGATCGCACCCGAGACCCCATGTCGCACACGCCAACCGCGAGACCGCGATTTTTTTTTGGTAAAATTTTCAAAAAAATAATCCTATCTAGATCGATTTATCGCATCGCATTGCATGAAAATCGTTGGAGCCGTTTCCGAGATTCAGATATATAAGAATTGCTCCATTGCAATCAATCAAAAAGAAAACTCGATACAAACGCGCGTGTGAAGCGTGTTCGAAACGCGTTTGAAGCACGTAGAAAGAGTCGGAGGAGGGGTAGGAGAGGGATACCAATTTTGTAAACGTTGTGTGATAATGATGACCACATAATCTTCTTACACTCGTAAATGGATCTATCCAATAGATTCGCTTATTTTTACGTCTTTTTTCCTTTTAAAAGCAGTACCAAAGCCAGCGTAAAAAGTGCTGTCTCAACCGACGTCATTGTAAAACTGATGAGGATTGTCTAAGAGCGACTAAAGCGCGTCTGTGTCGCTGTATCTGCGCGCAGTAGACGCGCGTTTCACGTACGACCGCCCCGTGTGCTTAGGATACAAGGTTGCGTTCAAATCTCGTTAAAGCTCTTATACGCACGTCATCTGCGCGTGTAAAATACGCCTTATGCTAGGGGCCTGACCCTAAACAAATACATGAGTAGATACTTTAACAATATTCGCATTTTATGTCTTTAGTCCTGAGCTTATTATGCTACGATACTCGTAAATTGTATAATCCGTATTTAATTATTTTTAATGTTCTCAAGAAATTATTAATGCTTTTCTTAACCAAACTGTATGAGTGTGCATGAAGTACAAATTAAATCTCGTTATTTAATTTCGTTTGCCGATTACATATTTAGTCGCACTTATTATTTGACTAAAACTTAATTCAATAGCTGCTTTTTGAATTAAGTTCAACAACCCATAACGTCCCACTGCTGGGCTCGGATCTCCTCTCAGAAGAGGTTAAAGGCTATACGTCCCCACGCTGGCCGAGTACGGGTTGGGGACTGGCAAGACAACGTTGTGGCTACTAATCTTACCGTTGAATGTTTTTAAGCTTCCCAAAGGCCTCCAACTAAGCTACACGACTGTTATCCTATGATAACAACCGGGACCGACTGCTTAACGTGACCTCCGAATCACGGAGACGTTCATGGTATCGTCCAGGTATTGACCGCGTCGTCGTTGCTTAGCGCTCATATTTATAATTAATATTAAAATAGAAATCTACGGGATTGCTACCATGTACCTTTTTGTTTGTGAGTATCCGATATTTCGGCGCTGTTGCAAGCGCCATGATCACGGAGTAGCACAAAAGGTACATGGTAGCAATCCCGTAGATTTCTATTTTAATGTTTCTGACCATGAAAGTTTAAAACAATATATAATTAATATGTACTTATTTTATATAATACACAGCGAGACAGTACAAATAAATCGTTCTCATAACACAAAAGGTATTTTAGGATAAAAATCGATCAAATCGAATACACAACCTCTGACCTAGCCGTCGGAATACCTAACCACTTGACTGATAGGCCCTTTTTTTTTTTTTTTTTTTTTTTTTTTTTTTTTTTTTTTTTTTTTACGTGTGGAAGTCCCCTCGGACCGTCACCCGCGCCTGAGGAGGGAGGAGTCCGGGAACTGCAGTTATTACCGTCCAGACCCCTCCCAGCGCTTGCCCGCACAGAAGCGGGCACCCTCTCCAAAACCTCTCCTTTTAGGCGACGTACGGCACACACGTAACGTCGCCTCCTCGCGGGCGGCCACTAGAGCGGATGGAAGGGAAAGCCCGTCCCGACCATCCGCGGCCACACTCAGGGCGGCATGAGGCGCAGGTGAGCGCGCCTCCGCTGCCCGGTTCGCCGGCGACGGATTGGGTCCGAGTGGAGGTCGTCCTCCCGGGCCTTCTCCGCCGCCTCCTTCTGCAAGATTACATCTTCGCAGAAGGTTGCGACCGCGGTAAAACTGCTGTCGCTACCGGCCATGGAGCGTATGACGGCCGGTAGCGAGAGATCTCCTCCGATGACTGCAGTGAGGGCCCGGCGCTGCGACGCTCAAGCGGGGCAAATCGCCAGCGTGTGCTGGGCCGAGTCTTCACTGCAGTCGCAGTGGTGGCAGGCGGGACTCAGTTCCCTCCTAGCGACCGAGTGCAGGTACTTCCCGAAGCAACCGTGCCCGGAAAGTACCTGCGTCAGTCGGAAGGAAAGGGTCCCGTGTTGCCGCCCTGCCCACTCGAGGATGACCGGCTGGAGAGCCTCCACGGCGGCAAAGCCAGCGCGTGGAGTCTCCAGGTGTGGTTCAGAGCCGTGACCCACACCGGTGCGCCGTACAGCGCCATTGACCGGACAACCCCCGTGTACAGCTGTCTCGTTGCGACGCTGGCTCCACCCAAATTAGGCAAAAGTCGCCCAAGGGCAGAGGCAGCGTCGACCAGCTTGGGAGCAAGCTGTCGGAAGTGCTCGTCGAAGAGCCACCTACCTGACTGATAGGCCCAAGGCCAAGGCAAGTGTATGTATCTATGTACGTACGCAAAAATACACACCCATACCATACCAATAAGTGTATGTATGTGTTTAAGTTTGCTCATACACATACCTAAAATCTCAGATTACAAAACATTTGTTTTGTAATCTGAGCATAAAGTTACAGGCCTGTGCTATGGGATTGAAAGTGTTGTTTTCTGTAGGTAGACTCCGTTACATTCCTGAATCACTGTTATCATCACATATATTAGTATATCTTTAAATCAAGTCATCAATAGCGGAATCAGCGAATTATTAATTTAAATTATCACGCCATACCTTCCAGCTGTAAAATAAAGTTGATACCTACTTCCGAAAGATAACGTTATCAATATAGGTTGAGGAAAGTGGGAGTTTTTGAAATAATTTGGCCGTTGATATTGCTTAACTTAAAAATAATTTACAACGAAAATATACCTATAGTTCGTCGTAGGTGGCGGATCCACCATTCAGCGGTTTAGAACTTTTCAAAGTGACTTTGACTGCCTCTGTGGCGCAGTGGTAGCGTACGCGACTGCTGTGTTTGAGGTCTCGGGTTCGATTCCCGGGTCGGACCAAATGTTTGTATGATCTGCAAATATTTGTTTCGGAGTTTGGGTGTTTTCTATGTATAATATGTATGTATTTACAAAAAAAGTAATATATGTATTTATATCAGTTGTCTAGTACCCACAACACAAGCTCTGCTTAGCTTGGGACTAGATGGCGTTGTGTGTTAAAATGTCCGAAATATTTATTTATTTATAAAGTTTTTATGGAACTTAGTATGAACGTATATTTTTTGAATGGTTCTCCCATGGTTCTTCTCTCTGAAAATCATTAAACTTCTGCCTTCTATTCCAGATTAGACCCAAAGAAATATACAACCTAGGCGCCCAGTCCCATGTGAAGGTTTCATTCGAATTAAGTGAATATACAGCACAAGTAGATGCCCTCGGTACCCTCAGGCTACTGGAGGCGGTACGAGCGGCGGGTCTTGCTAAAGAGACCAAAATATACCAAGCGTCCACCTCAGAACTATATGGAAAGGTTGTCGAAGTGCCACAAACTGAGAAGACCCCGTTTTATCCAAGATCACCGTATGGTAAGTACAGGAAATTAACTAATGACACTGAAAATAGTTAAGTGACAAACGTGCTGGTATAATATGGGCACCTTCAACTCAAGAGTGTCTTAGAGGGACCCAAATCTTCTCCCAGATCCAAAGGGTAGAAAGAGGCTAGAAACAGTAGGTAAAAGTATTAGTAGCTGCATTTCTGCATTCGTTTATTATGTTAGTGCATTGAACTCAGAAATATAGCAGACTCTGACCTACACAAAGCCTTATGTAACCGATAATGTAATTATTTTTATTTTTTTATGTATGTACATCGATTACTCCGTCAATTGTGGACCGATTTTGAAAATTTTTGAAAATTATTTTTGTATTCGAAATGGTATGCTCCCCATGTGGTCCCATGGCCACCATATCAGGATCTGATGATGGGATCCTAAGGAAATCGAAGGCATACCATCAAATTTACGTGAGCGTGAATGAAGTTACGAGCAATTGTCTGCATGCCTTCATATTCTGTAGACATCGTTTAATTTTAAATGAAATGATGATGAGAGACTTGAGAAAGACTAAATAGCGAAAAAATTAAAACTTCGTTTAAAAAAACCGACTTTAAAAACTAAAAAGTATAAAATAACTTAATTTGTATGTGCTACCTATTCATAGGTTTGAAGTCGGTGCCAAGCCAAAATGTAATATTAGGTACCGCACTCGCCGCGCGTGACCTTGAGTGGGAAAGCTGCTCTTCGCCTTGAACAAAACAACCGAAGCGTCGTTGACGTTCGTCTCGAAATATAGCGAGTGTGGTACCTACTATTCCATTGGCTTGGCACTGACTTCAAACCTATGAATAGGTAGCACATACAAATTAAGTTATTTTATACTTTTTAGTTTTTGAAGTCGGTTTTTTTAAACGAAGTTTTTTATTTATTTAATAAGCTGTTATCAAGTGGGTTCACATAGATATATTGTTGTGTATACAGTATTATATTACCTAATACACTCCACAAATTAATACTACCTTAAGATTTCGAAGAACCTTAAGATATCTTCAATATTTGTGTTATATCAATACATTTCGTAGAAATTCAATAAAAGAGTTCAGTGATAAAGAATTCCAAACAACACCTTTGACCAACCCGCCAATGTAAATTACAGCAAATTATGTAAACCATAGAGTTTATTATGCTACTATACTGTACTCAGAAATATGGTCACATGAATGACGACATAATTATGTTGATCACTATCGAGTATTGTTATACGGTACAAAATAGGCTACGTGTTGCAAATTGGATTCGATTTCATATAGCGATACGGTAAATTGAAAACAGTTGTTATAAAGCGATCTTTTAATAATATAACCGATAAATTGATTGATTTGATCAAAACATTGAACTTAAGTAGGCCTTGTGATTTAAAACCATAATCTTGTTAACTGTGGTATCAAACTTTATAATAAAATAATCATGTTTGATATTTAATAAAACTTACGTCTAGCTTTGCTCAAATAATACAGTGACACAATTTCTTCTGTTTCATAATAAATTTTGTAATTTTTCAATTTTTTTTTTAAAATGAGACCTATCCTTCTCACGCCCGCTACTGTAACTTCTTTACGCCAGAATCAACAGCAGGTTATTCTACTATTACCACAATTCTATTTTGTTTCCAAGTTTCCAAAAGCTTTTAACTGATTTCAATTATTAGTCACGTCATAATGCTTAAGAGTATAATTAAATCACACAGTCCAAAATTAGAAAATGAACCAGGATAATAGTAGGGGAGCCCACGATGCTAAATGGGGATTTACTCGAGCGTCCTAGAGACCTATTGGGTTGCAAAGCTTAGATGATAAAAAGAAAAAAATGTTATTACTGTATACCTTTTCATTGGTGGGGTGAGCAGCTATGGATGTTCAAAAATGTAAAAAAAAACTGATGCATGGACATACTCAAGCGCGTCAGATATTGATAGCATCAATGTCCTACGTATTTTTAATAATGTACGTATGTTAATCTGATCGTTTGCATGGTGGGGGTGGTCGTACGTAAGGTTTAAAAATGACAAAAAAAAATTTTTATCGAGTGCGTCAGATTTTCAAAGGGGATGTTAAGCGAACCTAAAATAAAGCTGTCATTCAATAATCTGACGATTTGGATGTGACGAAAACTCACGGCCGTTATAAGAATGTGCAAAAAAAATCGTCATATTGACATACTCAAGCGCGTCAGATTAAGATATATATGGTTCATCTTTATGTCCTAGACGGGCTATCTCATAATCTGACGATTATCTGAAGGGGTTCGCTTAATCTGACAATTTAAAAAAAATTGATCCCAAATCCAGACGTGCTTTTTAGAAAATTACCACAATATCAGTATCAGAAGTTCTGATAGTATAGTAGAATCTTCTTTTTGTTGGCAAGCAATAAATGCTATATTCGTCTTCGCTTCTTCATGATCAGGGCATGACAAATCATAATCAATTTATAATTAATTATCAGTAACTGAATATTTATGACACAAATCGAGGTAATTACATAAAATTACCTTACTACCTATAATCGTTGCCATCTCCTGATCAGCCCAATGATCGATCAACAACTTAGTTACTTACAACTTTTATTAAGTTTGAAAATTTTAAACAAAGTCAAATCAAGTTATTTCAATTACTTCCTTACACACAGGTAAATCTCGCGACAAGCCTTTGTATTCTATAAATTGTATAAAGACCACCTTGCAGGTCCATCATCAGACCCTGGATACTATCAAAACATAAAGTACTTGTCAAGATGAATCAAACGATTTCAAACTCGATGGTATTGCGACGTTTCTCTACAGAATTTCTATAACCACCTTCCGGCTCCATCATCAGACCTTGGATACTATGAAAACATAAAGTACTCGTCAAGACGAATCAAAACTTCGGCTTGTGGCTATCGTCAGATTATACATTTTTCGTTATCCCTGAATGATTTCCCACAAAATAAAAAAAAACTAGCCACGCTCGAGAATGTCGAGATGACGGTTTTTTTTACAACTTTATAGCCCTCCCCTTTCCTTACGTCACTCTCAAATTGGCAGATTAGTGGAATATACACTTTTTAGTGTGTAATTAACTCACCCTGCCTTAATCTGACGCGCTCGAGAATGTCTGATGATCAATTTTTTTTTACTAATCTGATCCTTTATTCCTGACTGGCGGCCATATATACGGGGCTCATATTTGGTGGAGGTACTTAACCGGGTATAAGGTACCCCCTGTATATTAATCTGCCGCGCTTGAGTAAATCCCGAAAGTCCTTCAAGGGCTCCCCTACTATAAGAAATGGGTGAGGAAACTAAGAGATACCGCAATATCCGGATAAGGAACGGCATCAATACTGCATGGCTAAAAGAGGCTGTAGTTACATACCCATGTGTCTGTCATGTGATTGAAGCTACCACTCCCTATGGGGAAATCAAATAAACATGGTTGGTCTTTTTATACTATAGATGCAAATTAGAAGACGGGTCAACTTATGGTAGCTAACTAACTTGCAACTTAAAAGACAAGAGTGCATTATCTTCTTAGTGTGCCAATATTAAGAAGGGGGTGAGCCCAGTCAAAGCCAGCTTTCTTTAAATCAGTGATATCAATCCGGTCGAGCCGACCTACATGTGCATGGCTTTCCCGCGATGGTTTCAGCTTAAGTAAAGTCTAATGTACTAAAACCTTCTTTATGAAATATTAGAAAGTAAGGGTCTGGTAAGGATAAGTCATAAATCATGAAGTACCTACATATTTTTTATTTTATTTACAGCGTGTGCGAAACTATACGGGTATTGGATCGTAGTGAATTACCGGGAAGCATACGGCATGTTCGCCTGTAACGGTTTGCTCTTCAACCACGAGAGCCCTCGGCGAGGAGAGAACTTCGTCACCCGAAAGATAACAAGAGGAGTCGCAAAAATAACTCTAGGCCTTATGGAGTATTTCGAACTGGGTAATTTAGACAGCAAAAGAGATTGGGGCCACGCCAAGGATTATATTGAGGTTAGCATTTCTTTCTTGGTTTTGCAAGAATTCTAACTTAGTTTAAATCTCAGCAAAGAACGCCCAGTGTATATAAACTGCTGTACAACTGGTGACCGGGATCCTTGCAAAGAGAGATGAAAGATAACAAATGTGGTACTGAGTAAAAAAATCTCAAGCAAGGTCAAATATTTTTTTCATATGAATTTGTGATATCGTGATGTCCATTTTATATTTTACATGATTCTAATTTTGTTTCTTTTTTATGTTAATTTTATAGGTATACAAGCTGACCCACGCAACGTCGTTTACGTGTCCTATTGCCCGTAGCGTAAAAAAAATCCCCCGTTTTTGTAACATTCTTCATTGGTGTTTCGCTCCTATTGGTCTTAGCGTGATGATATATAGCCTATAGCCTTCCTCGATAAATGGGCTATCTAACACTGAAATAATTTTTCAAATCGGACTAGTAGTTCCTGAGATTAGCGCGTTCAAACAAACAAACTTTTCAGCTTTATATAATAGTATAGATGTAGCTAATAATAACAAAAAACAGTCTAAAAATCTGTTTGCCTAAACACAGAGAAAGTGAAAAAAAATCTTCCAAATAAACTGGATTTTTTATGATAATATATGTTTTTGTTCTTCATCAGGCCATGTGGCTAATGCTACAACAATCTGAAGCCGAAGACTTTGTAGTAGCAACAGGAGAAGCTCACAGCGTGCGAGAGTTCGTTGAGCGAGCTTTTGCGTGTGTCGGACGGAAACTCACGTGGAGAGGGGTGGGGGAAACTGAGACCGGCCACGATGCTGACACTGATCAGCTGCTGGTCAAGGTCAACCCAAAATACTTCAGACCGACAGAAGTGGTGAGTTAAGAACCGCAGTTTGTGAGTGGCTTGTCTGCCTGATAGTTGTGTTATTGGAGCTGAAGAGAATATGCTACCAGTCATCATCAACAGTCTTGAATTGTCCACTGCTGGACATACGCCTCTCCTTAGGAAGGGGAGAGCCACGCTTCAGCATGAATGGGCCGGCTTGACCGGAGTGATACCACGGCCTCACAGAAAACCAGTGTGAAACAGCGCTTGCGCTATGTTTTACCGAGTGAGTGAGGATATCGGAGGCCCATACCCCAACCCCCCTCCCCATCCCCCAAAGGCCGGCAACGCACTTGTGACGCCTCTGGCGTTGCAGGTGTCCATGGGCGGCGGTAATCGCTTACCATCAGTTGATACGCCCTATTAAAAAAATGGAGGTTCTGGTTCTATACCACGCTGGCCAGACGGGTTGGTATAAAAGGGTTGTTTCTAGTTTTCCTTTTCTATATACTTGTAGACTACATGAAAATATTTTCAGATTGCCTACTAGAGTAATAAATGTTTTACCTTTACATCATAATAAATAATCCTTTTAAAAACAGCAGTGTTTTGTTGCGCCCTAGGAAATGGGTCTCGTATCAAGAGTTGAGGACAGCGCCATCAAGTGTCAAGTAGCGCACGACCGTGTAGATTACGACTGATAATTCCGATATTATCAACGCTAGATGGCGCTGCAAGTAGCTCTAGAACAGTCTATTTGGTCCAGAATGTTCTGTCGAATATTTAGGATTATTCTAGAGATTTCGACACCCATATAAAAGGGGAGCGTGTAAGTAGCCGTACGGGCGAGTATTGTTTCACGATACAGCGGATTAACATCAACGTGATTTTCTTGTGCGACTAACGAGTTTTTACTTATTACTACTTTTTAAAAGTATTTAATAAATATTGTGTTATTTTTTGGTAATCAATCGACTAATTTTATTTGTTTAATAACCAACTCGTAACAATATCAATATCTTCGTGTTATCGAAATTAATTACATTTTAGACAACACTGTGATTTGTTGATAGATTCAACTACCACATGGCAATGAAACTATAATGTATATAGAAATAAAATAATACCAACATTACTCATTTAAAAAAACCTCCTTTGCTCTCTTAATTTCACCACAAAAAGCTGAGAATATGCTCTCTGTCCAGCTTAAGTTATGACACTCGGAATCCAATATTTTAAATGTTTATTCCAGGATCTATTACTCGGGGATCCTTCAAAGGCCAAAGAGAAATTAGGCTGGACACCGAAAGTGACCTTTGATCAGCTAGTCAAGGACATGGTAGAGGCTGACCTTCAACTAATGAAGAAAAACCCTGAGGCTTAATACTATAGGTATGATTATTTTCATTACATACAGTAATAGTTTACATATACGATAAAATCTTGATGTCACTCCTGAAATAGAATAATATTATTATTATTATTTTAATGGAATAGGGTGCAAACGAGCAGACGTATCACCTGATGGTAGGTGATTACCGCCGCCCATGGACACCTGCAACACCTGAGACGTCACAAGTGCGTTGCCGGTCTTTGGTGGATAAGGAAAGGGATGTGTGGAGGGATTGGGGTATGGGCCTCCGGTATCCTCACTCACTCGGTGAAACAGAGCGCAAGCGCTATTTCACACCGGATTTCTGTGAGGCCGTGGTATCACTCCGGTCGAGCCGGCCCATTCATGCCGAAGCGTGGGTCCCACGGTGACTTTTTTAAATGTAGGTATACAGGTAGTAGAGCCACGCTGATTTCAGCACGAACGGGCCGGCTCGACCGGGGCGGTACTACCCTCGCACAGAAAATCAACGTAAAATGACAGCGTTCGTGCTGTCGTGTTTCGTTGGTGAGTGCGAGACCGGAGGCCCAATTAGTCTAGTCAACAAGTTCCATACTTGTTGACTAGACTAAAACATGCAGCAGCATCACTAGGCCGCCATAGTGTGGGTCGCCATACTGCACTGTCTGCATTCGCAATGAGTATGGTGACCACCACTCTTGGATTCTGCTTATGTTTTCCATCAGGCAGAGTAGAGTCATTTTGGCGAGCCAAACATAAAAAAAAAAAACAAAAAAAAAAAAAAATGTAGTAAACTCCAACCAAACCTACAAATACGACTGTTATATTATTACCTTGATGAAAATATGATTTTGTGAAGTAAATAATATAAAAAAATATATTTTCAGAAATTCGAAGAAAACAGAATTAAATTACTAAAATTGTAAAGAAGATAATGCTGCGTTTGTGATTGGCTGAATTTCAACCTCGAAACTGCGAGATTTTTTATAAAAACTATGAAGTTTCTCATCGAAACTATTTCGTATTTAAAATAAATAAGTATGAACTTATTTATTTTAAATAGGAAATAGTTTCGATTGCCCCATATTATGATTATTTCTGGTTCATGCGCACAATTATGTTATACTTTTACATTTATAGAAAGTGCATTTTTTTATTTTGACATATTAATATAAGGATCCTATTAACGTCAGTCAGTAGATAAATGAGTTAAAACTAAGTTGTAGTGATATTGATGCTTCTGAGCTGAGTGTTGTGGGTTCAAAGCCCACATGAGACAACACTGTGTGATCCACAAATTGACATTGATGAATATGAATGTCTAATTTGTAATCACCATAGACTAAAATAGAAACCGTATTGTTATTACAAAGTCATATAAAGGAATTTTGTCAAAAATCCTTTATCATCATCAAAAAAAATTTGATGTGTAATATCTACCTTTGGAACTGATTTCGTGAAAAAAAATACATACAGTGGAACAAACCTCCTCCTTTTTGGAAGTCGGTTAAAAAGAGACGGAAATGTGTAACAAAAATCCGGAAAAGCGAACGATATTCAAATTGATCCGTTAACGCGTTGTAGAGTTGTTAGATATTACACATCATATATGACTAATATAAGACTCTCTTCTTTGTATTTTATTCTAGAAGTAATTAATAGTCATATTAATTTATTAATATTACGCTACAGCATTAATAGGTCACTATTAATGCTGTAGCGTCTATTTAGGCCGCCATAATGTCGGTCACCGTACTGCAATAGAAATGACTTTGGTGACCACCACTCTTGGATTCTGCGCATGCTTTCCGTTAGGCAGAGTAGAGTTATGTCACCGTAAGATTGTAAAAACCGTTAGATTATAATCTACCTAGCGAGATTGTAAACTTTCGATAGATTGTCAACTGAGATTGGCAACATATTGTTCACGCACGTCAAATTGTCAGCTGTCCCTGATTGGTCGGTTTTACAGTAGGCAGTTCAGTGGCCTCAGAGTTAGGTTAGAACTTCTTTGATTAATCACAAATTCATTTTATATAACTAATTCTAAAGCTGTGAGGTATTTTCAACATGAAATCAATTTACAATCAAAAAAATACTTTACATTAGGCAACAAACGAATTAACAAACTAATCATCACACATCAATCAGCACGCGTGCGATTCGTTGCATATATATTAAAAAAACAGCTAATACTGCATTGAGGGCAAGAAATATCAACAGTTTGCTACACTGCTGCACTGGAGGTTATCCCAGAAAGGCATTTAGTGAATTATTTACTTGTCTTACCTATTATACTTTAAAAGTGTTACTTTACGAAAAGTAGGTAGCTAGGCGTATTAAGTTAAATATATTGTGCAATTTAGATTTTAATATGTGTGTATATTATAATTGTAATCGTAATCGATTTTAATAAGATTTTTAACGTGCGATGATAAGTGTTACTCTGGTCCATAGAATTCGTAACGCAGTTATTCGGCAGAGAATCAGAATGAAGTGGGCCGGCCATGTCTCCAAACCAATGGTCGGTGGAGTCGAAAGGTACTAGATACAGTGGAGACCGCGATTAGGGAAACGTACTACGAAGTTGCTAGCACCCATGGTCTAAGAAAACAAGGTCTCGCATTCCTAGAGCGACACAGTGTGACGTCACTATCCAGTAACCACTTTATAGAAACATAACACGAAATGAACCAACCAGAACCAGCCATAGCGGTAATGACAAAAGGCTCGTGTCACCCACGTCATCACTGTGTCTCGGAATGCTATACCTGGCGAAGTATTTAGTTAAACCATGATAGCACCGAATAGATGTCGACTGCCATAAGGAGTGTACGCATAGCGTAGTGGTAACGATAACATCGCCTGTATAAATAAGTCAAATTGAAGTATCTATTTGTAATTTGACTGCGCGGTTGGCCTAGTGGCTTAAGCGGTCGCCACGCCGCTTTCAACTACGTTGAGTGTTGTGGGTTCAAATCCCACATGGGACAATATTGTGTGATCCACAAATTGTTGTTCTAAGTCTGGGTGTTCTTTATGCCCGTTTCATGTGTGTCTGTAAAGTTCGGGATTTGTTAAAATATAATGAAGTGCAAATGGAATTTTCTACAAAACATTGCCCAGTACAAGATTGTTTCAAAAATATTTAATTGTATATGTAATTTATATAAACTTTTATTTTGTATTAAATATTCAGTGGCATTTTTTAAATGTACATATTTTATAATTTTATACTGTTTTTGACCGACTTCAAAAAAAGGAGGAGGTTCTCAATTCGACCGTATGTTTTTTGTGACCGTATGTGTGTTCGCGGATAACTTCGTCGTTTATGAACCGATTTTGATGATTCTTTTTTTAATGGAAAGGCGATATCCCAACGGTCGTACCATGATAAGGACACTAAGATCTGATGATAAAATCCAAGAGAAATCGAGTCGAACCTTGAAGTCGGTTTTATTTCTATTAAAACTTTACTTGTATAGTAGATATAATAATATGTGCGTGCACATAGTATAGATGCATATACGTGAGAAGTGTACGGTATTATTGTAATTTTCAGTGTCACATTCCACGTGTACATATTGAATGTATAGTAGGTACCACCTATATGTTTTACAATAGTTATATAAATAACTTGTTTTGCCAGTATTTTGATTAATGTGTAAATATAATTATGTACTGCATATGCAACTTGTTTTATTTTCACCCGACTAGCGAAGCCAAAAGGAGGGTTTCATAGTTTTGGCAGTCTATGGTCCACGATAGCGCCTAATCTATTGAAAAGATTTTGATAAATAGATAAATCAATATTTCGGACCTCTAAGACACAACGCCATCTAGTCCCAAACTAAACAGAGCTTGTAGGTATTATGGATACTAGACAACTGATATAAATGCACATATACTTTTTTTTTGTAAATACATTGAAAAAGATCCCAAACTCCGAAACACAATATTTACAGATCATAAAAACATTTGGTCCGACCCGGGAATCGAACCCGTAACCTTCATTTTTTATTTTATCAAAAGTTTATATAGTCGGGATATAATTTATAAAATGTGTTGTTGTCTTTTATTTTCACGTAATATTAGGCATCCTTTTTAATGGTTTAGGGGGCATATGAGCAGACGTCACCTGATAGTAAGTGCGTATCACCGTCCATAAGCACCTGTAAGTAAACAGACACATGTGCGTTGAATGCCCCTAGCATGTTTTGTAGCTGAGACTGTAACCTTACTCAGTAAGGTAAACTTCAATTTTCTGTAAGACAGTGAACCGTTGACCAAAAATTTGATCACTGAGCAAGAAAAAATGACGTGACTGCACAATTCCTACGCTTTTTCTCCCCAGTATGTTGGAAAAAAACTATACGTAATAAATGGCTTTCGAGTTCCCCGCAAGAGTATGGAGTGTAGATGGAGACCCCAACTGGGTATACTTAAATAATGAATGTCGCCATAAATCCATAAACCAGTAAATTAAAGGCAGTGCTTTCAATTTATTGGTCATTCGTTTTCAAGGCACATGACGATCAACTTAGCTTAAATAAACACACCATATAAAAACTAAGACCTTTATTATATAATAATAAACAACAATCATAGAATTATACAAATACGTAAATAATGATCAACTACATTGTGTATTACAAAATTATACATTGACGATTTTGACACAGTCATCGATTCCTCAACATCGCCTGTCCTAAGTGAATGACGAATTTCGTCCGACACGACGCTTCGAACGCAATCAATACAACGGCATGCCTTGCTTGTTTTCTTTCTGTGTTTTTATTAATCATATTTTTTAACTGAACTTTCAAACAAAATTGTACTGCACTTTCCTATGATTCGAAAAATAATTACCAAAATCATGTCGCATCGTGTCGTGTTGCATAGCATTGCATTGCATCGCGTCGTGTCGCATTGCATCGTGACGTGACGCGTAGGGTCGCATTGCATTGCATCGTGACGTGACGCGTCGGGTCGCATTGCATTGCGACTCGTGACGAATTTGAATGAGATTAAGGCCGGGTCAGACATCGGGTGGGGCGTAACCAGTTTCGCACGTAATAGTTAAATGTGTTGTGTTTTTCTTAATTTCTCAATTACATTTACATAATTTATGATACTTAATCTTTTATATAAAAATCAGGTACTGTTCGTCTCGCTAAAACTCGCGAACGGCTGGGTCGATTTAACTGATTTTAGTTTTGAAATGTTTTTCGAAGTCTAGGGATGGTTTAAAGGGTGAAAAATTAAAAATAACTGGAGAATATTAATGTCACGTGTACAAAGTAGCGGGCACAGCACAGAACACATAAGCTAGTATGGAATATTAATTGAAAACAAATCGATAAAAAAATAAGGCGCGTCGCGTCGCATTGCACCGTGAAGTGTGCGTCGAGTCGTATTGCTTCGTGACACGTCGTGTGCGTGCCATGCAAGACCGTGATACTCCGATCTATATTAGGGGCTTTTTCCCAACTCAGTTTCTCCCACTTAATTTACATCAACTTTAAAATATTATCATATTTATGTCACTGTTCTTCTAAATTAGTAACATTATTATTAAAAAGCTAAATATTAAACAAACAGGTACACAATTTTTAACATGAAAGCGTTATTTAGCGTCGTTAAATTATTCCTTAATATTTTATGTCCTCTATAATAATATGATGGGGTGCTAATTCTGTTGTTGCGTTACCTAATAAAAGTAAAATTCTCTTATTTTAGTAAAACGATTTTCAAAATGCTGTTCTTTTGTATATGTATTAAGATGACGTCGATTTTTAGTGCGACATATATAATTTTAGTCAACCTTCGGCTTTTAGAACGTCGTTAGACAGAACAAAACTTATTTTTTCTAGATTTTTAGTTTAGTTTGGAGAGTTTTCGAACAAATTAACACCAATACCAGTTATGAAAGCTTTAAATTATAGTAGGTACTCAAATAAATCGTGTCACAACATACGGACTAAGTTATTGCGACTACTTTTAGACACTATAACTCTCTCCAATGGCACATAATAAAATTAGTCAATTTGCCAATCAACTAAGCAGCCCTATAGTTATTGATAGCTTAAGATCTTAACTTACGAATTAAAGTTGTTCTCTCATTGGCTTCTATACGTAGATAAAAATTGTAACGAGGAGGTATATTGCTTAGAAAGGTAGGTATATATTTACAAATTAAAAGATGCAATTAATATTCAAGAATATCAAAACATACCCAGCAGAGATGATGATAGAAAAAGAGGATCTATCTTCTATTTAAATACACATTAAAATACACTAATATTTAATAACAAATGCAAGACTAAGGTCCAGTTTCACCACTTAATGATCAAGTCTTTGATACAGGAACTTATTGTTTGAACTTGTGACACCGAAATCTATACTTATTTGACAGATAAGTAGACATTAGTTTCTCAGGGACTTTATCAATAAGGGTAAAACTAACCCTAAAGCCCTGTTTTATGAGTTTCGGACAGGTTACATGACAAGAAGTCAGTGACAGAAGTCTATTTTACTCCAAACACAGCCTCCGCAATAGATTCAATTTAGACCGACAAAAATTTAAAATATCTCGTTTTATTCTTGTATTAGTTCTTAGTACTCTATTTTCAGTGTCTCGACACAAAAAGCAGGGATATATAAATACTAAAATAATTATAATTCCACTTGACATCCTCAACTGCCTTTAATAGTCCACTGCTGGACATAGGTCTCTCCTTAAGTATCTCCTCATCTTCTCCTGTCGCGCCGCGACAGAGACAAGCGACCGAGACAGGAGACCGCGACCATCACTTGAATAGGCAATGTATAAGCAACAGTTCGCGAGCTAGACTGAGACAGGAGACTGAGTTCAGTACATATAGAAGAGACCGAGACACTTGTCGCGGTCGCCCCTCTCGGTCGCTTGTCTCTGTCTCGGCGCAAACCGCTACCTTTAGAAAGGAGGTTTCGGCCTACTCTATCACTCTGGCCAGATGGGTTGGTATAGGCTTTGTATCAAGTTTTCCTTCCCTTTGCAGCGATGTTTTCCTGCTTAGTTTACTCTCTTAGTCGTTTCTTACGATACCCATGGGATAAATAAGGATGGTGACTCCGTATTCATAATCCGTCACTACTTGACAATTAGGTAAGTAATTCGAGCGGTCAAAACCTGGAACTCACTTCCAGCGCACGTGTTTCCCTCCCACTATGACCCCGGGTCCTATAAGCGGGGCGTAAAGTAAAAAATCATCTCACTAGGCGGCCATAGTGTGGGTCACCATGTTGCAATGTCCTTATTCGCATTGAGGATGGTGACCACCACTCTTGGAATAGGCTCATGCTTTCCACCAGGCAGAGCAGAGTCATTTTGGCGCAGCTATAACATTTAAAAAAAAGTAACTTAGGCACTAAGGTATTTCGTGAAGTTGAATGAGATTAAGGCCGGGTCAGACAGTGGGTGGGACGTAACCATTTTGGCACGTAATAGTTAAATGCGTTGTGTTTTTCTAAATTTCTCAATAACATTTAAATTATTTATGATACTATTTAGTATTAATTGAAAACAAATCAAGGAAAAAAATAGGCGGACTTTCATGTTTGAAAAAAATGTTTTTGAAAAAGGTAGACGAACAAATCGCTATCAATCTCTTTATAAAGAAATCACAATTTTTAATATCTTTATAATAATAATATTTCGAACATAGGAATTACAACGCCATCTAGTCACAAACTAAGTACTATGGGTACTAGACAACTGATATAAATACTAAAATACTTTTTTTTGTAATTCCATACATATTACACATAGATAACACCCAAACTCCTAAACAAGTATTTTGTAGATCATACAAACACTTAGTCCGAACCGGAAATCGAATCCGAGACCTCAAGCACAGCAGTCGCATACGCTACCACTGCGTCATCGATGCAGTCGAAGTTTATGAACTTATAATCAAACTTTCTTTACAGTAAAATATACCATCCACATAAATTATTATTGTAATGACATATGTTACATTACACATTCACTTTTACTGTAATGACATGTGTTACATTACACATTCACTTTCTTTATTACATCTTTTTTACCTTTTATGTGCTACTAAGCATTTGGAATACAAAAACTTAGAAATCAAGAACACATTGAACACTAGACAAGATTTTTGTCGAGTGACGATTTCCCTTTTTAAACAGCTCTATATATGACACACTGACCGTCTTAGACTTTCAAAACTTAATACAAGGTGTGTCTCAAGCAAAAACAATTAGCAAAACGATGACTTCAGCTAATCAATCTGAATAACTTTCCCAAAGAAACTATTCCATATTCCAAATAAACTTGAAAATCCGACTTTTCATACAAACACTGGTCAGAGGCGCTTATAGCCCAGTTTTTTAAATGGAATACTGGGCAAACGCGTAGACGTGTCGCCTGATGGTACGCGATTACCGCCGCCCATGGACACCCGCAACACCAGAGGCGTCACGAGTGCGTTGCCGGCCTTTGGGGGATAGGGAGGGGGGCTTAGGGTATGGGGATATTGTGGCCGCGGATGGTCGGGACGGGCTTTCCCCTCCATCCGCTCTAGTGGCCTCCTGCGAGGGGGCGACGTACGCGTGTGCCGTACGTCGCCTAAATAGAGTTTTAACAGCAGACGGTGCCCGCTTCAGTGCGGGCGAGCGCTGGGAGGGGTCCGGACGTGTTAATACCAGCAGTTCCCGGATTCCTCCCTTCACAGGCGCAGAGTGGCACACCGTGTGGTTTTAGTCGGTTCGAGTCCGACACACCGCCCCGCCGCAAGCCCCGGTGGGGTGACGGTCCGAGGGGATTTCCACACGATAAAAAAAAAAAAAAAAAAAATGGGGATCCTTTATCCTCACTCACTCGGTGAAACACAGCGCAAGCGTTTTTTCGCACCGATTTTCTGTGAGGCAGTGTTGATTGTAATTGTTTCTAATAGCCGAGGGTAAGTTGCACGATACTATGAGCGTCTCAGTGATTCAAAGGTCACGTTAAGCAGTTAGTCTTGGTTGTTATTATAGGATAACAGTCGTGAAGCTTAGTTGTAGGCCTTTGGGCGGCTTGAAAACATCTAACGGCAAGATTACGTAGCCACAACGTTGTGTTGCCAGTCCCGCACTTGGCCAGCGTGGGAACGTATAGCCTTAACCCTCTCCTGAGAGGAGACCCGAGCCCAGCAGTGGGACATTCTGGGTTGTTGATGACTGGTCAGAGGATTGCTAGTTTTGTAAGAAAAGTTGAATTTTCAAATTCATTTAGAAATATATTTTCTTTGGGAAAATTGGTTATCCTAATTGGCTACTGGAGATACATCTTGTATAGTAAGACTACTTCCTAAATATAAGTTGTACTTTTGTTGTGTGAAAATAGCTTCCACATTATTAAAAAAACCCTTTGATTAAAGATATTGTTAAGGGAATTTATTTGGATTGATTTCAATCTTCTGTTTAAGAACACCTCCTAAAATGAATTCTGTAGTGACGACAGTCGCCCCTCGTTTTCTTAGACTCGGCCAGAGCGCTTGATCCTTAGTGGACGATACGCAGACCCAGTTCGGACCAGCTTCTTTCCAAACACCTCCCGAACATTCAACTATCACTGAAAAAAAAAAGTTATACAAGTGTTCAGGATTTAGTAAAAAAAAAATATAAGGAAAACTATTATAAAATATGCAGGATATAAAATCCACTGCTTACTCCCGGTTTCATATCTCTGATGATTGGAATGCTTTTATAAACGTGTCTAAATACTATTCACTGTATTCTATGTAAATATACAGGTAAGTTTATTATTTCTCCAGTTCTATATATTCCATTGGTTATTGACCTTACAAATTTAATATTTTATAATACATTTTACATTGAAAATAATCACAAATTTTAACAAAAAAAACCTACTTCAATCTGGACCATTCAAATGGGACCACACGAGAAGCACCAGCTTTCAAATAAAAAAAGAATCATCAAAATAGGTTCACCCAGTCGAAAGTTATGTGGTAACAAACATTTTAAAAAAACAGTCGAATTGATAACCACCTCCATTTTTGAAGTCGGTTAACAAAGCCGTGTTATATCATTTATAACGCAAGAGCGCAACAACAAAATTGTATGATTTTGTGTTCTTGCCTTTGTCTTCGTCCAGAATAGGATAATAAGTATTAAAAAATGATATTCGATAAAAAAATATCGTTAAAAACTAAATCTGCTCTGTAAAACTGTTAGGCGGAACTATTAAATAAGCCTAACTTTCGCTGATTCATCTCAACTGATTTAATATCTATTGTATTTTTTTCCTTACGTTGTTAAAACGGGACTTAATTAGTAATATCTCCTTTATTAACACATTATAGGAAGCATCAGAGGTAAGAAGTGTAACTTAAATTAAAAACTCTATAAGCTATTATTAATAGTGGAAATAACCAAGCTAAGAAACTTAGCTTAGTTAGCATAGGACTAGCTAAAACAGGGTCACTTACATTTCATCTCTGATGCGTTGGGTTGAACGCTTGGTGTTGAAGATACATTAAAGCCATTCAGAAAGTTCCTCTTGCCACTCAGAGTTCTTTCTAAATTGAACTGAAACCTCTTCTCTGCAGAATCGTCTTTGATCAAGTATAACCATGGATCTGAAATTGGGTAATATGATTTTATTAACATATAGCTGTGCCCGCTACTTCGTACGCATGACATTTGGATTTTTTTTCACCGTTTAAACCTTCCCTGGACTACGACAAACGTTTCAAAACCAAAATCAGCTAAATCGGCCCAGCCGTTCTCGAGTTTTAGCGAGACAAACGAACAGCAATTGATTTTTATATAAAGACTAGCTGATCCGGCAAACGTTGTCTTGCCATTAGAAAAAAAAGGGTATAAAAAATAGATGTCGAATCTCAGACCTACCCGAAATGCACACCAAATTTCATAAAAATCGGTCCAGCCGTTTCAGAGGAGTATGGTAACTAACATTGTGACACGAAAAATTTATAATAGGTCTTTACCTATGAAATTGCCGTTTTGTATGCAATAAGTGAAAGTACTTATTTTTTCAAACTTTTTTATTTCTGTTATTCGAAGTAATCACCCATGCAATCGACGCATCTTTGCCAACGCATTGGCAGTTTATTGATGCCCTTCTTGTAAAAATCAGCTGAACGGGAGGCAACAAACTCTTCAAAGGCATTTTGTACTGCCTCTCGGGAATTGAATTTTTACCCACTAAAAATTTGTCTAAATTTTGGAAAAAGTAATAGTCGGTAGGTGCAAGGTCTGGTGAGTATGGCGGATGAGGGAGAGCTTCCAACCCCAGCTCTTGCAGCTTGGAGACTGTCTGTTGCGAACTGTACCAAATGATGTTGTCAGTTCAGACAGACAGACTATTACTTTTTCCAAAATTTAGACAACTTTTTAGTGGGTAAAAAATTCAATTCCCACACAAAATGCCTTTGAAGAGTTTGTTGCCTCCCGTCCAGCTGATTTTTACAAGAATAATCAATAAAAAATCAAAAATCAATAAACTGCCAATGCGTTGGCAAAGATGCGTCGATTGCATGGGTGATTACTTCGAATAACAGAAATAAAAAGTTTGAAAAAATAAGTACTTTCACTTATTGCATACAAAACGGCAATTTCATAGGTAAAGACCTATTATATAAGATTAACAACAATTAAACCCTAGTCTGAAAGTCATATAGGCTAAATTAATCTATCTATATATATAAAAGTGAATCACCGAAATGTATGTACGCGCATAACTTCCGATCGGCTGCACCAAATTAAATAATTCTTTTTAATCGACTTCAAAAAAAGGAGGAGTTTCTCAATTTGACTGTTTTTTTTTATGTTTGTTACCTCATAACTTTCGACTGGGTGAACCAATTTTGATGATTTTTGAAAGCTGGTGCTTCCCTTGTGGTCCCATTTAAATTCGGTTCAGATTGAAGTCGTTTTTTTTTTGTTAAAATTTGTGATTGTTTTTATGTGTAAGTTATTGTTAGGACAAGGTTTGTGTTCAAAAAAATTAAAAAATAACGGGAAAAGTCAATTTAAAAGTCAACGGGAAGCTGAGACAGATATATAAATATTTTATAAATAGAACACTTCTGCACTATGAACATACCGGTATCACGGGAGACTTTACAACTTAGAACAACAATTTGTAGATCACACCAAGTGTTGGTCTAAGTTGGAATGAAATCACAACACTGAGCGCAGTAGGAAGTAGCAGGCGATCACTGAAACCACTACGCCATCGGTGCAGTGAAGTTTTATGTGTGATGCACTTACCGACAATCATACGCGTGTCGACGCAAGCTTGCACCCAGTCTGGGCCTACAATAGGCCTGCCCAGCCCCACAGCGCACAACAGCTTGAACGTTCGCTTCACTTGCATCGTTAGGACAACAGTACACTCCATTACATTTGTTACTATCACTGCGCCTGTAACATACAAAATGCATTTAAAAATTTATCATAGAACCGGATTTGAATGACCTTATTTACCTATATTTTTTACCAGCCTACGGCGAAGCCAAAAGATATTTTGGTAGTCAATTTGTAGTCTATAATTTTTGTTGTAAGCATATAAAAATACAAATTATATACGTATACTAAGGGCCACTTGCACGACATAGCTTAAATGCATAAAAATGCGTTTAAAAAGGTTAAACACAATTAACATGTTGCACAACTAATTTTTTTTTGATAAATATGTTTAAGAAACTGCCTAAGTTAAACATCGAAACTCAGCTATTTAGCGGCGCTAAACGTGTTAAACGCGTTCGTGTGCGCGAGCGCAATACTAAGACAGTGCCGTCTCGCCTACAATCGTAGGGCTCGACCCCTTATCATATTTAACTAAATATACCTGCTGTCATCATTGTGCAAGAGAGCGCTAAATTTGTTTGAGTTAAACGTGTTTATGCGTTTAACTGCATTTAACTAATTTTGTTTAGTAGCTACTTAAGTCTATCGTTGTGCAAGTCGCCCTTAATTTCTTTCTAATTGTCTTATTATTCACACACTTAATAAAAATATTCTTATAAGTATTCCAAACTAGGCAAAGTCTGTACTATGGTAACCAGAATGCAGACAAACATACTTGTATATTTCTAATAACATTCATATCATAGATAAATTACACCCAGACACAGAAACAAATGATCCTGTCAGCACACAAATATTTGTCCTGGATGGGAATCGAACCCACGACCTCTGACTTAGCAGTCAGAATCATTAAACAAGAGACCAACAGGCCACTATTTTACTGTTAAGTACCCAATAATCCTACTTCTTACTACAATACTACAACTACTACAATAATTACTACTACAATAATAAAAAACCAAAAACCCAATAATACAGTAATGCAATACTAACCTAGTTTTTCCAATTTCTGTTTAACCTCTTCACTGGGGAAAGCAGTAAACAGCACATGATGTGCCTGCAAAGTTCTAGCCGGAGTGGCTCTCAACGAAACACTACTTGAACTGCTGTTAACATTATTCACAAAAGCCCTGGTTCGTTTAGGGCTGGGCACCTCACTGTCATCAACCAAAGACCTTTTCAAATTCTTAGGCGATTCTCCACTTGACGAAGAAACATTATACACAGTGCTCTGTTCATGAATACTCTTTTTCAGGATAGATTTCGGGACTTGCGTTTTTTGACTATCTTGACTATCTGATGTATTTTCCTTAGCTTTTACATTTCTTCGACTCCTGCGAATTTCAACTTCAGGAGAATGAGATTCTTTACGTGGTTCCTTCTTGCGAACAGGTTTTCCCTTCCTACTGTCGTCGACTGTTGCCTTCTTATCTTCTGGAGATGTAGACTTTTTTTCAACTGTTTTGACATCATTATTTTTTCTTCTAGATCTTGTAGCTCGGGTGCTGATTTCAGCTTCGGGTTCAGGTTTGTCATTTAAGCTCTTTGAATTTGTATCTCCTTTGCCTTTCTGGTCTTGTGACTTGTCCATACTTTTATGTGTATTTGAATCATCCTGATCTTTCCGAGAAGATTCTTCTTTACTTTTTGCTTTTTTACCTTTTTCAACGTCCTTCTTCTTGGGTTTTTCAATTTTAACCCTTATTTTTTCTTTGGATTTATTGTTTTTGTTTTCTGTTGCATTTACATTTTTAATATCTTTAGATTTAGTTTCAAGGTTAGGTTCACTTCTTTTGTCGTCATTTAGAGCGTTACTCGTATTTTCTTTAATTTGTTTTCCTTTTCCATAAGTTTTGAGTCGTTTTACGTTCTCCTTAATGATGTCTTCGTCGATTTGATCTTCTTGTTCAGTAATGAACTTTGGTTTTAATATATTAGCGGTTAATTTTTTAGTACCCTGTAAATTCTCTTGCATTTTAGACGTAGGTTTTCGGACTCTTGTTATGACGCGTTCAGGCAACTTTTCAACATCAAATCTTTTAGTAAGATCTATTTTTGCTACAGTTCTTGGCTTTTTCTTTCTGTGTATAAATGGAGTGAACTGATCTTCAGTATTTACTTCTGGTTCCGATTCACTGGACGATTCTGTAGGGTATGTATTATTATGTTTTAGCAAGATATTATTTTCTATTTCTTGACTATTCGGTAGATCACTGTCCGTAAATATGATTGGTCGAACTTTTTTTGGAGTACATTCAACATCCGAAGATGATTCGCTTAGATTTTTTTTCAGAACCGCAACCGGCGGTTCGACACCAATAACAGTACGTATCTCTTGACTAGATAAACCTGCAGCGAATTTCATTGCATTTTGTTCTTCGCAAGATTTTGTAGGACAAATTCTTTCAATATTTGCAAACTTATCGCCAACCTTATAATCTTCCACAGAACACGGTACAATTTCATCGTCTATAATGATGGGTGAACTCTTTGTAGTGTTTGATTTTTTAGGAGTTACGCTTAGGATTGGCGACCCATCTCTTTGAGTACACAAATCATCTAAAATGTCCTGAGTAGCATTATAATAATTTATATTATCAACATCACATTTGTTAGAAGAGTTTTGATGTTTCGGTATTATTTTAGGAATATCCTTACTTTTTACTCTTAGTGGAGATTGCAGTGGTATTTTAAAAGGACTGTTTATTTCACTAGTCTGGTTTCTGACATTGTCAACAATATTTTGTACAATTTCATCAACAATTTGAGTTGGTTGATCTTCAAAACTATCATCATTTGTAGACTTATTGTAGGCATTTTCGTCAACTGCTATGATTTGTGTATCCATTTCTTCAAAAGACGGTTTTAGTTTATCTGGGTCTAGATCTATTACTTGAGTAGGCATATCTTCGAATTCTGTAGAGGGAATATTCTTAGATCCTTTTAAATTTATTTCATTAAAATTATCTTTACAATGAGTCACATCTTTGACATCGGTACTTTTTTTTTCTAGAACCCTTTGTGTAGGCATCAAAGCGATGTCTTCACAGTCTGTCGAACTATCGGATTGTATCCTATTTACCCTTTTAGCGGCATTCGCGGATCTTTTATTACCATTCGGTAGCGTTGGAATTTTTTGTGTTGGCATAATTTCGTTATCCTCACAATCTGTAGAACTATCGGATTTAATTCTAGTAACTCTTTTTGAGGCTTCAGGTTGTATGTCATCAAAATTAATTTCTTCAACTATTTGAGTAGGTATCAAATCAACATCTTCACAAACGTTTCTAACATTCGACTTAATTCTGCTTGAAGCTGTAGACAGTGTGTTAGTTTCTTGTTTACTCTTTACTAATTTTTTTTTTTTATCTAAATCATCCTTTTTGTATCTTGGAATAATATCGATATCTTCACAATCTGTAGAATCATCCGATTTAATTCTATGTGATCTTTTAGAAGCTGCAGACTTATTTTCACCCTTTACTTGATTACATATTTTAACTAATGCAGCAACCTTTTGTGTTGGTATCATATCTTCACAATCTGTTGAATTGGCGGATTCATTTTTATCGGTATCCGTAGCTTTTGCACAATTGAATTCAGCTTTAGGTGATTCTTGTGGTAGTAAAGGTTGGGAATTGAAGTCCTCTAAGCATCCATCGTCAATTTCGTCGAAGAGTAACTCTTCATTCGACTTGTTTAAATCATTTACAGGTTTTGGAGTTAAATCAGATTCCTTATTTTCTGTTAAATTACTTTTATGTTCTATTATTTCATTTTTATCCGTAACAAATGGTTGCGTATCAGCGTTATATATACTTATATCGTTTTCTTTATTAGCTGCATAGATATCAAATTGCATCTCTCGTTGTCCATCAATTTTTCGAACTTGAGGTAAATGTTCTGTAGTAGGTAGTTGAGTATCCATACAGTGTATAGACGGTGAAGCAACCTGTTTTGGAGGAACTTGAGTATCTGCAGTATATATTGAGTCTGTACTTTCACTGACAGTAGGGTTTATAACTGGATAAGGTATTTGTGTATTCATTTCATGTATATTATCAACAACTTGGTCATCTTTTACAGATTTAAGTGATTCATTGAAACTGGTTATGTGTGTAGAATTCGATCGTTTAGATGAATCTGTTTTAGGTGAACTAATGGGTTGAATGGACAATGTTTTCCCAAAGGATTTTATAAATTGCCCACTCGAGAGCCTCGTTCTCTCGGAATGAGTACTGAGGAAGGAATCGTCCTGTAAAACAAAATAGAAAAATTATCTATTGACAAGAATAATCACCCCTAGTTATTTTATAGAAGGCTGCCATAGGGATTTTAACTCAATCAATAAATATCTATGGGTAAAACAGATTTTTTATAACAATTTTAGCACAGTTAAATTAAATCTAGTGTCCTTGTCAGTTAATATAAACAAAATGATGATGATAATTTAATGGGTGAAACTCGGTCAAGAGGAAAAATAATTCAAATTACTTTTAACTTATATTCTAGATATAATAACATACCCTGTCACTGACATCAGGAGACTCAGGAATAACTGTTGTGGGTCCTTTATTTAGTTTCGACACATATCGGTTTGGTGCCGGTGTCTCAGGAATATCTATAGCTTGTGTCATGGGTAATTCGTCATTTTCTTCTAACAGTCTAAATATACCAAATATGTCACCAAATTGTACTGTATCTCCATCTTTCATAGGGTGTGGTATGTATGGTTGTAATGTTTTCTGGAAGAAACGTTAAGAACATTAAGTCATTGTTTATCACTACATAGTATAAAACAAAGTCGCTTTCTCTGTCCCTATGTACCTATGTTTGCTTAAATCTTTAAAACTACGCCACTACGGATTTTGATGCGGTTTTTTTAATAGATAGAGTGATTCAAGAGGAAGGTTTTTATGTATAATAAATGCATAATATAGTATGGAAACACTGTTAATTTTCGAGGTTTTTAATATGATGTAGCAAATAAACACATTTTTTGCGCTTACATTGCAAACGCTGGTTGCACCCTACGAGATAGATCAAAATAATATACTACAGCATTGTACACCTTAAAAAGGTTATACCTAATATGTCTATCTCTTAGGGATAACCCACAATAAACATTTTTTATTCCTTTCTTTTTACGAGAAATAATGGCTTATTTACGAAGCGATATTAAGCAATACAAAATTAATCCTTACACAATTAATTAAATTAAATACATTGTGCATTTAATATAGTTAACATATTTAATATAGATGATAGATGAAAATAGCTCTTTACTGTACATATCTAATTTAAATGAATATATTCGAAGAAATTACAGATGTAAAATGCACGAATTGTGTCGTCGACGCGGCGGGGGCATCTAAACTCCACTCGTGCGAAGCCGGGGCGGGTCGCTAGTACTTTGTAATTCTACTTTAACTCTTTCATATATGTAGGAGTATGTAGACTTTTCAGGGGCTATAATTGTATGTCTGTCTGGTTTATGTAAGGCCTTGCAGTAGTATAAATGTCTTTATGTGACTCTTATTATGACTTTCACTAGGTCATCCATATCATTTCATACCTGTTATTCTAGTGTCTCTATTTTTTTTTTTTTATGTATTATCAATTGTACTATTAATGTTTGAATGAGCAGTGTTATAACTACAAGGACTACTTAATAAAAACATATTTGAGTTTGAAATATTTTTGTACAGCCAGCCAGTGGTAATTAACTGCCTCTGTGGTGCAGTGGTAGCGTATGCGACTGCTGTGCTTGAGGTCTCGGGTTCGATTCCCGGGTCGGACCAAATGTTTGTATGATCTGCAAATATTTGTTTCGGAGTTTGCGTGTTTTCTATGTATAATATGTATGTATTTACAAAAAAAAAGTATAGGTATTTGTATCAGTTGTCTAGTACCTATAACACAAGCTCTGCTTAGCTTGAGACTAGATGGCGTTGTGTGTTAGATGTCCGAAATATGTATTTATTATTTATTTAATTAATACTGATAACACATTTTTATTAATCACCATTATTTTATCATTGAGATACTTACATTCAACAACTTTGTCTTGTTGGCTGAATCTAAATCCATTAGCATATACTCTTTACTATTTAACACGTTTATAACGGCATGTTGTCTGGATATAGACTAAAAAAAAAAACAAAAAAATATATATTTCAGACTCAATAGAAAAAGAACACAGAAACAGCAGTTGCGCTGTGTTTCACCGAGTGAGTGAGGATACCGGAGGCCCATACCCCAACCCCTACTCCCATCCCCCTCCCCATCCCCCAAAGGCCGGCAGCGCACTTGTGACGCCTGTGGTGTCGCGGGTGTCCATGGGCGGCGGTAATCGCTTACCATCAGGCGATACCCCTGCTCGTTTGCCCCTTATTCCATTAAAAAAAAAGAAATGACGAAGATATGTGATGCATTAATAAACTTACGTTTAAGTTTAAAACTATATTACATGTATGAGGATCTCTTCCAATTTTGTTTGGACCTCTGAGCACTGGGTGTTTCGCTCCACATATTCCTAAAAAGCCAATCTGTAAAATTAAAAAGAAATTATGTTACTATACATTGAAGTACTTGTCTTAAACTTCAGAGCTAGATCTGAGAAAAGTGGAGAATAATAATTATTATTTTTTGAAATAAAACTGACTATAGTAAACTGAGACGACGACTCAAAAGATTATCAGAGAGTGTGATTGTTTAAGAACATAATTTTACATGTACAGGGTTACTGGCTAAGACGACCCATTCCCGTTAAGAGAGTGTAGTTTACATCGTTTCTGACTGATTTCACTATGAAACACTCTGTTCTAAATCTAGCCGTTTTGGTTATTTGAATTTAATGTTTTTTTACAAAAAAAAAAAAACAATATACAGCTGTCTGCTTAGATTACTTGAAATGCGTAGGTCTTATTATTGCTATCTATCTATCTATCTATAACTAAAAAATAATAATAAAAATTTAGAAAGTTTATTTTTCATCATTGGACATATCTAGTGTGTATTGCGAATTTCATAATGGACAAAAATATCAAACACAGAGTTTGTCTTAAATTTTGTATCGCCAATGGAATATCGTGTTCGGAGTCACTGAAAATGTTACAGATGGCTTACGGTGATCCCGTATCAGAAGCACAAATTAGAGTCCAGTTTATAAGCACAACAGTCACAAATGAGGAGAAACAGTCCAAAAACACAGCCAAGTCAAGTACAAAGTACAGAGAACAAAATATGTACCACCTACGAATCACATAAGAAAACTAACAGTAACAAGTTAATACAAAACGTACACAAACATACACACATCAAAAGTGTCTAGGGATCAACATATGTGTCTAGGGATCAACATATATTTTTGCAATAACTTTTCTCCTGATTGATATTAATTAAAATTTTCTTTAAGGATTCATCAAATAAAGTGTTTTCGTTTGTCACAGTAACGATAAACCAAGTCACCTTTGCATTAATAAAGAAATTTGCCATTTTCCTAATAAAGGGATTTTTGACATTTGAACCACTAACATTAAAGTTCGAAAAAAAGACTGAAATAACAGTTTTCTTTAAAATTTTATTAAGTAACTTAAACAATTAATAATCCGTGTTTCTACCGCGAACACTAACAACACAAGAATCGGTTTGGCATACTCAAAATGAGTTCATCCAAATCACGCTGTGGAATGGCCGCCCATGTTGGTTGCAACAACAAAAAAAGGTCTTCTTGCGACTGGATACCCTCCATATTCGGCAGAGCTCTTCTCTGTAGCATATCCCATGCATGCTCAATCGGGTTCAAGTCTGGCGACTGAGCAGGCCAGGGCCAAAGCCACATCTCAATCTCAAGAAATCCGCATAAAAATGCTTGATCCCTAGACACTTTTGATGTGTGTATTATACCCAAACTACTTTCTGCAGACTATTTTTCTCACTCACACCTACATAAATCTTAAGGTATCACGCATGCATGCTTGCAAGCATTTCTTTACAAATCTATACTAATATTATAAAAAAGCTTAAGAGTTTGTTTGTTTGAACTCGCTAATCTCAGGAACCGCTGGTCAGATTGGTAAAATCTTTCAGTGTTGGATAGTACATTTATCGAAGAAGGCTATAGGCAATATATCATCAAGCTACGACTAATAGGAGCGGAGCACCAATGAAAAATGTTTCAAAAACGGGGGAAAATTATCACACAACGGGCAATAGGAGAAGCAAACGAGGTTGCGTGAGTCGGCTAGTTTTTGATAAAACTCTAAATTGTTATACCGCCTTGGATAGCTGATGAAACTTAGATATTTTTAAGCGCATCTGCAAAACAGGCGCCATAATATTTTTTAGATATCAAAAGAATATTGAATTGAAGAATTGAAGAATTTCATTGAAGAAAAATAAACTTTCTAATTTTTTACTATTATTATTAAGATTTAATTGTGTACAACAACTTATTTATTCAGTCCATGTAAAATATTGGTTATTAAGGCAATAATACTAATAAAGCATCTTATTGTATATGGAAAAATCAAATAACATTAATAATAAGACCTACAGATTTCAAAATACCTAAGCTGACAGCCGAAAATCCACTCACGGCACAGCAGGCCACGGCAGCCAGTCTCAACTGAGACCAGCCAACTACGCAGGAGATATTATAGTACACAAGTGTGTGCGCAAACACAGGTGCACACTCTGTTCCCTCTCATGGGATGGTTAACCGACACGATCGGGAAGAGATCAGGTGCAGGACTGACTGCTTTACGTGCTCTCTGAGGCACGGGGGTTCAGACCCTAACTTCCAAATTCCGACCTGTTATTAGTAACCCTATAATATAATTTTATTTATAAAGTACAAGACCAAATTACACAAATATTCTAATAGACCTATTTCTTAGCGTTCCATGGATTCACCGTGCGGGTGCCGGGTCCATCGCGTGATAGATGGGGGCAACACATGCGACTTCGACAGTGCCTGGGAATTGCGACCCAGGTTTAGGCTTAAGGAGCACTCCTTACGACGCGTCAACGCTCACCTCCACTGTCCGCCGTGTTACCCCCTCTACCTAACCATATTTGAAGTGAGCCTAGCAATGCCGCTTTGGATATTCGTTCAAGAAAAGAGCTTACTGAAGCTCTTGGCAATCCAAGGTCTTTAAGCAGGTTATAGAGGGATTTAGCTGGTATACCCCTCGCACCCACTTCCACGGCATACAGCACAACGACATAACCATTTTTAGTTATTTCGTTGGTTAAGTCAAAGTACTTGTTTCTTTTTAAAGCGTGGTCTTTAGGGATGTTCGTTTCCCACGGCACCGTGAGTTCTACTAGTACTACACGCTTAATTGACATTGCATAAAGAAATATGTCCGGTCTGGACGCCGAGGCACAGATATCCTCCGGTATTCTGTAGTGATTTTCATACGTGTCCACTAATAATGTCCAGTCACTGGCGGTATTTATAATTGAGTACGGCTTTTGTGTGAGTGAAATCTTTTTTGTTGAGCCTTCCTTTACAAACGCGATGTTAGTTTTTATGTTTGTTGTTATTCCTTTTTTCGCTCTCGCCAGTGATAAACTCATAGCTTTGCGTATGATGAGTAATACCCTATCATGGCGACGTGAATAATGACCCCGCTCTAATAGCGCCTTACAACCTGTCAGTAAGTGCCTGGCTGTACCTATTGCCGCATTGCACATCATACAAGCCTTTTCTGTAGCTTTTCCCCACCTTACTAGGTTGCTTTGATCGGGGAGAGTTAATTGAAAGGCGTTGAGGTAGAATTTTAACAGGGCGGGTGACCAATCATATAAAAGTGTGCGCCATTTCAAAGCTGGTGGGATACAAAATTCTCCTAGAGTTAACCATTCATTCTGCTTTTCTAGGTTCATTGCGTGCACCTTGTAGGTCTCGTTTTCATCTTGTTGTATGAAAGATTTTGTTATCTCTTTGTCGGTCCGTCTTCTAGCATTTCCCAATCCAACTCTACTGGACTGCGTACCCACCATGAATTTTTTGTGGAATTGGAGCCGTGACTCTAGCTCTGATGAATATTTGTCTTTTGGAAGGGATCTAACGATTTCGTCTTGGGATTTTGACAAGACATGTATTTTGGTAACTCTTAGGTGTTTGAAAAAAACCTTCGGAACTCTACAAACACCATCTACAAAATGCATGTCTTGTCAAAATCCCAAGACGAAATCGTTAGATCCCTTCCAAAAGACAAAAATTCATCAGATATACATATTTGTGATAGCCGTAATGGCCCCTAACCCATTACTAGCTTAACATTAATTATTGATACACTATCTTATCTAGTGTTGGTAATTAAATCAAAATATGTACTCTTAATTTCAACAAGGTTCTAATCTAACTTTATCATTGCCAATAATTTAATAACATGTTTTAAAATAACACTGGTTGTAATGAAATTCTGTAAAGTCATTTTTAATCATTAATTCTTCCTTTCACTCTCCCTTGAGTAAGCTTGTTATCAAAATTATGACTTTGTATATCTCTGCATACTCTATGCTTTTCATTTTATATTTGGTGTTTCAATATTACTCTAATAAACTGCAATGTCTTGACCAGTACATTTTTGAATTGTGTTTTATATGAGCAAAGTTTTACAAGGTTTACAATACATCATTATCTTCTCACTATAAATTAATATTAGCTCTTAATAAGATTTTGAAGAGCTTGGAGAGTCAGAGTTTTTTGTTTATATTCACTGATGGTTTGGTAGGAATATTAAGTAGAAAAGGAATTATAAAGACGAAAATACAATAAATCACATAAGAAAGCATCAATATAAACTGCTTACTTTATGCAATAGTATTTTTAAACGAAATTTCGAATTGGTCGTATGTATTAAAAACAAATAGCAGCTAACCTGTTCTGGGCATACTCTCTCAGTATGTGTCTCGTATAATTCTTGGGTGCACTCCAATCTTTGTGTACACTCCATTTTTTTAGTAAATCATATCAAAGTTATACAATACACACTGTTCGAAATATTAAACAAAACAATATGCCTTCGCGCTAGAACTTGTTTACAACACCATTTCTTTTAATCTGTGGCGTAGACAGATCAATGAGTAAAGAAAATATAAGGAGATGCCCTATTCTACTATACGAACAATTCATTATACAAATATATATAAGATCGACACATATATACAAAAAAGCATTTTGTCTCTTTTTAACTTATGTTTACCTTGGTGTGAAAAGAGAGATAAACATAGTTTAGTGAAGACTAATATTGGCAACACTTTTGAGTGACGTCATGCACTTGTCAATTCGTGCCCGGCGACGCCATTGTATGCACCAAGTTCTGAGGTAGATCTGCTGTCAAGCGGTTGTTGTTGGAAATTTTGTTTTTGTTTTCGTGCCAATTACGGCTTTAAATTGGTTTTTATTGTATCCAAGGCTTTGCCCTAGACATGAAAAGCATGCCTTCGTGCTCCATTAAACATTTGGTGCAAGAAAAACAAGAATCAATGTACATTGACTCTTTACAGGTTAGTACAAAAATGCATTGAAATTGTTCAATATTTTACGATTTTGTTTATTGTATTGTATTAAACATATTCTTTTTATAATTTCCGAAGACGTTTGTTAGTTTCTTGAGGTTCTCAATGGTATTATTTGCTTTGTTTCACTTTGTTTTTTTTTTTTTTTTTTTATTGAATGGCAATGCACGGTTTGTGCTTATGCCAAGAGCAAGTAAAGCTTAGGAAATCATTTATCAATTAGAATAAAACAGATTTTAGGAAAACGGAATTTAAATAGGATAGGTATCAGATAGGTTTTAAAACGTTGTAAAAGCGATATTCATGAATGTAATGAAAGATGAAATGGTTAAAATTTTGCGATATGTCTCATGTGTCATGACTGTCATGTGTCATGATTACTCAAGTCTCAAGTCAATGTCTTGTGTTTTCATGAACAATAGCAATGGATGGCAATCTGCTGTCGCGTCGCTCGGTTGTAACCTCAAAGTCGTCGTATTTCTTTTGCTCACAGGGGCAGGATTTGCATTGATTTTGGTATTATTATTAGTGTCTTGTATTTGTTTGTGTATGTTCTATAAGTGTTAGTGTTATTATACAAGGTAAGTCCGAAATAACTGCTTCAAACCGTATGGGCAATCATGGAGGATGACGAAATGTCTCCTCCAGGTCGTCCACCGAATCCTCCAGAGCCTAATGTTTCTCGAATCTCCCAATCCCAAGACCTCTTCACCTATAATCCAGTCCTAACAGCACCGTTATCATCATTTGAGTCCATTACTTCGCTGCAACAGCGTAAAAGAAAAGAACATGATGAAAATGATGGCAATAATCTCCCACCTGATTCCGACCCTATACCTAACAAACTAAAAAAGCAAGCAACTACCCTGGCACAGTTAAGTCGCTCTCGGTATTCTAATATGGATCTAGCTCCCTTTTTAGTCCACGTTAACTTTACAGAGTCTAGCCCGAACGCCGGTACCTCCATCCACCCTATCAAATTTGGCCAATTACTAATAGGATTGAGTATTAAAAATATTAAGACAGATGGTTTAAAAAAAATTGGTAGAAACAGGATAGCGGTTGAATTTAAAGGACCTGAAGATGCTAACTCCTTCCTGACAAACCCTGAACTGCTTAACAAAGGTTACACAACCAATATTCCTACATACAACATTACCCGTATGGGTGTAGTCCGTGGAATTCCGCTAGAGTGGTCCGATGAGGAAATCATGGAAAATTTAAAACAACCCCTAGGGTGTGGGCGCATCTTAAAAGTCAGAAGAATGAACCACAAAGTTACCATAGATGGTTCCCCCAGTGGAAAGCTACTTCTACAGTTGTCCTATCATTTGACGGTTGTGTTCTCCCAGAACGGGTTTTTTGCTGTTATAACTCCCTCCCTGTCTCTCTTTATCACTTTCCAACTATACAATGTTATGGCTGTTGCAAATATGGACACACAAAATCCCAGTGCAGATCTAAGCCACGGTGTTATCGCTGTGGCGGAGAACACTCTGGCGAGGGATGTTCCATAGATGAAGCCTGCTGCCTCTACTGTTCAGGGAACCACTCGGCCACTAGCAAAATTTGTCCAGAATTCATAAGACAAAAAAACATTAAAATTGCAATGGCTGAAAAAAATATTTCATATAATGATGCCTCTAAATTATTTGGTCCTGTTTCTAGATCTTATTCTGATGTTACCTCTTCAGCCCCTGCCCTTCCTACTTCTATACCAGCCTCACTTAGCTCCCCAATTAACTCTTTAAATCCACAAATTCCATCCACAACCACATACAAGAGGACTCTTATAAGCAAGCCCAAAATTCTCGCTCCTCTCACCCCTGGATATGATCGCCGTGCCCACCAGGACATTATTAAAAGTCATAATATTCCACCCTCTGATAATGGCTGCGCATTCAGTAAGAATCCCCAGACTCCCTCTGAGGACTCTTCAGTAGGAATTGATACCTTGCTTACATTAATATCAGTACTTCTCTCTAAATACACTTTACCAGACCACGTTGCCAATAGTTTAATTAATAAAATTCAACCTCGCCATAATGGATCACCAGTTTCTACAATGGAATGCCAGGAGTGCCCATCCCAAAAAACATCAAATTGCATATTTAATAAACTACCACAAACCTATTATTTTTGCACTCTCTGAAACTTGGTTAGTGCCAAGTCTTCAGCTAAATTTCTCTGGCTATAGCACGCACCGTGATGACCGAGATGATGGCTATGGTGGTGCGGCAATACTAGTCAATAATTTATTTCGTTCTTCCCCTCTTTCCCTTCCCAATCATGGTAGTGAGATTGATGCTGTTGGTGTAAGCACCTTGGGCATCAATTTCATATCCATCTACATTCCTAACCCCAATCCCCTCTGTTTGCAATTTATAAAAAATGTATGTAATATGTATAATCCTGTTGTTCTTTTGGGTGACTTTAATTGTCACAACCACTTATGGGGATCAGATCATTGTGATAATGCAGGTGCCGATTTGGTCGACTTGATGGAAGATGAAGGGTTGTGTGTCCTTAATGACGGCTCTGCCACCCGTATCCCACGCCTTGGACAGAACAAGAGCTGTGTGGACTTAACCCTATGTTCCAGTAGTCTTATGGGAAAGTTGGATTGGCAATGCCTAAATTTGACCTATGGCAGTGACCACTACCCCATCCTTACTTCGCTGATCAATATCTCCACACCACGTAGGGAAAAGGTTCCCCTGTTAAAATATAGACTGGCCAATGCTAAATGGGACCAATACCGTCAATCCCTCGAGGAGAAAACCGCATCTATGTCTAGAGTTTCTTATGAGAATATAAATTCAGGTTTATCACAGTTTACTGACGCAATGCTTGCAGCTGCAGATGCTGCTATTCCTTTAAAAAATTCAGCCTCAAGAAAAGTGTCTTCCCCTCCCTGGTGGGACCGGGAATACACCGCTATGATTAAATCACGCAATAAAGCTGAATTAACCTATATTAGCAATATGTCGGTCAGCAACCTGATTGAATACAAACGAGTAGTTGCGAAATCCAGACGCCTCTTCAAAAAGAAAAAGTTTGAGAGTTGGAAGAAATTTTGCTTCTCACTCTCTCCCTCATCTCCCTCTGCACTCGTCTGGGAGAAATTTAAAAGGTTTAGACGCGGTTGTGCTCCTCAGAATTCTCCTGTTATGCCTTTAGAAATAGCCTCTTTGTTCCTCAACAAACTTGCTCCACCCTATGCTCCCCTCTCTACAGAATGTCCAATTGCTATTGGTACTGCAACTACAGCAAATGATCCTTTAGATGAACATTTTTCCATCTCAGAATTGAATGCAGTGCTTCACCGCGTCCGTGATTCTACTCCTGGATTTGACGGCATTCCATATTCTTTCTATAAAGCATTAGGTCCTTTAAGTCGCCAATTTCTGTTAGACATTATCAACATCTGCTTTTCTTATAGCTACATTCCTGATGGTTGGAAATCTCAGATTATTATTCCCCTACTAAAGCCTGGTAAATCCCCGGACTCTCCTGATCACTACCGCCCCATTGCTCTTTCGCCTACTATCAGCAAAATATATGAGCACTTAATAAAAAATAGGTTAGAATGGTATATGGAGAATAAGAGTCTTCTAGCGGAATCACAGTTTGGTTTTCGTAAGGGCTTTTGTACTATGGACAGTGTAAGTTCCCTGTTGTTGGATACTCGTATAGCCTTCAGCAAGAATGAGTCTGTTGTGGCAGTATTTTTAGATATATCGGCGGCATACGATAATGTCCTTCTTTCCTCACTCAGGAGTAAATTACATAAGCTGAGTGTTCCGGTAAAGTTGCTTCATTCTATCTGCAGCCTATTATCTGCCCGTACAATTAATATACATGTTGCAGATGAAAAGTACGGACCTAGGACTATTTGGCGAGGCCTCCCACAGGGGTCAGTTTTGAGTCCTCTGCTGTATAGTATATATACATCAGACTTACACAAATCCCTCAATAAAGACTGCCAAATTTTAGAGTATGCGGATGATCTGTGCCTGTATGTTTCTGGACCAATAATACAAGTATCTGCCGGATCCATGCAAATATCACTCAATTCCATAGATCAATGGCTTACAGCTCACGGTCTTCATCTTTCGGCCCCCAAAAGCAGTGCTGTAATTTTTACCCGCCAAAGACTAACCCCCAATATTTCCCTGACAATAGAAGGATCTCCCATCAATATCACAGACAAGGTGAAATTTCTTGGAGTCACTTTAGACTCAAAACTATCTGGCATTCACCACACCAGTTCTGTTGCAAAAAAGTGTGACAAGACTCTGAATATGATGCGAGCTCTTGCCGGCGTATGGTGGGGTGCCCATCCATTCACTATGAAATTGTTTTATAATGCGACAATACGTAGTGTATTGGATTATGGTTCGTATCTTCTAGAACCCTGCAATAAGACTGCTCTATCAAAATTAGATTCCATCTCATCAAGGTCTCTACGCATTGTATTGGGATGTATGAGGTCTACCCCAATTAACGCTTTACAAGTAGAAAGTGGTGAACCCCCTCTCTATCTGCGAAGGCAATACCTCGCTAATAGATTTGTTTTTAAAGCATACTTTCTCAGCAGTCATAAGTTAATTACAAAACTTGCACAGCTGAACACACTATACCATGAAAGTGACTACTGGAGGCACAAAGACCCACCCCCTTTATTGAAATCTTTCCAAAAACTTTTAAACTTTAGACAAACTACTCCTATCTCTCAAAGCGAAAAATTCCCATTATATAACTCATCATATGAAATGTTAACTTTCCCTATAAATTTTATCTCTGACATAGTTTTTAATAAAGATATGATTCATGCTAATGAACATTTCTTATCTTTCATGGATGAGCGATTCCGCGACTATCACCTATTTTTCACAGATGCTTCAAAATTATCACCAACTAGTAATACAGGCATTTCGATCTATTATCTCAACTCTAACATTTTCCTGCAATTTCAATGTCCCCCAGAGTCTTCCGTCTTTACTGGAGAATGCATTGCTATTCTGGAGGCATGCTTATTTATTCTCCCTCATAAAAATATTACAAAAGCCCTCATATGTTCTGACTCTAAATGTGTCCTGGAATCAATAGACAAAGATCCCTTTATAGATAATCTCCGAAGTCCATTTATCTTGGAAATTAAAAAACACCTGTACACATTGACTAAGAGTGGAATTGAAGTGAAATTGTTATGGATCCCTGGCCATGTGGGTATTAGGGGCAATGAATGTGCAGATGTATCTGCCAAGGAAGCTGTAACTAGCAGCTTGGCTGATCGCAAACACAATTATGTCCCAATATATGATCTTCTAAACACCACTAAATCTGATCTAATGAGATGTTGGCAGACCTATTGGTCTGAGACAAGCAAGACTAAAGGTGGATCATACGCCTCAATCCAACCAGATATATCAACTAAGCCCTGGTTCTATAATTTCAAATCAGTACCGAAAACCGTCACATCGGTTATATGCAGAATTCGCCTCGGTCATTGCTGCTCCCCAGTCTTCCTACACAAAATTAGGGTACGGCACAGTTCACTTTGTGAATGTGGGCTTGATGAAGGCTCCCTGGATCATATCTTCCTTAATTGTCGCTTAAGAGAACCCTTCCCATTTGTAGAAATTTCCCAAAAACTTAAAATCCATCATCCAGTTAATGTTCGCCATCTCCTTTCATTTTTCCCAAATCCTATTATGATAAGAGCGTTTATTAAATTTATATCCTCTAATATGATAAAGTTTTAGTGTATACATGTATTCATATTCTTGTGTTTTCTTTTTATATAAGTATTTGCTGCAATAAGTACACACATCAAAAGTGTCTAGGGATCAACATATGTGTCTAGGCATCAACATATAATTTTGCAATAACTTTTCTCCTGATTGATATTAATTAAAATTTTCTTTAAGGATTCATCAAATAAAGTGTTTTCGTTTGTCACAGTAACGATAAACCAAGTCACCTTTGCATTAATAAAGAAATTTGCCATTTTCCTAATAAAGGGATTTTTGACATTTGAACCACTAACATTAAAGTTCGAAAAAAAGACTGAAATAACAGTTTTCTTTAAAATTTTATTAAGTAACTTAAACAATTAATAATCCGTGTTTCTACCGCGAACACTAACAACACAAGAATCGGTTTGGCATACTCAAAATGAGTTCATCCAAATCACGCTGTGGAATGGCCGCCCATGTTGGTTGCAACAACAAAAAAAGGTCTTCTTGCGACTGGATACCCTCCATATTCGGCAGAGCTCTTCTCTGTAGCATATCCCATGCATGCTCAATCGGGTTCAAGTCTGGCGACTGAGCAGGCCAGGGCCAAAGCCACATCTCAATCTCAAGAAATCCGCATAAAAATGCTTGATACCTAGACACTTTTGATGTGTGTATTTAGTACTAACAAACTAACATGTATGTGTTTGTCCATGGTTGCAGATTCTAACTACATAGCACCAGAATTCGACGGTGTACAATCCTTTACTTTTCCATAAAAATATTACGCGACATTGGCAGAAATTGCCGAGAAAATCGGCAGATTGCCATTATAATAAAATAAAAAAAAAAAAAAAACAATAGCAATAATAAAACAATGTTTATGTTATTGAAGTCGGAAAGGAAAAGGGATACGAAGGGAAACAAGAGATATTATTGATTATGATACTGGCTGTTGATACTACGGCAATTCCACTGCATTACTGATGAGATTTGATCTATTAACAGTATTATTTGTGATTAATCTATCTGATAGAGAAACAGCAACGTTGGACGTTAAAGGAGTACTGGATTCTGATAATTTATTTATTAAATGTATGATTAATTCTCTTACAGACATGTCTGAAAGAGGAGAATTACCATACCCACATCCATTGGATGGAGATGGAGTATTATTATAATCTTTGATTAATATTTCATGAGCTGCACGATCATAACCTGTGTTATTAATTTGAGGAGAGTTTTTTTTAATTGAAACTGTTTTCTTGTATGAGGTTGTATGGAATTGATGTTTAGAAGGAGAATTCAGAGTGTGTGAGAGAGTAGTATTATAAGTCTGAGGTGCAATAGATATAAGTACATCTGCATAAGATTTGGTTATCGGTTTGTGTAATTTTACAGCTTCAGAATATGAAATGCAATTTTTTGCCATTGATTCCTTTATGGATTTTTGTCTCAAAAATTCAGGGCATTTTCTGCTCGTGGCAAAGTGTTGCCCAGAGCAAAGGCAGCAAGTAACAAAATCGTCATTGATAGAACAAGACTCTCCTAAGTGGTCTTGACCACATTTAAAACACTTGGGCATTGACCTGCATTGACTTTTTATATGTCCATATCTGCAACACTTATAACACTGAATAGTAGGGAATATGTAAAGGTCAACAGGAAGAGCGTTATAACATAGAAAAACTCTTTTCGGTAACACTTGGCCATCAAAAGTTAAAACCACAGTTTCTATAGGAACAAATTCATTATTGGTATTGACATTACTTTGTCTCTTCAAACGTCTGAGTTTTAAGATATTACCAGCTCCTATAGGCACAGTAATATTTTCTTTTAATTCTTCTTCAGACCAATTTATTGGTACACCCCTAATAACTCCCATGCGTGTAGTGTTAAATGAGGGAATAAAAGCTTTGTAATTATTTTTTTCAATGCAGGATTTGTAATAAATGCATTAGCAGTCTCAAAATTACTAAAGGCAAGAGTGGCTCTATTTCGACCAATGCCTTTAACACTTCCGTTTACGATGTTGCTAATATTGTTATTCTTTAAAAAATATCCAAATGATATGGGATGAATGAAAGTATTGTCATTAGGAGACACTTGCTCTCTCTGCACATGGACTACAAATGGTGATGCATCTGAAGCGCTATAATAAACTCGTCCTACTGGGTTACGTTGACTGTTTTCTGGTACATTGTCAGTATTCATATTTATTGTTTTTTTTAAAGGGTTTATAATACTACTCTGAGAGGGTGGCACAGGCATTAGAGGTGGAGGGCAATCCGTAACATTAGCCTTAACTTTAAAAAAATCGGAATCAGAAGTTTCACACTGACAGTCTATTATGTTTAGTGGAGTTGTTTATTACAGTGTTTCCAAAATTTTTCTGGAAAGAGACCTTTTTCTTTTAGAAATGGTTCGCGAAGATTCCGATCCATCTGTTTCTATTACAGATCCCTCCGTATCCATTCCCGAACCAGCATAAGTTATTGTTACAGTATTATACACCTGGGGGACAGTAGTCCCGCCAGGATCGTCTGGCCCGTTCATGAAAACTAAAAATATGTATGTAAAACTTACCAAATGATGATGAAGACTATATTACAACTTTTTACATATATAAATAAACAATAATATGTATATTTAAGAACTTATCTGGTACTTTAAACAATCTAAATATTTAAAAAAAATTAACAGCCAAAAAAATACACCCGCTCAAAAAGATGTTTCCCGCGCTTTTTTCCACTTTGATTTGTTTACATACGATTAAGGATAGTGATGGCAGAGTTAAAGTGTCGATACTTATTTTATTATAAAAAAAATGTTAACATGGTGTTTTCTTCATCAGATTTCCTGTAAATGAAATTTTAAGAAAGAAATGGATCGAAATCATTGGTTTGGAAAATATAAACCCTATACATAAAATGTGGTATGTCTGCTCGATGCACTTCCATGAAACATCCTACAACAGAACTCTCGACGTGACGCGATTACGTGACTGCGCAGTGCCCTAACCTGAATGTGTGAATAAATGAATAAATATTACAACTATTTAAAACGTGTTTTATTTACACAATTTGTTATTTCGCTCAATGTCAACATAATATAAGTACTTTCTATGTTGATATCGGTATCCCAGAACCGTCGCAGCTACGAAAAAATAGGTAAACAACGATATACATTCTCGTTGGTTTGAATGCGGAGGTATTCTGTTCTTTCTTTAGTCTTGTTTCTGATATAACGGATAGGGCTGTTCTCATAGCCGATAAAAAATGGTTTTAAAATAATAATTTGAGAAACCTCACCTACGATCATCTATTCCCAAACTACAGAAAGACCACGATTTTAGGGATTCTAAGAGGAATCCACGGCCTCATTTTGGGAGGAGGTGATGTACGCCTAAAAGGTGGGAAAAGGGAGAGGACTAGCACTCTCCTAACCCACAATGGAGTCACCAAACGCTGTAGCACTCCTAATGGCCTACGGTTTCTTGGGTAGAAGCCCAAGAATCATTTAAGTAATATATCGATCATATCATATCCAGCCGGGTGTCCCGTGATGGCCAGCTTTCATTTTTGGATTTTAGTCTTAGGTCCATCATTCAAAATTTAATCCATCCATTATAAATAATAAAAAACAATCGGAATTAACTATAATTATTTAATGTTATCGGTATTTTTGCAAGTTATTAAATATTTCAGTTAAATATCGATATCGACATTTCGAGTCACTCTACATAGGTACAACCCTAAAGGCAGCCATTTTATGCGCCAACTTCTTGTGTAGGTAGGCACGATAATTTTGTAGGTATGCGTAGTCCATGTACTGTAGGTCGATGAGACAGATAGATACTCTATAGTCCATATAGACTATAGAGTAGAGTTCTAGACACAGCAGAACATATCAGAACTCGTTTAAATATACTCCTACGCTGGTGTCTTGTAAACTTATTCTGAACCCGTTCTAACATGTCACAATATTTTGCTTCATGCGGAGCCCAAATGACCGCACTATGTTCCAGGTGGCTACGAACTAATGCGTCATACAATACCTTCAGAGTTGTAATGTTGGTGAAACCATGAGACTGTCTTAGAACAAAACCGAGGCTTCTGTAGGCTTTCTTACATATATTCACTATTTGTTCGCGGAACCTTAGATCCGGAGTGAAATGCACCCCTAAATCCCTCACCTGCGAAACTTGATGCATGGGCGTGTCTTCTACTTTGTACTCGTACTGTATAGATGTTCGTGCGCGAGAAAAAGTCATCACTGAGCATTTAGACGCGTTTAAATGTAGTTTATTCTCATGGCTCCAATCCACCACTCTTTTTATGTCATTCTGCAAACGTTCACAGTCTGACTCATCCCTGACTTCTAGTAACAACTTAAGGTCATCTGCATATAGTAAACAGGAGCCATGCCTCACGACCTCCGGTAACTTGTTTATCATAATAATAAATTGGAGAGGTCCTAAGTTACTACCTTGGCTTACGCCAGACCTAGTGTAACACGGTTCAGATTCGTACCCATTATAGTCTACGTACTGCTGTCGGTTTTCCATGTAGCTAACGAAAAACTGTAACAGGTGTGTCGTACATTCAACCTCTGCCAGTTTCCTTACTAATATATCATTATCGACGCTGTCAAATGCCTTTTTGTAGTCAAAATATGCGACATCCACCTGTAAACCTGCATCCCCTGCTGGCACCACCTTCACCATAAAATTACTAGGTACCAGCGAAGTAGTGAAGACCAGGGCTCAACGTGCTGCAGGAGCAACGAGCAGGGAGGAAAGCGCCTCGCCTTCTGGTTCCGCCCACCATGCCACGCTCCCTTCGGAACAATTCTCAGTTGTCCACACACCCACGGCCATGCCCACGCCTGACCTAGCGGATCTGTTAAAGATGATGGTTGTCATGAAAGAGCAGCTACAAAATGGCCAACAGCAGCTTGACAACAAATTTGTAGCTATACAAAACGGGCAAGACGCCCTACAAAAACAAATAAAGAATGACCAACAACTGCTTTTATCCGCTGTCAGCGAAGTAGGTGGTGCCGTAGATAAGCTACGGAAGGACGTCGATGTGGTTGAGGAACGAGTCACCTGCCTAAGTACTGATATGGACAGCGTGAAGACTGACCTTACGGAGCTGCAGAAAAAGGTAGTGCGTCTGGAAACTACCACTACAACACCTGTTACTTCGGGTGTAGTTGGTGTAGTACATGCACCCAGTGTCAAGGTCCCTTCGTACGATGGCAGTACTTCGTGGACCGCGTACCGTCAGCAGTTCCAGACCGTCGCAGCTGCTAACGGGTGGACAGATGAACAGTGCCTGACTGCTCTTACTGTCGCACTTAGGGGGAAAGCACTAACAGTCCTAGAGGCACTACCTAGTTCGGGCAGCGGATACAAGGAACTATTGGAAGCGCTCGAATCGAGATATGGGGAACGCCATCTGGAGCACGTTTTCCGCGCCAAGCTACGCGATAGAATCCAACGTCCGGGAGAGGGATTACAGCAGTGGGCGTTGGAGATTGAAAAACTGGTACGAAAAGCATACCTTACGGCTGATGCGAAGATGGTGGAGTCGAACATCGTCCAAGCATTTGTAGATGGGATCAAGGATTTGGAGGTCAGGGCTGCAGTAAGGCTTCACCACCGCGCCTCACTGAAAGAAGCACTAGCACACGCCCTAGAGGTTGAAGCGGTTCGACAGGATATCCGTCCGACCCATAAGCTACGGGAAGTCTCAGAAGAAGTCAAAGAAGATAAGGCTTCTTTTAAGAAAGGTTCTGGGGTAATGTGTTACAGATGCGGTGAAAGAGGACACCTGCAGCTTAACTGTCCTCAAAAGAGCTCACAGATGTCCAGGCTCAAGAAAATGGAGGAACGTCTAGAAGAGCTGATGAAAAAGCGTGACGAAGCCTCGCCATCCACTGAAAATCAGGGAAACGAGTAACAGCCAGGACTAAGGGGCGAGTAGTGGCTGGCGCGGAGGAAGCCCCGTCGACCATCATATCACAGGCGTGCACCGGTAACAATCTTATAATTCTGGGCAACATCAATGGAACAGATTGTAAAATAACACTGGACACTGGAGCTTCAAAGACAATAGTGCGACCGGATCTAGTGAAGACTACGATGAGTAATAAGAAGAAGGTTGCTTGTCGACTTCTCTCCGCCTCCGGCCAGCCAATACCCGTCTTAGGTGAAATAACAGTAACGATGCACGTTGGGGAGACATCATATATCCACGACGTCATTATAGCTGAAATTATGGATGACTGTATTTTGGGCTTGGACTTCATGAAAAATTACAACTGTAAAATAAATGTTTCTGATGGAGTTTTTAAATGCGGCGATCAAGAAATCTTTATACTAGGTGGTACTACGGGCAAAGTGACGTGTCTGAAGAGAATCACAATTCCTCGGAAGTCTGAGGCTCAGGTGTTAGTTAAACTACCATCAGATAAAAAAAAGACAGGGAACCGATGTGTGTTGATCGAGGACGAACCTTCCAGGATAGCAGCGCGGAAATATATGACAGCAAGAACTCTTGTCAATGGAAGCGCGACTGCAGTAGTGAGGGTCTTAAATCTAGATAACAGCGAGATTGAGCTACCTTTTTATTTCGACTAAATAAAATAAAAATATATAAAAGTGTTCTGATTATGACCGCAAATATCCGGGGATTTTACGCTTGTTGTCCTGGTTTCTAAATTTTTGAGATGGCAGCCCTATCTCTAAGTCAATGCTTATTATTTAAGCATTTATTTAAAAATTTCTTAAAAGTTTTATGAAAATCCTAAAACTTTAGAATACGACATTACAGATTTATGGCGGCATAATACGAGTAAAGGGCCCTCAGTTCAGTAACGTCTCTACGGAGGAATCTGCAAGAATGCAATTATCTGAACTGGACTTCACTCGATATGTCGACATCAAGTATTCCAATTTGGGCAGAGGCAGATAGGGGAGTGTATTAAAAAAAAATCTTATTTGTGTAACCTAAAAGTAACCAAGAGATGAAAAATCACCTGAAACGTTACAAAAGTAACCTTCTGGCAACACTGGACAGAACCGCCCGCGGTTGTCGCGGTTTTCCCGCTAGCCATTCTGTACCAAGTCGCGGTTTTAAAATCAGTCGCGGTAAAAAACCGCCAGTGCGGCCGCTTACATTAATTTCGGCGGTTTAGCCGTAGTGCGGCCTCGGCCTTAAACAAGAAGTTGGCACATAAAACGGCTGTCTTTAGGGTTGTACCTATGCAGCTATGTAGAGCGACTCGAAATGTCAATATCGATATTTAATTGCAATATTTAATAAATTGTATATATATCAATAACATTAAATAATTTTAGTTGTTTGCAATTAGTTAAGTATTTATGGTAGGGATTTTAAAATGTGAATCCGGCAGGATGGATTAAATTTAGATTGATGGACTTAAAAATAAAATCCAAAAAAAGTGAGCCGTCATGGGACGCCTGGTAGATGTGAAACATCGAAATTGTTTTGTAAAAAATAAAATGACTGCTTACTACATTAATATTCATTAAATACAAAATTTTAATACCATTAACAAAACAAATACAAATTAAAACAAAAAATTAAAATCGACGCGCTCCGCCGCTTCGCTGCCTATCAGTGAAAATCCCGTCCAAATCGGGCCAGCCGTTCCAGAGATTAGCCGGAACAAACCGACAGACAGTCGAAATTATAAAAAATACATTTCTGGTATATGTACCGTGTATACATACAAATTATTATGCCAAATAGTCAAAAGTGTTGCCAACATTCGTGCTCACTAAACTATGTTTATCTCTCTTTTCACACCAAGGTAAACTTAAGTCAAAAAGGGATAAAATGCTTTTTTATGTTTATGTGTCGATCTTATATATTTGTATAATGTATTGCTCGTATAGTAGAATAAGGCCTCTCCTTACAATATTTCCTCATTGCATTACATACATTTTGACTTTGATTTCTGTTCTGTCTTCTCTTCTGTCTTATTGTTGAATTTCGGTCTCAGTTTGGTTTGGTCTGAAGTTTTTTGTAGATTTTAAGTAACGTATCTACTCGTAATCTTTCGAAACTTTGATGTTGTTTGCTATTCAACTATATTCGATTGAAAATATCGTAGGGCAAAATGCCCTAATGGCAATCTTCACGGTTGAATAAAATACATTGAAAATACCATTATTATCATTGATTTGTACTTTAAGTTTTAAAGTTCGCGTAATTAATAGTTTAATATGTATCACCAAATGAACAAATAGGTTACCTACTAAATATTGATTTGTTATAACCAATAGCTATTTATAATTTTCATGGCATCTGTTAAAGATGAAGTGTCGGAGGTCGGTGAAGCTGATGAAATACCGAGTGATTTCTTTGATGATTTCTCCAAGGATGATTTTATGGCAGGTTTGAGTGTTCTAGACGAGTGTTCGGGGGAAATAAATGAATCTAACAGTGACATCGAGCAAATGAGTGAATTGCGAGAGCGCATCGATGAATCGGCAGTCAATGGAGTCAAGGACCTTCGAGAGTTGATTGGTGACAATCCCGACGATGACGACGCTCGGCGCAAGACTCAAAGGTCAAAAGGAAGTCAAAGGCTCTCAGCAGAACATACGGACCTTGATAACTTCATCAAGCCAGGGAGCAGGCGGGATCCAAGCAAGACAAATCAAGCTATCAAAAAAGACAAAGAAGTTAAAGTGCAACAATTCTTAGCGAAGACTTTGGAGTCAGCTGACGACCTTCGTCCACCCGGCACTGAACTAGACGAATACTATGAAGGAAATAAAAAGGATAGTACTAATATCAGTGTTGATAAAGAACGAAGAAAGTATTCTAAAGACCCTTCACAACACAAGCACCCTTCACCACATCTTCAACGAACACGACGCAGTCCACGGCGCAGTCCGCTACCTACCCCGCGACGACGAAATAGTCCCAATTTTAGTCGAAGTTCTCGAGGACAGTTCAATACGCGCCGGGTCAGTCCTCGGATGAAATACAGTCCATTACGGCTAACATCTCGTAACTTTACCCAATCTTCTCACTTGAATTCTGCAAGAAATGGTAGTCCTCTTAGGAGGAGTCCACTTAGGAGGAGTCCAGTTGGACGCAGTGCATATAGACGAAGCCCTGAACGTCATAACCCAAGACGATACTCACATCGTTCAAGATCACCTCAGAGGCGAGCTCCTGCACGAAGATCACGATCCCGCTCGCGCTCACGGCAACAAGCCATCCATCATGATGATAGATTTCTGTATCCTAATGATGGTCAACATTCGGCTGGATACCCTGTGGGAAATCAAATATATCAATCGGAGCCAGCCAGCTACCATTATGCTTTTCAAATGCACCCTGAATATATTGGAGGTGCACCAGTAAATTCTGGGTTCTATCCACAGACTGCGCCTTATAGTGATGGCTTCTCTAATCCTTATAATTATGGAATATCACAAGGACCTCAGGGTAGTGGGCCTGAATTTATGCCCAACGTTACTCAAGCCTCAGCTCAGCCGGAGTTGATACCAAATGTAACTCCAGTACTCGCTCCACCTGCTATGGTCCCAGCTCCGATCTCAACACCAGCAGACAAGACAACACCTTATGATGCTTTAGCACAAGTATATATATTTGATTATAAAATACCCATGTATTTTTTTTTGTAAATTGATTGACAATATAAACACTACATGTTTTTCAGTTAGTTGCTGAGGGGAAAATTTCTCAAGAGGATTATCTTAAGCTCACTCCTCATAAAGGTATGCTTATTTATCTTTTGAGTTAATTAAACGTTGTAAGCTTTCCTTCACTTAAAATTAACAAATGAAATATTTGTATTATAAAATTACAGGTGTGGTCTCTACTGTGGACACCAAGACTAGGGTCATGGGTAGGTATTTCTTTATAATAATATCTAATATGTGTAAAAAAACATGTGAAATGCTTTGGCTGGACATTGTCTTATGATTTGAAGATATCCACTTAAAAAGAATATGATATTATTAAAATTTGTTTACAATACTGTGTTAAATACAATCAGTGCTAATTTTGTTTCCGCAGTCTTATCTCGGTGCAGTCAAGCTTTAACTAAGTTGAGAGAAAAATTACTGCTACCCAACCGTTTAACAATACACAACAAGATGATTGGATCCGACGACAAGCATTTAGCGCCCAAGTATTGTTCACCGCTCAAGCGACAATTAGCCGCGGAATTCGACTTCACGAAGGGATCGACATCTCCAACTCAGCAAACCAAACAGCTCGTCGAGAGCATCGTTACTACCCTTGGACTGGATAAAGTTGTCTCAAAATATAAGAAGAAGCTTCCCAAGGATATGAAGGATGCAGCAGTACAAACAACAAAGCCTCAATGTGATATTTGCGAGATACGAGAGTCTACTAACTATTATGATGTCGGCACTTCTACTGAGCCTGAATACTTCACCTCTACTGTGCATACACAAGTTGTGGAGCAAGATTTAGTTAGTTCAAAGTCTATTTTTAATCCAAGCGGTAGTGTTGGAGAAGGAGCTGCTATTTCCATTGCACATCTGACTCCAGCGCAGTTGGTGTCTCAATTGGCCGCACGAGCGAAGACCCTGAAGCAACCACAGGAGCCTCCTCCACAAAACCAGTACTCTAGAAGACAGCCATCAAGTTATGATTATGACGACAGAGGAGGCCAGTATCACCACTCTTATAATAATTATCGTTATTAAATGTTTCGAATTTCTTATGTAAGTCAAAGTAGATTTTTGTTTTGTTAATAAAATGGAGATTTTGTTTTTTAATACTGCATCTGTCTTTTTATTTTCATTATTTTATTGTACGCAATTACTCCATTTTATGTAAAGATATTGTTCTTAGGTGGTTAAATGTATGAATGTATAAAATATAAGATGCAATATTTAATGTTCTAATTTCGTGTGCTACATAAGAAAAATACCTGTGAAGAATTAGAAATTCGTACACAGTCTGAATAATTCTGATGCTGGTTGCTGTGCTGTGACCCGAAGAAATGTATAATCGAGAACTACTCCATGGCCTTAAAAATCGGAACTGGAATGCAGAACTGCAGCAAAAACAAGTTGCGTGGTAGCAGTTACAAGGTGGCGTCTCCAAGGTTGAAGAAGCAGTCCTAAGATATACAATTTTTTTTTCAATTATAGTAATTATTGTGGGTGGTAGTGAATCCATTGATTCTTTGCATGTAATAAGAGAATGTTATTATCCCTTCTACTATGTAGTACTAGTTCAGTAAATGTATTGATAACTTAAATTTTACTTGAACTGTAATGATTGGTATGTATAGACTTAAACGACTTTTTTGTTAGTAATGCTATATATAATTTATACTGTGTGAATACATGAAAATGTATACAAACTGTAAATATTAGTCTTAAGTCTACGACAATTGTGTATTGCATGGGTTTATGGGTTTGCGCTGTAAACTAGTTTAAACGTTGAAATTGAAACAATATTCTGTCATTTAGTTGTGTAATATTCCTGTTTGTAATTTTTTTTTCGAAAATAACAGTTTATTTCATTCAAAATGTCTTAAAACAACTATGCTCGCTTTCGTTCTTCTTTTCTTGCAAAATAAAGACTTTGTATTTAAATGGCTGTTATATTGATGGTTGAGCCGAGTTGGCTGCGAACTCGCTACAATTTGTCCAGACACCCAACCGAGTGATGTTCCACTGCGTGCGTGTTCGATTTAAGATAAATCATAGCAATCACACACACAAACAACATACAAATGAATGTACATTACATTTATTCATGATTAAATTTTACAATGAATGGCTTGATGAATTTATAAGGTTTATTTACTCTTAAGAGTTAATGTATTGATTATATTTAACCATCCAAGTAGTCATCTAGCCATTTCTCAAGATCCTCTGGAGATTCAAACACTGGATTTTTCTTTGTTTCCACAGGAGATTCAGCAACTGAAATAAATAAATGTATTGTTTCATATGTTGTTTTTTTTGTCTACTCTAGCAAAAGATACATTTAACCTATAGAATTGTATAGGCGCTCATAGCCCAGTTGCACTCGGTGATTGGAAACAATCACCGAGGCGCGACGGCGCGGTCAGTACCTGGATGGGTGACCGCTGGTGGCATGATACCATGAGCGTCTCCGTGATTCGGAGGTCACGTTAAGCAGTCGGTCCTGGACCCTGGTTGTTATCGTAGGATAACATTCGTGAAGCTTAGTTGGAAGCCTTTGGGCGGCTTAAAAACATCCAAGGGCAAGATTACGTAGCCACAACATTGAGTTGCCATTCCCCTCACCCGCACACGGCCAGCGTGCGGACGTACGGCCTTAACCCTCTCTTGAGAGGTGACCCGAGCCCAGCAGTGGGACATTATGGGTTGTTGATGTTAATGATAGAATTGTTAAGATTATTGTTCATGATGAATTGTTAAGATTATTTGTCTATTTCATCCTTTTTCTAAGAATCGCAAAGATTATCAACATCTTTAATAGTTTACTATTGGATAAAGGCCTGTACTAAAAAATAAGGTTCTGGCCTACTATCCCACAGTGGCTAGATAGATTGGCATAGAGTTTGTTTCCAGTTTTTATTCTCTTTGAATTGTAGTACAGGTGTCCTTGCTCCCTTAGTCGGTCCTAGGATAGGACACCCACATGATGAACAGCCACACCTATTCTTAATCCGTCAGCAGTCGGACATATCTAATTAAATATAAATATATTTGTATGTGTATGTATATATATATTTGTAAATATAGCCTGATAGTACGTATCTCGTGACTATAAAATTTATATAATTACACACTTCAAAGAATGGAGGATGCCCCGACATTAATGTTCAGAAAAGAAGGCAGAAGTTAAATTTGATTTTTAAAACATACATATTTGTTTAAATAGGCCGCTCTTAAAAGCTGGATTAGATAAAAATGTTTTGTAATCCTCTTTTGTCACAACAAAGAATTATTATTACTATTATAATATATCTTTATACGAACATTAAACGCAACCTTCAGGTAACTAAGAGTTGTCTTTTTTTTAAATTGCTTTGTAATTTCAGTTTATCATAAACGTCCACAGCTGCTGCGAAAATATCACGACTACCTTTGGATTATCTCCCTTAAATTCATAATTATGATTAGAGACCGGATTACATGCATTTGCATATTTAAGGCATCCTCAGCGGTAATAGCATATTTTACCTAAGATTTAGTTCAGATGCATATTATCGGTAGGTACATTTTCAATTTATTCCGAGTTCGGTACACTTACGCTACATTCTGAAATGCGAAAAAAGTGATATATCCAGAATCCGACTAAATTTAATAGTCACAAAGTTTGGAATAATATTTGATTATTTACGTTTACAACGATATTTTACAATTTTAATGTCATGTAATGTTACTGTACCTATTATAGCCTATCAAAGGATCATTTACTAATTGTATGTTGATTTCGTAATAATTTTTTTTTAAAGTTTTCTTCTTTTTTGTTTCCTAAAATAAGTCATTTAGTTTTGCATATTTTGACAAATTTTCGTACATATTTTGCCAATTTTTGTGCATATTTTGCCAATTTTCATGCATATAACAAGCTTTTTATGTTGCATATAATCCGGTCTCTAGTTATGATATTTCAACATTATCCCCAGATTTAATTGTACAGAATGCCAGTATTAGAGGGCAAACGAGCAGATGGGTCACCAAATTGTAAATTACTACCATGGAAACTTACAACTGGCTGTGGCTCCTTTGTGTCTACCTGTTTGTGTTTATCTGTGTGTGAACCCTGTGAGGTTGACTTTAGTCAGTTAAGGCGAAAAACATTGGGCCCTCAGTTCAAACGTTTTAGCAAAATTCAACTTTTAATTATTTACTTCTTAACAATTAGCTTCTGTCTCAATATTTCTTTATAACTAATTCACAGAGGTATTTAACTAAAATATTCTAAAGTCTTAGTTACGTAACTTACGTATTTGTTGAGATAATTGCATTTTTTGCAGATTTCTCCGTAGAGACGTGACTGAACTGAGGACCCTATATTATGCCGCCGTGAATCCTTAATGTCGTATTCTACAGTTTTGGGATTTTCTTAAAACTTTTAAGAAAATTTTTAATAAAAATCATTGACCTAGCGGCAGTACGTTCTGAGATCTAGGCTATGTCATTTTTGCAAGCATCTGAACTGATGGCCCAAGTTATTTAATTAAAACAGCTTTACTTCACGTTTAAAAAATTTAGGACCCATTGCTTTAGGTTTTTACTATTTTAAACTAATTTCCATTTGAAATTTATATTGTTTCGCAAAATGGGCTCTCGGACACACCAACTTGAACGAGAAAATCGCCGGGAAATAAAAAAAAATCCAACTTTGTGGTGCACTATTTTTGTACGGCATCGGTTCCATACAATTCTGTACAAAAATCATGTGACAAGGGAGAAAAATCGAGGGTTGCTATCCTGGACAGTTTACAAGTGACGGAATAGTGCTGAATGTTATTGTTTTATGCCCCTGTATCTTTCTAAAAAGGTCTCCTGGTGGTTCACATGACCCATCAATTTTCAACACGGGCCCGTAGACTATATAATCGAACCGGCCCGTTTGTCCCGAAGCATGACTACCTCGCGAGTGAGTGAGCTACATTAGTTCTTTCAATCTCTAAGAGTGACTTGTAAAATTATCTTATGGGATCTGGAAGTCAAGAGCCTTTGAACGCTGTACCTTTTTTTTCTTTTATTTTATGCATGAGCCTGCCAAAGTCACTACTCGGCCTGATGGAAAGCATGAGCAGAATCAAAAGAGTGGTGGTCACCATACTCATTGTTCAAGCAGACAATGCAGCATAGTGACCCACACTATTGTGGCCTATTGAGATGCTTCTGCATCATTGAACCTGCGGTCTCCCACCACCCACCCAGCAACGAAACACGACAGCACGAATGCTGTCATTTTACGTCGCTTTTCTGTGAGATAGTACTGTCCCATTCGTGCTGAAATCAGCGTGGCTCTACTACCTTGAAAAACACTGAAGGGGCACAAGAGAGAGCTGAAATCCACACCTCGAGTAATCGAAGTTCAATGTACCAAGCTTCGCCAAGTTCTAATGTTAGATAGTTCTAATCTTATGTAAGATCTCTTTAAATATGCTTACCTGGAGAGATATTCACTACTTTAGTATCAACTTTAACTGGAACCTTGATTTTAGTTTCTTCCTTCATGTTTGTTTCACCTATGGCTCTCTTCACAGGATCAAATGAAGTAATCTCTTTAACCTCTGTTTGGAAAACTAGTTTATCAGATATTTCAATTTTTGGTTCAGATATTTCAACAAAAGGTTTAGAAGTTTTTTCGGTGTTTCTAAATATAAAGTCGTCATGTGCAACAATATCTTCAGTTGTAGGATTTTCTTTAGTTTCTTTACATGGCTTTGCTTCATATGACACATTTGGTGAATTAAGGACATTTTGATCCATAATTTGATTATTGTCAGCTTCAGCAGTAGGATCATTTTGCAAATCTAACTTAATCTCAGTTGTTAAAGTAGATTTATCTTCTAATGATGGCGGCTCGTTATTTGCCTTTTCACTTTTTATTTCAATTTTAGCTAAATCTTTATTAGTTGTATCATCAATATTCTTTATACTATCCCGAAGAAGATTAAGTGTTTTATCTAGCACTATACTGTCCGCCGTCGCATATGATTTATCATTGAAATATTTTTGCTTAAACCTCATGGATCTATTTTTCATAGTCAAAATATCACTTTCACTAAACAAAGTCTCTTCAATGCAATTTCTTTCGTAAAATGGTACAGTACAGAGAGCAATATTGAGGTCTTCCATATTTATTTCGAAATACTTGTCGTATTGAGTTGGTGCTGTGTTAATATCCCATGACTTTTCATGTTTGAATTGAAAATGGCCCCCAGATGATAAAGATGCTTCTATGAGTTTCTGTAATGAAAATAAATTGTTTTATCTATACAAATATTATAAAGCTGCAGAGTTTGTTTGTTTGTTTGAACGCGCTAATCTCAGGATCTACTGGTCCGATTTGAAAAATTCTTTCAGTGTTGGATAGTCCATTTATCGAGGAAGGCTATAGGCTATATTTTATTTTAAAAAAAATTTGAGATCCGTAAGAAAATTGCTATTTTGTAACCCAAGGTGTGAACTCGAAAACCTATTTTTGCGTGCGCTGCAAAAAGTATTGACAATAGAACAAAATCATGTATTACGGGTTTGTAGGTCCCATTAAGATCTACAAAAAAGTCCGCGAGAGCATATATCTAACTATCATGGTTTAGTCACAATAACCGCTTTTGTGCTCAAAAAAATTATTGTTTCACCCCATTCGAACATTTCGTTTAGAAGTTATCACGAGTATAAGACGCTAAGAGTTGGTACCTATTATTGAGTTATTTGTCAAAGAGTTTTTATCAACATAATACCTAATATTAGTCTTTATCCAAATAAATGTGTTGTTGATTATGAGTATTAGATCTTAGAAGAGTATAATAAATACATCTATACTAATATATAAAGCTGAAGAGTTTTTGTTTATGTGAACGCGCTAATCTCAGGAACTACTGGTCCAATTTGAAAAAGTTCTTTCAGTGTTAGATAGCCCGTTTATCGAGGAAGGTTATAGGCGTGATGATCTTAATATATATATTTCTTGTGTGCGTGTGTATGTGACTGAACTCCTCCTAAACGACTGGACCAATTTTGATGAAATTTTTTGTGTGTGTTCAAGGGGATCTGGGAATGGTTTAGATTCACGAAAACGACTGGACCGATTTTGATGAAATTTTTTGTGTCTAAAAAAAAAGCAAAACAACGTTTGCCGGATCAGCTAGTATATATATATATTTCATCACGCTATGACCAATAGGAGCTGAGTACCAATGAAGAATGTTTCAAAAACGGGGGGAAATTTTTACGCTACGGGCAATAGGAGACGCAAACGACGTTGCGTGGGTCAGCTAATCGCGCTAATCTCAGGAACTACGGGTCCAATTTGAAAAATTCTTTCAATGTTAGATAGCCCATTTATCGAGGAAGGCTATAGGTTATATATCATCACGCTAAGACCAATAGGAGCGGAGCACCAATGAAGAATGTTTCAAAAACGGGGGAAAATTATCACGCTACGGGCAATAGGAGACGCAAACGACGTTGCGTGGGTCAGCTATACTAATATATAAAGCTGAAGAGTTTGTTTGTTTGTTTGAACGCGCTAATCTCAGGAACTACTGGTCCAATTTGAAAAAATTGATTATTATAAATGCGAAAGTAACTCTGTCTGTCTGTCTGTCTTGCTTTCACGGCCAAACCGCTGCACCGATTTGAATGAAATTTGGTACACAGATAGTCTAGAGCCTGAGAAAGGACATAGGCTACTTTTTAATGCGAAAAAGGGGTTGTAAGGGGTTTAAAAGGGGGATGAAAGGTTGTTCTGGGAGTTCACTCGCCACACGCCTGCGCGTTACCTACGTCGGGCGTCTTGACAACGAATAAACAAGGCTGTCACAATCATAAAAAATATTTTACTTTTTCAATGAAGACTTAATAATGATAGCAATGATATTATATATATAAAAATTAAATATTAAGATATTAAGTATATATTCTTCAATCTGATTTGTATGTTCCTTATATTAATAGAAATAAATAAGCCAAATTAATATAATTAATTAACAGCGTTTCTTAACTTCCAAATTCTCTACAGAAGTATCGTCATTATAAGCTAGCTGTTGGTTAGATATGAATAAAAATGTAAATAATATCGATCCTGATCAGCTGACTAATGAGACAGTTATCAATTAAACGAACGGATCATGTCAGGCGTGGAGGGAGATGTTGTCGAATACTTAAAGTCTTTAGAAATATCAGGAGTGCCTACCCATAAGTTGAGGCTGCAAGTTAATGTTCCAGTACTATTAAATGAGGTATCTTGAGCGCCAAAGCAATGTAATAGTACATGGCTAAATATTACACAACTGGGGTACAACATTGTAAAAGCTACAATCATGACGCATGGAACGGCAAAAGAAGATAATGTTTTAATTCCCCGTATTCCAATAATTCCAACTTATTTGACATTTTAATTTAAAAGAATGCAGTTTCCGCTGAAAACAGCATTTCCAATAACAATATTATCAAAACCCAAGGACAGATGCTTAAAGATACAGTTTTTTTTTCTCATGGGCAGCATACTCACGTATATCAAATCCACAAAATCTCCATATTTTGGCAAGATATGGCAAAAGAAAAAACGTAGTTATTAAAATTGTACTTTTTTTATTTGAAGCTGCCAAAGTGACTATGGTCAGCCTGATGGAAAACTCAAGCAGAATCCAACAGTGGGGGCAACCATACTCACTGGGAAAGCAGACAATGCAGTATTGCGTCCCACACTATGACGGCTTAGTGAGATGCTTTTTCACGCCCCACTTAAAGGCCCCGGGATCATAGTGGGAGAGAAACACGTGCGCTGGTAGTGACTTCCAGTTTTTAGCTGCTCGGCACAGGAAGGATGAACCAAACCGTTTGGTTTGAGAGTGAACATGTTATTCTGCAGAGGAAGGGAGAAGGGGGACCAGTTGGAAGAGCTCCTCAGAATACTTCCAATGATACAGATGGTAGTGGACTGCTATAGAGGCGATATCTCTACGCAGCTGCAGAGGTTCAAGGAACTCGGTGGCTTCGGGACTGTTGGTAAAGCGGACTGTTCGCCATTGCAACCGATCGAAAGCATCAAGCAAATACTGCGCGGATCCATCACAAAGATGAGAACAGTACTCGAGGTCCCGGCAAATATCCATGCCAAGGACACCGAGCTTACCCCGTAGAGGCAGTTGAGTGCTCTGAAAAGTCGGGAGGGAAAGGAATGGAGACTTTTTGGTAGAGAATGCGCACAACTGTGTTTTCGTAGCGTTGAACTCGACCAGATTCTTATCACCCCATTGTAAAATGCGGTTCTAAACCCGGTCGAGCTCAGCGACAAGCTTCTGTCGATTTTCCTCAACGTCTGCCAGCTTGGCTGAACGGTGTCAAAAATATCGCCCATGAACTGTGCTATCGTCTGCATAGCAATGTATGTTGCCAAGAGCTAACATGTCATTGATATGCAGAAGAAATAGTGTGGGCGACAGGACTGAACCCTGAGGTACGCCAGCGTTTACATCCAGAACATCAGAGGCCGTGCCGTCGCAAAGGCCCATAATGCGGCGCTGATGAAGAAAAGCGTCAATCCAGTGACAGGGTCTAGGAGGCGGACCGAATGCCGAGAGCTTGGAGAGAAGCGAGCGGTGCCAGACCCGGTCGATGTCAAATGTCGAAATAAGCTCATATAAACACTTTATATTTTATGTACATATATAAATACTTAAATAAGTTTTTAATAGTGAAACGTGTGTGTATTATTTGTAAAAAAAATCGGGTGGTGTCGTGGGACATCAGATAGGAATGAGTTCCATATCAAAAATACAGATGGCGCTATACTACATTTTTCGTTCACGAAATAAATAAATCATTACAGATGGCGCTATACTAAATTTTTAGTTTTCACAAAATTGTCTTAACCCTAAAGGGGTTAAGACAATTTTGTGAAAACTATATATTTAAACTGATTTATAAAAATATATAAAAGTTCTATGCGAGGTAAAGAAAATAAAAAAAAACTATTCAGGTACCAATACATTTTGTATCATGATTTTATATCGATAAAAATCCTACCTATAATAATAACGCGAAAGTTTGTTAGTATGGATGGATGGATGTTTGTTACTTTTTCACGCAAAAACTACTGAACGGATTTGGATAAAACTTTACAGTAATATAGCTTATACATCAGAATAACACATAAGCTACTATTTGCAGCGATAACCGACATACACGCGGGCGAAGCCGCGGGCAACAGCTAGTAGATAATAAAATGTTCTGTGTCTGCATTCGCAGTGAGTATGGTGACCATTACTCTTGGATTCTGCTCATGGAAAGCATCAGGCAGAGTAGAAAAAATCTATACTAATATTATAAAGCTGAAGAGTTGTTTGTTTGAACGCGCTAATCTCAGGAACCGCTGGTCCGATTTGAAAAATTCTTTTAGTGGCAGATAGTACATTTATCGAGGAAGGCTATAGGCCACGCGATATATATCATCACGCTAAGACCAATAGGAGCGGAGCACCAATGAAGAATGTTTCAAAAACGGGGGAAAATCAGCTATCTATACTTATAATAAAAATGTAATAGGTCAAATTCTGTACATTGAAGATATTTTGAAAATTTTTTTTGGAGGGCTCTTTATAATCGATACTGAAGCCAAAACTGTTTTTTTTTTCATTTTTGTCTGTCTGTCTGTCTGTATCTTGGCCGCGCATCACGCCGAAACTACTGAATGGATTCAAATGAAACTTGGCATGATTTGAGTTCATACTATGAGGTAGGGCATAGGATACTTTTTATTCCGAAATTCAGCACGGTTTCCTGGAGCCAGGGGATGAAAGTCAAAATATGTACTTAGTTGTAATTCAATAACACATAGTCCGATTTTACTTAATCTTTGTTTGCTAGAAAGAAAAAAAAAAAGATAACGGGGAAAGTTTTTTTTTTGTCCGCGACTGTACACTGCCTGTGGGAAGCTGAGACAGATATGTAAATATGGCGGTACGAATACGAAGTTCGCCGGGTCAGCTAGTAATAAATAAATTTATGGAAATTAGACTTATAACAATATACCTTTTTTAATATATTTGAAAAAAAAAATTAGATTATTCATATTCATCTATTCAAGCTCAGTTTAAGAATGTGTTTGTGTGACCACTGACCAGGGTAAACAAATGTAGCTAAAGAATCTAGTCCCAAGCTAAGCAGAGCTTGTGTCATGGATACTAGACAACTGATATAAATACATACTTTTTTTTTGTAGATACATACATATTATGAATAGTAAACACCCAAACTCCGAAACAAACATTTGCAGATCATACAAATATTTGGTATGACCCGGGAATCGAACTCAAGACTTCAAGCGCAGCAGTCGCTTACACTACCACTTGCACCACCGAGGCAGTCAATAGAATAAATAAGCTGCGAAGACAAAATGAGTAAATACTATATAGATCAGTAAGTTTTAACTTTTAAAAGGTGTTTCTCTAGTTTGTAAATAAATGAAATTGAATGAAAAATTATGCTATCCTGAATTACAAAAGATTCTCAATTGAAAGGTAATGTAAGATATTATAATGACTGGTCTTATAAATACAATCAAACTTATTATAATCTGTATAATAATAGGTAAAGCAAATACTTTGTACTCCTTTTTATGAAAGTAATGCAAGGAGTATGACATTTAGCACAGGAGGAGGAGTGCAGAAAGCTAAACAAATAATTAAATGAATTATGGCCGATATTTGACCATATTTCATAAAAAAAATTATTGGGCGAACTCTAGTTAAAGTAATATGACATTATAACTGCAGATAGATATGAATATAGGCTATCTAAGAGCATATATACCTAGTGGGGCAGCAGAACGGGCGGAAAGCGTGATCAGAGTAGAGAGAGAGAGACTGACTTTGGTTAGTGTCTGTCTCTCTCAAGCAAGTTTCAGATTGTTGGACGCACATACCAATTTGCATGACTGATTTGGCGGGAAATACACCAAACAATCAGAAGCCTGATTGAGAGAGGCAGACGCTAACCAAACTTAGTCTCTCTCTACTCCAATCACGCTTTCTGCCCGTTCAGTTGCCCCTTCAGGTATATATGCTCTAAGTAGGCTATAGACCGGCAAAAAAGAGTAACTTAACTTATTCTATTCAATGTTCCTTAATCCATAAGGCATCTTTATTCTATTTCATACATGTAAGATTTATGAAATCAGAATTTACCTCATAATCGGCTCCTAAGTTTTCCTGTTCATCAATATTGTCATAGCTTTCAATTGGCATTTCATATTTGGACCAATTGCTTTGTATTTCTTTCTTTTTATATTTAGAATTTTCTTCTTCACTTATTTTGAGAATTTCATCTGTTTCCCTTTTTAAATTCTGAAAGAACTCTGGTGGGGGGCTTTCGTAAACTGGTGGTTTTTGAGGAACTGGAAATGTTAAATAATTCATCTATAAAGCTGCAGTTTCTTTGTTTGGTAGGTAGGTATTTATTTATTTAAAAAATTTTTTTCTTGCTAATCTCAGAAACTACTGGTACAAATAAAAAAAAGCTTTTTTAGGATGGCTGTATAACCTCATGTAACAATCAGTAGGAGCAAACAAATATACATGGTTCTGCTAGTATTATTATAAAAATACACAACATTTAACATCATCTCATTTGTAGCTGTAGCATAATCTATGCTAAATATGCTATTTGAAAATATATTTCAGCATATCCTCAGTTTTAATATTATGAAATTTTAATAGTAAAATTAGCTTTTAAAATTTAATTGACATAAATAACAGTAAATTCTATAGAAGAAACTTTTACAAAAAAATTTAACAGATTTACTAACTTGATAGATACCTTTAACTTCAGTAAATAACATGATAGGTACATTTTACAGAACTATCCGATTCAATTGAATATACACAAAATGAAAACAGAAGATAATAGAGCCAAACTTTCGTTACTATCATAACCATGAGGACTATTACTCTCCGATCTACAGATTAACGTTGCATTAATTTGAAAACTGAATGAGAGTTAAAAAAAGGGTACCTTTAGGGGTGCTCATAGATTGATCAGGTTTTTCCGTCTTGGTCTGTTGATGCCGCTGACGCGGCTTTCTCTGCTCTTTAGCGTTTTTTTTATCACTGAAAACATAACAATACAGTTCTACTTTACCAGTATTAAACTTTTTTTTTCTTTTTAACACAATTCTTCTTACTTTTTCTTCGAATCTTCAGGCATTTTATTAGATACAATAGTATTCACCAAGTATTATTTACTATCTATGCCGAAACAGCTGGCCTGAATTGAGTTCAGAGCACAGAACACGACTCAAGAGTGGTTCAGAGTTTGACAATTGACATTGACAGTTTGATTTGACATCTAATCCAAACATTGAAAACGTCTAGAAACCTCAAGGTTCTTGTTTGCACACTTCTTTAAATCACTGCCACAGATAGCAAGGCAGGGTCAGGAAAGGTACTGCACATTAAAATAAATAATGTAGTTAGTTAAAGGCCAGTGGCAGGTTTGTATAGGACTTTTGTTTGTTCCGCCTGGCGTATCTCACGATAGGGATTGTTTATGTATTTATTTGGCTGCTAATATCACCGACATTAACATTTTAAATTCCTAGATTTTTACAACATTGCGTTATAAAGTTAATTTACTTTTTAGATTACAATGAAATACACATGGCTCACAAATGAGTTGTCATTATTGTCAACAAGATGGCGTGTTAAAATATTTTTGAAATCAAAATCATTACCGTACGATTTTCTTGACTCGCCAATAAAATGTTGCTCTTTTACTAAATTCACCGACACCAGTAAGCTCATTCATAAATATCGATTCAAATATTTAAAGTTTTTTTATGTAATATTTATTTTAAAACTAGCTGACCCGGCGAACTTCGTACCGCCATATTTACATATCTGTCTCAGCTTCCCACAGGCAGTGTACAGTAGCAGAAAAAAGAAATTACTTTTCCCGTTTTCTTTTATTTGTTTTCTTTCTAGCAAAAAAAGAATGAATGAAATCGGACTATGTGTTAGTGAATTACAACTAAGTACATATTTTGACTTTCAATCCTCTCTCTAAGAAACCGTGCTGAATTTCGGGATAAAAAGTATCCTATGTCCTACCTCGTAGTATGAACTCAAATCATTCCAAGTTTCATTTGAATCCGTTCCGTAGTTTCAGCGTGATGCGCGGCCAAGATACAGACAGACAGACAAAAATGAAATAAATTACAATTTTGGCTTCAGTATCGATTAAAAAGCCCTCCAAAAAAAAATTCTAAATATCTTTAATGTACAGAATTGGACCTGTTACATTTTTATTAAAAGTTTTAAAATAATGTAAAATATTTTTGGCAATCTGACACATAACCCCATCTAGTTTTCAGACTAAGTAGTCTTCAAGCATGGCGTGTTTAACCACGTCATGGAGTATAGAGGTAAGGGGAAAATTGTACGTCAAACACAATGAGGAAAGAAAATATAAGGAGATGCCCTATTCTACTATACGACCAATTCATTATACAAATATATATAAGATCTACACATATATACAAAAAAGCATTTTGTCTCTTTTTAACTTATGTTTACCTTGGTGTGAAAAGAGAGATAAACATAGTTTAGTGAGCGTTAATATTGGCAACACTTTTGAGTGACGTCATGCACTTGTCAATTCGTGACCGGCGACGCCATTGTATGCACCAAGTTCTGAGGTAGATCTGCTGTCAAGCGGTTGTTGTTAGAAATTTTGTTTTTGTTTTCGTGCCAATTACGGCTTTAAATTGGTTTTTATTGTATCCAAGGCTTTGCCCTAGACATGAAAAGCATGCCTTCGTGCTCCATTAAACATTTGGTGCAAGAAAAAACAAGAATCAATGTACATTGACTCTTTACAGGTTAGTACAAAAATGCATTGAAATTGTTCAATATTTTACGATTTTGTTTATTGTATTGTATTAAACATATTCTTTTTATAATTTCCGAAGACGTTTGTTAGTTTTTTGAGGTTCTCAATGGTATTATTTGCTTTGTTTCACTTTGATTTGTTTACATACGATTAAGGATAGTGATGGTAGAGTTAAAGTGTCGATACTCATATTATTATATAAAAAAAAATGTTAACATGGTGTTTTCTTCATCAGATTTCCTGTAAATGAAATTTTAAGAAAGAAATGGATCGAAATCATTGGTTTGGAAAATGTAAACCCTCAACATAAAATGTGGTATGTCTGCTCGATGCACTTCCATGAAACATCCTACAACAGAACTCTCGACGTGACGCGATTACGTGACTGCGCAGTGCCCTAACCTGAATGTGTGAATAAATATTACAACTATTTAAAACGTGTTTTATTTGCTCAGTTTGTTATTTCGCTCAATGTCAACATAATATAAGTACTTTTTATGTTGATATCGGTATCCCAGAACCGTCGGAGCTACGAAAAAATAGGTAAACAACGATATACATTCTCGTTGGTTTGAATGCGGAGGTATTCTGTTCTTTCTTTAGTCTTGTTGCTGATAGAACGGATAGGGCTGTTTTCATAGCCGATAACAAATGGTTTTATAATAATAATTTGAGAAACCTCACCTACGATCATCTATTCCCAGACTACAGAAAGACCAGGATTTTAGGGATTCCAAGAGGAATCCACGGCCTCATTTTGGGAGGAGGTGATGTACGCCTAAAAGGTGGGAAAAGGGAGAGGACTAGCACTCTCCTATCCCACAATGGACTCACCAAACGCTGTAGCACTCCTAATTGCCTACGGTTTCTTGGGTAGAAGCCCAAGAATCGTTTAAGTAATATTTCGCTCATATCATATCCAGCCGGGTGTCCAGTGATGGCCAGCTTTCATTTTTGGATTTTAGTCTTAAGTCCATCATTCAAAATTTAATCCATCCATTATATCCATTATAAATAATAAAAAAACAATCGGATTTAACTATAATTATTTAATGTTATCGTTATTTTTGCAATTTATTAAATATTTCAGTTAAATATCGATATCGACATTTCGAGTCACTCTACATAGGTACAACCCTATGGCAGCCATTTTATGCGCCAACTTCTTGTGTAGGTAGGCACGATAATTTTGGAGGTATGCGTAGTCCATGTACTGTAGGTCAATGGTCAAACATGACTAAATAATAGTTTGAGAACCTACCACGCAAGCGCTGGAGTGAGAAGAGAGTATGATATCGTTTTAATTATTTTTATTAAATTGTGGTTTAAAAATTAAAAATTTTGCGTAGTACCTAAGTGTCCGACAAACATAATCAAATAATTTTATTGTGGTTTAAAATAAAAAACTTTGCGTAGTATCCTGTCCGACAAACAACAAATAATAGTTTATTTGATTATATTTTCTAATTCTTTAAATTTACACTCTTTGTACAGTGGCGTCACCTAATTAGTGCGTTTTGGCGGACACTTTTTTAACTCGTAGATTGTTCTCCTTATCTCTACACTCCATAAATATACGTAGGAATGCGTTTTATTAATGCAGCTGTAACAATTTTATGAGCAGAATTAAAATTCTTTTAGCAGAGTTCTAAAAATATAATAAATACATGAAAAAAATAAGGAAAAAAGATTCACTTAATAAACGGTATAAATCTCATACAATCTCAAACATATTGCCAGCGGTACAGGATCTGCCATTTACCTTTGAAATGAAATTTGAATTTTGATGAATTGAAATAGAAACTTAGCTTCGATTGGACTGGGTTGCATGGTTAGCCTTGTGGTTTTAAAATCACCACGCCGCTTTCTACTGGGCTGAGTGTTGTGGGTTCATACTCCACCTGGGACAACACTTTGTGTGATCCACGAACTGTTGTTCTGAGTCTGGGTGTTCTTTGTGTCCGTTTCATGTATGTTTGTACGATCCCCCCGCGACACAGGATGTATAATCCTGATGCAGTTGTTGTCTTTTTACCCGACTACGGCAAAGCCAAAGGAGGTTATGATTTTGACAGGCTATGTATGTATGCATGTTCATTTGTTATAGCTCCTTAACTACTTATTAGAACTGGACAAATGAGGTATCGTTAGAAGCGTCTTGATCGTCTGCTGGTTATAGGCTATATGACGTGCGCTGAATCTAATGTGGCACGACATAAATGAATTAAAAAATAAATTCGAGATAAATATGCCATGTTTGGTATCATTGGAAAGGGCGTTACTTGTACATTTCAAATATAGATATATTATATACTAATAACGGCACCAAAACATTTTAAATAAAAAAAAACTAAAAACTAAAACCCAACTACGACAAAACACAACGCTGAAAACGTATGAAACAAGTTTGAAAAACCGTAGTCACACGTTACATAGAAACGCACCATAACACTTTAACAACGTGTTACTTTAACACGTTTTTACTTTTTTTTTATTATCAAAAACTATCTGACCCGGCGAACTTCGTTCCGCCACAATTTTTTTCGTAAACGGTTTCTAAATTATGCCCGCCTCAGCTTCTCACTGTATGCAGTCGAGGAAAACAAAAAAAAACACTTTTCCATTTTTTTCTATTCAAATCTTGTCCTAACAATAACGAACACATTAAAAAAGAATTATTTAATTTGGTGAAGCCGATCGGAAGTTATACGTGTACCTTACATACATTTCGGCGATTCATTTTTATATATTTAAATAGATAAAAAAAATGAGTTTATTCAAATTGACAACGGAATCGAATGATCGTTCTGCTCTCTTGTTTCCCTTACAGCACATGATGTAGTAGAAAAGTAATTATCCTATTTCAGTCCCATTCCGGCCATTCCACCACCTCTTACCATTATCGCTATGGACAGAACCATGATCTCTAGTTACTTACTACCAAATACCAGTGTTCTGTCCACGCACAGTACTCCGGTGGTAGAACTGGAGTGTTGAGTGGCGTGTCCTCGTGACAACCTCCGCAATAGTAGCATTCGGACGATGTCTCTCGGTTATGACACGATATAAGCCTTATCAAACGAGTCTGGTCAAAACTTGAGTTAATAGAACACCCAGTAGGATACGTTGCCATGTCACCTCTCTAGCCAAACCTTTGTAATTAAAAGGTTTTATGTTATTTAAAAAAAGCTGTATTTTGTAACTATACATTATATACTAGCTGACCCACGTTGCCCACGCTACGGTCAATAGAAGACGAAAACGCGTCTACTATTGACCGTAGCGTGATGTTATACCGCGGAAACAAAATTTGTTTACCATACAAAAAAGTTAAATTAAGCCATCCTTAAAAGGTAGACATATGCTGTCCTGATCTTTTATAACCGACTTCAAAAAAAGGGGGCTATTAATTCGACTGTGTTTTTTTTAAATGTTTGTTACCTCAGAACTTTTGACTGGGTGAACCGATTTTGACAATTCTTTTTTTATTTGAAAGCTGGCTCTTCCCGTGTGGTCCCATTTTAATTAGGTCTAGTTCCGACACTGCCATCCATAAGAAAACTAAATAAGTCTTCAATTTGCATAAGGTATGTGCGCGACGAATAACTCAATATCACACTAACCAATTTCGATGACTCTTTTTCTATTTGAAAGCTGGTGCTTCCCGTGTTTTTTTGTTGAAAATTTGTACTTTTTTAGATTTTTTCAAGCGGAACAATTCTTTCCGACGTTATTTTCGCGAATCTGTAACCATTGACGCAGCGCCCGCAATTGATGCTCTCAAAAGAAATAATTTTTCCCTCGGTTTTGCAATATTTTTGATTGATGCTCCGCTCTATTAGTCGTAGCGTGATGATGTATGGCCTACTATAGCCTTCCTTCATTAATTGGCCATCTGGAACTCTGACTAAAAGAATTTTTCGATTCGTACCAATAGTTCCTGAGATTAGCGCGGTCAACCAAACAAATAAACAAACAAACTCTTAAGCTTTATATTATTAGTATAGAACTATAGATTACAGCATTACAATTTGTATAGAGAGACAATTCTATTTTCAATGTTTTCTATTCTTATTGTTCCTAAGCTTGTGTCTTCATCGCCTCGGCGTCTGGAAGAGAAGGTTGCTGCTTGACTACCGTTTGTTTAACCGACTTAAAAAAGGAAGGAGGTTCTCGATTATTATTTTTATTTGTTACGTTTGCCTAATCGCGCCTCTAGCGCATTACGACAACAAGGGTGTAAAATTAATGAAGAGGATACTGTTATTACATTTTATCATGAGGTCGGCGACTGTTTGTGTTTATTTCTTTATTCTTATAACTATGTACAGCAGAGTTTTTTAAATCAGTTTATTTAATATAAAGAAAGTTAAGTAAATAATCCAAATATGCTCAAATGTAAGAATTTAAAGATGCCGGTTAAATAAGACAACATCTTTTTGTTGTTATTTCTAATCTAAAGAAAAACAAATATAAGCGTGTGCTTTTAATGCAAATTATATATTTTTATTTCTTTTGTTTTTAGGGTTCCGTTCTTCGTACCTTCCTACCTACCAAAAACGGAACCCTTACAGGATCACTTCGTTGTCATCAGAAACGCGTGGAGGTATCAAGTTTAAATTAATATCAATTACTTAGGTCTGTGGTTAAAATCATATTTTATGCTCTGTTTTTGCCGCAAATTTTGACACTCGCAAAGTAATCAAAACCTTCACCTAGCGTAGGTAGTCACTCGATTCTTGATCGGCATCGGTCCATTTGCTGCAAGATAATAGCAATTACTGCTAAGCCATGAACTTCAACGCATCTTTCTTGAACTCCACAAGTTGAATGGGAATTGTACTAGGCATTGTTTGATTATTCAGCTCTTTGATATTTCACACATGCAAATAAATTGACGGAAAGTACAATTCTTCGGCATCGCCGTCGAATGCGAGAGCCAACGGTTTCGGATTTTGACCAGGCGCCATCTCCAAGATAGAATCTTCACTCCAAAAGAGAGTCTGTTGAATCTTGTTCTCCATCCGATTGCGCTCGTTGCTCGCGCTCCGGCACGACCGTGCAGTGTTTTCGGACCTCATGTATCACACGCTTGCTCGGACTGTCCGTAATGGGATCGGGAACGCCGGAGCGATTTGCACATTGTGTCTCTTGTACAGCAGCATTTCAACGAGATATCTCAAACATTCCTTCATGATGCTCTTCGAAACGCATCCGGCCATATAAAAACTCTTGTTCAACAGATTCTTCTTGATTTTGACATTAAAGGCATACCTAATCACCTTCCAAAGCACGAGGCAGCACTCGAACCATGGTATCTTCATCCACGGGAACATCGATTACTTGGCCGTACAGCTTTCTGGAACCTTCGAAGAATCTCACATGCCTTATGGACATCAAAGACAAACGTGACGATATCAATCTCTCGCTAATCGGACACAGCGGCGGTCGGCTGACCTCTTTCGGATACACGAAACCGTTGACTGTTGACAAAAGAGGCGTTTGCCTGCACCGATGATCATTCATGCAGGTTACACATACTTTGATAGTGTGCAACAACGATCGTATTCAAGCTTGACAGCACACTTCCACGCCGCCTAATCCTTCTTCAGCACCCGTAGCTTGTTGCTCCACCAAATTATTTCCACCCGTAGCAATAAGTGTTCAGAGAGTGAACAAATATATTATCTCGCATGTACTTGCTGAAATTCTCCAGTCGCTTTCTGCGGAGCTTCCGAATACGGGATGAAATTTTTGATGTTCGTCTACGTTGTTGTGCATTCAAATTAGTCCGTGACGCGGAAACGTTCCTTCTTTATTTTCTTGAAAAATAACTTCTGTTCTCTGTTTTCCATCCGCATTCAACTTTGTAATTGTCGATGTGCCTCAGCAAGTGAGCGCTGCTCGACTGACGGCATGTTACTGATGTCTCGCTGTCTCGCGCCGCGCTGTCCCGGCTTCCAACCCCGTCTCAACCAGGATATTTCATAATAACCCTGATTATTCACAAAAAACACCGATAACGAACTTTGCGAAACATGAAGTCAAAAATGTCATGTAAAAAATGTCGTTCTAATTTTTTTACTTTTTACAAAAAGGTTAGGCTACAGTGCAAACCCTTAACTCGATGGTCTATGTTTTAGGCTCAAAATGTTGCTGACAAATGATATTATTTGCTGACTAAATTGTCCAGAGTACATAGTTTTTTTTCTCATTCTTAGTTTCCAAAATATCAAGCGCCAAAATCAAAAACTCGGAAAAAATTGTTTTTTTTTCACTATTTCAGCCATAACTTTTTAGTTTTTAATTCTTTCGAGTAATTTTTGACATGACAACGTCACGAAGACGACATCGTCAACGATGGAGCCAGCTGCACACACGAAAAAACACGACTCGTGCGGCGTTACCTCGCTATGAGGCGTTCCATTTAAGGCTTGAAGTGCAAGCGAGAGATAGATGCGGCGCATCTATCTCTCGCTTGCACTTCGCGAGAGCGAGAGCTCTCGCTCTCGCTCTACCACAGGATGTGGTGACGCGGGGACTTTGGCCTCCAGGTCCCAGGGTTGAGATCCGGCCAGCACGCAAGCTGCCTCGAAGGAGGTCATGCGATAACCCCTATCGGCTCTGACGGCCAGCAGCCTCTGCGCCTTTCGCAGAACGGTGATTGAGCCGGCCATCAGGTCAGCCGCCCAAATTGGGGCCCCATATAGGGCCATCGATCGCACGACCCCCTCGTACAACCGCCTACAGGCAGTGCTGGTATCCGACCCGTTGGGAAGCAACTTTGACAGCGCCCCCGCCGCGCCCAACAACTTGGGCGCTATTCGCCGGAAGTGGGGGCCGAAATCCCAACGGCTGTCAAGCTCGAGCACCAGTCCCAGATATTTTAGGGTGGGCTCGACAATATGTTAGGTACCTACTACAAACATTGGCAAGTTACTAGTTAATGTAAGCATACAGCTGCAAAGCTCAAAGCTTTTCTGAATTATTAGGCATTGTTAATAGGTGCTCATAATTATAACCTCATTCAGCCTACGCATAATCTGTTCGCTTCGCAGCCCTACAAAATAAGTACCAACCTATTTATTTAACACAGGGGTTCATGTTCATATTGTTCACACACACATAGGTACGTACAATAAAAGGACTTATGCCAGTTGGGATTATTTGGGAACAAGGAAGGAAGGCCCGGTGAGCCCCGGTGCGTGCGGGCGGGATAGGGTGACGCAGCGCGCATGCGCCATACAAAAGGGCGGCTGCGCGCAGTCGCCACGCGCCTGTCCTCATAACAACATGGCGCGTTATTATCGCGTACCTCAAGGACACGTCTGACATCCCCGCGCTAGAAAAATACAAACCGGCTGTCAATGATTGACACAATCCGGGCCAAAAAATATTTTTATAAATAGTGAATATTGTGCGTTATAAGTGTTGAGTGAACTCAGTGTGTGTTTACTAAATTGGAATACCGGCTCGGCGTTCTCCCCAATTGTTTCACCAAGGTGGGTATGTAAAACAATAATAAAGAGAATGATTAACTTCTCATATAATGGTCCATTGATGACTTGTTTACATTGTGTTTTATCTGTATTTATTTTTTGCCACAAAGGTACCGCAAACAGCAACAGTGAGCCAAAATACGCCAGTATAAACACACCTATCATGACCTACCCCATAAAGATTAGCCCCTCTCGCCTTTGGTTTTGTCGTTTCTAATCACCTCCAGATTTGGGTAGGCTCAGTACGGCTTGTGTTTATGCCATTTAGGTAAAAAATAAGAATAAAATTACAAATGGGTAAAATGGTTTCATAAAAATTTTTTTTAATTGAAAAAAAACCGATTTGAGTGACTAAAATTTTTAAACAATTCAAATATTATGAGTTAATAAAGTAATTATGACGATGCAGATTCCTTAAGTAGCGTAATAAAGATAATAACTATAAATAATAACTTACAAAATGAATGCACCACCACATAATATCTTTAATTTGTTGGGATTAGATAAATTGAATTATCCGTCTCGATGATACTAGCTTTACATATTTGAACACTATTCACACGTACGTAGATATTATTGGTGATACAGTAAGCATAAATTAATGTAAAAAAACATACAAACATACCTATTTGTTATTTATGCATTTTTACATAAGTATTATTATAAATGTAGTTATAAAACGTTAGTAGCTTCGCAGTTTCGCATTGCATAATTTCCTTCCTCATCAAAGCGTTCATTCACCTAATTTCAAATTGTAATTCAGCGGGATGTTGGAATGTGCATGTTTTAAATTTTTATTGTGTACCATTTCGTTTGATTTATTACAGTTGTTGCCCTCGGCTCCGCCCGCGTGTATGTCGGTTATTGCTGCAAATAGTAGCCTAGTGTTATTCTGATGTATAAGCTATATTACTGTAAAGTTTCATCCAAAATAGTTTTTGCGTGAAAGAGTAACAAAAATACATCCATCCATCCTTCCATCCATCCATCCATACTTACAAACTTTCGCGTTTATAATAAAATTAGTACCTATAGATTATAAAAAATAACTGTAAATTCATAAACTACTAAGAAATTATATTTTTTATTATTTTTTCCATTTGCTTAGCATATACTTAAATACTACGCATCTATGATTTAATTGTAATATGATTTCGTTTCAAATTAAGCTCAAAAATAATCATGATTTAAAGTACCTACAGCTAAAAGCTAAGTCAAACACTTAAAATACAACTGAAAATTATATTTCTGAAAGTGAAAACAGCTTTAATGCGCCTTCATCGCCATAAATTATTTTATTCTGTACTAGCTTTTGGACGCAGCTTCGCTCACGCAGACTTTCGTCCCCTGATTTACCCCCTTAGGGGCGGAGTTTAGTAAAATCCGTTCTTAGCGAATGTCTACACCCTATAAGGAACCTTCCTGCCAAATTTCAAGTTTGTACGTGTTATAGTTTCTGAGATTTCGTGATTAATAAATGAGTGGTATTTCGCTTTTATATATAGATTAAAGATTTAAATTACTTACTACATTTTTCAAATTCACGAGTTTCGGCATTTTTTCCTCAAATGGAAATATGATCAACATCGAGTACCTATTCATTCCGATCAAAAATGAATAATTAAAATCGATTCACAATTAACGATTTCAGAACCCTCTCGTATTTTGAAATTGATTGATTTGTCATGCGAAAATATTGTTTTGCACGTTGCACGTTGAAAGGATGGTATCACATTAAGTAGGTAGGTAAATGTTAAATGGTGCTTTCCATTAGCCAAAGTATGACTGAGTGAATTAGAAATATCTAAGCTACTGTAGATGTTCCTTCCATTTTTTACAATCTCCTTATCGAATTGACATTGATTATATAATGAAAGCAATTATGACGAGAAAACCGAAAAAGCGAATGTCGAATAAAACCGCATTTAAAATTGAAAAGAGAATCGAAATTGAGAACTGAATCTACAGAACAGCATTCTTTGATTGAATAGATACTAAAAGAAGTGAAAAGATATTACTCTAGAGGTCTCCAGCAGGTAATTATGCACAAAAATAAAATATATTTACTAACTAGCTTTTGTTTGCGGCTACGCCCGCCACTAAATTTTAAGTACATAGTTTCTTTTCTAAATATTCAACATAATTATTGCATTCAGATAGCCCCCTATGATAGTTTTTCTTATATCTTCCATGTACAGACAGCAACCACTTACGTTTATATTTTAATAATTCCAATAACATTGGACTTTCATACAAACTACCATCCCCCGTTTTAACCCCAAAAGGGGGTTGATTTCTAAAGATACATTATTGGTACACCTCCACACCGTCTATAGAACATACATTTTGAATTTCAAGTCTCTTACTTCAAAGACATAGGACTTTCATACAAACGTCCAACCCTCGTTTTACCCCCATAGGGGTAGCGTTTCGTAAAATCCGTTCTTAGCGCATGTCTACACCCTATAAGGAACCTACCTGCCAAATTTCAAGTTTGTAGGTGTTATAGTTTCTGAGATTTCGTGATTAATAAGTGAGTGGTATTTCGCATTTATATTTATGGAAGTAGATGAGACAATGTGCAGTTTGAAAAAAATATTGCGTTCCAAATATCCTCGAATAATCGAGTATTGTACTTATAATAATGCAAAGAAAATGAATAGAATAAGAAACCCTTTGTCAAGTCGGGGAATTATCTGAATGTCTAAAGCCGAGGCTCCACCGAGCAAAATTTGGCAAATTTTGTGTTTTCAACGCGTGTTGGTGAAAAAAGTTTCTGTAATTTCCTTGTGTTGGTAACAAAAATTGTGAACCGTGTTTCTGTTTTTCGCGGTAAACATCAAAAGAATAAGCTTGTTGGAGATATTTATTGACTCTGGAGAAGCTTAGTTGGAACGTTTTTCAAATTATTGGCGACTCGGTGTAGAGACAATGGAAACGAAACTTCGCGATTTTTTGAAGAGTTGCAACACTGAAATTGCCAACAATTTCGGTGGATACGGCGCCTTAAGATACGTTCGATTTTAATAAGGTTTTCTCTTTTCATATTAACTTTAAACTTCCCTAGTACACTGTTTCCGCCAAGATTATCTACAAAGACAGCCTCATATGTCAACAAATTAACATAATTTATCGATTAATCTCAATTCTCTCATGTCCATTCTCATAATGAATACCTGGCAGTAACTGTTTGTAATTCTAACCGCGAAATGACGGACTCGAGGATACTAATGACATGGTAGCGGGATATTTAGCTAACTTTACATAATCACTTCGTTACAATCGCATAGCTGAAGATTCTATAATAAAGATATTGCGTTTACGTTCCATTTATCGTTAAACTGCCCTGTTAGAAATAAAATGATTGTTTCATATAATTTGTTATGCGTCCAATTAAAAATCACCGAAGACGAACCATATCAGTATACTCCTTGCCGATTTTGTTAAATTTTACTTGAACAATCCTGACTTACGAATAAGAATGATTGTTTGTTTGTAACACTTTCACTCCTAAACCACTAAACCGATATTATAAATATATCATTATCAGGAGCGCATACGGAGACGCTATCAGAACTTGGTACTAGTATAACTGCACGTTTGGCCTAGTGGTTTAACGGTCACCACGCCGTTTCCTACTTCGCTAAGTGTCGTGGGTTCAAATCCCACGTAGGAAAACACTTTGTGTGATCCACAAATTGTTGTTCTGAGTCTGGGTGTTCTTTGTGTCCGTTTCATGTATGTTTGTAAAGTCCCCCGCGACACAGGATTTATTCCTAGTGCGGGAGTTGTCTTTTTTGAAAAAAAAAAAATAACTAAAAAAAGCAATTTATTGTTAATTAATTTTAACCTAGGATGTATAAAAAATTATAAACACGAAAAGACAATACTCAATAGAATACCGGGAAAGGTCATATTTATTTAATGACTATAACCGAGTGACGATCTTCGTACTTTTGCAGCATTAAGTTAAAATTGAATATATGTACACACATTACACACCTAGCTTCCTTCCAGCTCGACTGCCTAATTAAAGTGTGCAAAAGCTTAACTGATAGAGCTTATTTCAACGAATGTTCTTAGACCAAAGCGGCTCAATAAGAACGGAGAAATAGAGAAATAAAGCTGTGAAACATACGGGAGGAAATCACGTTCGTAGTTAAGTACTTTTCATGGTTAGTGAGAAATCTATGCACCTTTCGTTCAAAAGATCAGATTAATATATAACATTCCAAGGAATTCATAGTTCAAGCAGTTTTATATAAATTATTTTAGTTACAAGATAGTCCCCTATTATGTATTTAATAACAAGGCTTTAAGACAAAGTACCTATATTACGACAAAAAACCAAAGGTTAATGTTAGATTAACTAATCCAAAATTTCATAAAAAAAGTTCCACACGTAATCCATATCATCACACGATTGCTTCATAAACGTCTGAATTAACCGAAGGATAAAATAATAAAGATCTGACGGATTCCATTTGCTTTGGAAATTTCCAAAGCAAATGGAATCCTAAACTAAAGGGTGCTAAAGTAATTGTGTATAACGCCGTATGTGGGCAATCTCCTGCACATCCGCCAGTTTGACTAAAACAGCTTCACACTAAGTAGCTGCAAGTTTACCCTGTCATAATATTTAGCCGACTACAAATAAAAGCATTTGAAACTCTTTTCAAGGCTTGCATTTGTTACAAAGCACACTGTGTGGTCCACTCCAGACACTAACTACCATTGTTTAACTAGGGTTAATATATAATAGTTGTTTCGGTCTACTGTGACGATTTTGTTTGAAAAACATTCATTGTTTAAACTTACTCGGAATTAGTATCAAGTATTTAACAATCATCTAGTTACTAAGAATTTTCAATAACCAACTCTTCTCAAAGGCTATTGCATATGCAAAAATATTATAATACTTAATATTTTTTACTCTTGGATTATTATTTTGCATCCAGTAGTCAGGGTCTTCGTTCCCACACAATTCTAATAATGTGCGAAGTACTTGGCTGCCTGACACCATATTAAATTAACACGGTTAATATTAAGTAATTGCCATTGGCAATGAACTTTATGATCTACATTTACGTCGTATTCATTTAAGTTGACGGTAATAAAATTACGTCGATTACGTTTTATGTAGAAAGATTTAACTTCATCTAGTTAACTATAAAAGTTTATAAGGAAGCTACTTCTACGATTTTCGCTGCACAGGACATTTATAGGCTTGGAAGAACGCCAACCAACACAAGAACTACTAACATAAGGGCTTCTTGGAGAGTTTAGTTTTCGGTGTTCGATTTGCACGTATTGGGAATTACTCATAAAGCTTTTATTTACTGCCTACGACACAATGATTCAACGCTGAGTACTTTTCTTTCGTTTTGTGACTCTGACCTTTGTTCTACGTTGCGTGTATCGAAGTTTGCCCATGAACTTAGCTTCGCTTGAGTTCTCCCATAAAAATGTATTAAATATCGCCGCACGGGCCCGGTTTGCGAGGTCTTTGAACCCCCGAATTCCCCTCATATGTTTATGCCACCGCTAAATTTAGAACTGCACATTCATACTAAATCGGGACCGGGTGTTGTTTTTAAATCTAGGAATTAGAAGTATAAATATTTTGAACGATTAATGACTGCTATGCGATCAGGCGATGCAACTTGATTCTGAATACCAAGTTCGTTATTAAAGATATGGAAGTACTCTTACTACCATTCTAAATGGTTTTGTAATTTTTTTCTTATTTTATTCTAAGAAGAATGATCACAGGCAAAAAGCGAATGAAAATATGCAGAAGACAAACTTAAAAAGATAAAACTAATCAATATGAATCCTGTCTAACTGGAATTATTTTTTACGACACGATGAAGAACTCAATAGTTTTATCATTTATAATATTTAATATCCATGTTACTCATCAGACCCTAAAAGAGTTATAAGTATGTTAGTAATATTATTATAAACTAGTCACGACTTTAGAGCATGATTCACCTTAAATATTCTGCAGTTGTGGCACTTGTGGACTATTCAGTTAATTATCGAATTTCTTAGTGAAAAATCTCTTTCCAAATAAGTAAAAACAATGGTTGAAAGTTATGCAGGTAGCGAAATAAATTTCGTTTGCTGAATATTCTGAGTATGTTCAGAGCAAGTTTTTGTTATGTCTACATAATAAAATGACCTGTCCGTTCTTGATTGAATTCAAATCTTTTTTTTGTAGGATTTGCAATTTCCTTTGCGTTCCCCGTCGTGAGATAAATTTAACCCTTATATGTATTTCAGGTGGCAACAGCTTGCATACTGTTTACCTTACATGTAATACTAACACTATTGTACCTGAAAATCAGATTTTGAAAAAGAGTAGCCATGAGTTTCTTTGCCAGTATTCTTCTCATGAGCTCTACGCATTTTGGAAACTGGAAGTTATGGATCGACACAGGCAGGCAGTAGATTTTGGTGTTTTCGCCTAACTTACCTCGACAATACAGCACATGCTGTGGCCTCTGTTTGTGTCGATCTATGATTTTTAACTATAGCTTCAATTTGACGTTCATAAGTGTCTTAGATGAATAAATGATTGTGATTTGATTTGATTTAATTCAATTTGTAATTTGTCATGTTGTTGAAATCTGCTTTGGTTTTAGATGTGGAAAACAGGTCGAAGTTTTTACACTACTAGTTTATCGTATTGAAACATTCTTCTTTCGTACTGTACAAATGGGAAAGTTTTAATCGACATTTATTTGTTACTCAAGCACTCCAAAACAGCTGAACTAGCCATGATAAAGCTTACACACAGATAAATTATTCTAAGCTGAAATAGTACATGCATACTGATGATGAATAGTACTGAAATTAACGTGAAACATCGAGCAACGCCTAGAAGAGGAATTTGATATTTTGTTTAGTCAAGCTCACTCACGCTAATCAAAAACTATTACCTACTATGTACTGTTACTAAAATGACAATGTTAAATACACAAACAAGTCAATTTTTTATGTGAAATGTAACCTGCTTGCTGATTTATACGTAAAAAGACTCCAAGGCTAGAGTTACTGCTAAATCGTAAACTGCAAAGTCAAAGTATAGTGAATGTGATGCATTAGGAATATGAAAGGCTGGATCTGGGAAAGGATGACATATTGTTTCTCCCTACATGGCAAGTAATAAGAGCCTAGAGAGCGACTGTATGGGTAGTGTCTCATTTCAACATCGGCGTGCTGATCCATTTACCTACCACATACACTATCTCTTTTACGTGTGCCCAATAAAAAGAGATAGAAACAGAATGCAGATTGCTTTTTTATGTAAGGAAGTATGTTTACGTATTGAAGTTTTTAATCTGTGCACGTAAGGTGGTCTTTTTGTATTTCCGTTGAGGAAATGACATCATTTTATTTTGTGTAAATTCGTATAGGTATTCTGATATGACACGTTTCAACGTCTTTCACTCGTTATTATTTATGAAAATAAAGTAGGTAATAGTTTAAAAAGAACTGTCGTGGTATTTATAGTAAAGTGTCCTGTCACGACATCTACATGCACAGATTAATAGAAACTGGACATAATATATTAAAAAAATATAGTTTAAAAAACTGAAAAAATCATTTTAATGTAAAAAGCGTGGGGCGACATATTTTCAGAAAGCACCCCACGCTTTTTACATTAAAATTATTTTCTACCTTTTAGTTTGGTATGAGTATAAATTTATAAAAGCGTGTTTGTTTAGTTTTTAAAACAAAGTATTTATTTTATTTTTCCTAAACTATTTTTTATTATTATTATATTGTCATCGGCCTTTGACCCCTGTGCAAATTTTCAAGTTAATCAGACTCCTAGAAGTAGGTGAAAATAAATTCGTTATATGATATACGGTACGCTACGACGGTACATAATGGTTCACTTTAAACATAACGAATATTGAATAGTGTTGTTTTACTAGCGCGTGCTATTGTAATGACTGCAGCTGTTCGATCGATACGTAATGCAGTACTTTAGTACTCACGATTCAAGTTAGACATTATTTAAGCACTAGGGCAACTGTGATAAGAACTCCATATTGGTTTTGTTTGTCCCTAACTCATAATAGAGTTTGCTGCTAACACGATAATGTCGGATCAAACGTGAGAATGCAACGGATAAAACTTATAAGGTATAAAATATTCTAAGAGAATGTCTTATGTCTCGAGGAAGTGTCTCACTGGTCACTACAATACTAATAGGCTAACTTGATTAATTACAACAGTGACAACATAGACACATAACGACAAAAAAACAGAATAGGACTTATTGGCTTGCTAACTGTTGGGCATGGGAAATTACTTAAGTAAATAAGTATATTTTTTATCAACTTATGCAATTAAAATTATTTATTTATTTTTTATTTAGTTATGCAGTACTTAGTGTATGGCTTCCATGAAAAATTGTATAATGACATAACAAATCTTCGTGTCCAAGGCAACGAATCTTCCTTGACGTATTTCAGTACGCCTGCGCGGCCGACTGTTTACATATTCTGTCTGTCTCTGTCACGCACGAAATTCGTTGATTCGTCGTTCGGGTGTCAGGTTTTATTTTCGTTACGTTACGGAATTTCTTGATTCGGTCGCCGCGCTCAAAGGCCTCAAAGCTCGCGATAAAAGCTATGCAATAGCTTAAAAACCTATGTAAAAAGTATCCTACGTCCGTCTCCTGGTTCTAAGCTACCAATTTTCAGCAACAGCAAATTTCCGGCCACTACTGAACGAAGGCCTATCAATTCTTACTTCGTTCGTCTTTTTATTCTGCAATGTTATTCCAAAATCTCTGATGCAAGAGACAAAGCAGTTGAAATGCTAAAATAGGAATTCTATCCATGTTATTACAAGTGTACGGTTCTCTCCTAAATCGGCGAAGATATGAAAAGAGAGATTCGTCACACCTTTCATAGAATGATAAGCCGGTTTTAACTTCAAGGCGTCTATGACTAAGTCTTACTCATACTATGCTAAGTACAGTTTTACTGCTTTGTTTTACTTAGATGCGCAAGCGCTTAAGAATGTCGCAGAATTAACTTAAATAAACATTCAAGTTATTACCTCTGTTATCGTGAATGTTTGTTTAAGAAAAAACTCTTTTCGAAATAAGCTATTTAAAAAGTAGGTATACTTGTCTTCAATACTTTCAATATGTTGTTCAATCTCTTCATATCTCTATATCTCAAATAAGTTATAATTATGTTGCTTTTCTTAATTTTCCAACCGTGATCTTCGTCTATCGTTGTCCAGGTACACGGCGCGGAATATTACTTAACGGGCTATAGACCTGGAAAAGTTCCCCGAAACCCTGGCGGGGGTCTTTAAGAAGAGCCACCAGATGTTGTAGAGCAAAACAGTAATTTCGTAATACATAATTACTAAAATTGTCAGATCGATGAGATTTGGGCACGCTGTTATTGCGGCGGTAAGACACGTTGTGACGGATTGTCTCGAGAGGCGTCACGGGACCTTCTCATACCGGCTGACACAGGTGATCACTGGGAAAGGATGCTTCGGAGATCACCTGTGTCTGATCCGTAAGGAGCCAAAGCCTGAGTGCCACCACCGCGATGGCCAGATCGTGGACACGGCTCTCCACACGCTGGCAGAATGTCCGGCGTGGGGGGGAGCTGAGGTGTGATCTCGTGGCGGCCATCGGGGTGGGCGTTCTTTCGCTCGGTAATATGATTGCGGCCAGGTTGCGGAGCGAGAGTGCGTGGAACTCCGCCGGTTCCTTCTGCGAGCAAGTTATGCTTGGCAAGGAGACGGCGGAGCGGGACCGGGAGAGGTTTAGAACTCTACCGGCCCGCCAGGCCCGTGAACGGGCCAGGCATCGCAGCGTCCGCGCCCCGGGGGAGGGTAACGGGAACATCGGGGTTCCCACACAGATGCGGGCTACTTACGAACACGTGGGTGGCCCGAGGTACGTAGGGGTTCCAGGGTTTTCCTTGCTAGGGTGCACCTGGTTCCCCGGCTTTTAGTACCCGAGACGGCGTGCGGTTTTAGTCGGTTCGAGTCCGACATACCACCAGGAGGTGGCATCCGAGGGGATTTCCGCACGGGAAAAAAAAGTTCGATGAGATTTTAATTGTGTCAATTTTTAGTAACCACTTTCCGTTAAGCTGGCTGTATTATTATATCAGTTTTATAAAATAACAAATTAAGTATTCGTAGTAGTATGTGTAATTAATTGCCTTTGAACGTGATATATCTCGCACATAATACAACAACATCACTGTACACATGTAAATAGTGATACACAACGAATTAATACTAATTCTAATGTGGCAACATATACTTACTTTAAATAATTATTTAATTATACATTGAGTAATTTTAATTACCTTATAAACATTTCTGTGTAGTGTCTTTCTTCACTAACAAGTCGGTCCGAAAGTGGTGTGCAATGCAATTACAGTTTATGTAATAAATAAAATTACTTAAACCTATGACGGTTTAATTATTCCACCATAACTTAACTCTAAACAGAATACGGCGTAAATAGGATATCGTTAGAAGAAAGTTCTCTCTGGGGAAGTTCTACAGTTTATGTTAGGAGTTGGTTTAGTTTCGTTCGAACGTTAAAGTGACTAATAGGCAAAGGTATACGAACATATCTTTTAAATAAAATAAATAAATAAATATTTCGGACATCTACCACACAACGCCATCTATTTTTTAACCGACTTCCAAAAAGGAAGAGGTTCTATGTTCCACTGTATGTATTTTTTTTTTTTTTTATGTATGTTACCTGATTACTCCGTCAGTTGTGGACCGATTAAAAAAATTTGTTATTCGAAAGGGTATGCTTCCGTGGTGGTCCCATTGCCAGCATATCAGGATCTGATGATGGGATCCCAGGGAAATCGAGGGAAACTCTCATTTTTTATAGGCATATACTATGTTTTTCGTATATTTTCTGAAGTTACACCCGTATTTGCGTCTGGTAGTCATCATTTTATGATGATGAGCTGATGATGTAAGGTACAACTCCTCAACGGTTAGGAGTTGGAAGATAATTCTTTCAATTTCATACGTATCTAAAGACCTTCAGTCGTATACTTTCAAGTTATTTAGGTGAACTGATGATAGAAGGTTAAACTCTTCAACAGTTAGGAATTAGAGGATGATTTCAATATTACACGTACGTTTAGACCTTCATTTGTATTCTTGATGATGAAATTTGATGAAATAGTTCAACTTACTACTAACCTACGATTGTTTGCACTAAAAACTGAAAAATAAAAACTTTTTATAAAAAAAAAAAACCGACTTCCAAAAAACATCCCACGAAAACTCTCTGCCAAAAAAACACTTAAAAGCGTAAAATAAACTGGTTCTTCATAAATTGCCTATACCTCATTCTTTATTCATTTAAATAGTAGTATTATAATGTGTGCTAGGTACCTAAAATCTGTTTGAAGTCGGTGCTAAGCCAAAAAGAATACAAACGAACAATTACAAAAGTCTAAGCGATAGTCACTTGGCACCGACTTCAAACAGATTCTAGGTACCTAGCACACATTATAATACTACTATTTAAATGAATAAAGAATTAGGTATAGGCAATTTATGAAGAACCAGTTTATTTTACGCTTTTAAGTGTTTTTTTGGCAGAGAGTTTTCGTTGGATGTTTTTTGGAAGTCGGTTTTTTTTTTATATTCAAAGTTAGAGTTTCTTATTATTCGACCTAATTTTTTAACATACCGACAACCTAAGAGAAAGACGACCTTCATTGATTTAGATAACTGCCGCATTAGAAATATACCTAACATCCTGTGTCGTGTCGCGGGGGACTTTACAAACGTAAATGAAACGGACACAAAGAACACCCAGACTCAGAACAAAAATTTGTGGATCACGGAAAGTGTTGTTCCATGTGAGATTTGAACACAAAAACCAGGGATTTGGAAGAGGCGTGGCGGCCATTTAAACCACTAGGCCATACGCGCAGACCTTGAAACCTACAAGAACCTTAAGGAACTCTTTGAACGCATTTGTGACTACCGAGTTGCAGGTCTCCATGGGCGGCGGTAGTTACAGTCGCAATCGATAGTAGTCTATCAGGTATCCTATCTTTTGTAATTAAGAAATTTTAATCATCTCTAAACTTAACATAAAACTAAAAGTTACCTTATCATATTCACTTAAAAGTCCCACAATAACTTTAATTTGTCCATGATCCTTAATTTTTTTTTTAAAACGCGTACGGCATACCGTAAAGGCGTTAACTCATCCAGCTTGGTTAAAAGCCGACTTAGATTCCAATCAGACTGCGATTGCTTGGCCGACTATTTAAGTACATTATTTATTGCACATCCACCATTAAAAGTAACATAAAAAGTTATCGCCTAGCGTCTTTCTTTTAATTGTTTACCCGTACCTATAGTAGTTTTCCATCAAATTAAATGCTTGTCTTCATGTCAACTCCAACTTGGTAATGTTTATTGTCTACTAGCTATGTGTGTATATCGGTTTTTGAGGCAAATAGTAGCCTATGTAATGATATATAAAGTATGTGGGTGTATGTGTTAATCCAGGGTGTCAACTTCCTGTATACCAAATTTTATCAAAATTGGTCCAATCGTTTGCGCGTGAAGAAGTAACAAACATACACACACAAACTTTCACCTTTATAATATTTGTGTGGTGTGATGACAAGAAGGCATCGTGAATGTGTTTAATGGATTTACTGGAAAGCGACATCTAGTTACACATAGCGAAAGTAAATTTGCATGATTCATAAGTTGCCCTGCGTACGCGCCGGTGTTTTTTTGCAAGAAGCTACGTGGATATACGGACATCCGAAATACTCTACTCTTACTCATATTTATATAAATTACATCACTAGCTTGATCGTCATGGATAGTTCTATTTTTATATAATTCACACCCGTAGATCGGTTTTAAAGAGTTACATTGGTGAACTTAATTTCGATCGGAAGAACGATGACGATAGCAGATACACAGGTGGTATTTAGTTGTATGGAGGCAGGATGTTCAGTTTTAACATTATTATCAGTAATTAGGTTAGGAAAAACGATATTAGGAATTGCGAAAAGTTTTTCATTGTTGATTACGATAAAATTAATCAATGACGGTAAATTGCACTACAACTTGGTTTTCGTGTTACAGCTAAAATACACTTACTTACCTGGCTTAAAGATTCTTTACTTAACGTACAGATGGCGTTGTTATAAGTTATGTTAAATAAATTTTCTTAGACTATGTTAACTATAATACTTACTTCATTTTTTATTTCCATTTTAATACTATTAAGATGGCTACCAGACTTCTCAGCCAGCCAGGATCTCTGACAGGACTTTTAATACCATATAAAAATAAAATCCTAAAATGTTTTACTGAACCTAAATAGATTTGCTATGTTTTTTCATGGGTTTTTCAAGTGCAAAGGCCCGTGATCTGTTACTTCAAACTCATAACTATTCGGTGACAAACCTCGGGGAGGTAGTAGATAGCGCAAAAGTGTCATAAAAACTATTCAATGAGTAGCAACTTTCTTTAAATATAGATAGCTTACCTGAATATAAATATCATTATTCAATAGATCCATACTAATTTTAAAAATTTCAAAGTAAATCTGTCAGTCTTTGTAACTCTGTCTGTTACGCTTCCACGGCTAATCCGCTGAACCAATTTGGATGTATTTCTATATAGAAATAGATTGTACCTTGGAAAAGGACATAGGCTACTTTTTGTCACGATAACCGACATATACGCGCGCAAAAGCTAGTCGACTGTATAGTAATAGTAGTAACTATGTACTTTTTTAACCGACTTCAAAAAAGGAGGAGGTAATCAATGCGACTGTATTTTTTTTATGTTTGTTCCTAACTTTCGACTGAGTGAAGCTTGTGCATCCCGTGTGGTCCCATTTCAATTTGGTCCTGTCCTTGAAGTCAGGGTTTTTTTGTTAAAATTTTTGATTATATTTTTAACCGACTTCAAAAAGGAGGAGTTACTCAATTTGATTTGTATTTTTTTTATTTGTAGTCATAGATGTAACTCCGACAACCAAATGAGAAAATTAAGTAATAATTAAATAATAAATAATCAAAAAAGTTGCCTTGTAGACATAAATTATCGCAATTAAGCCGCTTTTATGTATATTTGCAAGGTTTGTGCGAGTTACATCTCTTTGCAGTTCGCAAATTGAGAAAATTTAAGAGCGCGTAAAGTTTTTCCAGAACAGTCGGGCCGACAAAAACTTTCAAGAATTAGTTTATCAAAATTTACTAGTACATAATTGTCTACTTACAAATTTTACCAAATCCTCGGTGCGCACTCAAAACTCGCATTCGACCAGTTTTTATGTAATTTAATATACACCTACAAATTGCTTCTTCGAATTTTCTTTGGAATTTCCAGTAGGATGTAGGATACATTAAGTTCTTATTTAGATAAACGGTGCTCACGTACGTCCTAGAAAGTTGTTTCACTGTGTTATTTTTGCGACATTTCTGTATAGATTATATCTATTCTTTTTTATTGACAAGATATAAAGTGAGATGATCTGATATATAACAAACAGCATTACAAAGCTACTGCATTATGAATGAACTCTGTCTTTAGCTAAAGATGACTATGGTAGCAAGGATAGGATTAGCAAGCTGAAGTGACTGTGGGCTGGCCATATTAGCCTCATAACCGATAACCGTTGGGTAAAACGGGTTTTTGAGTGGAGACCGCGTCGCGGCAAACGTATTATAGTGTAGGCTGTCCATGCCAGGTGAAATGATGATCTGCGCAGGACGGTTGGCAGGAGCTGGGTGCGAAAAGCCGAGGATCGAACCAAGTCGTGCAATTGGAGAGGCCTATGTACAGCAGTGGACTGCGATAAGGTGATGATGATGGTATTTAAAAAGTATGTTCGGGTGCTATCTCCTGCCTTTCATTCTTTAATCAAAACTGATACTTCTATCAGAGTTTTAGTATTTTGCACACTGATCTGATGGTAACTGGTGACAGTATACCATTAGAAAACCCGAATTCATTTTTTTTTAAAGACTACTCCCGCTATAGGAACATACATCCTATCGCGGGAGACTCTACAAACATACATGAAATGGACACAAATAACACACTGACTCAGAACAACCCTTTGTAAATCACACAAAGTGCTGTCCAATGTGGGCTTTGAACCCACAACTCTTGGCGCAATTTGAGAGCGGCTGCGCGGCGACCGCTTAAACCACTAGGGGAAACGATAGATTTCTTAGTTGTGGACTGTGGTTACAGTAACCCTATAACTACGGCTTAAAACCCTTTCTCCATTTCATTTAGTTTAGATGGTGAAAATAGTTGTTTCATCTGAAAGAATATGAATTAAACGTTTAACTGATACTAATTATGCATTGAGGGCTATTTTCCTTCCATAAGCTATGAAGTTGTACCATAATTGAGAACGTAAGTCTTCATAATAGATATGTCATGTATTAAGTTTGGCTGTCTTGTACGCCTAATAGCTAGACGGAATTAGATGAAATTCAAAACACAGAAAGATTTTATTTTTGATTAACACGTAAGCACAGAATACGGAAATCGGAGCCCGAACGGACGTGGCCTAAAGATAGTTGTTTATAAATCTCTCACTCATCCCTAGGGGAGATCGTAGGATCGTGACGTTGCATACTTTTTCTTAAATGAATCACGTGTGCTATTTACTGATAGTATAAGCAGATAGCAGTCGGCCAGTCAATGGTGCACACATCCGCGTGTCTGTGACCCCTATTCTGTGGTCACGTACCCCGCGGCCTTCGTGATCTGTTTGCATTCGACCCGCGAGCTTTTGCTAGTGATGGCCGTGATGGGTAATAACTTGATTTTAGCTATCGATATTTCGGATTTTTTTATTTTAAATTCAATAAGTAATCAATAATGAGGTATATGATTTATTTAAAATCTTCAAATAAAAAATTGCCTTTTATAGGGAATATAGTTCTGGACATAGGCCTCTGCTTAGAAAGAAGGTTGTGCCCTACTATAACCACGTTAGCCAGACGGTTTGGTATAGGGTTTGTTTCAAGTTTTTCTTCTCTTTTACAAGCTTTTTATTAACTTGCAATGTAAGTATGTATGTTCGGGTGGAATCTTGCAACTCAATTTTGAAGCAGATATCTTCAACCGATTTTGCTGAAATTTTGCAAGCATATGTATACAGCGTGACAATATAATATTATACTGACATGGAGCTGATCTGATGCTGGAGCTGGAAGGTGGCCATAGGAACTCTGTAAAGAAACATCACAACATCATCGAGTTTGGACTCGTTTGATACGTCTCGAGGCATTCCAGTAAAAGCTTGTTTTTAAAAAGCGTTTTAATTTAATTGATTTTCTATGCCTTACCTTTAGTTTACTTAAATAAAATAATTTAACATGCTACCTTTCTTTTAAGGACGGGGCGTTTCCATTCGGACGCATCTTATACTAAGTTTGATTGATGCTCGGCTTACCTAAATGCTTTTACTGTTAGAGTATCAGTAGTTTTATATCATATCGTAGACATACGATATCAGTCACTGTTAACATGAAAAACTTTCACAATCCGATATCATTAATCGATAACACTGACTTATTAAGTAATTTTATCTCGATGTTATCGAATCAATATCGATATTATTATTTTTATATTTAGAACACAGTACGTCCCTATAACGCATAAGGATATAAAATTGATTGTAATTCTATAGGCATATGACGATGGTCTCCTTTCTCCAAAGATTCTATAACAAAAATTTTACTTTTAACGAAAGATTTGTTGGAGAAATCATTGAATTGTTTTAACTTATTTAGGAAGTTTATTTTTTTAAATAATCCGACACAAGTTCTAAGTTTTCATAAAAAAACGAAAAGATTATTAGGATGGAGCGTAAACTGTAAATGCTTTTTATTAGCATGTTATTCAACCACGATCTGTCATGTTCTATTTATATAACAAGTTAGCTGCTCTCTGGGGTTTAGTTCAGCCCCGTTAAATTTGGTTTATATCTTATATATAAAATTCTCGTGTCACTATGTTAGTTACCATACTCCTCTGAAACGGCGGGACCGATTTTTATGAAATTTGGTGTGCATATCGGATAGGTCTGAGAATCGACCAACATCTATTTTTTTACCAATTTTTTTTTATGGCAAAACAACGTTTGCCGGATAAGCTAGTGTTTATCTAGATTATGGTATGAAAATAGTTTTTTATTTATTCTCGTAATATTAAAGTGTCGTCAAATTGTGAACGTTCATACTCTTTAAATTTATTCATGACAGAACTTTTGAAACAGGAGTCAAGAGACTAAACACCTATCATAAAAAAATATAGATTATATTTTAACAAGTACATAAAATCAACGTCATCTTATATCTGTTTTTTTTTTCTTTAGCTTGTAAAATGTAAAAAAATAAATATTAAATGAACTTTTAGCTGTATATGCCGTGAACTAATAAAAACGTTAAATGAGATTGTCTTTTTTAAAAACGACGTCAAAGGAAATTCCTCTTTTTACAAACCTTTTTGGAGCTTTTAGTTTGAATCTTAACGAACTCCAACCTAATGAATGATTCTATAAGCTATGCTCAAAATTCGTTTTAAACTTGTATAAAGGATTTAAAAAGCGGTTGGTAGTAGGTATGTAGGAAGGATAATATATTATGATTGGTTGATTTACCGCATGACTGGAGATTGTTATTTTAAACAATTATTTGTTGTTTCATCATTATCACCACAGCCGAAAGACGTTTACTGCTGGAAAAAAGCCTCTCCCTAAGTCAGGTCCTAAATACTTTTATAATACAAAGACTACTTCACTTTACCTTTCCTCAACAATATTTAGAACCCGTAATATTTAGACCATATGTCCCAATGCTGGCCGAGTGCGGGTTAGTGACTTAATGACTGGCAAGACAACGTTGTGGCTACTTTGCCGATGGATGTTATTGCCGCTCGAAGGCCTCCAACTAAACTTCACGACTCTTATCCTATGATAACATCCGGGACCGAGTGCTTAACGTGTCCGCCGAATCATGGAGACTCATGGTATCATTCCACTAGCGATCACCCATCCAAGTAATGACCGCGCCGTCGTTGCTTACCCTCGGGGATTTTTTCTAATCGCCAATTCTACTGGGCTATGAGCGCCTCTTTACACTTAGTTAAGTACATAAATTCACCTTAAAGATGTCTATATAAAAATCTAGAAAGCTTTACTACACGTACCTATTTAAGATGGCAGATATCGAATTCTTTGAAACTTGCTACATTTATGTTGTTTGAGGAAAATGAGTAAATAGACTGTAATCTTGCATTTCACGCGAAACGTGAGAAATAAAGCTTTCTGAGTATCTTGTCGGTTCTCTGGCCTAGATATTATAGGATAGAATTTCATTCAGAATGACTGAGCAATGAATATGTAGAGTATGTGACTTCACACCCAGGTTAAACTCTGAAAATTTGATCGATTTTTTATGCCACTGGACTCTAGTGGTTAGCGTATGCGACTGCCTGCCGAGAGAATTCATTTCGGGTTCGATTCCCGATTGTGACCAAAAGTGTTGTGGGTTGTTCAAATGAAAGTTTGGTGGTGTTTCACTCAAGTGACTCGGAGAGCACGTTGAGCCGTTGGTCCTGGTTGTCATGAACAGCTATGGCAATCGCTATTGAGAAGTCAGTGCCCTCAAAGGACAACTAGTCCAACCTAAGGTTAGGAAGTTGATGGTATAACAATATACTTCGCCAGGTATGGCATTCCGAGACACAGTGACGAGACAGAGAAACCGACATGACGTCATCATCGCTATCGCTGGTTCTGGTTGGTTCATTTCGTGTTATGTTGCTATAAAGTGGTAACTGGATAGTGACGTCACAGCGTGTCGCTCTCGGAATGCGAGACCTTGTTTTTTTATACCATGATGATGACAAAAAGTGGATATGTTTCTATTTTCATTTGTTATTCTAGATCCGTAGTTATTAAGAGTTATTACGGCCATTATAGTGATTGTACGGATATAAAATAATCATACTTACAATTCATACACGTTTCAAGTAAAACAATAAAATCAATGTAGATGTTAATCAGAAGTTCAAATCAGTAATGCAGTGAAATTATATTGGGACGTGATTCTAAACAAGTCGCGAGGATATTAGAAAGTAGAGTTTTATAGCGCACGTATGAACTTAGATGACCAGTATGGCCACCCAAGTAACGATAGGCCTGTTGATTTGGTTTTTTTATTATGTATGAGCCTACCGAAGTGACTCTACTCTGCGTGATGGAAAGCATAAACAGAATCCAACAGCGGTGGTCAGCATATTCATTGCGAATGCAGACAATGCAACAATGCAACATGGTGACCCACACTATGGCGGCCAAGTGATGCTTCTACATCATTGGGCCTCCGGTCTCGCACTCTCCAACGAAACATCGCTTCGCTGTCATTTTAGGTTGATCTTCTGTGCGAGGGTAGTACGGCCCCGGTCGAGCCGGCCCAACCGTGCTGAAATTAGCGTGGCTCTACTAGGTACCTTTTGATCTCCTCCTATATATAAACTTTAACTGTGCCAAATTTTATACTCCTTCGTTCGCATAATTTACCTACCTTCATGTAAAGTAAACGAAGTAAAAATGCCACTAGTTAATCATCTTGATTTTATTAACCCCCGAAGCAAAAAGAGCGGTGTTATAAGTTTAACGTCGATGTCTGTCTGTGTGTGTGTATGTGTGTCTGTGGCATCGTAGTTCTCACACGGATGGACCGATTTCGATGCGGTTTTTTTCATTTAAAAGCCAGTTTCCTTGCGGTGGTTCTTAGCTATGTTTGGTTAATATCGGTCTAGCAGTGTAAGAGTATCAGCTCTTTTCCAAAATGATGTAAGGCATTTTTGGCTTATGATTACTCGATTAAGTGCTTCAAGCGTGCCAGTATAATCTTTAAATGAGAATTAATTGATAACTTCGACTTGATGCTGCGTAGGGTTTTTTTTAATATTAAATTCATGTTTATGTTACGATACAGAGGGCAAACGAGCATACGAGATAACCTAAACCTTCCCACGCACGGTTGAATAAATGAATCAAGGGCACATATTGATTATTTTGTATTTTTTGTTAACTGTTACGCTGATGTAAAACTAGACTGACATAATAATATTCAGAAGCTCTAACCAGAAAACCGATATTAAACTTCTAAAAGTAAAAAAAGTCGTGTGGTGTCGTGGAACACCAGATAGGAACGAAGTTCCTTATCAAAAATACAGATGGCGCTACACTAAATTTTTCGTTCAAGCTCTTTTAAAACCACAAAATTGTCTTAACACCTTTATTTTATTTAAAATGATTTATAAAAATATAATAGGTCTTTACCTATGAAATTGCCGTTTTGTATGCAATAAGTGAAAGTACTTATTTTTTCAAACTTTTTTATTTCTGTTATTCGAAGTAATCACCCATGCAATCGACGCATTTTTGCCAACGCATTGGCAGTTTATTGATGCCCTTTTTGTAAAAATCAGCTGGACGGGAGGCAACAAACTCTTCAAAGGCATTTTGTACTGCCTCTCGGGAATTGAAATTGTTACCCACTAAAAAGTTGTCTAAATTTTGGAAAAAGTAATAGTCGGTAGGTGCAAGGTCTGGTGAGTATGGCGGATGAGGGAGAGCTTCCAACCCCAGCTCTTGTAAGTACTTTAAAATAAGTACTTTCACTTATTGCATACAAAACGGCAATTTCATAGGTAAAGACCTATTATAAAATTTCTATGCGAGGTATAAAGAAAATAACTATTCAGGTATACATTTTTTATTATGATTTCTTATCGATAAAAATAAAAAATAAAACTAAACTGGCCACTTGTGCTGCCACCTAGTAATCTCTACTAAATCAAGTTCTGTCTAGAGTTACTCCGTACTTGTTACATACAACTTACATATTACTACGCTAAACTAAATTTTTCTTTCACGAAATAAATAAATATTTCGGACATCTTTTTTTTGTAAATACAAACATAATATTATATACATAGAAATCACCCAAACTCCGAAAAAACAAATATTTGCAGATCAATAAAAAAAAAATTGATCTGACCCGGGATTCGAACCCGAGACCTCAAGCACAGCATTCGCATACGCTACCATTGTGACACCGAGGCGTCAATCTTACGTTACGGACGCTTTTTGCCGGCTAGGGTACCCCTCCGCAACGCCCCATAAGGAACTTCGTTCCAAAAAAAATGCCAACAGTGTCAATTGCGACACATCCACAATTGACACCTGCATATTGTAAGGGGCGGAACATGTCAAGAAATGATATGAAATGGAGACATTTGAGAGGTGGCCCAAGAGAGGGACTTTAGCAATTATGTAGCTTTTAAATATTCCAAGTATTACCTACAGCGACAAAAAGACTAAACTGTCACAAAACTGATATTTTCGCTACACTATAGTCTGAATAGCATCAACATTTTAGTATTAGGTACTTAATTAATAAACTCCTAGATTTTACCATCGACAAATAGGCAACTACAAATTTTAGAACAAAAATGAAGTTGAACTGTTTTTGCATAAACATATAGGAAGTCTTCAATCCGCTGTCATCTGCCACTCAAACACCTGATCAGCCTCAAATGGTGAGTGCGTGGGTGTCGCAACGACCTTGATCAAATAAATAACAATGGTCTCGAATCATTGTTTCAGTCATATAATTTGCACGCATGCTTTTAACAGGTGAAGCAACACATTCTAGAAATTATAACAAAAAATTATGCGCAGTTGCAAAAATACATTGAGTTTGCAGTTAGACTGGTCAGATTAAAGTTGGTTTACTTCTGGCAGGCGCAAATTTTAATTATGGTTTGAAAATTTTTCAAGATTTGAAGTCTATTTTATTTAAAGTTAGATTACAGGACTTTCTGGAATATTTTTCTAAGAGTAATATTTTTCTAACAAGCAGGGGAGGAACCTTGAGATTTAGAATAAGTGGATTATACATTGCTTTAGTAGAAAGTTCTGTACAAGAATGCCAAAAAAGGTTACGTAAACAAGACATGCCAGACATAATGCAGGGAGAGGAAACTTCACCCCACATAACTGCGCTGTTCTATATCTGTCTACGTATGTTCTCACCTGTGGAGCGTACAGAGTCGGTAGTCGCGTGTCTTGAACAAACTAGGGTGAGGGTGAAGTTTTGATAAGGAGCGTCGGAGCTTTGAAAGATTAATGACCGTCTGCGACGTCCCCTATTTCCAACATATCCATCTTGAATTCAATTTTAGTTGTTAATCGATATTGAAGCGGATTAGGCGGAGCGGGGAATTTGGATTTCTTTCAATTTTTTGTTTTATATTTGTAGATGTTCTGATGTTGCTCATTGTATTATATTGTAGCCAGTATTGGAGGAAACTGATGACTGCACGTTTGGCCTAGTGGTTTAACGGTCACCACGCCGTTTCCTACTTCACCAAGTGTCGTTGGTTCAAATCCCACGTAGGACAACACTTTGTGTGATCCACAAATTGTTGTTCCGAGTCTGGGTGTTATTTGTGTCCGTTTCATGTATGTTTGTAAAGTCCCCCGCGACACAGGATTTATTCCTAGTGCTGGAGTTGTCTTTTTACCAAAAAAAGAAAAAAAAAACTTATAAATTTATATTAAGGGAGGCAAGGAACATCTGTTTCTGTTGTAACGCTGTTTCAAGGCCTATCGTGTGGGTACCTCTTAAATATAATTGTTTTCGCCAACGCCATCCAGGAACACGGGACTTTCGGTGTGTATTATGTAACCAGTTACGACAACAGCACTATTCAAATTAGTCAGCTGGTTATTTGATAACAAATGCTATTCATTTTGGACTTTACTTAATAGGTGCCTATACCTATAGGCACAGAATAACTGATAGTACTGACATATTAATATTTTGATTAGATAGATACGGCCATAGTTACAGCGGCCTCAATATTTAACATTTTTTTTATTTATCTTCCTTTTTTGTAAGTTATTTAGTGTTCACAAACCGAGGTTCTATTGCAGTTTCAAATTTTGATTCTATCTGTAAATTATTTTTGTACTTATTGTAGTACAAGAGCCGGTTACACCCATCAGATAACCACATCAAACTTGTTTTTTTTGAAATTGTATTAATAAATGAACACATCTATGATGGCTTGGCTATCGAAAAACTGTCATTGTCCTATGTTGATACAGTACTGAGTACGGTATGTCAAATTTTGAACTCATATTCCATTAGTCATACTTAACATGTTCCTTATCTACGCTCTTTTGCAATCATCAATTCATCATTGCCTGAACGAGATGTTTCCGCAAACGTTTGGGAATATGATTGCATGAATTGGCAAAATTAGATTCTACTCGGCTTTTCGGAGCGGGAACAAGCTCATTAGCTGAATATGAATAGCATCGTTAATGCTTTTGAGAAAACGCGATCGTATTTTTACATTTTTTTTTATATATTACTTTGTGACATTGTATATAACAGAACGCAGTGAAAGTAGAGATGACAGAGTTGTAACTTGTAAGGTATTATACCACATCACCGATTGTGTAAGTGAAATAAAAACAGGTAGGTATCTTCGAGTAAGTCGAGTACTTATTTGTCATCTTTTTGTCTACATGTAACTTAATGAAATATACATAGGAATTTAATAAAGTACAAGAAAAATACCTTTTTCCCTAGAAAAAGTTTAACATTTAAAATGGAAACCACCTTGTCATTTGTTATGTTAGTAGTTTTTTGCACGCAGACTGTTTGGCTCCTTCCTTCCTTATGATGTGTAAAGGCCGCTTTTTAGTCAAATCACACTAATATACATACTATAAAGGCGAAAGTTTGTGTGTGTGTTTGTTACTTCTTCACGCAAAAACTACTGGACGGATTTGGATGCAAATTTACAGTAATATAGCTTATACATCAGAATAACACATAGGCTACTATTTGCCGCGATAACCGACATACACGCGGGCGGAGCCGCGGGCAACAGCTAGTCATAAATATACGTTTTACGACATTAACTTTTCCTGTTTATTAGATTAAATATAGCGTTATTATGACATAACTACTCCACGTATATTGTTATGGATAAATTAATATAGTTTATCAAAATCGTAAATAGCCACATGCTTTAGAATGTACGGGTATTTATAGTAAATGACAAAAGCGACAGATGGGTTTCTTACTTCACGCTTTTTTAGTATCGCTTGTACCTACTAAAAATAGAATAGCCTAATTTCTATAGACTTGGTTGCCATCAAAGACTTTACAAACACGTTATTATCAACGGTTAACGTGAGATTATCAAATCTCTCTGAATAGTCAAAAGTAGCTCCCCAGGAAGCTTGGCCATTTTAATGTACCCACCACAATATCATTGTTCACCGGATTTCTCTCAGGATGATCAGCCGACTACAATCCCCTACATCAGGTAGCTGCTTGACCTGGGTCTGTGGACCATGACCTGACTTATTGCACTACTCGCATTCAGCTACATAACCAGTACTATTTCACAAAGTAAACTGTTAACTTCCAATGCTGCAGTTATCTACTATAAGAAAGATCGAAACGGAAAATTAGATCTATATGAACAGAATGGGCACTGTCAAAATTTCCTATAGGATACGTCATGTTCCGTTAACGGCCATGGCCTTATTTAGTAACATTACTAATGTACTGTTTTACGTTTATTTTACAGCATTAGTCTATTTCTTTACGAATGTAAATGCACGTCCACTTTCACTTGGCACATCCTGTTGTAGGGTCGCCGGGTCATCAGACACACCGGTGTTTATCGGTGATTTTACAACTTGTTGAATTTTTCTTATTATTTTTATAGTCTGACCTCTTGTTTGTTTTATAGTTTCTTGTTTCTTATTACATTGAAATATTGCATTGGCTGTGGTGAAGTTGTGGCTGTTTAATACTAATGTGGCTAAATTGATGCCAAACCACATTTGTATATGTATTTGGAAAATATAAATTATATGTGATATTTTTATTCAGTCAATAAAGCGTTGTTTTTAGGATAGCAATTTGTTGGTTTAAATAGGTATTTGAGAAACTTCATAAAGTGTCTATTGCCATGGAAATTTTTATTTTTGATAATAGCAGCCTTTTGAAGTAGGTAACATAAAGAACTTAACCTTTCATTTTCGGGAGTTTGATCGGATGATTGCTTGAAATGTCATATTGTAGAAAAAGTTTAAAATTTTATATAGGTATCTACGCTCTAGAGGGGTATAGGTATTTATTAAATTATTTTACTGCAATTTTTATGCGTACCTACTATCTTTTTGCTTGCCTGTTTATTACATTCTTCTGTGTACTCGTATACATATATTCACAATCTTAGCAACTCGTCATATTTTGCAAAAGGTTCCGAACCTAACAATGGAAAACCCCTTAAATTATCTTCTCATGAAGTGCTCCTAACAAACGAAAAACGTTGTCCAATGTTTATTTAACTATCAGTCATTTACTACTAGTAAATATTAGCATAATCGTGCCTTCTAGTGTACATGCATGATTAAGGTTTTAACTATTGCGTTAGTTTTTATGCATGAAGCTCAGTAGGTGCGGTACATTGAGATTCCTGACGACGGCATTTTGTTCAAGGTTGCCAGATAATCTAGATCTAACAAAAACCTATACCTACATTATTATCTTTTGTCTAATCATTAGTTCGACACTTGTACTTTTTTATATTACTGTCAATACTGACATAGTATGTTTTATGACGAGTTCGCGTGTTTATTTTTGATGATTTTATTAATGTACTGTAAGTATACAGGTACCTATCTGCTTTTATTTATCTAAAAAGTAGCTTTCGCATATTCAATCTTTACGTCTAACCTTTTTTATCATTCAACTAGCTTTTACACTCGGCTTCGCTCACGCAGACTTTCATACCCTGATTTACTGCCTAAGGGGTGGAATTTCAAAAATTCCTTTCCTAGTGCTCACTTACGTTATATAAAGAACCTACATGCAAAATTTCAGGATTCTAGCTTCAGCAGTTTGGGCTGTGCGTTGATCTCTGGGTATGTCAGTCAGTCACCTTACTCTTTTATATATAAAACTTATAGATAATAATCTGTATGGTGTATAAATGTCTGTTAAGAATTTAGGATTGACATTTATTTATAAAACTACATTATTATAGTTACCTATGTTACTGATCCATCTGCACTATTTCTATTCATCGAGAAGTGCTTTCTAATCGTGGTCTAATTAGTGATGAATGAATCTATATTACATTTATCGAAACATAATATTTATGCTCACGCCATATTATCATCCAGGGAAGACAAAGATGATAGAAGTTCTTTGGTCACGGTCCTGACCTGGGCTTTCATATTCATTAGAATGTACCTACGTTATTCTCATACTTCTATATAATTTACTAAATCGTGGTCAAGTACAGCAATTAGTCTCTGGAGTAACCACTAACCACCTTACCTTCTCCATGAGTAGTGGAATGTTATATTCATAAGAATAATAACATAGAAAATTATATTTTGTAGAACAACTCTGGAAGTATAAAACCTCAGCATTCCGACAAAGTAACAGAAATATCGTTTAACTATTCCCAAAAAAAGCAATAAAATTGAGAGTTGATTTGCTTCTTTTCTGTATTAAAATTATAGAGGTTACGTATATGATTTCAATCTTATTTTTTTTTTAACTCTTGGCCATCAAATCTAAATATTTATCTAGCCAAATTAAAATCCTAAGACCTTGCCGAGCGCTCTATTATTTGCATTTCAATTAGCCCCAATTGTTTAATAAATACTCTATTCAATTATGTAAACACAGTATACGAATACCTGTTATTAATACCTAATATTGCCTATTCATACCGCACTTACCACCTACGTACGTCCCGGTGGAATAAATACATGTTGATGAGATTGAGAGATAAGGATAGCGAGGGGAGATATTAACTTAATGCAAGTTAATAGTTGTTAAGGGTTTTGTTATTTTTGCAGTTAAATCAACAGCGGGGTGGAATCTTGGTGACGTGACATATACTCTAAAAATGTTTATAATCCTACTAATATTATAAACGCGAAGGTTTGTATGTATGGATGGATGGATGTTTGTTACTCTGTCACGCAAAAACTATTTGCCGCGATAGCCGACATACACGCGGGCGGAGCCGCGATTCTATAATCTTAATCTATATATATATAAAAGCGAAATATCACTCACTTATTAATCACGAAATCTCAGAAACTATAACACCTACAAACTTGAAACTTAGCAGGTAGGTTCCTTATAGGGTGTAGACATCCGCTAAGAACGGATTTTACGAAACTCCACCCCTAAGGGGGTAAAACGGAGGTTAGACGTTTGTATGAAAGTCCTATGTTTTTGAAGTAAGAGCCTTGAAAATTAAAATGTATGCTCTATAGACGGTGTGGAGGTGTACTAATAATGTATCTTTGATGGTAGTTTGTTGGAAAGTCCAATGTTATTGAAGTTAATGTTATTATATATTACTAGTTTTTGCTAATGGCTCCGCCCGCTTGTATGTCGGTTATCGCGGTAAATAGTAGCCTATGTGTTATTCTGATGTATATGCTATATTACTGTAAAGTTTCATCCAAATCAGTTCAGTAGTTTTTGCGTGAAAGAGTAACAAACATCCATCCATACTTACAAACTTTCGCGTTTATAATATTAGTAGGATTATACATGTATAGTTGCAACGTTGGTTTTTTACCCACTAAAAAGTTGTCTAAATTTTGGAAAAAGTAATAGTCGGTAGGTGCAAGGTCTGGTGAGTATGGCGGATGAGGGAGAGCTTCCAACCCCAGCTCTTGCAGCTGCTTCACGACAACGCGCAACCCCATACTGCGCAACAGACAGTCTCCAAGCTGCAAGAGCTGGGGTTGGAAGCTCTCCCTCATCCGCCATACTCACCAGACCTTGCACCTACCGACTATTACTTTTTCCAAAATTTAGACAAATTTTTTGTGGGTACAACATGGTGACTAATTGAATAATGCCATAATTGGTGAGTAAAATTGTGCTAAATAACTTAATCTAATTAAAATTTTATTCACAAAATCGTGTCACAATGTTAATGTGAATGAAAACGGGTCCTTAATTAATTAAATTGTGAGCACGTGCTGTAGGGGGAGAAGTTTGTGCCTTACGCGGAAATATTAAAACCCAGGAGGTAAGCCAACTATAGGGTCAGACCACACATCGGGCGTGCGATTGTGAAACGCGGCGTTCATAGCGCTGACACGCGCGAGGAACGCACACACCCAATGTGCCGGAGGCCTAACAGCGTACAAAACTAAGTTTATTATCACGTTAAGTCAAGACAAGGACAAATAATACAATCTTTAGTTCAAAATTAGTCGAATGTTTGGAACTATTAGTGTTTTACATTTATTATTTTCTAATAAATACTATCGAACCGATATTTCCATTCTGGTTTATCGTTTGCCTAGCAATTAAGTGTAATAAAATGATAAAATTTTACCAATTTTCTGCTAATTTGAATTCGTTTATTTATATCCTTTGTCGAATGTTCAATCGTTGAAATAATTTCGTAATTGTTAGACCTTCACGAACCCAACAGTATCGACGAAAGGACATTTTAAGTAGAGTTATACTAACGAAGAGAGAATAGTTGAATTCATTTTTGTTATTTAAACCAAAATTTTGTTGGAACTAAACTTTGTGATTTGAAAACAGTTATTGCAAACAAATGTAAGATTTATTTCCTTTTAATTCATTGTAGATATATTTTACACAGGTTTTTAAATAATTTCAGTGGTACCTATATCAAATGACGAATACGCTGTTGTGTGTGTGGCTACACACTTAGTGACTTAATACTTACTTAGATTAGTTTCTATCTTATCATTGCTAGCGTTTGACTTTTCTACCAAGAATAATGGTGCATTATATTGGTCATTAATTTCTAAATTAACAAGTAGCTTTTGAATTAGTGCCGATCTGATCGGATCATGGTGTCTTCGTGAAGAACAGTTATACCCTATTTGGTGTGTCTATGACTTTTGACTACCATTTGCTGACAGCCAATGCTGCCTGTTCTGCTCTATAGCAACACAGCGAAATAGCGGGGAAATCTTCACACATACTCATTCAAACACACACACACTCACATACAAAAACAATCGCCTGTCACTACGAACTAACACATAACAATTGTTAGAAATCGGACGTCATTATAATGGCAACATTTCGATTGTATTTTTTTCTTGTTGTGTGTGTGTTACAAGTGTTGAAGTGACAAGTTAGAACTTATGGACGCTTTGACCGGTCGAGCAAGGTTTCGAAAAGGAGTGCCGGGTTTTAATTGAAATTTAGCTAATTGTTCATCCAATTTCGGTGTTTCGTTGGTTACCGGTATGATTGGTCTGGTTTGGACTCGCGAGTTTTAGTAGTCACGTCAATTAGGCGCAATCCGCGATAGTTAAATCGGGTGTCTTGTAATTACGAGACTTTGGGAGCCCGTAAGCCATTTAGGAGTATGTATGTGTAACGACGCAGAGAGGAAACTACCAAGAGGCCTCTTGGACGCCGCTATCAAGGAATCTACACATCTCCAGTAAGTGCTTGAGATTACATTAGCTTAGAATAAGAACACGGTGAAACGCCGTGGTTTAATGCTCTTGCCAGTAACATAGTTAGCGATTGAATGCCTATATCATGGGCCTATAGACATTCTAACTTCCCAAGGTGAACGCTGCATTGGCGAGAGGATTGAACAACAATTTAAAAAAAACAATCACAATTTCACACATATACATGAATACATTCTGTGTCAAAACCGTCAAAACAGTGTATTGCGTAGGCCCATTTGGGCTTATATTTTGATAGAGAGGAGTAGCCTGCGTGTGGCTACTCTATTCCGTGTATATTAGCGATGATTTAACGTAGGAGAGCCACGATTCGGCATGAATGGGCCGGCTCGACCGGAGTGATACCACGGCCTCACAGAAAACCGGTGTGCAACAGCGCTGGCGCTGTGTTTTAGATCGCCGCATTTTCTGGAATTGCACAGGGCTTTATTTTTTTTTTTATATTTTAGCTGCCAAAATGACTCTGCCCTGCCTGATGGAAAGCACAAGCAGAATCCAAGAGTGGTGGTCACCATCCTCAATGTGAACAAGGACAGTGCAGCATGGCGACCAGCACTATGGCGGCCTAGCGATATGCTTTTTCACGCCCCGCTTAAAGGACCCGGGATCATAGTTGGACGGAAACACGTGCGCTGGTAGTGAGTTCCAGGTTTTAACCGATCGGCACAGGAAAGAAGAACCGAATCGATGAGTGCGAGAGCGTATGTCTTCCACTCTGAGGCGGTGACTTCTGAGGCTGGCACGTGTTGTCCTGTAGAGGAAGGGAGAAGGCGGGACTAGTTGGAAGAGCTCTTCAGAACACTCCCCATGATAAAGACGATAGAGGACTGCCGTGGAGGCGATATCTCTACGCATCTGCAGAGGCTCAAGGGACTCGGTGGCTTCAGGACTGCCGACAATTCGGATTGCTCGCCGCTGCAACCGGTCGAGAGCGTCGAACAGATACTGCGCGGCACCATCGCAAAGGTGAGAACAGTACTCCACGCACGAGCAAACCTGGGTCTTATAAAGAAGACACAGGTGCTCCGGCGAGAAGAACCGTCTCACCTTGTTTAGAACACCTAACTTCTTATAATTGCTTGTTCTCATTTATCTTACGTCTGTTTAAAACCATGTAATGTCCTGTGTGTGTCAGAATAAATAATTTTCTTTCTTTCTTTTACCGAGTGAGTGAGGATACTGGAGGCCCTATCCCTCTCCCCATCCCCCAAAGGCAGGCAACGCACTTGTGACGCCCCTGGTGTTGCGGGTGTCCATGGGCGGCGGTAATCGCTTACCATCAGGCGATACGTCAGCTCGTTTGCCCCCTATTCCATAAAAAAAGATGCATAGTGACACTCTGCCGAATTTCTATAACTTTTGATCTAATATATAGTAATCGTATACGTTTATTCTTCTTAGAGAGAATAGGCGTGTCAAACAGGCCCTTACAGAAACTATAGAATCGTTTATACCAGTCATAAATTTATGCAAGTGGGTCGTATCGCGAGCTATCTCGGTGATCAAGCTGTGCAATTAATTGGGCAGAATTTATTAAACAACCCAAACAAGTTATCAAAATTACCGCGGGCTGGTAAATAAAAATAAATTCCTTGATGTAGATTGATTACTTGCAGAAAATTTCATTCTGCATAATTTACAGAATAAATATTTTAAGGTCGACTTCATTATGTGTATCATTTGATCAATACTGACCAGGTGTTGAAATATTTGCGAAATATCTAAGTTTCAGTGTATTGAATACCCTCCTTTTTTAATAATCATAGTAATACTAGCGTCACTCTTTTTAGGCGTTTAAAATGAAAGGAACGGTGAACCGTCCGCATCGCTTGACTGGCCTGTTGACAAGATAAATACAACTCAGACTAACCAAATACAATTCTTCTACAATAAAATTGCACTCTGCCACTCGAGAAGGCGCAGCGCGGTATTCCGTTTCCAGTCGGCTCAAGTCCGCAATAACCATTCTACTTGTACCCTAAAATTTACACAATAAAGAAGTGAACTCATATACTTACCTTTATATCCAGAAAAGGAAACTCCAAAGTTTTAAAAAGTATCAATGCCTTGAGGAGTTGCAGAGAAAATTATTTAATCAATTGCAGTAACGAAAGTGTAAATTAAGAGCCAAATAAATAAGGCTCATGTCACAGCTGTCGTGAGTGAACGAGATTTATTTACGGTCACAGCAATTAGCCTCATCATACTCTGTACCCAAAGTTCCTCTGCATTCGTACATCGTAATTTATCGTAAATGTACAAAATTTTGACATTAATTGTGGTGGCTGTTGTAGCCACTAGTTACTAGCCTTATAATGGTCTTTTGGTAACTCAGAGACTCAAATGAAAGCACTTTATTAAGTTCGGTATATTCGTTTAGATGAAATATGAGTAAACAATTCAGGAATTTTGTTTAGCCTGGTAAAACAAGTTACTACAGTCCTTCAAATATAGCTTGCCCTCCGTGACAGTTATCACTAGTGTCATTTCAGAACTTATGAGGTACATTTTAGTCTGAATTTTGTCATTTACAATATACTAGTGGTTGCCCGCGGCTCCGCCCGCGTATATGTCGGTTATCGCGGCAAATAGTAGCCTATGTGTTATTCTGATGTATAAGCTATATTATTGTAAAGTTTCATCCAAATACGTTCAGTAGTTTTTGCGTGAAAGAGTAACAAACATCCGTCCATCTATACTCAAACTTTCGCGTTTATAATATTAGTATAGAAGATTTATAATTTATTACACTTAATTTGTGATAAGAGTATAAAATTGACACGTAAAGAATAAAAATACAGATGTAACAAAATAAAATTGCTTGTTCAAAGTTACTTCGTAACTATCTCTCACAGAGCTATATATATTTTTAAGTACTAACGTGTAATACTTTTACAACATAACCAAGTACACATTTCTAAGGTGAATCTAATAACGCGCATTAAAATTAGAATTGCAAAACGATTACCTTTGCCCTTGTGTGAAAGTTGCCGGCGCTAAGACGTAATAAGCGATGTTTTTTACATTACATCACACTTCTACGCACTTGATTGGTTTTCTTTCATATTATATTACATACTATGTTGTCTTAGGTTACCACATTTCTAGTTAGTTTTTTTGGAAAAAATAAAAATGTAAGGTATTGTGTTGTAGTTAGTAAAAGATGTGATGGCAACGGTGTTTTTTAAGCATGAAATGAACCAGATAATAATTGCTGCGGATGGAAGATTCTGTATCAGATTAAATTTCTATAGATATTGTCCGTGTACCTTACTATGAATTAGTAGTAATAATAAATATTGACTATCTATATTGACTATGTTTAACTCCATCCGCATCCTCTTGCTCCCTCCTCCCGACACCCATGCTGTCTAAACTCTTAACTCTGCGCTATTGGATTCGTAAATTAATATCATTATTTTTATTGATTTCAGGTACTTGCACTGGTATTCCAGAAACCCGATTGATTTGAATAAAGTCAGGTAAATTTTCCCAAGATATATCTTACAGTATTTACATTAAAGCTATCATATGATTGGTTGTCTTATTTTTTTTTTGTTGAGATAATAAGAAGATGGGTGCTTCGGAGAGCACGTTAAGCCGTCGGTCCCGGTTGTCACGAACATCTATGGCAATCGTTATTGGGAAGTCAGTGCCCTCAAATATACTGACAACTTTTTTTTTTTTTTTTTTTTTTTTTTTTTTTTTTTTTTTTTTTTTTTTTTACGTGTGGAAATCCCCTCGGACCGTCACCCCACCGGGGCTTGCGGCGGGGCGGTGTGTCGGACTCGAACCGACTAAAACCACACGGTGTGCCACTCTGCGCCTGTGAAGGGAGGAATCCGGGAACTGCAGTTATTAACACGTCCGGACCCCTCCCAGCGCTTGCCCGCACAGTAGCGGGCACCGTCAGCTGTTAAAATCTCAATTTAGGCGACGTACGGCACACGCGTAACGTCGCCTCCTCGCGGGAGGCCACTAGAGCGGATGGAAGGGAAAGCCCGTCCCGACCATCCGCGGCCACACTCAGGGCGGCATGAGGCGCTGATAGGCGCGCCTCCGCCGCCCGGTTCGCCGGCGGCGGATTGGGTCCGAGTGGATATCATCCTCCCGGGCCTTCTCCGCCACCTCCTTCTGCGAGATTACGTCTTCGCAGAAGGTTGCGACCGCGGTAAAACTGCTGTCGCTACCGGCCATGGAGCGTATGACGGCCGGTAGCGAGAGATCTCCTCCGATGACTGCAGTGAGGGCCCGGCGCTGCGACGCCCAAGCGGGGCAAATCGCCAGCGTATGCTGGGCCGAGTCCTCACTGCAGTCGCAGTGGTGGCAGGCGGGACTCAATTCCCTCCTAGCGACCGAGTGCAGGTACTTCCCGAAGCAACCATGCCCGGAAAGGACCTGCGTCAGTCGGAAGGAAAGGGTCCCGTGCTGCCGCCCTGCCCACTCGAAATATACTGACAACTAGTTCAACCTTCAAATTCAGTTAACCCTCGGGGTTGCGGAGGTCCAATGCCAGTCGCTCCGTGTAAAAACCGATATTCAGGAAAAACCGGTTGAACTAGTAGCCAACCCTAAATCTTGGGAATAATAAAGCTTAGGAAGATGAAGATGAATAAGAAGATGGGTGTTCTGAGAGATTAAAGAAGAAAGTAAATGGATTCGCCCTCCGGTAAAGACACTCACTCTGTAAAAAATCAATGAAATAATTGCTTTACGCCGATTTTGAATGAGGCTCTGGTATCACTTCTGTCGAGACGACCCGTATGTGCCTAAGCACGAATCTCCCACGATGAATTTTTGTTACTCTTCATTACATAATTGCTCAGAATAGTGAGTGAACTAGTGAGAATAGCGTGAAGGAAATCAGTCGAATGATATTGGACTTTTGGAATAATAAAATCCACCCATTCTGTTAATTAAGTTTAAACAAATATTCTCTATATATTCTCTATAAACGTTATACTCACATACATTACCGCATTAATTGTATATGTATGTTGATTTACACTATCCGCATTGTTAAATATCCTGTGGGTTTTCCCGTAGCCGATAAAATAACATTGTATGACAAATGTAGCTTCCGCAACTGTAAATAACATCATAGGTATTTTCAGCGGTTACTTTTCACGGCTGCCTAGATTGCGATTTTTACGCTTATTAATAATTTGTACATACTTTTACGGTATAGGGACAAATGTGCAGATGGGTCACCATGGTTCAGTGACTACTTTAGGACACATATCTCTCAAGATGCATTGACGCCTGCAACTGCGTAAACACAAGTTGGACCTTTAAAGGTCAGCGCTGAAGTGTTCGAATCTTCCTTAAGGAATATGCGGTGTTACCACTTCGAAAATGAACCACTTTAGGGTATGAGACTTTAAAAGTAACTAAGTACAATTAAATTTGGTCTTATTACACCCGTATTAGGTGATCATTTTTCCTCGTAAAAATTCGTGCGCCGCTTATCATTCCCAATTCGGGAAGCTCGACAGTTTAACATTATGTGCATATAAAACCACAATATTGCTTATGAATCAGATAAACTTTATGTGCAACATAAAGGATGTATAACTAGACAGTTTGAAGCAGGTAATTTTCCATACTGCGCAAAATTTTGATGTCTACTAATTTAGAAAAACGACAAATAAGACCAAAAACGGTAAACTTATGCGATGAGTGCTTGGGCATTCCCAAGCAGTATCCCAGTATGGATGATATACACATAACTTATGTAAGGAGAAGAGAGAAAGAAAAAAAGAATAAAGAAGTAAGAACTAAATATACCTACCTACGCTACTTGCTGGTTTATTTTTTATTTTTATGTTTGGCCCTGCCGCAATGACTCTACTCTGCCTGATGAAAAGCTGGTATTGTAGCTTTCCATTGATGAAATAATTTTTAAATAGGTTTAGACATAAACTCAGATTCATTTATAATGTTAGTTATAATGTAGCTGTCTGTATACAATAAAGTTATTTTTGTGATACATAGCCTAAAACAATTTTTTTTTTGGTAAGTAGCTGTAGCAAACTTATAGAACATTGGTCACGGACATTCCATAACCATTCATACAGTTTAAATTTACATTACACAGTATGCATTAGCATAATTTTTATTGTCTTTCATTGTTCACATGAGAACCAATGTACTAACTAGTCACCCAATGAGATTAATTAACACATAATACTTGTCTTGAGACAGTTTTTTTTTCTATTGAACCGGTTAAAACGGACGCAGACTGTTTACGCTTCACTTTCATTTTGCCGGCGCCATAGATGTATCGCATTCATAGTGTCTAAATACATTCTGTATGATTATATTTAAGGAAATACTAATTAATAATACGTATATATGTATAAAAGATTTATTAGTAAAAATAGTAGTCAAACTTGCGTGACGGTTGACTGAGGTCTTAAAAAAAGTATGTAGCAACACTGACAACGGATTGATACCCCAAAGACTGGAATAGTTGACAGTAGGGATGGCGATTCTTTCAAAAAAAAATCGTTTTTTGAATCGATTTTAATCGAAACCTAAAAAATCGATTCACAAAAAAATCAAGGTTTAAAAGATCGATTTTCAATAAATCGATTTTTTTCCCAGTTTTCATTTAATATGTAATTTTATAAAATCTATTGTATAAAAAACAAGAAAGATAGCATTGTAAATGATCTCTTATCAGTAAAATCGTTTTTTTTAGTCCAGGGTTAAATTGAAATTGCAAACAGACACTTCAATTTTATTTATATATATATCAAAGTCAGATCAGGTATAAAAGAAGACATTTATTTTCATAATCACAAATTTTAACAAAAAAAACTGACTTCAAGAAGGGGACCAAATTGAAATGGGACATTTGAAGCGGTTCCGCTTAACACTTGCGATATTGGCAGCAAGCGGCAACTGAAAAAAGGCGCTCACAAGGAACAAAGAGAGACAAATGAAACTAGGCATACCGCCAATTCGCAAATTTTTTACTACTCAACCCTTTAATCAGTAAGACCGTATTATTACCGATCCATTTAACTAATTGTAAATAAAATGGTTTGTACCAAAACATAAAAATCGAATGGCGATTTTCAAGGGTAAAATATCGATCCACTGAATCGACACAGTACTGAATATCGATTTAAAATATCGATCTTTAGGGCCTGAAAAATCGATTCTTCGATTAATCGATCTGAGATCGGCATCCCTAGTTGACAGTCATTGCGAGACCTTTGACGTAGCCGTCTATTCCTGAACGATGGACTCCCGAAGACCGACGCGACGTCCCGAGTCGGAATTGATGACGGTAGTTTAGATAGTACATGCATCATTATATTCTCCTTTCAAAACCTCTTTTCTAATAAAAGCTTGTACATAATTATTATATTATATAAAAATATGGTGTAAACCGTGTAAATAACAACTTTGATTGTGGAATCTTAATATATATATTTCTTGTGTGCGTGTGTATGTGACTGAACTCCTCCTAAACGACTGGACCAATTTTGATGAAATTTTTTGTGTGTGTTCAAGGGGATCTGGGAATGGTTTAGATTCACATAAAAGACTGGACCGATTTTGATGAAATTTTTTGTGTGTGTTCAAGGGGATCTGGGAATGGTTTAGATTCACAAAAACGTAAACGATGTTACGTGGGTCATAAATATGGCGGTACGAAGTTCGCCGGATCAGCTAGTATCCCTATAAACTTAGAATAGTAAAACGAGGTGACAAAGAAATACGAGTTGCTGTTTCTTAACCACTACAATCAATGTGTCTGCTAATCACTTATGCATTTCCATATATTACTTGGTTTGTTGTGTCAGCAAGCATTCTTTATTGAAATGCATGGAATCTATTATAGTCTTTGTCATAATCTTATTTTTGTAAACTAAGCTGAAATGCATCAAAGCTTAGCAGATTTCATGTTCAAAACAATAAAAATGTGTCTCTGGTATACTCTTAAATACGTTTGAAAAGGCATTGTTGGTTCGCGGCAATGCTCATGAATATATGTATATCATGAATGTATGTTATTTATTTATTGAGAGTTTTATTTATTGTGTCTCGTCGAATTTCGATTTCTGATACGTTCTAGATCTATAAACTAGTAATAAAATATTTTTAATAAAGTTGAGAACATTCTAAGACATTCAGAATTCATTTTAAATACCTACGTATTGTAGGTACATATATTGCGTATGTACGAGCAGTTCGACTGAAAAAAAAAGGGAAACTGAAGAAAAGAGGAAAGGAATAAATGAGAAGAAGGAACATTTAAAGAAAATACCTATAAAATATTTACAGGGCTTTGTCAAGATGCCTAGGGCCTCCCTCTCTGGCTCTCCCGTATAGTTCCTATAATATAGCAACATGATTATTCTTACAGCTGATGCAATTTTTATTAGTCATTCTCATCCTAGACAACATTAAGAACTTGCTAACTGTATAAATGAAACAATTAAGAATTGCTACTTTTTAAATGTATGGGCTTGCCGAAGTGACTCTCTCTGCCTGATAGAAAGCATGAGCAGAATCCAAGAGTGGTGGTCACCATACTCATTGCGAATGCAGACAATGCAACATTGCAGCATGACGACCCACACTAGGTCGGCTTCAAAATACTTCTGCATTATTAGGCCTCCAATCCCGCACTCACCAATGAAACACGACAGCACGAATGCTGTCATTTCGGCTTGGTCTTCTGTATCCGGTCCGGTTGAGCCGGCCCGTTCGTGTTGAAATCAGCTGGGATTACCAACAGACTTAGTTTAAGCCATATGCTGTGATTACTCAACAATATACATTTATATGAAGTTAATTCCGTAATTAGTATAATAAATGTTTTATTGATGAACGCCTTTTAAGAAAACACAGGTTCCACGCTCTGTTATATTGACAACACTGTGGGTACCTCTTACTTTTACACTGTTTATGTAAAGTATTATTCCGTGAGATAATGGCCACGAGCTTACGTAAGCAATGAGCGATTTACTTGATAAATCCATATATAAATCTCACATGCAAGGCATGATTGCAGTACGCACATTATACCTAAATACAAGAAACCCTCAATTGATAAAGATTTCTCACCTACATGTGTGTATTACATAGTAAATTAACTTGGAAACCCTATTGATCGGAGACGAATGAGATTTTTTTGTACTCCTGCCACCGATTGGTGACAGGCTGTTTTAGCTGTTCTGTACGTTTTATTATTATTTGTGGAAGTTCAGTTTTTGTCACCTTTGTAGTTTATAAATTGAAGGTGAATAAAGTAGATAAAACAATGATTCAGAAGCATCACTAGGCCGCCACGGTGTGTGTCACCATGCTGCATTGTTGCATTGTCTACATTCGCAATGAGTATGGTGACCACCACTCTTGGATTGTGCATATGCTTTCCATCACAATGAGTAGAGTCAGTTTGGCAGTGCCATATGTGAATAAACTTATTCTTTTATAAATTCTTCTTAATTTTAAATGGATTTTCTCTAAATAGCACCTAATTCCAGTGGTCGTTATACAAACAACAAGGAAATCAGAAACCTAGAATGCAGGAAATGAAATGTAGATAGTTCCTGACAAGCGATTAATTTAACAAAACTGAAAGTAGTCTTCGTCAAATTGCTTGCTAATAGAACATATCCGCTGCCATTCATTTATCTACCCAGTTACTAAATAAATATAAACTATTAACATTCTTGTTCTAAATCTCGTTTAATAAAGTTCCTGACATTTCATTAACATACAGTAAAAAGTGACTCTAAATAAATGATTGAGTAGTTAGCACACGTCTCTTAATTAATACCAATTATTTTTAACATAAAAAAAGATATTATCAGCACCTCATTGGCATTTTTAATAAACAAGTTAGGATAAAATTATGACCTTCAGTTTAATCGAATGAACATAATATGGTTTAATTGACGGGCACCTACACGTAGGACTGTTTGTTTCTACTATATTGGAGTATTTCAGATGTAAAAACTTTTTATATTGTGGACAACATCTCGGTCATCCTGTTAGTGGGGCTATCGTAAGTTGGAAGTTCGAATCAAACCCACTCATCGTCTAGTTTTAAAACGTTGTTCGCCTCAAGTATGCCCTAGGAATATATTTCAACAATTCTGCTCGTTTAAATATAATTGCATCAAGCGGCCATATGATTGCAGTACCGTTCTTTAGCGTCTTATTCACAGGGGAGCGCGCTTGAAACGAACGTGCCACCACCGCAGACCTGCTTTTTCTCAGGAAACGGTAACACACACTTTGTCCATAATTATAAATCGGCAGTTTTTCCCACTTTGGGCAAATTAATTGAACAATGTAATAATATACATTTACGCATGTGTTCTATTACAGTGCTGTGCTGTTGGTGTAGTGAGAGATGCTGTTAGTAAGATTAAATGAATAACCTGAATGCAAAAGTTACAATTTTGGTAGAATAAACTCAACAGTTAATAAGTAGATAAAAATGGTTATCTGTAGGTATTATGTTATTCATTCGAACTCAATAATTGAGTTGAATTATAGCCATTTTTAAAAAGCGTGACAAATGACACGGATAGCCAATAATTATTAGTCCATATATCCTTTATTATTAGTAACACAATTAGTAACGAGTTTCTTCTAAACAGGTACTAATGAAAAACAAGTACTAAAACGTTTAGTATTTCCTACAAATTTTTCTTTAATGATTTCCTTAATGTAACCACGTTTGATTCTCGTTGACAACTTTTCTGTAGACTTTCAAATCGTTAGACCTTTAATCCTAATCCCGTAAGGAAAAAGTGTTCGAAATATACGAAAACAAATTCTGATACATGCATGAATATGTCCACCTCTATTTATACACTATGACAATGCTTTTCATTATAGTCGAGTTGGCTATGCATTAAGTAAATAGCCATACGCAGGAGTTCCTGTCTGTCCAGGTATAAGCCCAAATGGGCCTACGCGTTATATTTTTATGACACAGAAGGTATTTGTGTGCGTGAAATTCTGAATGTTTTGTTTTAATTCTTATCTGTGAATTCGTAATGATAGGCGATTGTTTTTGTGTGTGAGTCTAAAATGTGTCTATGTGAATATTTTCCCCCAGCAAAAATGACAGATTTTTTGTATCGGAAAAAACGCTATGGCTACTTCCCTCCGTTCGGTGGCTCCTGATTCTCTCATCTATCTCATCTCTCATCTGTCTTCATGCATTTATATGTCATGCATATAGACATCCTTTACGATTGGAAAAGAAATATTTCTCTACTTCTGTCACTCTTTCAATGTTACATACTTTGTGAAGGGCGGCGAAATAATCACGGCAAAAGTATGATATATGAGTCATATTTTCTGAAATTTTTACTTTTGAAGAACAATTTTGAAATATTGACCCTAAAATTTTCGCTTTTTACTCGTATACTAATAATAAAATGGCGACAGGTGTTCCATCTTCTTCTTCTTTTCTAGTTCTCTGATGTAAAGCGTCTCGGAGTTAATACTTCTTGGTGAATGTTTCTACTACATTTTTCTATCTCACTCCGTGTTCAGCCCATTGAATAATATCTGGGTTAAAATAAAGAATGTTATAAACTTATCCTGTTGTTATATTTATGTATAGATCGATTTGTTTACTTACGTTGAAAAAGTACGGTAAAGCGAAATATAAAGCTAAGAAGCCTCTCAAGTGCTTCGTTTTGTATTACAAGAAGCTCTGTTAGGCTCTGCAGGAATTCGGTTTCATGCTCTATTAAAACTATATGTATACACGTTCATATGCCTACGCTTTTAAAACTTCCTTATTTTTACTTATTAATACTTAGTTTAATCATATTTAAATTCCCATGACAAATATTGTTTTTGTTGATTTTGAGTGTATACTCGTATAAATAAACAATGGTTAGTCTTACTAGTTGATCTGGTGATGATAATCTAATATAAAATCTAAGATTTTACGTTTATCTAAGAACATTTTGGTCCACAGGAAAATAACTTAAAACAAACCCTAAACCAATTCGTCTGACAAGTGAGGTACGTATATATAGTAGGCCAAAACCCCCTATGGAGAGGCCTATGTTCATCAGTCGACTGCTAAAAGCTGTTCATCAACAACCCATAACGTCCCACTGCTGGGCTCGGGTCTCCTCTCAGAAGAGGGTTACGGCCATACGTCCCCACGCTTGCCGAGTGCGGGTCGGGGACTGGCAACACAACGTTGTGGCTACGTAATCTTGCCGTTGGATGTTTTTAAGCCGCCCAAAGGCCTCCAACTAAGCTTCACGACTGTTATCCTATGATAACAACCGGGACCGACTGCTTAACGTGACCTCCGAAAAAAAGCTGTTGATAACGTAAAATGATTACTAGGTTTTGTTCTCGCCATTACATATATTTTGGTCATGTCTTTTCTATTTTCTTTATCAACTCTATGCATGATTCAGTTGTAACATTCTCACTTGCACCGGCAGCGTAATCGAATCGTTTTGCCGTACCATTGACCACATGATTATACCAATATATTCATACGACGAGGAAATGTTTTGTACCGAGTGCTTTAATACAATGAGCTTGTTTTGTATGTACGCCCGCGGTTCGTTCCTGTGAGGTAAACGGGTCTAAATATTATCAAATATTTCTACAGCATTGTTGGTGAGCTCGACATAAAGATAAATTTATATTACCAACTGTAATTTTAATATTATCTTCTGGCTTCTAAGTAAATCTTTTTTGGGAAGACAATAATTTTGAGCGACTCAAATTATTAAGTTCCCAAAAAGGTATTAGGTAGGTACAATAAGGTAAATCAAAGCATGAAATAACAACTACACTTGGATAAGTTAATTTATTTGTTTTGTGTAAGGAATTATAAGGTTGATTCGAAGAGAATATCGTGGATATTTTATCCGTCGATGTACATAAAAGAGCATAAAGTTTGTAAATTAAAAGAAATAGCATATTTCATATTTTTTTTTTTTTTTTTTTTTTTATGTTTGGCCCGCCAAAATGACTCTACTCTGCCTGATGGAAAGCATAAGCAGAATCCAAGAGTGGTGGTCACCATAATGGTCCCATAATGTTATAAAGTTTTTATACTAAGAGCCGTTCTTGTTAAATATATAGTCATACTTGTTAGTCATAATAATGTAAAAATGTAAACATCTTACGGCTTTTATAGCTCTTACATTTTCTTCGTATACATATTAATTATTATTATGTAAGCATATTCTTTATGTGGGTTCCTTGACTTCTAAAAATAAGAGATTGTTCGGGATGTAAAATTTGCCTAATGTTGTTTACACTTTTCTTGGAAACTGCATTTATTTTTCCCCTTTTCCCCGATATATGACGATAGATCTTTTCTAACCTTCAAAAAAGGAGGAGGTTCTCAACTTGACTGTATTTTTTTATGTTTGTTACTTTAGATATTTCGACTGGGTGAACCGATTTTAATGTTTTTTTTTTTGAAAGCTGGTGCTTCCCGTGTGATACCATTTTAATTTGGTCCAGTTCTTGAAGTCGTTTTTCTTTGTAAATTGTTTTCATGTACATATGTATAAGTATATGCTATTATTATTTTTATTTTATGTGAATATAGACACAGTTAAGTAATACCATGTCAGTGAAATTTACAGAATCCAGCACCCTTTTTAAAGGGAATACCCAAGTTCACCGACCTGTCCAAATCCTGTTAAATATTGTTTTTAATAAGTAGCCATAGTGGCGACTTCTATGGCGACTATATGGACATAAAACAGAAAACTAACTTCAGTACCATCTAACGCAGACACACTGAACTACAGAGTAACTACTAATACTAGGCCTGATTACTGCGCCTGGAGGATCCTGCCTTGGTGTTGGAGGAACTTGACATCTGTTCCTCTAATATTATTGATTTATTATGCACAAATTGCCGGAAACAAAGAGCTGAGTTATGATTATGTAGAGGTAAAATCGGCGGTATTTATTGGTCATAGCGATCTTCTTTAGATAACCCTTCGAGGAATTCTAGATATTTTACAATTTTCAGTAGGTATTTGATTCGTTATTAAAATTTTTAGCATCTCTTGAAGTATCCTTATAGCAGCCGGGCATCCAATGCTTAAAATATCAACGCTTTATATATAATTATAATGATTGTATAACATTACAAAGCCTTAAAGCTATAAAATTGTAAAAAGTTATAAATTAGAATACTAGACCAGCGTAATGGTACAAGATTTTTGCATAAAGAGAGAAAGCTGCAAATATTGTTACACATTTTAATCATGCTAAACTTCGATTTTATTTCTAGAATACATACTAATGATGGCTATCGTTAGACAACATAATCAAAAGGATATTTCGGAGCACGGCAGTGTCCCCGCCAACTCGACTATAAAAATATTTTACTTACTCCTTACTTTTTTATTGTGAACTAGCAATCCGCCCCGGCTTAGCTTGGGTTCATTACGGAAAATGCAATATAGCCTATGTTTCTGTTCGACAAAAATCGTTATATTTTAGCCAATATACTCAAAAACATAACAAATTATATACGAAAACCGTCCTCAACAATCACTCTATATATAAGTAAAAGCCATATAAAAATCCGTGCAGCAGCTTTTGAGTTTATCGCGAACAGACAGACAGACGCGACGAAGGACTTTGTTTTATAATATGTAATGAGATAAATAGTAACGTGGATATTTTAGTAATCAATTAATCAAATTTGAGAACAAAGTGAACAGTTGACATAAAAAAAAGCCTATTGAACAATGCATATTGCTCTGTTAAAATTATAGTCGACAAAATATAAAGGTTTAACCCTCAACTTACCTATTCGAGTATTTAGATGCGAGTAGATGTAATATCATATCAAACAGGATTAAGATTACATAACTTTATCACGAAGACCTAATCTCGCTTTTCTCTTATTATCACATACTGCGTTGTTGTGATTATGATATGAGATAATACATTTTATAGAAAGTGAAAATCGATAGTGGGTTCCATTAATTCCACACATAATGAAGTTTATTGGAACCTAATAGTCTAATTTTCAATGAATGGACATGAGAAATGTACATATTAAATTAACTACAAATCAGAAACTAATGTCTCAATCGAATCTAATATTGTGGTGATGAAGGAATTGGATGTAACGCCACAAATTCCGATTTTGTCAGGACTACTCCCAACCAATCTCCAGATATGGCACTTTATTTAACCTTTATGTTTTTAAAAGTAGCCTTTAAAAAAGAAAAACGATATAAAGCAAGCAAGCAAAAAGCAAAGCTAGAGGTACATGTTGGAAACCAAACATTGAAATTGTTGTTTAGTTAAAAAATCTATTAAATGGAAGTAAAAGTAAAATATTGAGGTTGCTATAATATTTGCAAAAGCTATCAATCAAGCTTTCGCTGACCACACATGCAGCACGTAATAACACATTGTGTTTGTTTACTGCGTGTGCGCAGCGGAAGCACATATCAGGAACGTATCCTCGTTGGCGGAAGGAAGCTTTCTGTTTTATTGTTATATCTTACGAAATAATTATAAACATTTTTTTACTCGTAGTCATTACTCAATCATGCCGGAAGAATAGTATGTCTGACGGCTTCGATCGAATTTAGTTTATGTTATATTTTTTTTATAAATCATTACGAACGCTTACATTAGATCAGATAAGAACATGAGGAATTTGTAGTAAGAACAAATTGGTTAAAATAATAATTATCTTATTTTAATAGTGTGTGATAACTTTGTGATTATGATTTTATATCAAGTACGAATGGGACTCATATTTTGATGTTATCTTTAAAAGGTATTGCTCCGATACTTTATGTATTTTAACCATAGTAAAAAGATTTATAACTTTTGTACCCATCAGAAAATACTTAGTTTACTAACATGACTTTTTTAAAGAACGAATTTTATACATAGGTAGTCCTTTTTCTTTTACACGTTTCTTATTCAGTTTACGAAATCCAAGAAAAGTGATCACGGAAATAGAGATTAATTAGTATCAGAAATATTCTAAGACCAACATAAAAATAACTTAGTCCTTCTTTGCAACAAGTACATACCTACCTAGATGATATTTATACATTCAAATTGAATAACAAAATAACATTAATAATTTTTTACTGGATTTGTGATAGATTATAGCACATAAGCTTACTTTAATACGATTTCTTAAAAACATTTTCTTTGTGTGGTCTACCAACCGACTGCTTACAATACCGTTCTAATTTGTCGAACTAATCTGTCAACTCGTTAATTTTGAGTGTATTCTTAAGACTAAAATTAGAAGAGACTCAACGGTTTTAGAATTAATTAGGTGCTACTTGTGTTCAGCTATTTGTATTAAGTGGCACTTTGGTTGTAATGTTCTTTTACTAAGTGTGACGTCAGCGACGTGATACTGTGTATGTTAAATTAGTTTTTGGATCCGTTTTATGTTTGACTAGCTGTCTTGCACAATCTTCTGTATTTTTATAAAGGATTAAGTTTTCCCCGTTCTCGCAACATTTTTCATCTATGCTCTTAGTGGTCGTAGCGTGAGGTTATGTATCCTATATACCTTCCTTGATGAATTGACATACAACACTAAAATAACTTTTCAATTGGAACAAAAAGTTCCTGATATTAGCGCGTTTAACCTAACAAACTCTTCAGCATTATCCAAGCTCACACTTAACACTACGATAACTTAACTTTCAAAGTTTGATGAAACACATAAAGTAGAAATAGAAGCTCAAAAATGTATTTGTTTGAACGAAGACGTTGCTCATATTTGTCATCGTAACTATTTATATTATTGTTTTGTTCTTCCTGTGGGACGTACATTTGCAAGCAATCCTGAAATTCTGTATGAATCTCGGGTCGTTGACATTCAATCTGTTTTATTTTTCGCAGTAGCATAGAGTCCGCAAACGCGGTGAATAATAGTCAATATGTGTACTTTCCTTGCAGCCACCCTATGACACATATTCGGTGAATAAGCCCATAAAACAGGTCTAATTTTGGATTTTACTGAAAAGTTATTCTTAATGTATCATTTACATTTTTTACAGATTTTTGAGAGTGATTTGATTACTCCAATCCATGACCCTCAAAAATCAGTTTTAACGATTTGATCTTGTTTTCAACGCATTCACTCATTCACTTTTCAGTTTTGTTGTGTCAATGCGCATTGGTATCAGTCGTCACGGCCGTAATGCCGTCACGGTGTTTTGTTTTCCATGCTTCCATAGTACCAGCTGTCCCTTTCAGCGTATATTTATAACTGATGTTAAACTTAAAATAGTACGGGGAAGTAGGGTTTTATGTGTCGGAGGATATACGGAAGATGATTTGTAGAAATGCTTTGTTGTTTCATAAGTGGGACGAGTTTTAAAGAGTATTGTTTAGTGATGGATATTAATAGCTTTCCGGAAGGGTGATTTTGGTATGATATTAATGTTTTTTGTTTGATATTGTGTTTTGAATTGGAGGGGTACTCCAAAAAAATATACACGTGCTTTATTTGAATTCTAGTAATATGGGTAAAATTATTAAGAATTGTGTTATACGTGAGGCGTTATACGAGCAAGCTATGCAGGATGACGTTACTGTAAAGAGAAGTAAAACTTGAAACAAATGCTATACCAACCCTTCTGGTCAACGTGGTATAGTAAACCATGGCAGCTCTCTACAGTCTTTACCATGTAGAGTGTTCTGAAGAGCTCTTCCAACTGATCCCACCTTCTCCCTTCCTCAACAGGACAACACGTGCTGGTCTTGGAAGTCACCGCCTCAGATTCGTAGAAATACCCTCTCGAACTAAACGGTTTGGCTCTTCCTTCATGTACCGAGCAGTTAAAAATTGGAACTCATTACCAGCGCACGTGTTTCCCTCCCACTTCGTACTGCATTGTCTGCGTTCGCAGTGAGTATGGTGGCCCTCACTGTTGGATTCTACTCAAGCTTTCCATCAGGCTGAGCAGAGTCACTTTGGCAGGTTTCCAAATAAATAAAAACGTACACCTCCTTTCGAAGGAGAGACTTCTGTTCAGCAGTGGACTGTTAAACAGTGTTGATGTTAAGTTGTATTGAGCTAAAGAAGTTAATACTAAGTATTAACATAATTTAGCTGTCCAAAAGATTAGTAATCAGATCCTATAGAAATCTTAATATAAGCCGACTAATTTTATACTTGCGTTACGGAGAAATGATATTGAAGATGCTATCAAAATTTGAGTGTTCACGGTACACAACTCGTGACTCGAGTTGTACTCGAGAACCGTGACTATGAACCAAATCGGTATAAAGAGTTATCACAAAAAAGCTAAAAAACTTACTCTTTGTTATTCTGACGCATAGTCATATCTCCATAAAGTATAATATTTAGCTACAGTTGATACACATCGCTTCGAGAGGTGTCGAAGTGTGTAGGCGTCGTCAGAATGCTCCAACACTTAAGCACAATAGATAATTTATGAGCAATTCATACACATTTTTAAACTGCTTTTATTGTACAAACTAAAATAGATGACAATTTGTTATATAATTTATTGATCTACCGAGAAACAGCTGTGCTCAGGAATGCAAGATATAAAAGTTACCTAAAATGGTAGAATAGAACAGTCGTAAAACAGTGAAAATAGCGACAGGCCGACAGTTTATTTAAGTTAACATTTTAGCTCTTAATCTAACTGCCCTCAAAAGGAGGGAGTTCTAGATTCGGTAGTAGGTACCTACTTGTTATTATTTGTTACCTTAGAACCTATTTGGAAATTGTGTTTATTTGAAATTATTTATTTAATGTATAAATTGGTTGAGATCTTGACCTTTTTAAATAAGTACCTACAATAAGTAACGTTCTACTAACTTTTTAACCGACTTCCAAAAGGAGGAGGTTCTCAATTTCATCGGTTTTTTTTTTTTAATGTATGTACATCGATTACTCCGTCAATTGTGGACCGATTTTGAAAATTCTTTTTGTATTCGAAAGGGTATGCTCCCCATGTGGTCCCATGGCCACCATATCAGGATCTGATGATGGGATCCCAAGGAAATCGAAAGAAACCCTCAAATTTACGTGAGCGCCTGCAATGAAGTTAAGAGCAATTGTCTGCATTGCTTCATATTCTGTAGACATCAATAAATTTTACATGAAATGATGATGAGAGACTTGAGAAAGACTAAAAAGCGAAAAATAAAAAAAAACTTCGTTTAAAAAAACCGACTTCAAAAACTAAAATGTATAAAATAACCTAATTTGTATGGGCTACCTATTCATAGGTTTGAAGTCGGGGCCAAGCCAAAATGTAATAGTAGGTAATCGCCGCGCGTGACCTTGAGCGGGATAGCTGCTCTTCGCGTTGAACAAAACAACCGAAGCGTCGGTGACGTCGAAATATAGCGAGTGTGGTACCTACTATTACATTTGGCTTGGCCCCGACTTCAAGCCTATGAATAGGTAGCCCATACAAATTAGGTTATTTTATACTTTTTAGTTTTTGAAGTCGGTTTTTTTTAAACTTTCGCGTTCCATGATATAATAATTATTATTTTTACGGGAATTAACGCGATCACTTATTTACTTATAAAATAAGTAACGTTTACACACACATATGTCCTCGAAAGAGTGAACAGGTGTGTAGTAAACACCTACATTTTATTATATAGTTTTAATCCCACTAACCTAATAACATCTAGTAAGGGGCAGTCTGTTCCCGTTTTAGGCATATTAGGAGTTAGATGGGAAAATTGGAAGTTCAGCATGAAAAAAAAAGGAAGGCAATGGTAGGCAACGAATAGATTAGGAAGTACACACAATAGCTCGACTGGGTCAAGGTCACTTGTAACTGGTTGATGCCGGAAAGTCTGAGTTTTCTATCGGAAAGTTGATCTGACGAAACTTAATTGAAAGTTTATCCTACAACAAAAGATTTCATGTTAGCTGTTTCTAAGATTTCCAACATCATGACAATAGTTTCACTAATGTTCGTATTTTTTGGACAATGTCCCAATTATGTACCGGCACTATTTGTCGTTCTAAATGACGTTCCGCTCGGGGATGTGATAATGTATTCCTATTTCGTAAGTGAAAAGTAGTGCGGAATGTGAAATGTTTTATCTGAATTTAAAAATGTTACATGTTCATTGTTTCACGGATGCTTTTGGTGGCCTAATAATTTCAAACGAATGTAATATGCCTTCTTTATTTTAAAAAATCTAGTAAGTATATATATAAATTTAATACATAGGTACTAGCTGACCCGGCACAAATTTGTCACAAAACTATAGATAGCAAAATTGACATAAAATTCTGCAGTAAAATTTGACAGTAAGGTACTGTTACCTGATTTGACATACGATCAGTAAGTTACTTATTTTTATTTTCAAAAAACTTACTACACGCGTAACTTACTAAGCACGTAGCTACATCTATCGGAGAGTAACTCGAAACTTTTATTGAAATACAAGTTGATCCAATTACTGTGTGGGTGCCTATTTCCAGTTGACTGTCCGTTCTCCCGTAAATGCCACTTGTCGGTAGGTTATTGAAAAGTACGTTAGCGTAAAAGATAGGTTTGTTTATCTGCATCAATGAGAAGTAAGGGCCGTTGGTCTACTTGGTGACAGGGTTGAGCTTACGTTTGGTGATTGCGTCTTTGTTGATGATTATGAAACACTATAAGCATGGATAATTCCATACCACACGCTGTATAATACTATGGTTCTTTTACTTACGTTCCCTTTGAAGCCTTCCTTTCTATTTCCTCCATATCCTATACTCACACGATATGCAATACACGTCCGTATTGTGTGCCATATAGGGTGAAAATAGGCTACCAGCTGCATATTATGGGTTTCACACGGCGATGCACAAACATTAGTGCAACATCGTTTGTTGATACACATACATAGATTAGCTGGATGTGGCAAATTGGTTAAAAAAAATGTTTAAAAAATAACAACAAAATTTTAACTTTCTTTTTATGGAATTGGCAGCAAACGAGCAGACATATCACCTGATGGTAAGCGATTACCACCGCTCATAGACCGCCGAGACCCACTGACACCAGAGGCGTCACAAGTGCGTTGTCAGCCTTTCGGGGATGTGGAGGAGGATGCGGGAGGAGTTGGGGTATGGGCACTCACTCGGTGAAACACAGCGCAAGCGCTATTTCATCCCGGTTTTCTGTCGAGCCGGTCCATTCATGCCGAAGCGTGGCTCCCCCACAAACACTGACTAACTTGTCCTATCAAAATTTTAATAAAGTTCTTTTATTCTATAGAACCTTTTTTACTTTTATTAAATTAATTTATTTTTGAACAAATTTTATAATCTTTCTTTGCTTTGAAATCACTTTTAAAAAATAATACACGTTTGGCAGGTAAGTGTTGAAGGATCTAACCCTAGGAAAACGCTTTGTGTGATTCACAAATTGCTGTTCCGAGAGTTGCTGTACTTTGTGTCCGGTTAATGTATGTTTGTATGTCAATTTTGTTATTTCCATTGATATCTATCAATAGCTCTTCTAGAACCGTCTATAAAATATTATTTATGCGAACAACAATATACTATTAATATAACAACGGCGTGTCGAAATCACGGCCACGCCTTATGGGGTTAACTGGGCTGCAAATAGTGCTGTGAAAACATTGACTCCATAACAGATGGCAAACCAACGTTAGAAAACAAAACAACCCATTACAAACTTCCACTGCACTCTGAATATAGCCTTCGCTATTGATCGATAGAGTGAATGAGTCGTTCAAAAATATATATAGAGAAATAGAGGACATTAATTGACAATAAATCATTGCAATATAATCGTTTTCTTATATCGATTAATATATATCTGATAGCAAGAAAGTGAGTACAACAACGGTATCCAATTGAGGTTTTTAATAGGTAACGGTTAAACTCTATCTATTAAATTTACTGTTCCATATTACTACACAGGAACACATTCTGATATAATATACTTTTAGAATCAGTTGATCCAAGTTAAGTCCATCGTAAGTAACATGATACACTCGTGAGCAACATTCAAATAAATTTAATAACACGTTTTTATTAGCTTAACTTGTATGTTTGTTTGTAACCGACTATTGGAAACGTGTTTTCTATTTTTAAACCTATATTTATTTTTGTAAGCAAATCTTTCCAAAAAATTACAAGTGACTTTACAGATAGGAGAGCGTCTCCCCTCTGTAAATTCCGACTTGTAAATTTTTAGAAAGATTTGCATTTCTGTAATAAACGCTGAGACAAAACATAGAGGTACCTATTTTTAAATAAATACCTCTATGTTTTGTCTCAGCGACTGCGACATACAATACCTACTCAATGAAATAAATTAATGAAAGTAACTTAAAATACTTATGAAAGTAACCCTAACTAATATCATAAATGCGAATGTGGATTTGGTTGTTACTTTTTAGGGTTAAACCGTCAAAACAACTTTAATGGAATTTGGAATGGATATACATTTCATACATTCATTACTTTCTTATGTAAGGACATAGGCTACCTTTTACTGCTAACAGACCAGCGTTGCCAGATTATTTCGTCGAAAGCGGAACAAAGTAAAAAACGCATCTAATCAGAAATTACGACGACGAAATGAAAAGGTTGTTCTCAATGTTTTTGTTTTTCTGCTACATTATCCGAAATGGCACCTGGTGCCCCAGGTGTCATTTCGATTTGTATAATGATGGCAATATTTATTGCCAGCCAAATTTTTTCACGATAAAGCACTACGGCTAACTAACTAACTTCACTTTCGGCGTCCCACTATTTATCCCCAAAAAGCGGGACAAAACCTGTTCCGTGCGGGACATTAACGTTTTGATTCAAAAATCGGGACGTCACGCCAAAATCGGGGCGAGACATAAACGCGAGCCAATAAAGCCACGGACAAAAGCTAATAAAGTAATTAAGTTATTTAGAAGTTTTAAAATTATAAACTCAAAAGCACCAAGGTGTGTGACCGATTTCTATTGTTATTAAAAGTATTAAATTGTTTATTAAACATATTCATTACATTAAGCTATTGTTTTAATTTCAAAAATATAAATTTATGTATAACTGATCTCGATCCATCGTTCTCGAGTGTACTTACAAGAATAGTTTCCCCAAAGATATATATAACGAAGATCAATTAACGTGATGCGGAAGAGATGCTGTAATAGCAATAAATACATCGACATTGTTAGATAAGTGTTGCATAGAAATGCAGTGACGTCATTAGACCGGACCTAGGCTCGGCTGTATCGTCTAGTTACCAGCACTAGTTTAGTAAAAGCAATAACCGCCTACTACGCCATATAATAGCAGTAAGTAAGTAATGTATATGTATAGGTCTAATATAAATCACGTATTAATCTTATATGTACGCAATGTTTTTTTCAAATGCCAGGAGAAATTATCTGTCTTTGTGTTCCTTTGATAAGATAATTAACGTTTAAAAAATATTAACGACTAGCGGACCCACGCAACCTCGTTTGCGTCTCTTATTGCCCGTAGCGTGATAATTTTCCCCCGTTTTTGAAACATTTTTCATTGGTGCTTCGCTCCTATTGGTCGTAGCGTGATGATATATAGCCTTTCTCAATAAATGTACTATCCAACTCTGAAATAATTTTTCAAATCGGACCAGCGGTTCCTGAGATAGCACGTTCAAGCAAACAAACAAACTCTTCAGCTTTATATAATAGTATAGATATAGATTTTTATCGATAAAAACTCATAATAAAAATGTATCCCTGAACAGTTATTTTCTTTATACCTCGAATAGAACTTTTATATATTTTTATAAATTATTTTAAATAAAATAAGGGTGTTAAGACAATTTCGTGGTTTTTAAAGCGCCTGAACGAAAAATTTAGTATAGCGCCATCTGTAATTTTGATGAGGAACTTCGTTCCTATTTGGTGACTCACGACACCACAGGACTTTTTTTATGGCAATACAACGTTTGCCGGGTCAGCTAGTTTTACATAAATATCTCATAAATAAGTTGTGTGATTTCCTTGCAATCATATTGCAAACAGAATTGTCAATAGTTACAAAATGTTTTACGCTATTACGCAAAATATAATATGTTGTAACAGTAGTAAATAAGTCAATTTAATTTAGTTAATCGGTGCATAGATCACTAGGCCAGATGATATCATGCATTAAGACTTCAGCATCGGTAATAAATATCGAGCGAAATGTTATTCGCTGCGTGTAGCCTGGCTCATTCGAATACAGTTTCTCTACGAATTATATTTAATAGGTTCTAGGTTGTATTTTGCATAGCAATGCCATTCTTTTATTGATTTTCATCAATTTAATGAGGTTATCAAAGGTCCAGAAACCCCAAATCTTGTTCACTTGTGTCTTTTGATTGGCAAAATGGACATCTGCCACTTAGGCATGTAGTCAGTTATTGCTCGTTGGCACCACCTGAATTCTCTGGTGATCTTTTAGTAGTTTTCAAGTTCCATTCGTATATAATAATTATGTTATGATTTTTTTAAACTTTTCATTACCATTTGGTATGATAAAAAAATAGTATTGTAATTTTTCTGTGTTTGTTTCTCACACTTTCACGCACCAATAATAAAATTTTACCTATAGTAAGATTACTAAGATGATATACACATTATTTATTTCTTTATCATGTGTAGGAGAAACTAGTAAAGGAGTGGACTAATTAAGCTTTAATATTAATCTTATGATTCATATATCATAAAGGAAAACTCGGAATCGTAATAAAATGTAAATCTTTATGGGCATACTATGCCTATCATTCAGTGATTTACATATTAGACAAGTTATCATTAGTGATAAATGTAATACTAGCTGACCCACGCAACCTCGTTTGCGTCTCCTATTGCCCGTAGTGTAACAATTGTCCCCCGTTTTTGAAACATTCTTCATTGGTGCTCCGCTCCTATCCGTCTTAGCGTGATGATATATAGCCTATAGCCTTCCTCGATAAATGTACTATCCAACACTGAAAGATTTTTTCAAATCGGACCTGCGGTTCCTGATATTAGCGGGTTCAAACAAACAAGAAAAAAACAAACAAACTCTTCAGCTTTATAATATAAATATAGATTATGTTGGCATAATTTGTTATGCGAAATATACGGAATATATCACTTTTCGCAACGATGTCGTTTCTGTCATTTTACTGTTGAATTATACATTTTATTACTAATTTCTTTTTTATTTCTAAGGCGTAGTTGTAGCTTCTGGTATTGAGCAATGCTTGTTCTTCTTTGAATGTCTCTTCAACTAGCGAAGATTCAGCAGATTAAAAGTCAGCTGTGTATACATATATTTTTTCTAGTTGTTGATATGAATATGTTTCTTCCACTGAAAGAACATTCATTTTATTGTCGGAGGCCAAGACATATTTTGGGACGCTGAACTGGCAAAGTAGGAACTTTAAGAACAACTAAAAGAAAACACTCAACGTATTTCTCGTAATTTAGGTCTTATCTTCTTCTTTCTTTTTATCAAAATTTAATTTAATTAACCTCGACCACTTAATACCAACGAAAAATAATACAAAATACCAAAAGAATATCCAAATTATATAAATGCTAGTTTAACTTGTATTTTCGTTTACGGCGTTTTTGTTATTTTTATATTGTTTGTGCTGCTGTTTGTGTTATTGTGCTGCAGTATAAGATTGAATTAAATATGATTACATTATGGTTGTATGCTATCAATCCGTCACAACACTCTAGATTAAAAGTATTATTATCAGGTCTATAGATAAGATATATCTGACTTCTTTGTTTCTCTTTAAAATCTATAACCTAGTTAATTTTACAATCAGACAAAAATTTATGGAAATTTATACCAAATCATTTAAAAGTCAAATTGGATTTCTTCCCAATAAATATCCTTATGAATGTTCAAGAAAATATATACGGTCGAATTGAGAAACCACCTTTTTCTGATTTCACGCCACTTAGTTCGAATTATGTTATGAAAGAAAATACTTCTATATTGCTTATTTATAATAAAGTTTTTAAAAGCGGTGGCAAATTTTGAACGTATTGAGAAAGGAAATAAAACAAGTTCCACAAGTTTCGGGTACAGCAAATTGATTTGTAAACACGAAAGAAGTTAAATTATACCATCACGGATATATCTCACATGGGTCACCTACATTCTGCTCGTCACCTGGTTAATAGCCGCCGAAGTCGTTCTTAAAACTATGCTATTATATATTTTCGGTTTTCCGAACCAAATTAAAGATAAATTAACAAAGTCGGCATTTTGTGAAAGTCGGCATAAAAGCACTAAGTTTAATGTTCCATGAAAAATCGGCATGAAGGGAATAAAGTAATTTATGCTCTCAATTGTGGGCACTTGATGGAACTTGTTAAATACATTCTAGAATTAAACTCGCTTGTACTTATTTCAATATTTTAAATAACTTCAATCCTGACCGGTTTCGCCCTAAAGGTTACTAAATATTCCAGTAAGGTCGTCATAATAGGAAACTTGGCAAAGAAGTATCCGATATGTTTCGTATCTGACGGGGAATCTAGAATTCGGTGCATTTTAGGCATCTTTATTATACAAACGAAAGTGAAACTGTTAAATAACAAATAAATATTAAAGAATGAAAATGATTTATTCACTGAAATAACAATTAAAACAACTTCACAGATCTGATATACGGCTGTCTTAATTCAAACTAAGCGGAGTCAGCAGAGGCGGATTAAATATCAAGAGCGCCCTAGGCAACCATCCCATTGGCGCCCTCCCCCATGATTCTAGCATCCATTGAATTTAACTATATGCAAGATTTGGCATATCTTTACTATATTTTTGATAATCGAGTCGACTATAACCACATAGTGCGTAAACTATGCCGGAAATAGAAGATAAGATAAGATAGTGGTAGACTAGAACTCTCTACCACCGCAAGTGTTCCCACGTCTCCCATTATGATCCCGGGTCCTTTAAGCGGGGCGTGAAAAAGCATCTCACTAGGCGGGCATAGTGTGGGTCACCATGCTGCACTGTCCACGTTCACATTGACTACCACTCTTGGACTCTACTCATGCTTTCCATCAGGCAGAGTAGAGTAATTTTGGTAGTTCGATCATAGAAAAAGAAGAAAAAATATGGCAGCTTTATTAAAACGTCTGGACCGTTCTTTATATTTGGCACCCAGGCGTTGGCTCTGTGCAGATCAGACACAGCTGACTCCGAAGCAGACAGACAGGATGTCTCGATGAACACCTGCGTCAGCCGGTATGAGAGTTCTGTGTTTCCCCCATCAAATCTTCCATAACGGATCTTACTAGGTACCGTCGCGCCGTCTGCTTGGCGCTGCTTCTCGAATCGCAGGATTCCGAGCCAATACTAGCTTCAGATGGCTTCCTTCGTCAGTCATAGCCGATGTTCCACAGGAACGGCCCTAAAGGCCTATAACGGATCCTATAACCGTTTTAGCATAATAAGGCCGCCGTCACAACATTTTTCGGTCAGTGGATACTTTCCACGGCAAACAGGGCAATTAGATGCCAGTTTTACCACCGGGCTTCTTGGCAACATACCCGACGGTCAGGCAACCGGCATAGAGTGTAGGAGTGTCAACACTAACCCTTGCGCAACTACTTGTGTAGATGACTGCTCTAGCCAGACTTCTCCTAGCGCCTACTTTTCAAAAGCATAGTCACCACCCGTGCTGAAAAACACTTATTAAGGTGACGTCCGGTACACGAACGTTACTTTCTCGCGGCAGACCTTTGTGGCGGGTGGACAGTGAAACCCGTTCTCTGACCACGGTCAGAGTGGCATGAAGTGATGAAGCACGCTAATTGTTACAATACCTATTATTTTTACGGGAATTAACGCGATCACTTATTTCAAGGTATTACATGCCTCGCATTTGCCTGAAGTTTCAACCAGGTTGCACTGACCGTGGTCACAGGCTGACTGTGAAATAAGTGATCGCGTTAATTCCCGTAAAAATAATAATTAGGTATAATATTATCATGGAACGCGAAAGTTTAAAAGTTAGTATGTTACAATACTGCCGCCCGGTCCATACTTTATTGTTTGCGGTCGGAGCCGCCGCCGCCCCCTCCGGGCACCATATGCCTTTCAATGGACAACTCTGGTCTTACTAAAACATATAGAATAATCTCTACTACAGCTGCAGTAGTAGCTGCTACATTTTTAAACACTACACAAGGAAACAACACTAGTCGAACTAGAAGTTTTCTTTAATTTGTGAGGCATATATTTTTGCTATGTTAAAAAATTTGGCGCCCCTAAGCAACCTCGCGCCCCTAGGCACGTGCCTACTTTGCCTTAGGGTTAATCCGCCTCTGGGAGTCAGTACCATGGTAACCGAACTTCTGATAATGTGACGAGAGTTTTGATCTATTATACCACGCTGTCCAGACGGGTTGGTATAGACTGAAATCATACTTCATCATGTCAGCTGAAAGACCTTTACTGCTGGACATAGGCCTCCCTCAAGGCTTCCCATAAAAACCGGTCCTGTGCTGCCTGCATCCAACGGTTTCCTGCGACCCTCACCAGGTCGTATCTTGTAGGGGGCATACAAAAATAAAATCATACTTAGGTGCATTATATTTGAAAAATTTTAACAAAATAAAAAACCGACTTCAAGAACGACCAAATCGATCGATTTCTCTTGGATGCCATCATCAGATCTTAGTGTCCTTATCATGGTACCACCGTTGGGATATCTCCTTTCCATTAAATCCGGTTCTTATACGACGAAGTTATCCGCGAACACACATTTAAAAAAAACATATATATTATATACGGTCGAAATTTCTCCTCCTTTTTTGAAGTCGGTTAAAAAGAAACAAATGAAATTGTTTGAGAGAAATTACACTAAAGGACAGAATAAGTAATAGTGCTCATAACACAATATTTTGTCCTGGTTGGGTATCAAACCCACGACCTTTGGCTTAGTAGAATCACAAACTACTGACTGACAGGCCCATCAATTGTATATTTATAGCTACTAGTATAACCAAAGATAAGTAATTCATTGAATGGTATTCACTAAGGCAAATAGGCTTTATTACATCTCGCTACGACCTTTAGGGGCAGAGCAGGGGCCATAAACCCAAGTAAAACTAAGACTAGTCTTCAATAAACTTAAATAGTAATTGCGAAAGCGTTTATTGGGTGTCAAGTTTTACAACTAGAAACTCCTTTATCTTAAAAGTTGTCTACCCACCTCAAACATCACATCACATCACACTAATATCCTACTATCCTATCCTACTATATTATAAAGGCGAAAGTTTGTGTGTATGTTTGTTACTTCTTCACGCAAAAACTACTGAACCGATTTGGATGAAACTCTACAGTAATATAGCTTATACATCAGAATAACACATAGGCTACTATGTGCCGCGATAACCGACATATACGCGGGCGGAGCCGCGGGCAACAACTAGTTATCCATAAATCAATACCAAACTACTAGAAGCCTCTATAGAAAACGTTTTGATGCTTTCTATGGAAGGAAATCTATTGCTTGTGATTTAATAGTAAGGCTTTGGTTGTTTTGTTTCACTACTAAACCTAGATGACTGCAATACCTACTAACTAATTACTAATAACGGTAACCGTTGTAATAAGTGTATTTCATCTATACTAATATCATAAATTCGAAAGTCACTGTCTGTCTATTTGTCTGTTACGCTTTCACGGCGAAACCGCTGAACCGATTTGGGTTAATTTCGGTATATTCAGACTTTGGAGAAGGACATAGGCTACTTTTTGTCGCTATAACATACACACAGAGCTGCGGACAAAAGCTCGTATTTATAGATATAACTAGCTGAATCCCGCGGTGCGAACCGCGGTTATTGTCGTACCGCGGCTAACGCCGCGAGGTGAAGCCAGTCTAAAAAGGAGCATAACTCCTTATATCATCAGCTATCTGCCAGTGAAAGTCCCATCAAAATCGGTCGAGCTGTTCCAGAGATTAGCCGGAACAAACTGACAGACAGACAGACGCATATGTATGTATACACGGTACATGTACCAAAATGACCTTTTTTACAATTGTTGTCTGTCTGTCTGTTTGTTCCTGGTAATCTTTGGAGCGGATGGACCGATTTTGGGTGACTTTCACTGGCAGATAGCAGATGATCTAAAGAGTAACTTAGGCTACTTTTTTTAGACTTACTTTGTCCCGCGGCGTTACCCGCGGAACGACAATATCCGCGGGTAACACCGCGGGCTTCAGCTAGTCACAAAATAAAACTGCTATTTGCTTTCAACCTGATCTATAACTTGAAACACGTAGTTGATTTTAATGTTACCAATTTAAGTTTTGCAACCTTTATTCTCTGTATCGATATTAGATGGCAATTATGTTGCAGTAGGATTTAGTAATATTTAAAAAATGTATCCAGTGAAATACTTAAAAGCATTAGGTATTAATGAACGCAACTTCTATGTAAATTATTTTAAGTAATATGCCACTCCTCGTTTGAAGACCACCACACCTTGCGTGTGATGATAACATGATGAGTAAACCTGAGAATATTAAAAATATTAATTATTAAAATAATATATTGTACAGTTCGTCATACACACAAAACACGCACAGGCATAAATCATCAAAAATGTCAACTTACATTTTATTGAGTGTATTGAAATTGAATTTGTCTTATAACATTTTTTTTATTACAATATGTTTGATTTCGGAAAAACGATTTATGATATCAACAAAGTGATTTCTTTATAAAAACAGTAATGAAATATCTAGTTATTAGAAAAGTAGTAAACTAACAATATTCATCATATCTACTTGCTGACGAAAGTTTGTCAATTAGAATACTGAGTTTATACTCAGTATGCTAATTGACAAACTTTCTTATGAAAGACTCAGCACTTATTACAAGCTTTTTATTAACTTCTCTTAATCTATGTATGTATGTATGCTTGTATGTTCGGGTGGAATCTTGCAACTCAATTTTGAGACAGAAATCTTCAACCGATTTTGCTGAATTTTGCAAGCATACGTATACGGCGTGACAATACAATATTATAATGACATGGAGCTCATCTGATGCTGGAGCTGGAAGGTGGCCATAGGAACTCTGTAAAGAAACGTCGCAACATCATCGAGTTTGGACTTGAGGCATTCCAGTAAAAGCTTGTTTTTAAAAAGCTTTTTAATTAAATTTATTTAATCCTTGTGGCTTATGGCCGTTTTCAATAACCTATCTCTAAGTAAAACTGGAGATAGTCCATATATTTGTTGCAATATGCTTAATTGAATACTTTCATTGATATGCAGAATCTTTTTTTTTTTAATTTAAGTTAAGAACATACATAAAAAAAATCCAATCAAATTGAGAACCTCCTCCTTTTGGAAGTCGGTTAAAAAAGGTACAAAAATCTTTTTAAGGTACATAATTATAAGGTAAAAATAACATAATTTTAGTTCTTGGTGTTGAAAATAAAATGTAATTCTTTAAATGGAAACTCATTTTCCCAATAGCTAGTTACTTCATTTTTAAATGATTCAACTTGAATCCCAACTTCTTACATTTAGAAAACCCAACAGACTTAACAATGACGAAATGAAACCAATAAATTGACTGAAATGTCTCTCAACTGTCAAACTCGACTACTAAAAGCCTTTCGTAAGATCTAATTTCTGCTGTAATTATCTTACTAATTACTTGTTCTTGTCACTACAAATGAGTGAATGAGAATTTATGGTGTGGAGCAGGATATACTTGTAAATATCAGTGGCCATTCATTCGTAGGATTACATGTCAATAAATTTAGGGCGTGGAAGGCCGAGTGGGTCATGGCGCGTTGAGCACACGTCAGAACTCTTAGACATGGACATTGAGACAACATATTTTATTTCCTTCTTGGAATGAGGGAATATTTGTGAACATTTGTTTTTGATAGTATTTTTATATACCCCCCTTTCTATGTAGATATAACCTATGATACTCACAAATAATGTGGCTTTCTAATGGTAAAAGAATTTTCAAAATCGGTTCAGTTGATCCAGATTTATATATTAGTATAGACATAATCTTTTTAATCGGTATCCATCAAACACCATTTCATGTTTTGAATAATAATGTAGTCGGAATACTTTAGTTGAATATTCTATAATAAAGAAAATAACTTGACACATCTCTCATCGGCGTTTGAACCCGAATTAGGTCAAATCTGTACTATGGGATTCATACAGCCGATAAACATATTTAGATATAATATGTATGTCAGACACTGAACAAAGGGAATTATTCCGGTCGGATCCTGTGATCTAGTCCCATGCTGGTTATTGTTTTGTTTTAATTTCTGTCTGATCTACTAAAGACTTCTTCATTAGGATCTGCTTCATTTACTTTTACAGTCGAGATAAACTAGATGTTCATGTAAAAAATATTTATTTAAGTGTTTAAAATCATCACAGACATTTTAGTCTTTTGATTTGGACAAACCATAATAATAAAGAGATTTGGTCAGTAAGGATTATCAATCATAATGTTCATCTCTCATGACACATTTTTGTTTTATAATATCGAATTGAACCTATGACTTCTAGATTGACATTGGGATCACTACAACCCACCAACAGGTCAATTAAGTCTTTTTAATTTTAATTCAGGTTGACTATATTATTTTTCCACTTCACTAATAGTCGCCGCTTTGCGCGTGAACTTCGCACATATCAAATGACTGTCAGTATTCGAGTCTTATAAAATCAATCAGAAAGGCGAGACTACAACATCCGCCCATTTGTACTATGCTTCTATTTTTATTACATTTAACACGTTGAGTTTCTTTAAAACAAGTGCCCTAATGAGTAGAAAAGTTTCACTGTGTGGTAATCAATTTAAGCCAAGTATTATTGTTGATTTTGTGCTGTTAAAGGTTGCTCTAAAGTAGATGGTAACACACGAATCAGGTGTTTATGAAAGTAAAAGTTGCGGAGAATTATTAAATTAATGTATTCGACGCTATATTTTATTTTTTGCCTACGGACAATTGCATACAAAATTAGGACAAGAATGACCTTGATGACTATCAAGTTTTCTATAAGTGTACTTTAAGGTGACGCAGAGATAAGCCACAAGGTTTATGGCACAGTTTCTAAAAAGGTCCAATAAAAATAATGTAATAATTTTTATAGAACTCCAAATCCTGTAAAATAATCTGAATATAAATTGTAAAAATTAAAATACCTATTATGAAAATAATTTTTAGATTGATTTGTTGAATGGACTATAAATACTTAATCTATATATATATAAATGAATTGCCGAAATGATATGTACGCGCATAACTAACGATCGGCTGCACCAAATTAAATAATTATTTTTTTATGTGCTCGTTATTGTTAGGACAAGGTTTGTGTACAAGAAAAATAAAAAATTAACGGGAAAAGTATTTTTTTTTGTCCGCGACTGTATACTGCCTGTGGGAAGCTGAGACAGATATGTAAATATGGTGGTACGAAATTCGCCGGATCAGCTAGTTTTATATATTCAATGTATACAAATTATTATTATAATATGATGCAGAAGCATCTCAATAGGCCGCCGAGCGGGGTCATCATGCTGCATTGTTGCATTGTCTGCATTCGGTATAAGTATGGTAACCACTATTTAATATTATATAAATACCGTGGAAGAGCCACGCCTCGGCATGAATGGGCCAGCTCGACCGGAGCGATACCACGGCCGCATAGAAAAGCGGTGTAAAACAGCGCTTGCGCTGTGTTTCACCGAGTGAGTGAGGAAACCGAAGGCCCGTACCCAAATCCCTCCCCCCATCCCTCTCCCCATCCCCCAAAGGCCGGCAACGCACTTGTGACGCCTCTGGTGTTGCGGGTGTCCATGGGCAGCGGTAATCGCTTACCATCAGAGATACGTCTGCTCGTTTGCCTCCTATACCAAAAAAAAACACTACTCTTGGATTCTGCTCATGCTTTTTATCAGGCAGAGCAGAGTCACTTTGGCAGGCCCAATTATATAAAAAATATAGACAATTATTGGACACTACTCATCAGACATTATGTAGATACTTTGTCAAAAAATATTTGTTCATTTAATGTACATACATTTCAAACAAAAAGTGTTTAAAATTATGAAACATGAAAAACCGCAAGCGGCTCACGCAGTCGTTAAATATTGTTCAACGTATTTTGATAACATTGTATACTTTTAACAATCGGAAGTGTTCCATGAGTAATTGTGTTCGTTTTACTTTCATTTTACTTCTGTCGTTATTATAAAACTTATATAAAAACAGCCACAATGTTTGGAGAAATTATTGTTACCTAATCGAGAAGATCATCGAATTTAAAGCAATTCATAGAAATTATATTCACTGTGACAGGTACTCTAAGCATACAATTGTTAAATAGAAATCTAGTTTTACGGATTTAAATCTAACCGTCATTTCATAAACGATTGTTCGAATTTGTTAGGCAAACTCATTACATAATATTTATTGAAGAACTAGCTAACCCGGCGAACTTCGTACCGCCATATTTACATATCTGTCTCAGTTTCCCACAGGCAGTGTACAGTCGCGGACAAAAAAAAAACACTTTGCCCGTTATCTTTTATTTTTTTTCTTTCTAGCAAAAAAAGAATGAATGAAATCGGACTATGTGTTATTGAATTACAACTAAGTACATATTTTGACTTTCATCCCCTCTCTCCAGGAAACCGTGCTGAATTTCGGGATAAAAAGTATCCTATGTCCTACCTCGTAGTATGAACTAAAATCATGTCAAGTTTCATTTGAATCCGTTCAGTAGTTTCGGCGTGATGCGCGGCCAAGATACAGACAGACAGACAGACGGACAGACAGACAAAAATGAAAAAAATTACAGTTTTGGCTTCAGTATCGATTATAGGAAGCCCTCCAAAAAAAAATTCTAAATATCTTTAATGTACAGAATTGGACCTGTTACATTTTTATTATTAGTATAGATTTTATTTGCCTATAGAATGAAGAGCACTGAATGATCAGTGCTCTACATTCTATAGGCAAATGGGCGAAGGGAGGAAGGTATACGGATCATTTGCACACCATAGAAAATAACTTGTTCATTAGCATTAAGAAAAAGTTTAAAAAGAACTATATACCGCCTACGGAACTTTAAAATTTATATTGCCCATGTTATCCGGGCCATTATGACGAATCTGTTGACTCCTCATTCATCAAAATTCGTTTAGTATTCGAGGTACTATAGTGTTACATATAAACATAAATAGGCTGTCAAAACACTACTTTTCTTTTTGGCTTTTCCGTGGTCGGGTTAAAATATTAGGACGAAATACTTGCAAACAATTTATCATTCATCCTGAGACACTTGTCCATGATATTCCTTTTCATCTTTTGGTGTGCTACCTTCAAATTGTATATATATCTGTTTTTTTCTTTCTGCCCGCTATAAGAACATACATTAATGTATTTTTATATCCATACCTTCTAACTCAAATGTTTCAAATTAGCCTTAATTAATTAATAAATCAACACACAAACACCGTACCCGTGGCAACTGATTGTTTCATCAAATGTTAAATTTCCAAAAGCATGAAGATAAAACAGGTAATCTCTATTTATCTGTGGCAACGTGGGATAAGAAGTTCAATCAGCTTTTTTAATGAGCCTTGTGAAAAAAAATCGACCAACTAAACCCCCTTTCTTAACCACACATCACATCTCAGCCTATCGCAGTGAACTGCTGCACATCTTGGAACGTTCCTCGGCTTCCCGTATCCAGTTCCTACTTAACTTCTTAATCTAATAATAAATTTTTTAATTAAGACTTTTTAAAACTATATCTAGATTCCATCGAAAACGTCTGTCAGTACCAACTATGATCAAAATATTCCCGATCAGCTACAGTAGAGTCCGTATGATCCGTCCGGTTTTCCTGAATTTGCGAGGTCATCGTTTAGGACATGAAATACCCAACTGATCCTTATGATACGACTTCGAATGATTACAAATTATCTCATCAGCTGACGTGTGAATATATTATCATACACTATCTTGATTGAAAGTCTCTCCGTCCTCTAATCTTCATTGTTTGATGTCTCTATTGAAAGTAGATGTAGCGTGTAGCTATTTAAAATTTAACAGTATTGTTTATTTCGTCTATGGAACCCTTATTGTGTCTGTGATGATATGATATTGGAATTCTTGAATTGTTTATGGTATGGTTGCCAGGATATGTAATAAACGGCTCCACATATGTCATGTGTGTTATCCTTTGGGGTTTTAAGAGTATTCTATGTAATAAAACTGTTATAATGTGAGAGATTTAAAAAAAATACCGATTGAAAATGACCCGATTTTGCCCTGTCAAGATGTTATTAATTTGTTTTCTCAGGGTTCCTAGTTTTCAAAATATTAACCGCAGATAAATATATTGAACAGTTGTCATTTTTTTATATTTGTCTGCTCGTTTTTTAACTGACTTCAAAAAAGGAGGAGGTTCTCAATTCGACCGTATATATGTTTTTTTATGTGTGTTTGCGGATAACTTCGTCATTTATGAACCGATTTTGATGATTCTTTTTTTAATGGAAAGAAGATATCCCAACGGTGGTACCGTGATAAGGACACTAAGATCTGATGATGGCATCCAAGAGAAATCGAGTCGAACCTTGAAGTCGGTTTTTGTTAAAATATTATCATTATTTTTTATTTACTTTTCCTAAATAGGTATTGACCTTTTCTAATTGTTTGAATTAAATATAAAGTGCATAACTGTAAAATACCCATGATACACACATGTAATAAAACTGCAGTACTACTATTTATGTTTACAACATTCAGCTAACTTATTTATATTCATACATACGTAATGTATGTAACGTTTCTAGTCTAGTTGGCTCTGAATTTAACATGACTGCTTTTTTTGTTACATGTGAGTTCCCTCGCGCATTCAACGTTAAAGTAATGGATGATGATCGAAGACGAGTAGGGTACGGTAAGTAATGATAGTTGTTTTCTACAACTATTTTCTCTGACGTGCCGTGACATCGCTACCTACTTCGGTTCAGCGGCTGCGATTTCGATCGGCGGCGGTCGATCGCAGTGCAGCATATGCGCAAACCTGTGTGCAGTCACCTGCCGCTTGCGCTAACCGCAACACGTCGCGATACTGACACAGTCCGAGATGTCCGCAGCTCGCGCCTAAACCGTCTATTCAAACGAATTAACGTATTTAGGCGCCAAAAGTTTTCTTTTTCATCTGTGGAACTTTGTGTTTTAAGTGATATATTTGTGCGCGAGTTATTTTCTTTGAGGCCTTTTGGACATGTGATTTATTGTGCGCTTTTTGGTAAAGTTGTTTTTTGATTTTTATCAACAAAATTCTTGTTGAAAACAAAAATATGATTGATTTCACTTTGTATTGATGAGCTGTTTAAATTATACAACTATAATTTAAAGCCGGCTGAGTTTGCAACCTGACTAAAGTAGGTCGGCGAATTTTTTTTTTACGAACTGTTAAAAGTTTTCCAAGTCAGTAGCTTATAAAAAATCAGTAGGTACACGTAAATAAATAAAGTTAATGCAGGATTAGCGTTAAAAAAATAAAAAAACTTTTAGTAGACAAGGTTTTAAGCCTATTTTTTTAGTTCTTCACACTTCAAACTTCACTTCATCAAAAGATAACAATCGAAAATAAACGTAATATGGCCCATATTACGTTTATTTTCGATTGTTATCTTTTGCAGTTAACCATATAATATAGATTTAGTCCTACATTAAAGAATATTAATCATAATAAAGAATTACTGAAAAAAAATGTATTGAATTCCAATGTAAAGTATGTGAACGTTTTAAATATATTGTATGGTTGGAATTCGCAAATACCCTCATTTGAATAAACGGATAGTTTTTTATGCTGAATTGTTCTCAACTCAGATAAATATTTGTGATAAATGATCTTTCGTGTTTCATCGATTTTTCCAAATTAGTACGACATTGTCTTATACAGGCTTGCCATTTTTCTTTGTGACAATGTAGATATAGATTTACATGGATACATATTGGAATGTTGTTGCTATATTTACCGGATCAAGTATATTTATACGTTATTTCGAGTGTATCAACCTTTTAATAATACATATTTTCACTTTTTTACATAAATATTTATATTGAAAATTTTAACAAAAAAAAAGCGACTTCAAGAACGACCAAATTGAATTGGGTTGAAATCGGTTGATGCGATATTGAGTTATTCGTCCATTTGTCGCGCACATACTTAATGCAAATTAAAGACTCGTATGGTTTTCTCATGAATGACATGTCAGAACTGGATCAAATTTAAGTGGGACCACATGGGAAGCACTAGCTTACAAAAAAAAAAAAACATAAAAATCGGTTCACCCAGTCGAAAGTTATGAGGTAACAAACATAAAAAAAAACAGTCGAATTGAGAACCTCCTCCTTATTTGAAGTCGGTTAAAAAGGAAGATGTTCATCATTATCACCAGCCTCTAATAGTCCACTGCTGGACATAGGAATCTCTTTAGAAAGGAGGAGTTTGGTCACTATACCACGCTGGCCAGATGTTTTAAATAATTGTATATAAAAATCAGTAACAAATATGTTTATTAATATCTGCAATTAGTCTCATATCCTCAGATTCCCAGAAATTTGCGTCAGCACTGCCCCAACATTGTTATTTTATAAGTTGTTTTAAATAAATTTATCATAACACCAATCTGATAAGCGGTCTTTGATACTAATATTACTTACTTGTGCATTCCAAACCGCATTACTTTATTTGAAGTAGGTACTAATCCTACTTATCAACAGATATTGAATACTAGCCTTAGAACAATAACGATGCCATCCTAAAAAGGTTCTCAGTCGAGCAGAAACTTGGCTTTCCCTATCTCATTCATAAACCTTGGCGTAACGAAACAATAGCTCACCTTCGTTCTTTGCTATTTCCCCAAAATACAATCCATCTTACTGTAATACAATCGAAAATAACCATTCACCCTAACCTTTCGGCTAAGGCATTCAGTTGCAACATACTTCGCAGCAACGCATGCTAAGTGGGGTAATTTTACACGACTCTTCACTTACCAATGACCCTTAATATCTATTTGTCAGTGTCCTTATCTAGCCCTTTGAATATATAACAGGACAGAAATAACATTTCCTAGGTTAACAGAAGCTATTAGAGTTAAGAGGGTAGTCGTGTTTACAATTGCTGTTACATTTTGAAGTCACGTTTCGGAAGTGAAAGTTAAAGTGCAGGTTTTTCCTTTCAGGTCTACTAAAAGTAGATTTATCCTTATACGAATGTTGACGATGAAGTTCACGATCGAGACATTTGGATTTATTGGCATTGAACTGCTTTGGTAGAAACTGAAACCTTAATGTAATTATGGTCTTAAAAATAATTTGTAATCATGTTTGAAGCCAGGCTGATTCGAATCCCGCAAGTTGAAAACATTCACATTTATATAATTATAAAATGTAGGCGTAGAATAACAGTTTGTTTTGGCAACGAATAAGTACAGATTTGTTCCATATAAAAAAAAACTTAAGATTAAATAAATATTCATACAAAAGTATAATTCACTTCAAAATATAATTTATGTTATTTTAAAATATATATGCATACACCGTGACGGTTACTGAGTGTATTTTTAAAGAGTATTAACAAAATGTAATACTTTAAGAAAATATTTTTCTTTCCACATACAAGAAGATGCACCTGCACAATTATGAATAATTTAAGAGAGATAAGAATATAAAATGTTTTCAAGGTCTCTTAGATATCTTGTTTTCTGATAAAAATAATGTTATTCACTTTTCAAGGGTAACCAACAAGATGACGTTTGACTGAGTTATATTGACGGCATCTATGCCTCACTTTTCAAGGGTAACCAACAAGATGACGTTTGACTGAGTTATATTGACGGCATCTATGCCGTATCTATGTAAGAGTAATCGACCTGGCATTAGCCAGGTCGATTACTCTTACACTAATTTAAAAAATTACATATCTATTTTTTCATGATTTGAGACATACCGTAGGTAGACACATTGTTATCTATTGCTTACTGTATTATGTACATAGTGCACACTTTCATTCATACATAGAAACAATCACTCAGACTGCTGCAATATAATGAATAGTCAGTATAAATAAATATAAATGCACTGAACCCATGACGACGTTTCGATATTCCGCAATATTTTTTGACACCAAAAAATTTATTTCCTGTACAGTTATAAATGCATAAAGAGATTAATAAATCATAATATATCTAATGAAAATAATTTGAAGCAAGCTGAAAATGGCGAAATGCATTTACGAAAGCCTAAACGCAAACAATTTAGACATAACTGCGGTTTTCTTTATGCAGCAATATGACTTTGTGGAATCCAATAATAACAATTGCCGACTTGAAAAACAGCGAAGATTAGAATTTACGAAATATTTACTACTGGCTAATACCTAAGTGAAATATTAAACGGTTTGTGAAATAAATTTGGTATTCACAAGTATCACGGACGCGGAATAATAATATTGCAGAAATATGTTAACCGTTGGGGTAAACGTTTTTTCGAGTGTAGACCACGTCTCGATAAACGTAGTAGGACGACCACAGGCCAGATGGAGTGATGATTTACGCAAGACGGCTGGCAGGAGCTGGATGCGAGAAGCCGAGGATCGAACCAAGTGGCATGGAATTGGAGAGGCCTCTATAATGGAATGCGATAGACTGATAATGATGAATATTTTACAGGAGCAAGAACGTATAGTAATGATTAGAACAACATTCAATCACACTAGTTAGGTGTACTTAAGAGGACTAAGCAGACAGATTCACCAGCCACCAGAGTGCTGGCCAGACTGGTCGGTATAACGTTTGTAGGCAGTGATGTTGTCTTGCATAAAGTGCTACCATATTCATCTCTTACGACACACACGTGATGAATAGGGTTGGCTACAACCAATTCATTAGCACTGTTCTATTGATTACTTGTTCCAATTAAATTGATAATAGTTTCTTGTTAAAGTACTCTGATAAAAAAATAAATTTACAACACCAACACTAAAAGTATTTCCAATTAAAATTACAAGTATATATCATTATCATTGTTAGGCAAACCTTATGCGTAGCGTAGACCATGGCGCCTATTTACAATTAGTAGAATTTCACAACAGCTGATCATATCATAGCTATACTTTACAAAATGAATTCAATTTTATAATATCAGGTCGCTAGCATATCAGTTAAATAATAATATGTTGTAATGTAATTAGACCCGAAGTGTTATACGCAATGTTTCTATTGAAACATACAAAAGTATACACATTATAACAGCATTTATAAATACTGCATGGATGGCGCATAATATAGTGGTCACCGCTTCCTACTGCGCTAAGTATTATGGATTCAGTCTCTCACATGGGACTTAACTTTGTGTGATCTACAAATTGTTGTGTTGAGTTTGGGTGAGCTTTCTGTTCATAGATGTGTGTGAAGTCCCCTGTGTCACAGGATGTATTCCTAATGTGGGAGTTGTCTTTTTAGAGTTACTAAAGTTTAATTACAGAGGTGGTTAAGTAGGTTAATTAAAATAACATGCTAAAGAACATGAAGAAAGTGATACATGCATGTGCCAGTTGACCTAAATAGGTCTAAGACCTTCGTTCGAGTCTATAAGGCGCGAGTCGATACGCATGTATCGGTGTAGTGAAAGTGAACAGCCGAATTTGTTCAACGCAAGTGTTTGCATGCATGCACACATACACGATACATTCCCTATAAGTATTGCGGTAAATTGAACTACGAAACAACAAATAACTTGCATGTAATAAGATAAAGGAGAAGGCCTATACCTAACGAAGGGTGACTAAAGCCTGAATAAAAAGAAGTTAAGGGAATCTTTGTAGTTTTGGTATCTTGATTTACTAGATTTTCAAACATAACCGTTATATACCTCCAAACTAATTATTACACAGGCACAACTTCAAAAAGGAAGTAGAGGAAATCCGATAGTTTTGTGTTACTTATAGAATGAAAATATTGGAAGATACGTTATTACAATTTGACATGACTTGGGCACGTTGAAGTCAGTGATCCTTTAAAGAAGACATTTATTCAATTAGTGATCCAGTATCAAAATAATAAATCGATACCAATCGCTACCCACGTACCATGTACTAAACAGTTTCATGTGAAAGCGCTGATAGGAGACAATCAACTCCATTAGATTTTCTAAAAGCAAGCTCAAAATGGCATGAAATTGCTCAGTTGGTTATCAATCCTCACAATAGTATGCTACTCTCGTTTTCTTTGGTATGTATATAAAAAGTTAAAAAATACTGACCCACCGTCTGGCTGCTGAACCGGTTGTGTTAGCAACGTAACGTCAGGAATAAAAAAGAAACATTTCATTTCAGAATTGTGCAACAACGATTATGCGTTTTGCGGTTAAATTAATGATTGCCACTTTATTGAGGACTTCGTTTTTTGATGTCGATGCCTAAAAGTTGGTCAGATGAGTATTTTGGAGATAATTGGTACTTGGAATAATGTAGGCTGAAAATAAATGTGTTGTCATAGTCTCAGAGATACTGATGAATATACATACATACATTAAATATATTCAAATTATAATTTAATGATTTGATAGTCAGTCTTTTGATATGCCAGTTTTTAAATAAGATAACTATAGATTCTTCCGGTTAAATTCCGGTCCGTGGCCTTACGTCTCTTTTGTTTAATTCCAATGTACAGGTATGAAAAGGCCCACGGACATCCTTTCGTTTTCAAAGCCTTTACCGTCGCCTTGCCCTTTCATAGTGTGACCTCGATTGCTGGTCAATTCGATTAACATTTTGACCTTTTTTATTGCACTTAACATGTCTTAATACAACTATTGTTTCTGAGTGACACACAATATAATTACTGCTACTAGTGTTGATATTTGATAGATTTATGTATACGATTAAAGCTTCTGTAGACGAGATTGCGGAGAGAGCTATAAAATATTTAGAAAAGCAATTTGGACGGCAAATTGTTTTCATCGATCGGTTCATCGTTTCTGACCTCATCGACCTCGCACCGCATTTATCTTTCCCTTCTATTTATGTCAATAAACCGTGATGATGCTAATTTTTAATTACATTTAAAACTATTTAATTCGAAAATATCGTAAACTAGCATTAATATTCATCACAACGATATAATTTATCTGTCATCAATATTGCCAGAAGATATGCAAGAATTTGGTGAAATTGTTCTTTTATGGCGATTTCACTGTTGCCACGTTTTAAGTAATTTGCATTTAATTGTGATAGGTGAAGGTACGCGAAGTGACAATTAAAGTGGTTTTAATGACAGGCAGGTCATATAACTTGGATCAGGTTTTTATTTTGCATATCGAATGTCGAATTAACACAGCTATGTGTTGGTGATTTTGAGTTTCACATTTGTTTTATGTTTAGTCCGCTCTGTTGTAAGTTTTCAGACGCTATGCAATATTGTTCATACGATAGATGTGTAAAGTGTGTTAACTATCTTTGCAGCCGCCAAGCTGGCCTATTTTCAATATTTTAATTTCATGTCTGCGTATTGCACTATCATGTATAGAGTTCCGTTACTCAAAGAAAAAAAAGGAGTTCTTATCTGAACAGAACAGCGTCAGTCCGTATGTTTGTCTGTATGAATGTTACTTATTGCAATGGCAAATTTATGTGTATTAATGTTTTTTGAATGGCAGGGTTAAGTAACTCGTCAAAAAACGGATTAATTTACAAAAATAAATTGTTCAGAATGACGAGTTTTTTTGTGCGGGAATTATTGCATTCGGAATCACATTTGTCTATTACTCTCTTTTGTTTCAAAAATGTAAAAATATTAAACAGTAATTAATATTGCTACCGATTATTTCGTTATGATTTCTATCTATTTATTAGCTATGTGCACGCATGTTACTATACACGATTGCAAATTTTGAATAATTATATCAAATTGACACTTCTATTGATCAATATAAAACACAGTACTTAATTTTGCAACTGAAGTTTCGTAAAATCCATTACAGCTAGTAATTATTCGTATCGGTTGACTTATTTGATTGTTATCAGTGTGTTGCACCGTCCTGTACAACTGTTGCTAGGTATATGATAATTATATGTAAATTACACTGTTTGGTTGTTAGTAGTAGTCGTGTACTTGATATATGGCCTATACATGAGCTATTTTTCCTCGACTAAGCCAGAAGGAAGGGTCATAGTTTCGGCATTCTATGCATACATGTTCCATTGTCATCATCATGGCCTTTCCATCTTTTCAGATGATATAGACAGCGCCTCTGTGGAAATTTTTGGTATGGCTGTAGAGCCCAATACGAGAGAGGCAGTAACGTCCACACGATTGCCACTTGAGTAGAGGATCGTTTTGTGTTCGATCAGGTGAGACCCTGTCGTTCTTTTTTTGTCTCCTCTCACGCTTGTTAGCTAGACTCTGGAACCAGCTCCTGTCGTGGGCTCTGCAGCCCTCCTCCAAAGAGTTCCTCCACCCGTTGCGATTTCTGGCGAGGTCTTACCACTCCTTGGGGTTGATTCCGAAAGCGAGCACGTCACGCTTTGCGCAGTCCTTAAAGCGCAACAAGGGCCTTCCCACCCTCCTCGCAGCGAAAGCAACTTCACTCAGCAATGCACGTCGCGGCAGTCGAGTGGCGTCCATTTATGCACATGTCCCAGCCATCGCAGTCTTTTCTGTTTTAGCATTGCAGTAATGCTGGGCAGCTGTGCAATTTGCAGAACTCTTTCATTTGTGACTTTGTCACGCCAACTTATCTTCAGTATGCCTCGAAGACAGCGCATGTGGAAACTGTTTAGTCTTCTTTCTTGCTTTGCATAAGATATCCAACAATAAGATGTTTCATTGTAGCGCTTAAACTATTAAACCGATTTTAATGATTGCGTAGACAATAAGTTCGTGATAATACCCGGGGTATATAAATTTTATAAAAAAATATACGTAGGGTTATAGTTTCTAAACTATTACTTGTTTTGAAGTTATGATGGTATTGGAATTGGTTTTATAATTATATTTGGTAGTCTCGCAAGAAAATTCCTATTGTAAGTTTTGTTGTGTAAGTGAAGGAAACATGATATAGGCGGGTCTAACGGAAGCACAGCGTGTGTAATAAGCATGTCTTCGATGTAATTTTTTTCTTTTATATAAATTAATCGTGATATAAAAAGGCCTCAAAGAAAACTAACAGTATCACATTTTATAGTGACGTTTACAAAAGACATGCAGAAATGAGTGTGAGTTATACGATGTGATTGCGAGAAGAAGTTGACACTACAAACTATCACAATGTGCAGCAAGGAACAGATAAATCACGTGCTCAGCAAGATCAATGTGGTAAGTACCTTATGATCACTTTACTAACGCAATTTTCGCCGATTTCGCCGAGAATGTGTATATTCCTTAATCTCTTTATTAATTTTTGTAAGTGATAGCAAATTTTGCATGAGTGCGACAAATCAACTATTTAAGTAACAAAATCAATACATGTCTCTGTTGAAAGGCGGTGAACTGAATTGACGATTACTTCAGAAAATAATTAATATTGTACTTGACTGGATAAGTTACATATGTGATTTTAAAATCGTGCATGGTTAAACTGAAAAACATACTCAGACCAAATACTAGATTTAAGAAGACGAGTTCTATTATTGATATGATAAGCATTGCGATAGATCTTGTAAAAGACTAAAGCAAAACTTGCCTCAAAAGTCTTGGAAAATAGCATGGAAAATTTCGGGGAAGGAAAACGATATTGACTGACATTGACCTACTAAAATGGATAGCATGCATCTGTTTATAACAAGTTATGAATATCAAACAGGTGTAAATATATTTAAAGAATCTATAGTACAGACCAAAAAAAAAGGTCAATAAATTCTGTACTGATGATTGAGGAAAGTAGGCAGTGCCTGTACTATGGTCGCGTACTCATATATTTTTCAATAAAGACATATAATTTCACCTAGATACAAAACAATTTATCATGCTCAACACATAAATTATCTGTCCTGGATGGGAATGGAACCCACGAACCTTCCAATCCTGACTGCTGAGCTCTGGTTCAGTTCACTAAATACTAAAAGGCTCATCAGCATAAATAGAGTTATATGTATAGTGTCAGCAATATGTAATAATATGTTTATATCTTTGTTTGTTCCGCGTGCTGCTCTATTTTTTCCAAATTAATTTTATTGCAATTATAAGATAAAACACATTCCTACAATTTGTCAGAGGGTTTTTAGAATACTGCTTTGTGTAGAGCCTACCTCAGTTACTATATTAATCTTCTTCTTTAACTACTATCTCCACCACGGAGGTCGGCGACCACATTTTTGTACGTCTCCCTGTCTTAAGTCATGTAAATTAGTGCATTTGTGCTTTCCACATCCAACCAGTCTCTTATATTTTTCGTCCACGACGTTCGCTTTCTACCTTTACTGCGCGTACCTTCAATTTTCCCTTCAATTATCAGTCTCATGAAGTCATACTTATCATTTCCATATATATGCCCATAAAAAAAGTAAAACTAAAACCCAACTACGACAAAAAACGACGCTGAAAAAGTATAAAACAAGTTGAAAAAGCCATAGTCACACGTTGTTAAAGAGTTATGGTGCGTTTCTATGTAACGTGTGACTACGGCTTTTCCAACTTGTTTTGTTGTTGATACCAAACACGGCATATTTATCTCAAATTTATTTTTTAATTCATTACTTTATGTCGGCTAGAGGGCGCCACGTTAGATTCAGCGACACATCATATAGCCTATAACCAGTAGACGATCAAGACGCTTCTAATGATACCTCATTTGTCCAGTTCTAGTAAGTAGTTATGGAGCTATGAGGGAACAAATGAACATACATACATACGTACATACATAGCCTGTCAAAATCATAACCCTCCTTTGCGTTTGCCGTAGTCGGGTAAAAATATGCTATATTCTATATAGTATACCATAAAGTAGGTACTATAATATCCCTCTAATAATAACTTTATCAATACAAATAAAATCTTGTTTTTTCTATAATATGTACTTTGTATACACATCAATATAGTCTTTTTGTCCTGGAATTCAATTTGATATCTCAAAGAAAACATATGCAACTAGTTCACGAACATCGAAAGTTGGTCATATGAGATAATCTTTGGTATTCATTGCTGTTTACAATTACATAACTAATATTAGTGTTTTACATATTTATCGATATAATAACTGCATCTGACCTAATTACTAAATTTTACTTTTATTCCGTCTCGACTACAGAGTGCCTAATTGCTACTTACCTAAGGAATCCTTGCAATCGTTGCCGATTTTTTGATTACATTTTTTATAACTTACTTTTACATCAACACTTATAGAGTCTTAGGAAATCCACTATTGGTCTGTGGTGTCTCCGTAAAAAGGATGCCTACTGTACTACGCTGGCCAGACAATTTGATATAGGGATTGTTTCAAATTTTCTTTCTCTTCACAAAGTAGTTTTACTGCGTAGTTTGCCCTGTCAGGAGGCTATTACAACACCGAATGGGATAAATAGGGGCGGTAAAACTGCGCATTCTTAATCCATATAAACATACGGATATACTTTATTTATATTCTCATAGAATACTAATGTCACTAATATCATTCGAAAGGCCTAATACGGTATGCAAAATGATGGTCTTATAAGCATTTATTGCTTGTCTATTTGCAGTTTAGAGAAAGTCAATTGACATTGGCTAATGGAGGTTAAACTCGCTGCGTTAACTACCGGACGTCCGACGTACCGATGATCTTACAGATAAAATCTTATGTTAGATATTTTTGTGCCGTTTCGAACTAATTCGAACGATAATTTTATTAAGAAATCAATGTAAATGCCAACCTTACAGAAACGCGAGATATTTAAGCACAACGTAATGCTTGATAATTAGATATCATTTGTAAGTAACAAGAACAAGAAACATTAAAATTAACTGTGATTCAGGTTTCGTTCATCATAATTATAACTAATTATATCTATCGAAGTTTGGAGATATATTCGCATATACAATATTTTCACATTTTAATAACAGGACTATACGAGTATTCGTCTCTGACCTAGTTTGAAGAGAGGCGGAAAATCGATATAATATAGATAAATGGTGTTTGTAGATAAGGAACATCAAAACATAATAATATAATATATAATAATGAATAAAGTGGGTAAACCTTTGTAACAAAAACAAATTAGTGAGTGGTATATTAATTACATTATTACTGTTTAGATACTTGGTTAATTTCTAAAAATAATTCGAATTAAAACTTGAAATTATCACAAATTGTGTCATAGGTCATACCCTGTTTTATGGCTTTACTTAATTAATATAAATAAAAGTAAAGTACCTACTGGCCTTTGCAATGATAACTTCATTCTAACATAGTGTATTGAGAATAACATAATACTCCTTTAATTGTTTTAGACAAAAAGCATAACAGTGAGGCTATGTAAGATTCGAGTCAAACATAATCACCAGTAAGGCGTTATATGGAGGAATCTCTGCACAGTCTAAAAAAAAAAGTGTGTAAAAAATTGCAGTATATGTAAATAACAATATTCTTACTGATACTATGAATATGTTTGTGTGATACCTTCGCTACTATACTGCAACCTGTTTCATTTACCAGTAACCGGGGAACCAGATGTACCGTAGAAAAGAAATCTCTTTAGCCCCGACGTATCTCGAGCTATCTACCTACGGCTTACAGATGACCCCCTCCTGAATTGGAACTTCGATATTCCCTTTCTGACTCCAGGAGGGCACGCGTGTTCCGCAGGACGATTATACTGCAACCGTGAGAAAAAAAAATCTAATTAGGAAGTAAAGTCCATTTTTGCTATACTTGAGGTCTCGGGTTCGATTCTCTGGTCGGATCAAGTGTTTGTATGAACTGCAAATATGTGTTTTGGAGTTTGGGTGTTTTCTATGTATAATATGTATATATTTATAAAAATGAAGTATATTTGTATTTATATCAGTTGTCTAGTACTCATAACACAAGCTCTGCTTAGCTTGGGACTAGATAGCGTTGTGTCCGGAATATTTATTTATTTACGTTTATTACGGTTTATCTCTTAAACGGTAATTGTAAGTAGATAAACAATTGAGCAATGCGGGATAACGGGGCCACCATCCACCACACAACTAGAACACGATGGTTGTTACGAATGTGCTGAGCTATGACGTCAAAATTATCAGACTAGAAAAGTTATTTCAGATGCTTTATGGTATGTGACATAATATGAAATTGTATGAATGTACGGCACCTATGGATTGCGGGAAGTCTTTTCTTAAATAAGACGAATCAAAATAGTCAGCGGCATCATAAAAATACTTTTTTTTTGTTTTGTGAATGAAAATGTGTTTAAGTAAGGGCTATTACCGAATAATAAAATAACTTCGTTTTGATATTTGTACTACAATTTGTAATTGTCATCTTTTTTCTCTGGTACATCATACGAAATGAATATTATTTTTTTCATAAATTAGCATATATCAAGCATATCGCACATAAGAAGTTATGTCACAGTGTCAACAAATAATCGGTTACCCGATTTTGCAAATTTTATAATATTACAAAATTTATTTAATTGTAGAATGTTTTTAACATACTTAAAAGTAAAGAATGAAGCTTGTAATACAAAATTGATTAAATATGACTCCTATCCTTGGGGATAAAGGCTTATTTTTAAGTGGTTAGGAGGCTTGAACTTGAACAAAAAAACCGTTTGAATGTCGCAGAGAACAGACGTGTTATCGGTTTATTTACTAAATGCTCTATACCGAGGTAGTAAAATATAATCTTTGCTGTGCAAGTGATAAGTGCGTAAATCGTGCGTCGCATAAATGAGTGCGCGTGAAAGTCGTCTCGCTCCAACACCCTAGTGATCCCTTTCTTGCACCGCTGCTTGTATCCGCGAACTGTCATCGCAAAGTCAAGAATATTAATAATGACATCTAATGGATCTTTGTGCCCCGATATGGCCTCTGCGGAAGAACCAACAAACACCAACAGTCTTCGCCGTACAAAAAAGAAGGGAAAAGAGGATGACCTTACGGCAATGTTTGATAAGTTGTCGCTGGATGTAACGTCGCAACTGACTCTTTTTAAGTCTGAACTATGCAATAAAATCACTAACATCCAACAAGATATTAATACAGTAATAAAAAAGGATCTCGAACATATTAAATCTGACTACCAAGTCATTAACGCAAAACAATCGGAGTTCTACACCGATATATGTGATCTAAAAGACTTCATAAATTTCCTCGATAAAGAACATAAAGACCTGGATCACAAAGTCCTGCAGGAGTGCTTGTTATTAAAACAAGAAAACGCTAAACTTGCATTCGAATTAAACATCATCCATCAACGCGATCGCTCTGATAACTTAGAGATATCGGGTATACCTGAAAAATCCAACGAGAATTTGATTGCGGTGATTGTATCTATTGCCCAATCGGCGGGTACACATCTATCAGCGTCGGACATAGTGTATGCAACCCGAATTCAACCACGTACAAAAACTTCTGGTCGGCCAAGATTGATTTTGGCGAAACTAAAAAGTAAACAACAACGCGACACTATACTGTCAAGTATACGCTCCACAAAGGGACTCACAACCGCAGGTATCGGGATGTCGGGCGATGCAACAAAAATATACGTAAATGAACACCTGACACAAACAAACAAAATGTTATATAAATCTACCCGTGAGAAATCGAAAGCAAAAAACTATCAATATGTATGGGTCCGCGATGGAAAAATTTTTGTGAGGAAAGATGCCTTGTTACCCAAGATTACTATCAGGGAACCAGACGATTTGAAAAATATTACTTGAATCACAGTGTTATTTCTATCTCCTTCTGTTTCTGTATCATTACTATTAAGTTTGCGGAACGATTACTAAAGTACCTAAAATGTTACATTGTTGTTATTGGTTGCACGCAGGTATGTGTGTGGCAGGTGTTCTATCTTATATACGCTAATTTTTGGTCGAATATTTCTCTCTCAAGTATGTACAAATCTAACAATATGAAACAATCCTTTCAACATATATTCCAAATACGCAGGCAGCTTAACATATTGGTTCCACTATTGACTGAATTCTTTAATTAATTTTTAATAAAATACACATTCTCGTCTAAACTAAATATATTTTACCAAAACGTGCGCGGACTGCGCACTAAAAGCCTAACGATGTATAATAACATTTTATTGCAGAATTTTGACATTATACTACTAACTGAAACTTGGTTACAAAACGATATCCTTAATTCAGAACTTTGCGACAATAGATACGATATATTTCGATGCGACCGAGATCTTAGCTCCACAGGTAAACAGTCTGGTGGCGGTGTAATGGTATGTACACATCACGCACTTGCTGCTGAAATTAATAATAATTGGTCTTGTAAATTTACCGAATCACTATGCATTTCTATTTCTTCTCACAGATTACATTCAGCTGTTAATCTACATATAGTACTAGTTTACTTGCCACCGGGTGGTACACGTCTTTCTCGAAATATTCTTGATGTATCGACTGCTTTTACACGTTTATTTAACCAGCACAGCAATGATTATTTCTTATTGGTTGGTGATTTTAATCTGCCATGCCTGGAATGGACACCGGATAATTTAACACTAAAACACATTGGCACAACGGAATTACAGGATACAGCACAGACACTAGTCAATGATCTTCAGTTTTTGGGACTTAGTCAATTTAACTATATTACTAATCGTAGTGGCAATGTTTTGGATCTCTGTTTTTGTAATCTCCCGGTTTCGGTTACCCAAGCTCAACCTCCAACCAGGATGGATCCTTTTCATCCACCATTAAAACTGGATATAATTGATCTCCAAATGAAAAATTTCAAAGAAAAAAAAGTGCCTCGCTATAATTTTCACCGTTGTGACTATAACATAATTAATAATTACTTTAAAAACATAAACTGGTCAAATATTTTAAATACCAAAACCGTCGATGAGACTGTTGACTGTTTTTATAACGAACTGAATAAATGTATAGCTTTATATGTTCCGTTCTCAATTAAAACATATTCTTTACCCCCCATGGTATTCTAAAGCTTTGATCAATATTATAAAAGAAAAGTCTAAAGTACATAAAAGGTGGAAAAAATTTCATAATCCTAGGGACTACGACGAATTTACTCTACTAAGACACCGTCAGCATAAAACTCAGAACTTGTGTTTCAGACAATTTACTGAAAATGCTGAATGCCACATCAGGCACAACCCAAAATACTTTTGGACATACATTAAATCAAAACGGGGTGGTTCTAGTTACCCTCAGCGATTCACATTTAATGATCAGTCATTTAATGACGCTAACTCCATATGTTCGGCATTCAGTGACTTTTTTAAAAGCGTTTTCGTAAATAGCACAGTACTAAAAGACCCTGACATTGCCCCTGACAGTGTAAATATGCACGCTGAAGTTCTGTCGTATACTTTTATAACCGAAGATCACGTTCTTAAATTACTGAGCTCTTTGGATATCTCGAAGGGACCAGGTTGTGATGGTGTTCCCTCAATATTTCTGAAATCATGTGCTAGCAATCTGGCCGCTCCGGTCACTCTGCTTTTTAAACGATCTCTAGAACTATCCATATTCCCAACACTATGGAAAAGAGCCCTCATCGTACCCATCCACAAAAAAGGCCCAAAATCGATGATTGAAAATTACCGACCAATCTCAATTTTAAATGTTCTGGCCAAATTGTTTGAGAAGGTTGTATATGACAACTTATATCACGTGATTTCGAAGGGGATTCCCGAATCGCAGCATGGATTCTTGAAAGGACGTTCAACCTTGACTAATCTGGCTGTATTCACAGATTTTGTTTTGGAGCACATGGAAGGGGGAGGGCAGATTGACGTGATTTACACAGATTTTGTTTTGGAGCACATGGAAGGGGGAGGGCAGATTGACGTGATTTACACAGATTTTGAGAAAGCTTTTGATCGTGTAGATCACGTCAATCTGTTACAAAAACTGCAATCTTTGGGTATCCACGGTGATTTGCTGAGATGGATAAAATCCTATCTCTCAAACCGTTCACAGGCAGTTGTAATGGGAGGTTTTAAATCGGATTACATTGAAATCCCTTCGGGTGTCCCACAGGGCTCGCACTTTGCTCCGCTCTTTTACAACGCATACATACACGACATCTATCAATGTATCAACAAGGTGTCTCACCTATTGTATGCAGATGACAAAAAAATATTTTTAAAAATCCATAATAATTCTGACTGCGTATATCCACAAAAAGATCTTGATAATTTATACAAGTACTATAGAACAAACAAAATAACTGTTAATATTTCTAAATGCCAATGCATTAGCTTTAGTCGTAAAAGACATATTATAAATTATAACTATAACTTCAATCACGTGCCAATAAAAAGGGTTGACTCGGTGCGGGACCTGGGGGTCACACTTGAGTCAAAGATGAGAATGACTGATCATATAGACAATATAATCCAAAAATCATATAAAAATCTTGGATTTGTAATGCGAGCTTGTCAGCCTTTTAAAAGTTTAATGTGTCATAAAGTAGTTTATTACGCCTACGTCAGAAGCAATCTAGAATATCTATGTCAAATCTGGTCACCTTATCATGCAATACATATTAACAAAATAGAACACATTCAAAAGAAATTTATAAATTACCTGAACTATAAATTTAATAAACCTAATTTAGACTACGTAGAGAATTGTCGATTGTATAACTTGCTAACATTAGAGAACAGACGATCGTTGATGGATATGGGGCTACTTCATGATATAATACGTGATCGCGTAGACTGCACCACATTGCTTGGAAAAGTAGGATTTAATACTCCTAGTTATCGTACCCGGCACACACAATTACTAAATGTCCCATCGCATTCTACATCATACGGGCAAAACGCCGTGATGACCAGAATAGCACGTTCGTATAATACCACATTTAACTCTGTGGACCCACTCATTATGACTAAAACCACATTTATTTCTAATATAAAAAAATATATAATCAACGATAAATAACAGTCATGTACTTCACATGCACACATCTACTTAAAACATAAAATAAAAAAATAAAAAATATACAGTATAACTTTATGTACTTATTAACCTTAGGTTGCCTATTGAGAGAAAAAAATCACTAGTATTTATTTTTTGTAAATGTCTTTGTTGCCACCTACATACCATTATGCCACCCACAAACCGGTCCCGAGCTCCTACCGAGCGGCGAGTGCTCGACTCGCATGATACACCCGCTTTATTAGATAGATACACATGTTTACATTCCGCAATGAAATTCATATTTTTATTTGTTTACTTTTACAAGTTCCGCAAACAATTTAGTTTAACACTGTAATGTTTAAAGTTTAAAAGTTGTAAATGTTAGAGATTTATTGTGTAATTACCTACATATAAAAAAAAAATGGAAATCTGTTCTTTGTACTTTTTGGAAATTATTATGTATTAGTGGATAACTGTAATTGGTCATATCCTAGTAAATATTATATAAGTAATTGACTTTGTAAAAGACTGTTGTTATCCTGAATAAATAAATAAATAAATAAAACTTTCGGACTATAGTCGATTTGAGTTACAAGTATGTAACGCTGACCTCAAGAATATCACTATCCTATATTTGCCTTCTCTTTTTATATATCATTCTTAGAAAAAAAAGAGTGTGTATTATGTACTGCCATTTTTCCCCTCTAAATTCCAAAGGCTAAGAGTTCACCCAATATGACGTAAGTTTAAATAAAATTATGACATAATGTAGGCGTTTTATATAAGCTTCTGCCTACAATTTGAGTGTATGTTAATTTTTATTAAATCTATAAAAACTATTACAGTCTATTGAACTACATCGTAGGTACTTGCATTATGCGTGATAACCACTTACCAGGTGGGAGGACTTGAGAGTCAAAACCCTTTGCTGTTCACTCAATAAATCAACACCCACTCTTTAAATTTAAGGTTAAAGCGAGTCAAATTGTACCAAGTAATAGGCACACCCGCTCTATGAAACATAACCTTAGGCTATAAACGATATTTATATTCTCCGAATAGATAAAATCGATGCGTTATTGAGTCAAAATATCGTTCAACTTGACAATGAGATTTCGAAAGATTGCGCAAAATGTTTAGATATAACTGATAACGGTGTCTGGTAGAGTAACTGTCCTAAATTGGGTTTCGATCTAGTTGTGTAATAGATACCTAATTACTTTTTTTTTCACATATGAGTTAGTACTTTATAGTAGTGTCGAACTTACTGTTGGCGTGAGGGCGGGATTAGTCCCCTATAGTGTCGAACTAAGTTCTTGAAATCGAACTTAGATTTGAAAACTAAATAACTCGAGACATCTCACCCTCAGTCACGTCTGATCCCAAATTACGCCGCACCTGGACATCAGACGCCTGCTATAGTGTGTGTGACTTGAACAAAAAAAAACTAACGAACCCATGGTGCTGATCACGCAATAATTTGTTCTGAGTCTGATTCAAACACAAGCTATTATATACTACTATGCTCCCATTAAATTTGGGTGAGAAAAGTTAGTCATTCAATTTAACCAGAATCTTAATGTTCATTGAACCCATCACCAGATTTATTCTCAGTGTAGTCACTTCTGCAAATAGTTTTTCAATATTTGACTCTATTTGCTAATGAATACTAAGTATTAGCTATACTTTGACAATGTCATTAACCTATTCCATAATTTTCAAATATTTACCTTACATTTTGTGACATTTATGTAGTATCTTATATTATACTCTTTACAAGTATCCCTCAATAAAGTAAATAAGGGCACGTGACAAACTTAGTGGTATTGTGTGGGCTTCTATGATTGATGTATCGTGTCCGTAACCAGCTGTTTTGCGTGTTTCGCTCCCGAACCGTCACGATTGGCCTCTGCGGTCGTTTCACGCATACCGAATAGTAATTATGCTTTCTTACTAGCGATTAGGTATCGTTGTCTATCCGTGTTAAACCCGTGTTCGTGTAGTCTGATTGGAGTGCTTGTGTGTAGTTTTGGTAAAGGAATTTTGTGGTCGTGACCTATTGGTTCTGTCTTAAATTGTTCTGTGAATACATAGAATCTAAAGCTTTTTAGACTTACATATTATGATAGACAGGTATACATAAGTGTAATACGCCTACATATACCTAATACTTCTACATTTGAACGTTGTCATAACGCAAACATTTACCATGAATGTTGTTTTCTTCATTTCGAATGAAAGCGAGGATGTTAAACATGATGAATGATTAACGTTTCCATAAGTAGAACATTAATTTCCCTTTCTTTATTCAACGTCTTTGCTTCTACGATCGCAAGATATAGAGAGTTTCTGGTTTATTTTGTAGGTTGTAATTAAAACAGGTTTTCATTAAAATTCTTTGTAAACTAGGACTGTTTTGTAGCTCTAGGTGATAGTAGATTTGAGAGAAGAAAACGAGGCCAGTTTTCGGACTTGTACTTCGTTAATAGGTACTGTACTTGAGTTTTTTTTTTAATATTGTATATGTAAACAATTTGATCACCTAAAAAGAAGAGAATAATTAAACATTTTGCCCATTGATCTATTGTCTATTCAGTAACTTTACCATTGTATTAAATTAATCTAAACAAAGGGTTCACAAATTTCTCAGGCGATTTACTAAATTACTCAAAAACACACACGTATCGAATTTAAATCTGAAAAGTGTTTAACATTGTCAATTTATTATTAAAGTGAAGTGCCTTAGAAATGCAACTATTTGTCGTCGATACAAGGGTATGTCTGCGTGTGCGCAATCGTTCGCGACAATCGAGAGTGTTTGTACCGTACACGCGAATGTGATTAATGACATCTTACAAATATTTTCCTTCCGTGTGTTTGACATATCGACATTTTAGATAATGTTGTGTTTCTTGCTGTGTTTAACTGTTGCGTAAATATTTTATCGATTATCGAAAATATTAGAGATTTTTATATTTTAACGATAAATTCAGTATAATATTATATTAGAGCCGTTTTATTTGAGGGCTTGTGTGAGCCACTTTAGTGCATTCGACTACTAAGTTTAGCTCCTCTTCTTTGTGCGGTTATCGATGTCTGTTTTTTTTATATATTTGGCCCTGCCAATCTGTTTTGTTTCTATGCATAAACGTTTTGTATTTACACTAAAATTCATATGTAGTTTAAGTGTTAATTGTCCTACTTTAAATGAGTCATTTATAATTTGTGAATTTAAAAAAGTGCTGTGTAATATACAGAGATACTATTTTGAATTTACTTTTTCTAATATCACACTAGCATTTAACATGGTTTTATTATAAACCTGGTAATTTTACCTCTGTTCCATTTGATCATCTTTCCCTTGAATATAGAACACAAAATCATCGATCATCACCATTTCAAAACAAAAATTACTTGTACTAATTACTGGTATATAAGCTCATGTAAAACCAAAAGCATTATTATTATAAAACAATAGGTCGGGTGAGTAACGGTGATCACTTAGCGATAGACACGATCGATCGAACAAATAATACCCGCTGACATCACAATGGTACACTCATATTAGTACGATACGTTTCATATCAACCGTTTGAAGTTTTTCCCTGATATTAGCAAAATAGGTTCTACATACGGTGACGGATAGAGAATACAAAGTGTCAATACCCCTGTTTATGCCATTGGGTGTCTTAGGAGGCGACTAAGGGAGCAAGTTACGCAGGACAACAGCACAGCAGAGAGAGGGAAAACTTATAACAAACCCCTTTTTTTTAATGTGCCTCGGGCCGTCATCCCACCGGGGCTTGCGGCGGGGCGGTGTGTCGGAATCGAACCGAGTAAAGCCACACGGTATGCCACTCTGCGACTGAGACGGGAGGGATCCGGGAACTGCTGTTATTAACACATCCGGACCCTTGTAAAAAACTCCTATACCAACCAGACAGCGTAGTTTAGTGGGTCAAAGCTTCCTTTCTTGGGCGAGGACTATGTTCAGCAGTGAATTTTTAAAAGCTGCTGATGTGACTTGTTGATGGTATTTGCCTATCATCAACAACAGCCTTTACACTGCCATTTAGAAACCCCTTCTAAAAAAGGCTAAAATTAATTGTTTAGTGGCCAAGAATTTTTGATATAAACTAGATGGGTTACTAGTAATGTCGTTGTGGTTTTTAATTGTTAAATCTATTGTCGTAAAAAGTAACGATAGTAAATTATGACGTCAAACGCCAGCAAACAGACGTCAGTAGTCAGTTGTTTCTCTACAAGGTTCTAAAACCGATACTTTATAAAGGAGTTTAATGAAGAGAAACTACCATCACTACATTCGATTTGATTTTAACCCCCGACGCAAAAAGATGGGTGTTATAAATTTGACGTCAATATCTGTCTGTCTCTGTGTGTGTGTCTGTCTGTGGCATCATAGCTCTCAAACGGATGGACCGATTTCGAAGCGGTTTTCTTTTCATTTGGAAGCCACTTTCCTTGCGGCGATTCTTAGCATGTTTGGTTAATATCGGTCCAGCAGTGTAAGAGTATTAGCTCCTTTCTAAAAAGTGTAAGACTTTTTAGGCACATTATTACTCGATTAAGTGCTTGCGTAGGGGGTTTTTTAAATTTTAAATTTTAGCTTGTTAAGCTTTTTAATTTTTAATTGACTACGGTATTTTATTATTTCATATGAGAGTTTTATGACCTAAATATCATTGTAGATAGTTGCAATAATCTGAAATACGCTTAAAACTTTTTGTTGCATTCTTAATATTCAAGGTAAAAGTACCGAATTGTTTTCAGCATTAATAATCCAGTGAAACAGTTTTAATTCTAAATGAAAGATAATGAGTTGAATTACGGTTTTATATGTGTTTAAATCAGTTGTTATCTGAGGTACTTAGTAGCATTATCATGATAAAACTGTACCCACTTTTTTGTTTGCCATTTAAATAAACATTATTGTGGTTGATACCATACAAAATACCTCTGGTATTTTAAGAATGATTCACAAAGTCACCATGTATGATAGATAAATGAAGAATTAATTTGTCGAAAGTTGCTCTCTCATTATTTTACTAAAAAAAGAAGTACAATGTATTTTCTTGAAGAATTCGAGGATTAGATATTTGATTTTTTTAATAGCAGACTATGGAATGAGACCTAGTTTAGATTGTAATCAAGTCAGACCAGACTAACAAAGACTAAGATTATATACGGAGATTGTATATTTACCGCTCTATCAGTAAGCAGCTGACCTTAAAGCCAGTAGGCAAATAAAGAGTTAAAGGTCGCATACCTTTATTACCTAAGTAGGAAAACATGATTTTATTGAATAAAGACATAATACAAATCTGTGTAGTGACAAATATATACTAATACTAGCTGCTCCGGCAAACGTTGTTTTGCCATAAAAAAAGAAAAAAAATGGCGTATGAAAAATAGATGTTGGTCGATTCTTAGACCTACCCGATATGCACACCAAATTTAATAAAAATCGGTCCAGCCATTTCAGAGGAGTATGGTAACTAACATTTTGACACGAGAATCTATACTAATATTATAAAGCTGCAGAGTTTGTTTGTTTGTTTGAACGTGCTAATCTCAGGAACTACTGGTCCGATTTGAAAAATTCTTTCAGTGTTGCATAGTCCATTTATCGATCGGCTATATATAGGCTATATTTTATTTTCAAAAAAAATAGAGCGCGTAAGAAAATAACTATTTCGTAACCCAAGGTGTGAAATCGAAAACCTATTTTTGCGTGCGCTGCAAAGAGTATTGACAATAGAACAAAATAATGTATTACGGGTTTGTAGGTCCCATTAAGATCTACAAAAAAATCCGCGAGAGTATATATCTTACTATCATGGGTTAGTCACAATAACCGCTTTTGTGTTCAAAAAAATTATTAAATCGTCTGAAGGAAGAAACTACGTTAAATGTGTCGTAATATTAATCCTTATCCAAATAAAGCATTATCAAGGGTATTTATGTAGAAGTAAAATACTTTTTGTTTCATCCCATTTGGACATTTCGTTTACATTACCTAATAATGAGTTATTTGCCAAAGAGTTTTTATCAACATAATACCTACTAATAATCTTTATCCAAATAAATGTGTTGTTGATTATGAGTATTAGATCTTAGAAGAGTATAATAAATACATCTATAATAATATATAAAGCTGAAGAGTTTGTTTGTTTGTTTGAACGCGCTAATCTCAGGAACCGCTGGTCTGATTTGAAAATTCTTTCAGTGTTGGATAGTACATTTATCGAGGACGGCTATAGGCTATATATCATCACGCTACGACCAATAGGAGCGGAGCACCAATGAAGAATGTTTCAAAAACGGGGTAAAATTATCACGCTATGGGCAATAAGAGACGCAAACGAGGTTGCGTGGGTCCGCTAGTTAAGAATATGAAGTGTCACCAACTCTATTCATTCTGTGCGTGTAAGACAAGTAAACTGAGGAATAAGGACAAAAGTTCTACAAGGAGAAGGAAAACTTGCTAATTCTATACCAACCCAGGTGTAGAGGTTTTGGTTAGTGTGGCATCATCTTTATGCTCAGCTTATCGCAGTCTACTGCTGGACATAGGCATCTCCAATTCCACGCCATTTGGTTCGAACCTCGCTGCCTCGGCATCTCGCATCCAGCTCCTACCTGACGTCTTGCGCGAATTATCACTCCACCTGGCTTGTTGACAAAGTAGGCCTATATCACCTTTCTTCTCCAGTGGATTTATCCGAGCTGTTGATGGTCTATAATCATAGCAATGATTCGCAAATCAATTGATTAAAGCTCCCGCTACATTGACGGAATAAGAGCACGTAATCATTAAATTAAAGAAATGATCGATGTGTTAATGAATACTCTGCTTAACTTGAGGTTAATGTAACCTTCGTAAAGCTTAATCATTTTAAAAGTCATTAAACGATAAGTGATTTGTGTGCAAGGTCGGACTTTTAGACTATGGAACAAGTGTTCTTCACTTACGTTGGTCTTCTTTTCGGTTCTATGAATTGTAGTCGTGTTACTTTTCACATATAATTTCTTCATAATTATTGTAGTAAGAGAAATAGAAAACCCGCATATGACTCTTTTTCACTTCCATTATTTTATGAAGAAGAAATAAGTACTTACATCATCAGAACAATAGTGTATGTGGCATCGACAAATATTAAAATAGAAATCTACGGGATCGCTACCATGTACCTTTTTGTTTGTGAGTATCCGATATTTCGCCGCTGTTGCAAGCGCCATGATCACGGAGTAACTGAAGATCTTGCGGGTGGGATGTTATTGGCAGACATATCGGTCTACCCTCTTTCGCAGTCTTTTACTACGATCGCCCCCGGTACCACTGTTCACTAACTCACTATTCACTCGTAATTGTTCTCGACACACAACACTCACAGTATCTGATCGCGAAACTATATTTTGTTGATTACGCCGGTTTTTGCACATTCGAATCACGGGATTCCAGACATTTGACAATTTGAACCCATCCTCACGATAGAAATTTTTGTGTTTGGTAATTTCAATCGCTTCCCTGACGAATCTAGGTATGTAGTGGCGTTCAGTCGTAATTATCTGTGGGTTATAAAACTCAATCCAGTGGTTTGGGCCCGAGTCAATCAAATGCTTCGCGATTGCCGATTTCTGTTTTTCGTTGTTTTTTACCGCTTTTATGTGTTCGTACATGCGGCACGCGATGGTACGTTTAGTTTGGCCGATATATGAACTCCCACATTTGCAGTCGATCTTGTAGACATAATGCTTCTCCAAGGGGAAATTGACTTTTGGGGATCGGAGACATTGTGCTACTTTTCTGAATGGAGTGAAGACAGTATTGAGTGAAAACTTATTAAGTACGTTTGATATCTTGTCTGCCACTCCTTTTATAAAGGGCAGAAATGCTGGTTGTCTGTCTACCCTGTCCCTTCTCTGGTGACTGACTTTGTGTCTAGGTGGGAACTTCACCCTATGTCCATTGTTCCGTAGGACGCACCAAACATGCTCGAGCTCCTGGCTTAGGTCTTGGTCGTCACACAAATCATATGCGCGATTTGTCAATGATGTAACCACGGAATCAATGTGTCTTGGGTGATGATGAGAGCTTGCATTGAGATAGCGGTCAGTATGAGTTGACTGAAGGCAGAGTGGCTCAGTGAACCGTTTTTACGTCCAAAAACGCCAGGCTTCTGTCTTCCTCTATCTCGTAGGTGAAGTTAATTTTCGGATGGATGCTATTTAAATTTGTCAGATGGGACTCTCCTGGTCAGGTGTCGTGACGCGGATGTTATCCCAGTGTGTGTTCGGATAAAACCTCGGCCAGACATTCACAGTTCCGCGAGTATTCTGCGAAATGCGAGTGTTAAATTATTCCGAAAGTCGATACGTAATTGTAGGTACCAACTGGACCAAAGTCAGAGTGAGTTATATACAATACTCCTAAAAAACAAATATTTGCAGATCAAAAACATATTTGATCTTACCCGGGATTCGAACCCGAGACACATCATTCTCATACACTACCATTTTGACACCGAGGCGTCAATCTTACGTTCCGGACGTTTTTTGCCGGCTAGGGTAACCCTCCGCAGCGCCCCATGGAACTTCGTTCCAAAAAGAACCGAATTGAGAACCTCCACCTTTTTGAGTTAAGTTTAAAATAATGTGCTTTAAAATTTAATTGGAAAAGCAATGAAACAGAACAGCAGGCGTGTTACTAAAAGTGTGCGCAACACATTTTGCACCACACTGCACCAGTTAATCACGGTGCAAATTAATTAATTAGGTATTGTGCGCGCCGTTACGCGGTTGCGATATGTCGCTCTGTCATAACTCGGAGGAAACGTTTTACGAAATTTACAATGACAATGGAGCATTTTGGTTCATTTTTCCGTTAAAAACTCGTAAATTAGGAGGTAGTAGTCTAGTCTAATTGTTTTAGTCCGGTAGTAAGAAATTGAATCAAATATTTCATTTCACACATTATAAAATTAAGTCGGTTTCTGTTCTTGTACGCTTAGATCTTTCAATGTATGCAACAGGTTGTAATGCGTTTTTTTCACTAATAGAGAGAGTGATTCTAGAGGCAGGTTTATATGTACACTAGCTTTTGCACGCAGCTTCACCCACGCAGACTTTCATCCCCTGATTTACCCCCTTAGGGGTGGAGTTTAGTAAAATCCGTTCTTAGCGGATGTCTACACCCTATAAGGAACCTACTTGCTAAATTTCAAGTTTGTAGGTGTTATAGTTTCTGAGATTTCGTGATTAATAAGTGAGTGGTATTTCGCTTTTATATATATAGACTAGCTAACCTACGCAACCTCGTTTGCGTCCAAACTACCATCCCCCGTTTTAACCCCAAAAGGGGTTGATTTCTAAAGATACATTATTAGTACACCTCCACACCATCTATACATACATTTCAAATTTCATAGCATACAACATAGCATATCATAGCATACATTTCAAATTTCAAGTCTCTTACTTCAAAAACATAGGACTTTCATTCTAACGTCCAACGACCGTTTTACCCCCTTAGGGGTGGAGTTTCGTAAAATTCGTTCTTAGCGGATGTCTACACCCTATAAGGAACCTACCTGCTAAATTTCAAGTTTGTAGGTGTTATAGTTTCTGAGATTTCGTGATTAATAAGTGAGTGGTATTTCACTTTTATATATATATAGATTACATGTTTATTATAATAGAGAAAATCCCAAAATTTCAAAGATATGAGTGCGAAGCCGGGGCCGGTCGCGTGTTGTACTTAAAACGAATTTTTGTCTGTATCAACTAGATCTAGTATTCAAGTGTCTTTTTCAAAATAAATTTAAAACCATACTTAAATTGTTATATCTGAAATTAATTTAGGTATGTACCTGCTATTAAATCGAAACTTATAAGATTTATGTTCTATTTATCTTTGATTTACTGACTTAAATCTGAGTATAGTTTTGTGAGTGTGATTTATATACTTAGTACTTTAGAATTTAGTAGTTAATTTGGCCGTCATTTTACAGCTCTATTGATGTTAAGATTATTATATCAGACTAACTGACCCACGCAACGTCGTTTACGTCTCCTATTGCCTGTAGCGTAAACATTTTCCCCCGTTTTTGAAACATTCTTCATTGGTGCTCCGCTCCTGTTGGTCTTAGCGTGATTATATATAGCCTTCCTCGATAAATGTACTATCCAAAACTGAAATAATTTTTCAAATCGGACCAGCGGTTCCTGAGATTAGCGCGTTCAAACTAACAAACAAACTCTTCAGCTTTATAATATTACTATAGATTAACTCAATATACATGCACTAAACGAAGAGTATACTATAAATTATATAGTTTCTGTTACTCACAGCAAATGTAATGTCCTAGAACAGTTTGTTACTGTAGCCTTCGTCTGAGGGCAATAGCCTCTGTATTTTAATTGCCGCAGTCATAAAAACAGAACGCCTGAATACGGTTTTAATGATATAAAATTATATCGAATTTTATAGTTAGACTATGGTTTCCTATCACACCGATACGGGTATAATGACAGGCAATGATCCTGTAAATACAGGTGGTACATAACACTTGAAGGCTATTACTATTTATGACATTCATTGGAATCATACTTATCAATACTTAAACCTACTTCAAACTTTGAATTCGTGTGACTGATACTTAGAGCAAATTTTAGATGACCGTGAAACTTCGTCTAAAAGCGATATTAAGAAGGAGTGCATTCGTCGATCTCAACGAGTAGTCAAACTTTTTCCGAAAGCTGTCTTTGAAATGTTACTTCTAGCGCAATATCAATTTATTTACTACTGGAAAAATACCTTATTATTATTATATAGGTATCTATAGCTTAAAGCTACGTGCTTCATAATTATAGTGGGACTAGCTAACAAGCGATACTTCGTTTGCGTCTGACAAAGATTTTTTTTCCGGTTTTTGCAACATAAGTATTGATCTTAGCATGATATTTTATAGCCAATAGCTTTGCTCGAACGTCACCGCGAAATCGGTCCAGCCATTTACGCGTTGATGCAGTAACCAACAAAAAATAATTTATTTTTATATACATACTAGCTGACCCGGCGAACTTCGTACCGCCATATTTCTATACAATAATTAGCAATAAATTAAAATTGCGACTATAATTTGAGATTTAAACTATCCTATCTCTCAATTTGGATCGAACTGCACATGGTGTGCAAATTTTATTATAATCGGTTAAGTGGTTTAGGAGTCCATTGAGGACAAACATTGTGACACGAGATTTATATATATTAAGAAGATAAATTATTATTTCAGGCGAGTAATAAAGTCACCCAATGAACACTAAACTGACAACTTTATTTTGCATTCAATGACATGTTAGCTAAACAAATAATTTTAAACGTATATTTTTCCCATGTTTTTCGTTTAGTATTCCAATGCAGATTATTTCATTGTTCGCCCTTATTACTATACAATTGTGTTATAAATTTTGTGTAAACAATGCTGGTGGATGCCACTGCGTCTTGCTGTCGAGTTTTCCTGGAATTCTTGGCCAATAATACGGATTTAAAAGTTATTGCTTGAAGGTTGTTTATGTTGCCTTCACTCTGAATGGGTAGGTCTTGGTTATAAAGTAGAAACTCAAGGAGCAAAGCCTCCAAATTATTGCGTCATGTAAATACCCAACGATATGCCTATGTAATACAATACTATGTATTAATTTTAATTTAGAAGTAGAGGCCCAGATTGATAGCCAACGTTGTTTTTAATATAAATAAATAATTCCATGAGATAATTGCGAAAATAATTACAAGATACCTTTTTAGATTACTTGCACTATTTTAGTCAAGTGTAGACTGACAAGAGCTAAGCAACATCTCTGTAGTTGATTGACATTGTAGCAACCCCAGAGCCATGAATTGCCACTGGTTCAAGGTTCTATCTTCAGCAATATTTTCATGGATTTATAGGTATAGATTGAAAATTATTAACTGGTTAATAATTTCCCACCGACCCCAAATTTTGGGAATATTAAAGGCTAGGCAACCTACTTCAGGAAGATGAATGAATGAATATAGGCTTAAAATTACTCATTTTTTTAAGAATGTCTATAAATATTTTTTAATCTGGACTATCGAATCCACACTGAAGGCTCATCAGAAACGAATATAGAGTTTTCTGATAGGTTTTTTGTCTTTGTAGTTTCAATAACGACTTACTCTTCATCTGAAACTTTGATTCTTGATTCGATTTGTACGGGTCATTATTTTTAAGTTAAGGGAAAAAATAGATGAATATTAAATGCATTTTAAAGTGGAACCTCTTCAAAAAGGATATTGTTGTATGGCATGGTGGATACCAAAGAAATCATAACAAATACATGATATTTCAATCCAACAAAACTGCACACACGTTATAAAGTTGCAAAAACAATAGATATAATAATAAAGTGGGAGAGCCACGCTTCGACATGAATGGGCTGGCTCGACCGGAGTGATACGACGGCCTTACAGAAAACCGGTGTGAAATAGTGCTTGCGCTGTGTTTCACCGAGTGAGTGAGGCCCATTCCCAACCCCTTCGCCCATTCCCCATCTCCCAAAGGCCGGCAACGCACTTGTGACGCCTCTGGTGTTGCGGGTGTCCATGGGCGGCGGTAATCGCTTACCATCAGGTGATACGTCTACTCGTTTGCCACTTTTTCCATAAAGAAAGAAAAATATACACAACACTATATAGGCAAATAGTATATATCAATCTACGTCCATATGTGTGTTTTCTTCGTACATTACGTATCACATAAACGGTTCATTCAACTTCGCGTTCTTTAGATTATTTGGCACGATAAGATGTGCAGTGCGGTATACTCCTAATATGGTTTAATTATGAGAGCGTTTATTAGATACTGAGGTACATAACAGCTCAGTTTAATTATGTTATATATACAGTAAGATGCTCTTCACACGATGTTAGCTAGCACATGTATAACTTAGTTTATTCAATCTAACGTATTCAGCTGATTTTTACAAGCTTTTTATTAACTTGCAATGTATGTATGTATGCTTGTATGTTCGGGTGGAATCTTGCAACTCAATTTTGAAGCAGATATCTTTAACCGATTTTGCTGAAATTTTGCAAGCATATGTAGACAGCGTGACAATACAATATTATAATGACATGGAGCTGATCTGATGCTGGAGCTGGAAGGTGGCCATAGAAACTCTGTAAAGAAACGTCGCAACATCATCAAGTTTGGACTCGTTTGATTCGTCTCGAGGCATTCCAGTAAAAGTTTGTTTTTAAAAAGCTTTTTAATTAAATTATTAATTTATCATTAGGTAGTTAGCGGTTGCCGTATTCTTTATACGTGTTAAAAGTATAGTATTGTGTATATGAATATAAAAATAGTGATAGATACACCGACTATTGCCTAGGATTGTGGTCTTGCACAATCTGTGATAAACAAACTGTGTTATAAATGAAGGTGTGTCCTATATGCGATACAAAGCAACTGGGTCAATTTGCCACGTTTAGTTAATTGATTATTATTGCGAAATGTTTAGTATTACTAAGTCCAAGTCAACATAAGAATTAAAATCATCGATCACGATATACATAAATTAAAAACCTTTTTAAAAACAAGCTTTTACTGGAATGCCATGAGACGAATCAAACGAGTCCAAACTCGACGATGTTGCGACGTTTCTTTACCAAGTTCCTATGGCCACCTTCCAGCTCAAGCATCAGATCAGCTCCATGTCATTATAATATTGTATGGTCACGCTGTTTACATATGCTTGCAAAATTTCAGCAAAATCGGTTAAAGATATCTGCTTCAAAATTGAGTTGCAAGATTTCGGCCGAACATACAAGCATACATACATTGTACAATAGTATACAATACATTAGACAAGATGGACAACAAAGTCTCTTTGATTATACATAGGATTTTTCCTTAAACGATATCAAGAAAGTAATAAACGTCAATCACCACATAATAAGTTCGTTTACTGAATATTTGAATATCATGGTCCGTTACACGTTACTTTTATATTGTTAACGTGAATTTTATACTTTTTATAAATATCATTTGCTTATACAAAACGGTAGTTACGTACGTGAGCGAATGTATTATGTATTAATTTAACATATTATTATATTTAAACAAATAACTTGACTTTAAGGTATATAAATTTATATTATAAGTTTAATCTATCTATAAATATAAAAGAGTAAGCTGACTGACTGACTGACTGACCGACTGACATACCCAGAGATCAACGCACAGCCCAAACCGCTGAAGCTAGAATCCTGAAATTTTGCATGTAGGTTCTTTATATAACGTAAGGGAGCACTAAGAAAGGAATTTTCAAAATTCCACCCCTAAGGGGGTAAATCAGGGGATGAAAGTCTGCGTGAGCGAAGCTGCGTGTAAAAGCTAGTGTGACAATATAAGAAAAGTAAACGAAAAAGAACGAACAATTTCGTCGAAGTTTTCTGTGCTGTTGAGGCTTAGAACGTTACTTGCTTTATGTCCAGTCGCAGTCCACTACTGGACATATGCCTCTAGACAGGCCTATGAGTGTATTGGTTAGCTATCTATCTTAGATCATGGTTTCCATTTCCTCCCGCGATATGTAATTGGGTATCTGGGTTTTATTTATCTTCAATTGTGTGTTTTAAGAATATTAAAGGCAATTTATTAGTACTTTGCTTTCCATAGCCATTTGCCAAATTTGAACATTCATTTCAACATTGATTTTGCTCCTCCTCCAACAGCATCCTAAATGTTTTTTCGGTTAGGTGGGACTCCCCCCTCATGTCCAGGTGGTTATACATCCACACTAAATAATATTTAATAAATATATATAATACTTCTAACACTAGGTTAAGTCATTCTGTAACTAACAAAATATGGATGTATTAATATTAATAAGTCCGAAATAAATAATTCGAATTGAATTGAAATTTCATCTGAAAAACAGTACTATTGAAGAAAAATACTTTATACTACGCGTCCGAAGGCGCTAGCAAAAACTGAGTTATGCTTCCAACGACCCCATTCACGGAACCAAAGGGTCAAACACCTACATTTGTACGACTTAATAACAGTTGTTATATAACATTATAAAATAGCAATGGAATGTGAATCAATCATTTGAGCCCAGTGTAGTATTTGGTTAACATTACGAAATTGATTTCATAAGGCGTAACTGATTAAGTACTGTGCGAAGACGGTATTGGATTTAACCGGTCATAATGAGGTCCATCAATAAAACATACGTTTATCGATCTTGTTTACATAACTAAAAGTATATAGAAAACTGTGACTAGCAAGGATTTAACCTAATGGGAGTTATTAGGCAATTCTAGCATCTGTGTAAATATGTAGGTACGGTACACCACCACTCTTGAATCATACTCATGTTTTCCATCAGGCTGAGTAGTCACTTTGGCAGCTAATACATACTAATATTATAAATTCTGAAATAACTCTGTTTATCTGTCTGTCTGTTTGTTACGCTTTCACGGCTAAATAGTTGCACTGATTTCAATGAAATTTGGTATTCAGATGCTTTGATTATTAAAGAAGGATATAGCCTACTCTTTACCGCGATAACCGACTTACAAACGAGCAACCGGGGGCAAAAGCTAGTTTATTTAGCTGTTGAACAATGCATGTTAAAATAATTAAACTCTTTTGTTCACACGGCACCCGTCAAAGAACAGCAGCACTTGTCTGTGTCAGTATTCAAAGTGTAGTATTCAAAGAAAATGATGGTGTGTGTGTGAATCCGTGTGACCATCCCGTCTAAACAGCGTGGTATAGTCATTATTACCAGCCATACCAAGCTGTCTAGATTATATATGTCTTTGGTATAATCATTAAAACTAATAAGTTGTTTTACAGTTGTCTGACTATGGGTAGTTAAACTCTACCATTAAAACGCTAATGAAAGGAATTGTTTTATTTCTTTGATTACACTTCAATTACCAATACTACTATTAATGCAGTTGTATTGGAACCAAGCAATTGGGAAAAACTATTTCTGTTAAAAATTTCTACTTACTTTTACATCGTAATCAACACATTATAAAAAATTCTATACCTATTGATATAGTTTCATCATACAGTAGAGTATTACAAACAAAACAACAGAGAAATCTCATTTCATAAGCATAATAACTCTCACCAATCTTACTGTAGGACAAAGCAAGTCATAGTTCAACGACCTATGTCACGATAATACCTACAAGCTCCTCGCGGCTCTTCCGTCAGATTTGGCGATGATAACACGTGAAACTAAATAACCATGCACCCAGCATTTCTTATCAAGCAAGAAGGGAAAACGACGAGGTTTCTCTAATATTTAAACGCTTAAACCGGTATTGGAATAAATAGCTTTACTTTGTAGTACACAACTGTATTTGTTGCTTAAAGTGTAATTTGTTTAAATACTCGCCATTCAGCATTCTAGCCAGCCAGCACGTGAACTATATGTTACTTCGAACATTATTATCTAAATTCACTAATATCGGTACAATCAAACTCATTACATCGTACTATCTAGATCTCAATATGTACTGCCAAATAAATTATAGTTAAAAACGCCGATATAAATAAAATATTAATTACAGTTTTCATCATAAATGCGTTACAAACAAAGATATTAGACCGAACAAAAAGCGAACAGTGTAAAAGCAAAAAGTTAACTCGGTAAGCAATTGAACCAGTAAACCTTCAGTAAATGCGGGGAAACACTCGCTAATTCATCAGACATCGTCTACTTCTTGTGTATTTATATATTTATTAGTTTTACATCTTACAAGCTGTAAATTTCTATTTCACCCAAAGGCGATTAGACCGCTCTCTATACAAATTCTAACGCTATTTTTTAAATTTGACTTTCTTCGATCTCCAATGATTAAGCAAGAAATTTTAGATAATGCTTTTAAAATATAAGCGAACACAAACATATCACAACTTTTTGTTACTTAGCAAATATGTACTGTGATGGATGATACACAAACAATCTTAACTTACAAAAAAGCTCTCAACTTAGACAGTGAAAGATGGTCAAAGTATCGTACCAGTGTACTGGTTTAATGGTGAATTATATAATAAATAATTGAGGTCACTACTATTTAATAGTGATGTAACACGTTGTATCGATGTTAGATCCGGCTGCTGGTTCCTATTAGTTCATACGTAACGTAGTGCTCTTTGTTTGTACTTGATGGGAGGTAAACAAATCGATATTGTTTACTGAGAGTAGTTCAATAATATGAAAGAAAATCGTATCTAAATCGAAAAACATGAAGTGTGAACGTCTACGGAAATGTAAAGCTGGTCATGTAAATACAATATATGTATATTTCAATCACACTTTTTCCTCGTTTAGCGAATTTGATTTGGCGAGGTAATATTAAAAGAACTGGACTTCCCTCAGGGATATTGTACTAAATTAAAAGTCAGAGCAATATACATGGACTAAAATATGACAGTTTATTTAATCAGTTACGAAACAGATAGCATAAAACAAGCAGAAGTTTAAAAAACTATAACTCAACTACGTCACAAAATTAATATAGCCCCCAGTCCATTATTACGAATCTATTGACAACTGATTCATTAAAGAGGTAGTAGAGCCACGCTGATTTCAGCACGAACGGGCCGGCTCGACCGGGGCGGTACTACCCTCGCACAGAAAATCCACGTAAAATGACAGCGTTCGTGCTGTCGTGTTTCGTTGGTGAGTGCGAGACCGGGGGCCCAATTAGTCTAGTCACCAAGTTTCATACTTGTTGACTGGACTAAAAGATGCAGTAGCATCACTAGGCCGCCATAGTGTGGGTCGCCATACTGCACTGTCTGCATTCGCAATGAGTATGGTGACCACCACTCTTGGATTCTGCTTATGTTTTCCATCAGGCAGAGCAGAGTCATTTTGGCGGGCCAAATATAAAAAAAAAAAAAAAATGTAGTAAACTCCAACCAAACCTACAAATACGACTGTTATATTACCTTGATGAAAATATGATTTTGTGAAGTAAATAATATAAAAAAATATATTTTCAGAAATTCGAAGAAAATAGAATTAAATTACTAAAATTGTAAAGAAGATAATGCTGCGTTTGTGATTGGCTGAATTTCAACCTCGAAACTGCGAGATTTTTTATAAAAACTATGAAGTTTCTCATCGAAACTATTTCGTATTTAAAATAAATAAGTATGAACTTATTTATTTTAAATAGGAAATAGTTTCGATTGCCCCATATTATGATTATTTCTGGTTCATGCGCACAATTATGTTATACTTTTACATTTATAGAAAGTGCATTTTTTTATTTTGACATATTCAAGCATCAGGCAGAGCAGAGTCATTTTGGCGGGCCAAATATAAAAAAAAAAAAAAAAAAAAAAAAAAAACGGTTCAGTTGTTTAGGCGCTGCGATGGAATATACAAATATACAAAGACTGCCAAAAATACCACCCTTCTATCGTTTCCTTTATTTGTTTGTAATGTAATACAGGTTCTGTACATTTCGTGTAATTAAATAAGTTATTCCAGTTTGCATTTTTCCTTGGATTTGCTTTCCTTAATCCAGTTATCAACGGCAGTAAAATAGGATGAAATCAACATGATTACATAGTATAATATGACTTGACTATTCAAAATATACCTTCAACTCCGAAAACTCTTCAAATTCAACCGTTAATTTCTGAGAATATAACGTTTTAAAATATTTACATAATTATATAATATATATAATATTATTACATTTCATATCGTAACGAATAAAAGTATACTGTAACAATTAACAAAATAATATAAAAAAGTGTTATAATATTGTGCAAATTACCGTAATCTAAACATAAAATAATAACAAAACAACGTGGTTATTTGAGAGATTGGTGTTAATTTCTACAATTTATCTCATATATTTTAATGCTAATGTCCATTTAGTTATGTATATATACTCTTGTTCCGGATTATAAACGGACATATTGTACAGTAACTTCTTTTAAATTGATTTTAAATGCACATGTAAGTATTAAAATGGTCATACACATGAAGAAATAAATGCAATAAAGAGTTAGCCGACTGACAATAGAGTTTCACTTCCTTGCTCAATACAAACTGCGTCTATAATAACTTGTTATTAAATGCAAGAAATTATCATATCCAATTGCTTAGCTTGCATATATTACAATAACTTTTTGTATTGTTGTGTTTGCCAAGGGATGCAAAGCCAAATAAGCAAATAAACCCCATTTAAGTGCATTATTTTTACAAGCTTTTTATTAACTTGCAATGTATGTATGTATGCTTGTATGTTCGGGTGGAATCTTGCAACTCAATTTTGAAGCAGTTGTCTTTAACCTATTTTTCTGAAATATTGCAAGCATATGTATACAGTGTGACAATACAATATTATAATGACATGGAGCTGATCTGATGCTGGAGCTGGAAGGTGGCCATAGGAACTCTGTAAAGAAACATCGCAACAACATCGAGTTTGGACTCGTTTGATTCGTCTCGAGGCATTCCAGTGAAAGCTTGTTTTTAAAAAGCTTTTTAATTTAATTTTTTACTTGTTCAGAACATTACTGTTGTTGTTATAAATATACTTTTAAATGGTTGACAGTGCTTCAACACACATTCTTTACTACTTTTACTTACTTTTGCCCGTGGCTTTGCCTTCGTGTTGTTGCAATAAAGAGTACCCTATGTCCATTCTCAAAACTTGAAGTTTTTTCTTTATATTTCTATTCTATGAGTATAACGTAATGAATCATTTTGATACATGTTTTCGCTTGCTGAAACATTGATTTAAATAATGCCCATTTACTGGACTCTTTAATCCCGAATGTTTCTGTATAAATTTCATTGAGTAGGTATATGGCTTGTTACTCGTTTTTACAAGCTTTTTATTAACTTGCAATGTATGTATGTATGCTTGTATGTTCGGGTGCAATTTTGAAGCAGATATCTTTAACCGATTTTGCTGTAATTTTGCAAGCATATGTATATAGCGTGACAATACAATATTATAATGACATTGAGCTAATCTGATGCTGGAGCTGGAAGGTGGCCATAGGAACTCTGTAAAGAAACGTCGCAATATCATTGAGTTTGGACTCGTTTATTTCGTCTCGAGGCATTTCAGTAAAAGCTTGTTTTTAAAAAGCTTTTTAATTCAATTATTTGTTTCACAATCACGTAACAGTTCCTAATGTTGCCAACTTTAACCAAACTTAATTAACCATAATGTTACGTGAGCACAACGTTTATTTGAAAAACTTAATGATTTTACACTAGTATAATAGCAGTATAATAACTCCAGTATTTTATCAATAAATTAATCCAAATAGAAAAACTATCCGGTAGGCTAAGCTCAGCGGCTTTTGCTGTAAAACAGATTCAACATTTAACTGATGTTGATACAGCTAGAATAGTTTACTTCAGTTACTTTCATAGCATAATGAGTTACGGTATCCTACTCTGGGATAACTGTGCAGATATTAATGCTATATTTGTTTTACAAAAACGCGCCGTACGATGGCCGTACGAGCCATTTATAAATTAAGCCCTTGAGTTTCTCTCCGTTCAAAATTTAAAGAGATAGATATTTTGACTGTATCTTCACAATATATATACGAAAATTTAATTTATGTTCAAAGAAATATATCAAAGTTTCCTAAAATCAGTGATGTTCATTCGGTAAATACCAGAAACAAACATAATGTTAGAGTTCACGTCACTCGTCTCCACAGAGTCGGCAACTCGTTCATGGGACAATGTATACGCTTTTACAATAAACTCCCTATTGATTTAAAGGAAATTTAAGAATACCATTAAATCTGAGTTATCCGCAAAGTATTGTACCATAGCAGAATATCTTGATGCTGTTTATTTTAAATGTTTAAAATTATTTTAATGTGACGATAATTTATAGTTTGAAACAAATTCATCTTAAATTATTGCTATTGTTGACATTTTTTTTATTATTATCTTTAATAATTATTATTATTGTGACTCAAATTGTAATTATAACTGTTTTTATTGGAATAATGTCTTTTGCATTTGAGAATATTTTCTGGACCTTAAAAGAGACTGTGATCCCTGAGTTTGTTTCGTCCTTTCTTCTCAGGGCTAGTCCAGTTAGGAAAGGCCTAACTCATCTGCTCAAAAAAAATGTTTAACTTGTAAAGTGTTGAATAAATGATTTCATTTCAATCTGATATTGCTAACCCCTTGTTTGAGCATTTAGAAGAGTTTGTGAAAATAAAATCTTCACATTCTTGCGAATTTTTAAGAAAATGTGTGTGCTAGTGCTTGGTATCCAAGAATCTGCCACACCTAAATGCCTTGTTTTTCCACTCAATTTATTGTTCAAAAGAAATACTATATCACAGAGTTCCGTGATCTAAATAGTAATAGTGGAACAAAAAGTAGACAACCAACATTGAGGGCATATATCGAGATGCCCTTATTGAAGTGAACGATGCCACGACGTGCATTGGTGAATTATTCATCGCCACACCACTTGAAGAAATAAAAGTGCACCACTACCAATTTATATGGTAATATATTGTGTGAGAACTGGTTGTACCAGAAAGTACTCAAACAAAAACAAACAGGGCAATCTAAAACAATATTTGGACTATCAAAACGATAAACTAGAAGCCGAAAATTTTTAATAGGCCCTGGAATTATGTAAACATGAAAAAATATGAAGACCCTCAAAATGGGAAAATTAGAAACCGAGCAATAGACTTCGGAATAGAGTTAAAAAATATATCTTTACCTATATTTACCAATAATACACAGTCATTCGAAATATTGATCACCATAAAGTATTTCTAATAATAACCACTTATCTATATATAATCATACCTATACACACATCGAGATGTTGTTAAACGATTATTTTTTTCGTGATTTGACTGCACAATCACAAGATTCCTAACATTTATAATGAATTGCGTTATAATAATAAGTTTATTAAACACTTAAATAACACCAAATTGTTTCGTAACCATGCAACTGATACGGAAATAAAGTGTACTACCGGTCACACTGATTGCATAACGATAACGTATCTTAAAATTGTCCGCCCAATCATCATTGAATTACATGTTACTGAATGTTATTATACTTAAATAGTTTGTAAAACGATAATACCAGTTAATAACGATCCGAAAATAAACGGTTATTTATAGAACTTATTACAGGTCGGTTATAACATAGAGAATATAAAAACTGTGGTTAATATAGTCTTTGGGTTATAATGATATTCTGTTGACAGATGATGGTAAATGGGTATTTAACATTTTGCAAAAAAAAAAACACTTTCGAGCACTTTATTACAATATACTCGTAATATACAGTTAATAATATTTAATAGTTATATAATGGTTTAGTTATAAGGTGAAGCTATTCTGGCTGTTAAACTAACCCATAGTTGATACTCCCATTGTGTTGCAAAGACGTGAAGGTAGATAGAAAAAAAAATGTGGAGGAACACATTATCGGTTTAAGTTATAGTATTCTACGAAATAAATTAACTTGAAAAGCCGTGTACTTTATTAATGTCTATCACTCGACGGTATCTTCTAAATCTTCTAATACATAAATAAATAAATGATTTAGCGACTCCCGTTATTACCTACTTAATTTTCAAATGCAATTGAACCCTATTTAATAATAGAGTGTATTGTATGATTGATGTAGTGCCGATGCTTTAACACGAGTAACTAATGCATCTAAAATGTTTTTGTTGTAATTAAATCGTGTGTATTAGGTATGTTAATGTTTGACATGTCAAGGATAATTGAGACCTCAATTTGTTGACTGACTGATATCGAAACGTTTAAATGACATTAGTTAATAATGTAGTCCCGTTTATAAAGGCGTGGAAAGCCCCTCGGGACATTACCTCACCGGGGTTTGCGGGTGATGTGTCTAAATCGAATTAATTAAGACCACACGGTGAGTCACTCTCGGCCTGAGATGGATGGGATCTGGAGACGTTGGAATTGTTATGACGACGGAAGTGCTCGTCGAAGAGCCACCCCCCGTCAAGTATGATGCCCTGATACTTCACCTGGGCCAGTCTCGCACGAGGTCTGAATTGACTACGATGGAGGCACCGGGGGTGGCTCAGTAATTAAATAGTTCCTATACCGATCTCTCTGACCAGCGTGGTTTAGTAGACCTTTCTTATTACAAGGTACTAGAGCCTCGCTAATTTCAGTACGAACGTGACGCCAAGACCTTGGCGGTACTACCTTCTTACAGATCCACCTTAAATGACAGCATTCATGCTATGGTGTTTCATTGGTGAGTGCGAGACTGGAGGCCCAATGATACCGAAGAATCACTAGGACGCTATGGTGTGAGTCACTATGCTGCATTGTGGCATTGTCTGCATTCTCAATGAGTATGGTGACCACTCTTGGATTCTACTTGTGCTTTCCATCAAGCAGAGTGGAGTCACTTTGACAGGCCCTAACATAAAATAAGGAAAGGTCAATGAACAAGCCTTTGATTGATGATGAGGGATTATTGTAGTATGTCTTTACGAGTTACCTTATCATACACTATTGATTAGTGTAAAAAATTTAATGCGATGCTAATTTTTAACACTGACGTAATAACTTAATTTATTGGACACCCTAATTGTTAGTGATTAAGTAAAATTATACTGAGTTTGTTTATTTTAACGCTTTCATATCCTAAGCCTCTCAATCGATCATCAGGAAATTTTTCATGCACGTAGTCCATGGTATAGATAGGAATTACAGTCATTTTCTTCCCAAATTAAGAAGGAATTATAAGTTGATAGACAAGATGTACATTTGTAGCAAGCAAACCAAATAAAACTTAGGAACCGCCTAGATTCTTCTTAGGGCAACAGACGTTGCGTAATTTAATCTTCACTTTTTGTAGAAATGTGGCACATTTCTTTGAGTTACCATGACAAACAAATAATTACACTTTCTTACATATAACGTGACAGTGGTTATTTGTTTAACGTGAAAGATTCACACACATGACGATCCACAAATGTATATTGTATGACTTTGAGTGTACACTCGAGTGATACTCGAGAGCCAAGTAAATAGTGAATGTTTGCACTTGTTTGTTTTGTTTTTGCTAAGTTCGATTGATAGAAGCCTAGATAAGTCTAAGCGTAGTCGTCGTGTGTGAGTAATGTAAATGTCAATAAAGGAATTTCGGTTACTACCATACTGGCAACACGAACGACAGATAGCCTTGTAACAGACAGACATTTGTATTGTACTGTTTTAAGCACAAATATTTTAGATTTCTCACAAACTTTATTTACAGACATATTAATTATGATTTTTAACCGACTTCAAAAAGGATTAAACCAGTTCGACTGTTTTTTTATGTTGTTATCTCAGACTTTTGACTGGGTGAACTGATTTTGATGATTCTTTTTTTATTTGAAAACTGGTGCTTCCCATGTGTGGCCATTTCAATTTGGTCCAGATCTTGAGTCGGTATTTTTTTCGTTAAATTTTTTGTTATTTTCTTTCATATTAAAGAAAAAGATCTTTCATTTTGCAGCGAATTTTTTTTTTATACAGTTTCTTTCGAAAGTCATGTTTTTTTTTACGTTATGTTTGGGCCTGCCAAAATAACTCTACTCTGCCTGATGTAAAACATACGCAGAATCCAAGAGTGATGGACACAATTCTCATTGCGAATGCGGACAATGCAACAATGCAACAATGCAGCATGGTAACCCACACCATAGCGGCCTAGTGATGCTTCTGCATCATTGGGCCTCCGGTCTCACACTCACCAACGAAACACGACAGCACGAACGCTGTCATTTTATGATTGCAAATTACCACAATTTTATGAATTATTATACCCTTAAAATGGAAAGTAGATTGGTTTAGTTACAATTCACTTCGATATAAATTAGTTTAGAAACAGTTAACGAACGTCTGCTAAGTAGTATGTATATTTTATACATTAGTACTTGTGAAACTCAGTGCATCGTTTTCGAATGAATGTGCAATGTTTTTCACTAATGGCGTTTATGTACGTACATCAAACATAATTTTCTTTACCGAAGCAATTCTACACTGTCCTATTTCGATATCTCTAAGCGTCGTAAATTTTAATTTATTCACAACGGGTGTTAACAGTCTTTAAGAAATTTCTTCAGACAAAATGTGTCAAGCGCTTTCATTTTGATTTAAAACTACACGTTGCGTTGGACACTATTTCCTCTTTTAGGTCATAGTGAACAATGGAAACTTCACTTTCAGATTTACTACCTAAACACTTTTCTTTTTTTAATATGGCTCTTCAACGAATTTCAATGGGTTCAAATTACATCTATCTGATTGAATTAAGAGCGGATTAATATAAATGATTGAATGTTGGAAAGCCACGTTTCGGCATGCATGGGCCGGCTCGACCGGAGTGATACCACGGCCTCCCAGTCAACCGGTGTGGAACAGCGCCTGCGCTGTGTTTCACCGAGTGAGTGAGGATACCGGAGGCATAACCCCTCCCCCATCCCCCTCCCCATCGCCCAAAGGCCGACAACGCACTTGTGACGCCTCTGGTGTTGCGGGTGTCCATGTGCGGCGGTGCTCGTTTGCCCTTAGTCCATAAATAAATTAAATTAAAAAGCTTTTTCAAAACAAGCTATTACGGGAATGCCTCGAGACGAATCAAACGAGTCCAAACTCGATGATGTTGACGATGACGTTTCTTTAAAGAGTTCCTATGGCCACCTTCCAGCTCCAGCATCAGATCAACTTCATGTCATTATAATATTGTATTGTCACGCTGTATACATATGCTTGCAAAATCGGTTGAAGATATCTGCTTCAAAATTGAGTTGCAAGATAGATTGCGAGAACATACGAGCATACATACATCGCAAGTTAATAAAAAACTTGTAAAAAAAATATGTAGATTCAAATATTTTTACAGACTCAAGTTTTTTACAACCTCGTTGTTCAACATTTGTAGAAATATCGTGTGAGTGTCCCATGAGGCGATTAAGGGAGCCAACTAAGCTGGTCAATAGCACTGCAACTAGAAGAGGAAAACTTGAATCGAATTGTACGTCACAAAGTACCAATCCTTGTGGCCAACGTGGAACAGACCAAAACCTTCTTTCCAAGGAGTGGCTTATATTCAGCAGTGGGCTTTATAAGGACTTGATGATTTACTGCAAAATGTGTATTAAAATTATTTGTGTTTTAGTGTTGTGTTGTGTTAATTACAACAAAGAAAAACACTCGCTGTAAAAAAAAAAACACTACTCATGTTTTTAGACCTTGTTTTTTTTGTTTTGGTTAGTGATGAGTAATTTATTGATATCCCATTCACTTTCACCTAACATCCTATTCGATCACCCATCGTACGTTCCTACGTGCTCTGGGTACTAAGAATAATCTCTTGACACACTACACTTGACAAGAAAGTACCAATCCGTTACACTTTTGTTTCTTTCTTTTGTTCGGACTCTCATATCTATACTTTCTATATACTAATATTTAAAGCTGAAGAGTTTGTTTGTTTGAACTCGCTAATCTCAGGACCTACTAGTCCGATTTGAAAAATTCTTTCAGGGTTAGATAGCCCATTTATCGAGGAAGGCTATAGGCTATATATCATTACGCTAAGACCAATAGGAGCAGAGCACCAATGAAGAATGTTTCAAAAACGGGGGAAAATTATCATGCTACGGGCAATAGGAGACGCAAACAAGGTTGCATGGGTCAGCTGTTTTCTTTATAAATTTGTACTACTGCACGGTTGGCCCAGTGGTTTAAACGGTCGCCACGCCGCTTTCTACTGCGCCAAGTGTTGTGGGTTCGAATCCTGCATGGGACACCACTTTTTGTGATGCACAATTGTTGTTCTGAGTCTGGGTGTTCCTTGTAAAGTCTACCGCGACACAGGATGTATATTTCTAATGCGGGAGTTATCTTTTTAAAGAACATTATGTCTAAAGGTATTGGGATAGCACTTCTATTAAGCATTTAGTGTTACATTTGCGACATTATTGTACATTAAGAGTGGATGATGGAACTATCATGTGTTTTTAAACCAATGTTCGTTTACTTTCTTTCATTTTATATAATAAAAATATTTCGGACATCTGACACACAACGCTATCTGATTCCAAACTAAGCAGATGAGTGTGTGTGTGAATCCAAATTCAAAATCATTTATTCATATAAGACACGAAGTGACACTCATGAACGTCAAATTGAAGCTATAGTTAACAATCATAGATCGACACAAATAGACACCACAGCATGTGCTGTATTGTCGAGGTAAATTAGGCGCAAACACGAAAAATCTACTGCCTGCCTGTGTCGATCCATAACTTCCAGTTTCTAAAATGCGTAGAGCCTCATGAGAAGAATACTGGCAAACATTTTATATAAAAAAATTAACGAATTAAAAACCGACTTCAAGGTTCGACTCGATTTCTATTAGATGCCATCATCAGATCTTAGTGTCCTTATCATGGTACCACCGTTAGGATATCTCCTTTCCAATAAAAAAATAATCATTAAAATCGGTTTATAAATGACGAAGTTATTCGCGAACACACATAAAAAAATATACAAATATACATACTTATTTAAAGTCGGTTAAAAACAACCAAGCTCGAAAATCCGGTCATCGAACGCGAGACCTTAAGCACAGCAGTTGCATACGCTACCACTGCGGTACCGAGGCAGTCAATAGAATATGGTATTGGTATATTATTTATTTAAAATATCTTCAAGAACCGATCTTAAAAATTTGAATATAAAGTTAAAACTAAAAAGTAAAAGGAAAATCAATGAATGTTATAATCTAATGAAATAAACGAAGTATATATCAGTGTTATTAGTGTGTTTACATGTGTGTTTCTTTCCAACTTTTCTATGTCAACATTTTATAATACAGTTATTATTGCATGCGTAACTGTAGTTTACAATCAATTAAACAAAATCATTAACGCCTTTTTATTCTTAATGAAGCAAATCTTCTTACGGTACAACTGGTGTTTTAATACTATTTAACTGTTTAAACAATCAAACGGTAAACATTCACCTTGCTGTTTAACACCAGTATGGATAATCCGAATCTCCCATATAATCAGGCGTGACCGCGAATAATTCCTTTACAAAGTGATAATTACCGCGACTATAGTAAACATGTCACAATTTGTCTAAGAAAAGTAGTAAGGGAAATCATATGATACTAGGTATCCAACATGACCAAGGTTTATCGAAATCTGTGGTTAAGTCTTTGGAATAAAGCTTGTCAATACTAAATTGCGACATTACATGTGTTTTGTGTTCGATGTGATAATAATAGGTCTTTACCTATGAAATTGCCGTTTTGTATGCAATAAGTGAAAGTACTTATTTTTTTCAAACTTTTTTATTTCTGTTATTCGAAGTAATCACCCATACAATCGACGCATCTTTGCCAACGCATTGGCAGTTTATTGATGCCCTCCTTCTAAAAATCAGCTGGACAGGAGGCAACAAACTCTTCAAAAGCATTTTGTACTGCCTCTCGGGAATTGAATTTTTTACCCACTAAAAAGTTGTCTAAATTTTGGAAAAAGTAATAGTCGGTAGGTGCAAGGTCTGGTGAGTATGGCTGATGAGGGAGAGCTTCCAACCCCAGCTCTTGCAGCTTGGAGACTGTCTGTTGTGCAGTATGGGGTCGCGCGTTCTTGTGAAGGAGCAGTGGGGACGACCGAATGACCAAAGCTGGTTGCAGATGTGCAAGCTTCTCCATCATTCTCTCCAGTTCTTCACAGTACACATCTGCATGCATTAATGCTTATGCCGTTTTGTAAAAAGCTGTGGTGAATCACACCCGCACTAGACCACCAAACAGTGACCATCACCTTTTTAGGGGTCATTTTTGGTTTAGGGCATTGCTTTGGTGCTGAACCAGGGTCTAACCAACTTGCTGAGCGCTTTCGATTGTCGAACAGAATCCATTTTTCATCGCACGTAACAATTTTTTTCAAAATTCCTTCATTTCTTTGCCTGTTGAGCAGCGCAAGGCAGATCTCGACGCGTACATTGCGCTGGCGATCGTTAAGGTCATGGGGCACCCATCTATCAAGCTTTTTTACCTTTCCAATTTGTCGCAAATGGATCAATATTGTTTTGATGCTTACATTAAAAGCTGCTGCTAGCTCAGCTGTAGATTGAGTTTCGTCAGCTTCCACAATCGCCTTTAATTCATTATTGTTAACCAAAGTCTCCGGACGACCACGAGCTTCATTTTTCAAGTCAAAATTTCCAGAACGGAACCAGGTAAACCAATAACGGGTTGTGCGTTCGTTTGTACAGTTCTCTCCGTAAACGTTTTTGATGTTACGTGCCGTTTGTGTCGCGTTGGTGCCACGACGGAACTCATATTCCATAATTACACGATTTTTTAAAGTATCCATTATGACGAAAAATGTTCAAATATAATGAAAATACAACGCTAATCTAAAAACTGAGTCAACTGAGTTTGTAAATAGAATGTCATGGTTTTAAAACAAAATTTAATTTAGAATACAGAGCTATTACAAACTTTTTTTTATTTGAAATGACCAGTACTGAAGAACGGCAATTTAATAGGTAAAGACCTAATATTGTGCAATGTTCCGCAGGGGTCGGTCTTAGGTGCACTCCTGTGAAACATCCTGTAGAACAATGAGATCATTATTAATAGTTGTTGATCAGCGACTCGATTCGTCTGGAGACATGACCCAACTCCACTTCAGCGTACCGAACCAATTTAGTTGATAGTGTAGAGGGAACGGGTGTCATGTCCCTCTAACACAAAGGGAGGATCCTCTGCCCAACGGTCGATGTTGAGATTGTATATAATTATGTTAATTGGCGCGAGAACTTCTATTGCGCGATTCAGGATTGGTAGTTTCTTCGTATTGTAGGTTACTACGTAGTTCAGTGTAACTTCGGTAGATTGCGCTGTAGTATGGTATGTTGTTGTTGCGCTGTAGTATGGTATGTTGCTGTTGCGCTGTATGTGGAAGTCGCCACAATAGTTTCAAACCAAATGCTTACAAGTGTAAACCTACGCCTTAGTACAACAAGCCGATTAGCTAAATCAGATAGGTAGCCAAAAATATTGGTAACCTGTTGGTCACACAACTAATACGTGTAAGTGTTTTATATTTAAGTGGGTTTATATGAAAGTAGCTTTTGCTCGCAACTCCGCCCGCGTGTACAAAGTAGCCTATGTCAAATTTTATAGAAATCAGTGCAGCGATTTAGCCGTGAAAGAGTAACAGAGAGAGACAGAGTTGCTTTCGAATTTGTAATTTTAGTATGGATACTGAAGTGTCTTTTTAACCGACTTCAAAAAAAGGAGGAGGTTCTCAATTCGACTGTTTTTTTTAATGTTTGTTACCCCATAACTTTCGACTGGGTGAACCGATTTTTATGATTCTTTTTTTATTTGAAAGCTGATGCTTCCCGTGAAATTTGGTCCAGATTGAAGTCGGTTTTTTTAGTTGAAATTTGTGATTATTTAATAGGAAAATCATCAATTGGTCATGACATCAGGTAACAGTATTTTTAAAGTAATTAGTTCAAACTGCTACGAATGGTAATCTCACCAAGGTATAAAACAAAATGGTTCGGTAGCGAGTTACTATATTTCAAGGGACTCTCAAATACCCCTTGCAAAAAAAATCTCCGAGGACTGCAGCAGATCTAGGGCACCTTTTTAACATTCGGCAGTCTTCATTACTTTTGTTAAGAAGTTTTCTATTTGCATTATTATAATCATAATGGACATCAAATAGCTGATCAGTTATCAAGCTGATTGATTAATGTGTTCTAGCGATATAGCGATATAAGGTCACATGTACACTCCTCCACATTCACGAACTTTCCTTGTTTAAGAACTCACATTGGTATACCACGATACCATGTTCGTTTATCGTTCGTTTGTGATCTATTCGCAACAGTTCAGAAAAGCCCGCAGTCTTCATTACTTTTGCTAAGAAGTTTAAGACGTTTTCTATTTGCAATATTATAATCACAACAGACATCAAATAGCTGATCAGTTATCAAGCTGATTGATTGATGTGTTCTAGCGATATAAGGTCACATGTACACTCCTCCACAATCACGAACTTTCTTTGTTTAAGAACTCACATTGCTATACCACGATACCTCACGTTCGTTTATCGTTCGTTTGTGATCTATTCGCAACAGTTCAGTAAATGCCGATTTCAAAGTTCAGGTGAACAATAGCTAAGTCTCTTGTGTTGAAATAATACCATCGAACTGAATCAGCGATGGGCGTGCATAAATTAGTATCACATTTTGATAAGAATTATCGTAATTAATAGAATTTGTTAATGTCATCGAGAGATTACATTTATTCTCTCCGATAAAATTTTCGGAAATGATTGATTCGTGATATGAATGAATTGCAAACACGATTATCATATCATTCGTATCGTCAGTATCGACAATAGTATCGTCATTGGTTGAAATTTCAATCCATCTTTTCTTCCGTTTTATTATTCAATTTGGGGTTTTTCTATTAGTGACCGGTGACCTTTACATTAAACCTTGTATATTTGTAGCTTTAAGGAAACGTTAAAGGTTGTTTATATCTATGAAGATTTATTAATTGTTAAATGACTGAAGCAAAAGTAAATTATATTTCTGTGGTAAGTCTATGTATATTTGTGAAGGAAGAAAGTTAATATTATGTACGTGTCAAAATTTTATTACTATCTATATTAAATGTCATTTGTTGGAATATCTCATCTTAAAGTAAAAATGATTTAAGCGCCAATTTGTTGTGTGTAATAAAATTTCAATAACGTATTGAGCACTAAAAGATGTACCTAATTCGGTTAGAGTATGAAAGTGTTATTAAGCATGTTCAATTATGGTATTGTTTAATTAGTTTACGTAATTACGATCCAAATTCTATGTAATATGTACATTACAAATATGCAAAATAATATGGACAGGTACAGGTAGTAGAGCCACGCTGATTTCGGCTCGACCGTGGCGGTACTACCCTCGCACAGAAGATCAACGTAAAAAAAAAAAGTAAAACTAAAACTTGTTTCATACTTTTTCAGCTTCGTTTTTTGTCGTAGTTGGGTTTTAGCTTTACTTTTTTTTTATTTAAAATGTTTTGGTGCCTCTGTAATATTAATTTTTTTGCAAAGTATATTTTAAATAGGTACCATAGAAATATCACAATTATCGAATAAATACGGACAAAGTCACGAGAAAATGCTAATAATAAATATATTTTTGAAATGTACAAGTAACGCCCTTTTGAATAATACCAAACACGGCATATTTATCTCAAATTATTTTTTTAATACAGTACTTTATGTCGGCTAGAGGGCGCCACATTAGATTCAGTGACACGTCATATAGCCTATAACCATCGGACGATCAAGACGCTTCTAACGATACCTCATTTGTCGTAGAACTGGACTGGATTAGTAGTAAAGGAGCTATGAGGGAACAGATGAACATACATACATACATACATATGACAGCAATCGTGCTGTCGTGTTTCGTTGGTGAGTGCGAGACCGGAGGCCCAATGATGAAAAAGCATCACTAGGCCGCCATAGTGTGGGTGTCCATGCTGCATTTTTGCATTGTCTGCATTCACAATGAGTATGGTGACCCCCACTCTTGGATTCTGCTTATGCTTTCCATCAGGCAGAGTAGAGTCATTTTGGCAGGCTCAAATACAGATATTGTCTCTTTTTAAAAGCTTATTGATTTTGTTTTAAAGAAAGTGTTGAGCCCCGTGTTATAAGAACGTTCACAAATTAGCAGAGCACAGTGATCGTTTTCTTTATCTAATCATGGCGTTATTAAAAGTCTATAGGTACCAGCAACGCTAAACTTACATGAGTATAGGACTTTTTTTGAATTACAAAACCATTATGCCCTTCACTGTATGCTTGATACCAACTTAATTAATTGAAAGAATAAGTATTTTCTACACCGAAGTGAATTTTGGAATGTTACTTAAACCTTCAAATATTGGAGAGACAGACAGATCGAATCTAAGAAATGTTTGTTAAAGCACTTCTGATTCTTCATTTCAACATTTACATTCATTTAACAGTAAATTGTCCCATTTTCACCGAATAACCGTTCATTTATTGCATATTAATAATATTTCTATGTAATTTTGCTTTACAGTATAAATGCGTTCTAAGAATAAACCCCATTGCGTAGGAGCAAAATCGTAATTTATGTCGAAATACTATAAAGCTGCGTTTTACTTGCACTGCAATACTGCCTACCGAATCGATTTTCCGAGAAAGAATATAAATCGATCCTATTATGGATCTAGTACAGTAAGTACTCGAGCAAGTGAAATAACCATTCAAATAACAATAGGGCACGCTCTCATCGGACAAAAAAAAAAAAAAAAAAAAAAAAAAAAAAAAAAAAAAAAAAAAAAAAAAAAATTACTGGTGTAACAAATATTCTATGTCGTTTTTCTGTCCTGAAGCCGCTTGCAAGCCGCAATACGATTGCACATCTATAACTCTTAAGATCATCATGGAAATATCTGGAGCTAGAGCAAGTAATCTAAATGCCTCAATAAGGAGTTTGAATCTTATTCATAACGTCGAGTTTCACTCATTTTTAAAAGGCCGGCAACACACTTGTAACGCCTCTGGTGTTGCAAGTGTCCATGGGCGGTGGGAATCGCTTACCATCAGGCGATCCGTCTACTCGTTTGCCCCCTATCTCATAAAAAAAGTCGTTAAGACGTGCTGATCGTATCATAAAAAAAATTAATGTCTTAATTTCATACAACAAGTCTTTGATAAATGGGTTATGTCAAAGGGTGCCTTTCGGTTATAGGTGATTGATACACCACATGAATAAAATTTCTATTGCCTCTAACATAATATGTATTGTGTTCGTTTAATTTGTGAAATTTTAAATTATAAAACTTGAGAGGTGTCAAGGGACACCCGGATGGAACAAAGTTTATATATACACACATCAAAAGTGTCTAGGGATCAACATATGTGTCTAGGGATCAACATATATTTTTGCAATAACTTTTCTCCTGATTGATATTAATTAAAATTTTCTTTAAGGATTCATCAAATAAAGTGTTTTCGTTTGTCACAGTAACGATAAACCAAGTCACCTTTGCATTAATAAAGAAATTTGCCATTTTCCTAATAAAAGGATTTTTGACATTTGAACCACTAACGTTAAAGTTCGAAAAAAAGACTGAAATAACAGTTTTCTTTAAAATTTTATTAGGTAACTTAAACAATTAATAATCCGTGTTTCTACCGCGAACACTAACACAAGAACATCGGTTTGGCATACTCAAAATGAGTTCATCCAAATCACGCTGTGGAATGGCCGCCCATGTTCGTTGCAACAACAAAAAAAGGTCTTCTTGCGACTGGATACCCTCCATATTCGGCAGAGCTCTTCTCTGTAGCATATCCCATGCATGCTCAATCGGGTTCGAGTCTGGCGACTGAGCAGGCCAGGGCCAAAGCCACATCTCAATCTCAAGAAATCCGCATAAAAATGCTTGATCCCTAGACACTTTTGATGTGTGTATATTTTAGAAATAATCTCACTGTACAAAATATACTATAAAACAATATATTTTCTGTAAATAAATGCAAAAAGCCAACATCACGTGGTACTCCCAGGCGGTCACCCATCCAAGTACTAACCACGCCCGATGTTGCTTAACTTCGGTGATTGGACGAGAACCGGTGTATTCAACATGGTATGGACGTTGGCAATCAGTTTGTTATATTTAACGATGAGTATCCAGCACTATGACATCAACTCAATGGTAAAAGTGTCGTTACAACTTTTGGTCTTAATTTTTTCCGTCTAGCCCCCTTTCGCAACGCGCGATAAGGAACTTCGTTCCAAAAATATGCATTTCCTTAGACGTTACTAAATGTTGTGTTTACGATAATATGCAACCTCGAATTACTAAACATAAAAGAAAAATAATTTAAAAATTCGATACATATCTGTTGTACATCACGCCACTTAATTCTTTAAATAGCCTAATGTCATCACAAACTTGCGATAATACCCTTGGCATTTAACTAATATTTAAGATTATTGCTTTTGCTTGCATACTCAGTCAAGTCAAAAGTAATGAATCGTTAATTACCTATTTGTTTTCATCTGTCAGTATGAGCGGGCAATTAAAACGAAAGAATAAAACGATTATGCAAAATGTTATTACAGTTAGAATGTTCATTGATCGGTTTGCGCAACTTCATTTATACTCCAATCTGAGAAGTATTTAGCATTGTATATATATAGCGTTTTTTATATTCAGATAGGTAGTGTTATGAAGAGGTGATGCTAATTGAAACTGTTTCTGGAGAAAACAGTTTCAATTTTATGTGGACTTGGTATACGTAGCCTTACCTGCAGTCTTCAATTATGCTGACATTTTAATTAATTTTATTGTAAACAAGCATAGGAAGCTTTTTAAGTTTTTTTGTAGTAAAATGAATTGAATTTTTACTTTTTCAGTCACTTTATATTTTTGTAGTTATAGAAATTATTTTGTACTATTGGCTTGGCAAATTACAAACAGTTTTTTTTTTGTTTAAGCTATTATTTATTGAATAGAGATTCAACGATGTCGAAATACGAACTAGCTAACATCATCTTGTTGTATGTCATTGACGGCTGAATCTTGAACTTTGCATACAATTTAATAACATACTGGATCAAAAAAAAAAAAAACCGACTTCAAACAGATTTTAGGTACCTAGCACCCATTATAATACTACTATTTAAATGAATAAAGAATTAGGTATAGGCAATTTATGAAGAACCAGTTTATTACGCTTTTAAGTGTTTTTTGACAGAGAGTTTTCGTTGGATGTTTTTGTAAGTCGTTTTTTTTTTTTATAAAAAAAAAATATTTTACAGTTTTTAGTGCAAACAATCGTAGGTAAGTAGTAAGTTGAACTATTTCATCATCAAGAATACAAATTAAGTTACGTGTAATATTAAAATCATCCTCTAATCCCTAACTGTTGAAGAGTTTAATCTTCTATCATCAGCTCACCTAAATAGCTTGAAAGTATACGACTGAAGGTCTTTAGATACGTATGAAATTGAAAGAATTATTCTCCAACTCCTAACCGTTGAGGAGTTGTACCTTCCACCTTCCATCATCAGCTTACCTAAATAATTACGAATACGACTAAAGGTAACTTATATACATATGATATTTAAAGATTTATCCTCCAACTCCTAACCGTTAAGGAGTGGTACCTTACATCATCAGCTCATCATCATAAAATGATGACTACCAGACGCAGATACCGGCGTAGCTTCAGAAAATATACGATAAACATAGTACGTGCCTATAAAAAATGAGGGTTTCCCTTGATTTCCCTGGGATCCCATCATCAGATCCTGATATGCTGGCAATGGGACCACCACGGAAGCATACCCTGTCGAATACAAAAAAAAAATTCTAAATCGGTCCACAACTGACGGAGTAATCGGGTAACATACATTAAAAAAAAAGAAAATACATACAGTGGAACATAGAACCTCCTCCTTTTTGGAAGTCGGTTAAAAATATACACTGAATTCTAAAGCTACAGCAGTTTTTATACAATTACTAGCTGGCCCGGCGAACTTCGTACCGCCATATTTACATATCTGTCTCAGCTTCCCACAGGCAGTGTACAGTCGAGGAAAAAAAACACTTTTCTCGTTATCTTTTTTTTTTTCTTCCTAGCTAAAAAAGAACGAATGAAATCGGACCGCGTGTTATTGAATTACAACTAAGTACATATTTTGAATTTCATCCCCTCTTTCCAGGAAACCGTGCTGAATTTCGGGATAAAAAGTATCCTATTCCTACCTCGTAGTATGAACTCAAATCATGCCAAGTTTCATTTGAATCCGTTCAGTAGTTTCGGCGTGATGCGCGGCCAAGATACAAACAGACAGACAGACAAAAATGAAAAAAATTACAGTTTTGGCTTCAGTATCGATTAGAGAGCACTCCAAAAAAAAATTCAAAATATCTTTAATGTACAGAATTGGACCTGTTACATTTTTATTAAGTAAGAAGATTAACTACTAGCATTCTGCCCCGGCTTCGCACGGGTTCTTTACGGAAAATATAATACAGACTATGTTGCTCTGAGAAGATGTGCGGTTTAAAATTTTCTGACGTTTTCCACAGATAGCGTTACATTTTAGACAATCTACTCAAAAATTTAATAAATTATATACGAAAACCTTCCTCAAGAATCACTCTACCTATTGGCAAAAACCGCATCAAAATCCGTGCAGTAGCTTTTGATTTATCGAGAACAGACAGACACGGCGGAGGACTTTATTTTATAATATGTAGGGATAGCAGAAACTGTTCAAAAATATTGGCTTTACACATCTTATACATACATACATGCATACATGTACTCGTACAAACAAAAATTCTCACCTGGTAGAAGAAAGACGATTCTACAGGAACCATAAATAAATAAGCAATGAAGTACAACTTTCGCGCAGATATAAATTACTTGTTATGTATTAAACACAGTTTTAATGACCAACGATATTTTGCATGTGTATCATAATTAACATTGTGTATTTGTGTGTACATTTCCACGTTACCAAAATCTACTTTTGAAATGTTTTATTAAATGTTAACAAATCAATGCTTATTGCTTACTTTATCTATTCCTGGTTGGAAATATGATTAATGGTTCACAGACAAAATATATTCTTGATTTATTGTTATAATAATTAATTATTATAATAGTCTTAATTATAATAGTTAGTACTTAGTGATTGTGCTGATATTTTTAAAATTTACGACCTGATCTGAATGTTTTTTGTGTTTGCGTAAACTTCTAGATGAGTTAAACATCCGAGTGTTGCTAGCGAGTTCTAGGAATCTTATTTTTTATGACATTTTATTTTAGCTGCCGGGTTTTAAAACTTCTGGTATTTTAGTAATACTTTGTTTTTTTTACTGTGGAAACCATTAACAATATTAAAAAAACATCCTACATTTGGCGGGGCGACGTTTCTCAGGACTGCTGGTGCTAGCTAGTATAAGAATAAGTTGTTTAAATTATTGCTTGTAAAAGTAATGTGTTTGTTGCAATTTGTGCTTCTAATATGTTTCATTAAATTTCTTTTAAGAACTCTTTGTTATTAGTTGTATGGTATAGTATGAATGATAGATACTATTTTAGGTTTGCATACGATCGTGAGGTTCTACGATACGTTTAGGGGAAATATGTAGTTACTACTGATTTGTGTGTTTTGAGAAGTTTTCTCTCAGGCTTAAAGAAATACAGTAAAACTTTGCAAAGCGTGGGGATATAATATACCTCTATTGTTAAAAGATACGTTTATTTAAATAAATGTATAAAAATAGTCATTTTATAATAAAATACATTATATTATGTTATATGGGTTTCTGGTATAATAAATCAAACTGAATAATATTTATTACATATTATGTATATCTAATGTTATTACTTCATTAGTATACCTAATATAAATGTTTTAGCAGCATTTTTAACACCAAGCGCAAGGCTTGAACCCCGGAAGCGAATTATTTGTATACATATACATTTTAATTTGAATAATTTGTTTACTTATTTTCAAATATGAAATGATATGTTATTACTAAATACAAAGAAGTAAATTAATATTTACAGAATTATAAGAAATTATATGTATAAGGTCTCTTAGAACTTAACATTACAGAAAAATTACAAATATGCAAAAAGTCCATATGAAAATTAAAACGAACGATTTTATTCATTGGTTGATACGGCCGTGTTTTGTGTTTCTCAATTTTAGAATAATATCATAGACTATTACGGCTATGCAATTCACCACAGAGTTGAAAAATTGTTGCAAATACATAGTCACGAATAAAGCACGCACTTTCATCTGTTAACATGAATCTGGAATAACTTGCCCTCCGAGCCCTTTTCCAAAAACCTGGTTTGGATCAACTTTAACTCTACTAGTATACGGCTGAACTTTATTTTTTTTGCAAACCGACTACCATCGGACCTCCAGAACACAAATACTCGTCTATAACGAACTTCTCTTAATAATACTATTATCGGAATTTTTATTGCTGAAACTACTCGTTACTATGCCCAGAAATGTTTCTATAGGTAGCAGGTATAACTATATTTGTTTAAAAATGAATTTCTTTTCCTTGTCCTACAGGGCCTGCCGTCCTGGTCCCGCGGTCTGGAGGCGGCGGAGGCGGCGCGCGCGCGCCTCGTCCGCTGGGCGTGCGGTGAGACGCCGCCGGAACCTGATCCGCCGAGGAAGAAAATGCCACACGCAATGCGGAAACGGTGGCCGCTGTGCCCTTGTCTACAGGTAAGAACCTTAAAGTTATGATTTATTAACACAGAATAGCAGAAATTTTATGATTGATCAATATCGACGTTGAATATAAGTAGAATTGAATATAGGTCCATATACTTTCAAAGTTTTTCTACGTAATGTAATGGAACATCCATCGTGACTGATTACTAAAAAATATAATATTTGTATTGCGCGCAGCCGTTACTATAACTGTAATGCTATTTTAGCCATTCACGTTCTTGTGACGTGTAAAACGTAAAAACACTATAACTGCAGATAATTACCATTGTTTGTATTGAAATAAATAAAGATTTAATAGCCTACAAAGATTTAAATAAATAGTTCACCATCGCAATCACGGAATAAAATGCAGTCTAGTTCGCACGGAAATTCTCATGTAACATTTAATATTGACATGCGCAGTCTATTAGGTAATCTGTCGTCATGAGAGTTTCTTTTGTTTTGAGCGGCCGTGTTACTCCCATGTTTACTGAGGTTATCGATAAGAAATTGCATATATATAGATCTGCCAATAAACCTGAAGTTATTTTATAAGACAAACAAGCTTTTTGTCGCGTGTTTGTCGGTTATCGCAGTAAAACTAGCCTATGTTCTTCCTCAAGAATCAAAGGATCTCCATTTAACCGTGAAAGCATAACAGACAAATAGACAGATAGAGTTACTTTCGAATGGTTTATATATGGTTCGAATAGTATGGATTAATCTCTGCAATTACAAATCAGATTTGAAAAACTATTTGATAGAACACACAGTACTTAAAATTATGCTACGACCCTTAAGGTGAATCAGAAATTCTCCCTATCTTGAAATTTGTCTTAGATCTCTAGGGACACTCAGTAGAGTGCTATATTTCTATTTTTTACAAGTTAATGATATTAGTTGGCGGTTTATCATACCACAATAAGCTTTTTTATGCTGTATAAACCATTATCATATTAAAATAATGTACAATTCTCGTGTCACGTTCTTGCTCACGATAAACTCTAAAACAAACCGATTTTCATGTTATTTTTAAATGTATGTTTTGCTGGTGTGTCTAAAATAGGATAGTTAATATCACGCTTAGATCAATAGGAGCCGAGCATGATTGAAATAAATTAAATTAAAAAGCTTTTTAAAAACAAGCTTTTACTGGAATGCCTCGAGACGAATCAAACGAGTCCAAACTCGATGATGCTGCGACGTTTCTTTATAGAGTTCCTATGGCCACCTTCCAGCTCCAGCATCAGATCAGCTCCATGTCATTATAATATTGTATTGTCACGCTGTATACATATACTTGCAAAATTTCAGTAAAATCGGTTGAAGATATCTGCTTCAAAATTGAGTTGGAAGATTCCACCCGAACATACAAGCATTCATACATACATTGCAAGTTAATAAAAAGCTTGTAAAAAGACACAGACGAAGTTGCATGGATCAGCTAATAAAATTGATAGGGCTAGGTTATTTAGAAATAAAACCATAATAAAGTAATATTGATAGCTCTTTAATATTAAAGCAGTATTACTATCATGTTCTTACTTAGATTATACTAAGTAGGCATGTAATAACTTGTTGTTAATTGTTCCGGAACGGATCTGATCTTACTGCGATACAGTAACTCGATACTCAATGCGTATCAGATTCGCATCTAGGGTTTGTTTCGCTTTGCACTTTCACCACTGCGTCGATTAGGCCTTTGAAACTAATTGAGAGGCACTTAGAATTGTTGTATACTATTTAGTGATCCATGAAGTTATTATATAGAAAGGACCAGAGTTGTTTAAAAACAAATAATACGCATGACGAATGCGGAATGAGTCACTCACACACTTTCAAAATTAGCTCAGTAGTATACTGAGCTAATTTTGAAAATTCATTTACCAATAGAAAGCTACTTATTTTTGAGTATCATAGGCTATGTATTAACCCGAAAAATTGTTACCGCATTGTCTGACATAGCCGCTAAAACTGGTATTCTTATACTAGCATTACTTACTTGGTATCTAGAATGATAAAGACTTAGGGTAGTTTAGGTTTGTACCTCGTTAAGAAATCTAGGAAATTAACATTTTCGTTTGTCCTACACACATTTTAGGGTTCCGTGCTAAAGGCAAAAAACGGAACCCTTATAGATTCGTCATGTCTGTCTGTCTGTCTGGCCGTCCGTCTGTCCGTCCGTCTGTCCGTCCGTCTATCCGTCCGTCTGTCTGTCTGTCTGTCTGTACGTCCGTATGTTACAGCCACTTTTTTCCGAAACTATAAGAACTATACTGTTGAAACTTGGTAAGAAGATGTATTCTGTGAACCGCATTAAGATTATCACATAATAATTAAAATAAACTGCTAGTCCGACTCGCACTTGGCCACTTTTTTTATTCTATTAAAGCAAACGCCATAAAAATTGTGTATTCTAGCCACAACATTAATATTAAATAAATTATTTGTACTTAATGTTAATTGTTCTCTATTAAGGCTACCAATAAAAGCAAACTACCATAAATATCAAAACTTTCATAAGACTTTGAACTTTAAATTTCAATGAACGTAGAAATCAATACTGAAATCAGCCCATTATGTCTCGGTATAAGTAACGATTGCCTATAATAACATAATTACCATTTCAATTTAGCTTAAGGCCTTTAGGTAATTGCTACATACACCGAGCAAGTAATGGGAAATGTTTAGAGGAATAAAGATTATATGACTACCGTGACTCGGCGCTCACGCTGTAAATATATAGTTACTTACCTCAGCCTATTACTGTCTACCGCTGACAACAGCCTCTCCCAAAGAGCGTCAAACATCTTGTTCTTGGACAGTCATCATCCAGGTCTGTCAATCATCTTCCACAAGTCGTTCGTCTATACATTAATTGATATAAATTATTTCGATTTCTATTTGTTCTTATGTAACTGGGAACAATTTATCAATAACAAAAAAAGAAGTGTGGCACTCGGGGACTGCCGCGGGAAAGCTATTGCACAGCATTTTTTATCAACTTATGTAATTATAATTATTTATTTATTTTTTATTTACCATGAATAATTTTATACATTATATGACATAAAACGTCTTCGTGTCCAAGGCAACGAATCTTCCTTGAAGTATTGCAATTCGCCTGCGCGGCCGGCTGTTGACATATTCTGTCTGTCTCTGTCACGCACTTTGTTTACACACAGACAGATTCGTCGTTCGGAGCAGCTCGTCTCGATCCGTGCGAGCTTCGGGTGTCAGGTTTTATTTTCGTTACGTTACTTTACGGAATTTCTTGATTCGGTCGCCGCGCTCAAAGGCCTCAAAGCCCGCGATAAAAGCTATGCAGTAGCTTAAAATGTACGTTTTAATAAAACCTATTTTACTGTTTAGGTTAAATTAAACTAAATACATTACTCCTAGTTTTTCTGTCGGTCCACTGTTTGAGATAAAGCAGGTTATATTTGTTTTGACTACGAATACCATAACTTTTACCAAAGCCAAACCAAAGCTTTCGTGTAGCAGGTTTTTGCCAACTCTACTTGCATCCGTTAGAATAGTTTCTACCTAATCTGATGCATTTTGAAAGCCAAGAAAGCTGTTTGTTTACAAAATTTGTATTCTTTGTGATATTTAGTAAAAGTGAAAACTCAACATTCGTATAATGGTTTTATCAGGTGCTAATTTATTTAAATTTTGTGTAAATATTATTATAAAAATTTAATAAACGGACTACACATAGGTGACCTATGAAAATTGTCGCAGATAAATTAATACGGGTTTCTAATCGTCTCAAATGATAAGAACATGGCAGGTCAATATATTTTTGTTTTCAAGCAGAAATAAAATATAGCTCTATTACGATCGATGGCTCTATACAGGTTTCATATAAGTATACATTATTCAAAAACAATTAAAATATTTATCAAAACACACCTTTCGATCGTGTTTATTGTTTTTAATTGTTTTTGAAGTAGGTATAATGTAAATTTTCTTTTGGTTCAGTTTATTAATATCTGTTTGACTTTCAGCAAAAAATGTTTATACAAATAAATATACATCTGAACAATATAATATACCAGACTCCGGTATTTTTAATGAGACCTACTTTTAGTGAACTCCACTTGAACTTGACATTACGTCATTTCAGAATAATTTTATATTCACCATTATCATTAGAATATAATGTACCGTTTGTGTCTGTATAACTTATGAAATAATTATTCAATTTTAAGTTTTTACACAAATATCTTAAGAAACATTACAACGGTACTTCATTCTCTACTGAGAGGCATAGTTTATTGTAGCAGAAATTTTTGAAGAATTTGCAGTAATCATCTCTGATAGCTATAGTTAAACCTGCTGTAATTTATCTGCGAAATAAGCGAGACAACCGAAATATATAAGAAAGAATTTAAATTGCGCAAAGTTTACTCCGGTGTTAAATGTTTCTCCGAAGGTCCTTTCTCCAACATTTTCATTAAAATAACTTTCTCCTTAAAATTACTAACAAATGAAAGGGCTATTGATAGGCCTCATAGCTAGGGGTCAACCCTAGCTATGAGGAACCTGTTTAGTTTGGAAAGCAGGTATATGTCGGTCAGTGGCCACATGTTTGTCGATATGTTCAAAGTTGAGATGCGCCATGAAGCACGTGCTCTGACCAGCTAATCGTCTAGTGATGAGAATAAATTGCAAATTGGAAACTGGTTATATGATCTAGATATTTGTATGAAATAGAAGTATAAGAGTAAGTTTATGTTGATTTACACTAAATTTCTACCTTATTCATTGACTCGTAATTATATTTTATCGTATTTATATATTGTTCCTTGCGTTATCTTAATAAACTCGATGCAGGGACATTAAAATAAGCTTGACGGTTAGTGACCTATCCATCTATGTAAATAAAAATCAATGTTTGTATGTTTATCTCGGGGAGGGTGTTCTGGCTGCGAGGATTCCTGGACCAAAAAATCTTTCAACAAGTTTTTTTAAATTTACGTGATCTGGAAAATGGCAATGCTGGGTAAAGCTAGTTTAACAAATCCGTAACCGAGGTCATAGTTTTGGAAAACAAAGAACATAAAACAAAATTTCTTTTTTAATTTAAAAAATTGTTAGAAATTTAATATTTCCAAAGTTTTAAAGCACTTTATCTATTTCGGAAAGAAGAATGGTCTTGATCACAAGCTGGCGTCTCATCTGGTTAGTTCCAATCGTTGGGATGAACTGGTTATACACACATCAAAAGTGTCTAGGGATCAACATATGTGCCTAGGGATCAACATATATTTTTGCAATAACTTTTCTCCTGATTGATATTAATTAAAATTTTCTTTAAGGATTCATCAAATAAAGTGTTTTCGTTTGTCACAGTAACGATAAACCAAGTCACCTTTGCATTAATAAAGAAATTTGCCATTTTCCTAATAAAGGGATTTTTGACATTTGAACCACTAACATTAAAGTTCGAAAAAAAGACTGAAATAACAGTTTTCTTTAAAATTTTATTAGGTAACTTAAACAATTTATAATCCGTGTTTCTACCGCGAACACTAACAACACAAGAATCGGTTTGGCATACTCAAAATGAGTTCATTCAAATCACGCTGTGGAATGGCCGCCCATGTTCGTTGCAACAACAAAAAAAGGTCTTCTTGCTACTGGATACCCTCCATATTCGGCAGAGCTCTTCTCTGTAGCATATCCCATGCATGCTCAATCGGGTTCAAGTCTGGCGACTGAGCAGGCCAGGGCCAAAGCCACATCTCAATCTCAAGAAATCCGCATAAAAATGCTTGATCCCTAGACACTTTTGATGTGTGTAGATTATCATCAAGCGAGACGTTTGCTTAATTGACACCGTAGAAAAAAGTTTAGGCTTTTTCAAGTTTCTTCTTAGGTCTATTACGTTATTGTATGACCAGTCAAGGCATAAAAGCTATTATCGATGACGAAATGCGTTGGAATTTGGTACCTATTGTGTACTGGGCTCTTTATTATTTAACTGTATATTTATCAAGCTGTGAGGTTCAGACAAGATGTCAGATTTGCTTAGGATAACATTTATGATAAAGCGAATATTTCGTCATCTGTAACAGTACAATTGAACTCAAATAACTACGACACTGAAGCTCTTTGATTGATACCCCACGTGCTTTTGGAAGTCGCGAGTTCAAATACAGGGTCAACAATAATCACGTTCCAAGATAAGTGTTCACGTCAAACTATAACAATAAAGACACTATAAGAGGCTTATTTAGTATTGCAAATACATTTCTCAATAGTAAGCTGATTAGAATTGGAGAGGTCACAGGGATTATGGCTTTTTGAAACGAATTTAATTGGATCTATTTTGCTACAAAAAGGTTGAGCCTTAAGTAATGACGATTTATGCGACATTAATGGGATCTAACCGAAGGTTTTAGATTCCAAAACGTTTATTGGCTTACGTATTAATGAGTAATTTAAGAAACTTAAGTTCAAGTGTACTTACATACGTGTGTGGGTCTTTGTTTGCTCAGTTCAAAATATAAATACATTATTGTATCGGTCGTCGACAGGGCCTAATGAAACGTCCATTTGGTTGTTAATAGAATTAGAGCGAGACAATGCACTCGATAAATACGGGAAGCAATTACGGGACGACAAGACGGTGTTAGTTTTGATTGAGACGCATTGCCTGGCGCCAGACAGGGGTGTAGCATCTGTGTACCTTGGTGATTGACTTTTGTCAAGACGTAAACTTATTGCCGCTGTCAAGTCGGTACTATATCATTTAAACGTTCGTAAATTTTCATTTAAACCGGCTCTTTTAGTGTGTGCGAATGTGTTATTTAAAATGAAAAAATCTAAGTTCTTATCGTTTACAAAAAGGAAGTGTTCGATTTCAATTCACGTAAGTCGAGTTTTAAATATGTTTATAGAGAACACAACCGACTTAAAATATGTTTATTTTATGCATATTCTAAAGTCGGTTTTTTCTAAGAATACTATTGATAGCTGGTACACATTCACACCCTTTTGAAGTTAATGCTGTTAACATAATATTTATTTATGCAAATGCGTTTCTTTGAAAGTATAACGATGATGATAAACGATGAGCCGTCGGTTTTTGGGATCAGCGTTATGTCAACTTTGATCTATGAAAATATAAATACTCGAGGTTCGTTTGATTTGAGTAAAATGTCTTATTATAATAGACAATATTATTATAGTTTTTTAAGAGGAGTCACAGGATTAAATAGGAAGTTGATATGTAAAGATGTGATTGAAGATAAACTTCTGTACTTATTTATGATCTAGAATTAGAAATTGTTTTGACAGTTTTGCGATAGGCAAGCTATTTAAATGTGTTCATTAATTAATACAATTTTAACAAAAACAAAAACCGATTTCAAGTTTCGACTCGATATCTCTTGGATGCCAACATCAGATCTTAATGTCCTTATCATGGTACCACCGTTGGGACATCTCCTTTCCATTAAAAAAAGAATCATCAAAATCGGTTCATAAACGACGAGGTTATCCGCGAACAAACATTAAAAAAAAACATATATAAGGTCGAATTGAGAACCTCCTCCTTTTTTGAAGTCGGTTAATAAAAAATTGGAAAAATGTCTCATGTGGTTATTATTAGGTGGTTATACCTTAACCGGCTCTTGTGAGTGCTTTCGTAGTCAATAAATATAAGCTATTTTGATAGTTAACAAATATTGGTGAAATTGGACTTTGACTGTTTCTCTAAATTTTTTAAACTTTCACTGAAATGTCCCGCTTCACAACTGCCTAATATACCTAATTCATAACTAAGTCGAGTACCTAGTTGGTTTTATTTCATCAACAGCCTTTGATAGTCCATTGCTGGACATAAACCTCTCACTGGAAAGGCGATTTTGGCTTACTGTCTTGCGTCAATTTTTCTTTTTCTTTGCAGTCCTGTTGTACAGCGTAATTTTGCGCTTAGTCGGCTGTTGCGTCACCCACGGGATAAATAGAAGCAGTGATACCCAGTCTTCATCATCACTACATAGTATAAAACAAAGTCGCTTTCTTTGTCCCTATGTCCCTTTGTTTGCTTAAATCTTTAAAACAACGCAACGGATTTTGATGCGGGTTTCTTTAATAGATAGAGTGATTCAAGAGGAAGGTTTTTATGTATAATAAATGCATAATATAGTATGGAAACACTGTTAATTTTCGACGTTTCTAATGTGATGTAGCAATAAACACATTTTTTAGCGCTTACATTGCAAACGCTGGTTCCACCAAATTAATGTACTGCAGTATTGTGCACCTTAAAAAGTACTACAAAAAAGTCCGCGACGGTATATGTCTATCTCTTAGGGATAACCCACAACAACCATTTTTTATTCCTTTCTTTTTACGAGAAATAATGGCTTACTTACGAAGTGATTTTAAGCAATACAGAATGAATCCTTATACAATTAAGTAAATTAAATACATTGTGCATTTAATATAGATCAAAATGGCCCTTTACAGTATCTAATTTAAATGAATATATTCGAAGATATTACAGATTTAAAATGCACGAATCGTGTCGTCGGCGGAGGCATCTGAAATCCACCCGTGCGAAGCCGGGGCGGGTCGCTAGTTCTAAATAAATACTCTTTTTTTAATCTCATTGAAAGTGATGTGTCTATTTATTTTTTTGTCTGTGATTTGATATCGTGAAGTTTGACTAATACAATAACCCTGACCCGAGTATTACAAAAACCTATTATCTTCCATGTTCAATTCTTTAACATGTTGATTTTTTTATGACTGTCTTGTCATTAAGTAATTATGTTACTTGTAGATAGAAGACCACTAAAAAGAGTCACGAATGTCTAATCGCTTTACAAGGCATAATTTATGAAACTTCATCATATCGATAGTCAAAATTCAACCATAATTCATTTAATTTTTAAATCAGATTTTTATTAAATTTCTTTTGTCAAAGGCCTCTGTAATCAAAGATTTAATCATGGCTACCTTTGACGTTCAATAGGCCTATAGACAATATTAATAGTATTAATCTCTTCTCAGTTTGACTTTAAACACAGACAAAAGAATATAAATTTGTGTATATGTATATTTGTGTGCGTGTCAAACGCACGGTCGTGAGTGGAATGTTATTTTTATTGATTAAAGGTGTTTTTAAGCATCATTATAAAATATTAGCGTTCTGCACTCATTCTCCATATAGACTTTAACTGTGCCAAATTTAATACTAATCCGTTCTCATAATTTCGTTCAATTTTTACTTTACGAATAAATGTATAAAGTATTTTTCTATCTCGCTTTGTTGCTTATTTTTTTTTCAAATTCATTTGACGTTTACAACCACAGGTAAACTAATCACTTGCCATTAAACGATTGGTTTCCCTCTTCATGATAATGAATATATGCTTAAAGAATATGAATAATTTGATAAACATAAACGTAGCAACCCTATATAAATATGCACCAGAGTAATGCAGTACTCATAACTCTTTTAAATTAATGGCGCTAATAATGACAGTCCTTTGTAAATAAATTTTACAGTGTGGTGAAGTCACTGACAAAAATATGCCGCTCCTTGTTCGTAGGGTCTTAGGGTTGTCAATTTTGTTTTTACGTTTCTATGATAGTATAAAATTTTCGTTTGTAAAATTACTTCAGATGTCGAAAACTTTTAATCAACTGTGTTGTGCGTGTTAGTAATTTGTGTTGTTGTATGTTGTATGAACTTAGGAAATAGTTTAAGATTTATTGATTAAACTTTTTACTTACTTTTAATTGGCATTGCCAAATGCAGCTGAATATAACAAAATGTTATTCAATAGGTATATTGTAATACAATTATCCCTTCTATCTGAATAATAATTTATTCAAATTCAAAAAGATTTTATTCAAATAGGCACTTATTTTACAGGCATTTTGAATAGTCGTCAATATTTAATATTTAAAATTCGAGTGATTCTAGTCGCCAGTTCCAAGTGCAGCCTACCCTTCATGGAGAAGAATCTGGCAAGAAACTCCACAGTTGCTCCTTTTAAAAATAAATAAGTAGGGTTTACAAAATATTTTTTTACTATAAGAGATTTGGATGAGAACGAAGTCGACCAAAGAAAACAAAACAAAAAGATTTGAGTCTTTGTTTGTCTTTGGAGTTTGTGTCTATGTCACTTTGTTGAAATTTGAGATGCAATATAACACTTCTTAATGAGGCGGTCAAGAAGTGTGGAAATCAACCTACCTGCGTTTTTAGTTTTTAGGATATTATTACCATATCACCCCCACAACTCAACAGACACAATATAACTCTTACTTCTACTTGCAGAAAAGCGACAAAATAGATGCTACACATAAATTACAGATAGCAAGTATATCATCATCTACGTTAAAGTCGGAGTTTCTGGGCCATGCCAGCTCATGTCAGCTCTATTCCGTATCATAAACAAGAAAAAGTTTGAAGAACTATAACCTGACTACGTAAAAACTTTTGATACAATATAAACAGTCTGTCACCGGATCCTATATAACGAATCTGTTAACACCTCATTTATTGAAATCGGTTCAGTACTTTAGGCGCTACGTTGGTATATACAAATATGCATACAAGAAACGGCCAAAATTATTACCCTCGGGTAAAAGAGAGGATTTGTTTATAAATATCCACCGAAAAACACTTCTATCATCATCTTAAAAGTGATTTTCACTGATTAATAGTTTACTTCTTTAATCATATTTCACGGTTAATCATGGTTAACGTACCGTGTTACTATCAATTTAGATGTAGAAATATAAGAAATAACCTCTATTTATTATTAATTATTACTTATAATAAGTATGAAATTGTATGTTTCGCAAAGTTAATATTTCGTTTTTGATGGTTCTCTGCTTTTGAAGGTCGTCAAGTCGCCTTGTCTTATATACTTGTACAGTGATTTACAGGAGTTCACGTAGTTATTCAATATTCTTAGAACAATTTAATTCTTTGTTTGTTAAACTTTTAATTTTCAATATGCTGTTTTTGATGGTATTTGAATACGCAATCGTAATTAGGCACTTTGTATAACAAATGCAAATTAATACAAAATGACAGGAAATTATAAAACTCGCGTAAAACAACGCCAATGCTACATAATTTACACTTTTGATATGAATATTTTAATATACACGCAATTAGAAAAGATAAAACATAATATCTAACAGGATGTGTTCTTAACCGTTTAATTCTTAATTCTACATCAAGTAGTTAATGAAATTACATTTCCATTGTTCTGTGAATAAATATTTGCCCCTGCCCATGACCTCATTTGCTAGCAAACACCTGATAAGATTTATTTATTTGTGCATACACTTGCATTGCTTTCTATTTATGATGTTAATGAACATGACTTTAGATACTCGATAGGATTTTATTAGGGCTGGTTTAAATAAGCAAAGAAATATATGATAGGTATAATTAATTCAGCGAGGTAGACTTCAACCATCTGAGCCTGGATGATTCGGTGATAAAAGTATATGCAACGGTATGAAATATTCTGTATAATCGAAGGTTTGTGTTTTAATTTTAAACCAGAGTATATTTTTAATCTTCACTCTCAGTTTTTTATTTTCCTTATTTCATTCGTCTCTCTGAATTTAATAGTCGTAGATTTCAGTACATAAAATTACATAGAGTTAAAAATATAAAAAAAACGTGTGCGTCTCAGGACGCCCGACAGAAGTGATAACTTAAACTAATCTAAGTTGAACTATTTACGGCTAGGGCTGTGGGTTAGAGTAAGAGGGGAGGAGCATGCCTACCGCTGCCGTATGCGAGAGAGAAAGGGAAGCCAGACTAACACCGTAACGCGTTACGTAACGATGCGGTTTATCCTCTCTTATGAAGTTATCACTTTAAAAAAACGCCGGATACAAATAAAAAGGCAAAATCATGTTGTAAAAAATGTGTTTTCTTAACAAATTATAGGGGCCAAACTAGGCCAATGTCTAATAAAGCCCCTATTATTTGTTTATCAGTAATTGGTGTTTTATTTATAAGGTACTAACTATCTCACGCAACTTTGTCTGCGCCTTTTTTCAATCATTTTCGGTTCCTATTGAACTAAGCGTAATGTTGACTATCGTATCTTAGGCACGCCAGCACACATAAAAAAAAAACATGATATATGTTTGATTATTTGAGAGTTCGTGAGCAACAAGGTGATACGAGAATTTCATATAATAGATTTATTTCTACTTTAGTTATGTGTGTGAAACGTCAATATCTGTTGTTTTTTTCATGTTATTTTGACAACTAGGTAATAATTTCAAGTTGATGGGTCGTGAAGCTTAGTTGGAGGCCTTTAAGCGGCTTAAAAACATCCAACGGCAAGATTACGTAGTCACAACCCACACTTGGCCAGCGTGGGGGCGTATAGCCTCAACCCTCTCCTGAGAGGAGACCCGAGCCCAGCAGTGGGACGTTATGGGTTGTTGATGATGATGAGTTCACTGTGAAACATAAAATATTTAACTCATATTAATGCTGTCCCATATAGGTATGGTTAGTTACTTTGGCACTTTGATCTTTGAACTTTGAAACTATGATCCCGGGTCCGGGAAAAAGCATCTTAATAGGCCGCCATAGTGTGGGTCACTATGCTGCTCTGTCCACGTTCACATTGAGGATAGTGACCACCACTTTTGGATTCTACTTATGCTTTCCATCAGGCAGAGTAGAGTCATTTTGGTAGCTTGAATATAAAAGAAAAAGAAGTCGAAAATCACTTTCAAATAGTTGCACATCTTAATATAGTTGCTACAAAAAAACATGAAGCGCACAAGTGTGCGCTTCATGTTTTTTTGTAGCAACTGTAAGTACAGCAGCCGCACAATATATTTTTACTTGCTAAATTTATGCCTATTGTAATAAAAAAAATCAAATATGTTTATTATTTCGCTGCACCAGCCCTAATCATTATGTCAATGAATTTGCGAGACATCGGTGACAGTTCGTAGAAATGAGTCGCAGGCGCCGCCAAAAGGTTGAACTCAAACAAAAAAAGTAAAAACTGCATTGGTGTACATGGTGACTTCATTTGTCATCCTTATTCGTAAAAAAGTCATTGTCTGACCTTTTAATGTATAAAAATTAAACGAAAGTGTTCGCATGTAATATATGTCATGCATTTATGATTGTTTTTTTAATTGTTAGATATTGATTCGTCATTTCTACTTTTCCTATGTACATGATAGATTTAATAGATTTAAAAAAGTAGAACCAATTTCGATGCGTCATGCATAAACTGTATTCGTTATTAAAAAAACTATAGCAATAGCGATTAATAACGGGGTGCAATTTCTGCAAAAAAAGTCTGTTACGACAAACAACATTTCATTCGTTTAGCAATTTATAAACAGATTATTATAGTACCGCAAGTAGTAATTTCCAAGTAATTATCAATTCTGACATACCTTCATACCCTCACAAGGTTTCTGTACGCATTTCCTCATGCAACTATCCTTTTAAGGAAGGAATCAATGTCTTCCTCATCTTTAACTTGACAATTTAAGCAGAGATGGAGTTTACACATGTTACATAATATTTCATCTCCATCTTGATAAATGTCTTTTACTCAGTAAAGATGCTGTTCGTGAAATTGATGAATATTTTTAGCTTAATTTGGTGTTGATTCAGTTATTTTATTTATAGTTTCCTTATCAAGGCAAAGTTGAAAGACAAGAAGTATTGTCTGTAGAAAGTTGATCTGTCTTATTCCGTTTACGTTCGTATGCGTCCGAAATGTATAATGAATTGTTTACTTGTGTCGATTTAATTTTTTATTAGTCCGAGCGGATTGATGACTTGTTTGGTGTTTCTTGGTCACATTGGTTAGTTGTGAGATTTATTGAAACGTTAAACATTGATAATTTCTTCTTTGATATTAGTATGACTCGTTCCTAATGCTTTATTAGCGCGCTAGTCTAACGTTCTGTATGTAATTTGTAAAATTAGTTTAATCTCTGATGTTTTGGAATAGTATTTACTAGAGTATTCTTTTAGGAAAGTTACACATTTCGGTACTACACCTAGAAGAGACGATGAGTTGTATAAAGGCAGGTGAAACTGCACGTAACATATTTTTATGTATTAACTTTGTGGTTATGGTGTAATAATGAGCTCGAGGATATAATTTCATGCCTGTAATTTATATTAAAATTCCCTGTAAAAATATGTATACCCTGCAAGTGCGTTATAGAGCTACAGTGTATTTTTTTGTAATCATCTTAAAAGTAGATACTACATATATCAGACTTATAGTATGTGGTGTACATCACGCCATAGTATCCTATGTTTACCATATTTCTGACTCAATTCGTAAAACAAAGCAGGATGAATATATTATTTTTAGTTAGATATATGCTGTCTTTTTAAAGATATTAAATATTCGCACTGGGACCACTAGCGTTGAAGGCGAATATCTTAACGTTCAAAGGTCATAGCGAAAAAATACGGTCGTATATAGTCATTCACATGACTTCGATCATATTTGTTAAAAACCCATTATTTTCATAATATGTACTTCAGAATGTAATAACAAAAAAAAAAAACAACTTCAATCTGGACCAAATTTAAATGGGACCATTCGGGAAGCACCAGCTTTAAAATAAAAAAAGAATCATCAAAATCGGTTTACCCAGTCCAAAGTTATGAGGTAACAAACATAAAAAAAAACAGTCGAATTGAGAACCTCCTCCTTTTTGAAGTCGGTTGAAAAGTAATTTATTTATAAATAGGTGTACACTAAGCTTTTTTTAATGGCTTCACTTGTATCTTGTTTGTTGCAGAATGACGAGCCTCCTGAAATCACATACTGCGTGGTCGGCGGCGAGGGTGGTTTGGCGTTACAGGCCGTCACCCCTACACACCCTATGCCGCCTCAAGATGAACTTGATGCGAAGTTCGCCGAGCTTGTGGTAAGTTAAGTTAAGCTTAGTTACGAAAGTCTCATTTGACGTTAAAAACAAAAATTGCTTACCCACGTACTTTAACAGCCGTTTTCATAACCGATCCCTAATTAAACCTGAGGATAGTCTATATACACACATCAAAAGTGTCTAGGGATCAAGCATTTTTATGCGGATTTCTTGAGATTGAGATGTGGCTTTGGCCCTGGCCTGCTCAGTCGCCAGACTTGAACCCGATTGAGCATGCATGGGATATGCTACAGAGAAGAGCTCTGCCGAATATGGAGGGTATCCAGTCGCAAGAAGACCTTTTTTTGTTGTTGCAACGAACATGGGCGGCCATTCCACAGCGTGTTTGGATGAACTCATTTTGAGTATGCCAAACCGATGTTCTTGTGTTGTTAGTGTTCGCGGTAGAAACGCGGATTATTAATTGTTTAAGTTACCTAATAAAATTTTAAAGAAAACTGTTATTTCAGTCTTTTTTTCGAACTTTAATGTTAGTGGTTCAAATGTCAAAAATCCCTTTATTAGGAAAATGGCAAATTTCTTTATTAATGCAAAGGTGACTTGGTTTATCGTTACTGTGACAAACGAAAACACTTTATTTGATGAATCCTTAAAGAAAATTTTAATTAATATCAATCAGGAGAAAAGTTATTGCAAAAATATATGTTGATCCCTAGACACATATGTTGATCCCTAGACACTTTTGATGTGTGTATTTATTTAGATTTTTTCAATATGACTGATTTCGTTCTTATATTGTATGTCGGTTATCGCGGCAAATAGTAGCCTATGTGTTAATCTGATGTATAAGCTATATTATTGTAAAGTTTCATCCAAACCCGTTTAGTAGTTTTTGCGTGAAAGAGTAACAACCATCCATCCATACTTACAAACTTTCGCGTTTATAATATTAGTAGGATCTTTTTTTCTTTTCTTGACAATATTTAGTTGTCCAAAAGAAGAACAAATACTCTTTTTAAGTTAAATTCAGAGCGTTTTTCATAACCGGCCTCTAGCTAAAACAGGTCGTAAAATGGGTTTATAACTAATAAGAACTATACCAATATGGAGGTTTTAAAATACTTCGTCACAGTAGGTTTGTTAATGATATCTCTCGCATTACGAATGGTCTTAATTTTTAAAATAATTTATTGTCATCTTTGATATTCCCTGTATTTTATTTGTAAGCGACAAAAGTATTCCCCACTAGGGAAAAGCTTAACACAGTATGTAAAGGCCCGTATTCACTTTGATTATTGCGAGTGCAGGTGTGAAGCGCAGTCGATTAACGATTGTAGAAAATACGTGTGGACCGTGAATTCGTTGCCCACGCGTACTTTCCACCAATCACCGATCACCCGCACTAAGCACGTGCACTCGCACTAAGCAATGTGAATACAGGCCTTGCAGGAGAGCTCTTGACTTGGTTTCTAGAGCGAGTTTAGTATGTGCATCACTTTCAAAAGGGGTTGGTAGAGCAGGTAATGTTATATAATTATGGATTGTATGACAAACTAGCAAACCCGGCGAACTCCGTTTCGCCACCAGATGGCTTCGTTTTATGTAACACTTTATCGCTTTTCTGTTGAAAATTTTCCTGAATTTTCTTTGCTATAAACCTCACGGAGCCCGAGACCTTTCCAACGAATGCAAAATCATGGAAATCGGTTCGTGCGTTCTGGAGTTATAGCGTCAGGAAAGAAAACCCGACTTATTTTTATATAGTAGATAATAATAAGACTTATAATAAAATAGAATAGACTAGTTTTTGCGCTTCATGTTAGGAACATATCTTATTAGTTCGAAGAAATGTGAAGGTACACAAGAACAATAATTTGCATATCCATCTATATATATAAAAATGAATAGCTGAAATGTATGTACGCGCGTGACTTCCGATCGGCTGCCCCAAATTAATTTTTTTTTTTTGTGTATTCGTTATTGTTAGGACAAGATTTGTGTACAAGAAAAATTAAAAAATAACAAGAAAAGTCTTTTTTTGTCCGGGACGGGAAGCTGAGACAGATATGTAAATATGGCGGTACGAAGTTCGCGGGGTCAGCTAGTTTTATGTTAAAAATACAGGTCTGAAAAGTATGTTATTTAACCGGTTGGTTTACCAATAAAACTCTGAATCTTATTCAGAGATGTAATGTATGTGTAGTTATTTAAATATCTTACCTGATCCAAATTTTGAATAACGACAAGACCACAAACCATCAGTTTCTCTGTCGATCACGTGTAAAAGAGAATTCCAGAAGATTGCCATTAACTGTACGCAAAACAAGTCATTTCATAACATCTTTCCATTGTTAAGATGAATCTTGAAAGCAATTTACACTTAAAAAGTCGAAAGGAATGTTAATAACAATAAAATGAATCTCACAACATAATATGCTGAGTTTTCATAATAGTGAGCTCCGCGTGTTCCCAACGCGCTGTAATGTGATCATTGTATAAGATCAGTAGGTATTCCTCCGTTGCGTAATGTCACTGTCACGAGATAGATGTGATTAAAAATACTTGTGTGTGTATATGCATTTCATAAAACCCAACTACGACAAAAAACGACGCTAGTAGACAAGCAGTAGTCACACGTTTTTAAAGTGTTATGGTGCGTTTCTATGTAACGTGTGACTACGGCTTTTCAAACTTGTTTCATACTTTTTCAGCGTCGTTTTTTGTCGTAGTTGGGTTTTAGTTTTTACTTTTTTTATTTAAAATGTTTTGGTGCCGTTATTAATATATATATATATTTGAAATGTACAAGTAACGCCCTTTCCAATGATACCAAACATGGCATATTTATCTCAAATTTATTTTTTAATTCATTACTTTATGTCGGCTAGAGGGCGCCACATTAGATTCAGCGACATGTCATATAGCCTATAACCAGCAGACGATCAAGACGCTTCTAACGATACCTCATTCGTCCAGTTCTAATAAGTAGTTAAGGAGCTATGAGGGAACAAATGAACATACATACATACATAGCCTGTCAAAATCATAACCCTCCTTTGGCTTTGCCGTAGTCGGGTAAAAAGAAAATGTATAACTATTTATCACATTTACTCACGCAACCAGTACTGAGCTATATATTTATTTTACTGTTTAACAACACACATTCCTCAATCGATTCCGGTCAAATTCTAAATTCTATCGTAAAATGTTCAATTTTTTGCAACTCAATTATTAAATTATTGTACGTGGTTTGTAGCATTTCGCTTTTATTATGTACGTAAAACGATAACTTTTCAATGGAGGGCTGACGCCAGGCCATACAAGCTAAAATATATAATAGCATTTTGTAAGGAAATGAAGGAGTGCGTAAAAGAGAATGTCGAGTGATCAAGGAGAATGGCAGGGAAAAACTCATTGAATCGACAAAGAGTATGAATGAAATGAGAGATATGAATTATTTATTGTCACTCTTTTAACGAATGATCATAATAAGATACCAACATACGTGATAAAAACAGTGCGAAAATATATCTGTTTTTACATTTCAGTGATTCATTTTTGCTTATAATATAGACTTGGCTGGCTGACTAGGACTAAAGAGGTATAAAGGATGATCGAAGCCGATGGTAATAGCTAGTGGTTCAATATACTTTAAATTGACCGTGGGAGAGCCACGCTTCGGCATGAATGGGCCGGCACGGCCTCACAGAAAACCGGTGTGAAACAGTGCTTGCGCTGTGTTTCACCGAGTGAGTGAGGAAACCGGAGGCCCATACCCCCATTCCCTACCTCCCCCCCCCATCCCCAAAAGGCCGGCAACGCACTCGTGACGCTTCTGGTGTTGCAGGTGTCCATGGGCGGCGGCAATCGCTTACCATCAGGCGATACGTCTGCTCGTTTGCCTGCCTATTCCATAAAAAAAAAAAAAAATAATATTTATTTTGCAGTTAACAACCTATAAAATCTCTATGACTAAAGTATTATTTAACAATTCAACAGACTTAATACCGTCGAGTAAAGTAATTTTATTGATTTTTAGACGTATCTGTAGTTTAGCTTGAGGCAATAATAGAGGATTCGAGTTGAGTTGTCCCTTAACGCTCAATCTTGGATGGAAGTGAACACGATCTTTACAGATCGGAGCGATTGCAAGGTGTTGTTTAGACAGATGAGAGGCTCCGCCCACGGACACCTGCACCCTCGGACCACTTTCACAATACATCGCCGCTCTAACAGGGTTGTTACATTAAGTAAAAAGCTATATTTTAGCTGGTATTACGCGTGATCAGCTTTCACAAATTTTTTGCAATCGTGTTGAGTATTATGAATGTGAAATTATTGAAAATTATGTCTAATCTGATTCTTGTAATCTGGATTTGTCAATTTAAATTTAGAAATCAATAATTCTTCTAATCAATACACCATGGTTAAATTATCCATCAACAATCGATTCCCAGTTTTTACCCAACTTCGAATAAGGATTGGAACAAGGAAAATGGGATGGAATGCAAGAAAAGCCGATTTTCTTAATGTGTTTAAAGATGCCTGGGCTATCTTGTATGTGGACAAGCTTTAGGATAGAGACATTGATCATCTATTTGACATGTTGGATAACCCATTAGACTTCTTTGGTTGGTGAAGTTTGTACATTCCTTTCCCACTGAAATTGACAAACATTGATATTTTTTTGCGTACCCAAAATATTAATTTTGTTATTCTTGAGTATTTAAAACTAGACCCTACTTGGGTAAATCATTAAGTGAAAAAATAGTTGTTATAAATGCAACATAGTCACGAAAGGGATTCTAATCTTAATTTATTTAAAATTACGTCACACTACTTGCCACTTACAGAAATTAATTGTAGGATTAATAAATTAAGAACGTAAAGAGTCATTAACCGACTTCAAAAAAGGAGAAGGTTTTCAATTCGACAGTATCTAATTAAAAAAAATAAGTGTCTTCGCGGATAACTTCGTCGTTTATGAACCGATTTTAATGATTCTTTTTTTAATGGAAAGGAGATATCCCAACGGTGGTACCATGATAAGGACACTAAGATCTGGCATCCAAGAGAAATGAAGTCGAACCTTAAAGTCGGTTTTTATTTTATTAAAATTTTACTTCTTTTTAGAAAAGGTTGTGTTGAATATAGTAAGTTTGGTTACAGTGTTATTAAGCTAAAACAGTCAGATAACTCTGACTAAAGTCACGAAGCAGTTGCTATAGCCGAATACGACTGCGAGGCTAAATTAAGAGAAATATAATAAAACTCAATAAGTTTATATTCAACGGAAACAAAAAAAGCGCGACTTTATAAAGGTCAGATATTAATATTACTGTGAATATTAATTTGATAATATCTTCGATCAAAATCTAAATCAGTCTGTGATTTGAAAGATCCTTGAAGTTTCAAGTTGTAAATGTTAGTCGATATTTGTTTACATATTTATGAACGTTCTAATGCAGCTCTTTATCTTTTGTTCAACTGCTTCAAAAATTAGATGATATATAGATATATATACTAAGACGTACTTCCTTAGTTATTTAATTAAGTCAATTTAACCAAGGTTAACCGGAACTATAAAAAATACAGGAATCATTTTAATTCGAATCTACTAAAAATCAAGCCAATCTACGATTTTAGTAGATTTAAAATTAAGTTCAGATGTAAAATTTTTCGATTGCAAAAATATATTATTTTATAAACTAGAGAGACAGCCCTAATGCTGTCGATATCGGATAACAAGTATCGAATCGAGTGGTAGGTGCCGTTTAATTTGATATACTGGCGGCGTGCTGCCAGCAAATTGTCGGCCTCCTTGCTGTTATTTCGTCCATATCTGTGATCAAAGGGTTGTATGCATTTATAGTCATTATAGTACCCACAGGTAGGTCGTTTCTATCGTTTCGTCGTTTTCATAGTTATGAACATCTAGAGATACTTATATTTCCACATGGATATATATTATGTACTTTGCACGTAATTTAGGTCAATGTATTTTCATAGTTAAATCAAGGGATACATCATTTTCAGTTCATAGTAATTTCTTCAATGGATTTATAATAATTTCATCAGCCTACCGCAGTCCACTGCTACCTAGTCCTACGGTACATAAGCCTCTCAAATCGCATGCCATTTAGTTCGTACCTCGGCTTGTTGCATCCAGCTCCTGCAAGCCGTCTTGCGCATATCATCACTGCACCTGGCGTGAGGACGTCCTACACTAACAATAATAACTAATAAAGAGTTTTACAATACCTTTAGTCAACGTAGAGTTTGTCAATCAAATATACTTTTAACATTTTAGTTACCTTATCGATTTGGTCCAGTGTGGATCGGTTAGGCTTGATGGAATTAAAAACAAGAATAACTCACCATAGCCATCTTAAAGGGTTACATGGTCTATAACAATTGTATATAATATTACAGGTTTGTATTTCAAAATCTCGACGTGGTTCTCATTTGCTATTCACAGCATGGACAATCTATTTTGAGGTCAGATCTGTAATTTGCAAATGCTATCGATATCACTGAGGACCATAAAATGCATACAATGGAGGTCAAATAAAATTGTTGACTCTAGAAACGATCTTCGATTATTATTTTTACATAATCTTTATGACAGTCCTATAAATTTAATGATCCCTTAAAATAATGGGTATGAATAAATGTTTATATGCATATTTGAATATATCAGACATTCCTGTTGACAAAACTTGAATTCCTTGAACTATGGAATAAATCAGCTTCACTGTATTTTTGTTTTAAAAGGTTGAACGTTACGAAACTTGACCGCGTCTAGGCAAGTTGAACTACGATTGCCGAATTTAAATGTAAATCAATACATTTTTGTCCCATTTCGGATGTAGTTTAGCTTGAACACTTGAATAAACATTTATGTTTAGTTCAATTTAACTTTGATGTTCGGATTTAAAATGTCAAGTTTTTATTCATGTTAAATGGAATACATCATATTTTGACAACTATTGACTTTTGACCATTTGATCAATTGGCATAAATATTACCCCTTGCTACGTAAGTAGTTCTAGGTATGTAAATTGCGTTATAATAATAATAATAAATCTTTATTGTACCAAAAATGCATTACAAGACACTGTACAGCACTGACTCCCAAAGTAGCGCTAGCTGTGTGTTGGGAGTCAGTTCCTATTCACAGGCAAAAAGAACAAACTAATAGTTAAAGAAAATACAATAGTAGACATTAATAAGACAGCAGTTAACTAGTGTAAGTTTGTATATTTAGATTTAGGTTATGCGGATATGGTTACGTGTTTTTACATTCGTGCATATAGATTTATACCACGTCCACTAGCGGGGGCCAAAATCAATTTTAGGTCCTTACCTTATGATCCCAATTTGAGTGTATAGATCAGAAATGGAAGCAGCAATTTGCGTGCGGCCGGTAATCCAAAATAAGCAGCACCCACCACTTCATGTAGGATAAGATATTCTGTTAACCGATATACAAAAACTTCGAGAGCTCAGCTCACACACACAAAAAAAACTTACTTTTTTTTTATTTTTATGTTTGGCCCGCCAAAATGACTCTACTCTGCCTGATGGAAAGCATAAGCAGAATCCAAGAGTGGTGGTCACCATGCTCACTGCGAATGCAGACAATGCAGCATGGTGACCCACACCATGGCGGTCTAGTGATGCTGCTGCATCTTTTAGTCTAGTCAACAAGTTTGGAACTTGTTGACTAGACTAATTGGGCCTCCGGTCTCGCACTCACCAACGAAACACGACAGCACGATCGCTGTCATTTTACCTTGATATTCTGTGCGAGGGTAGTACCGCCCCGGTCGAGCCGGCCCGTTCGTGCTGAAATCAGCGTGGCTCTACTACCTACTAATGCATGTTGCATTGTCTGCATTTGCAATGAGGTGACGCACACTGTTGGATTCATCAGGCAGAGCGGAGTAGCTTTGGCAGACTTCAATAAAAAAAGAAAAATACGAAGTATCCAGATACAAAAATATTTTAAGTTTTTATTTTTTGTATGTATAGAAATTCCCAAAAAACTGGTCTGTCAGCACTTACGACACTGTTGTATGATATCTCAAGAATGCGATCTTTAAAAGGTGTTATTAAAGTATCTTTCCTAAAGATTAACATGTCAAATTAATCACACTAATATATAAAGGCGAAAGTTTGTGTGTATGTTTGTTACTTCCTCACGCAAAAACTACTAAACGGATTTGAATGAAACTTTACAGTAATATAGCTTATAAGTACATGAAAATCACACATAGGCTACTATTTGCCCCGATAACCGACATATACGCGGGCGGATCCGCGGGCAACAACTAGTAGTAAATAAAAATGCAAAAGTAATATTCCAACAAAATATTTAATTAGCTACCTCGGCGCTTAAAAGCGATAAGCGCTTACATTAACCGAATTTCACTTACTCGGCAACAGGTTTTACCCACATTGTCGATCGTCAGAAGATATTATAAACAATCTGACCGTGATTTTTAATTTCTTTGATACCTTTTACCATTACGTTTTATTATCTGTGTGGCATTTGGATTTTAAGCGCAGGTAAAGTTACTCCTGCGCTTTCAACTTTGGCCGATAATGACAGTTAAAATGTTTATTCCAAGAAGGGCAATTGCCTCATTTAAGCAGGAACTTTTGAGTAGTTTAAAGTTGTCAACATAACGTGGTTTTGGGTTATTCAGTCTTGACTTGGTTATATAAAAATTAAAACTAAGACCTCGTAAAGACTGGTTTTGAAGCCAAAAATAGTTCGTTACTTAAAGGTGACCTAAAGGTTGCGCGGCTTGTTGACCGTTTTATTACAGTTTCTTCGAAAAAACACAATTGAACGTCTATAATCAGAATTAAAGAATAACGCTTGGCATACATTTCGGTCCTAACGAAAATGACATTCGAAGTTTGTCCTATCACCGTGCATAAATAAACAACAGAAGATGAAGTCACTAAACTCATACACGAAGCAAAGATAATAACAGCTGTGTAACGAGTAACGCAACACATCACACATCACTTTCACTAAACTGTATAAGGGGCTCATGACAGATTTAAAGCACTCACGATCTCACAAGATAATGGAGATGCTGGCGCACTACCATTATACTTTATACGGACGGACGGATATTAGATAAGAAAACCCAATTTCCTGTAGAGGTCAGTCGTATTTCGCACGGTCAGCTAGTGCGGAATATTGCTTACTTACATGTTGTTTATTGCTAGTAATATGAAAATATGCAAAAGGTAATGAATTGAGATTGTCTAAATTACAAGCTGTTTATTAAGTTGCAATGTATGATGTATGTATGCGTGTATGTTCGGGTGGAATCTTGCAACTCAATTTTGAAGCAGATATCTTCCAGCGATTTTGCTGAAATTTTGCAAGCATATGTATACAGCGTGACAATACAATATTATAATGACATGGAGCTGATCTGATGCTGGAGCTGTAAAGAAACGTCGCAACATCATCGAGTTTGCACTCGTTTGATTCGTCTCGAGGCATTCCAGTAAAAGCTTGTTTTTAAAAAGCTTTTTAATTAAAATTTATTAAACGAATAAGATTAATTTATGAATAGACAGCAATTTTGAACACTGTGATCTTTTATATTTTTAACCCCGACCCAAAAGAGGGGTGTTGTAAGTTTCACGTGTCTGTCTGTGGCACCGTAGCTCTCGAACGGATGAAGCGAATTCTATTTAGTTTTTTTTTGTATGAAAGGTGAGTTACGTGGGAGTGTTCTTAGACATGTTTCATGAAAATCGGTTAAGCCGTTTAAAAGTTATGGGGGGAAAGTGGGGAAGAGTAACCGAATGTCTGCAAAAATATCATCGAGTGTGGCTCAAATGAAAGCGCATAACGTGTTTTTTACTTTTTAAAGGGAACTCAGGTTATTTATCGGGGTTTTTTTTTTTAATTTTGAGAATTTATAGTTATAAAATATTGTTTTTATTTAGATAAGACGATATTTGATTATAATTTGTGTATTAACTGCATTAACATTTTTGTATACTGCAAGGTCTTTTAGTTTGTATTTTATTTACTTTATATTTATCCTCCTTTCTCATATTTTTTCCAAAAATCCAGTTTAAGACCCTCAAACATACTCTGCCTATGTATCAAATGTGCTCAAAGTCTAAATTAAACACAAAAATTGAAATCTACATGTTCCCTAGAGTATAAATTCCCGTGTGGGAGAGCCACACTTCGGCATGAATGGGCCGTCTCGACCGGAGTGATACCACGGCCTCACAGAAAACCGGTGTGAAATAGTGCTTGCGCTGTGTTTCACCGTGTGAGTGAGGATACCGGAGTCCCAAACCCCAACCCCCCTTCCCCTATCTCCTCCCCCATCCTCCAAAGGCCGGCAACGCACTTGTAACACCACTGGTGTCCATGGGCGGTGGTAATCGCTTACGAGACGGTGATACGTTTGCTCGTTTGCCACTATTCTATAAAAAAAAAAACTGTTGTTTCTCATTTTTAGTCATAACTTACATGTCATAATATGTTGAAGTTATGTGTAGTGTTTATTATAATAATACAAAATTTTAACAAAAACACCGACTTCTTGAAGTCCATTTCTTGAACTGAACCAAATTGAAATGGGTCCACACGGGAAGCACCAGCTTTATAATAAAAAAAGAATCATCCAAATCGGTTGGCTTGATCTTGAGTTATTCGTCAATTTGTCGCGAAGACTTATATGATTTTCTAATGGTTGACATTGTCAGAACTGGACCAAATTAAAAAAGAATCATCAAAATCGGTCCACTTAGTCGAAAGTTTTTAGGTAACAAACATTAAAAAATACAGTCGAATTAATAATATATATGACTATAGAAATCGAAATAATCTCTTCCATGTTTTTTGAAGTCGGTTAAAAAGACCTCCTTTTGTACCTCTAGCCTATAAAAACAGAAATACACTGCACTAATGCCAAACGTCAAAACATCATTGATCAGCCGCCGTATATGTTAGTAATGATGATATAGAAAAATAATCATTATAGGCTTTCTCCCGACCTCTGTGGTGATCGCTGGGTACTGACGTTATTGGCACAAGTACAGACGTGCCAATGAGTTAGTTATTAATGATTTCTCTAGCGAGTGGCCGATGTATGCGAATGGTGTTTTCACATCGTCATCAATCAATGTTGGACACTCTCTTATGTAGATTTCCCCGTCTATTGTGATTCAGTTAAATATTGGTTGTAGGTCTATTAATTAATATCTATACAAATAAATAAAATTGAAGTGACTGTTTGTAATCACAAATTAACAGCTTTTCATTAAATGGATATACGGTATACGTAAAATTTTTTTTTATAATTTTTGTCTGTCTGCTTTTTCCGACTAGTCTCTGAAACGACTGGACCGATTTTGACGGGACTTTCTCGGGCACATATGACATAGTTGAAGTTATTAGGGTTTCTGGCAAAAAAACCATTACATTGTGTACTTAAGGCACGTGGACTTAGTCGAGGTTAACACCTAGTCGTTGATAAATGCATTTAATAATATTAAGGCCGCGTTTTACCAGTTACAGATAAGTTTCAGATAGCTTGTCTGACAGACGGTTTGACACAATTTATATGGAAAATACGTCAAATTATCTGTCAGATAAGCTATCCGAAGTGGTTATCTGTAACTGGCGAAACAGAGCCCAAGTGTTGCTGTTAGAATCGATTATGTCCTAAACGAGGTTTTTGATTATTGGTATTAAAATACATATCCTAATAAAATAAGTGAGCGTTTGCGTGAGACTATGTGCTATTATAGACTTAATTTTATTGAAAGAAAAGGTTTTAAAATAACAGTTGTCAAGATTCTTGACATGTACTAATTATGGAAGGAAAATTAACATTGCACGCTATATCATGAGTGGTAATATCTCAGTTTCCTGTGCTGAAATTATTTATTATTGAGGAAGAAACCGAACTCAGTGAAGCTTCGAACACATTGCAATTTATTCGTTCGTGTCGTGTGAGTAAAATATACTTAATCAATGCATGATTAACATTATTTATAATGCTCTTAACATTATGTGACACGAAGGAGGAGGGATCTAGGTCTCAATATGCCGAGGTAGAGGGGCTTAGAAAATGGTTCAAAATTATTCATGTAAATAGGATTCCAGACTTGTTTACAAGAATATGATTGCGCAGACGTGAGCTTTAATACCTTATATGGGTAAATGAAGAATTTGAATATAAAATTGGTTTAGAAGCTGCTACTATCACTTCCGTCACACATATCATACCAGTTTGCTTTAGTTTTTGACTTCAAATCGACAGTCATTGACACTGCGTCTCACTTATAATATTTTACAAAGAAGTTCGAACTTGTACGAATTATATTATGTGCTAGCTGTTACCCGTGACTTCGTCCACGTGGAATTTAAGTTATGAATACGATCTTATGGGTTTTTGAGCAATGAATCCCAATTATTATTTAAAATATTTTTTTCTGAGTAACTTTTTATAATGTTAGCTATCTGCCTATGAAAATCTTATCAAAATCGGTTCAACCTTTTGGATATTAGTCAAAACAAAGAAAAACAGACAAGAATGGACTCCAATTATTATTTAAAATAAAAGTAGCTGAGTAACGCCTTATAATTTTAGCTATCTGCCAATGAAAATCTCATCAAAATCGGTTCAGCCACAATGGAGATTAGTCAAAACAAACAAATACAAACAAAAAATTATAACAATTGTTTTATGTTACAAACATCGTATATATATGCATTTTGTAAAAGCTCTTATTTTGACATTACACACAGACACTTCAATTTTATTTATCTATATACAGATACACAGATATTCTGCGCCACAACTGTGGGAAGCTCATTGATATTAGACCAGATTCCTAAGTGTCTTGAAAGGTCCCACTTATTTACATTTGACTTTGAATACCGATCACAGAACTTGTTATCATTTTCTAGTGCATTGGAGTGACGATATTGCGAATTAATTTCTGTCTAACCTTCGCTGAGTCACGAGAAGTTGGAGTATTAAATTTGAGTTTGGATCATCCAGCTTGGACATTAGGAAAGTTGTCAGATTAATTGTGTATTAGTATCTATATATATAAAAATGAATCGCCGAAATGTATGTACACGCATAACTTCCGATCGGCTGCACAAAATTAAAATAAAAGATAACGGGAAAAGTCTTTTTGTCTGCGACTGCACACTGCCTGTGGGAAGCTGAGACAGATATGTAAATATGGCGGTATAAAGTTCGCCGGGTCAACTAGTTTTTCATATAATTATGGATGTGGGCGATTGACTCTTTCTACCTCTTGAGAGAGAGAGAGATGATTGACAATTGCTATTGACGTTACAAAGAAACATATTACTGTAAGATCCCACTGCTCGATTCTGCAGGTATCTGTTTTTTTGATGAAATTATTTTAAATGAAAGTTGAGGAAGTATTCATTGGATTAGCGATAGGTTGCCTATATGTGAAGAAATCTCGTAAGTTTCTTTATACATTTCTGTTACGTGATCTACTAGTTAATTAAGTATTATACATTAGTTAAAATCTTTCGTTTCACTCCTGTAATGTTCTACTGTGTTCTTCTCAGTCACGATTAATGACCCTGACGGTTCTTACCTGGCTAAATGTATCTGGTGTATGTATATATCGTGGCATTTATTCCTTATCTGAGCTCGAGAGCCTTGTTAACGCATGTTACGTCGACTTAACATACATTTGAGCGTGTTCATCGAATTATTTATTATACATTTTTGTTTGTACATATATTACTGTTAAGCCACTTTCTTGGCTTCTTAACAACTTCATTTGAGGTCGGTGCAATGTTTTAACAGAGCAAAGATAATTAGCTGCTCACTTGTGTAGTCGGCTGCCTGCTGACGTCACTCCTTTTGGGAATGTAATTAATGTAAGTCAAGGTACAGCTAGAAGGGAGATTGGGATAACCGATTGCGTAAAGGAGGAGGGCAAAGGTTACTGAGATTGGATGAGCACGATTGGGTTGGAATCCCCGATATTAGAAACACCACTAGGATAGAGATATTAGCAGGGAATTATAAAAATGTTTAAAAATATCTCAATAAGTTAGAATAACGATTTATTTCTACTATACATATTACATGGATATAGATGTCCGGATGACTTTTAATAGTATTACTAGTATCTTCTGCATCATCTTCTTGTCAACAGCTTTTACCAGTCCACTGCTGGACATACACCTATCCATAGAAAGGAGGCTTATCTATTTTATTTACATTTTTTTATTGTTTGTTTGAACGCGCTAATCTCATGAACCGCTGGTCCGATTTAAAAAAATCTTTCAGTGTTGGATAGTACATTTATCGAGGAAGGCCATAGGCTATATATCATCACGCTATGACCAATAGGAATGAAGAATTACAAAAACGGGGAATTTTTTTTACGCTACGGCCAATGGGAGACGTAAACGACGCGGCGACGTTGCGTGGGTCAGCTAGTAAACATATATAATATGTATCTACTGGTATTTATAAATAAATTGCACATTAATATTGAACATACGACGTTTGTTAAGAGAAAACATATAATAAATACTAAACATAATGTGGTTTTAAATGTCAGTTAAACACATTATTATCGTTTGAACATTCAAAGCATCTCGTAATTGTGTATTTGGGAAGCATTTTCTCATAATCACCACAGCGTGTAGGTTGTTTTAAAGGTTATACGGACTTTTATTATTGTTCATCTAGCAAGCTATTTACATCTTATTTGGATCATAAAGAATAGTGACGACATTACAAATTCATTTTATACCTAATAACTGCTACTAAACAATTTTACTTATTTGTCTAATTAAAACTCTTTAAATACATTGTTTTTATATAGTAATATTTATATGTCTAATACCTTTTATTTAATGAGCAAATATTGTAATATATATACATCACATAAACACACACACACACACACACACACACACACACACACACAAACACTATAATCTAAATCTCGGAAGCGAATCCTACATTTTTCTTGAAATTTAGTATGCAGGGGGTTTCGAGGGCGATAAATCGATTTAGCTAGGATTCATTTTTAGAAGATTTACCAAAAAAATACCGAGCCATCATTCCGGTACTTTTATATTTATTGCACAAAAAACATCCGTCTAATTGTAAGTGATATGTGTACATATCGTTGTATTTACTCGTTTCACCTGAGTCGAGAGCTTTTGAGAAAATTTGTTCAACTTAAAACTAGAATAAGTTACAAATCGAACATGAGATTGCCTCCTTTGTCAACTATGAAGTTCAAACATCAACAGACTTTAATTAAGACTGCTTACACTATTACATTGAGAGAGATAATAATAATAAATTTATATACCTTTTCACTTTTATAAACATCGTTTAAAGCTCTTCTTAAATAAAAGTCAAGATAAGGCGCCAAGTTTGTTGCAAAGCAGATCTTGAAAAACGGGTTGATTTGAAGGAAAAGTAGAAATTCAAATATAATTGAACGTTTTATAGACAAGCTCAATAACAGTTTACGGATTCAGAACATTTTATCAGTTATCTTAATTGCCAAGGTTTCTCAATGAAACTAAGTAAAAGTGATAACAGGATTTAAATGAAGTCATCATTTTAATTATGTTGATATTCTAATCTTATAGCACGATATGGTTGTATATCTGTTTGTCCCGGCAAATCTCTGAAACCGCTAGCCCGATTTTAACGGAACTTTCACTGGCACAGAACTGATAGAAGGAGTAACTTGGTCTGTCTATTTTTAGAGAAGGTTCGCTCCGTGTTGTTACCTGCGGTTGTTTTGGTACCTTGACAACGGGTAACACCGCGGGGCTAGGCTAGTAATGACTATTACTTTGCGATAAAGATAAAACATAATACTAATGCTGTTTGGTTTATAGCAAACGTAGGGAGTGGCATAGAGAGATCGGATCTCTGTAACCTTTGGGAGATACAGAATTACGAACGTTGTGCTGTACAGTGCTATAAATAACGCTTGGCATAGACAGACGGCTTTGAACACATAATTAATAATTAAACCATATTTAATGGTACACATTTCATTATCAATATGTGAAGGAAATACTAACAATGGATATAGGTAGTGCAGGAATGGTTGTTGTGGAGAATCTAAGGAGAACGAGAGGCCTATGTCCAGCAGTTGACGTTGAGATGATGATGATGATGAAAAACTTTGTACCCCTTTTTACGAAAATTATGCGAACGGAAGTGTATGAAGGAGGAGTGCAAAAAGCTAAAAATAAAAATATTATAAACGAATCTTGATCGAATTTCATCACTGGGCAACCAATAGTTTTATTTATTGTGATTGCTTCCGATCGAAAATGAAAGTAGGTTTATATATCTGCCGCCCAGTGTCTATTATTTAATTAAGAACGTATCGAATGTGTTCATAGAACATTTTAAATTGACAAGTTAGCAAGTCGTTTAATTAAAATATATACACAAACCAGTTTTAATCTTCAATCTTGACATTTCTGTGAAATTTTTAATTAGTGTAGTTTACGAGTCTGGGTTCATTGTTTGTTTGTTAATTTCTCGCTACATAGCTGTTAATGTATTTTGTGTATTATATAGCTTTGTGTCCGTTTCATGTATGTTTGTAAAGTCCCCCGCGACACAGGATCTATTCCTAGTGCGGGAGTTGTCTTTTTAATTAATAATAAAAATAAAAAAAATGTCCATGATGTTTGTGAGTATGGATTGCTATTTTATTTGTTTCTGCTGAAATTGGAACAGGGGTTCTTCTTTTTAACCGACTTCCAAAAGGAGGAGGTTCTTAATTTCATCGGTATTTTTTTATGTATGTACATTCATTACTCCGTCAGTTGTGGACCGATTTTGAAAATTCTTTTTTATTCGAAAGGGTATGCTCCCCATGTGGTCCCATGGCCACCATATCAGGATCTGATGATGGGATCCCAAGGAATTCGAAGGAAACCCTCAAATTTACGTGAGCGTCTGCAATGAAGTTAAGAGCAATTGCCTGCATGCCTTTATATTCTGTAGACATCATTTAATTTTAAATGAAATGATGATGAGAGACTTGAGAAATACTAAAAAGCGAAAAATAAGAAAAAACTTCGTTTAAAAAAACCGACTTCAAAAACTAAAAAGTATAAAATAACTTAATTTGTATGTGCTACCTATTCATAGATTTGAAGTCGGTGCCAAGCCAAAATGTAATAGTAGGTACCGCACTCGCCACGCGTGACCTTGAGCGGGATAGTTGCTCTTCGCGTTGAACAAAACAACCGAAGCATCGGTGACGTCGTTGACGTTCGTCTCGAAATATAGCGAGTGTGGTACCTACTATTACATTTGGCTTGGCACTGACTTCAAACCTATGAATAGGTAGCACATACAAATTAAGTTATTTTATACTTTTGAAGTCAGTTTTTTTAAACGAAGTTTTTTATTTCAGTTTATATCTGTATTGCGTTTTTTCATTGATAGGTGCTGATTTTTTAAAACCTTCTTAAAACCTTTTTTAATTTTGTTGTTAAACAACGTAATTTTTTCAAGTATTCATAGATACTTAAATATTCATCTGATGTGTTCTTAAATACGTTTTATTGGTGGGGCACAAAATCTGTTAATATTATATTCTTTTATGTAAATGTAGCTTGCCTTTTTCTGCTAATCACAATCATTTAACGTTACAGTGGGACAGTTGCCACTGAGCTAATCTCAAAGACATTCTATCCTATTTGAAATTTTTGAGTACTTCGACAGTTTGTCGAGAAATACTATAAAACAAAACTCTCAGATAATAGTGGATGGAGGCTTTTAATATCGCATAGAACTTAAATGTTTAACGAATTAATTAAATACCAGCGACAAGGTTATAATTACAATTTGCTTGATTTCAACCAATGAATGTCCTCAATGTCGACAAGAAGTCAGGTCATCTTGGTACTAACCTCTAGTTCTCATTGACCCTTTTGCAACAATTTAGTTAAGTGACAAATTATTATAAATTACCTTCATACATATAATTGGCAGAGGTAATATTATGTGCATATTAGGGCCTTTGCCATAAATTGATTAAAGTGCAAAGGAAATAGGTGATGTATGTTATGGTAACAACAATTTCTACACATACCTTAGTCGACACTTTTAATAAGGAAAACACAATACTAGTGAGGTAATAATTTTGTGAAAAATTATACGTTTTGTACGATTCACTGGAATCTAATAAATTACATCGATACTTGTTATTGAACTGCTCGACAGTATTCACGCCCAACTATATGCCAGTTTAAGGATCAATAATTACTAAATAAAGTATAAAAATATATTGTGTTAATAAAATACAATATGAATGTAAATTACAACAAGACAGACAGACAGACCGACAGACAGACAAAAAAAAAAAAAAAAAATACAGTTTTGGCTTCAGTATCGATCATAAAGGGCTCTCCAAAACAAATTTCAAAATATCTTTAATGTACAGAATTGGCCTGTTACATTTTTATTATAAGTATAGATTATTTCAATAAGGCTACAATAATAATACAAACAATTACCTCTTTTTGTATATATATAATTAAGTTGGTTTATTTCTTTTTACCCGACTGCGAAAGGAGGGTTATGTTTTTCGAGTGTATGTATGTATGTATATTTCTTTGGCACGCCCTAGAGCCTAAACGGCTTGTCGTATTTTTATGTGATGTTGTCAATAGATTCGTCTTAGTCGTGAGAGTGACACTGGGTACATCAAAATTAAAAAATAATAATAATAAGGATTTTTGGACCCAATAAGTAATACACACATCAAAAGTGTCTAGGGATCAAGCATTTTTATGCGGATTTCTTGAGATTGAGATGTGGCTTTGGCCCTGGCCTGCTCAGTCGCCAGACTTGAACCCGATTGAGCATGCATGGGATATGCTACAGAGAAGAGCTCTGCCGAATATGGAGGGTATCCAGTCGCAAGAAGACCTTTTTTTGTTGTTGCAACGAACATGGGCGGCCATTCCACAGCGTGATTTGGATGAACTCATTTTGAGTATGCCAAACCGATTCTTGTGTTGTTAGTGTTCGCGGTAGAAACACGGATTATTAATTGTTTAAGTTACCTAATAAAATTCTAAAGAAAACTGTTATTTCAGTCTTTTTTTCGAACTTTAATGTTAGTGGTTCAAATGTCAAAAATCCTTTTATTAGGAAAATGGCAAATTTCTTTATTAATGCAAAGGTGACTTGGTTTATCGTTACTGTGACAAACGAAAACACTTTATTTGATGAATCCTTAAAGAAAATTTTAATTAATATCAATCAGGAGAAAAGTTATTGCAAAAATATATGTTGATCCCTAGACACATATGTTGATCCCTAGACACTTTTGATGTGTGTAGTATAAAACAAAATTGTTTTCAAAATACATCGAGTGTGGTATCAAAATAAAGATTTTTTACGGTGATTACAAATATATCTAAAACTTATATGTTTTTATTGTTAAATATTGACGCAGTCGGGTTTTTAATTTTTAATAATTTGTACGAGTTAGTATAATGTGTCTAGTACAATCTGTTTTTACAAAGAGACTGTTTCTTGTAACCTTTCTAACTGAATCAATGGGACATTGAGTTTCTTGACTTCATTGCGGTAACTTCAAATAAAACTATACACTGTCGTTAAGGGTGCCCGCGGTAAACCTTACTACAAATGCAACAAGTACTAAAGTAACAGACTACTAATTGAAAAGCAGCTGAATCACAATTTAAACATAGGTTGATGTCAAAATTTCCCTTTCAACAGTTATATTTAAACCTTAATTAGGTATTCTTACATGGAATGTTTTCAAGTAAACTTTAGAAGCTTTGAGAGAAACATCCGCTGAATGACAGGGGCTACAATCAGGAGAACATTTAACTTAAGAACAACTTTATTTTCACTGCTAGCTGACCAGTTCCTATCAGAGCTGACAGTTTCATTGCAGTGGACACATACAAACTTGTAACGAAACTTTCTACATCGCCCTTACGTTTGCGCAGTTACCGGGTAAATGATAGACTGGTTCCTGTACACATACACTGGGTGTATAAAATAGCAGTTTACGTATATCTTTGCGTTTATTGGACTGAAGTTATTATGTGACTCTCAACGTAAACTATTGTTTCGAACTATAATTTGCAAAAATGTATATAAATATTTCTATTAACTTAGAATGCCTTATATGTATAAATAAATATTACGGACATCTAACACCCCATCCCAAGCTAAGCAGAGCTTGTGTTATGGGTACTAGACAACTGATATAATACATATATACTTTTTTTTGTAAATACATACACATTATATATAGAAAACACCCAAACTCCGAAACAAATACTTGCAGATCATACAAATATTTGGTCCGACCCGGGATTCGAAACCGAGACCTCAAGCACAGCAGTCGCATACGCTACCACTGCGCCACTGAGGCAGTCATGTTATCATATCAAGTTCTTTTTAGTGACTCTACTCCGCCTGATGGAAAGCATGAGGAGAACCCAAGAGTGGTGGCTATCTCATTGCGAATGAAGATAATTCAACAATGCAGCATAGTGACCCATGCTATGTCGTATTTGTTTCTCTTGCTAAATTCTAATATCGGGAATCACGACCTTTAATGCGTGATATGTCAAAAGTATTTTCTTTATAATTACTTTTAAATTCTGTTTTTTTTTTATTAACCGAGAGTATTAAAAAGCATGTGTCACCCTGTTATGCAACCAGGCACTCCTTTTCAAATTTTGAAAATATCCTAACTTCGGACATAATAGGTCTTTACCTATGAAATTGCCGTTTTGTATGCAATAAGTGAAAGTACTTATTTTTTCAAACTATTTTATTTCTGTTATTCGAAGTAATCACCCATGCAATCGACGCATATTTGCCAACTCATTGGCAGTTTATTGATGCCCTTCTTGTAAAAATCAGATGGACGGGAGGCAACAAACTCTTCAAAGGCATTTTGTACTGCCTCTCGGGAATTAAATTTTTTTCCCACTAAAAAGTTGTCTAAATTTTGGAAAAAGTAACAGTCAGTAGATGCAAGGTCTGGTGAGTATGGCGGATGAGGGAGAGCTTCCAACCCCAGCTCTTGCAGCTGCTTCACGACAACGCGCGACCCCATACTGCGCAACAGACAGTCTCCAAGCTGCAAGAGCTGGGGTTGGAAGCTCTCCCTCATCCGCCATACTCACCAGACCTTGCCCAAAATTTAGACAACTTTTTAGTGGGTAAAAAATTCAATTCCCGAGAGGCAGTACAAAATGCTTTTGAAGAGTTTGTTGCCTCCCGTCCAGCTGATTTTTACAAGAAGGGCATTAATAAACTGCCAATGCGTTGGCAAAGATGCGTCGATTGCATGGGTGATTACTTCGAATAATAGAAATAAAAAAGTTTAAAAAAATTAGTTCTTTCACCTATTGCATACAAAACGGCAATTTCATAGGTAAAGGCCTATTATTAACTAACTAATAGATTTACAGAGGTCGTTGTTGTAAGACTTAATTGATGGCCATAATGGATTTGAGGCCTGAGTCTGTCATAAAACATGAAAGGTAAAATTAACATAAGTTTATGTAAGACTCGTGTACTAAGACCTAAAATTCTATATAATAAAACCTGAATGAAGCCATAAAACGCCTAATGAGTAAATAAAGTTTCACATATGATTTATGTCGAGCTTTTTCAATCGCTTTAACATCGTTACTACTCAAACACCAGCTTTCTATCATTAACCTAATGGGTGTATATCGAAATTATCATATTTTTCACATTTGTTAGAATTACGAGTTCACTGTCTGTTTCAAGACATATTTTAATTATTTTCTGCTTTGACTTTCTTTCCCATGCTCTCTGTTTATAGCTTAGCCAGCTGCTGTCCCTTTTCTAATGACTTTGGTCTTTACGAGCTACTTCAGTTTCAACTCTTATGATATCCAGCAAGGACCGAATTAGATCCTGAATAAGATGGACCTATTTATTATATAATTTATGATTTGCTTACAGTCGTAAGATTGTTATTGTTACTTAATCTAAGACAGTACCCATATCTAGGACTAGCTGACCCACGCAACCTCGTTTGCGTCTCCTATTACCGGTAGCGTGATATTTTTCCCCCGTTTTTGTAACATTCTTCATTGGTGCTCCGCTCCTATTGGTCTTAGCGTGATGATATATAGCCTATAGCCTTCCTCAATAAATGTACAATACAAAAGAATACAATACAATACAAAAGAATTTTTCAAATCGGACCAGTGGTTACTGAGATTAGCGCGTTCAAACAAACAAACAAACTCTTCAGCTTTATATATTAGTATAGATAGTATAGATAATTTATGAATGTACTTGCAATCAATTTCAAAGCAACAAGACGTACGAATTGTTAGCTTAATAACATAATTCGATCACATATTTAATTCAAGTATGTATATGAACCTATCTACATATTTGCTTTGCCTCAATTGGATTTCTTCCGTTACTTCATCTGATAACCAGGGCCGTCTTAACCTAAGCGGGGGCCCCTGGGCACATAAGAATTAGGGGCCCTTTTGGAAAGTAAATAAAGTGTATTATGGTAAGATTTTTCTACTATGGACATTTAGTATGAGTAATCGTGTATGCTGTTAGTTTTTTGGTTACAATTACCTTAATGGTTTGTTTCAGGTTTTGTGTTAAGCAAAACCTTCTATTTATTATCACGTTTTCGGATTCGACGAATTTGAGAATTAAGCCTTTTGACGTGTAAAAGAGACTTTATTATAAACGCTCTTAAAACCACAGAATAACAGTCCTTAATGACCGCCTAGGTCGCTCTGTTAATCACTTATGTCACTCAGATATTTGTCGCACTGTAGCTCAAAGTAAAATGCCTTTTTATACTAGATGCCGCTATTACTAGATTATTTGGGAAAGTTCAACAGCCTCTCGAAACGCCTGGATTCGAAAAACGTTGTCGAATATAAACCTGCCAACCGCGCGACAATCAGTCTATATTTCTTTAAGTTTTATTATTCTGTGCCCCAAGAATCCGACTAGAACTTTCTCGGGTAATATTGCATCGCTATTGCTACCACGCCATATTGCTGCTATATTTAGCCACTTGTATATTCAGCCAAGTGGGGTATATGCACCACTTTGAACTTGATTGTCGCTGAATCCTGTGGGTCATGTCGTTAATCCTGTTATCTTTGTACGGACCCTCCCACTTGGTCTGTAGTTTTGGGGCTTTACTATGCATACGTGTCGAGTTATTCAGCCAAACCAGTGCACCTTTATCAAAACTGTTTGAGCGCCAGCCGTCTCGAGTTTTCTCGTTCCCGCTCGCTATGTCAACTGCAATTAGTTTCCAGTCCATTATAAAGTTGCTGGTATCTTGGTTTCGCATGTGTGGGCCTTTAAACAACAATATAAAAGTAGTACATTTACGGCACTACTACGACACCAACCCGGTACATCTTGCCGACATTTCTTGACACTAGCCTGGCCTGGCCTCCTGAAGCTCAATTGTGAACTTCACCGAGAACTTCCGGAACCTTAGATGCTTACCATGTGATAAGTTTCTTCAGGTCTATGTCATCCCCCTGTGCTAACTCCATTGATTCATCTTCATAGGGTCCCAAAAGTCAAGCTTTGAGTTTCAAGCAAGATTTCGAGTTTCGAGTCGGAGTACATTTTCTCATCGAGACATATTCTTTGGATTGTCTCATGAAGTCACCTTTTATATGTTGTTTACCTGGTTTTCCTAGATTGGTGCCTTGGAACGTACGTCTTAGATCAACAAACTTTTTTTCGCATCGTTTCCTCAACAGCTCCTCCAGGCAATCCTATATTTTTTTTCAACCTGGACACCACACCATGATCCCAGAACCCTTCTTAAAAGAATACTTGATCTCTTTTATTTCCTCTGAGACTTCGCTTGTGGGTCGGCCGGATATCCTGTCGAACCACTTGGACCTCCAGGGCGTGTGCCAGTGCTTCACTTATTGAAGCGTGGTGGCCACTACCGCAGGCTGCAGCTCTTACTTCCAAGTACTTGATGCTGTTTATGGAAATCTGCAAGTTGTTTGCTTTTATCCTCTACGCTCTCCGTACGAGGTTCTCAATTTCCAACGTACATTGCTGCAGGCCTTCTCCTGGGCATTGGGCTGTATCGCATATCTGGGGGCAAAAAACGTGTTTCGAATGGCGTTCTCGACTCGAGCGCTTCTAACAATTCTTTATATCCCCTACCTGAACCAGGTAGTGCTTCTAAGAGTGACAACGCTTAACCCCTAAGAGAAACAGTTACAACAGTCAGGCACTGTTCATTACTCCACCCGCATTTTTTCAATGTGGCTGAGTTTTCACGACGTCCCGTGATCTTCACCAGGTCTTCGGACTACCCTGTACCTACCAACGCTGTAATAACATGTTTACGGTCATCTCTTAAGAAATTTATGGCCCCATCGGCCTTCGAAAATTTGTATGAAAATCCTTATTAATGGGCTCTTGAATAAACATCACTACATAGTATAAAACAAAGTCGCTGCCCCGTCTGTCTGTCTCTATAAATGCTTAGATCTTTAAAACTACGCAACGGATTTTGAAGCAGTTTTCTGTATTAGATAAAGTGATTCAAGAAGAAGGTTTATATGTATAATATACGAGTAGTAGAGTAGAAACACTGATAATTTTAAAGATTTCCAATGTGATGTCGTAAATAAGCACATTTTTGCGCTTATATTGCAAACACTGGCTGAAACCAGCGAGATAGATGAAAATAATGTACTACAGTATTGGACAACTTATAGAGGGCTACAATAAAGTCCGCAGGTATATGTCTATCTCTCAGGGATAACCCACAATAAACATTTTTATTACATTTATTCTTTTTACAAGAAAAAATGGCTCAGTTACGAAGCGATTTCAAGCAATACAGCATTTATCCTTATTCAATTAAGTACCATAAATATATTTTGCATTTAATATAGACCAATGTGACACTTAACAGTATGTAATTTAAATGAATATATTCTTAGATATTACAGATTTTAACTGCACGAATTCTGTCATCAGTTGGTGCATCTAAAATCCACACGTGCGAAGCTGGGGCGGGTCGCTAGTTAATAAATAAAACTTTTAAAAACATGAATAAATTATTCATACATACTTAAAAATTTTAATTAAATACATACCGCGGGCAACACTTAGTGTACCATATTTTTTTGTGAAAAAAGTGTAAAGTGTACGCAAATTATAACGAGAACATATGTCTGACCCAAATTGTTGGTTCCTCGGGGCCCCCCTGATGATGGGGGCCCTGGGCACTGGCCCCGTGTGCCCTTATGGTAAAGACGGCACTGCTGATAACGATTTCTTTACCAAGGACAGTTAACGATATTTAGGTGGCCAGCCACAGAAGAATTAGTCTAAATCTTTAAAAAGATCGGAAAAAAATTTTTTTTTATTATTTTCTTTCTCAGAAGCCACATAGCAGTTGGCGTTATATTAAAGTTGCCAAACAAACATAATACTGAATACTAATTAGGCTGTTATTATTTTAATATGTATTTTTAACACTATTTCTAACATAAAATACTCTCTTAACTTATATCACATTTTTGTTATGCAATAATTTGCATTTCAATGTATATTCGTTGCTGAGACAACGCGAGTTAATGCGTATTTCTCATCTAATAACCTCAATCTTTGCAATATTGATTTATTTTGACGATACTTTACGTAATCGCCTTTTCGTGCATGTAGAGATTAGAATGTAAATACATACAGAATTAGTTATTTTCAAGCTTGTAAGATAAAAATAATAGTATATAATTTATTTGCTTGAAATGTAAGTACATACGAATTACTTGGTTACATTTGGATTGTTCAGCTACAATCTGCCTTAGTAATGAAGCATGCAAATAAAAAATAAATATAACAGCATTTAAAAATACAAACAACATTTGAAAATTAAATTATAACAAAAATAAAAAATACAAATTGCGGCGCATCAAAAAATAAAATAAAAAAAAGACGTGTGGCACTCGGGGACTGCAGCGGTAAAGCTATTGCATAGCATTTTTTAATCAACTTGTGCAATTATAATTATTTATTTATTTTTTATCTATGCAGTATGTAAAATATTGTGAATGAAAAATACTAAACTATTAAATTAGTACCAACATCGTCACTAGATGGCGTTGATCACTTTTTTTAAGTAGTAGCGACATGATTTCGTTACACAGCATACTATAAAATGTTTAAACTATTCCTAATAAATGACTTCGTCATTGAACGGGTTGTTTTATCCACAGTTTTTTTTTCTTTGAACATGTATACTTGATTGATAGGGGAGGATCTACCTCAGGACCAGCAAGTTGTCCCGATCTTACCCTGATGGATTACGTGTGTGTGAGCCTGGTCTATGATGTCTCGCCTGTACCAAATATGTAGGTTTAAGGATCCGCATAGTTAATGCCGCAAGTGAAATCAAAAACTCTTTGTCTAGTGGTGTTGTAAAAACTCAATTGAGAACAAGAATGCGTGCTTGCATTAGAAATAGGGGCTCACACATTGAAAGTCGACTGTAAATTTAAGTTTACATTTTAAAAATTACGATTTTTCACTCACTCCCGATTAAGTTCATGTACTCAGCCATTTGTCAACGTATTTAATTTTTTTATACCTCGTTGGATAGCTAATAAAACATACTTCTTTTTAAGCCATTACGCCGATAAAATTAAAAGGTGATTTTTTAAAATAAAATTGCATTTAGTCATAAGAAACAGTAAACAATTTAACAAAATAAAAACCGACTTCAAGGTTCGACTCGATTTCTCTTGGATGCCGTCATCAGATCTTAGTGTCCTTATAATGGTTGGGATATCTCCTTTCCATTAAAAAAAGAATCATCAAAATCGGTTCATAAACGACGAAGTTATCCCCGAACATACATAAAAAATAAAAATAAATTATATACGGTCGAATTGAAGTCGGTTAAAAATGTATGAAAATTATTAGATTCCCTGAATTATTATTCACTGACGGTACTACATTTCTATTCTATTTTGCGTTATTATTACGTATTAAGTTGTTAGCAAACTCAAAACACCAACAACAACCATTAAATACGCAAGTGTTTGTTTTAAGAGCACTTTGAAGTAGCGTGATCCACTTTTCTTAAAAAAAATGAGTTTTTTTATTTTATTTAAAAAATGGTACATTTTTGACACATTTACCCGAGGACAATTTGATAGCTAATGATCTCTGCTATCACCCCTTAAAGGGATTTCTACATGTTTACCAGTAACCCTGTATATTCGGAGCAGCTCGTCAACGAATCTGTCTGTCTCTGTCACGCACTGGAATCATGCTCCGGCTACTAACGGTCACTAGGGGTCCCTTCGACCCGAATAACACCACGCCCTCACTTACAGCTCTTACGTCCTTTCTACTTTTGCGCGTGGGAGAGCCACGCTTCGGCATGAATTGGCCGGCTGACCGGAGTGATACCACAGCCTCACAGAAAACCGGTGTGAAACAGCGCTTGCGCTGTGTTTCACTGAGTGAGTGAGGATACCGGAGGCTCATCCCTGAACCCCTCCCCCCTCCCCATCCATATCCCCCAAAGGCCGGCCACGCACTTGTGATGCCTCTGGTGTTGAGGGTGCCATGGGCGGCGGTAATCGCTTACCATCAGGCGATACGTCTGCTTGTTTGCCCCCTATTCCATAAAAAAAAGACTATATCCATGAGCGGTGGTATCAGGGTACCTGTTTGCTCGTTTTCCCATAGGTAAAGCACAAAAAAAAAACATTAAACTACCTACCACTTTATGTACTTTACATTGTACTAACTTTTAAACTTTCGCGTTCCATGATATAATCATTATTTTACGGGAATTAACGCGAACATTTATTTAAAGTATTACATACTGATTTGCTTGACGTTTCGACCAGGTTGCACTGGCCGTGGTCACAGGCTGACTGGCCCGTAAAATAATTATTACTTTACATTGTGTTTTAAATAATACTTTAAAATGTAACGTATACTGGTAACAAAAACAATGAGGGAATTTCAGTCTTTGTTTTATTAAATAATTAAAACAATTTAACTACCTACTCTTTAGTCAACTAATGGGCTGTGGACAAGGTTCTTTGACCCACAAGATCGTTAATGATACCTCATTTAATTACATCAATTGCTCTAAACGGCCAGTCGTATGCGGATTATGCGCGTATGCGAGACGCTCTCGCTGACTCCATTCATATAATCGTTTGAAAATACCCGCTAATCATCATAAGCGCTGGCCTAAAATTTTGATTACTGTGATTATCTAGTGAATCAGTGAGGTGTTTAGCCCATAAAGGTGGTGGACACTTATAAAGATTATTAATTATTTGGGTTATTATGTAGGTGAGTTGTTATTCTTAGTTCGTAAACCATCTGTTAATCTATATCTAATAGGTCTTTACCTATGAAATTGCCGTTTTGTATGCAATAAGTGAAAGTACTTATTTTTTCAAACTATTTTATTTCTGTTATTCGAAGTAATCACCCATGCAATCGACGCATCTTTGCCAACTCATTGACAGTTTATTGATGCCCTTCTTGTAAAAATCAGCTGGACGAGAGGCAACAAACTCTTCAAAGGCATTTTGTACTGCCTCTCGGGAATTAAATTTTTTACCCACTAAAAAGTTGTCTAAATTTTGGAAAAAGTAATAGTCGGTAGGTGCAGGATCTGGTGAGTATGGCGGATGAGGGAGAGCTTCCAACCCCAGCTATTGCAGCTTGGAGACTGTCTGTTGCGCAGTATGGGGTCGCGCGTTGTCGTGAAGCAGCTGCAAGAGCTGGGGTTGGAAGCTCTCCCTCATCCGCTATCGCCATCTATCGCAACTCGAGTGAACTACATTAAACTATACTGGAATTTGGTGCAGAATAAACAGTACCAGGGCGTACCAAGAGAGGGCGCGACTACACTTATTTAAAAAAAATTGTGCAACGCTCGGTCATCCAGGTACTTTATATAAAGCTTCAAAGATTTAACGTGAAGGAAAAACTTTGTATCCCTTTTTACGACAATATGCGAACGGAGGAGAGTATATTTGGCACAGTCAGTGTTAATATGGTTGTATTGAAAAGTTTATATTAAAAGAAAATACAATGAATTATGGCCAAATACCAATGGGCGACCCCTAGTGAATATAATTACAGCATCTAACTTTTTCTTAGAAGTAACAGTTAATGAGGCAGAAAGTTCGATACTGAAAGATACAAGACAAGATAGCCTTATTTATTTAATCACACCAGTTAACACCTTCTCTCCGAATATCCGTCAATTATATCACCTTGTTGCGAAACAACTACACGTTGGTACAAAATAAAAGAAGTCTTCGTAGAAAGTGCCCACCTATTGTTCTTACTCTTATGGTAAGATTAAATACGATGATTCGAACTTTAGTCCGCCATTTAATAGGTGCCCCGTGGTGTGATAGATTAATTGTGACTTCCTATAAAGGTGTATTCACCTGTAGTCTAGACACCGATAAGCTCGTAATTAACTTAACATTTCAACGTTCATTGATCTTTATTTCTCTAAATGTTTGTGAAACAAAAATTAAAGTTAACTCCAACATTTTTGCATTGCCTAATCAGATTTTTTTAGGTCTGATACATAAACGTAGCCTAAGTATTCTTCTTCCTAGCTTTTATTATTCCTAAGATTTGGGGTCGGCTACTAGTTCAACCGGTTTTACATAAATATCAGTTTTTACACGGAGCGACTGGCATCGGACCTCCGCAACCCTGAGGGCGAACTGACGGCTCAACGTGCTCTCCGAGGCATGGGCGGGAAACACCGCCATCTTCCATACTCCGGGCTGCTATTTAGAATTTCGTATAAAAAAAAATAGCAGTCCGACTTGGGAATCGAACCCGAGACCTCTTGATCTGCAGTCGCTTACGCTAACCCTTGTTTTTAACTATATACTAATACGTAAACTAATATTATAAAAAGTAAAGTTTGTTAGTTTGTAGGAGGTAAAATCTCTGAATCTACAGAACCGATATTTGTGAGTGTCATAAGCTTTATAATAACCCGAAAAATGATTACCTACTGCGATAACTGACATACAAGCGGCCGGAGCAGCGGGTAAAAGCTAGTACATAAATGAACATAGTTTGCAACATCTCGAGTATTTATAATATCAATTGCTGCCATGGAAATTCCTGTACTTGACTAATTTATTTAAAAACTACCTAAGGAATATGTAACTTAGATGTGTGATATAAAATTTAAACGTGGGATGTAGATATCTTAGACGAAATTTAGAAAAAAAATTGCTATTAATCTATGGTCTTCCTTTGAATTGTTTTTACGAATCAATCTTCGATTGACCGCTTCGAAATTATTTCATGTCTGCCACAGTAGTGTGGTCTAGGCCTTAACTTTTTTGTAACTTCGACAGGTAATCAAAAGAAAGTCTTGATCACTAATCCCACGTTATTTAACAATGTGTTTTATTATAAGTTTAATTTGGATTCAATTGATTGTGTAATTTTCTTCAATGATGTTATGTAAGGGGATTATGTAAGTAATTTTGTAGTGTTTCAGTCCATATGCTTGTATTGAATTGTAAGGTGAAATTTGAAAGCCTTCTCATTTTACAACAGCTGTCGTATATCATATAAATTATTAAGTGTATTTAGAGTAGCATTTGGGCTTGAGTATGCCCTGGGGTCCCGGGACCGGTGTCTTTCGATGTTCATCGCATTTTCGAGGTCTATTTATGCATAGATTTTTTGTTTTGTAATCAATGTTCTCGTTAAAAAAAAGGACGCTCTGTGGTTTGTTTCGGCATTTCTTCCCAGAGTGAGTCGTAGGAAATGCCGGTCTCTTCTAGCTGTTAAGTCCGACTTGTAAAAATATCTGTAAAGATTTACTTACTAATAAATATCATTTCATTTCATAAACTCGAATCGTAATTCAAAGGAAATTCAACTAACCAAGACATAGTTTTTAAATTACAAAAACGCTGTATCCGTGCTATGTTTGGACTAAGAGTGACGGACAGTTGTAGGCCATACTTCATAAAGCATCAAATTTTGACACTCCCAAGCCTATATATTCTAGAAGTATGCATGTTCGTGAAAGCAAACCATACACTGTTCCCCCGCCTGGCAGACGTAGTCAAACGTAACAGGCGTGATGACAGTAAGCTCTGTATACAGACCGCTAAAACTGCTCTAATGAGCAATAGTTTTTTTGGCATGGCACCTAAAATTTTTAATAAAATACCAGCACAGTATAAAGACCTCAAAAAAAACAAATTCAAATATAAGCTTAAGGAAATATTGATGCAGAAAGCCTATTATAGTGTTGGGGAATTTTTGACAGATACTATAAATTAAGCCTTGTGTATGTGTTCAAATTTTGTGACTTTTAATTTACTTTTATTTTTTAATTATTGTTTTTTATTTAATATTTGTCAGTGATGTATTACGACGACATGACATTTTTATTATTATAAAAAAAATTGTACGCCAGCTATGGCAAAACATGTTTTTAAGTACTGAACTATATTTTATACTATGACATCTTGTTAACACATGTTTTACGCAAATAAACTTATCTTATCTTATCTTAAAAGGGTAAACACACAGAAATCGAGCAATATTTTAGTAGTATTGGCAGTAAATATGGTCCTATATATCTGCCATATTACTGATATTATGTAATAGTCTGTCTCTTCAGTTTGTATTTAAATGAATTTAGTATCTCCCTTGGTAAATAAATATCTGAATGAACAACTCTGAATAATCTCATGTACTTTAGCCTCGTATTACTTGTTTTAAATGCAAATTTTATTACACATGTTTCTATTTTCTGTCTGTTATATGTCTTATATAAACATCGAATGTAAATACAACGTCTAGACTCCCAAATTTTGTAATTACGACTGTTGTGACTTGTTTCGTATACAAGATTTGTGTTTCATCATTTTTATCAACGTCATTTTATTTCAATTATTAACATCCCTTATAGTTTTTAAACTTTAGTCTACGTATTAACTTTAAAACTTTGCTACTTCGCAAAAGGATCCTTTTAAACTTTTGCATGGGATATGTAATTACTAATAACCAACAGGCATCGTGGCGATTCATAAACCAAGACGTCTGTGACCATGGTCAGTGTAAATTGGTCGAAACGTTCGTGGCCGAAACATCAGGCAGATCCTTTGAACTCCCTGACGTTCTAAAAAGAAACAGCAATTTTTTGTTTGTAACTTATAAATAATCACGTTAATTCTTGATCGTTATTAATGACTAGCTGACCCAAGCAACCTCGTTTGCGTCCAAACTACCATCCCCCGTTTTAACCCCAAAAGGGGGTTGGTTTCTAAAGATATATTATTAGTACACCTTCACACCGTCTATAGAGTGTACATTTTAAAATTCAGGTCTCTTAATTCAAAACCATAGAACTTTCATACAAACGTCCAACCCCCGTTTTACCCCCTTAGGGGTGGAGTTTCGTAAAATCCGTTCTTAGCGGATGTCTACACCCTATAAGGAACCTACTAGCTAAATTTCAAGTTTGTAGGTATTATAGTTTCTGAGATTTCGTGATTAATAAGTGAGTGGTTTCGCTTTTATATATATAGATTATTACACACTCACAACAACAAGAAGTCTTCAGCGAGCTGTTAGTTAATTATTTAAAGTTCAATTAATTGTCACATTCTACTGATTTAGTTCCCATTATCCATATTTAATTTGATAAAACCCGTAACGATTTCATAAGCTTACATTGTACAATAACATCCGTATCGTCTGTGTTTCAACCATTATATCGATCATAAATCGATCCACGGCTGATTAATCGGCTTTCTTCGCGGAAATCCGGTACGCGCCTGCATCGATACGCTGTTTGAATCGATTCGTTAGCAATGCCCATTCTTGAATATCGTTTTTCACCGTGTCAATTATATAGATAGCAAGGGGATGATTTCTATGCTATTCTTGTCATATGACTATCTAGTTCGTAACTCCATATTTATTTCCTACTACATAAAGAAGTATTAATCCGTTACCACTACATTTTATTACAACTTACAAGTATGTGTATTTTTTCACGGTTAGATATATTTTAAGATCAGTCAATGTGCTTGATTCGTTATAATGACGATGGTTAAAAATAACCATCAACTAGATCTTTTTCTTCGTTTTTAAATCACTCAGTTTTATAGTCAAGAAGTATATTGTAGCTATGACACCTACTCGGTTAGAGTTACAGTCAAATGCTTGCCATAGAAATGTATTTTAAACCCAATTGTCAGTAGGTAGTAATTTATAGTAAACAGTTTCGAAACAAGTTAAGGTATTTGAATTAGAGAAACATTATGCTTACTGCCTTATCAGGGCAATTTAAATTGCTCTTCCTTCTCGCTATGTTGTCCCCAAATGGATTAATATATTGCGATTCAAAACCTAATAAGGAAAAAAAATTCAAATAGCAAGGTGACCATGTTTATACAAATTGCGCTCATAGTTAAAGCTTAGACCGCATTTTCGTGCCAATTTTTTATAAAGTTACACAATTTGGTTGAACATATTTGATAGGTCTACCTTTTTCGCCGGTCTCTTCATACGTATGTGCATTTATAATAGAAACCGTCTTCTACTATTAGTTACTAGTACTAAAATTACTTTGTGTAGTAATATGTGAAGGACCAAGGTCTCCAACTCAGAAAAACTTCAGGATTACTTCAATATACAAAGATTTATTGTTATAAAAATTGTACTGACTACTTGACGGCGCCAAGAATTACAATAATTATAATGCCCCGCTATGGAGGCGCGATCTCAAAGTCACAGTTTATAATGTTGCTACCCTATCAAAAACAGATGTATCGTTATTTATTAAGATCGATACAGTTCATTAAAATTATTAAATTATGGTTAACAAAAACAAATCATAAGTATTTCATACAATCATATTAATTATTATTAACAGATCATTATCATTTTACGTGACGCTAACATATGTTTCAGAATGATTGGTTGAAGAGCGGTTTTTAGTTTTAGTTTCTAGCGTGTGTTACATTTTCATGATATCGTAAACTAAATTATTTTTAAATCTTTTGTTATATTAAATGAATTCTACGACTCATATTATTAGGAGGATGACGATAACTTATTTACACACATCAAAAGTGTCTAGGGATCAAGCATTTTTATGCGGATTTCTTGAGATTGAGATGTGGCTTTGGCCCTGGCCTGCTCAGTCGCCAGACTTGAACCCGATTGAGCATGCATGGGATATGCTACAGAGAAGAGCTCTGCCGAATATGGAGGGTATCCAGTCGCAAGAAGACCTTTTTTTGTTGTTGCAACGAACATGGGCGGCCATTCCACAGCGTGATTTGGATGAACATTTTGAGTATGCCAAACCGATGTTCTTGTGTTGTTTGTGTTCGCGGTAGAAACACGGATTATTAATTGTTTAAGTTACCTAATAAAATTTTAAAGAAAACTGTTATTTCAGTCTTTTTTTCGAACTTTAATGTTAGTGGTTCAAATGTCAAAAATCCCTTTATTAGGAAAATGGCAAATTTCTTTATTAATGCAAAGGTGACTTGGTTTATCGTTACTGTGACAAACGAAAACACTTTATTTGATGAATCCTTAAAGAAAATTTTAATTAATATCAATCAGGAGAAAATTTATTGCAAAAATATATGTTGATCCCTAGACACATATGTTGATCCCTAGACACTTTTGATGTGTGTATTTGTTGACTTCAATTTGTACCAAATTGGGAAGTTTCAAATTAGTACAATATGTACCACCAAAAAGAAAGTTTGAAACCATTTAAATTTTAAAAACAACTCTACTTACCTTTTTATTTACTTGTTTTAGTTTCTGAATTATTTTACTAAGCATTTTTTTACGCCTACAGGAGGAATTGGACCTAACAGCGGTGAATAAAGCAGCCATGATGGCGCTCCCGGCTGCGAAGAAATGGCAAATTTATTGCAGCAGAAGGCCACCTCCAGGACAACCTCCACCCCTTGCCACCGCACCTGAGTTAGAGGAATACATTAAAGCGCTTAACGAAATTGCTGACGTAAGTTACAAGTAGACTAACATATAACATTCCGGAGTCACGGTGTTTGTTACCTAACTCCTCCGAAACGGCTGGACCGATTTTTATAAAAAAAATGTGCATATCGGGTAGGTGAATTGGCCAAAATCTATTTTCATACCCCTAAATGTAGGGAATGCAATCTCGCGAGATTGGGACTCAGGCGAGATCTCGCGAGTGTATGAATAACAATACCGCGAGATCTCGTCAATTTCGAGATCTCGCGAGATTGGCAGTTTTGTGAGTTTATTCTTGCAAATAATCAAAATATCTGAAAAAAAATGGAAAAAAATAATTAATAAATTTAGGTATTATGAAATAAACGGTTATTTTTACGAATTCTTTCAATAAACTTTTTTTGTATTCAACATTGTTTGACGTATCTATGCATCATTTTTTTAATAAACTTTTAAATAGTCAAATTTGACGTATCTAATCAAATAAGAAATGAAATAAAGAACCGGTCTTCTCTTCTAATACGAGAATAAAAGTCTTTTAATAATAAAACAGTTTTTTTATAACAAAAAACAAGAAGTCAAAAACTAAAATGAAACTTATTAAATAAGTTGAGTTGACTATTAAACTGAGATATTATTATGAATTAAAGAAAACTATTATACATACATGTGGGTAGGCCCCCTACAAGATGGTCAGACGACCTGGTGAGGGTAGCAGGAAACCGCTGGATGCAGGCAGCACAGGACCGATTGTTTTGGGGAGCCTTGGGGGAGGCCTATGTCCAGCAGTGGACGTCTTTCGGCTGAAATGATGATGATGATGATGATTATACATACTCACAGATCTATTAGAAATTAGAGATTAATTAACAAAATAGTCCAATCAAATCAAAGGCTTGTTCAGTTCACAGCACACGCCATTATTACGAATTACTTTGAATGTAGCTCCTTAAGAAGCACAATTTGTCCAAAGAATCGCGTGCTAAACGGCTTCTTATACCTTCAGATTACCAGTCGCTGAGAAGGGTCTTTCGGATCCATGCTAGTTGGAACTACAGATCTCAGGCAGTCATCCGCGAACTGTAAAAGTTCGCCTTTGACCCCCCGGACTCGTATAAATTCATTTTCTTTTTGATTAATAACTCCAACGAATTCGTAGTTAGTTTTCTGTTTCTAGGTTCTTTGAACACAGTCAATGCAGAAAACATTGACTGTTTATTAGTGACCACAAGGATATAGAACCATTAGTAAAAATAAGGGGCCCCCTGTAGGGAATGCAATCTCGTTAAACTCGCGAGATCTCGGCCATTTTTCGGCCGAGATCAATCTCGCTAAAAAAGGCCGAGATCTCGCGAAAACGAGATCTCGCGAGAACGAGATTGCATTCCCTACCTAAATGATAAGGGTGACCCACGCCTATTTTTTTCATGGCAAAACAACGTTGGTATGGTCAGTTCGTTTACTTCTCATCTATTTCGCGGAAATCAGTGTGGGCTCCACCATCTTGAAAATATCGATCTTTTTATAATGTGGGGGGAAGTGTTTTGAGTATGTTTTGACTGTTACCATTAAACGCAATCTTTAAAATAAATCAATTGTTTCTTTGCTTCATTTCATTTTAACGAAATTTGCAGGCCTTCGCATCTTCGGAAGGTACACCACCAGCAGAAGCATGCGTTCTCGTCGATGGACTAAAAACGGCGTTACGAACTCGAGCTCATAGCTTCGTACTTCGATTCATCAAGCAAGGAGGCTTAGGTTCCTTGCTAGACGCCTTGCAAAAAGCACCGAGAGACGATGCCGTCACAAGGCATAACCTCATAGCTGCGATAAAGGCTTTGATGAACAACTCGGTAAGTTAATATATTCAACGATTCGTACTTTACATGGTTTTGGATTGTAGAATACACACTCAGAAATAATTTCTTGTGTCATGTTCAAAAAACAATAATATTGGATAAGGTGATGGTATCTTTTTTGCTTTGCTGATTATAAAGCTGAGATTCCATAGACTGAAAAGGAATTAAGTGCTTCAGTTTAAAATATTTTCACGTGTTTTGCAGTTTCATTGTATGTACATTTCTTCCGTGAAATATTGACTGTAGTATCTTTAGTATTTGATCTTTCATCTTCCTTGGCTGTTACATATTCTGGTTTTTCCAGACGGGGCGAGCGCACGTTCTTGCACACCCTACGAGCATCGATCTAATCGCACAGTCTCTAGATACTGAGAATGTTAAGACTAAAGTCGCTGCACTGGAAATATTGGGTGCTGTATGTCTTGTACCAGGAGGACATAAAAAGGTAAGTGTTGATGTCTTTGCCTTTAGTAAGAAGTAATCCTTTTTCTTGTTTCCATGTACTGATTGTTTGCTGATTTACGTAGGTGCTAGAAGCAATGGTGCATTTCCAAAAGTATTCTGGAGAAAGGACACGTTTTCAAGGAATTGTGAACGAGCTCGATAGATCAATGGGTGCTTATCGTGACGACCTCGGCTTGAAAACGGCTATTATGTCATTTGTCAATGCCGTCTTGAATTACGGGCCTGGTGAAGAGAGTCTGGAGTTCAGGCTGCATTTGCGATACGAATTGCTCATGCTGGGAATTCAGCCAGGTAAGTTTTGAAAAAAACTTCTGATAATACTTCCAAGATTGCTTCCAAAAAACAGAAGATTTCGAACGAACTTATAACCGTTTTGCATTATATAGCTAAGTGAACATAGCAAAAGTTAAAATTTTAATATGTTTGTATATTATGAAGGCAAAACTTGTAAATTGTATTAAAATCTTCATAATATTCTCCTTTAACATAAAAATGGTAAGACCATTCTAATCACTACATGTTGTGCATACTTGGACACTTTAATGCTCGTAAAGTTATCTATGATATTCAGTTTGTGCCATGTAGAAGCCTTACTGTTTCTGCTGATCATATTAGACTTCGTATTTCGCCCTATTCATAAACTGTTCTATTGTCTTCCAGTGATTGAAAAGCTACGCAAATATGAAAATGAAACCCTGGATCGTCACATCGAGTTCTTCGAGATGATTCGCAACGAAGATGAGAGGGAACTGGCCAGGAGGTTCGATAAGGAACATGTTGATACAAAGAGCGCTACTTCGATGTTCGAGCTCCTGAGACGCAAGCTCAGCCATACGGCTGCCTACCCACATTTACTCTCAATGCTAGAACACTTTTTACTGTTGCCATGTGAGTAAAATCTATACTTAGTAATTATATTGGCGATTCGAAATTTTTGTTGTATAGAAACGAGCAGTATGAAAAGTTTCAATGGTATTTTAATACATTTTTTTAAAACTTACCCGTGACGCCAGTATTAAGCTGATTGGTCAGGGGCGGAGCTAGGTTAATTGCCACTTTTTTTATAAGCGATTGTAGTTCGACAGTGCAATTTGATTTTCTCTGACTTATCTTTTATCCAGTTTTTGTAATCCTTTTTATTCAATTTTTGCTTTTGGTGGATACCTTCGAAATATGTGCCTCGGTGGCGCGGTGGTAGCGTATGCGACTGCTGTGCTTGAGGTCTCGGGTTCGATTCCCGGGTCGTATCAAATGTTTGTATGATCTGCAAATATTTGTTTCGGAGTTTGGGTGTTTTCTATGTATAATATGTATATGTATTTACAAAAACAAGTATGTATGTGTATTTATATCAGTTGTCTAGTACTTAGCTTGGGACTAGATAGCGTTGTGTGTTAGATGTCCAAAATATTTATTTATTTATGTGCAAAACGTAACGGCTTTTCACATTCAAATTTAGATTAAAGAAGTTGTAGTAACAGCAAAATCCAGCAGTATGTTAAGGTGTGTGTAATGTTCCAGTGGAGTACAACCCACAGTCGCAGCACTGGCTGCTGATAGACCGCGTGGTGCAGCAGCTGGTGTTGCAGCAGCCCCTGGCTCCGAGCCGAGCCGCCTCTGACCTCACCACCACTGGTTCTGATACTCCTGCTACCACTGAACAGGAGCAACCCAAGGTAAACATACTGCTTCACCTAAGATAGACATACTGTTTTCTTTCGATTTAAACTCAAAATGTTCCTTTCCCAGAATGTCCCAATTCTTAAATTTATACAGTTATTTAAATGTTAGGTGAAACGAAATATATCTATGCATTCCTCTTGCATTATATTAGTTGAAAATATTTAGTAGTTTAAGCTACCCCTGAACCAGAAACACATGTATGGTATAGGGTTTATACGTGTATATAAAAAGTAGGACATTTCGAAAATTTGTCATTTTGGGAAAATGACATTTCAGGAAGGGAATATTTTGGGAAAAGGACATTTCGGTAAAGGGTCTATTTTTATCCAAGTGTAGTTTGGAAAATGACATTCTAAGCCTCTCGTCTCATCTCAGATCTCTGTAACTCTGTAGTTTTCTTAAGTTAAAAATACAATAACATTAAACTATTTTGATTTACAGGTGTACGACCCAGATGTGGCTCCCCTCGAGATCAATGTAGGCGAAATAGTTCATTTACTAGCCAAGGAAGAAGAACTGGTAGCCGCCAGGACTAAAGCAGACAACTTGGAGAGGGAAAACGTAGATTTGGCTACCGAGCTGGCCAAGAAGGTAACGTATTTTATTTTTATGCCTAAAATGAAATATACGAGTGTATTTAATATTTTGTTTAAGAAATGCTATGGTTTCATGCTATAACAGAAGAGTTTACTGTTTTTATTATATATTTATTCTTGTAATGATTTATCCCTAAGCGAGTCTTAATTAGAAATGAAATATTAGGAACCATTTGAACCCTTTTCTTTGACATCTCATAATATCTTTTCTTCAATTTTATTTGTGTTTTGTGAGTGTTATTTTACTATTCTACTCGATCATTCGTCATTTCACTATTTCCTCCCTTTCTAGCTTTCGAAAGTTTTGTGTATCATTGATAAAAAAAACTTAAGACTTTCTGCGTTATATTTTTTTTTATTTGACTAAATGGCCCTTGAGCTGAATAAGATTTCTTTATATATTCGTAAAGTTCTCAAGGTTGTAGAGCCTCACTGATTTCAGTACGGTAGAGCCGGCTCGACCGGGGCGGTACTACCCTCGCTCAGAAAATCAACGTAAAATGACAGCGTTCGTGCTGTCGGGTTTCGTCGGTGCGTGCGAGACCCGAGGCCCAATGATGCAGAAGCATCACTAGGCCGCCATGGTGTGGGTCACCATGCTGCTTTGTTGCATTGTCTGCATTCGCAGTATGGTGGCCACCACTCTTGGATTCTGCTTATGCTTTCCATCAGGCAGAGTACAGTCATTGTGGCAGGGCCAAACATAAAAAGAAAGTTATACGTTAGAGTAAGATAGTCCAACAAAATTTCTGTATAAAAATAACTTTCAATATTTACTTGACGTTCTTGTATAAAAAAATATCCCAGTTTAGTAGTAGTAGGGTAACACTCATACCTATATCTTATATTTTTTCTACCATACCATTTCTTAGTCAATATAATAATAGCCTTTTGGTAACGGCGAATAAAACCTTCACTACATATTTATGATACAATCCACATACATAACTGTGGTTACAGTTTCATTAATCATTACTATATGCTGTTATATTTAATTATATGGCAACACTTTAAATGACAAGCCGGTGGTAATATAACTCGATATATTTATATGCGTTATTGGTCCTGTTGAGCTGATTTTACTAGTTTTAGTTAAAATGTCAAGACAAAAACATATTGGGAAAAAAAGGCTATGTTAAGCGATTTAACGTAAAAATCTTACTAATATTGACGTTAGGTCTCTTTTATGAAATGAAATGATCTTTTAATGTAGGGACAAAAAAAAACTGGATTCTTCTTATTATAAAAAATAAATTATTATTATTTATACAAAGATACATTGAAAAGAAAAATAACTTGCATGTATAAAGTTCTGTAATAATTTGTTTTTTTTTTCTATATTCTCATTATATGAATCCCATAATATGAATATAATTTTAAGTAAAAAAATAATAAAAGTTCAAACACTTAAATCAGCTGAAAAAAAACCAATAATCACGCTTAATCCACCGATAATGCACATCCATACTCCATACACACATGCATGTAATAACTCATAACAAACTAACAGGAGAAACAAGTGGACGAGCAGTCGCAAGAGAAAGAAGAGTTGGAGGGAGTCGTGACGCGACTGAAGGAGAGACTGGAGAGAGAGACAGCCGCGCACATGGAGTGTACGGAACGGGCTAGGGCTGCTGCCACACGAGCCCATCATTTAGAACAACAGGTATATTGTGTGGTCTTGTTTGTGTTCGTTGTGTATTTTTGTTTTTAGTTGTTATTTAATTTTTAATTAGATTATAATAGGCATGATGACAGTAACCAAGAACCACGAAAATAATGTATTTATCTGATAAAATGGGGTTTATAGAGTATAAAAATCGTATTTATTTTCATATTTAGAGCGATATTAATAATTAATTAACAAAAATAAAACTACAAAATACAGCAATCCGCCATGTTAAGTTGGTGTTCAACTTAACATGGCGGCGTCAGAGCGAGTTACGTTGCTTATGTATAAAGGTCACTTTGTTCGAATATAATCGACGATCACTTCACGTTGATAAATGGTGACGTCACGTCTGCACAAACAGACGCCATGACACCACCGAGTGTTTTAGCGTAAATTTTAAACTTAAAATATAATCGCAATTTTTTCCCACTAAAACTTATTTGTTTGTAGAAATTGACTGTTTTTGCAATAGGAGATACTTCCAAACACTTTAAAAACAGTTTTTTAAAATTATCATGTCTATTGGTCTATAGTTTTATTGTTGGTTTGTTCAGTTTTATTGTAGTAATTTAGAAAAACTTAATTTAGAAAAAACGACTTGCAGGGAAAATATATCTAGTTAGGCGTTTTTACATGAATTTAGATTTTTCGAGATTGCTTTACAAAATTTTAACTTTAAAAATATAATATAGTAAATTATTAAAAACGGTTGGAATATTTTGAATCTATAAACCAAGTAGAATGTTATTTTTGTCAGATTATTCTTGTTTTGTCGTGTTTACCAATTAAAAATATACTGTCTGAGTGTTTTTGTTTTAGATTTTTTTTTAAATAAGTACCTAGGTATTTTTATTTTCTACAGCATTCGATTACAAATATTAGTTTTATATTATAAAGATATTTATCTAAATCATGCTTTAAACATATTTTTAATTACTAGCTTACATTGAGGTTTATTGGTAAATGGTTATGCTTCTTAACATTTCGGGGCAGTTTTATTTTATCATTTGCCTTTTATGAATCGTGCTAACCATCGTGTTATGTGAAAACAACTAGAACATTGTCTATATATAATCTCTATTTTTATTCTCCAGTATTTCTATTTAGTATCTACAAAGTAAGCATGTTCTTTTACAATCACTATTTCTTAATTTTTATTTTTATTACTTTAAAGCGTGTTTTATTTACAATTTTTTAAACTGTCACGTCCCCAAAATAAATAAACAATTATGTTCAAGGGAATGAACGTGCTTACGGTAGACATTGTTAATTGATTTTCCATCTATAATACAATGAAATATCATTAATAGATAAAACTGTGACGCAGCCATCAGTGTCTGTGTGTGTGTGTGTCTGTATTAGTGCATGCATAAGTGCGTGCGTGCGTCGTATGTGCGTGCGTTTATATCTACGTGGGTTCGTGTGTACGTGCGTGCTGCGTTTCTTTAATTGAATGTTTGAAGAATGTAATTTTAAATATGTAGACGATATCGCTATCTCACTTAATCCAGTCCACAATCTCAGTTTGAGAACATATTTTTGAAAAAAATACCTTATTAAAAACTTACTTCTGAGTTCTGATACACATGACTTATAGAAGTACGTAAGTACTTAATACCTATCGTGAGTTCGTTTGTTCCCATACACACATACCTTGGATCATGTTTGCTATTTGATGCTAGATTGACATGCGATTGTTATTTTATTTTTCTTCTATTTATACCCCTAATGTTTTTATATTGTTAATATGAATTACATTTCTGATATACAATGTATTGTGTAGTTGAACCAGGAGCGTTCAGAGAGAGCGAGGTTTGAAAAACTAGTCAGTGAAGGGAGCATACCTGATGATGCTAAGGTATGAGACTTGAAAGTTTTTATTTGTTTTTTTTATGACTGCAAAATTAAATAAAAATAATGTTGTGACCACGCCCTCAAAAAAGTTATGGATCTATATTATTTAAAGTACTTATGACATTAAGTTATAGACCTATCTAAAGTAAGATAGGTAACTACATATATTCTGTTGTTTATAAGTGAGGATTTGTTATTGGCTGTCTGTTTATTTTCTGATTATTAAAGCCGTAAATGTTCTATACTTAGAAAATAAATAAATCAAGGTACCCATAAGTGGAAACAGACCTTAATTAAATAAAAATCAAGTGGACAAACTTATTTGACAAAACTATAAAGGTTCCAATTTTACGATAAACTAAAAATAAAACTAGGTATGTAGATAATATGCTGTTATGATGCCTTATTGTATGTGTATAGGTGAGCAACCTGAAAAGTGCAGTCATCGAGACATGTTCAGTCCCCCCACCCCCTCCGCCCTCCCTGTGCCCCCCTCCTCTGCCCCCGGCGCCCCCCGCCCCCGCCCCTCCGCCAGCACCCCTAGCTCCCCTCGCACCCCTGACCACCGCCCCTAAGGCGAAGAAGAACGTGCCAACTCCCGGTAATCTTCTGAAGAGCTTCAACTGGAGTAAGCTACCAGACACGAAACTACATGGCACTATATGGCAGGAACTGGATGATACCAAGTTGTATAACATGATGGATTTGCACACCATTGACAAGATGTTCTGTGCGTATCAGAAGAATGGAGTTCAGGTTAGTTCAAAAAAATAATAATAATAAAGATTTTGACACCTGACATATTGTTATCTAACCTCAAACTAAGCAGAACTTGTCTTATGAAACAAGATGTACACAATACTTTGAAACAATACTTGAATTTTTTTTTCTTTGTATAAACACACTAAGGCCCGTATTTTAAAAGGCGTCTCAGTCGTGAATCTAGTTTTAAAACTAGTTTTAAGAAGAGATTTTATTATTGAACGTCTCTTGAGACAAGATTCACTGATCGTTAATCCATTGAGTAACGATCAATGAACAGCTTATTTTAGAACGATGTTTATGTCAAAATCTCCTCTCAGGAATAGATTTTGACAGATGTGATCTCTGTTTACCTGAGACAAGATCAATCTAGTCTCAAGTGGTAATTTCTAAGGCCTTTTAAGGGAAACTAACATATTTTATAATGATGTTTCTGAATAACAATTTTTTTGAAAAAATTTTCTTTACCTTACTTTATTTACGAAAGAATTACTTATCATACACATTCCAATTCACTTTAATTAACATTATTTTATATTCAATACACTTAAAACACATATTTAACCATTTGTTTCAATTAATATCACCCACAACCTTTTGGTTTATGACAAAAATATATTATTTTTGTAGATTTAAAAACCAAAACATAGTTTGACACTTCAACATGACAAGTATTGATAACAATTTGAACGTTCCGATATAGGTAATATCTAACCATTTTTATTTTAATATTTTAAAATTTAGTTAAGGATACACTAGCCAATAGTGTATTATATATAAACTAATAACCAATAATATATAAATTATGTTTGTTCAATATATTTTGTTTATTATAATTTGATGCGTGATACGGAACAATAATGCAGAAACGTAACTGAGAACATACTGTGAGTTAAGATTAGATATTGAAACTCGTTTCAGCTGAGTAGAACTCAAATCTCATTCTATAATAAGAGAGACGCTTGAGATTTGATGAGAACTTGAAACTCGTTTCAACTGATCAGAGTTCAACGGATACTTGAGACGCCTTTTAAAATATGGGCCTTAAACGTAGTAAACACCTCCCCAAAATCCTCAACAAATATTTGCAGATCATTCTATTTGGTCCGACGCGGGAATTGAATCTGAGACTTTAAGCACTGTGATGCCGCAGAAATCCTGTCAAACAGAGCTATCACGACTTATATAAATATTTGTATTGCAGAACGAAGGATCAGTAGAAGACCTGAGACAGCTGGGGTCGAAGCCCCGCACCAAGATCTTATCGGTGATAGACGGACGCCGCGCTCAGAACTGCACCATTCTGTTATCTAAATTAAAAATGACAGATGAAGAGATTTGCCGGTAAGACAAATTTAGTCATTAATTTTCAACACTACCTTGTAATCCAAAAAAAATATCACAATTTAAAAAAAAAACCTACTTCAATCTGGACCAAATTTAAATGGGACCACACAGGAAGCACCAGCTTTCAAATAAAAAAAGAATCATCAAAATCGGTTCACCCAGTCGAAAGTTATGAGGTAACAAACATAAAAAATAAAAATACAGTCCAATTGAGAACCTCCTCCTTTTTTTTTGAAGTCGGTTAAAAACGATTGTGCTTTAGACCATGTCATTGAAGTAAAACTTCAAGGGGTACAAAAGGCCTGCTCTGTGTCTTTGATACACAAAAAGTAGCCTATGAGAGAAAAAGAGAAAGAAAATGTGTGCTTGCACCTGTCTCTTTTGCCCCTAAAGTAATATATGAAACGTAACTCTCTCTCTCTCTTTCTGTCTTCACGAACTTATATCTCCTTCTCAACTTCCGTTAGCCTTGTCCAATCTCACTTTTCGTAACGCTGTCGTCACGCATTCACCTGATTACTCCTCAAGTCAGCGTGCGTACAGAAGTTTTACTTCAATAATATTTTAATGAAATTGTATCATGGACCAGAGAATTACAACAGAAACCCCTATTTTCTTCTTCGTTTTATTAGTTATAGAATCTTTAGACCAGGTATGATCTTGCTCTCGATATATATGTACAGTCGGCAACATAAGTAGATCACTACCATCATATCTCAAACAAATTTTATACAGTTACAAGTAAAATATGCAATTGTGTAGCGTTAACCTCAGAGGGCTACAAAAATAGCTATTCATCAAATATTTATTGACGTGTTTTCAAGTAGATGTAGTTTGTACAGTTATTAGTGTTCAACTACTTTGATTACTGACCGTACATTTATTAATCGGTTCGTGAACGTTTGTTACAAGATATAGGTACAGTTTCTCGCCACTAGATAGCACTGAAGAATGGTTTTTTGAAATGGTTGTTGCCAGAAATATATTTGGAAGTGCTGGTATTCTTTTTCAGTGCAATCCTCCGTATGGACAGTGGAGAACAGTTGCCCATCGACATGGTGGAACAGCTGGTGAAGTTCACGCCGAGCGCCGAGGAAGCCGCGCTACTGGAAGAGCATCAGGATGAGCTGGACAGTATGGCGAGAGCTGACCGATTCTTATACGAAATTTCTAAGTAAGTATTATATTAATATCTTATAACCGCATAGTCTATATGAGGGTTGCCTGTAAGAAATTGCAGACTGCGACAAGGCCGTCCATCCTACTGTTTTTTTCTTGTTTTCTACTTAGCATGTTTACTAACCGTGAACTACCTGATACCTTCGAATTTACACAATTTTAAATTAATCAATACATATAATAAAATCGTAACTGGTCGTTGTCTGTACATAGAAGATGTAAAAGAGAAACTATTATTGCGGGTTTTATGAACGCAATAGAATTTAAAACGATGAATTTTTTGCATGTTTGTCTGTACGTTTATGCACGCTAATCCCAGAAAAGGCTTAACCGATTTGAATGTGTTGCGTTGCGGTTTGCTCCACTTAAGATTTCGTGTTTGTTTTATTTCAATTGGTTCATAAATAAAAAAGTTATTTCAGTTTAAAGAATCACCGCGATAACCGCCATGTAATTACACGGGCGGAGTCGCAGACAATAGTTATTTGTTATACAAGAGTGCAAAGTTGCTTTTTAACCACGTGCTCGATGATATCTGACGATGTTTGATGACCGTGTAAGAGAAGGATTCAAAAATTAGAATCCTGAGCGTTAGCAAGGGAAACAAAAGAGCACGAGGTGAAAAATCTTTGCACTCGAGTGCAACACGTAACTTTTCATCCCACCTCAGCGAGGAAATGACTAAATGCAAAATAAAAAATGGCGCGGGCAAGGCAAATTAAAAAAAGATCACCAAGAAGGTTCCGAGTCTGAGTTTTTAACAAATTAAAAAAGGTATGATAAATTCGGCACCATAGAAGTACAAGTAACTAGGTTTAAATGATGTTTCTGAGTGATTCAAAAATTAGAATCCTGGGCGTTAGCGAGGGAATCAAAAGAGCACGAGGTGAAAAATATTTGCACTCGAGTACAACACGTAACTTTTAATCCCACCTCAGCGAGGAAATGACTAAATGCAAAAAAGAAAATGGCGCGGGCAAAGCAAATAAAAAGAAAGTTCACCAAGCAGGTTCCGAGTCTGAGTTTTTAACAAATTTAAAAGGTTGTATGATAAATTCAGCACCATAGAGGTAGAAGTAACTTGGTTTAAATGATGTTTGGAATTTATAACCTCTTGCGGATAAAAACGGCTTTTGCATTCAGATATGAAAAAGTTAATGTTTTAAATATTCTCTTCTCATCAGGTTCTTTATTCTGTCTATTAATTGTTATGATAAAATGTTTATTATGTAAGTTCTTGTTTCACCTTCCCAGGTCATTTGATTTGATTGCAATAATTTTTACCCACGTGTTTAAGATTTTATTTTGTCCCACAATGGTCCCTTGTGGTACACTTTTATTTATTATTAGAATAATGTAACCGGCGACTTAATTGTGTATTTAATTAATACGTAAATATTAGTAGCACGCTTTAAATAATTTATTTATAATCTTTTTAGCTTGAATTTTTTGATAAGTAGAACACCTAGAGTATTGTAACTATATGTACTAAACAGTCGAAAGCTTCGACAAAAGTTGAAATGTCTCATTTTGCCTTTGCCAATAATTTCAGTAGAAATTTACTCTAAAAGGTGTTAAAATTGTACATCATTGCTGACGGTGCAGTAGTGTAATAGTTTTAAAGCCGAATTTTCGCGCCCTGCCTTCATTCCTTCTTTGTCTAAAAAAATATTTTTATATTGGTTTTGTTACTGTTATGCCCGTTTTCACCAACTATACCTAAACGATATCCTAACTAGGAACTCCTAACGTAGGTAGCTCGCTTAGCCTAAATATAAATCTCATCTAATTTCGTTTTCACCATGCTAAGTGACACATAATTAAGGGTCTCTTATTTTGTAGGGACTTTCAAACCCGTATGTCAAACTGACAACTGCAAAATATATATATACCATGTGGCATATCGACTTCGAGTCGTTAAGGTTAAAAAGCAAATATTACACATATGCCTCATAGACTTAGTAAAACACAAACATTTATGATAAATATAATATTTTACGGTTGCCTGTAAGAGATTGCCTCCGGGCGATAAGGCCGCCAATTGTTCTAATGTTCCTAGTTTAAGTTTTATTATTTAAGTTAAACTCATAAAGAGATATAATATTATCATTTTACAAAAAAAAAATATTATCACATTAACTACCTAATTGACCAATCATGATGGGTTAACTTATTTAATCTTTGAAATAAGTGTTATCTTTTAGTAATAATCTCCTTGGTTAACCTAAATCTTGCGACAAAATCTTAATCGCCATATTTTGAAAATAAAGCTATCTATCATTGTGTATTCTCGATCTATTAAATATAATATCGAATAAACTAGGATTATTTCAATCTCATCATCTCATGTCAATAATTGTAAGCAAAACGTGCGTCAAGTTTGTTTATCACCTTGTTAGGGGTTTGTTAGCCGGTTAACATTTGAGCCCCTAAATTTCAAGAGACACTTAAGCACTACTGGTGAAAACGAAAATATCACTAAGGGTTGCCTAAATTTCCCTTAAATTTAGGGGACGTTGGTGAAAACGGTCATTAGACTTTACCATGTAAGTGACTGCGTCTTTTTCATCTGGTGTTTTATTGCCGTATTTTGGGTTAATAAAAACATTTCATAGAGTTAGACTGGACACTGAACTATAAATTAGGTAGTAGGCATGGTCTAAGAAAACAAGGTCATGCATTCCGAGAGCGACACGCTGTGACGTCACTACCCAGTAACCACTTTATAGCAACATAACACGAAATGAACCAACTAGAACCAGCGATAGCGATAATGACGTCACGTCGGTTTCTCTGTCTCGTCATTGTGTCTCGGAATGCCATACCTGGCGATGGCGAAGTATATTGTTATACCATGGCAGTAGGTAGTTAGGTAAATACCTAATTCAAATAACAATTCGTGTTAAAGGCCAAGTGTTACTATTTCATTTATTTAGAAGGATGACTTAATTGGAGGAGAAACTAATAAAAATGTATGTACTTAGGATTCCCCACTACGCCCAGCGCGTCCGCACGCTGCTGTTCAAGAAGAAATTCAGCGTGGCCGCCAACGAGGCGCAGAGCCGCGCCGCGCTCGTGTTGCGCGCCGCGCGCGACATGACGCGCTCGCGCCGCCTGCGCGCGCTGCTCGAGGTCGTGCTCGCGCTCGGCAACTACATGAACAGGTACACCACTCCCCACTCCACTCTACCTACATACAAAGAGCCGCGCGCGACATGACGCGCTCGCGCCGCCTGCGCGCGCTGCTCGAGGTCGTGCTCGCGCTCGGCAACTACATGAACAGGTACACCCCCCACCTTCACTCCCCCCTCCCCCACGTCCACTCTGTCTTCGCTCTTTCTCCGCGTCACTTCCACACACTTCACCTACACTACACTTACACTCCACTTTCACACCCCAACTTCGCTCCCCCAACGCCCACACCCCTAAATCTACTCCATCTTCACCTGTACTCTACACAATTTGCGGCTTTCCATAATCTTATTAAAAATCTCACACATTGTCGTCTGATCGCAAAGTGGCTAGAACCTGTATTCCCGATCAACGTTAATGGTCCGTACTCACATGCGGTATTACTCGATAGTTTTACTTCAAAACGAATAAAAATGAACGTGTGGACCGCAAAAGTCATAACTCGAAGGTCCGCATCGAGCCTTCGAGTTATGACTTGATGATTTTCTTCAATTCTTTTATAATTAAGAATTGCTGGACTTACAAAATGCAGCCACCGTCTCCTTTGTTGAACACACATCTTTTAGCTCGAACGGTTCTGAGAATACTGAACGTCGAGCCAAAAGATGCGTCACTCGATCGATGAATGCTGAATGTGTGGACGAAAGCCCGTGCCGTGGTTTTTATTACTCGACATGTTTGCTCGATCGAGTGAAACCATATGTGAGTACTAAGTAATAGATAAATTACACCCAGACCCCTAACTAATGATCGTGCACATCAAGACTTCTGGCATGACAGTCAATAAATAAATACCAATTTTAATTCATAACCTTAATTTGACAGAGGTGCCCGCGGTAATGCATCCGGATTCCGTCTATCGTCGCTGAACAAGTTGGCGGACACTAAATCATCTGTGTCACGGAACACTACACTGCTGCACTACCTGGTCGAGATGTTGGAGACGCAGGTAATTGTTACTCACATATTTTTTTCCATACAAAACTCCATGACCAAACATAGGACTCTATTTTGGTAGATCTTCAAAGTATTGAAAACATTATGGTAAAGTTTTGCATGGACAATTTACTATGGTAAATTTAAACGATATAATGGAAATAGCCACAGGAACGATAAAGTGAACAGTGTAGTACTAGAAATTATAGTTATTATGTAGCAAACTTAAAATGAAATGACTTTAAAATTTTACATTTTTACACGCAGCAAACCAATAATACGAATGTAAGTGAACACTACGGAACAACCCGATTGAACATTGATCATCATTTGTTATATCATTCTCAGCTTTTCTTTTCATCATCTTTTCTGTGATGTGTGAGAATAGTTCGCTAGAGCCCAACTATTTTCCTACTTTTATTCCATTTTCATAAATTATTTATTTCTACATTATTATAATTTTCTATTTATTTGTGTTTTTTGTAACGAAATTTGGAATGTTATTGTTGCATCGTTATTTGTCTTCTTATAATTGAAATAACGTTCTTTGAAAAAAGTACTAAGCTTAAAAATCGCACATAGAACCTTTCAAAAACTGCATCATAACCACCTTCATCACCGCCGTCTTTGTTGCCGTATTCAAAACTCATTGTATGGTCGTTTTCTTTCCTATCAGTTACGTTTTCTTCTTTTCCTGATTTTGCTATGATTATATCAAGATCTCCGTGACTCAGCATTTAGCCAATACTTCACACATTTCCATTACAGTTCAAAGACATCCTTTTACTCGAAGAAGATCTACCTCACGTACGTGCAGCGGCCAAGGTGTGCGTGGAACAGTTAGAGAAGGATGTGGGGTCTCTTCGGACTGGACTCAGGGAGGTGGCCCGAGAGCTGGAGTACCACGCGGCACTCCCTAACAGATCTGCAAATGACATGTTCCTGCCAGTGATGAGGGACTTCCACGCGCATGCTGTCTGTACCTTCACTCAGTTGGAGGATCTTTTCCAGGTTCGTACATGTTCTATATTACATGAAGTTAAGATAATGTTGTAAAGTAGCTATTTGCTTTGTTTTTTTTTTCAGAGACCAAATGTTTTTGGTTATTAAAGTAGAAAACACTGTTACGAATGTTATGGTTATATATTTTTAAAACGGTTCAAGTTATAGAGGGATATCGGGCCTTAGTGGTAACAGAATAGGTAAGCACATACCAAAGTTAAGCAACTCTAGCCAGGTCAGTCTATGTATGGGTGACCATTATTAACAAAATAAGTTCCTTTCGTGCCACGTTACGTTGTCATCAATCATTGCCAACATCCGTGGCAATTGTTACAGGTAGTTGGGGCCCTAAATAGGCCGTTAACGGTACTTAGGTTGTGAAGGTCTGACTTTATTAAGAGGGAGTTATTCTTTGTTGTTTTATAGCGAACAAATAGGGTATTACACCCATTTTTGAAAAGTGTGTTAATTAGATTCTATAGTGCTATTGAACCACAGAAAAAAAAACACAAAATTTTTATTCAATCGATAAGTGTCATAAAAATGCATTTAAATTTAACATTTTCAAATTTCGCGCGTAATTTGTCAAAAACGCTGGACACAGTGGACGCCATATTGCTCTGTGGTAATGACGTCAGTTCGCTTTGTAAAATGTAGATGACATGAATGTAGTTTCAACAAACAATTTAATGCATACGCTGATCAGTTGACACTTTAGTGTAATTACAAAGCGGTGTGACGTAACAACATGGCGGCTACTATTTCATGTTGTTATAGAACATATAAAAATATTTTTGCCGACTGGTTTTTGCCTAAGGTATCTTTGAGCTAGCTGAGCTAAGAAATATCTAAAATTTTATTTAATTCTGGTTCTCATGCATTACATTGTTGTGACAGGATATGAAGAGTCGACTCGAAGCGTGTGCGCATGCATTTGGTGAAGAAGCGTCTGCGTCTCCGGAACAGTTGTTCGGCGCGCTGGACGCGTTCCTGGCGCAGTTGCATGACGCTCGTGCTGACTGTGATGCTGCCCGCCGACGACGAGATGACGAGGAACGTCGCACAAGACACGAACAAGAGGTTAGTTTGTGTCTTGACAGTACTACACAGCCCATTCGCGTTAAGAAAATAATGACGTATCAGTAAAGCTTGCCCCCCGTTCCTGACCAATCAGGTTCAAGAAATCATCATTTTGAGCAAAAGCTTGGAACCTTATTGGTTAGGGTGCGGAGTTTGATCAATGCGCTTATTTCCTTATCGTGAATCGACTATCGTTGCAGTATATCAGTCAAATTGTAACCATCGATAATATATTGTGGAAACTTTTTTGCGTTTTTATTGATTCACGTTTTTTTCTGATTCAAAATGTTTGTCTTCACAGCTTAAAAAACGCACAATGGAAAGAAAACAAGCATCCAGCCTGCTCAGCTCGGTGGGGAAATCATTGGGCAAAGCGAACGGAGACTGCAATGGCCATTCTGATAGTTCCCGAGACGGAACGTTGACCAACGGACAAAAAGGAGAATTTGATGATCTGATTTCGGCACTCCGGACTGGAGATGTCTTCGGAGATGATGTAGCTAAGTTTAAGAGGTCGCGAAAGGCCGCCAAAGTTAGCCATAAAGGGAGAGATTCGCCTCCGAGAGGAGTATGCAGAGAAGACTCCAGGGAGAGGCAGAAGAATTGAGCGACAGATTAGTTAGCGAAGGTTATGTTTGTAGCGTCCGGCGACCTTAGTAGTTTTCGATGTCGATGAGTGTATTGCTTCGAAAGAAACTGTATCGTGGTAAATTATGTTCGATATACCTTGTAACCGATTTGGTTTCTTCTTGGCTTTAGACATTGCGTAGCTTATCAAATTGATTATCTCGGAAGCTGGACTTAAATGATTAGCATAAACTATAAACGTGATATTTATCGAGTAAGAGACTTATTGGTCCAGAGAAACGGAGTCACAATTATGAGATTAGAGTGGAGTGACATGTCGTAAGAACACATAGGTAGACAACGAAACGAACGCTGCCATTTTTGGATTAATTTTTAAACTATTGCAAACATGGTGCCTAATTTTTGACGTCTTGAAGCCGTGGTTTGGTGACGAATGGACCTGTGATTGGCAAAATATTGAACTTGACAATGTTTGAAATGATAAACAGAGCTAGATACCAAAAAATAAATTTCGAATCTTGGTTCAAGCAATAGTGATCCTAATTGGATTAATAATAATAAAAAATATTTATAGATTTTTATAGCTAGTAAGCCGAAATCTCTCGAGCTTGAAGCTCGATAATAATTATAATATTTATAACCATTGCGACTGTGACATTGACATCTGTCAATATGACAGACATGACATTGACAATATCAAATTATGTGAAATATTAAAAAAACGAATTTAAACAAGATTTCGAATATTTCTCCGATCACTGTTTCTTGTGAAAACAAAGAACCTTAAAAAAATATATATGGCAAAATATAAAATTAAAATGTAAAATGACGGCATTCAAAGCCCCAATCTGTTTCATATCAAGGTCATTCCACCAAAACTACGTTCAAACGAAGTTTTTTTTCTATAATCTATCGACTGGTGTAGTCAAGACTGTATGTTATTCCATAATTGAGTTAATTTAGACTTCGAATTATAAGCATTGTGTGATTTGAGTAACCTGTATTGAGAGGTTAGAATGTATTGAGTTTTATACTGAAGTTTTACTATTTGTATCAGCCGAAATTATGTTTATCAACATTTAGTATCTTAAATTGAGTACCTATATCAAATGTTTTGTGGATAAACCGATAATGGGAATTAATTGTGTTGTATTAAGCTCTTCCTTATTCATGTTGATGTATGTAAAGACGGCTGACAGAATGAATATTAATGATTTAACATATCTCAAACGTACCTATAGACTAATGATCCAATACGAGAAAAAGGATTTGTTATGCTGGCAATACAAGTTGGTTCAACTACTTATGTTTGCGTTACGTTAGAGTTTAGAATATATTGGTATCATATCAGCGCATAAAGGACGTTATTTTCTTAATGAATAGAACTGAATATTACTTTTGAGTTGTCCAATGATTAATTGAACTTCATGTATCTGGTTAGCATGGTGATATATAATAGTACGTATCGATGATAGAAAATAATTACATACTTCATCGGTTAATACATGGAATTATAATACAAGAACATTTTGGTCCTTCGAGCCGGCTTATATATGGTCTTCTTCTAAATTGAACCAACGCCAATTGCCAGCAGGAATTGAGGTAAACACTATCAAATTAATAGTAATATTGTTGACGCATACCTACTTGTAGGAATTGATATACATAGACTACGAGAATTTTGGAATTTTGTATCGATTAATAGTAGAAAATTTTGGATAAATTTTACATTTTATATGTCATCATCAAATTTAATTTATTCTCAAATGAAACACATAATTTTATTTGTAAATATAATTTTTAATTTTGCCAAAATTTGTTACCGTCTGTGTAATGGAGTATAATTTATTAAAATCTTCGTACGTAACGTTTGTCATTTGTAAATTTTATTGTTTTGTTCAGTATTGCTTAAGCTCATAGTATATTAATATAATGATTATATAATAGACACTATTTAAATTAAACCCTTGAACAATATTGACTGCTTTTATTGTTATTACCTAAACACCCACATTGTATAATTATATATATTTGACTGCCTCGGTGGCGAAGTGGTAGCGTATGCGACTGTTGTGCTTTTTTTTATGTAATAGGCGGGCAAACGAGCAGACGTATCGCCTGATGGTAAGCGATTACCGCCGCCCATGGACACCTGCATCACCAGAGGCGTCACAAGTGCGTCGCCGACCATTGGGGGATGGGGGGAGGGAGAACGGTGGTATGGGCCTCCGGTATCCTCACTCACTCGGTAAAACACAGCGCAAGCACTATTTAACACCGGTTTTCTGTGAGGGTCTAATCTACCTAGCGAGATTGCAAACTATCGATAGATTGTCAACTGTGGTATACTGCTTACGGGCGTCATATTGTCAACTGTTCCTGATTGGTTGGTTTTACAGTAGGTCGTTCAATGGCCATAGAGTTAGGTTAGGTTAGAACTTCTTTAATTAATCACAAATGAATTTTACTGTCACAACAATTTTATATAACTTATTCTAAAGCTGTGAGGTATTTTCAACATGAAATCAATTTACAAATACGAATTAACAAACAAATATGGTGGCGCGGGACATATGCTGTTCAACCAATCAGCGCGCGACTTGCGTTTCGTCGATACCATTTCATAATCTTTCGACTGTTTGCAATCTCGCGAGATAGATTACAATCTAACGGTTTTGAAAATCTTATGGTAACATATATATATATGTATTTATATCAGTTGTCTAGTACCCATAATACAAGCTTTGCTTAGCTTGGGACTAGATGGCGTTGTGTGTTAGATGTGAAATTATTTATTTATTAGTTATTATACATCCACGCAATATAATACGTAATGACGTAGAAGATTTTTATTATAAGTACTAATTTTTGGATTTAATAAAAACCCGTATTAGATAAAGGTAGAGCCACATTGAGAAGTACTAATATACCGTCCGCGTGATAACTGAGTGTCACAACAATTACCAATAGGGTTGCTTACGCAAAGCTAATCTTAGAGGGCGCCACCAAACTATAACGTAAACTTTAAGATTAACTTTAAATTAATTAATTGTATATTTTTTTCCATATTATTATTTTTATAATAATAAAAAATGGATAATAATTGTGGACGTCTAACTATTCCGGAATTGCTCCGGGAACGCGACGCATCCCTCAAAGGAAAAAAATGTGAAGAAATAGAGTATTTGTTTTATTGATTATGTTATATTATGAACAAATTGTACACAATTTTAGAAATAAATAGTAACAAAATAAACATTGAATTTTACACTTACCGGTCGCAAATCCTTCAATAACATAATCTTCTGCTTTAAAATGACACTCCTGAGTGCATAATAGCCTTGAAGTTTTTACGACGCATAACTATCAACCATTGCTTACGCAGCTTTTGATCTTTAGGAAACAAAATGTACTCCGATATTTTTTCACCCAAATACACAATACTGATGCATTTTTATTATTTTCTCAAATAGTTTCTCAAAATAATAGATTCTCATACAAAAACATCACAAGTACACAACACACAACATACACGTACTTCACGTCAAGGTTGCAAAACCCACTTGCCGTGTTCGCCTGCTATGAGTGAACTAGATGACGCGGGGACAAATAGTAACGTCTCATTGCATCTCCGTTTCATTCGTTCCACGATAGTGAAGCGAAACGATGCAATATGCAATATTAATCGATTAAAATTACCGAAAACAAAAACGAAATCGTATGACCGGAAACCGGTCATTGACATCCAGGCCATTATTGACAGCAACCAGTTTTTGGTTTGGGACATCGGAGAGGTAAACAAAAATAGTTTTGATGCAAAAAGTACTAGTATGTCAAATGTCAACATGAACGTTCTAATTTGTTTACGTTGTAGTTCAGTGGCGCCTCTATCGGGATAATTTGGCAGTAATATTCCCTATTCTAGTCATACTGTGGGTGTCATAAGAGCCGACTAAGGGAGCAAACTGTACAGGACAACAGCACTACAAATACAAGGAAAACTTGAAATAAACCTTTTACCAAACCGTCTGGCCAGCCTGGCACAATAGGCTAAACCCTCCTTTCTAAGGAGATGCCTACGTACAGCAAAGGACTATTAAAAGCTGTTGATTATGAATTTATGTTGATGATGATGAAATTAGGTTACAAAAAAAGAATTACATTCCTTTTTCAAAACTTTAATTTTGTTACGATAATTCTGAATGAAAAACTAGGTTAAAAAAAACTCTTAGAAGTCTAGCGATACCAAGCAATCAAGCTAGCTATAAATTATGATTAGAGCCTTTTACCTTCAGACATTAGATGATGACACAACATTAAACCTTTTTGTTCCTTAATATATGTATTAAATGAATACCTACCAAATGTGTCAGTGTAATTTAATATTACAAGACGCTCTTTCTTACTGATAAGCTACAAGATGTTTGGACATTAAGTAGTATGCCAAATACCACCACCAATGCTGTATATTTTTAACCGACTTCAAAAAAAGAGGTGGTTATTAATTCGACTGTATATTTTTTATGCTTGTTACCTCATAACTTTCTACTGGGTGAACCGACTCTGATGATTCTTTTTTTATTTTAAAGCTGATGCTTCCCGTGTAGTCCCATTTCAATTTGGTCCAGTACTTGAAGTCGGTTTTTTTTTGTTAAAATTTGTGATTATTAAGCCTCTGTTTAATTGTATTGTGCCAACTTAATGTCAAATTCTCCACAGTGTTAAAAACAATCCACAACATAAGTGCTTTCGCATATCATCATTACTGTAGCTTATATAAGATTTCAAATTAAGCTTCCACGTAAGTAATAAGTTACAATTCCAAGTAAAAATCCCAAGGAACATTGTTACTTAGACCACACTTGTAACACAACATAACATTTATCTAAACATACAAATAAAAAAAAGGAAAAACAAACAAGTTTGAAAAGCCGTAGTCACGCGTTGTTAAAGTATGTTGGTACGTTTCTACTTTTTTCAAACTTGTTTCACACTTTTTCAGCGTCATTTTTTGTCGTAGTTGGGTTTTAGTTTTTACTTTATTGTGTGTTATGTTTTGGTGCCGTTATAATATTAATTTATTTGCAAAGTATATTTTAAATACCATGGAAGTATCACAATTACAAATAAATAAATACGTACAAAGTCACGAGGAAATATTTAGAATATATAACTTTTTGAAATGTACAAGCAATGCCCTTTCCAATGATACCAAACACGGCATATTTATCTCAAATTTATTTTTTAACACAGTACCTACTTTATGACCATGACCACATTAGATTCAGTGACACGTCATATACCTAGCCATAGGACGATCAAGACGCTTTTAACAATTTGTCATTTGTCCAGTTCTAATAAGTAGTAAAGGAGCTATGAGGGAACAGATGAACACATACATACATAGCCTTTCAAAATCATAACCATCCTTTGGCTTTGCCGTAGTCGGTTAAAATTGGAGAGTCTGTTTGTAATTACAAATTTAACAGGTTTTTGATAAATGGATTTTGTAAGTCTTTAAGGTACCTACTTAGATCGAATAATCTTTTTTTTTTCTCTCTGTCTGTTCCGGCGGAGTAGATTGTTTCTGAGAGCTATCTGATAGTACATAGAAATAGTAAAACATAATATCGACCTTCCCAAAGGTTTTCGTCAATCGTCAACAACTCATAATGTCCCACTGCTGGGCTCGGGTCTCCTCTCAGGAGAGGGTTAAGGCCATACGTCCCCACACTGGCCGAGTGCGGATTGGGGACTGGCAAGACAACGTTGTGGCTACGTAAATCTTGCCGTTGGAGGTTTTTAAACCACACAAAGGCCTCCAACTAAGCTTCACGTTATCCTATGATAACAACCGGGACCTACTGCTTAACGTGACCTCCGAAACGAATCACGGAGACGCTCATGGTATCATGCCACCAGCGGTCACCCATCCAGGTACTGACCGCGCCGTCGTTGCTTACCCTCGGTGATTGTTTCTAATCACCATGTGCAACTGGGCTATGAGCGCCTCAAGGTTTTACCAAGTGAAATGTTTTAGCTCAAATGTGTGTCTAATTATAGGTACATACTTATTTTATTAACGATCAATAAGTGTGAAAAGGGACTTATATTATTATGAGCAAAATATAGAGATAAGCAAAAAAAAAAACAATAAGTGAATAACATAGTAAGCAATGCACACTGGCACAACAACTGCACGGTTGGCCTAGTGGTTTAGGCGGTCGCCACGCCGCTTGCCAATACGCCAAGTGTTGTGGGTTCAAATCCTACACGGGACAACACTTTGTGTGATCCACAAATTGTTGTTCTGAGTTTGGGTGTTAATTGTGTCCGTTTCATGTATGTCTGTAAAGACCCCCGCGACACAGGATGTTTATTCCTAATGCGTATGTTGTATTAAAAAAAAAAAATGTAGACCCAAAGATTCCGAACAAGAAAAATCGAAATGTAAGACAACCGTAATAAATCAGGCAGGACATATTTCCACATTCTTTCTCTTAGTATTGTTGCTAAAGAAATAATATATTATGATATTAATAAAACTAAAGGACCTTTTGTCTCAAGATATTCCGAATACGCTTCGTTGATTTCAGATTACGAATTTAGGGAGATGTTGAAATATTATTATCTAACGTCTAACTAATTAATGGTAGGTATAATATTTGCCTACCTATAATTAGTGTGTATTTAGAAATATACACGTTTTCATAAGCAGGGTAGTGTACTGGTCTAGTTTCAGATCAGATGACCGTATAATTTATGATGTAACCCGGTGAACATTCCATCGTGGATAAATCTAATAAATTTTTGAAAGGTAGTCCTAAACGAAACGAACGAAACTAAATATACGACAAGTACCTAAAATAAGTGCATAATAACAAGTTCTGTCCGTTTATATTTTATCTGTGAAAGATATTTTAAAATTTCTTAATAATAAAGTATTCCGTGTCTCTTTCTACCTCCCAGACAACACGCATGTAAAAATTTATAAGAATCTGTTTAGCAGCTTAAAGAAAACGTAACAAATAAACAAATTCATTCTGTATGAAATTGTATCCCTAATAGAATGTTAATGAGATGTTAGCTGACATATCATTATGTCACTTGGGAGATTATAATCATATCACATCATTGATTATCTCTCTGCGACATGTGACATACATTTAGACTGCTTGCAAATTCGATATGGTATCCTACTGATTGAGTCTTCTCTGAACTTTAATGGCTCAAAATAACAAAACAATTTTTGACTACCAGTGGTAACGTATGTGTGTGTTCTTTGTGGTATCGGGTTTGATATCCGGCTCGGACCAAATGTTTGTATGATCTGCAAATATTTGTTTCGGAGTATAAAAGTATTCTATCAGTAATTCTAGCTTTTATAATACAAGCTCTGCTTAGTTTGAAGCTAGGCGGCATTGTGTGTGAAATTTCTGAAATACAAATAAAAAATGACGGTCTACCACACAAACTTTCAACCCCTATTTCACCCCTTCAGGGATAGAATATTTAGAAACGCTTAAATACGTATCTACTCATTTTAAATCAGTAGCCCAAAGATAAAGTTTCATGTTTCTAACTTAAAAAATGACGGACTTTCGTACAAAATTTCAACCCATATATCACCCCCTTAGGGGTAGAAATTCCTTCCTTAGTGGGTGTCAACTCAATAAAACGATCCATATGTATAACTTAAAGAATACAAATTAAGATCTATACGTACGTGTAATATTAAAATCATCCTCTAATCCCTAACTGTTAAAGAGTTTAACCTTTTATCATCAGCTCACCTAAATAACTTGAAAGTATACGGCTAAAGGTCTTTAGATACGTATGAAATTGAGAGACTTATCCTGCAATTCCTAACCGTTGAGGAGTTGTACCTTCCACCATCAGCTTACCTTAATAATTTGAAAGAATACTACTAAAGGTAACATACAAACATATGATATTTAAAGATTTATCCTCCAACTCCTAACCGTTAAGGAGTTGTACCTTACATCATCAGCTCATCATCATAAAATGATGACTACCAGACGCAAATACCGGTGTAACTTCAGAAAATATACGAAAAACATAGTATGTGCCTTAAAAAAATGAGAGTTTTCCTCGATTTCCCTGGAATCCCATCATCAGATCCTGATATGGTGGCAATGGGACCACCTCGGGAGCATACCCTTTCGAATACAAAAAGAATTTTCAAAATCGGTCCACAATTGACGGAGTAATACGGGAACATACATAAAAAAATACATACAGTGGAACATAGAACCTCCTCCCTTTTGGAAGTCGGTTAAAAAGTACAAATATCAAAAGTGTTATTTCTTTATTTTTTATCGGTAAAAGCAGAAATGATTGATAAAACGATATGAAGAATATCCCATAGGTCAATTTGTTTCGTTACCTCGGATTACCAAACCAATGTATGAGTTTGTAATGTAAAGTAACCTATATTGTATATACCTATTTGTATTTACCTATAGTTTGGTAAACAGTGTTAGTTGGAAAAGTAAAGTTAGATATTATGATTTATTACATTAGTTGCCGTAAGTGAACAGAAAACTTTTGACAACTTGCTGTCGTACAATGAGTTAATACTTCTGAGTTATTTTGTTGATCCTGTTTGTTTTGAGAACACAGTTTGATTTATAACTTGGTGTCCTAGCATTTTCTTATAACATTAAGATTTTTTGCGTACTTTTGTTTATACACTTCATTTTGTTATTTGTTAGTAGCGATGAAATTAAAATGTTTGTAAAGTGCTTCACTCCTAAATTAGGAAAGTAAGATGAAATTGGTATTAAGCATTGATGTAATGACTATTTATTCACTTTAATAGAAATACTGTTATCTAGAATACGATAAATTACTTAATAATTAAACATAGGTAAAGAAATAACAATATTTACATACAAGCGTCATAAAATTCCTCCGCATCATCGCTTGCTGGTAGCATTCCCAAAAGACTGGCAGCATTGCTACGTTAAATGGCAATGCTAATTCTCTGTGTGAGAAAAGGCCGACCTTCTGGTCACGAAAAGCGTCAATCAGTTGCTTAGCTAGCTGTCAAAACATAGCGCGAGCACTCGGACCCCAATAGTAATACCTGATATCAGCCCATATATCATGTTTATGAATAATAATATGGATTTTGTCTTCTATCTCTTAAAAAAGGATCACAAGATAACATGGTTTGACGAGGACAGAAAAAAGATTAGTCAACGTCAAACATTACCCAGGTAAAGATCACTGGTCCCTTAAAGATTCCAGTAACTTTTATCAAGTTACGTAAGACTTCCAAACTAAGAATTGAATTATTGAATCCAGGTTTTTTGTCGTAAGTGCGTGATATATTATTCAGGCGCCTGTGCGTACCAGACGACAATAAGAACAGGTATTTTATGCGAACAACACACGTAACAATATTTAAGTAGGTATCTGGAATTCAGATATTTATTTGAGGGTTTATTTAAGGAACGCACAAGTGCGTAAATACATATAATAATACTAGCTGACCCGGCGCTGACCGCTATACTTAATACAGTACTTTATGTCGTCTAGAGGGCGCCATATTAGATTCAGTGACACGTCATATAGCCTATAACCAGCGGACGATCAAGACGGTTCTAACGATACCACATTTGTCTAGTTCTAATAAGTAGTTAAGGAGCTATGAGGGACCAAATGAACATACATACATACATAACCTGTCAAAATCATACTTCCTTGGATTTGCCGTAGTCGGGTAAAAAGTCTAAAAAGGCCTATAGTAACAATATCCTATTTATAGTTCATTTATTTTATGTAATGTAAAGCTAGTAACAAGAGTCGCTTCATAAATTAGTTTAGATGATAAATTGATCTCAATTTAAATCTCTGTTGAATTAATAGTACTTACTATTGATTTCAAGTTAATGATAGTGTAAATGATATAATGCTTTTTGGCGTAGATAATAAATGGTAATTAATAAAAATAAGAATTAGCACGTTCAACCAAACAAACTCTTCAGCTTTACAATGTTCTTTACGTTCTCCAGATTTAAGATCCCTTCAGTGTAAAATTGAAATTAAATTAAAATTTATTCTCTTTGAAAGGAACTTCCAATTGTGGTGGTTCAACTTGAACTCGAATGGAAACTTCGTAATATTGAAAGCATTGCGAGAAACGACACCTCAAGGTACCTTTCCATATTTCTATCTATTAATGATAACAAACTTAGCGGAATACGAGAGCATAAAGAATTTCTTAGAAATACTTCGATCATTCAAAAATATGTTAAGTCGCCAAGTATTATCAAGCAGCAGCTTTTTATAGGTAAGTTTGATTTATCTGTATTATTTGTTTGTTTATTTATTTATTTGTATTTATTATAAATATGGCAGTTTGGCTGGATGGTGTTCGTTACTCAGTCATGGAAGAACGATTGCTGAATTGGATTACATTTGTAACAGAGATAGATTTTGGTTTGGATTAAGACATGAGCTTTTATTCCGTAAAGATTAATCAACGCTATTATATTTTAACGACTTTTGCCCGCTGTTAATTCAGCTTTTTTGTCGAATCTAATACATAGCCTATGATACTGGCTAATAAATGTATCTACGTAAAAATATTTTAAACCAGTCTAGTGGTTTAGCCGTGAAATACGCTTTATAAACAAACTTATTTATGATGTAACTTAGTATATACTTTTATCTGTGATCCTACCTACATCCTAATAGACTAGCGCCTAAGGAAGAAAGTTGAATACAGTAGGAGCGAAAAGTAAATTACATGAATAAAAATTTAGTTTTTAAGTTAATATTTTTCTAATACTACTACTAATATTCGTGCTTACTCCAGGTGGTACAGCGCGATGTGCTTTGTCACTAAGATGAAGAAGGAACTGTTAATAATCGTGGGAGAGCCACGCTTCGGCATGAATGGGCCGGCTCGACCGGAGTGATACCACGGCCTCACAGAAAACCGGTGTGAAACAGCGCTTACGCTGTGTTTCACCGAGTGAGCGAGGATACCGGAGGCCCACCCCCCCAATCCCCCCTATGATGGCGCAGTTGAAACAGATGCTACCCCAGGAAGGTACCAACTGCGCTTGCGTTGGAGAATCCCTCTCTGCACGTCCACACTCAGAACACATCGCGCCTGAGCGTGGACGCCCAGGCTGCCCCTCGTATTCTGGGGGGGGGGGCAAAACTACGCTTAATCATGCTCGGGATAAGAGCAGTAACACCATGGCACCCCCTACCACGCTGGTCGTGGACTTCTGCAATATCAGGGGATTACATAGCAACCTTAACGCTGTCCATCACCACCTCGAGACAGCAAAGCCAGCCTTGCTCTTCTTGACCGAGACGCAGATAGCGTCTCCAGCGGACACTTCCTACCTAACTTACCCTGGGTACGGACTTGAACACTCCTTCATCTCTAAGGCCCGGAGTGTGCGTGTACGTTAGAGACGATGTCAGCTCTCGTCACCTCAGCAACCTTGAAGGTAGGGACCTCTCCATCTTATGGCTCCGTGTAGACAGCGACGACCATCCCCGCGTCTATGCGTGCCTCTATAGGTCCCATAGTGGTGATGCCGAAACTGACCGACTCATTGAGCACATCCAGATAGCTTCAGACTTCGTGCAGCAGCAGATCCCCTCCGCAGAGATCATCGTACTTGGCGATTTTAATCCGCCCAATATTCAGCCACCCGTCGATAAACTTCGGCGAACACTTCCGCCTCCAAATCCCTCGGGGGTGTTCCTGCCAAGGCGCACGCCGCCTCGGTCGACACCGTGCGGTATCCGCGTATGGCTCTGACCGCCAATACCCTCTGAGACCGCCAGAGGCGGACCTTATTTAGGGCAGTCAGAGCCGCCACCCACACCGGTGCACTATACAGCGCCATGGACCGGACAACCCCCGTGTACAGGAGTCGCGTTGCGACGCTGGCTCCACTCAAGTTGGGCAAAAGTCGCCCAAGGGCGGAGGCAGCGTCGACCAGCTTTGGACCAAACTGTCGGAAGTGCTCGTCGAAGAGCCACCTACCGTCGAGTATCAGGCCCAGATACCTCATCTGGGCCCGAACCGCTACGAGGACCGAGTTGACCTCTATGGAGGCGCCAGCGGGTGGACCACGACGGGGCCCATGGAACAATAAGGCCTCCATCTTGTCCAGGGCCACCCGTAAGTCCAGCGCCTAGATGCGCCCGACCACCAGAGAAACACCCCTGGTGGCCAGGCAACCGGCCTCTTGGAAGTTCGCCCCCCGGGCTGTGACCAACGTGTCATCGGCGTAACAAATTACGCCCAGCCCGGGAGGAGACGACCTCGCAGGACCCAGTCGTACCCCACGTTCCACAGGAGTGGTCCAAGGACAGACCCCTGCGGAACGCCGCACGACATGGGTCGCCGTCTGAAGACGCCCTCTCGGTCCTCGTACACGACGGTACGCTCCTCTAAATAGTCTGCCACTAGTCGCCTCAGGTACTCTGGCACCCCGTGGTAGTGGAGTGCTTCCCTGATGCAGCTAAATGGCAGACTATTGAAGGCGTTGGCGATGTCCAAGGACACCGCCAACACCATGCCGCCACAGCTCACTGTCTCTTCGGTCACGACCCTAAGGCGCATCTTGGCATCGACCGTCGAACGCCCCTCTCGGAATCCGAATTGGGCATCCGACAGGCCGGAGATACCGGAGGCCCATGCCCCAACCCCTTGTGATGTCTCTGGTGTTGCGGGTATCCATGGGCGGCGGTAATCGCTTACCATCAGGCGCTACGTCTGCTCGTTTGATGCATATTCAATAATATGGGTAATAAAAATGGGTATTACCCCAGTACAAAAAACAAAGCACTATTTATTGTATTAAGTGTTTTTTATTTGTTGGACAGGTGATAACTGTTAAGACCACGCGCGGCCACGTTAGAATAATATTATCTTTACATTGTATTTTTATTACATTTAGAACAATTGTATATTTATAAAACAAGACGAAAAAAACTGTCGACAAATTACATTATTTGACACTGTTAAAGTAAATTATCTGAATCATATTATTTTGCAGAATATTTCTAAATAATAGAAGATTAAATAAGTATGCGTATAAATTTGAATATTTAGAATTAAAAGTATATGATGAAATACTGAGAGTTTTCTTATGCGAAGTAAAAAATCTATAAGAGAATTCAAATATTTATAAAGATTCTGTACATAGCTTAAGTCTGCTTGCTGACGTATAGAAATAAAGCTCCTAAAAATATGTGCTCATTTGATTCGGAATGACGTCTAGAAAAATGTTTTTAAGGGTTTATTAGCACATGAAAAATTGCGATTGTTATTAACAAAATAAGAAAGAGAGAGAGAGAAGAATAAAAAACCAAGGTATTAAGTTATTCGTTAATAACTTCTAAAATACTGATATTTAAGGAATTTTGAAAAAAGATCCCGAAAGAGGAGGAAATTTCCAATAAAAAAGTCTTAACTCCCGAAACAATATCTCCATTATTAAGCTATTGCATAGCTTTTATCGCGGGCTTTGAGACCTTTGAGCGCGGCGACCAAATCAAGAAATTCCGTAACGTAACGAAAATAAAACCTGACACCAGAAGCTTGCACGGATCGAGACGAGCTGCTTCGAACGACGAATGAACGAATCTGTAAATTATTTTACATACAGATATACTTATCTAAAAGAAAATCAGTTTAAGGTTATATTTACAAAAAATATATTTCGATTCAATAAATAGCAAACAAGCTGTCCCTAAGACCAAGAAAAATAGTTTCTAGAAGTCTTTAGCGAGTGTCGAACTACTTACAATAAATAGGTACGTCATATCGCCTCCGCAAAATGGTTGACGTAGTTGTGTTATAACATGTTTAACGATTCGTGATGAGGATTTGATGTATTTGAGGGTAAAACTATGAAACAAAAAGTATTTATGTAGTAAACTAGCAATTTGGTCCTAAAGAGTAGTGATTTATTTTATTTATTTCTTTATCATAGTACCTACGCACATAACAGATAGAAAAAAAAGAGTTGCAATATATAAACTTGATAATTGGCGGTCTTATCGCTCATAACGATCTCTTACATGTCTGTAGGTACCTTTGTACAGATATTTTGGTACGTGATATTAATTAGGACAGCAGTTGTATTATTGTAGTAGGTTCCTAAGAGTTTGGAAACGCTTCTACCAAAACAATGAAGTATTTAAATTTAATTTTATTTAAATTTTTATTAATTTAAAAACCCTAACTTAAAAAAAAATGCACCTACGTCACCTAAAAATCAATGCAAATTTTCATGATTTTTGACCGATTGCTTTGATCGCTCAGTCAGTGAATCACTCTGCCCGTTTGAAAAACTGATATTTAGGTAAAACCGGTGGAACTACTTGTCGATCCCGAATAATCTTGGGAATAATAAAAGCTAAGAAAATGTTGCTCATATCTGCAAGGATACAGAAACAACTTCCCAGGTGTGAATTGCTCGAAAAGGGTTTGTGGAATTTTCGTTTTCCTTTTCAATGTTCCCGCGAGAGAAACAATGTCGTTAAGATTCTCCTTGTACTTGTACCCTTGTCTAAAAGCGGTTTGTTGCGGTTATTATAAAAAATACGTGGGGCATGTATCACTTTGTGTGATTCACAAATTTTAATGGTTGTTTTAACTATGGGTGTTTTATGTGTTCGTTTCATGACCATTTGTAAAGTTCTCCACGACATGTGAATGTTCCTAGGGTGAGAGTCATCTTTAACAAGCCAGTAGGTATTATGTACTTGAAAACACATAATATTGTTCATCTAACTATCCCTTTTTGTTACTTAAACTTCTATGTACAAATTACTCAAAAGATCATCAATTTTGACAGTAGAGATAACCTAAAATTAACTAGGAAAACCATTTTAACTGTTTAGATAATATTACTTGCAAAAAAGCCTATGTAAAAGCTTATTAAAGCGAGGGAGTTTAATAGTTATTTGTTATACAACAGTGCAGAAATTCGAGTTTTCGAAACGAAGAATTCCAAAATTGAATCACGAGCGCAGCGAGTGATTTAAAAATTAGAATCCGGATCGTTAGCGAGGTTATCAAGAGGACGAGGTGAAAAATCTTTGCACTCAAGTGCAACACGTAACTTTTCATCCCACCTCAGCGAGGAAACGACTTAATGCAAAAAAGCATTTACAATCACAAGATACTTTTATTTCAACGCGTCATTTTATGAAGGAAGCAGATTAAAAAAAATAGTACACCAAGAAAGTTACGAGTCTGAGTTTCTAACAAATTAAAAAAGGTTGTATGATAAATTCGGCACCATGGAGGTAGAAGTAAATAGGTTTAATGATGTTTTTAATTCACAAACTTAGTGCACACGATGTTCTAAATTCTATTCACTTTATCCTCTAGCGGATGAAAACGGCTTTTGCACTCAGATATCGAAGGGCAAAAATACTGTTTCCGAGATGGGGGGATGAAAAAGGTATTTATTTTATACAGCAATCTACAATATGACATTTTTTCAGTGTACATAAGTGGCTAATACATCTCGTCAATGTTCAAAGACTAGGGAAAACTCCTTCGCGTTCTTTCCTAGAATTCAAGCAGGGCAGAATCACTACTGAAAAGATAATCCATAATTACTTCATCTAGTGACATGTGTTACCTCAGCACCCCTGGAAATTCACAACGTAAGCCGAATAAAAGTACAAAATTGAGTTTCTTTAAAAATCCAATTCACACACGTGAAGTTTATATATTGCTGTTGCTATACCAACATACGTAATGTATGTTGTTTTCTGAAATAATACCTATCGAAAATTCAATTATTTAACGCAAACAATAAAGTAGGTATAATTTCTCAATTTCAGGTTGTGTAAGACCTGTTTATGTATGAAATGGCCTCTACCAGATTCTACTAGTCTTACTTCATTGAGTTTTAAACCGTATTAGAGATACCATTATATTCAGCTAATCGACTAATACATCAGGAGCCAGCTTGTAGAAATAGAGCGCTGGTATGAAGAAAACTTTAAAAATAACAGAACAACATATTTCTAAAGCAGTCAGGCAGAGAATAGTGTTAGTTTGAAACAATAGAATTTATTATCGGAGGCGGACATAGAGTCGGCTAGAGGCAAAAGTACATAAATGTACAAAACTGTGCAGTATTAGAAAGCGTTTAAGTAAAAACGACTTTAAAATAATCTACATTAAAGATTATTTTGTACCACTGGATATTTTTACGTGATTTAGGTCATGCTTGGTGGCGTGAACGAGTATGAGCATTATGGGTAAGGAGTACCTACTCAGAATTTTGCTCGTGTTAAGAAGCAAAAAATAATATTTTTTTTTAATAAGGGAACTTTCTATATTTTTTTTTTTTTTTTCAGTTTTTCGTTATCGTGTTTGAATAAAAAACAAACCGAAATCCTTACATATCATATGAGAATAGATTATGATAAAACAGATTCAAAATTTCTAACGACGTATCATCTAATGCGGACATTCCGTTACGTAGCCTGTCTAAATATGGAACCTTATTTACGTGTTATATACGTCAATAGTTTAGGGACCAATGGGCAATTCATTGAGACATGTAAATTTCACGTAACATTTACACAACAACAGATTAGGAAGTTATTTTCCATGTTTATAATTTGATATTTGGATCTAAATATTTTTTTTCGAACTTACACCTTAACCACTCGTCTAACAAAGCTTATTGTTGAGATAGAAGTAGTTAAGTTTTTTTTTATGGAAGCCATATTTGGGCACATACGCGAGTAGCATCGCGGTTTCAAAGCAAACTTTGCCTTGAGGGCAACTCATAATTAGGAACGGGGTAGCGAGATGGTAATACACTTGTAGCTTTTGAGATGCCCGTTATCATGGGCGACGATAACTGCTTAACATAAGGAGACCCGTATTTGCGTTTTAAAAGTTTATTTTTTACGAGACTTTATAAATATTTGCAAGCACTTTTGGTTGCTATTGAGAACCCGTTAATCAAAACTTTCCACAGCGTCTAAAGTAACCCAAAGGCTCTTTCTGAATATAGTTTGTATAATTAAAGAACGTAATAATCAAGTGGCTCTCTACGGCAATGAAAGAATGAGTGAACGAATGAATGTTTAAATTTCATTCAACAGTTTCAAGGTTTTTTATATATACTTTTATAACAATTAAAATCAACACATCGTATACTGGTCCCTGATTAAGATCTAGTTAAGAACGAGCTATGTGAGTGAAGACTTCATTCATAGTTCTGTCAAAATTCAGTGAACGGTATGTTAATGTCATGATTACTTTCGTGGGCGTTTTAGATATTATTTATTAATAACTAGAAAGCGGTCGTAAGAAATGTAACAGTCCCCAGGCATTACAAATGAGAGAAGAATACTTTAGTGTAATATAAGTTGTCTGTAAATAACCTATTTATAGGTGTAGAGGTTTGTAATTTTTATAACTAAACTATTACAACCTGTACCTCGACCTCGACAAGGATGTCGAGGTCGAGGTACAGGTTGTAATAATTAAAGAATCTTATAAGTCTTTTGCACAATTTTAAACAAATAATGTATATCTGTACCCTGACTTTAGAAACATTCATGAAACGGATACAAAGAACAGCCAGACTTAGAACAATAATTTGTGGATCACACAAAGACAAGTGCTGTCCCATGTGGGATTTGAACCCACAACACTTGGCGCAGTAGGGTGCGGCGTGGCGATCGCTTTAAGCGTTTACCACTAGGCCAACCGTGCAGTCAAATTTAACAATACCTACTCAACAATAGTAGATAATCAAATGAAGTAACAGCTATATACAATATTCGATGCTACCAGTATCGAACGGTCTAGCCCTCCATGTCGTCCCCTCAATGAAAAACCTCACTTTAAAAAGCAAATGACGTCACTAAGTCAGGCCTCGTAAAATACGTCTTTGGGTTATTTTTTTTATTAAGCTATTGCATAGCTTTTATCGCGGGCTTTGAGACCTTTGAGCGCGAACAAATCAAGAAATTCCGTAACGTAACGAAAATAAAACCTGACAACCGAAGCTCGCACAGATCGAGACGAGCTGCTCCGAACGACGAATCAACAAATCTGTCAGACAGATTCGTTGACGAGCTGCTCCGAAAGTTGTCTGCTAAAATAAATTCTAGCTCTTATATATTCTGTGCTATTATATTAAAGATAACAGCATAAATGAAAATGTGAATATTATAAAAAACGTGTCTCACTCGGGGACTGCCGCGGTAAAGCTATTGCATAGCATTTTTTATCCACTTATGCAATTATATTATAATTATTATTTTTACGGGAATTAACGCGATCACTTATTTCAAGGTATTACATACCTCTGTTTTGCCTGACGTTTCGACCAGGTTGCACTGGCCGTGGTCACAGGCTGACTACTTATGACTGACAGGCAGTCAACCTGTGACCACGGCCAGTGCAACCTGGTCGAAACGAAACGAAAACGAAACAGTGGTATGTAATACCTTGAAATAAGTGATCGCGTTAATTCCCGTAAAAATAATTATTATTATATCATTGAACGCGAAAGTTTAAAAGTTAGTTATGCAATTATAATTATTTATTTATTTTTTATTTAAGCAGTATATATTGAGAATGAAAAATACTAAACTATTAAATTAGTACCAACATCGTCACTAGATAGCTTTGATCAATTTTTTTTAAGCAGCGGTATGGTTTCGTTACACAGCATTCTATAAAAGGTTTAAACTATTCCTAATAAAATGTCTTCGTCATTGAACGGGTTGTTTATTCACAATATTTTTCAAGCTATTGCTATAATTTTTATAAGTTTGCAGGTAAAATGACTCTACTCTTCCTGATGGAAAGCATAAGCAGATTCCAAGTGGTCACCATACTCATTGTGAATGCAGACACCATGGCGGCCTAGTGATGCTTCTGCATAACTGGGCCTCCGGTCTCGCACTCACCAACGAAACACGACAGCACGAATGCTGGCATTTTACGTTGGTCTTCTGTGCGAGGGTAGCCGCCCCGGTCGAGCCCGCCCAACCGTGCTGAAATCAGCGTGGCTCTACTACATATTTCCGCTTATTGTGAAATTTTTTCTTAAATATGTATCTATTTAATGATATTTTTATTGTGTGTACCATACTCAAAAGTAAGATTTTCACCAACTATTACACTAGCCCAATTCTAATTATAAACACACAATTATTATAACCTTATATAAAATAAGTCAAAATAAAAACGCCGCGAATAAAAATTCTGCGTTAGTCGAGATAAATCCGCTGTTATGAACCTACCTAGGGTATAAAAACTTCCACTCTTATATTTGTCATATTTACGAATCGTTATATCTCAGAGCCCTTTTTTTTTTTTTTTTTTTTTTTTTTTTTATGTTTGGCCTGCCAAAATGACTCTACTCTGCCTGATGGAAAGCATTAGCAGAATCCACGAGTGGTGGCCACCATACTCATTGCGAATACAGCAATGCAGTATGGCGACCCACACTATGGCGGCCTAGTGATGCTTGTGCATCTTTTAGTCTAGTCAACAAGTATGGAACTTGTTGACTAGACCAATTGGGCCTCCGGTCTCGCACTCACCAACGAAACACGACAGCACAAACGCTGTCATTTTACGTTGATTTTCTGTGCGAGGGTAGTACCGCCCCGGTCGAGCCGGCCCATTCGTGCTGAAATCAGCGTGGCTCTACTACCTTGAAAAGTTGCCCTTTGAGATTGTGGCAATCAAATTGGATTATTCTTTATATAATTTACGATTTTTCTTTAAGAAGGTTTCGTATCGAGTATCAAAGTGTGTTACATAAATCTTTGATTTCGTTATTTATTTCTACCCATGCTATATACAGTACAGATTTGTAACTGATATTAATTTGAATTCAATGTTACGAGTTTCTGTGGGTATTGAAGTCCACAGTTATTTGTAATGGTAATCTTTTGTTTATTTTGTATAAGGTATCCGAACCTAAAATAAACGGGAAAAAAATCACAAGAGGAAAAGATAACATAACAAAGGTCTTCAGTATTTATCTTATCTTTATTTATATATTGAGTTTGCCAAAGTGACTCTACTCTGCATAGAAGCATGACATAATTCAATAGTAGTGGTCGCTAGACCTACTCATTGCGAATGCAGACAATGCAACAATGCAATATGGTGACCCACACTATGGCGGCCTAAGCTGAAATTGTCAGAACATTAATAATGTACAAAATTCTTGTATCATTAAGATACATAAAGTCACGACCACCAAACATGGATGCTTACCGATTACTACTGACATTAATATCTGAGGTTCTTCCCTGTTTAAAAAATATAATCGCAAATTTTAACAAAAAACGAACTGACTTCAAGAACTGGACCAAATTGAAATGAGACCACACGGGAAGCACCAGCTTTCAAAAAGAATCATTAAAATCGGTTCACCCAGTCGAAAATTATGAGGTAACAAATATAAAAAATACAGTCAAATTGATAACCTCTTCCTTTTTTAAGTCGGTTAAAAAGGTGTATGTCATGTCTATTTTTACTTCATTTTGTCTTCCGTTTTGGTAATTAGAGAAGGAAATTTATTATTTTCCAATTCCTACAGTTCTCTTCTGATTAATTTCGTTGCGGGTTTCAAGACAGTTGAAATGTTCCTGGGACTTCCTGAGTGTCATAACTTGGTATATTCATGCGTCACAGCTGTTGATTCTGGTATACAGGAGTTACAATGGTGGGATTGGGTCTCTCCAGTTCTCTCTGCAGCCTGACTCCCTTGCGGTCTCACCTAGACTCCTTCGTATCATACGTCCAATTAACTTTTTTTATTTTTCTCATTTCAAAACTATGATGGAGGATGGCCAAGGAGGATTGGCCGTAAAACTATGGAGTAAACTAAAATCCTTTGGAATATGAAATATTGACCCCGGTTAAAATAGAACACTCTCCATAATAAGAGAAATAATAGGTAAATTGGAAAAACGTAAAATTTCAGTTCACAAAATCGTTCAGGAGTACTCAAAACATTTATTTAAACCTTGAGCTAAATACAATTATTGTTGTTACAACTGAAAGCTCTTAGACTAACACTTCACAAGTTACTTGATTCGACAGCCAGCTCTTAGTCTATAATATCAAGAAAACTTTCAGAGTAAAGTATTTACAGTAATAATTTAATTAAAAAGCTTTTTATAAACGCCTCGAAACGAATCAAATGAGTCCAAACTCGATGATGTTGCGACGTTTCTTTACAGAGTTCCTATGGCCACCTTCTAGCTCTAGCATCAAATCAGCTCCACATCATTATAATACGTTTTAGTGCCCAGTGTCGCTTCCAGGCTAGTTTTATTCTACGTTCAATCTCTTAATCGACTTAAAAACAATTGTTAAATTAAATGTTCATGGTTACTTAGTTGCTGTTTGTTATAAAAATGAGTTTTATATATATACACAGATACATACAGATATATATACAGATACAGACAGGCAGACAGACAGACGGACAGACAGAGAGACAAAAATGAAAAAAAAAAAAAAAAATATATACTTATAATAAAAATGTAACAGGTCCAATTCTGTACATTAAAGATATTTTGAAAAAAAAATTTGGAGGCCTCTCTATAATCGATACTGAAGCCAAAACTGTAATTTTTTTCATTTTTGTCTCTCTATCTGTCCGTCTGTCTGTCTGCCTGTCTGTATCTTGGCCGCGCATCACGCCGAAACTACTGAACGGATTCAAATGAAACTTGGCATGATTTGATTTCATACTACGAGGTAGGACTAGGATATATAGGATACTTTTTATCCCGAAATTCAGCACGTTTTCTTGGAGAGAGGGGATGAAAGTCAAAATATGTACTTAGTTGAAATTCAATAACACATAGTCCGATTTCTTTCATTCTTTTTTTGCTAGAAAGAAAAAAATAAAAGGTAACGGGACAAGTCTTTTTTTTGTCCGCGACTGTACACTGCCTGTGGGAAGCTGAGACATATATGTAAATATGGCGGTACAAAGAACGCCGGGTCAGCTAGTTTTATAATATTGTACCTTGTAAGTTATCAAAGGGCCAATGTTACCTCCGGGCATTTTGAAACTAAAGCCAAAGTTGGTCACATCTGTGCAGTGTTACGTAATCTTAAACTATGTCTTTAGGCAATTTGGGCAGTTCGTAACTAGTGACTTAAAGGTACAAGTTACGTAGCGTGTAGACAAAAAGTGAACCGAAACGATCTTAGTCTTAGTGAAGGCATGCCTAAGGTGAATCTAAGATATAGTTGTGACTTCTTATAAATTATAAGATGATTTATGCCAAAGGTCGCCAGGAAAAGAACGGTTGCTTTTAGCAATAAGGCTGCCCATTGTACGTGTACACATCTTCTTGAAATATTAAGTGTAATAATTTGTAATTGGTGCACAAGAAAGTAAATTCTAACCCGTCTGGCCAGAGTGGTGTAGAATTCCAAAACCTACTTGCTTAGACTCTTCTAATCTTATCATCAACAGCTTTTAAATGGCATAAGTCTCTACTTATGCCATTTAAAAGCTGTTGATGATAACTATGTTTTTTAAAGTAGTAATGAAATGAAATGAAATGAAATGAAATGAAATGAAATCATTTATTCTGCAATTAGGTTACATGAACACTTTTGCAAGTAATGATAATAATCGAGGTTCCCTAAATTCCAACCCTTTTAATTTCGGGGCAGGGTTTACTCTAAGAGCGTGTTCACATTATCCGATCCGATATCGGTGTCGGGCGCCGATTTGATTATAGGAGGAAGTAAAATGTATGTATTTGTCGGCTCCGATATCCGATATCAGGCCAGACAGTGTCTGTAGATTATGAAAGTCAGTTTAGTCACGTCTGCTTGGTTTCACCTTATACAAAAAAAAGGAGAATAACAAGATTAGGTTAGTCTATCATACTAAAAGGTATTCATTTCGGACTTGCTGGGACCAGCTAAGTATTCAGAACTTGAATGATTAATCAATAGTGTACAGCTGATTAGACATACTCAGTATTGTTACGTGTTAAAGTTCAGTTTAGTATTATTTATTTAATTTCATTTTTCGGAATACCAACAGCTAAAAAACATAGTTAAAGATCCTTAAATTAATAACTAATAAGAGAGACAATGTGTGTGCAATGCTTTATTTTTATTACTTAAAAATCGTATATATCGATTAGTTGACATGTATATTGCATTGATTTAGATGCTTCCGACGATTTAATGTTATTTATGACTAATAATGAGAAGTTTGTCGTGTTAGGACCGACACAAGTGTGCTCAGACCCATTTTTACTTGCACTCCAGTGCTACATATACTACTTCTATACTATACTACTGCTGTCATTTTGTTTTTGAACTTCTTAATGAATGAACTAAATCCTATAAAAAATTCAGCCTTACAGGAACAAGTTTTTTTCTAATTTTTTTACACTTTCAAATCATGAAAGTCGATGATGTGCAGGGCTGAGGCCTGCCAGGCGATGGTTACGTACTTAGCACGTTATGACTCATCACTACAAGAGTTTCTAGCCTTACAGACACACCGTTAGTCGAAAGGTACAGTAGCTCTTGGTCCATAAGCACCTATTGACAGGCATTCGCAAATAGGTTTTTTTATGTATAGAATTATTTAATGACAGTCACTCTATCTGCTACGTGACTGCCTAGTTGGTTTAGCAGTTAGAACAAGCGAATGCCAATCAAGAGGTCCTGGGTTCGATTCCCGGGTCGGACTGCTGTTGGGTTTTTCTTACAAGAAATTCTTAAAGCAGCCGGAGTACGGAATATGACGGTGTTTCCCGCTCGTGCCTCGGAGAGCACGTTAAGCCGTCAGTCCCGGTTATCATGAATACCTATGACAAACGTTATTGGGAAGTAAGTGCCCTCAAATATACTGACAACTGGTTCAAACTTCGAATTCAGTTCACCCTCAGGGTTGCGGAGGTCCAATGCCAGTCGCTCTATGTAAAAACTGATATTCAGGTAAAACCGGTTAAACTAGTAGCCGACCCCAATTAATCTTGGGAATAATAAAGGCTAGGAAAATGATGACTCAATCTGCTACGTAGTTAACAAACACGTAGCATGTATTGAAAATACGCTTATAAGCATATCTAAGTGTCAGTTCTACACCGATTGAACTGAAGTTGTGGCAAGAGTTTTTATGAGATATTTAAAAAAAAAACTGCCTCGGTACGTAGTGATAGTGTATACGTGTGTTCGAGGTCTCAGGTTCGATTCCCGTGTCGGACCAAATGTATGTTTGATCTGCAAATATTTGTTTCAGAAGACCTACCAAGCGGTCGACACGCCGCTTTCTACTGCGCCAAGTGTTGTGGGTCCAAATCCCACGTGGGACAACACTTTGTATGATCCACAAATTGTTGTTCTGAGTTTGGGTGTTCGATGTCAGTTTCATGTATGTTTGTAAAGTCCCCCGCGACACAGCATGTATATTCCTAATATCGGGTTCCTAGGTCTTTTTATGGCTTATCTTTTTACAAAAAGACAACTTCCGCATTTTTAATAAAAGAGAAAAAAAAGTGAAAATCGGTTGCATAGTTTCGAAGTTCATTCTCAGAAACAACGTGACACGAGTATTATCAATTTATCATATACGAGTATTGGCTGACCCGGCGAACTTCGTACCGCCATATTTACTTATCTGTCTTAGCTTACCATCACGGGCACAAAATAGACTATTCGCGTTATCTTTAAATTTTGACGTTACAACGCTGCATGCACGAAAAATGATGACTCATTGTCCAGTTACGCGTATTGTCCCGTTACGCTCATTGTACTACGTTGGGTGAGTGAGTTGTACAATGTACACATACCTTGTCCTAACAATAACGAACACATAAAAAATAGTACATTATTCACCGAGGGAGCAGTTTGTGGCCCGAAGGCGCAGCCTAGGGCCACAATACTCCCGAGGTAGGAATGGGACTTTCACCCGAATGCTACACAGTGCTTTATACTACACCTGCGAGAAACGTTTAAAGACTTGTATTGTAGAAAGTATTTAAATCAAAACGTAAGACACCATGTAAGACACAATTTAGCTTAGAATTTGACCGATATTTCGCGCTTCTTTTGTTTTTTTTTTATTCTTCACAAAAGGATGTCAGTGGCACGGAGATTCCATATTTAAATTATATGAAAACTCCTTGGGCAGGCGCGCGCCATAGATAAGATAACACATGAGAAATGAAAATTCATACAACTTTCTCTTCCGCTAAAACACGTTAGAAATGGATTTTCATACTTTTTTTCCTCCCGCTTATTCAGGTCAAGGAAAAGACTAACGTTCTCTTTTAATTTTCAGGGAATAATGACTACTGTTCCGATCAGGTGTAGTATAAAAGAATTATTTAATTTGGTGCAGCCGATCGGAAGATATGCGCGTACCTACATTTTGGCGATTCATTTTGATATATTTAGATAATAGATTATTATCATTACATTGAAGAATCTGCCAGTTCATCTTCCTATCAATATTTTCAGTGAGCTTTCTAGCTGAGCTAGCTACTAGTTTCTTTATAATTAAGATATACTGCACTAGAACATTATGCACGAGAATATTATTTTCAACTCATTACGAATTTTCACAAAATAGTAAGAATAGTAGTAAATTTTCACAGAATAAGATGCAAAAATAATGACATTTGGGTAGAACCCACCGCCATTAGTGGATAATAATGAGCAGCGAAATTACAAACACGAAGTATCATGTTGCAACATTAATGAAATATTACTGTTGGAGAGGTTTGCGAATGAAAACAAACAATTTTAATTGTTTTACTTATTTGTCATGAGAAATTTAAATAACGCTTAAATAAAAAAGGAAAGGAAACTAGTTAGATAAAGATTTTATAAACTTTTCGAAATAAATACAATGGTAGGTACGCCATGATCCTGAGAGTAAGAAATAGTTCGGTATAAACAGCTGAATAGACAGAAATTTGGAGCCTTCTAACGCTATCTTGAACTAACTTGCAACTATTATTGGCTACAGAGTCGTTTTTCTAAAGGCTCTAGGCGAATTTAGGAGGCTAAAGACAAATATGTCATAGTCACTGATTGCGCAGTTCACATTACTTTCTAATAAAGCACCCATAGTAACCTGAACTTGTTAAATTTCGCACATAAGTTTTACACATCATTATCAACAGCCTTCTGGCCTATTATATAACGCTATTCGGTTTATTTTAAGATTTTCTTCTCTTTGCGACTGCAACACGACAGGACAACATGGCTGTATTGTACTGTTTAGTTTGCTCCCATAGTCGCCTCTTACGACACCCATCATGGGATGAATAGGGGTGGTGAAACTCCGCGGAGATATAATCCAATGCTGCTAACATTTACACGTTTGTGTTTTAATGTCTGTACTAGTCTACTGTATCTTCAGATCAAATAAAATAAGCCTTGTTCTTGTTGAAGCAGAAAAAAGTAGCGTAGTACCAAGTAAACACATGCGTTACGCACTAACTATGTTATAAACTACGCTACTTTTCGTCAGTATCGTACAAGTATCAATTATGCAGACAGCAGAAGCATCTCAACAGGCCACCTTAGTGTGGTTCACCATGTTGCATTGTTGCATTGTCTGCATTCGCACTGAATATGGTGTTCGAAACCAAACGCAAGATTGCTATGGCAACACTGTGTGATTGTCTTTGGTTATGTCAAGTTGTCAACTGTCATTCGTTGAGTTCATGGAACGCTCTAGTCACTCACTCACTCAGTGAAACACAGCGCCCGCGCTGTGTTTCACTGAGTGAGTGAGGATACCCCCATCCCCCTATCGCCCAAAAGCCGGCAACGCACTTGTGACGCCTCTGGTGTTGCGGATGTCCATGGGCGGTGGTAATCGCTTACCATCAGGCGATACGTCTGCTCGGTTGCCCCCTATTCTATGAAAAAAAAGAGTTGGCTTAAAACAGATACTGAACATAGAAGATTTTATTTACAAAGTTATTAATATTAACTGAACTAAATCGAAAGAGATAAGAATGCCCAAACAAACGTTTAATTCGTAAAAATCAGTAAAAAAATTACAACTCTATTGCTAGAAAATATAAGTAATAAATATACCATAAGCCTCATGAATGTGTAATTTAACTCGTAAACGGTATAACATTGTGTTCAACTAAGCATTATTACCCGACTGCGAAAGGAGTGTTATGTTTTTCCAGTAAATGTATGTATGTATATTTCTTTAGCGCGCCCTAGAGCCTAAGCGGCTTGTCGTATTTTTATGTGAGTGGTGTCAATAGATTCGTCTTAGTCGTGAGAGTGACACTGGGTACATCAAAATAAAAAAAAAGATTTTTGGCGCCAAAAAGTAATATAAAACAAAAAAATGTTTTGAAAATACATCGAGTGTGGTATCAAAATAAACATTTTTTACGGTGATTACGAATATATTTTTATTGTTAAATATTGACGCAGTCGGGTTTCTTATTTTTAATAATTTGTACTTGTTTTTGCTCTAAAATGTAAACTATATATTAAAGAATAGAAGTCTCCCGTTAATCATATTCTCGGCCACCTCTAGCCACTTAGAGTTAATGCACTAGCTATAAATTCATTCATTACTTTCTATGCGGTAAACATCGTCAAGAAACCTGCTGCGCTGAAAGTTTTATACCACAACACTAGTAAGTATATACAACTGCACGGTTGGCCTAGTGGTTTATGCGGTCGCCACGCCGCTGTCTACTGCGCCAAGTGTTGTGGGTTCAAATCCCACATGGGACAACACTTTGTGTGATCCACAAATCGATGTTCTGAGTCTGGGTGTTCTTTGTGTCCGTTCCATGTATGTTTGTAAAGTCCCCCGCGACACAGGATGTATATTCCTAATGCGGGAGTTGTATTTGAAAAAAACTAGCTAGCTGCGTCTCTCAAAAGGAATACATTTTCCCGGTTTTTGCATCATTTTTCACTAATGCTCGGCTGCAGAGGCGCTTATAGCCCAGTTGCACTCGGTGATTAGAAACAATCACCGATTAGAAAAAATAAATTTTCAATTCGAGCTAGTTTCTAAGATTAGCGTGTTCAAACCAACAAACTCTACACCATAACAATATATAGGTATACTACTTTAATTCCAATAATATTGTTACGAATAATAATAATCTTCAAGCCTTATCTGCGCACACAAATACACACACACTTCTTATCGATCTCCTGAGGCAAGGAATACTTGACCTTATTTCTATATGCATAGTGTCGGATATCGATTGGTTGTTGCCTAATTATTATTAACTTCGATTATATTTATTAGCGTTTTTACGAGTAGATTCTCGTGTTTTATAGGCGTTTCTAGAAATGAAAGAGTAATAATAATATGAGTATAAATAGAGCATCTCGCGGGTCGCAGGCAGTTCAGTACAGTTTGAGCTATAGTGAGATAAACATCGAAGTGATATCAGCGATCAACCTAGCGAACTCGGCGACCTTTAAGGATTGTAATTCAGAGTAGTATTGTGATTTTAATAGTGGTTTTAATAAAGTCTCTTTAACACGTCAAAAGGTTTCTTTCTCAAATAAATCGAACCCTAACACGTAACAATATCTTTACTCTTTAGTGTGGATTTGTAATGTTTATTATCTTCAAACACTCTTACAATTTTTTTATTAAATCAATAAATTTTCATGTGTGTACTATTTATTTTATAAGGCTTCAGATTCTTTTGTGCGTCCGCATGTCGTTTAATGTTGTTTCATCCGTGAAATCAGCTTTTATGTTTTACTGAAAGTCGACTTGTTTCTATATTTATCTTAGTATGTTATTAAAATATCGTATTAGCTGGATATATGTATGTATACAGAAAATTAAGCCGATTTACATAATCTACTTTGAGAGCAATAAGTGACTTATTGTGTAAAAGCTGTGAGGCAAGAGGCAATTAGTTTTCCAACCTCGTGTGGTTCTCTGACTCTATGTAATCTCGGTTATGCATAAATTTTGCACTATTTAAAGTATGCTGTACGTCAATCTAGATTAATTGAAGTGTACAGAAATTATTTATTCATTTATTTGATATTCATGATTATCACATGATTAGCAGTCTTGAGAGGGAATCGAAGTTTCGATGTTCGGCTTAACTATTAGACTTACTAACCACAAGAAAAACAACCCGGTTAAATATAGAGTATAATCTCTCTAAAGAATATATTTATTTACTAGCATTTGGCCGGTTGTCGGTTATCCTTCCTCAATCAGAGTATTTCCATGCCAAATTACATTCAAATTCGCTTACCATGGGAGAGCCATGCTTTGGCATGCATGGGCCGGCTCGACTAGAGCGATACCACGGCCTCACAAAAAACTGGTGTGAAACAGCGCTTGCGCTGTTTTTCACTGAGTGAGTGAGGATACCGGAGGCCCATACCCCAACCCCAACCCCTCCCCCATCCCCTTCCCCATCCCCCAAAGACCGGCAACACACTTGTGACGTCTCTAGTGTTGCGGGTGTGTATGGGCGGCGGTAACCGCTTCTCATCAGGCGATACGTCTGCTCGTTTGCCCCCCTATTCTATAAAAAAGCAGTATAATATTAGTATCATCCTCCTTTTCCCTCGTCGATCTCATTGGAATTGGACGTGTGCACTTTTTAATTATTACAAGTTTTATTTTTAAACATTGAATTAAATATATACAAGTACTAGGCGCGCAGTGGAGTGTGGTGGTGGTGAGCTCACAAGTTCGAACCAGATTAATCCGGCTGATATCAACGACATCGCTCTGTGGATCTGCAACCAGTAGAAGTTTGAACTTCACGAAATATATATTTCAACAACAATGCCCAAAGTAGTCAAATCACCTGCCGAAAGTGGATTGCAGCAGACCATGTCGGACACGGATGTTACTAAGGTTCATCCGGGAATAGCTACGCCACCTGTTGTTTCTCAACGGAATAAAAGACAGCGACAAACTAGTGAGGAAAAAATGTGCTCTTTTAAGGACGAAATAAAGGATATGCTGGACGATTGGAAGGAGACACAGAGTGGTATGCTCAACAAGCTCATCTCGGAGGTTGCTAAAATAAAAGAACAAAACACCCAAATAAAGCAAACAAACGAGGAAATAGAAAAGAGCTTATTATTTGTGAATCAACAATATGAAGACATGCGGCTGAAAGTGGAAGACCTCGAAAATGAACGAAAAAAACAGCTATTAAAGATAGCTATGCTTGAATCACTAGTTGAAGATACTCAAAGGAACCTTAAGGCTTCCTCGCTCGAGGTACGAAATATACCTGTCACGTCCATAACTAAAACAAACACGGACTTGTGCAAGGTTGTTGTCGATACATGTAAGGCCATTGGAGTAAATATTCACAAAACAGAAATCAGAAATGTTTTCAGCATCAATTCTAAGTCTGGAAAAAGTACCATTGTGGCTGATTTCACTTCGGTAGTACTCAGGAACAAAGTACTTCAAGGACTGAAATCGTTCAGGAAACAGAACCCTGATCGACACCTGACCTCTGTCGATATAGGTATCACTGGACAACCGGTGCCAATTTACATTTCGGAAGCACTAACAAGCAAAAGTCGTCGACTGTTTTTCCTCGCAAGAGATGTGGCGAAGACTAAGGATTATAAATTCTGTTGGTCAAGTAGTGGAAAAGTGTATCTCCGCAAGAATATCGATACATCTCGAATAGAAATTAGAGACGAGGTACAGCTAGCCAATCTCCGTGGCATGTGACTGTGGTTCGTTTTTAAATATTTTTGTTTTATAATTTTTTTCTTTAAAAACCATATTTGTTTTGCTTTATTAATTTTCTATAATTGTAAATCATTTCTTTTTATCTACTTATTATATCACGATATGAAGTTTGAAATGTACTGCTTCGGTAGTTATATGCTGTACTTGTTGAGATACTATATTGTGGTTGTTTCAGTTTTCTGTTGGTGTGTTTATGGTGGGTTGCTTGATAAATGCTTTATTGTCACATTAACGGTGAACTTAGCTACTGGTGTGGCCCAAGTTTTTGCTGAACTGTATTGGCACAAAATATTTAGTGAATGCATTGAACTATGTCCTTGTTTGCGATTTTTTGACAAAATTCGATAATACAAGCGTAAATGATTTAAACAGAAGCTTGGACAATATTGCCCCTGGACCGTCCTTTTTATGTAGCCCTGAATTGTGTGAATCTTTACTAACCGCTTGTGACTCAAAGCTTAATATAAAGATAATATCGCAAAATATAAGAAGTATCTCTAAAAATTTTGCACAATTTGAAGTTTTTTTGTCTAGGTTACACGTTACATGCGACATAATGATTCTAACAGAATCATGGAATTCTAAAGTTGCAAATTACCCTTCACAAAGGAACTATGAGATTCATTACACAAAGAACAACAAAAATCAAAATGATGGAGTAGTGGTATATATTAGAGATGACATGAATTGCTCAGTAACAGAACAAACATTAACTGATGCTACCTGTCTGGTCGTTGATTTAAAGCCAGATACTGTCATTATGAGTATATATAGATCACCATCATTTACAAACGTTAGTAACTTTTTAACTTCCTTAGACCAACTTCTAAACACTTACAAGGATCGTCCCAATATAATTATTATGGGTGATATAAACATCGACATCGGAGCTGACAATGCTGACTACAATTCCATGGATTACTTAAATTTATAAGCTAGTCATGGGTTCCTACCAGGTCACTTATATCCGACTAGAGAATATAACTGCTTAGATCATGCAATGATTAAAACAAAATTCTCAGTGACTACGCTTGTCTTGCAGTCCCTGACTACTGACCACTGTCCAGTGCTGTCCTGTGTCTCTCTGGAAAATAAGATTATATCAGAGAAGCAAAAAACCTATTCTAAACTAAATTACGAATCTATCATTACAGAACTAAACTCATACAATTTTGAACCTATTTTGAAATCGGAAGATGCAAATTGGGCCGCTGAACAGTTAATTAAAGTTCTCTCAACTTCCATTAAGAATAACACCCTTAAACTCACAATACCTAAAAATTCATACTGCATTAAACCGTGGATTACACCCGGACTAATTCGATGTATCAAAAACCGGGATCGTATGCACCAAAAAACTAAAAACGAGCCGTACAATTTGACGCTTGCCCTGACATACACAAGATACAAGAACTACTGCAATGACTTATTGAAACGTTTAAAGAGAAATTTCTGTACGAATGAGCTGAATAGAACCACCCGTGACCCAAAATCTAAATGGAAAGTAATTAATGATATTATTAATAAAGACACAAAAAAACTACCCCCGTTAGAATTACTTAAGATGGAAAAATCAGCACAACTATCCTTAGAGAAAATAAATTTTTATTTTGCAAATATTGCGAAAGACTTGGCAAACAATATCAACCCATGTACCAACCCAATAAATGATTCCATAATCCCACCTGTGAACTCTATGTGTCTGTTGGAAACGACTGAACAAGAAATTGAGTCAATTATTACAAATTTAAAATCTAGTTCAGCTGTTGGTTGGGATGAAATTCCTACAAAATTAATTAAAAAGTTAACACACACTATTGTTCCTGTTATAACCCATATCGTAAACCTCTCTATTCAAACAGGTATTTTTCCAAATGTGTATAAAACATCTATTATACATCCTATCCATAAGACGGGTAACAGAGACTGTATAAATAATTACCGACCTATATCCGTATTGCCTGTGTTGTCGAAGGTCTTAGAAAAAGTGTTGAATAAAAGATTACTGGCATACCTAGAAAATCAACAACTACTATCGCAAAACCAATTTGGATTTAGAATGGGTAAATCGACAGCACAGGCAGTTACTGAGCTTACTAATCAAGTTGCTACTAAAATTGATAAAAAAAAAAATTGCATTGGAGTTTTCCTAGATTTAGCAAAAGCGTTTGATACGGTCTCTATTCCTGTCTTAATTACAAAAATGGAAAAAAATGGTATCAGGGGAAAAGTGCTGGATATATTTAGGGACTATCTGAATAATCGCAAACAAAGGGTTGCTATAGATGGCCTTGTCAGTTCTGATGCTTTATTGACTATGGGCTTGCCACAAGGAAGTGTGCTCGGCCCGACCCTATTTCTGATTTATATAAACAGTCTATGTACACTCAAGATTCAAAATTGTCAAATATTCACATTTGCTGATGATACAGCATTAATTTTTTATGGATCTACATGGGACGAAGTTAAGCGCTACACTGAAATGGGTCTCCAGACAGTTTCAAGCTGGCTGAGTCATAATTTGTTAACCCTTAATATTTCTAAGTCAAAGTTTGTTACTTTTGGTAATACGGAGGCTTCATTAAGGGCAACACAAAATTTAAAAATACAAATCCACCATTGCCAAACTGAAACTAATAGTAACTGCAACTGCAGTTATTTAGATCGAGTAAAATCAGTCAAATATCTTGGAATAATCCTTGACCATAAGTTAACATGGTGCCCATATATTAATTATTTATCTGGAAGAACACGGAAATTAATATACGTTTTTAAGAATTTAAGACATGTGGTCAATTATGGTCATCTAAAAATGGTATATTATGCACTAGCTCAATCTGTTTTAACATATGGAATTATTGCTTGGGGAGGAGCTCGAAAAACGCATCTCATAAAACTGGAACGTGCTCAACGAGCTTTATTGAAGGTCATGTTATTTAAACCATTCCGGTATCCTACAGTCGACCTTTATTCGGAAGGTGATGTGCTTACGATTAGGCAGCTATTTGTTATGACTATTGTTATGGAACAGCATCGAAAAGTTAAATATGACAGTCGCACGTCTGCTCGACGGAGGGATAGGGTGTGTCCTATGTTGCCGTATAAGACAGCATATATTGAGAAATTCCAGTGCTACCTTGGTCCGATGCTTTACAATAGAATAAATAAAATTCTAAAAATTTTCTCGTTACGTGAACACAAGTGTAAAAAGGCCTTAACATCGTGGCTTAAATCGAGAAATTATGAAGAAATAGAAAGTTTGTTTCAAATTATTAAGTGATAAAATATATAGATATATATTAGTATGTATGCAAATGTATGTGGAAAACCTTAACAATAAAAATTTATTCAATTTAAAAATGTCTTAAGTTCGCATACATGGTGGTTGCCTCACATTCATTCGACCTAATTGTTGACTTGACGGTACGGTATATTTTATTTCTGTGCAAACATTCAATTTTGAGCCTACCCACATTTAATTATAATGCATCTAGTTTTAAACTTACCTAAGTCTAAAAATTTGTCTATGTACATTTCTTAGGAAGTAAGTCGCCACTGGGACAGGCAGTAATAATATGGATACCTGACTTAACGTCTCGGGATCATGGATTGTAAACGCATAAATACCCAGTTTAGTAATGTTAACAGTTCACTGATTTTGTTTGCTTGTTTCTGTGTTTTTTTTTTTTTTTTGTTTTTTTATTGTTACAATTACCAGTGACTGTTGTAATGTGTACATTGTGGTAAATGCTTGTGGGGCGTAGATGTGATACCAGTGTGTCGAGATATGTCAGTAAGTTTGATCTATTGTTCTTAGAAATATTCTTGCAACAGGAAAATGCATGTATGTACACTGTGTGAGTCTGGCCACATTTAGATGCTGTGTACCTAGTTTTAGCAAAATATACGTGTTTTTTATGATATTATACTTAAAACCTGGGAAGAAACTAACGTCTAAGATACAGGCTCGGCCTAGTTTAGACGTTAGTGACCATAGCCATATTGTAGACACCCAGTTTAAGAGTATACATCATAACATATGTATCAATTGTACTATCGTGGTGTTGGTGTTATATCAATAAAGTTATTATTATTATCATGGATTGTAACAAATATTTTCTTTAATATCGAAATTTCCGTTGGCCTTATTTGCAGTTACACATGCATCCTATTCAGGAAATGGAATCACTTGATTTTCTGTAGTAGCAATGATATAGCAAAATTCTTTTATTCACCCAGCAGCAACAAAATACCAGCAAGCGCATTCATAAATTCCAGTACGACATTTATATCGTCTTGACATTTTATTGTCATTTTAACAGTATTAAAATATACTTGAGATTACGTAAAATGGATTAAATTCAACGCTTAAAGCAATGTCAGCACCTTCTAAAAATGTAAAAATATCTGTAAAACGTTACTTACAAAAATGAATATGATTTATCAATTTCATTATTATCTATCTATCTATCTTTTTTTTTTTTTTTTTTTTTATGTATGGCCCGCCATAATGATTCTACTCTGCCTGATGGAAAGCATAAGCAGAATCCAAGAGTGGTGGTCACCATACTCACCGCGAATGCAGACAATGCAGTATGGCGACCCACACCATGGCGGCCTAGTGATGCTGCTGCATCTTTTAGTCTAGTCAACAAGTATGGAACTTGTTGACTAGACTATTTGGGCCTCCGGTCTCGCACTCACCAACGAAACACGACAGCACGATCGCTGTCATTTTACGTTGATTTTCTGTGCGAGGGTAGTACCGCCCCGGTCGAGCCGGCCCATTCGTGCTGAAATCAGCGTGGCTCTACTACCTACTGCTCGTAGTACTGCTACTATCTATCTATAATCTATATTATAATATTATAAAGCTGCAGAGTTTGTTTGTTTGAACGCGCTAATCTCAGGAACAGAACATTTATTTCAGTGTGTGATAGTGCATTTATCGAGGAAGGCTATAGGCTATATTTTATTTCCAAAAAAGTTAGGGATCCGTAAGAAAATTGCTTTTTCGTAACCCAAGGTGTGAAATCGAAAACCTTTTTTTGCGTGCGCTGCAAAAACTATTGATAATAGAACAAAATAATGTACTACGGGTTTGTAGGTCCCATTAAGATCTACAAAAAAGTCCGCAAGAGCATATATCTAACTATCATGATTTAGTCACAATAACCGCTTTTGTGTTTCAAAAAATTATTAAATTGTCTGAAGAAAGAAACTACGTTAAATCTGTATCGTAATATTAACCCTTATCCAAATTAAGCATTATGTTATCAAGGGTATTTATGTAGAAGTAAAATGCTCTTTGTTTCATCACAATCGGTTTCGTTTAGAAGTTATCACGAGTATAAGACGCTAAGAGTTGGTACCTCATAATGAATTATTTGCGAAAGAGTTTTTATCAACATAATACCTATTATTAATCTTTATCCAAATTAATGTGTTGTCGCGGGCCGGCCTAATATTTGTTAAAAGTCCTCCTAGAGCTTGTTCGGTAATTATAATAATTCGCTTTGGGAGTGTTGGTTGAGTGTTGAGGTACATCGTTTTGTAAGCTTACGGAGGACGCTCACACAATAAATGTAAAATGTCACGGATTGACTAGGATAAAAGAGATGAGACAAAATGGCGCGTGTATAGACCTTGTTGGCCGCCGCCGTGATCTTGGAAGCCGCGTTTGTTAAGTTTTAATATAATAAAACGAGTGTTTTGTGGTCGTTTCGGAACGATGAAACGGAATTATCGTCGACCCTCGTATAGTCGAAGTGTTTTGCAGCGATTTCGTTGAAGTGAATTCGTTAATCTAGAACCGGCCCCCTCGCACGGAATATTCACTTGAACTGTAACTCAGAACCGTTGTGTGATTGGGAAGGAAGCAGCTCATCAATAGGGGTACCCCTCGCCAGCATCGGAGGTGAACTGCCATCAGACATAAGGTCAGTCAAGAGTATATATTATTGCAAAACGGGTGTTAGCGCCCTAGGTTGAAATCTTTTCACCAGGTGATCGGTCTTCGATTGTCTAGCTTATATCTAATGGGCCCGTATAGCCTAGTAACAAGGTTTCCTTACTTCAAGGAAAGAAGCCCTGGTGATTGGACAAACAATAACATATTATATAATTCTCTCGTTTTTTCTTTACATTGTGGTCATTCTGTCCTTTTTCCATTTATGTATAAGCCTAGACGTAGTTGACAGTTTAAACTCGTACCACTTGTAAACACTGAATTTCGTGTGGATAACGTTTCTACGTCTTTTACTTATATAATCATTGCTCAAAGTGTTAAATTCAATCCTTGGTTACCGATATCGATTAATTATTAGTTAAATAATGAAGGCTTGAGTAATTATATCAGGGATGTCGGATTAAGCGGGTCGGTACGATCGTAATTTTCTGAGGAAATCCAGATGAGATTTTAATTACTGCCTTATTAAAGTATCGGTAGAGTAGCTAATTGTAAAGCAGCGTCAGGTTTATCAAGTTAAGTCAATGTTTATAATTGTTTTATGTTTATAATTGGCTAGCCAATGCCCGCGTTTCCCTTGTGTATGTCGAGTATCGTCGTAAAGAGTAGTTTTGTCCTTTCTCACACATCACACACACGGTCGTGTGGTCTTTAACCAGACAGAGAAACCAAACTGCTGATGAACATACATATATACTCGTATTTCTAAATATGTAAATATCATAGACACTTGCGCGTGCTTTTATTCCACAATTTATATTTTTTATTTTGTTTCTTTCGAATTTAGAGGACAATAGGTACCATACCTAATAGTGAACAAGTACAAATTATTAAAAATAAAAAACCCGACTGCGTCAATATTTAACAATAAAAACACATAAGTTTTACATGATCACCGTAAAAAAATCTTTATTTTGATACCACACTCGATGTATTTTAAAATCATTTTTTATTTAAATTACTTTTTGGCGCCAAAAATCCTTATATTATATTTTTTTCATTTTGATGTACTCAGTGTCACTCTCACGACTAAGACGAATCTATTGACACCACTCACATAAAAATACGACAAGCCGTTTAGGCTCTAGAGCGTGCCAAAGAAATATACATACATATATACATACACTCGAAAAACATAACCCTTCTTTCGCAGTAGGGTAAAAAAAAATGAAGGTTATTGAATGGAGATATTAAAGATGTTGATACTTTTTTTTAAATAATGATTAGTGACATATTCATCTCCTCTCCGCATGGTGATATAAAGTGACAAATTTAAAAATATTTTGTGCTGTACTTTACAAACGATTCTCATTTTTAAAGTACATTACATGGATATTCTTAGATAGATGTCAAACGAAATCCTTTCAAATCAAGTATCAAGATACAATTCAAGTACTACTTATTATGATCGATATCTCACCGAGATAAGTGCTCAAGGAGCCAAGACTCGTTAAACTTTGGCATTCGAGGTGAAAATTTTTTATTTAGCCTCTGAAGTTATTGCGACACGTGTAGTATCGCTTGACACTAGAATTTCATGAATGTTCGTAATCTTTACATAAACTGAAATATATTTAAAAAAACCAAAGCCGTCATGAGGACTGCCGACAGAAGTGAAAACTCAAAACTATAATTAGTGGTTTAAGTTCACCTGAAATTAACCTCTTTGTTTTTTGAATAAAATGCGCGATGAAAAGAAGTAAAAAAATATAGGTCATGAAAAGCGTTCGGTGACGATGACGCGAGTTCCATGATTTTTGTTCACCCAAAAGTTCTCAACGTGCTTAAAGAAGTTTTGACTTCAATAAAATAAAGAACAGCTTGATATACCAGCACCGAATAATCTGTTATTCGGGGCTTATCAGTTTTCTAGTACCCATAACACAAGCTCTGCTTAGTTTGGGACTAGATGGCGCTGTGTGTTAGATGTCCGAAATATTTATTATTATTATGTTTAGTTAGTAATATTATTAAAATTGACTCAGACAGACTTGAGTGTAAATGCAGTACATTCTACATACCGCAACAAAAGGGCCTTAGGCCGTTTTATGCTACCAATGCCAATGGTCTAAAACCTTTCATTGAGCATTGTAGGGTTAATAGGGTCACCTACCCAATTACTGGCTTTTGAGCCATAGTTAAATTAGGTTTTATATACGGGTAAAGATGAGGTTAATATGAATAAAGCCAAGAAATTAAAATGTATGTATCTATGTAACTTTTTACAATCTTTAATTATGTTAAAAGTAATTAATACACTCACACATACATGTTAATTTTTGTTAACATAGTTTTAAGATCGATATTGTTATTTTAGCTAAAATAACAATATCGATCGAACAGATATTTTTCAGGTTTATTTATTCAAGTAATTTTTTCTTTGTTTTAAAAGATAACTGCCGCAATATGTGTATAAAAATATACATTAGACCGACACATGAAATATGCAGACTCATAATATCAATTTTTTGGATGATTTATCTGGTTTAATTATCTATAACTGAAGGATCTAGAACCTTTCTTATTTTAAGGCATTAATAATGTCGTAACCAGGATAAATAGAACCTTTATTTCAAAGCAAACTGTACGTGATATTGTGAAATACTGTCTTACCCTAAATAGCCACATATTGTGAGATACTGTTACTATATATTTCAAGTTAACAACTCATAATAAAGTTTTGTAAGTAAGAAAATTTTACGACCAGTTGTTACGTCTTGGTAAATTTGATATTTATCAAAACCTCGGTGTATTTTATACGTAAACGTAAAAAAATCAATAAGTTAACAGTTAAAGGACCACAAAAAATATTATCTATACTAATATTATAAACGCGAAAGTTTGTAAGTACGGATGGATGGATGGATGGATGTTTGTTTGTTACTCTTTCACGCAAAAACTACTGAACAGATTTGGATCAAACTTTACAGTAATATAGCTTATAAATCAGAATAACTCATATGCTACTAATTCCCGCTAACAGACATATACGCAGCGGAGCCGCGGGCAACCACTAGTAAAACAATAAAAAAATCAAGATAACACTAATGTTAAATGTAAATCTTTTAAACTTCTTTTTGCTGCGTTTGAATATTAATATTTTAAACTCAAATGACAGTCAAAACTGTTTTTCCCCTTTGGCATTTATTAGAAATATAATAGTTAAAATGCAGTGTTGGTGGGCTAAGTTGTACAACAACATGATGGTCACGAAAAGCCGTTGGATGGTTGATGGTTGTTGTGGAGAATCTTTGGGGAGTTCTATGGCCAGCGGTAAACGACTTTTGGCTGAGATTAATTGATAATGATGTGTCTCTTGTGATTAAAGCTACTTTTGATTAAGTTTGTCAAGCAAAACTATTCATAACATATAAAATATATTGGTTCATGTTTATGTTACATAAATGAACCAACGTATATTATTTATTATAGGCCTAAATTTTATAAATATGTGTCTTGAAATTTTATAAATATGAGTAACAAATTGGAAAAACTAAAATTATAACAAAATCGTTCAGGTATTGAAAAGTGACTGTTTATTTTTCAAAGCATCCAATGTCTCCGCCTCGCCTCGTTTATTTTGCAGGCTTTGCATAATTGATTCGTCTCAGTAGTAGCAAATTCTACTTACACTTAAAAGCTTCTATCGAAATCGTGTAAGGGATAGACACACAAAAATATACAAACAGAAGAGATATAGAAATGTATATTGAATTCGACGACATTGAGGAAACCATTAAGACTAACAGATTTCGAGTGCTTGAACCAATTCAATCAAGTCAGTACTTCAAAGAGTTTGTCTGAAACGTACACGTTATTTTAAGTATTTTCAATAGTAACTGGTGTAAGCACCAACATTTGGAAAGTTTAAAAATGTATCTTAATGTCTTTTCAAGAGCAAGAAATAAGGTGATTCAAAACTATATGTATGTAGATATTGAGTAATATCTTATGTAGGTACGTACGTTCACAAGGTAGTAGAGCCACGCTGATTTCAGCACGAACGGGCCGGCTCGACCGGGGCGGTACTACCCTCGCACAGAAAATCAACGTAAAATGTTAGCGTTCGTGCTATCGTGTTTCGTTGGTGAGTGCGAGACCGGAGGCCCATTGACCGTGCTGCATTGTTGCATTCTTCATACGCAATGAGTGTGATTACCACCATTCTCGGATTCTGCTTATGCTTTCCATTAGGCAGAGTAGAGTTATTTTGGCAGGACCATACATAAAAAACGTATAACATACACATGACGATCACAGTGCTGGCCCATGTTGGGATCGAACCCACTACACTTAGTGCAGTATGAAGTAGCTAGTTGACCGCTTGAACCACTACCCATGCAGTAAAATATTTTCAAATTAATTTGTTGCTTGTTTGTCCAGTCACGACTCATGTATTCTCCTAGTAGGGGTTAGCCGTATAAAATATTCATATTTTCTCAAATTTAATTTTGGTTCCGATCACGTATATTATTATTATTAATGCCGTTTACCAAACAGCTTGGAGTTAAAAATATGCAAACTGAAAGTGTGTCATCCACAGCCTTAACAGTCCGCTGCTGACCATATACCTCCCTTTAGAAAGGAGGTTTTGGCGTACTACCACGTGGGAGAGCCACGCTTCGACATGAATGGCCGACTCAACCGGAGTCATACCACGGCCTCACAGAAAACCGGTGTGAAATAGCGCTTGCGCTGTGTTTCACCGAGTGAGTGAGGATACCGGAGGCCCATACCCCATCCCCCCCCTATCCCCCAAAGGCCGGCAACGCACTTGTGACGCCTCTGGTGTTGCAGGTGTCCATGGGCGGCGGTAATCGCTTACCATCAGGCGATACGTCTGTTCGTTTGCCTCCCTATTCCATTCCATAAAAAAAAACTATACCACGCTGTCTAGACGCGTTATACTCGTATAGTGTTCGTTTAAAGTTTTCTTTCTCCTTACAGTGCTGTTTGCCATCTTAGTTTGTTCTTGAACTCTGTTCTTACACCCACGCTACTTACTTTTACACCGGAGTGATGATGTAGCGAAGATACATTACTAGCGGAAAGTTTTTATATGCTTTTTGTCATTTATTTGTATATTTTTTTAAAATAATCACAAATTTTAACAAAAAAAAAACCATACGGGAATTTTGAGTTTTTCGTTAATTTGTCGCGTACATACATAATGCAAATTGAAGACATATATGGTTTTGTCATGGATGTCATGTCAGAACTGGACCAAATTTAAATGGGACCATTCGGGAAGCACCAGCTTTCAAATAAAAAAAGAATCATCAAAATCGGTTCACCCAGTCCAAAGTTAAGAGGTAACAAACATTAAAAAAAAAAAAAAAACAGTGGAATTGAGAACCTCCTCCTTTTTTGAAGTCGGTTGAAAACTAGCTTTTGCCTTCGGCTCCGCCCACGTGTATGTCATATATTGTGTTAATCTATTTTGGGTTAACATATAGCCACTCACAAAATAATCTGGCTTTCTATTCGTAAAAGAAGCTTCAAAATCTCTTCAGTAGATCCAAATCTTATCCCCTATAACTTTACTTCTTTATAATATTAGTAAAGATTACTTGATATTCTTTTGGATTTATATGATAAGAGATTTACCATTCTTTATTGAGGGCAGATACCTATATTGTTGGCATTCTTAGAGGAAATAAAGCAGCAACTTTTACTGTTGATGAGTAAAATTATCTTTATTTTGAAACCCTTGTATAAATGCCCAGGCAGAAGAGAATTTACATGGACTTTAGATATACCATTATATTGTAATAATGAAAGGTCTACATTATCCCGTGTGTGCAAAAATATATGTTCGAAGTCAAAGTTTGCAACAATAATTGCAAATCATGCAATTATCAACAAAATTATTTATATATTTAATTTCCATTATTTCGGAGAAAAGGCGATTCTAAAATTTACTAATGATATTATTTTTCGGGCTATATATAAACATCGACTTCCTAGTCTTTATTATTCCCAAGATTATTTAGGGTTGGTTACTAGTTCAACCGGTGTTACCTGAATATCAGTTTTTCCACGGAGCGCCTGGCATCATACCTCCGCAAAACTGAGGGTGTAACTGAATTTGTAGGTTGAAATAGTTGCCAGTATATTTGAGGGCACTGACTTCCCAATAACGATAGTTATAGGTGATCATGACAAACGGAACTGACGGCTTAACGTGCTCTCCAAGGCACGGGTGGGAAACACCGCCATCTTCGTTACTCCGGACTGCTATTAAGATCCCGATCGAACCCGAGACCTCTTCATTAGCAGTCACTTACGCTAATAGACTACGGGCCCATGTCGAAATTGATGGGTCATGTGAACCACCAGGAGACCTTTTTTAAAAGATACAGGGGCATAAAAAAATAACATTCAGCACTATGCCGTCACTTGTAAGCTATCCAACTGAGTACTGGTGAAGGGGACGGGGTAGCAACCCTCGATTTTTCTCCCTTGTCCCATGATTTTTGTACGGAGTTACTACTTCTCCTTCACCTGTACTCAGTTGGACAGCCTACAAGTGACGGCATAGTGCTGAATGTTATTGTTTTATGCCCCTGTATCTTTCTAAAATAGTCTCCTGGTGGTTCAGATGACCCATAAATTTTCGACACGGGCCCATAGTCTATAACCGTTAGACCGTTGTGGCCGTTGAAATTGTTTACTGAACTATAAACATATTCATAATATTGTTTTCTGTTGCTTTTGTAATAAGTCTATTAACTAAAGTCAGTTTCACTCAAGTTTGTTTAAATATTCTAAAAACAACAGATCTCCTCAGTGGTGTCTAGTTAAAAGTTAGGAGTTAGAAATTCGGCATTAGTAATCTATTGGCCTTGGTAGTTACAAGGAGCTTAGAAACGAGATCACAATATCTGTTTTGTGAAGATATTGTGTTTCTGAAAACTTTCGTAATTCCAATTTTGGTTTGGTCAAATCAGGTTGTTATTGAGTGTGCTTAATATTATGCTCTAATATAATAGGTAGGTCTAATGTCTCTGTTTGTCTAATTTCTTAAATGTCTAATGGTCCGTACTCACATGCGGTATAACTCGATAGTTTTACCCCAAAACGAGTAGTAATTAACGTGTGGACCGCAAAACTCACAAATCGACGGCTCGCATTGAGCCGGCTCGATGGAATTAAATAAAAGTAATTTTCTTTGCACCTACTTGAAGCGAGCCGTCGAGCTTGACGCAAGCTCGTGTGTGATGTGTATTTCTGGAAAATTCTAGGAATATATTTTTCAGAAATACATTAAATACAAAAGTTTCAGGACTTTTACCTGGCTTGACTTGGCTTGTCTTGACCTTAATTGACCACCAATAGCCGAAAATGACTAATGATGACCATAGATATAGATATGTAATCTTTTACACTCACAAAACTATCAACGAATATCTCCTCCAAGTCTAAAGAGACTGGCGACCTGTAGAAAAAGACCAAAACTTTTTTATTTAGGTAATTTCCAAATGTAGTTTTTTTTCCTCTTTTCAATCTAGGAACAAAAATGTGAAAGCCTACCTCCTTTTGTAGACTGTAGACGGTTTTAGAAATAAAGGGTAATATATATTAGAAATAAAACAAACGTGTTGAATTAAAATATTTAATTAAAACATTGAATCAAGAAAGCTAGAACCGTGTTTCTAAATTATCAGATAAAATAATATACACATTATTTCTTTCATTCTGTCAACTACACATATAATCTAATAAAGGTACAATCTTATTAAATTTAAATTATAAATACAGAATGACCGAGTGTATGCGGTTTCTTAATCATAAAACAATAATTTTGAAAAGATATTGGAAAAATAAAATATAATTTTATTATGACAGCGTGTTTTGCTAGTAGACATATACTGTAGCCGTCTAACAAATAGAATATTTAAGTCCCCTTTACTAAAATTAAGGAAAACTTAGAATCTATTGGACTATTACGAAACAAGCATGATCATTATTTGTGTTATTTAAGGCTAAGTTCACTCGAACGCACGACATCGCGCGGTATGACGAGTTTGGAGCTGCGCATGTCAGCATTTTCCTAGCAATAGTTGATTTATGTATCTGTTCGGCTTAAGCTTAGCAGATAAGCTGAACAGGTCCAAACAGGCTTGTATAACTTTTATTGTGCGGTAACGCATACTGAAGAAGAATGATAAATATTAAATAATAATTTAATCTTGAGCCGCACGGTAACCTAAACGCATGACTGTTCCAAAGTCAGTTACAGATGTATCTATACCAATATTATAAACGCGAAAGTTTGTAAGTATGGATGGATGGATGTTTGTTACTCTTTCACGCAAAAAATACTGAACGGATTTGGATGAAACTTCACAGTAATAGAGCTTATACGCCAGAATAACACATAGGCTACTATTTGCCGCGATAACCGACATATACGCGGGCGGAGTCGCGAGCAACAACTAGTTTACAATAATTTGAAATTCTTTACATTTTTTTCAGACAAATCATATTTAAGATATCAGAGCAATGAATGACATACATATTTTCTGAAGTTTTTCATCTTAGTAAATAACTCTTAATACAATTTATAAGAAATTTCTAAATTGTACAATATAAAAATCTTTAGAATTTCAAACTTTCATACTTATTAGTTACCAGCGTAGAGATTATTCTCTTTCCTAAGCTCAGACAATACAATTAATTGAACAAACTTATTTTATATTACAGTAGTAATATTTTATTTAATTGCAATTTATCATTAAATATGTATTATCAAATAACTAACTATGGCCAAAGACAAACTGGATGCCTCATTTACAATACAATTTTTTTTTATTATTGTTCGTGGTTACCACGGACAATAATAATAAACGCCCCTCACATTATCAGATCAGATCAGATTGCCCGGCTACAAGTAGGGAATTATTCATACTATCCGGTCCAAGTGATAAATTCAAGCTATCTCAAACACTGATTTCTTCCTCGGGCATTATTAATAATGACCGGTCAATGTGATAAATTAATCACTTTGCTCGACGCTCTTGGGTATTATTAATAATGGCCGGTCCTTATTAATAATGTCCAGTTACACGTTGCACGTAACATAGTCATCGGTATCGAAGTAGCATATTGAGTAAGTTCACGTATGAGCACAAGATTGAATATTGAGGCCTATGTACTAAACTTGACAGGTAAGTTTGTTGTTGCGGAAGTTAAATTCATCTGGCCTGTATCTGATATTATTTTATTGACTCGGATCTGAGAATCTGAGAATACCCTGATTCTGAGATTACTTACTATCAATAATTGCCTTCATCATTTGTATAATTTATACTCTCGATTGTCGGCACTTGATGGAACTTGTTGCAATACATTCTGGAATCAAACTCACTTGTACATAGTGGAACAAGTACAAGTGAGTTTGATTCCAGAATGTATTTCATCATTTGTGTTGAGTTTTTGAATTATGTAGTTTAACATTAGTGTGTTATTTATAGGAACGGGGTATGAAGATTGGTGATAGTATTTTTAGGAGTTTAAATCTGTAAGATTTGTTGATAACACATATTTTTAACTCTCTTATCTTCCTACAATCTGTCCGTATTGAAATTTAGTTGCACCTTATGTATTTATATAAAAACAAGTGATTAATTTAAAAAGATTTTTTAAAAAAACAAGCTTTTATTACTTGTTAAAAAAAATACTTTAAGCCCTTACATTTGATACCCATATTGGGTGGGTTGTTCAGAAATATGTACGCCGCCATTTTGTTACGGCTGTCATTTTGGATTAATAATAATACTGATTAAATATAATTGCATTGTCATCAGACCTCATGGTATATTTCAAATTTCAGCTCAATCGGAAATCGGGAAGTGGATCAAAATTAACTAGCGAGATTTAATTACAGACGAACATGAAAACATTACAGATGAAACTAAATAAAAGCTTGTAAATGACTAAAACGCAGTAGCAGAGAAAACTTTCTCTTCTTCTGACTTTTCATCTCATTTGACTGAAAATAAAAAATGGCCAGCAATATTTTAAAGCAATATTCTAAATTAGAACGTGTAGGGTACCCAAATATGTAAAACCATTTTGATTTATTATCTACTAGCTGACCCGGCGAACTTCGTACCGCCATATTTACATATCTGTCACAGCTTCCCACAGCCAGTGTACAGTCGCGGACAAAAAAAGACTTTTCCCGTTATTTTTTTTTTTTTTCTTTCTAGCAAAAAAAGAATGAATGAAATCGGACTATGTGTTATTGAATTACAACCAAGTACATATTTTGACTTTCATCCCCTCTCTCCATGAAACCGTGCTGAATTTCGGGATAAAAAGTATCCTATGTCCTACCTCGTAGTATGAACTAAAATCATGCCAAGTTTCATTTGAATCCGTTCAGTAGTTTCGGCGTGATGCGCGGCCAAGATACAGACAGACAGACAGACAGACAGACAGACAGACAGACAGACAGACAGACGGACAGACAGACAGACAAAAATGAAAAAAATTATAGTTTTGGCTTCTGTATCGATAATAGAGAGCCCTCAAAAAAAAAATTTCAAAATATCTTCAATGTACAGAATTTGACCTGTTACATTTTTATTATAAGTATAGATTACTGAACATTTTTGAATAGCCCGACGCAGCGCCCTGTAATGACACTGCTCAGGGTTGAACTAAGACCTACTATCTTGGCCCGCATGTGTTAATATCAGCATTTCCATGATCCCTCCCTTCTTAGGCGCAGAGTGGCACACTATGTGGTTTTAGTCGGTTCGATTCCGACCAACCACCCCGCCGCTATCCCCAGTGGGGTGACGGCCCGTGGGGGTTCCCATACGTTGAATAAATTAAATTAAAAAGCTTTTTAAAAACAAGCTTTTACTGGAATGCCTAGAGACGAATCAAATGAGTCCAAACTCGATGATGTTGCGACGTTTCTTTACAGAGTTCCTATGGCCACCTTCCAGCTCTAGCATCAGATCAGCTCCATGTGATTATAATATTGTATTGTCACGCTGCATACATATGCTTGCAAAATTTCAACAAAATCGTTTGAAGATATCTGCTTAAAAATTGAGTTGCAAGATTCCACCCGAACATACAAGCATACATACATTCATTGCAAGTTAATAAAAAGCTTGTAAAAAAAGGCTTACCATCTTGCATTAGTAAGGGTGTGTACCTATATAGATTAACGTCGATATATATATGGAGTTTGATCGTAAAATCATTCTTCCACTTCAAGTTTTAGAATATTTTTAAATTGTTGTTGTATTGCGCAATAAGGTGATTTAAACAAAAAAAGTAATACAATATTGTACTTCGTCATAAGTTATGCTCAATCACCAACTGAGCTGAATTAAATAAAGTGTAAAAAACTGATGCATAAATCTTTTTTTTTTAAAAGAACTCCCGCACTAGGAATAAATCCTGTGTCGCGGGGGACTTTACAAACATACATGAAACGGACAAAAAGAACACCCAGACTCAGACCCAGAACAACAATTTGTGGATCACACAAACTGTTGTCCTACGTGGGATTTGAACCCACGACACTTGGCGAAGTAGGAAACGGCGTGGTGACCACTAGGCCAAACGTGCAGTCATTATACATACATACATAAATAGAAAAAAATGTGTTAAAAATTTATAATAGTTTCACTAATACACTCATTTGCAAAAAAAAACAGGCGATTTCGATTTTCTTCCTGGCTGAAAAAATTAAATATCAAAAAGGTTTTAATCATTTGAACATGTTACTGGCCAGTTATAAAAGTACCATAATGTTTAAAGGAGTAAATTCCAAATTCAAATTTTTGACTGAGCCAGGCTCAGTCAAAAATTTGAATGTAGTTAAAAGTTGTTTTCAAAGAAAACAATTTTTAACTACATTTTGTGGCGCGAATTCCCTATAGTTAATATCGACTCTAATTAACTTTTTGTCAATTTTAATTAAATTATCTGATGTCCTTGACATTTAAAAGTATTGTTATTGCTGTTTAGCAATCTCGAAAATGGTAGATAAAGTGATAAAAGCGAGCAAAATTATTGCGCTGCTTGAAGAAGGTTGCAGCCAATGCTTCGTGGCTCAGAGGATAAATGTGAGTCGGTCGACAGTTCAAAGGACCTGGCAGCGCTATCAAGAGACCGGTTCCGTCAAGAGAAGGCCTGGTTCTGGCAGAAAGACATGTACCGAACCACCACGGGATGATCGTTTTCTAGTTAGTCAAGCGTTGAGAAATCGCAAATCTTCTTATGTGGACCTCAAGAACAGCCTCGAAGAAGTAAGAAATGTGCAAATTAGTCTATTATATTAGACTAAAATTAGACTAGACTAGACTTATATTGGACTAGATTAAAAAAAATATATTAGCAGCGAGAAGCCTCCTCCTGACCGTCCGTCAGGAGGAGGCTTCTCGCTGCTAATATTTTTTTTTTTTTCGGACATCTAACACACAGCGCCATCTAGTCCCAAGCTAAGCAGAGCTTGTGTTATGGGTACTCGACAACTGATACAAATACACATATACTTTTTTTTTGTAAATACATACATATTATACATAGAAAACACCCAAACTCCGAAACAAATATTTGTAGATCATACAAACATTTGGTCCGACGCGGGAATCGAACCCGAGACCTCATGATCACCAGTCGCACACGCCAACCGCGAGACCAACGAGGCAGTCGCAACAATATACACAGTCATAGCACGCGGCCCTAAATTACTCCGTGGATATCGAGTTGCCAGGCTTAGCTTCGCTTGAAATTGTGTGTCATGGACTCATGAAGACTGGGATAGGGTATTGTTCTCCGATGAAGCCAGGATATCTCTGCATGATGAAGACTGACGTCGGCGAGTGCTACGTAGACGAGGAGAACGCTTTGCAGAGGCATGTTTTGAAGAAATCACACCTTATGGAGGGGGTTATGTTTTGGGCAGGAATAAATTCTATGGATCATACGGAGTTAGTCTTCATCGAAAATGGTACACTGACTGGACACCGATACATAAAGGAAGTTCTAATTCCTTATGCACAACCCGCTTTAACCGCTCAATTTTTATGGACGACAACGCTCGCGCCCACCGGTCTGGCGATGTGGAAGCGTATATGCTAGAAGTCGGAATTCGTCGTTTGGACTGGCCAGCTAGAAGTCCGGACCTCAATCCCATAGAGCATGTCTGGGACGTTCTGAAGCGACGAGTCAGATCAGTGCAGCCGGCTCCGCAGACCATCAGAGAGCTAAAGAATGTGATTACCGCGGAGTGGGAACGTATTCCCCAAGAAACCATAAAATATATACTCGCTAGCATGCCCAGACGAATGCAAGCCGTGATTTCAGCAAGAGGGGGTCACACTCAATACTAAGCTTTTATCTGCTTTTAATGTATTCAAGAAAAAAAAAGAAATTAACGCGTTTCATTATTATTTAGCGAGCAGGTACAATAATATTGTTTTGAGCTTAAACATTATTTCTCAATAATTTAATCAAAATGTTATGATAAAACTGATGAAAACTATTCCTTCCTAATTAATTTATGAAATTCGGAGGATAACAATACCTAAAATTATCAAACAAACTAATAGTAACAATAAAATAGTTCTTTGCTTAAGTGCCCGTTTTTTTGCAAAAGAGTTTATTATAGTATGCATTGTCACAAAATACTCAGACGTTGATTAATTCGTGGAAACAATTTTAAATATTTTAAAGATTAATTTGTAGTTCAACATTCACGTTGAATTCAACGTGAATGTTATCTTTAGCTGCAAGAATGGTAATGAGTACTTCATATTTCAGAGTTGAATTAAGGCGTATTATGGAATCCTGTTTTTCTAAGATGCCAGAGGTCCAGAGTGGTCTTAAATCGTATATATTACGTAGTACTTTGTGACTGTTCTTACTCTTTTAAATAGAAACAGTTTTATCTAATTGTAGAGGATACGATTAGAAACGACCTTCACCCATCTGTTTATTAGATAAAAAGTATTTTATATTAAATATAATATATTAAATAATATATCGCGGGTGGGTTGGCTAAAACATTCTGGCCAAACTACTCGTATATTAATTAAAAATGTAAAAATGACTTTTTATTAAATAGTGTACTCATGAGTTCAACGAATTTTAATACCAATTGAAAGTATAAAGCCTATAGCATATACAAACCATAATAAATAGGTATAAACAGGTATGTCGATGTTCAATAATTTTAACGTCTCTGATACTAATAGGGCTCCATGAAAAAAAAGTTAGTTTCAAGTCAGACGCAAATTTATTTAATTTAGTGTATAAAAATGCTGCCACTATACTCCGTACTGAGCAACTATTTATTTTAAACGTTAAGTTGATTTCTAATTTCAATAATGGACACCTTACAAATAAGAATATCATTTAATACAAACCTATATAAGAATATGAACCATGCATTTTTAAATGCCACATGAGTAGGAAAAAATTTCTAATACATCCATTCAAATTAATTGCTCTGTATTTCCAAATTGTTCCAAAAAGACCTTTTGAACTCTACAGTTTCCTTTTGCCTTTCCATTACTATCTGGACCAAGTATAAATACACTTCCAGTCTTTAGAATTCGAGGCCATCAATAATTCGTTACACTGGAAAATTTATCCAATTCCTCCACAGCTATATTTCTAGACATTTCACCAATTGTAAAAGACTTTTCTTAAAATAACTTATTATACGATGACATAGTAGCATCTGATACATAGATATTTTAATTATAAATAATATTAATGACTCTCATTACATTTACTTATAGAATATACGAACTAAATAATTTTCTTATTTATACCTTGGCACTCGTATCTATATCACAGATCTTTGACTATAGCCGTCATTCTTATGAACGTACGTACACTTTCATTGTAGATCAGCACCTGTTTACCCTCGATTTTAAATAGTTTTGGAAAATTTGAATCTTTTAGACCGCTGAAGAGAGATTTAAACATTGATTCAAATTGAAAATCAATCTAAAGCTTAGATCATGGTTCGTTCTTACCCATAATTGAATGGTTTGTAATTCCAACAGTCTAAATTCCTCACATATTCCGATATTTAAAATCAAAAAGTAAAATATCTACATTTCGATAAATCAATACTTTCAATGTTTCCCTATATGGAACGCATATTTCTAATAAATTGACATTGATCCCATATTACACGTACAATTATCGAACTACAAGTTATCATGTCCTCTCTCATGTTTGTGGTCGCACAGGTAACTTTTAAAACTGTCTTGTGCTTGGGTGGCATCTTTGTCAAAAATTTTACTAATTGTTTCCCTGAAAAAACCTTTGGGTTGGATGACACTTTCCATTTTTGTCTCTATAGAAAGTTTTCTCTTTTTATTTTCATTCAAAAGACGAGGAAAGTCTAAAGAGAAACTTTGTCGTAATATCTTTTGCTTCTGTAAACTTTGTTGCTCGTTATCAGTTTTATAATAGTCTTTACTAGCTTGATCGGTACAATCTTCTACATAACCTTCATTTCCGAAGGTATTGCTTGGATCCGGTGCAACATCTCCACACTCCGGTAGTTTGCTAAATAACAATCTTTCAGAATCCATAAAAGTAAGTACAGGTGATCTCTCGTTGACCATTTTACAAGATTCTCCAAATAACTCATTTTTTCTGTTATTACAGTTGTTGCTGCTATCTTCGTCGTAAACGGTATCACCTGAGCGTTCAGCGTCAGAATTCTTGTTTTCAGGTATGGTGCAAAGTTCGTTATCCCTTGTGAATGTTCGATGGTACTCGTTGTATGTGGCTTCGGATAAATCGTCACTAAATATAATTTTTTTATCCTTTGGAGTTTTTTGGATGCTGGATAAATTCGTTTCTGAAATAATTCGCGTAGTATTATTATTGACGCTGGATAATTTGTTAATTGGTGACATCTGATTATTTGGGTAATCTTTTTCTGTCCTGGATGTTTGACCTTTCGAGTGAATACCGAAAATTCGTTTCATTGAGTTTCGAAACTGCAATAATAGATAAAGTATGTCAATAAATAAATATATTTTTTATCATCAAGAAGTACTAGATATAATGTGTTTCGATACTTACTTGGGTATTCATTCCAACATAAATAAGAGGATCGTAGCAAATGGAGCTCTTAGCAACAAGGGCAGGAATAACACCAGCTCCTGGAGATATCTGCAAAAAAGCACAATCTAAGTATTATAATATTATGTATTGCCTCCCAATAGTATAATAGTTATTTAATCGCGTAATTATCGCATTATATTAAGGGATTGTGATTGTGGTAAAACTATTGTCAATTGTCAATTGAGAAATATGAATTTTGGTCTGTTTTTTTGTTGAAAGAGTGGAAAATCCCTTCGGATCCTAGGGAAATCAACCCAACAGCTGACCTCTAGCGCTCTGATCAGGGAGGACCTGAGCCATGTGATTACAGATCCTCCCCGAATCGACTATTTGTCTCCGAGGAAAAGTATATCCCCCCTCAATCCCGGCGTGGCAACCCGAATGCAGTTTCATGCAATCAGGCTGCTTTTAAATCCCATACCACAGTAATCAATCCGCCACCAGAGGTCCCCACTGTGTGGTCGCTCGCGCTGAAAAGTGGACCGCGGGCTGGCGGTCTTTTTCGCTCGGGATCAGTCCTCTCCTGACCTCGTTCAGCGGTTTCTTTCTGGAGCATAACAGCTTCGCAGAAAAAGATCACTGCGCCCCAGCCCTTCTCACCTGCCAGCATGGTGAACGATTCCTGGCACGCAGTAGCAGCAATGATTGCTGGAATGTGTTTTGATCTACCAACAGTATTCTTGTGTTTTTTTCTGAATGTTCTGTTCGTATAGTGGTTGGTGTGCCCTTAACTACTAATTCAGAGATCATGTGCTTATTAACCGTTTATTGTTTGTTACCTCATAACTTAAGATTGGGTGAACCGATTTTGATGATTCTTTTTTTTTTAAAGCTTGTGCTTCCCGTGTGGTCCCATTTCAATTGGTTCAGTTCTTGAAGTCGGTTCTTTTTTTGTTAAAATTTGTGATTGTTTAGTATCCAGGACGATTATTGTGTATCATTTGTTCATTGTAATAATTATGTTTATGGGTATCATTTAGGGCAACTGTATTGATTGACAAGTGTACATACCCGATTGACCACAATACCCTTGTTCGCCATTACGCGAGTGGGTATACTCGTATACCTATAGTGACAAAGGTGTATTTAAAGTGGCGATTTTATTGCGCCTTTGTCTACCCTTCCGGGAATTAAATCGTGACTGTATATATGATGTAATGGTAATCTTTTAATACCATTAATATTTGCTGGTTTTATTATAACTGACTGACTGTCGCTATTAAAGTCAAATATGAGTTATAAACTTTGACATTTTCAGAACACACAAGCGTGTCCTAAGTGGCTTTTAGACACATGAAATTCATATGAGCTGTCTGTGGTTTGGACTGACTTAAAGAGCAACACTAATCGTTATTATTTTATTGTGTGTGCTTCAGAACCGAATTTAGAGACTAACTTGACAAATAAATATAATTGAAGTGTCTGTTTGTAATTTCAAATTAACAGCCTTTCACTGAATGCATATGGAAGAACTCTATACTTACATCTATACTAATACTATAAACGCGAAAGTTTGTAAGTATGGATGGATGGATAGATGGATGGATGGATGGATGGACGGATGAATGGATGTTTGTTACTCTTTCACCCAAAAAGTAGTGAACGGATTTGGATGAAACATTACAGTAATAAAGCTTATACATCAGAATAACACATAGGCTACTATTTGCCGCGATAAACGATATTTACGCCGGTGGAGCCACTGGCAACAACTAGTGATAGAATAAATTTAAAAAATTGACTGTTTGTTTCGGCTAATCTTTGGAACGGGTAGATCGATTTTTTTGTAATTTTACAACAACTACCGCGGGCAACACCATGGGCTGCACCTAGTAGTGATTAATATTTAAAAACGACAAAAGTCGCGGGGCGCAACTAGTAATTAATATATAACAATTAAACCTCTAGGGTCTGTCTATTAAGTCACTGAACCATGTTTTGTGAATAATAAAAATGTGTCTAGTATTTTATGAAGACAACTGATATACCTATATCTATCTATCTATAAATCGATTACAGGAAAGGTTACATTTAGCCACTTAATAGGTTACACTTACAAGAACAAATAAACTTACAATTCCCTCTGTAGCGAACTGTTCCAGTAGGGCAAACAGAGAGTAGGGTGTCCACGAAATGGTAAAAGCTAGGATCATTATGAACACCATGGCTGTAGCTTTTGTCTCTGCTCGAGATACGCGGCCCAGTCGCTGTGAGTTCTGAAATCAAGACATCACAATGAAAACATATTACAGAATTTCTATTTCTGAATGTACTCGTAGTAATATTTGTATCATGATATTATATAGTATGTCAAAATCTCCTAAAGAGCGACCTATGTCTAGCAGTGGACTATTAAAGACTGTTGCTGATGATGTTTGAGCATCGGTGAGACAATAAACGGACTCTGTTTGGTTTGAGTTAATTTTCATTTGGAGCTCTTCTCTCCATGTTCAGAAATATACACTCTACCTTTAAAATTTTATTTCTATGTATGACCAGTACAAGTTGGTTGCAATTAGTTTACAAAAGCTTTCAATCTGTTTTAATTAGCAGAAAGAAGACTTATACTTTTTCATTTCCGTGTTAATTAACGCGTTTTCCTTGGCCCTAACTTCATTTATAGGATTTTTTTATGGTATAGGGGCAGTATAGTATAACGAGCAGAGCGTCACAAGTGCGTTGCCGGCCTTTGAGAGATCGGGAGGGGGATGGGGAGGAAGATGGGGGGAGGGGTTGGGGGTATGGGCCTCCGATATCCTCACTCACTCGGTAAAACACAGTGCAAGCGCTATATCACACCGGCCTTCTGTAGGCCGTGGTATCACTCCGGTCGAGCTGGCCCATTCATGCCGAAGCGTGGCTCTCCGACATTAATGAACAGGATGACCCCAATAACTTCTCAAACTGTCGCCAAATATACTTTTCCATATTGTGATAACACAAAACTCTCTTCCGAGTCCGAAGACATATTGTTTGTTCACTTTGAAGGAAACGGAGATACTGAATAGGAATAGCTTTTTAAAAGTAAACAAACACTCTTTAAAGGCGTAATATTCTCAGAATCAAATCGTTCCTTCCCCATCTTCGACCGTTTGTTCGGTCCCATGCGGTGTGCGTTATAACAAGACAACAGTCGAAAAACGACTCGTCGAAGACCGGTTCGATGTGTGCCTAGCCTAAAGCATTCTTCAGAACTTTTTTGCTAAGATTAAAATAAAACAACTTTTAAAAGCAGTAAGTATTAGGTTGCTCAGGATCTTAATTACCATATACTACTACCATTAGTAGATTCATAACGATATTCATGAACAACAAAGTTTTTAAAAATATGTAGATAATTCCTTCCTTTAAATTGGAACCCATTCCACGTTATGACGGTAACCCTATTGCTGCCACCTGGGGCTGGCGCCTTTGGGACTTTAAGATGAAACAATACGAAACACGTACATATATCGAAAACATTAGCCATAGGTGTCGTAAAAGACGAGGAATGGAGCAAACTGTGGAAGAAAAGATCAGTGCCAAGAGAAGGAAAACTGGAACCAAACCCGGAGAGGCCTATGTAGAACAATGGATTGTTAAAAGACGACGTGTGTGTGAGTTCCTGAGAAGATCATCATCTAACAATTTTTGAAATTATCGAACAAAAATTTATGAAAATTTCCATATCTTAAATATACTTACTATTTAAATAAAACGGTCTGTCATCTATTACGTAAATAAAAAGGCCAAAATAATTTATGAGAGGCAAAATGAGGCTTTAAATTCATCTCTGCCTATCCCTTTTGCAATAAAAACGTGAGCATATGTAATGTTTGTCTCGACAATAACTCTGTGTGTGCATTGGTCTTCAAAATATTGTACAACGTTATACAAATATTGTTTTAAAAAGAGTTTTTACAATTTTATAATTAGTAATTTTGGGCATTTTATGTTATTGTTCCTTAAGTGCTCTCGACCCAACCCAATCATGAAGAGCCATCAAGCCAATTGTCATTACGAAACAGACTCCGAGACTTTGAATAATATTCATTTATTAATTATATTGTTTTCATTGTACTAAATCTTTAAATCTTTATAATTTTGAGAGCTTGAATGATTTATACAAGAAATGTTTTAAATTAATAAAATCTTATGCCCAAAATTTGATGTTATTGTATGAAATTCAAATTGGCAGAGATGATATTGAATTCTAAATATGGCGGTTCATGTTACATTTAACAAGCGAGTTTCCTTTAGATATTAATTTACAATTTACATTTAAAATTTACTGTAAAGGAAGACCATTAATTAAGCTTTAAAACAATCCTATAAATTATGCGGTAATTCAACGCCAAAGCAATCTTTAGAGCTAAAAAATGATGAAAAAGCTTTCGGATAAAAAAACGTCTCGAAGTTGCAAATGGCTCGATCTTTTGTCAAATTAATTGGTACAATTACTTTCTTACACAACTTTATAGTTGTGTTAGAAAGTAATTGTATCGTAATCGTAAATAGAAAGTAAAAGTAATAAATAAGATTCGAAGTTATCTTCGAGTCTTAAATTTAATACATTTTTGAATAAATTAAGTTTTAAAATGTTAGAAAAAATGAAGTAGAATAAACAGTAGTAGTATTAGTAGTACTAGTGCTAGCACTAGTATTGTCTGATCTGAATGAAATCCGGTCATGGCATTTTCAAAAGTATGCTCTTCCTGATTTTTTCCTGCACGATTTATTTATAAATTTCAATATTTTTTTAATCTGATCGATATGATTTATTTCATAAAGAACTCAAACATTTTTACCAATAAATACTTGTAACAAGTATGCAACAAGTGACTTTACCTGTTCAAAATGCTATATTGCATATTTATAAGGTCATAACTTACATAAGCAACATAACTTGCTCTGTCATCATTTTAAAAATTAAAAACTTGGGATGCATTTATAATTTTAGTATGCTCTACATTTAGCTACTAGCTTTTGCCCGCGGCTCCGCCCGCGTGTATGTCGGTTATCGCGACAAAACTCAACTTTATAGTCCTTCTCCAAAGTCCAATCTATCTCTTTACAAAAATTTCATGAATCCTGATCATTTTTGAAAGTCGTGAAAGTGTAACAGACAAATGGACAGAATTACTTTCGAATTTTTACAAATAAATATGAATATATTTTATGTTATCTACATTACACAGTCTTTGAATGATAAATTGCAACATATAGACAGAAAGACAAATTAAAACTGAATACGTCTTTAATTACCGCCTAGTTAGAGTCTTTTGTCTACACATCCCCCATTGTGCTTCATTAAAACTACTTGATTACAAAACTTTGTTTGATATGTACGCATAATGGTGTATGTAGCAAACTTTGATATAGTTTTAGACCAATTAACTAGCAGTATATAGGACGAGACTTCATCTTTAGAATATACTAGCTCCAGCTAGGGGTATTACCCACGGTTGTTATTGTATCTTTCATTTTTACTTTATATTAATATTGTTATCTAAATCCGATTACATGAATATTTGCACACCGCATAAGATATAACCTATTGTACCTTAGAAGGTTATTTAGGAATAAGCATAAGATCTGTAAGACTGTAACTAACCTATGTTTCCGCAAATAAATGATTGATTAATTGGTATAGCTAGGATTTTATTTTAGTTTGGACACAATAGGGGTAGTAAATAGTTTAATATATTGAGAAACCATTAAGATTAAATAAAAATTTTAAAAACAAGCTTTCACTGAAATGCCTCGAGACGAATCAAACGAGTCCAAACTCGATGATGTTGCGACGTTTCTTTACAGAGTTCCTATGGCCACCTTCCAGCTCTAGCATCAGATCAGCTCCATGTGATTATAATATTGTATTGTCACGCTGCATACATATGCTTGCAAAATTTCAACAAAATCGTTTGAAGATATCTGCTTAAAAATTGAGTTGCAAGATTCCACCCGAACATACAAGCATACATACATTCATTGCAAGTTAATAAAAAGCTTGTAAAATATCTCAAGCATAAGCATATCTTAAAAAAACTTGTGAAGATTCTGGCCGAATCCTACTAAACCACGGTTATTATACATGTGTTGGTATAAGATTTATTCCAAGTTTATCTTCTCTTTGCAGTGCTACTTTCCTGCGTAGTCAGCTTCCTTACGCGGCTCTTACACCCACTACCCACGGGACCGGATAACCACGGGAAGAAATGAATAAGGAAAGTTATTCTTCGAATTCGGATTCCCAATTCGTCATCAAATGAAATTCATAAATATCTGTCAAAATTATGGAAAATATGTAACATAAGTTTTGTTTTTACCCTTTTCAATGTCCTGATGATGTTCACGTAGCTGAAGGTGATGACCGCCAGGGGAACAATCTGGCCCATTGCGAAGAGGAACATTATGTATGTTAATGTATTCATCGATTGCTCATGCCAGTTTACCGAACAACTGTGAAAAAAATACAATAAAATTTAAGTAAAAATTATATTAATTCTTCTAGTTCTTAAGTATTGACATGTGTCAATCATGAAATATAGTTGATTAATATTAATTGTAATACTAACAACGTAATACACTCGAAGGTTTGAGTATTACAATTAATATTAATAAACTACATTTAATTATTGACACATGTCAATTTGTGGATAAAATCGTGTCAATATAATTAAACATTGTTATCTACATATAAGTCATTCTTAACAAACAGTTCTAAGAAGGCTTATTAAAGTTAATTTTCTTGAAACTTAAAGAAGACGTAAGCGCCCTGATTTTCATGGCGCTTACGCGTTTTGTTCAACTCTGCTAGCATTACAGCAGTACAATCTCGGCGATTTCGCTCCACGAATTTCTCGGCGAGACATTTGCAACGCGAGGAGCAGCGAGTGGAGCTGTGTACACTCTCGACTCGCCATAGTCGCCATAGCCTTAATCAATCATTCTATTAGCCATACTTCATTCAGTCAATGGATGAAATAGTTGTAGACTTTGCTACTATTATAATAAGGTGACAATGCATGGGATCGTTCGTTTTGGTAATCTTCCAAAAACAGCAGAACAAATTCATTGCTCCAACCAGCCATTGTGAACAATATTAAATCAAAATTTGATTGTCTTAGGCACTGGCGCTATTACGTATAACGGCGGTTAAATCACAATTTGAATGGCGGTTTAACTGACGGTTAAAATCCACTTTCTATAGCGAGTGCAGACGAGAGTGTACTCCCTGTGCTCGCGCTCGCCGCTCGCTTCTTTTGACTCGTGGTCAAAAAACCGACTCGAACCGGAGCGCTCCCGAGACAAAGCGAGAGGACTCGAGTGGGACCGAGTGCTGTAAGTACACTCTCGCGCTCGTTAGGTCTTGTCATGTCTCGCCGAGAGTGTACGGCTAACATTATATAAGTGCACAACGTACATAAGCGAATAAGCTTATGGCGTAAACTCCAGTCTTGCGTCGGAGTTGACGTACATACTTTTTTTAACGTTCCACTTATGACTGCTAGGTTCCCATTGTGTCGTTATTAGGCGATATCTTCGTTTTTACTTAATATAGAGTTTGTTTTATCTATTTCGCCGTTATCACCAGCCTTCTGCAGTTCACTGCTGAACTTAGGCTTATGTACATCTTTATAATATATATATATATATATATATATATAAATTACGTGTGTTTGTCCGCTATGGTCTCCTAAACTACTGAACCTATTTTTATTAAATTTGCACACAGTGTGCAGTTTGATCCAACTTGAAAGATAGGATTGTTCGTATCTCAATTTATTTTCGGGAAATGGGAAATATTTCTTTTGGAGAGACACAGACGAAGTAGCGCAGGTCAGCTTGTATATGATATATTTAAGTTATTTTAAATATAAAGAATATGTTCCATTCGTGGAAATGAAGTTAAGGGAAAAATTCTGGTTTAGGGGTCTGATTTAATAATTACTGCTTAGTACAGGTAAAGTTATCATGATTGAAGTCAGTTTTATAATAAAGTAAGTTATAAAAATATTTAATTTAAATAATTTATTTGCATGTTAAGTAAGAAAATGATATTCACTATCTTATTGAAAAAACTTCTACATTAGTGTGGAAAAATATCTTTTACATTTTCAACCCTTGCAAGTTCACTGCGGACAGATTGAAATCTATTTGGTTGATGGTAGTGATCCTGAACTTCCCTAAGTTTTATCATTTTTACTTTATTTCGCTGTTAGTTTTCACACATCTAAAACATTTTAAAGTTGTTCATCGAGTGAAATCCCTTTACAAACATTTTAGTTTCAAGCTATGTATATATTTTATGTGTACTCCTAAACATTTTAATTCGTCCATAATTGCTTAATTGTTTAATGGTTGTCTCATAAAACTCATCAGACTAAAACTATCTTTCAATATTCGTTAAATATAGATTAAATTACTTTGGCAACTTTTATGCAGCTAAGTACTGAAGTAGAAATTATACCAAGTAATCGATTATTCGTGCCATGGAAAGAGCTATGCTTGGAGTCTCTCTGAAGGACAAAATTCGTAATGAAGTAATCCGTCAGAGAACCAAAGTGACCGACATAGCTCTGAAAGTTGGTAGGATGAAGTGGCAATGGGCTGGTCACATATGTCGAAAGACAGACAACCGCTGGAGTAAGCGTGTTTTAGAGTGGAGACCGCGTCTTGGCAAACGTAGTGTGGGACGCCCTCTGGCCAGATGGCGGGACGACTTACGTAAGAGGGCTGGCAGCGACTGGATGCAGAAAGCAACAGACCGGGCTCTGTGGTGTTCCTTGGGAGAGGCCTATGTCCAGCAGTGGACTGCAACGGGCTGATGTTGATGATGATGAATCGATTATTCCACTTCAGAGATTTCTTCAAGCCAGATCTTTCATAACTTTTCTAAAGATTAAACTTGTGTAAGTTCTACCGAAAGTCGTCTGTATCGATTCGTCATACGAATAAAGTAGGATTGTGTGTTTGAATTATTTTATAACTACACACATCAAAAGTGTCTAGGGATCAACATATGTGTCTAGGGATCAACATATATTTTTGCAATAACTTTTCTCCTGATTGATATTAATTAAAATTTTCTTTAAGGATTCATCAAATAAAGTGTTTTCGTTTGTCACAGTAACGATAAACCAAGTCACCTTTGCATTAATAAAGAAATTTGCCATTTTCCTAATAAAGAGTGTGAGAATTTTGATTTGAACCACTTGAACCATTTGAACATTTGAAACACATTTGAACCACTAACATTAAAGTTCGAAAAAAAGACTGAAATAACAGTTTTCTTTAAAATTTCATTAGGTAACTTAAACAATTAATAATCCGTGTTTCTACCGCGAACACTAACAACACAAGAATCGGTTTGGCATACTCAAAATGAGTTCATCCAAATCACGCTGTGGAATGGCCGCCCATGTTCGTTGCAACAACAAAAAAAGGTCTTCTTGCGACTGGATACCCTCCATATTCGGCAGAGCTCTTCTCTGTAGCATATCCCATGTATGCTCAATCGGGTTCAAGTCTGGCGACTGAGCAGGCCAGGGCCAAAGCCACATCTCAATCTCAAGAAATCCGCATAAAAATGCTTGATCCCTAAACACTTTTGATGTGTGTATCTTGTGTCTAAGCTGATATAGTTTTTGTTTTACACCTTGAGACAGTTGTTAAATCTTTTTGTTGATAGCAATAAACTGGATAATTAACAAACTCAGTAAGTTAATACGAGACAAATTTTATAAAAGAGCAAGAACTACTTTGAGAGTTTGTCACGTCAGGTCAAGAATTTGCTACGTTTTTTAATTTATAAGTCCCATTTCAAAGCCGTTAAGACAAGGCACTGCAAATTGATGCTTTATAAAATAAAGATGTTATGTGAAGCATGTCTGATTTCTTGAAAGATTTTTTTTGAGCCAAACTATCAGTATTAAATGTGATAGATGCCAATAGGAGGCAGCATGGCGACCGCTTAAGCCACTTGGCCACCCGTGCTATAAATTAAAAGTTAATTATAAAGATTAAATACATACTAATAGTGTAAACCTTAATACGTTGTACTCATCACATCTTATCAATAGAGGCAGAGCGTCAATGGAAAATTGACAAAAATGGGGAAAATTTACTCTTTCTGAGAGAGATGATAACGAGAAATGCATTCGAAGTTACACGGGTCAGCTAGTCTATACAAATTGTCTACCTGTCTGCCCGTCTGTCTGTCTTTATGTGTGTACTGACTAATCTCTGAAACAGATTACATAACTGATTCTGACCGGACTTTTATAAGCTTTTAGATAGCTTATGATATAAGGAGTAACTTAGGCTACTTTTAGACTAATTTCAAGGTGTTACCCGTGGTTCTTTATCATAAAGAACAACAACAATTGTAAGTAACAGCGTAGGGCCAACTTATAGTAAATACACTCGCAATTCTATAGTGTCCATGACTGGATACCGCAGTCAATACTATCCGACCCTATTGTGGTCTGGACTCTTTACAACACGAGTTAGGTTGCCATTTTATCTACATTTACATTAAGATGAAAGACAAAAAGATACCGTTGCTTGATGTTTACATTACATATATTTATCATAGCTTTTGTCACAAAATCTGAAGCGTTTATTTTACTCTAAGGAGAAATTGTCGCGAAAAACTTGTTGTTTTATCCTTTTGTAATGTTATCTTTGTCGTGTCTAATATTTCGCTAGATAAAACTGTGAATAGGTGAAATAATTATTTTTTCTTAGAAAGAGTAGTACCTACTTAGATAAGTCCAGTATTTTCTTTGCAATTAAATATAATAATAATATTTTCGGGCATCTAACATCCAACGACATCCTGTCCCAAACTAAGCAGAGGTTATCCTATGGGTATCAGACAACTGATATAAATACATATATACTTACAACTTTTTTATAAATACATACATATTATATATAGAGAACATCCAAACTCCGAAACAAATATTCAAATTTGGTCCAAGACCAGAGACATCAAGCATAGCAGGGTCAATGAGGCAGTCATATGTTTAAAATATTTTCAAACAATATTTAGCAGTGTATATGAAAACTCATCACATCTATTTGGTGATGTATCAAATATGCATCATAAAGACAGATGGTTTAGAGGCGAGCCAACTGGTTCACACCATGACATACTTCGGAAACTTTGAACAGGTAGGTAGCCTAATCACTGTTCCGCAATGCTACACTAAATTCGCAGAACTTTAGAAATGTAGTTTAGATACTCGACTCTGAATCTAATTTCTAATCGTGTATCGATACTCGATTAAGGCATTATCGATGAACTCGATTCTAAGTGTTATTGGAATTTACTATATTAAATCTACCTACAATGTGATGCATCTCTCGTTTTATAAAGTTTTTCCTTTTTTGTTTTCCACTTTACTGTGCAGAGAGTTGGGGCGCGGAGTTAGCTATATTACATTTCATACTGCTCTGTAGCAGCACTGATTAAATTCCTCCACTGTCGTGTAAGTTCCAATTGTTTTTAAAGGCCATTGTTATTGATCTTGCATGCAGACATAAAATTAAATGCAAATTACAAACAACATTTTATATATCACAGAACTACACATTATTACTGCATCGTTTTTGATGTCCTGGATATAGTGTTGGAGGCAAATTAGACATGGTATGTGGCTTTACAGCTAGATCCTAGAGTTTTATTGTACTTTTAACAATATCACTTGTACGTGTGATTGAGTGGGTCTTTATGATTCAAATTTACAACTGGATACGATAGGTTTTGCTATAAAAAGTCTCAAACATTTTTTCGACTAGAGTAGTTGTTTTAAATAAAATGTTTGATTCTATTAGTATTAAAAGAGATAAAATTCATTCTCACCTAATATTAGCAGCCTCATTGACGTAATCCCCCCATCCCATAAGCGGTGGTGTGGTTAACGCTAAGGAGTATGTCCATATGAATATTATGGACATTCCTGCGCCTCTGGAGCTCAAGTGATGCGAGTTCAGTGGCCTGGTCACCATCATGTAGCGTTCGAAGGATATAACTGTCAAAGTGGTGATTGAGGTTATACCTGAAACAAAGATGTGATAAACGTTAATATGCTTGCATAGTTTGAACTATTCGATCTAGTTAAGATCAAGGGCGTCGCCAGCCCTGTGCCTAGGTAGGGGCAAGTTGTCGGGCTCTCACTGCAGTCATCGGAGGAGATCTCTCGCTACCGGCCGTCATTCGCTCCATGGCCGGTAGCAGGCACGGTTCTAGGGGGGGTTATGCCCCCCCCCCTCCCCAAACACACACACATGTAATTTTTTCCAACTGCTACTAGAACCTGATTTTTTTCTCTCCTGTTTCCGTTATTGTTCAATCGAGATAAGAAATCAAAGGATAGTTATTGTTTAACACCTAAAAATTAAAACTATAATATAATCTGGATAGCAAAACTTTGCCCTCTAGGGCTGTCGTGATTCAGGCCTGCTCTGCCATAAAGACTCAAATGACACTAGGTACTAGTCTGGACCGGAGTTTCTAAGAAGAGTGCTAGACAGACACGCTCTGAACAGTTTCGGATAACTCCCCTATCGGATTTCGGTGGGATCCCGATCCCACGCAATCGGACTGGCAATTCTGGTCCGACGAGTGTGAGGTATCGGAGGGAGAGCTGGATCGAGCCGTATGTCGGCTGACTTCCCGCAACACCGCTCCTGGACCTGATGGTGTTTTCCAGGTCGGGCGCTGGTGATCACTCTGTCGGTGCTGGGAGGCAAGCTGAGGCAGATTTTCACTGAGTATTTCGGCCTCGGTATCTTCCCCCTTGGCTAGAAAGAAGCGAGACTGGTGCTCCTCAAAAAGTAAGGAAAGTCTGCAGATTCTATCTCTGCGTCACAACCTGCATGAACGAGTCGGGGAAATTCTTTGAAAGAGTTATCTCTGACCGTATCAGCGGGCACCTGTCGCGAGTTGGCCCTGATATATCGGACTGCCAATTTGGATTCGGATAGGGGGGTGGTGTTGACTGTTAGCCTTGATATCGTTAACGCTTTTGGCATCCTTCCCTGGCGCGCGATTAGGGCGGCCCTTGAATATCACGCGTGCCTTCATAGAGGCCTATCTGCGCGACAGGGCAGTGAAGTTTATCGATGGGAACGGAGTGGCAAATCGAATGGAGGTGTGTTGTGGGGTTCCCCAGGGCTCTGTTTTGGGCCCATTGTTATGGAACCTCACATACGATGCGTGCCTTCGCACTAGTCTGCCCTCTGGCCTCAGTGTCACCTGCTATGTAGACGATACCGCAATACTGGCTAGAGGGTCACGCTTCGGGGAGGTGCTTCTGCTCGCCGAGCAAGGATAAGTGTTGTGGATAAGACTCGTGAGCTGGGCCCGAGGGTGGCGCCTCCATGGCTTACGTAAGCGCCAGGAACCACCCAGCTCATGCCTCAGGGTGAATGACACTGAAGTCCAGGTGAGCCAGTACATGATGTACCTAGGCCTCATCCTGGACAATCGGTAGAGCTTCGGAGAGCATTTCGGGCGACTAGTCCCCAGTACGAGGGGTAGCAAAGGCGCTACATCGTCTGCTTCCCAATCTCGGGGGACCGCGGGAAGAAGTTCGCTGCCTCTATATGGGCGTCGAGCGATCCATGGTTGTCTATGGGGCACCGTCGAGTTCCTCCCGATGTAAGGCTCAACTCGCGAATCTGCAGTGGTTGATGAGGCTACCGTACAATCTCGTACGAGGCAGCGACGGTCCTGGCACTATCTCCACTCTCCGACATTCTGACCGACATGGTCACAATGGTCTACGAAGAAATTCGTTCTGTCAGTCCGAATGGCGAAGAGACAGCGCCGGATCATGAGCCCGGAATGCTTCCTCAGAACGCACATACGTAAGCCTAACGGGCTTGGCGAGTACGGCTCGTCACCCAGGTTTGTGCCAGCCAACGCGCTGTCGGAGCCGTTTTGACAAGCTTCGAACTTGGATAGAGAGAACTGACTGTGTCACCTAATGATTCAATCACCGGGCACGGTTGCTTCGGTGAATATCTGAACAGAATCGGACATGAGGTTATGGCACAATGCCACCAATGCGGACAGATCGGACAAAACCCGTCACCAGCATTGATCGCGGCAATGCTGGCGAGTAGTGATGGATGGGAGGCCAGGTGGAGTCTGTGGAGACGTTATGCTCCAGAAGGAGCGGGATCGGGCAAGGACCAATCCCGCTCGAAAGAGGCGACGAAGCGGGCGCGGTAGAAGCCGGTTGCTCCTCCATCGTTGGTTAAGAGTTGTTGTGGTCACATCCAGAGGAGATGTGGTCACTGCAAACGACCCGATACCGGTGACACTTCGGTGCGACCGGGGGATGTCGTCTAACTGTGTAGAGCTGTGAGAGGCTCAATAGCGACCTACCCCGGGGGCAAATCTGGTTACACCGGGATGTACATCACCCGTGAGGTACGGCAGGGGGTACTCCAGAAGCCGCTGATGCGTTCCTGGAGCTCCTCTTGACAGCCGAGTTAGATCGCCGCGGGGTTTAGTGGGTAGACTGATTTTTCGGGATTCCCACACACGCCCTTCGTGTCTCTCCTCCTCCTTCTCTAAGTATTCATCCAGAGATTGTCCCAGACGTCTCAAATATTATCATCCCAATAGATTTACCAATAAAAAAAGATATCCATTTGTTTTTAATGTGTACAATAAAATTGTGTATTGTGCAATAAAGTCTAATTTACTCGACTTAAATTGACCCCCAAAAATTTCAGGATGAAACCGCGCCTGCACGTTGTCCTACAAATTGCGTAGTACATTTGTCCTATGCTCAAAAGTTGAGAATACCAATAGAAAAACGATTGTGACAATAATTCTTGTCGGACTAGCGACCGATGTACCTGTTTTCGGGTAGTACATTGTTTCATTTGGACAGAGAACACTTTAACCTATTATTTAATATTTTTGTCCTACGGTTAGTAATCAAAAATATGGTCTTGTGGTCTTAACAATTTCTGAGCGTAGATCTGTTAGGATGATCTGATTTCGAATATCGATTGATTGATAGCCGGCGGTAAAACATTGTAGCCTGCATTATTTTTTCCATGCTCAATATGTTTCTTTAAATTTAAATATGCATCAAATCAAATGTCTAGGGGGGGGGCAGCTACCCCTACCTGCCCCCCCTTGGCGACGCCCTTGGTTAAGATCAATGGCCTAATAATGCAGAAGCATATCAATAGACCACCATAGTGTGGGTTACCATGCTATGTATGCTTGTGACCACTCTTGAATTCTGCTCATGATTTCTAGCAGGCAGAGTACACTCAATTTGGCCGGCTCATACATTTTTTTTTTCAAATTACCATTATGAACGATTCTGTTTTCGATAATATTGGAAATGTAGTTTGGGAGCTATTAGGCTCACTGGAGTTATCACAAAAACGGTGTTAAGTAAAAGTAAAGCAAACTTAAGCTTTTTCTTGCTTTTCAGATTGAGTGAGATTACGAGAGTATTTTTTCGCTTTAGGAAACAATTTAAATATAATTTTAAGTTATTTCTAAAAAAAATATAACTAGTTGTCTAAAATATTGATAGCCAATAAGGGACAAGGGTTGTAATAAATTTTCAGAGCCTTTAAACTACAAAACAACAGTGGCGAACCCAGGGGGGGGATATGGGGAATATATCCCCCCCCGAAATATTTATGTTCAATAAATAAAATAACTTCACGATTGTTGGCGAGCGACGACGCGAATTGGTGCCACGATTCCTGTAACAACTGCAACATGTAAGCGTTCGTTTTCAACTCTAATTAGAGTGAAATCTTACTTGAAAAGCACCACAGGACACCGAGATGTTCCTCTAAGCCCAAAAGACATCCTTAGCAAGCTAGCGCACAGTAAATAAACGCGGCTTGATTTTATTTTTAATCATTTGTAAGAGTACAAAAATTCCATGAAAATTTCTTCATATTGAATTTACCACGAATAATTTTATAAAGTTATACTTTTTTTCCTTCAAATAAAAACATGTGATTTTCGGTTGTACTCTGTGTTTACTTATTCGTTAACCTTTCTTCTTTACAATACCCTCCGTGGGGGGACACATGAACGCCGTGTGTGGGACTCCCGACGAATTGGTCTACCCACTAAACCCCGCGGCGGACTACCTCGGCTGTCGGGGGAGCTTCAGGAATGCATCAGTGGCTTCTGGAGTTCCCCCTGCCGTACCTCCCCGTACCACCCCCGGCGCAGGTCGCTATCGCGCCTCTCACCGCTCTACACAGTAAGAGTCGGGACACCGACCCGCCTTAGACGACACCCCGGTGTCACAGGTCTCGAGTCGTTTGCAGCGGCCCCATTTCCCCTAAATGTGGCCACAACTACCCTTAAGCGACGATTGGGGATTTAACGGTCTCTATCGCGTCCCCTTCGTTGCCTCCTGCGAGCCGGATCTACCTTTTCTCGATCCCGCTCTGCGGACTCCTTCTGCAGCATAACATCTCTTCACAGAAGGAGACCGCGGCCTCCCATCCCACACTACTCGCCAGCATTGCCGCGATCAATGCTGGTGGTAACAGGTTTTGTCCGATCTGTCTGACCAGGACTCGAGGCTCGGAATCCCACGCAGGGCAGCCCTCCAGCGTGTGCTGGGTGGACCCGCAGTGGTGGCATTGTGCCGGAGCCTCACGTCCGATTCTGTTCAGATACTCACATAAGCAACCGTGCCCGATAAGTATCTGAGTAAATCAGTAGGTGACACGGTCGGTTTTCTCTATCCGAGCTTCGAAGCTCGGCAGAACGGCTCCGACAGCGTGTTGGCTGGCACAGCCCTGGATTTCGAGCCGTACCCGACAAGCCCGTAGGGCTTGCGTATGTGCGTTCCGCCGAAGCATTCCGGGCTCATGATCCGGCGCTGTCTCGGGTGGCGGCGGCGGGTGGGGCTCGCGCCAGTATCGTCGCCGCCTCGTACGACTTATTCGTTTACCTGAGCAACGTTTCTTTCTATCTCTCTCTACATATATTTATATTTTACTGGCAATCTGTATAATCTGGTATTCTACACAATGCCTAGGCAATGTATACAATACATAATACGTAACATTTACACTAAAATTGTTTATGCATTTCTAAGGTTTACAAAAGATGGTATCCCCCCCCGAAATAAATTCCTAGGTTCGCCACTGCAAAACAATAATAGGAAACAGTTTACTGGAGGCGTACAAAGGACGGTTCTTATAGAAGATATTATTAGCACTATTCATTACTTATTCTATTCTGTTTAGGCAGCCTTCAAGCATAATATTAGTTACTTCAACAATATATAGGTATATCATATATTTACTTCATTATGCAATACTTCTATAAAACACACTTTAAATATTATCTGCCGAAACCCCGAATTGGGAGGTAACTATTAATTACGTATGACGAAATTGAAGTTTTTGCGCCGATTAATATTCAATTTCCCAACTAAACATTATTATCATTCCTAAATTAACCCAAAGCCTACGATCCTCCAGGCTTGATTGATTACCTTTATGGCGACTTCCACATACAGCTTAGTTAAAACATACTGCAGCGCAATCTATCGAATATACATCGAACTACGGAGTAACGAACTACTCGTATACGGAGTAATTACTACTGCTGTATCGTGATATAGAAGTTCTCGCGCCGATTAGCATATATTCAACATCCCAACATCAACCGTTGTACCTTGGCCCGCCAGGCATGATCACATCGTCTGGTCGTAGGATATTCCCTTTGTGTTGGAGGGATGCCATACCCACTTCTTCCACACCTTACCTGATTGGATATTCCATGGATTGATATGGTGGAGGGGCATAACACCCGTTATAATACTAACTTTCGAACTATGTATCTGGTCTTATCAGATAGGTAATAAGGTTTTTTTATCTTTGACTTGTGTAACGTTGCACCAGATGGCATGGGTTGTGGTCGCAGGTCACATACCCATTACGATAACATTTTATTTTCGTCCACATGAATAACTGACTGTTTACTATGATTACCAATAGGATGAATCTGTATTGACTACGGTTAGACAAGATTTGAATTATTAAATTTAACCTCACTGGACAATCATCGTTTTTATAATTTATTTTAATAAAAGAATATTTTAAATCCGACTACCTCGGTGGCGCAGTGGTAGCGTATGCGGCTGCTGTGCTTGAGGTCACGGGTTCGATTCCCAGGTCGGACCAAATGTTTGTATGATCTGAAAATATTTGTTTCAGAGTTTGGTTTTGTTTGTTATTTTCTATCTACATATTGTATGTATTTACAAAAAAGTATATATGTATTTATATCAGTTGTCTATTACCCATTATACAAGCTCTGCTTAGTTTGGGACTAGATGGCGTTGTGTGTTAGAGAAATATTTATTTATTTTTATTTATTATTAAATTTTACACAAGGAAACAACCCGAGGGATATCGAACAAAGGCAAAAGGCCCAAAAGAAGCTGCGAATAACGGCTGTATATTGAAATTCAATAACCATTTTGAGCCCTTAACAATTGTAAAAGTATTCGAAAAGGTTCCAAAGTGAATTCCGCCGGAAACTATTGGACAGAGAAAATGGTTTACTTAGAAAGTCAAAGAAGGTTTGTAATTTATTGTTTTTTTTCAAGTTAGTAATGTAAGTAATAGCGCAATGCACCAGTATCACAGTATGCGATTGGCTAATACATGAGTTTTTACTATAGTTGCGTACACCATTTTCGTAAGTAACACTTAAAATATTTTCACCTCATTAACTGACTTTAAAAAAGGAGGAGGTTCTCAATTCGAGCGTATAATTGTTTTTTGTTTATGTGTGTTCGCGGATAACTTCGTCGTTTATTAACCGATTTTAATGATTCTTTTTTTAATGGAAAGGAGATATCCCAACGGTGGTACCATGATAAGGACACTAAGATCTGATAATGGCATTCAAGAGAAATCGAGTTGAACCTTGAAGACGGTTTTTATTTTGTTAAAATTTAACTTGCTTCATTTAAAAACTCCAGTCTTCTATCGGTCTAACTATTCCAGAAGTTATCTGGAACAAACAGACAAAAGATCAAAAAAATATTTTTATGTAAGTATCGTCGATACTTTAACGAAAACTGTTTCTTTGATATTACTAACAGACACTTCAATTTTATTTATTTGTATAGATAATAGTTGTGACTATTAGTGACTATTATCGTAACTTAGATACCTTATTTATACCATACCAACGATTCGACCATATATGTAGGTACGACCGAGTACCGACATTAATAACCAAACCATTATATCTAAGTGTTTCGCACTTATCGGTACAACAATTTTCTAGTAACTAAGCTCCTCAATTTCTACTAATTGAGAACTATTGAGTGATGGTTTTTATACATATACATACCTTATAGTATCAAATCAAATCAAAATCATTTATTCATCTAAGACACCAAGTGACACTTATGAACGTCAAATTGAAGCTATAGTTTAAAATCATAGATCGACACAAACAGAGGCCACAGCATGTGCTGTATTGTCGAGGTAAGTTAGGCGAAAACACCAAAGTCTACTGCCTGCCTGTGTCGATCCATAACTTCCAGTTTCCAAAATGCGTAGAGCTCATGAGAAGAATACTGGCAAAGAAACTCATGGCTACTCTTTTTCAAAATCTGATTTTCAGGTACAATAGTGTTAGTATTACTACTATAGTATATACTAATATAGTTTTTATTCATAATCATCAACAACCCATAACGTCCCACTGCTGGGCTCGGGTTCCCTCTCTGGAGAGGGTTAAGGCCATACGTCCCCACGCTGGGCGAGTGCGGGTTAGGGACTGGCAAGACTACGTTGTAGCTACGTAATCTTGCCGTTTGGATGTTTTATGCCGCCCAAAGGTCTCCTACTAAGCTCCACGACTGTTATCCTACGATAACAACCGGGACCGAATGCTTAACGTGACCTCTGAATCACGAAGACGCTCATGCTAAATTGCCATTATCGGTCACCCATCTAGGTACTGACCGCGCCGTTGTTCATTACCCTCGGTGATTGTTTCTAATCACCGAGTGCAACTGGGCTATGAGCGCCTTATACTGTTTATACATATACTTATTGTATGAAACTGGGTACATTTATAGGTGTTACAACATATAACATCATTATAAACAGTTACCTAGTTCATGTGTTGCGATTGATGTGTGTATTTATCTCACTGTTGCCCAAGTCCCAAGAGACAATTTTATCGTCTTTTATCATCACTTGACTGCACTGAATGTTTACCGCTTATGTCATATAAAGTAAAATAAAAAATTATAAATATTGACAGCAAAAAACCCTTATTATATTGTATTGCAGAAATTAGAAGGTTGAAAGGTTGCATACTCATATTCTGTTGTTCTTAGTGCATATAAAATATTAGTAAAAAGAGTGAATATATTAGAACAATAATTCTTCTTTTTCTTTAAGAGCCTCTTCAATCTTGAAGGTTGTCCGTTAGCTTCCTGTGCTCCTTCTTGTCATTGGCCAGGTGGAACAGTTACAATATAATTATTACAGGAGAAAATTGTAATGGTTTTAGATATCCTTTGTACGATGAAATTGTGAATGAAAACTGTTTGGTTCGATATCTACCTGCCATTTCTCTATTAGACCAAAAAGGCAATTAAGACGAAGTCAATGAGCAGTCAAGTCAGGACTTTGATTAACAAGTCAATATCACAGTGGATAGATCACAAACACGTGGATTTTAATTATTATTCCAATTCTATTGCAAATAATTCTCTCAGACTAAGGATTCAAATTCAAATCGTTTATTGCACTCCAAACTGCCTCGTTGGTCTCGCGGTTGGCGTGTACGACTGCTGATCATGAGGTCTCGGGTTCGATTCCTGGGTCGGACCAAATGTTTGTATGATCTACAAATATTTGTTTCGGAGTTTGGGTGTTTTCTATGTATAATATGTATGTATTTACAAAAAAAAAAGTATATATGTATTTGTATCAGTTGTCTAGTAACCCATAACACAAGCTCTGCTTAGCTTGGGACTAGATGGCGTTGTGTGTTAAAATGTCCGAAATATTTATTTATTATTATTTTATAATGTACATTAAGGAATACATTGTCGGTGAATTAACGGATGAAGAACACGGTGTGTCACCGCCCCTGTTCGCTACGACTACAGAGGTGAACAGCATTGACCCAATCAGATCCACTTGTAGATTAAAAGGTTTTCGAACACTATGCTATATCTCATACAACTTTACAAGTGGTACATGTATTACTTATATATAAATAAATAAATATTTCGGACATCTAACACACAACGCCATCTAGTCCCAAGCTAAGCAGAGCTTGTGTTATGGGTACTAGAAAACTGATACAAATACATATATACTTTTTTTTTGTAAATACATACATATTATACATAGAAAACACCCAAACTCCGAAACAAATATTTGTAGATCATACAAACATTTGGTCCGACCCGGGAATCGAACCCGAGACCTCATGATTAGCAGTCGCAGACGCCAACCGCGAGACCAACGAGGCACACAAATATAATAATATAATATTTCAGTCAACAATATGAAAAGAAGAAAATGTATTCCACGAAATATTTCGCAATCTTTACCAAGTTTGACTCATAAGTCATAACAGTGAAATGGTTCTAAGTGATGAGTACTTGATATGTACTCTTCAAATATTTACTTTCGGTTTGTTTAAGTAATAACTAACTAATGTACGTTTTGTTTTAGAAGTTGGAATGTACGAGGCCTCTGTTAATTAACCTCCTGTTCTATTATTTATTACATAAGCTCGGAATACATTTAATTAATTTGGCTGTTGTCTTGTTATACGAAGTGCTAGGAAACTTATTTTGGGAATAATTGCTACGAATAGGTAAGGTTTTTGATTATATATTTATTTTTGTCCTTTTAAATCATTCTTAAATTTCTTTGGATAGGTCTTCAAAAATGATATTGAGGTTTCTTATATCATTGTTTTCTAAACTGAATAGTTTGCGCGAGAGACTCTTCCAAAGTGGTAAAATGTGTGTGTAACCCCGCTGTAAATTCTAAAATAAGAGAATGATAAAACAAAAAAAATATATATGATGACATGTACTACTACTACGAGATCTAGTAAGTAGTTTTTTTTTAATACATCATAGATCATAAACCGAAATTTAGTTTTTAAAAAAATACGCTATTATTAAAAAATCGATCAAAGTTACAACAAACTTTTATATTATTTTTTTTTTTATTTTTTTTTTTTATGTTTGGCCCGCCAAAATGACTCTGCTCTGCCTGATGGAAAACATAAGCAGAATCCAAGAGTGGTGGTCACCATACTCATTGCGAATGCAGACAGTGCAGTATGGCGACCTTATGTTACTTGTTGCTACGAAACAATTCATGGGCGAGTCCGACTCGCACTTGGCCGCTTTTTTTTAGTCTGTCGACAGAAATGTGAAAGTTTCACGACTGTTGTTGTATTTTTGAAGGGAAACATAGGGGTAAATTTTTCGGGTAAAAGTGAAGAATGGAATGCTTACATGTTTACAATTAAATAATAAATAACAATAAATAAATATTTCGGACATCTAACACACAACGCCATCTAGTCCCAAGCTAAGCAGGGCTTGTGTTATGGATACTGATATAAATGGACCACTGATATAAATACTTTTTTTTTGCAGATCATACAAACATTATTTTGGTGCTACCCAAATGCTTACAATAGGTGAAGGGAACGGTGACACAAAGTGAATGGTTAAATTCAATGATATTATATCTTAAAGAATCAAAAGTTGTGTGGTGTCGTGAGACACCAGATAGGAACGAAGTTCCTTAACATAAAATATAATAATATATGCAACTTACAGATGGCTATACTACATTTTTTATATCTTACGCCTTTTTTTATTTAACGTTACGGACTTTTTTGCCGGCTAGGGTATACAGATGGCGCTATACAAGAGTGACCTAAATACACAGATTTAATACCTTTAGACGAGTAATTCTTGTATATAAATAATATAAATATATATATATTATCTGAATCTCGGAAACGTCTAAAACGATTTTCATGAAATTTAGTATGCAGGGGGGGTTTCATGGGCGATAAATCGATCTAACCAGGATTCAACTTTAGAAAATTTACCAAAAACAAATCGAGCAAAGCTCTTTCATCCAGGTAGTAATACTTTATTTATAATACATTTTAAGCATGTTACAAAATGCGAGCTTATTGTTAAGAGTAATTTCTACCAGGTAATCTTAGGATGGACTAGATTAATTTCATGTGCGTATAGACGCATAAAGAATAATATTGATTGACTGCACATTTGGCCTAGTGGTTTGGCGGTCACCACGCCTTTTCCTACTTTGCCAAGTGTCGTGGGTTCAAATCCCACATTGGACAACACTTTGTGTGATCCACAAATTATTGTTCCGAGTCTGGGTGTTCTTTGTGTCCGTTACATGCATGTTTGTAAAGTCCCCTGCCACACAGGATTTTTATTATTATTATTTAATGAATATAATATGAAACTACAACCTTATGCTCTTGGTATTAAGTAGAGTTTTACTTGCAATTTTGTGTTTAGAGGTGGATCTTCGTCTTTATGACCCACCCACCGTAGAGATGTGGTCCTGTCGATAACAATAATTAAATTTGCTTAATTGCTATAAGAAATGGTTCTTAATTTAAATATCGCTATCCTAATTTTTTATAACAAAGTCACTGTCTTAGAAATGGATTGAGTGAAATTGTACTAGTTTCTTGTTAATATAAAAATAAGACATTTGTTTTGTCAAAACATAAGTACATATTGTACATCTAATTTTGGAGTTTGACGTTTCATACTTATCAACACGACACAACTTTCTATAGACATAACACACATAATCTTAATATTTTTTCTGTAGAACCCTGTAATTAACAGTAATTATGAGGTTATTTTTATATCATCACAAGATGTACATTTTTTATATCTAAATTTAAATGAAAAAAACAATAGATTCGATAGACGTCGGACGGCCCGAAAATGTTAATCTTCAAAATATGTTTTAAGTTTTAAAAGAAATATTTCTATTATTCCTATTCCATTTTATCAAAAAGCTTTCCAAAAAAAAAACACATTAAAAATTATTTGCAGTTGGTTAAAAATCATAATATAAAACAAATCAACTCTTTCGACTTAAGAAAAACACAAACCAATATCATCGACATCTACATTTTTGCGGTATCGAATGCATTATAAATATTTGGGCACACCCCTAAACCTTACACTAAATCTGTTCGGGTGAAATAAATCGAAATATTCACGCAGGTAATGCAGTTCATTGCGTACTCTTGCGGAAACAATGTAGTTAGTGATCGAATTTAATACGCAATGTATGATTGTTTTATTGTTTATTCCCGTTAAAAGTAAAACGCGAAGGCGACCGTTCAGTTAATGCCTGCAGACAAAATAGAGGTATTTGGACTTATTTCGCGGCGCGCCTGCCTCGCCTACATAACATTTCTACCTATATTTTTTGTTCTGTGGATGATAGTATGTTCTTCTCTTAAAAGTTGTTAGTGATAGTTCCTTAATCAGGTTAGTTGTATTGGGGTGCCTATTATATAAGTAGTTTAAAAAACTGAGCATTAATAAGTTCCTCAGAGTACTACCAAAATTACAAGCAATAGAAAATTTTCTCTGCTTTCTCTATCAAAGCGGCATCTCTTAACACAATAACAGTAAGTCTAAATGAGAGAGAATATACTCTAACCACTTCCAGACCTACGCCCAACTCGACCAGCTTACTGTAAATTTATTCGTTTTTAATCTCTAAGACGAGGGTCCTTTAAATTGTTTTTTTTACCTTTGTTGTTTTTCATGGAATATTTACCAAATTCTTTCCAATTGTTCTACAAAAGAAATGAATCCAGGGATTTTCATGAATTATTCTTCAACCTACCAACATAGCAACGTATTTAATTTGATCAAACTCCTTGCGAAAAAAAAACTGGAAGTTATCATACCTGTTTATTTAATTTAAAATTGAGCAATAGTATATTTTTTACTTTTATAAATAGCTACAAAGAAACTGAGAAAGCTCTAGAAACTACTCAGCTAAGAAAAATGTTCGAATTCTTAAAACATTTAGCTATTTATTTGTTACATACTTATTTTTGTACCTACACACACACACCTATAACCTAGCCTATGTTACTCGCTGATAACGTACTTTCCATCGATAAATTATATTTTTTTTAATCATTCATTTATCGTGGCTTAGGTGTGAAAGTTTGGCTAAGAAATAAACAAAGAGACTCACATTCATTTTTTTTAAAGACAACTCGCGCACTAGGATTAAATCCTGTGTCGCGGGGGACTTTACAAACATACATGAAACGAACACAAAGAACACCCAGACTCAGAACAACAATTTGTGGATCACACAAAGTGTTGTCCTATGTGGGATTTGAACCCACGACACTTGGCGAAGTAGGAAACGGCGTGGTGACCGCCAAACCACTAGGCCAACTTGCAATAAATGATTAAATCAAAATTTAAAAAACCCCCTACTCAAACACTTAATCGAGTAATCATACGCCAATGATATTAATGCAGACATTCTGTTATTCTTCCCCACTTTCACCGCCATAACGTTTAAACGACTCAACCGATTTTTATGAAACATGTCTAAGAACACTCGCACGTAACTCACCTTTCATACAAAAAACTAAATTGAAATCGCTTCATCCGTTCGCGCGTTAAGATTGATTTCTTTAAGTTTTTAATAAATTAATTTTCTATGAAGCTGCAATTCTTAATTTATTAATGACCAAAGACGCAGGTAAACCGGAACACTTGATGAGATAACACACATTCAAAGCAGAATACGGAATAAGTACTTTTGACTGAACACAAAGTCAAATGAGGATATAGAAGACTGTAGTTCTAATTACGTAAGGGTCTCTTAGCCTTAAGAGCAATTTCCCTTCCTCATGGGAGCTTTACCGTTCGTTTAATGGGTAGGCTTCAATACCATCAGTTCGCGCGTCCTACTTTACAAACACAATGTATTATGGAGTATTTAACGGTTTAATAGTAATGTATAGTAGGTAGTCACAATGATTAATAACATTATGATATTGACATGTTGAAACAATTCTTGAGATTGAAATAAATAAATAAATATTTTGGACATCGAACATACAACGCCATCTAGTCCCAAACTAAGCAGAGCTTGTATTATGGGTACTAGACAACTGATATAATTAAATATATTCTTTTTTTGTAAATACATACATATTATACATAGGAGACACCCAAACTCCGAAACAAATATTTGCAGATCTTACAAACATTTGGTCCGACCCGGGAATCGAACCCGAGAACAGCAGTCGCTTACACTACCACTGCGCCACCGAGGCATGAATGACTTAACATAAAAAATAAAATTGTGATAAACATTGTTGAGTTTATAAAAAAAAAAAAAAATTTTATTTCTTGCAAGGTGGTTCAACTACTTGATGAAGCTCGCAGGCAGCTGTTGGATGCGGTCATTGCAGGAGCGCATTATAAATTCGAAAGTATAACTCTGTCTGTCCGTATGCCGATTTCAATGAAATTTGGCATAGATACTGCGAATTTGCAGCAGGACATAGGCTACTCTGTACCACGATAACCGACATACACACGGGCATCGGCAAGTATTTCATAAAAATATTTATTTCGATAAAACACGAAGAGAAATCTAAAAAGATTTAATTCAACGTTGAATGCAATATTTTATGTTATAATTGTGCCATGAATAAAACAGTATCTTTGCTATATTTTCCTGTGAAATTAATTATTTCATAACATTTGCTTTATCTTGATGTTTTATCTCAAATAGAAATAAATTTAAAATACTGTTTATTCTTCTTTCATGAGAGACGGGTACAATTTTTGTCATTTATTAAATAATGAAATCTAAATGTTTGCTTTCCAAGAAAAATAAACTTAAAACAGAAATGTTGGATAATAATATCCGTGGGAGAGCCTTGCTTTGGTATATATGAGCCGGTTCTACTGGATACTACTGATTTTCTAAGAACCAGTGGCGATAATAATCCTGGATCCCGGGTCTATTTTTAACCATTCATTACTACCTCAATCGAGAATTTTTGTAAGAGAAAAAGGTAGGCGTCTCATCGAAATGAAGTTACTCGCGAAAAAACAGCTTGATAGTAATAAATGGTAAAAATTGACCCGGGATTCTGGACGGTAATTCTTTTACAGCTTTTCGCAGTAAGGCAGTTGTTGGACACCCAATCCAGAGGAGATTTGACTTCCAATAATCTGTTTTACTTGCCTTACTCCGGTAAGGACACTCAAAAGCCGGCTACGCGTTTGTGATGTTGATGAAGTCGGAGTTCAGAATTAGATGACCTGTCTACTGCTTATCCCAATGTACAATATAAAATAACATTTATCTGAAGAATGTTAGGATCTCTGCTAAATACCTTTTTTATGGGATAGGGGGCAAACAAACAGATGGATCACCTGATGGTATCCACCTATGGACACCCGCAAGACCAGAGCATTCACAAAAAAATTGCCGGCCTTAAATACCTCCGTGACTGAAGTCATTTTTATTCTAGTTTGGGAAATTTACATGACATTAAATAATAGGTCTTTACCTATGAAATTGCCGTTTTGTATGCAATAAGTGAAAGTACTTATTTTTTCAAACTTTTTTATTTCTGTTATTCGAAGTAATCACCCATGCAATCGACGCATTTTTGCCAACGCATTGGCAGTTTATTGATGCCCTTCTTGTAAAAATCAGCTGGACGGGAGGCAACAAACTCTTCAAAGGCATTTTGTACTGCCTCTCGGGAATTGAATTTTTTACCCACTAAAAAGTTGTCTAAATTTTGGAAAAAGTAATAGTCGGTAGGTGCAAGGTCTGGTGAGTATGGCGGATGAGGGAGAGCTTCCAACCCCAGCTCTTGCAGCTGATTTACGACAACGCGCGACCCCTTAGACGACCTATTATAAGCATTTGTTTCTGACGTCCACTGCTAAAGTTAATTAAGGTCAATCGTAAATATTTCAGTCTCAAATGGTCCTAACAGATCATGATATAAGATACAAGAATTGTTCAAGATATTTAGAATTCTAAAGGGTTGTTACTCCAGAGGTATCTACATCAGAAACTTTTGTCTGTAGATTGAAAATGTCACTAAAACCTCTAAATTGATTTTAGATTTCAATGCTTTAGTATTTTAGATACACTTAAAATATACCGTCTTGTTGTCAAAAGACTTTCAAAAGATAAAAGGGTGTTTTGAACTTTCTTTTTTATGCAGGCCATTGGCGGGAATATTTATGATATGTATATAGGTGTGGTCTAAGACCTAAGAGACATAAGAGGGGGTAAGCCAGGCCTCAAGCTGTCCCTCGGTTAGAAAGAGAGAGACACCGCGGTACCTAGTACTGTCTCGCTCTACTCGCGTTTGCGCAGTTTGCACAGAATTGCAGAACCATGGTATCAGAAACCAAGGCCTCGCATTCCGAGAGCGACACCGAAACAACCAGAACCAGCGATAGCGGTAATGACATAACTTGACATAAGGCTCGTGTCACTCACGTGATCACAGTGTCTCGAAATGCTATAACCTGGCGAAGTATATCGTTATTACATGAGCAGAACGACTTGACGTTTAATTGTTGTGATAATCGGATTTCTGTAGGTAATGCTTTTACGAAATAACAAAAAAAGTGTGTTATTTGTAAAAAGCAGCCTATTCCTGGCGATTACACTCACAAGACGCACGACTTTTTAAGGTATTTGATTAAGCTGGGTGCGAGTAGCCGAGGATCGAACTAAGTGGCGTGCAATTGGAGAGGCCTGTGTCCAGCAGTGGACTGCGATAGGCTGATGATGTGATGATGATGTGATTAGAGGTTGTCATAGTAACAAGCAATCTTTTACTACGCATGCGTCAGTTGAGAGAGACAGATGGTGGTACCGCGAGTCTTCTCTCTCTTTCTAACTGTTGGACGTTTCCATTTACAGGCAGCCCTATGTCTATGGGGTATGGGGTAGGGGGGACTTCAGAGTCACCGATGCGTTCCTGGAGCTCCTCCCGAGTGCCGAGGTAGGCCTCCGCGGGGTTTAGTGGGTAGATCGGTCTTCCGGGTGTCCTACACACGCCCTTCGTCTCCCCACGTAGGGTATGGTGCGAAAAGCGTTCCCGGGTTTTTTTTTTATTAATTGTGATGTGATTTAGAGGAGGTGGTATTTGACTTTCCATAAATTAATTTAGTTTGTGTTATATCTAAAACAGAGATGAAATCATCAACAGCTCTTAGTGGCGCACTATTAGAGGTATACCTTTCCTTAGAAATGAGAATTCGGCTATCTGTAATACGCTGGCTACACGGATTTGTTTGTGTTAAGCTTTCTTTGCAGTGATTTTGTCCTATGTAGTTGGCTCCCTTAATCAGTTCTTAAGACACCCGCAGGATAAATATAGGTGACTACACTCTGACTTACTCTGTAGTCTTAATCTGTCACGATACAGACAGGTAGATATATTTTTATATAATAAATATTACTAGTTGACCCATGCAATTTCCCTTCTATCATGCATGGCTCCTATTGGTCTAATCTTTATGTTCACTATGCTGTCTTAGGCTATTGAGGTATAATATATAGAGAAGTCATCTCAAACAAAAACAGTAATACAACTTTTTAACGGATAGGAACGCACGGTGCGCGCGGGGCTCTTCTGGGGGCGGGGACGTTTTCATAGATAAGATAAGAAATTAATAAAAAACAGATGCGACATTTTTATTATTCTGCCTATCTTACGAGTATTTTGTGAACCCATAACACCCAGACCCAGAACAATAATTTGCGAATCACACAACGTTTTGTCCTACATGGGAATTGAACCCGGTACACCTGACGCAGTAGAAAGCGGCGTAATGACCGCTTAAACTATTAGGCCAATCGTGCAGTCAATTACTATTATATAATAAATCCTACTAATATTATAAACGCGAAAGTTTGTAAGTATGGATGGATGGATGTTTGTTACTCTTTCACGCAAAAACTACTGAACGGATTTGGATGAAACTTTACAGTAATATAGCTTATACACCAGAATAACACATAGGTTACTATTTGCTGCGGTAACCGACATATACGTGGGCGGAGCCGCGGGCAACAATGTATAATAAGCAAGCATGAATGTAACTGTAAGGCGTTTAATAAACCTCTGCTTTTCCTTTCGGGGAAATAGTCATGAGTGTATGTAACTATTTTCATAAGGACCGTGTACCAAATATCTCCACCCAATGCTACACATCTATCGATCAATCAATGTCATACACTTCGTCGACTCCATTACGGTGATATTCTTGGGGATTTACAAGTGACATGGCGTTACGAGTGCTCTCTGTCTCTAGCGATTCTAAATGATTTGAAGAAGAATAGGAAAATGGATAGCACTATAAATAGAACACCTTTGTTTATATAACAGTATACAATGTATGTTTTTTACCCGACTGCGAAAGGAGGTTTATGTTTTTCGAGTGTATGTATGTATATTTCTTTGGCACGCCCTAGAGCCTAAACGGCTTGTCCTATTTTTATGTGAGTGGTGTCAATAGATTTGTCTTAGTAGTGAAAGTGACACTGGGTACATCAAAATAAAAAAAAAGGATTTTTGGCGCCAAAAAGTAATATGTAAAAAAATTTTTTTTTTCAAAATAAAGACTTTTTTACGGTGATTACGAGTATATATAAAACTAATATATTTTTATTGTTAAATATTGACGCAGTCGGGTTTTTTAGGGTTCCGTGCCAAGCAAAAAACGGAACCCTTATAGATTCGTCATGTCTGTCTGTCTGTCTGTCTGTCCGTCCGTATGTCACAGCCACTTTATTCCGAAACTATAAGACCTTTAATGTTGAAACTTGGTAGGTAGATGTATTCTGTAAACCGCATTAAGATTTTCACACAAAAATAGAAAAAAAAACAATTCATTTTGGGGGTCCCCATACTTAGAACTGAAACTCAAAAAAATTTTTTTCATCCAACCCATACGTGTCTATCTATAGATAGGACTTCAAAAATGATATTGAGGTTTCTAACATTATTTTTTTCTAAACTGAATATTTTGCGCGAGAGACACTTCCAAAGTGGTAAAATGTGTGTCCCCCCCTTTAACTTCTAAAATAAGAGAATGATAAATCTAAAAAAAATATATGACGTACATTACCATGCAAACTTCCAACGAAAATTGGTTTGAACGAAATCTAGTAAGTAGTTTTTTTTTAATACGTCATAAATCGTGAACTGCAATTTACCTTTCATTCAATCAACACAAATGTAAAAATATAAAATAAAAATTATATTATGTTACTTGCTGCTGCGGAACCCTTCATGGGCGAGTCCGACTCGCACTTGGCCGTTTTTTATTTTTAATAATTTGTACTTGTTTGTTAAATAATTATATTTCATGTCAAAAAAATTTATTGATTTTGTCCAAAAATATTAATAAAATGATAAACTCTTTACAATTACCTCGTTGGTCTTGCGGCTAGCGTATGCAGTGAGATATTTACAACCACAATAAAATCTCTATTGTGTCTTTCCCGGTCGTGACTAGCAAGTTGGTCACGACCTCGTTAGCTACGAGCCCCACCGGACTGACACCCCGGAACTACCAATAGGCCAATGGGCCCAACCCAGTGACCCGTCTGCTGTTGCAGGCGGCACGGAAAACCAGCCGTAGACCTGGAGAAGTCACCCCGAGACCCCTAGCTGGGGTCTGTGAGAAGAACCTGATGATTTATTGTGTCTTTTAATACAAGGATTTCTTAGTTAAGTAGAAGCAAGTTGCTAACCTAGACACCTAGGTAAGTAAGTCGTTACTTTTGAGCAAAATCAATTTCAAATTTTCGACATGAAATAAGTTTATTTGACAAAACACATAGTTTTTACACTGTTTTATAAAGAAAGGTGTTCCATTTTCCTACTCTTAAGCCGAGTTTCCACCGAATAAAAGATGTCAACTTTTGTGTTGTGAACACGAAAAGTTTCGGTAATTTCTTTATGTTGGCAACAAAAATTGTCAACAAATGTTGGGGACCGTGTTTCTGTTTTTGATGGTAAACATCAAAAGAAGACGCTTGTTGCAGATTTTTATTGGCTCTTTGGAGACGCTTAGTTCGAATGTTTTTTGAATTGTTGACGACTCGGTGTAGACAAAATGGAAACAAAAGTTGGTAATTTTCTGAAGAGTTGTAAACAGTTGGAAACACTGAAATTGCCAACAATCTTTAAAAACAACACTGATTTTATTGCATTAAGTTTTAGTTTGCGTTATAAAATACAACTTGCAACCTGTATGCAAACAAGTAAGAATATTGAATATTTATTTTTATAACCACTATCTGTCTTTTGCAATAGTAAATATATATATATATACTAGCGACCCGCCCCGGCTTCGCACGGGTGGATTTCAGATGCCCCCGCCGACGATACGATTCGTGCATTTTAAATCTGTAATATCTTCGAATTTATTCATTTAAATTAGATACTGTAAAGGGCCATTTTGATCTATATTAAATGCACAATGTATTTAATTTACTTAATTGTATAAGGATTCATTCTGTATGGCTTAAAATCACTTCGTAAATAAGCCATTATTTCTCGTAAAAAAAAAGAATAAAAAATGGTTGTTGTGGGTTATCCCTAAGAGATAGACATATACCGTCGCGGACTTTTTTGTAGTACTTTTTAAGGTGTACAATACTGTAGTACATTATTTTGATCTATCTCGTAGGGTGCAACCAGCGCTTGCAATGTAAGCGCAAAAATGTGTTTATTTGCTACATCACATTAGAACCCTCGAAAATTAACAGTGTTTCCATACTATATTATGCATTTATTATACATGAAAACCTTCCTCTTGAGTCACTCTATCTATTAAAGAAACCCGCATCAAAATCTGTTTCGTAGTTTTAAAGATTTGGGCACACATAGGGACATAGGGACAGAGAAAGCGACTTTGTTTTATACTATGTAGTGATGATGATGCTGAGATAGTTTCGATGTTTACCAACTCCATTACGTGACAACGAATAATATTCAAAGAATGAATAATATTTGCTTAGGCCTTGATGTGTAGTTGCTATTGTGTGTGAAATATTTTATTTAGTAAGTATAGTACTTGAGTACATAAATCAGGTGGCTTGTACTTAACCACTTAGTAGAACTTGACATGCGACAACTGACGTATCGAATTCTAAAAGCATTATGTCTAAACGTAAAAAATATTGTTTACCAGTTGCCCGACATATTTCGTTTTGTCAAAAGTTATTGGCCCGTCGCAATATATAAATGAATACATGTTGGTTTTTCTATTTTCCTCGCAATTTTGACGTGACAATGTCTAATAAATTGATGAACGTCGGCTGCATGCATGAAAAAGGATGACTCATTGTCCTGTTACGCTCATTGTCCCGTTATGTTCCGGATCTACTTCTCATCATTTCATCAATGTTTTGTTATGACGTTGTCACCTTAAGCTATCGTCCGTAAACAGACTTTACAGACAACCAATTTTTTTAGGTTTGTTCTCGTTATAAGAAATGTTTACTTGTGGCTTAGCGAAAATCGCACATAATCACAAATACTTAATTAATTTATCACGTTTCTTCTAGCTTTCTGCACTCCACCTCCATATAAACTTTATGTGTCTGCTCGGTGCTGCCTCGGTGTCGCAGTGGTAGCGTATGCGACTGCTGTGCTTGAGGTCTCGGGTTCGATTCCTGGGTCGGACCAAATGTTTGTATGATCTGCAAATATTTCTTTCGGAGTTTAGGTGTTTTCCATGTATAATAATATATGTATGTATTTATGTATGTATTAGGTAGTAGAGCCACGCTGATTTCAGCACGAATGGGCCGGCTCGACCGGGGCGGTACTACCCTCGCACAGAAAATCAACGTAAAATGACCACGTTCGTGCTGTCATGTTTCGTTGGTGAGTGCGAGACCGGAGGCCCAAATAGTCTAGTCAATAAGTTCCATACTTGTTGACTAGACTAAAAGATGCAGCAGCATCACTAGGCCGCCATGGTGTGGGTCGCCATACTGCATTGTCTGCATTCGCAGTGAGTATGGCGACCAATACTCTTGGATTCTGCTTATGCTTTCCATCAGGCAGAGTAGAGTCATTTTGGCGGGCCATACATTAAAAAAAAAAAAAAAAAAAAGTATTTACAAAAAAAAACGTATATATGTATTTAAATCAGTTGTCTAGTACCCATAACACAAGCTCTGCTTAGCTTGGGACTAGATGGCGTTGTGTGTAAGATGTCCTAAATATTTATTATTATTATTATGTGTGCCAAATTTAATACTCCTCCTTTCACATAATTTTACGTAACAAGGAGTTTATAGTTTTGGCTTCACGTATTAATCTTAAATATAAAATTTTCGTGTCACAATGTTAGTTACCACACTCCTCTGAAACGGCTGGATCGATTTTATGATATATTATTATTATTATATTATATATTATTTTATGATTTGGTTTGCATATCGGGTAGGTCTGAGAATCGACCAACATCTATTTTTTATACCCAAATTTTTTTTTTATGGAAAAACAACGTTTGCCGGATCAGCAAGTAATTATATATATTTAGTCTTAACAGCTTTTTAAGGAAATTTCGCAAATGCTTTAATTTTTTTTTTATATAAAAAGTAGAGCTAAAGAATCTCAATAGGCCACTATAGTGTGGGTCACTATGCTGCATTGTCTGCATTCGCAATGAGTATGGTGACCACCCCTCTCGGATTCTGCTCATGTATTCCATCAGTCAGAGTAGATACACTTTGGCAGGCTAATACATAAAAAAATACATGAAAGGGTTAAACGATGTAAGACCTTCATTGTACTATAAGTATACGCAGAGCTAACACATCTCTAATGCAGAAGAGTGTTTTTTGTTTAGCTCCAAAAATAGTTAATAAACTTAATATAATTAATTTTAAGAAGAACTTAAAGAAACTACTCTCTGAGAAATGTTATTATATTAATAACTTTTTTGATGATAGCCTGTAAGTTTAGACAATATTATTTTTAGTTTTAAAATTTGTACGCCACATGTGGCCGAATATGCTGTGATCCATTATGTATGTTTTAAGAACTTGTACCTACCATATTCCTGCAAACAATAATAAATAAATATTTCGCACACAACGCCATCTAGTCCCAAGCTAAGCAGAGCTTGTGTTATGAGTACTAAGACAACTGATACAAATACATATCTACTTTTTTTGTAAATACATACATATTATACATAAAAAAAAACACCCAAACTCCGAAACAAATATTTATAGATCATACAAATATTTAATACGACCCGGGAGTCGAACCCGAGACCTCATGATCAGCAGTCGTGTACACCAACCGCGAGACCAACGAGGCAGTCAATATGCAGGCAGTAATTAAATGTATTGTATTGTATTTTGTTACAAAATAGATTATATCAAAACATGCCAGACGATTGCAATCATTTAAACGATCTGTGGGTACTAAATCCACAGATTTATGTTAACGTAGATATGGTACTAAGCTACTTATATAAATGGTAGCAGCAAGTACCTAGTAGTAAAGACCTAGATGTTTAATCGAAATAATACCTTATTCGCTATTTGCGAGTGTTGCAATTAATTTAATTGTTTAAGTGAGTTTGTCGGACTTCAAGGCATGTGGTAGAAATCCCAGCGGATTTCAGCTTATTGAGCAAATACCTTCGTTGTTCTTGTACTAAGTCAGTAATAAAATATAAGTTAGCTTTATAGGTCGATTAAATACGTCTTCAAACGAAGGGATGACTATTTTTTTTTTGTATGACATTTTTTATAATTATCTTGGATGGACTTTAAATAGGCAGTTCGTAATAAGTGCACGTTAAAATTAGTATAAAAGTGGCCAAGGTTACCTGATTGCTTTAAAATATATTTTAATAGAAATAAATTAATATATTCTATATACTACTTCCTTGTTGGAAAATACACTGAAAATTGGTTGTCAGCAGGAAATCTTGGCAAATGAATGAATGAGATCTGCGGGTTTGCTACCATGTACCTCTTTGATGGTGAGTATCCGATATTTCAGCGCTGTTCACGGAGCAATCCCGCAGATTTCTATTTTAATGTTACTGACCATGAAAGTTTAAAACAATAGGTTATAATGACCGCTCTGAAGTTTATCGTTCCGTTTTCTAACATCGTTCTATGTTACTCTAATAATATTGTCTTGTTTATATTTATTTCAATAAGTTCCTTAACGCGGCTTGCGTAAAGAAAAAGTGACACTTTCTCTCTACTTTTTAACCGACTTCAAAAAAAGGAGGAGGTTATCAATTCGACTGTTTTTTTAAATGTTTTTTACCTCATAACCTTGGACTGGGTGAACCGATTTTGATGATTCTTTTTTTATTTTTTGAAAGCTTCCCATGTGGTCCCATTTCAATTTGGTCCAGTTCTTGCAGTCTATTGTTTTTTTGTTAAAATTTTTATTTATCTCTCTGTCTCATTTTATAATATAGGCGTTCTCGCTCTTTTTGGACCTAAACTATTTCTATAAATACCTATAACAATATTCAGTTAACTTTTCTGTAAGTTTTTTTAATGTGTGAAAACCCCCACGGGTGGTCTCCCTTTTATATATGTGGAAACCCCCACTGGCCATCACCCTTCTGGGGTTTGCGGCGTGACGGAATCAGACCGACTAAAACCACACGGTATGTCACTCTGTTCCTGAGATGAGAGTGATATGAGAATAGCTATTATCACGATGTCCGTACACCTCTCAGCGCCTGCCCGCACTGAGGCGGGACTAGATGGCGTTATGAGTCAGATGTCTGAAATGTTTTAATATTAAACATAAAAAATAAGTTGGTACAATTGGATATAATGTACTTGAGGTTAAGTGCATCCAATTAATTTGTTGCCAAGTTTCGAGGTTTGCTAGTACAGTGTGCAAGACATAAAGCGAAACCTAATAGCACTGTGAGCGTTAATTGCCCATTACATGCCCAGTGAGTACACTTTGCGGACGATAGGTACTTTACAGAAGGGTGGGTATATATTTTAGAGTATAATAAATTTTGTAATGCTATTTTTTTTTAAATGTTGTAATGAAAAAAAAACTATTCTTGTGCTAGTGACACATTAAACTTGAAAATGGACCGATTAATCTCAAATATGTTTCATGATATAAAAAAACATAGTCATTTTAAAAACGACAATTCCCAACATTAGGATATACGTAGGTATACAACTATACATCCTGATGTATCGCGGGGGACTTTACAAACATATATGAAACGGACACAATGGACATACAGTCTCAGAACAATAATTTGTTGATCGCACAAAATATTGTCTTATGTGAAATTTGAACCCACAACATTTGGTGCAATAGAAAGCGGCGTGGCTACCGCTTAAACCACTAGGTCAACCGTGCAGTCAAATATGTTTAATGTTATTAATAGTTTTTAACAAATTTTGAGAAACAAGATACGCTTAACCACAAAAATGACATGAAATTGTTGTTTGTTAGGTGTCGGTAACTGGAAACTGAAAGTCGTCAGTTGAAGACACAAGCAACATTAACAATTTCCTTACAATTGTACTGAGCTGTGCAAACGGAGAGTTGCATTCTGTGTCCGTCTACTGTGTGTGACACAAGCCATCCACGACGTCCATTGTGAGACTGACGGAAAACAAGCGACGAATCGTGGCCAGATGTAGCGACCGGTGACTGTGTCAGATTGCCGCCACCGGACACAGCAACTACGGTTACCAGTGACCTGTAGTATCAACGGGCGACAAGTTTGCGCAGCGCCTTTTTAGATGGTTGGTACTAGGCGTCCATAGTGTGGGTCACCATGCTGCAATGTCCTTATTCGCATTGAGGATGGTGAACACCACTCTTGGAATCTGCTCAAGCTTTCCATCAGGCAGAGCAGAGTCGTTTTGGCACTGCTAAAAAATACATTAAAAAAACTGTGCGCTTTTCAAGAAACTTACTGCCTGGCACAACAAAACTGCGGAATGAACTGTTGCCTGCAATATTCCCGGATCAATACGACCTTCAAGAAAAGAGCGTACTCCTTCTTAAAAGGCCGGCAACGCACTTGTGACGCCTCTGATGTTGCGGGTGTCCATCGGCGGCGGTAATCGCTTAAACCTTCAGGCGATACGTCTGCTCGCTTGCAAAAAAAACTTCGCGCATTTAAGTTTATAATATTTCAAAATGTCTACGTCTGTAATCGGCTGTAAAACATTCGCCACCAGCCACTACGAATACTAAATACTACACATTTTGTTCAAGTTTTTGAAGTCTACCAAGCAACCGGAAAGACGAATATTAGAAGTTCTTTTATGAATATTTAAAAGGGGATCTCAGCAGTGAAGCAGTTATTTATAGATTATTCCAACATTCCTTTGGGACTTGTGGAGAACTCTCAAGTCTACAGGTTCTCTTATAAACTTTTCTTTACTCTTTGATGTAAGTGAAATACTTTATTCCTTCTTACAATTAGGGTTAAAAGTATCTACATATAATTATAATTAAAATAAGTTTTGTTACATTTATTACAAAAATGTTTTTCTAATTCAATTACATGTTTTATGCATATTGTTCATTTGATTATTTATTTACTCCGAGTGTTTTATGCCTCACCAAAACGTGATCTGAGGTCTGCTGGCGCCCATATCATACAAAAAAAAACAAAGCTCATTCTCTCAGATTCGAGAACAGTGAAATATAAATACGTACCTACAACTAAAAAAGAGACCTTACCAAGAATCACAAGAGACCTAAACAGTATCACAGGTTCAAAACAAAAATTACGTCCTAAATTTTACGCCCACAAACGCCTTTCCATCGAACCACTACGCATCGTGTACCGCTTTGATCAAGTTTTCTGTTCATTTAGTTACGCATGCATGGATTTCAGTGTATTTTACAGATCAACAACTATGTTGATATACACTGTGATTAAATAGTCTGTTTAAGCTGTTAAACTGCTTATATAGTTCCTTAAAACCTTCCTATTGTTAGTGGACGCGAACGATGACGTGCCGCGTTATGGCTTTCACAAGATGAGTGGAGGAGAAGTTCGCCTGTCCTGGCATGGGTATAATAAGCGAAAACCTTTTTTCTAACGAGCGGCTTTAGTCCAGCAGTGGATTATTAAAGACTGTTGACTATGCTGAACTTAGATCGACATTTTTAAACCGACTTCAAAAAAGGAGGAGATTTCTCAACTCGACCGTATATATTTTTTATTTTTTTATGTGTGTTCGCGGATAACTTCGTCGTTTATTAACCGATTTTGATGATTCTTTTTTAATGGAAAGGAGATATCCCAACGGTAGTACCATGATAAGGACACTAAGATCTGATGATGGCATCCAAGAGAAATCGAGTCGAACCTTGAAGTCAGTTTTTATTTTGTTAAATTTTTGTAGTTGGAAAAGACAGTAGGAAAATATATTATGTTAAATGAATTTCCTATTTTCTCTTAGGACTATACTTTTGGATACAAAACGAATTATCTATCCACCAGATGTCTAGATTTAAATATTATTTCCTTTGATAATTTTACTAAAGTTGAAAGCTCGTCGCGTACCCAAAGGCACAAAATCAAATCAAATATCTCGATCTGTTTGAATCGCCATTATTAGTTCGTTTATTCCAGCCGTACTGATTTCAAATTCTATTTAATTATCTGTTTTCGTGATCGTAATTTAAAAAGTTGAAATTACCATATTTTAAAATCAATCTTAACAAACTTAATACTACTTTTAGGCATAGCTAAAGACAACAAATGAATACAGTACAAGACATCTATACTACTATTATAACGCTGAAGAGTTTGTTTGGTTGTTTGAACGCGCTAATCTCAGGAACCAATGTTCCGATTTGAAAAATTCTTTCAGTGTTGGATAGTACATTTATCAAGAAAGGCTATAGGCTATATATCATCACGCTGAGACCAATAGGAGCGGAACACCAATGAAGAATGTTACAAGAACGGGGGATTTTTTTTTACGCTACGGGCAATGGGAGACGCAAACGACGTTGCGTGGGTCAGCTAGTTTTTAATAAAAAAAGAGATATTTAACTCTAAATTGATTAAGTTACAAAACGATATTACGACTCACTTCGCAAATATTATTTTAAATTTTATTCAATTCGAATAGATTAGTATTTCTAAAAAAATAATTTATACAATTGATGTAAATGTAAAAAAACTTACTCAAGAGTTTAAAGCCTTGAAGGTGTTGCGGATTAAACTTTAATTAAATTATAGACTTTCTAATATCTAAATATTTTAAGTGGTAGGCAGTATTTCTTCTGGTAATATCATTTATAATTTAATCGTGCTGCTGATTTTGCATTCATTTAGAAGAAATCCTTTACCTGTATCTCTCTCTAACAGGACAAGGAAGAATCTACAAACAATCAAGCCATACAGTTTTACTGAGATGATGTAGAGTTTGTGAAGTTAGGGTTGGTAGACTTAGGGCGTGTAGATTCTGAAGCTTGGCTGTACATGAGATCTGATATCTTTTTTACAGGGTAAGCCATATGCAGTCGTCTTGGCAAAATTTTACATGAACATGTTTTTGGTGGGATATTTTATTGGATTTTTATTTCATATTTATTCAGGTAACGGTAAGCTATTTTAGAAAGTTGTGATGTAGCTGAAATTTTGATTAAACGTGTCTTAGAATTAATTTATCAACAGCTTAATATAAGGCGTTTTTTACTTCGTTTAATATACCAAAACGAGAAGATTCCCTCGTTGGTCTTGCGGTTGACGTATGCGACTGCCGATCAAGAGGTCTCGGGTTCAAATCCCGGGTCGGGCCAAAAGTGTTATTGACTTTTTCTGATTATAGAAATACTTAATAACAGCTCAGAGTTTGGAAGTTGGGGTCTGAACCCCTGTGCCTCAGAGAGCACGTAAAGCTGTCGGTCCTGCATCTGATGTCTCCCCAGTCGTGTCGGTTAACCGTCCGATCGGATTCTGAGAGAGAGGGAACAGAGAGTGCACCTGTGTGTGCACAAACACTTGTGCACTATAATATTTCCTGCGTAGTTGGCTGGCCTCCGTTAAAACTGGCCGCCGTGGCCGTTATCGGCTAGGAGAACATTATTAATTTACTAAATACAATAATTAATACTCGTAATGATATTTATTCATTAAGCGTTTGCTTTTTATTGAGTGAAAATTTGCATGACTGATTACTGTTGAAGCCTTTTAATGCCATTTTATGTGTTAAATACATTTAATTAATCATCTTTTTTATTCATACATGAGCTTTATCTTGTGTATTACAACGAGGCAGTCCATCATGCTTATTTGTTTGATAGACTGCGTCTTTAGTATAGCAGCTAGTGTATGCGACTGCCGATCAAGAAGTCTCGGGTTAGTGTCCAGGGTCGAGCAATAAAGTATTATTAGGGTTTTCTTACAAGAAATTTCTGATAACAGCTCGGAGTATATAAGTTCGCAACGTTTCACACTCGTGCATCGGAGAGCACGCTAAGAGTTGTCATGAACATGTTGATAATTAAAAACATGAGCAATTAGGAATCTTCCTAGCCTTTACAATTCCCCATAGTATTTGAATCTCATATTATATTTAAAATAGCTTTTCATCAGGACCACTACTTTATTTGTACGATGATGGACTTGCCTTTAGGCGGACATCAAAGAAAAGTATAATAAAGGTTCGCAACTTCATATGTATATCACGTAAATATTCACAAATATTACAAATCAAATAACTGTTTACATTTCAAAATATAGTCATACATTGTATTGTATATACGTTGCTAATGAACATACTGTTCTCTTTATACTGCTTATGTGACGTTTGTTGATGAGTACTGCTTTGTGAATTACAATGAGATGTTCAAAACTGTACATACCAGTTCTAATTCTGTCGCTACAGTACGGGAACAGATGGAGATAATATATAAAACAAAGTCCTCCGCCGCGTCTGTCTGTTCGCGATAAACTCACAGGCTACTGCACGGATTTTTATGCGGTTTTTGCATATAGATAGAGTGATTCTTGAGGAAGGTTTCTGTATATTATATAATTTGTTATGTTTTTGAGTATATTGGCTACAAGCTAATGATATTTGTTGAAGACGTCGGAAAAAAAATTAAGTCGCACATCTCAGAGAAACATATTCTATATTATATTTTCCGTAATGAACCCGTGCGAAGCCAAGGCGAGTTGTTAGTATATTATAAGTTATATTTATGTAGAATTAAGTCTATATTTTTTATGTGAACTTAAAACTAATTTCAGGTAATTAAAATTCAACGGATACTTGAGAAGTCTTTTAAAATACGGGCCTAAATCTCTGTTTTTGTCAAGGAAAATCGTTTTTAAAAGCCTTCTCTTTAAGAGAGTAAAACATTTTGGAAAAAGTAATAATCGGTAGGTGTAAGATCTGGTGAGAATGGCGGATGAGGGAGAGCTTCCTTGGAGACTGTCTGTTGCGCAGTATGGGGTTGCGCGTTGTCGTGAAGGAGCAGTGGAGACGACCGATTGACCAAAGCTGGTTGCTGATGTGCAAGCTTCTCCATCATTCTCTCCAGTTCTTCACAGTACACATCTGCATTAATGTTCATACCGTTTTGTAAAAAGCTGTGGTGAATCACACCCGCATTAGGCCACCAAACAGTGACCATCACCTTTTTAGGGGTCATTTTTGGTTTAGGGCATTGCTTTGGTGCTGAACCAGGGTCTAACCAACTTGCTGAGCGCTTTCGATTGTCGAACAGAAGCCATTTTTCGTCGCACGTAACAATTCTTTTAAAAATTCCTTCATTTCTTTGCCTGTTGAGCAGCGCAAGGCAGCTCTCGACGCGTACGTTGCGCTGGCGATCGTTAAGGTCGTGGGGCACCCATCTATCAAGCTTTTTTACCTTGCCAATTTGTCGCAAATGGATCAATATTGTTTTGATGCTTACATTAAAAGCTGCTGCTAGCTCAGCTGTAGATTGAGTTTCGTCAGCTTCCACAATCGCCTTTAATTCATTATTGTTAACCAAAGTCTCCGGACGAACACGAGCTTCATTTTTCTAGTCAAAATTTCCAGAACGGAACCGGAAAAACCAATAACGGGTTGTGCGTTCGTTTGTACAGATCTGTCCGTAAACGTTTTTGATGTTACGTGCCGTTTGTGTCGCGTTGGTGCCACGACGGAACTCATATTCCATAATTACACGAATTTTTAAAGTATCCATTATGACGAAAAATGTTCAAATGTAATGAAAATACAGCGCTAATCAAAAAACAAAAGACTGAATTTGTAAATAGAATGTCATGGTTTTAAAACAAAATTAATTTGAATTTAGAATACAGAGCCATTACAAACTTTTTTTTATTTGAAATGACCAGTACTGAAGAACGGCAATTTCATAGGTAAAGACCTAATATATATTTATATATATAGGATCCTATACATAGGATACAGGATCCTATATATATAATTACATACAAGAATTAAGATCGTTTAAATGAATAGATAACTCAACAGGCAACAGGTTAAAATAATCAAGGTAGTTTGAATTTTTTTCTTCCTAGTTTTATTAGGTATTTATTCCCAAGATTATTTTGGGTCGGCTACTAATTCCACTCGGTTTTACCTGAAGAATATCAGGCTATACACGGAGTGACTGGCATCGGACCTCCGCAACCCTGAGGGTAGGTACTGAATACTAAGGATAAAACTTGTTGAAGATTGATTAAAACAGAATAATAATGTCTTTATTGTACACCAGGTAAATTATGAAAGATCTTAATATAATATAAGATAAGTTTGTACAATTGGCGGCCTTATCACCCGGAGGCAAACCTTATGATGGAGACGAAACGAAATAGGGCAAGTAGAGGGTTGTGTCTGGTGTATTTAGTAATATTATATAAGACGGAGAAATTGAAGCAGTATACACGATATATAAGGTGGAAGTTATATGAAGAAATATGGGTTATTAAATAAAATCTGAAAAGGGTGTGAGTGAAATGCTTATAAAATATTATTAATAATATACTTCTATGGGATAAGGTAACCTAATGATTACGCGAGAGAAGTCATGGGACCTAGATGTCTCCCAGGGTTCTTTTACTAGTCTCTTGAAGGCAGTTATTGTTGGTGCACGTCTTATTGCGACTGGTGGGCGTTCCACGGTCGAGCTGCTTGGACAGAAAAAGAGTGATCAGATTTGGTAGAGTGCAAAGGTATTTTTATTTTAGTTTCAAGTTCGCAGACGATCACAGTAATTTGGGATGTGTATCGTGTAAGTAAGTGAACGGTGCTTAATTATAATAGGTCTTTACCTATGAAATTGCCGTTTTGTATGCAATAAGTGAAAGTACCTATTTTTTCAAACTTTTTTATTTCTGTTATTCGAAGTAATCACCCATGCAATCGACGCATCTTTGCCAACGCATTGGCAGTTTATTGATGCCCTTCTTGTAAAAATCAGCTGAACAGGAGGCAACAAACTCTTCAAAGGCATTTTGTACTGCCTCTCGGGAATTAAAATTTTTACCTACTAAAAAGTTGTCAAAATTTTGGAAAAAGTAATAGTCGGTAGGTGCAAGGTCTGGTGAGTATGGCGGATGAGGGAGAGCTTCCAACCCCAGCTCTTGCAGCTTGGAGACTGTCTGTTGCGCAGTATGGGGTCGCGTGTTGTCGTGAAGCAGCTGCAAGAGCTGGGGTTGGAAGCTCTCCCTCATCCGCCATACTCACCAGACCTTGCACCTACCGACTATTTCTTTTTCCAAAATTTAGACAACTTTTTATGGGTTATGGGGGTATAGGGAGTATGGATATGACGACGTTTATTAAACGAAAGGTCCTACATCCCTAATATTAATATTAAGAGTATAAACCCTTTGTTTTCGACCTGTCATCTGTCATGCATATCATTTTATCGTTGTTTGTTTTAAATGAAGAACTTCAATCAAATACATAGTCCGTCAGGCTTTCTAAACGAAGTCTATCACGATTCAGTAAAAGCGTGTTTAAGCTTTAAACTTTAAGTTGTTATTCTATTTCATGACTGTTGAAATACATAATCTATACTAATATTATGAAGCTGCAGAGTTTGTTTGTTTGTTTGTTTGAACGCGCTAATCTCAGGAACTACTGGTCAGCATAAAAAAAATAATTCAGTGTTGGATAGTCCATTTATCGAGGAAGGCTATAGGCTATATTTTATTTTCAAAAAAATTAGGGTTCCGTAAGAAAATTGCTATTTTGTAACCCAAGGTGTGAAATCGACAACCTATTTTTGCGTGCGCTGCAAAAAATATTGACAATAGAACAAAATAATGTATTACGGGTTTGTAGGTCCTATTAAGATCTACAAAAAAAATCCGCGAGAGCATTTATCTAACTATCATGGTTTAGTCACAATAACCGCGTTTGAGTTCAATAAAATTATGAAATCGTCTGAAGAAAGAAACTACGTTAAATGTGTATCGTAATATTCATCTTGATCCAAATAAAGCATTATGTTATCAAGGGCATTTGTGTGGAAGTAAAATACTTTTTGTTTCATCCCATTCGGACATTTCGTTTAGAAGTTATCACGAGTTTAAGACGTTAAGAGTTGATACCTAATAACGACTTATTTGCCAAAGAGTTTTAATCAACATAATACCTAATATTAATCTTTATCCAAATAAGTGTGTTGTTGATTATGAGTATTAGATCTTAGAAGAGTATAATAAATACATCTATACTAATATATAAAGCTGAAGAGTTTGTTTGTTTGTTTGAACGCGCTAATCTCAGGAACTACTGGTCCAATTTGAAAAATTATTTCAGTGTTAGATAGCCCATTTATCGAGGAAGGCTATAGGCTATATATCATCACGCTAAGGCCAATAGGAGCGAAGCACCAATGAAAATGTTTCAAAAACAGTGGAAAATTATCACGCTACGGCAATAGGAGACGCAAACGACGTTGCGTGGGTCAGCTAGTTCAACATAAAATTCGTGATGTTTCATTGTCTGTATTTGAAGTATACGTCTGTGATATAAACATATAATATAAATCATAAAAGGGTTTATTAAATGCGAAGCAAAAAAACGCTTACGACTACAGAATTCAGTGTTGACATTGATATGGGATTCAGGATATAGAATTCGTATATTAATACGCAAGGAAAATTATTGGTATGAGTTTTTAAACGAAAATGCTTTATATTGTAAAACTTAGAATGCTTTGGAAGGAATAAAGGAAAGGCTGATATGTGCCTGCAACACAAAGATACCGTTGAAATTGAACGGTTGTTAACATGATAATCGGCGTGATAATTTTTCATATTACGATGCAGGTATTTCAGTTACATTGTAGTTCAGTGTGTCATTTTACAAAAAATATTATTGCACTTTATCCCACACTCTGTAGAATGTAGATTATAGAGTGCAAGTTAGATAGCTACATAGTAAAGCTATTATCTAAAATAAAAATGAATCGGTAAATGTATTGCTAAATGCAAAATTCGAGAACCACTTGACCAATTAGTAATTAAATTTGTTCACGCTGTATCATCATTATCGCTGTAACATCACGCTACGGGCAATAAGAGGTGCAGACGAGATTACGTGGTTCAGCTCGTTATTCAATATAATTCTTATAATAATAACATGTATGTATGCTGACTTAATATATTTTGGCTTTTGAGTGACTCTACTTTGCCTGATGGAAAGCACAAGCAGAATCCAAGAGTTGTGGTCACCATACTCACTGTGACTTTAAACAATGCAACAAAGCAGCATCGTGACCCACACTATGGTGGCCCATTGAGATGCTTCTGTATTATTAGGCCTCTGATGTCGCACTCACCAACGAAACACAACAGCACGAATGCTGTAATTTGTCTTTGGTCATATTTTCAGTAATCTAATAATATTTACAACTTTGTAGAAATCGAATGGACATCTTAAAAAATAATAGGTACAAATTAAACTCACCTAATAAAGCCATGAAGAATCCATAGAGTACACACATGGTCTTCCCGAAGATCCATCGATGGAAGAGGGCAGAAATAAGTGTGAAAGGATTCCCTAGTACTGATACTGAGAAATCAGAACAAACCAGGTTGAAAAGGATTATGTTGAGCGGCGTCCATAACTGAAACAAGAAGAAAAGTTCTTTTAAACATGGATTTTAAGTGAAAACTTGTATAGACCAAACTTTTCTATGAAAGTTGTGAAGGGAGTGAATTCATGCCAATTACAACTTGATATCCAAAATACTTAATACAAAATATAACAACTTCTTATAATTTTAAGTTTTCACATCTGTCGGCAGTTTTCATGATTGCTTTATCTCCTGATAAATTTGTAGAATAATGACTTACTTATCTCACATATGGCCCGTCAGCTCCGGAGATAGATAGAGTCTGTGTTAGTAAAGTAAGTGATTCAGAATTTTCCCCAGATAAATTTTTGGCGTCACATTTTTGATTAGCAACCACACTAACAATAATTAGCTCATCTCATAGACGATGTAAAAACCTGGCATAGAAAACTTTTCATTTATACAAAAGTATAAACAGTACATGTACCAGTATGTGTGTGTGTAATTTCGTACCAGACTTGGCGATTATGCTTGGTACTCTGACACTAGACGATGAATGTATAGATGTCTTTTCCACGAAACTGAATCAGTAGTTACTGCGTAATTCAGTAGTGTATATGTAATGTAATGTAATGCCCGCGTGTATGTCAGTTATCGTGGTAATTAGTAGCATGTATGTTATTCTGCTGTAAAAGCTATGTTGCTATTGCTATAAAGTTTCATCTAAATCCGTTCAAACATACGAATATACTCATAAACATTCACATTTATAATTACAGTAGGAAGTATATGCATATAATTTTAAGGCAAAGCGTGCGCATAATTATATTTCAAGAAAGTGTTAAGTTTGATGTTTATGCACTTCAATAGCTTAAAAGTTCTGTACCGTTTGCATTTATATTTGGATACAATATACAAGCTGCTTCATATGGTGCTGCTGCGTCCGTTTCATTCCTAATTTCTCATCAACCTAACGACAATGTAATACGTCATAGCATGGCAGGCATCACGTTGATCTGATAATACCTATCCGGAATTTACCGATCGTCAGGTCTCAGCATCCGAACAAAATCACATAACCTAATCTGAAAATAATCCGTATCAAAAATAGTCCCAACTGACCTAGATATTTTGCTTATATCGCTAGATTATTTAAAATAATAAAGTAAAATAACAATGTGATGTTATATGAGCAGAAGTGACGTTTTAATGTATTTATAGCAATCTTGTTTACCTCTTGTTTTTGCTTCAATAACTTTTCGATAACGTACTCCATAACGTGATTGTATTTGACGTAGTCTGAGTGGAATGTCTGTACATGTTTTCTGTGTAAACTCGATTTTCGTATGCGTAACAACTTATTGAGGCTATTTTTGTCAATCAATGGTTGAGTAAGAACTGCCTCGTTGGTCTAGCGGTTAGCGTAAGCGACTGTGGATCAAGAGGTCTCGGGTTCAATTCCCGGGTCGGACTGCTGTTGGGTTTTTCTTACAAGAAATTCTTAATAGCAGCCAGGAGTATGGAAGATGTGCGGTGTTTCCCGCCCGTGCCTCGGAGAGCATGTTAAGCCGTCGGTCCCGTTTGTCATGAACATCTATGGCAATCGTTATTACCGCTATAACCCGCTTTGCTAAGGAGGGAAGTGGACTTATTATATTTCCAACTCCTCCAGTTTTCTTCTGATTAATTTCGTTGCGGGTTCCAAGACAGTTAAATTTTTCCTGGGACTTCCCGAGTGTCATAACTCGGTATTTTCGTGGGTCACCGCTGTTGATCCTGGTGTACAGGAGTTACAGTGGTGGGCGTGTGGGCGGGATTAGTCCCAGTAAAAATCGTTATTAAGAAGTCAGTGCCCTCAAATATACTGAAAACTAGTTTAACCTTCGAATTCAGTTCACCCTCAGGGTTGCGGAAGTCCGATGCCAGTCGCTCCGTGTAACTGATATTCAGGTAAAACCGGATGAACTAATAGCCGACCCCAAATCTTGGGAATAATAAAGTCTAGGAGGAAGAAGAAGAATGTTTGAGTTAGAAAATGTCCTTATTTATTTATTTTATGACAGCACAGATAGCGAAGTGGTTTAAGTGATGATCTCGCTGGTTCTTACAGCGTGAGTGTTGTTTGTACGGTCCCCACTTAGGGGAATAATTTGGGTGTATTATCATTAGTAAAAATATAATTGACGAAAAATATGAATCCAATGTTTTTTTTTCGACTTTCTTGGTTTTGATTGTTTTATTGTTGTTTTTCAATTTGATGGTTTTAAATTGATTCATTATTCTTATTTAAAAATACGGCTGTAAAATAGAGTTAAAATATAATGAATATTATGAAATGCATTCGTAACCTAACATGATTTCATCTGTCCATTTTACACACATTGACCTTGATGTAGAGAAACTTTCTAACGGTTTAAATAATTTTTTACAAGAAAGCGACGCTAAGGAATATTCAAGCTGAGATTTATTATATATATTAGATTAGTCGAGTCAACAAGTGCTTTTTTTGTCAACTTAATAAGTTATCAAAAAAAGCTTGTATAAGCAGTCTTCAAAAATTGTGATTGAGGTGTCATTTGATTCGGAATGGTATTGATGATTTTTGAAAAAAATTAAGTTGCGCTTGTAAAAATTGCAAAAGTTATTAACAATTAACTAAAAACACAAAAAGGGGTTTAGTATTTTGCAAATTCCTCAAAAACTAATTAAGTTTTTTTCAAATTTGAAAAAAGATTCATAAAGAGGAGGAAACTTCCTAAAAAAAAGTTCTGCCTCCCGAAATTGTAAGACCAATATTTATAATATTACCAGAGGGTTAAAAATACGACCGCAAACGTGTACTCCGGATTGCGCAAGCCACGCCTCCTTCGTACCTTTAATGAATAAATATTATTTAAACTTATTAAATATGAAAATTTAAAAAAATAAATGTAAAAATTAAAAAAACTCAGACGTCTGCAGGATAGACCAACGAACAAATAATTCGTGGTCCAAAAACTTTTATCGCGAATTTTCAATAAGTTACCCTTTAATTAATTAATATTTGTTGTTGCACGAACATTAACATTGCAAGTGCGGTAATTGTTGAACTATTCATCTGAGAATTGTTTCCTTTCGTGAAGCTATTTTTCAAAGGTCTTAGAATAGATAATATCATAATAAAGAGAATAATAATAGTTATTATCATTTGAGACTAAATTGTCGAACTTGCTACAGTTGTGCTACATTTTCGTAGACATTCGCTACGAAAATGTAGCACGTCTATACAATTTTTACTACATATATTTTTACTTGAATCTCGGCTAATCGATAAACTTGGAATTAGTTTCAAAGTCAACCAAACGACCTAACTCAGATTAATCATGGCTTCATACACATAATGTGGACTAGACGCTTCTATTATGGACCCAATATTTCGATGACTTTGCTGAATGTTGTATTGTAGCATTTCTTTTTTATACATACATAACCTGTTATATATTGAGAACTCCGATATAAGTATTTGATGTTTTTTTTATTGATTTCTTTTTTTTAAAGAAAACTCCCGCACCGCCACCGCCCAGACTCAGAACAACAATGTGTGGATCACACAAAGATTTGTTGTATGTGGGATTTGAATCCACAATACTTGGCACAGTAGAAAGCAGCGTGGCGACCATTTAAACCACTAGGCCAACCGTGCAGTTAGTTATACAAACATTTCTCCCGATCTGGGAATCCGAAACCTCAAGCACAGCAATGACACACACAGCTACTACTGAGCTGAGCTGAGCTAAGACTACCCCTTTGTAATTATTGGATAATCTATAAATATAAAAATGAATATATATTTCCTTTGGTCCATTGTATATTTGGTACATTGCGTGTGAATAGCTTTATCAATTTCGCTAACTCTAGTAGTATTGAATACCCGATTTATTAAGATAGATTATATAGCCTTAGAATAATAACGCATAGAAACCGAGTCCACGCGTCCGTTTTGAAGCACCTCAAATGGAGCCATACCGCGGCGCTGGGCCGCTTCGTAGTATTCAAGGTCAAAGTACGCCGAACGTGTCTCGCGAAAAAAAACAATTATAACGGTTTGTTCAATTAAATTGTGTCACAACGCATCTGAAAAACAAAAGAAGTGTGATAACATCACTTTTTACATGTAAGTTTTTAATATTTCATAGTATTTTGTAAATAATTATGTCAAAACAGAAATGTTTTGTTTCAATATTCCGTTTGCATGTGTGCGTATCGCCGCGCGTACCTACGTAATCGTCACACCTATGTGAATCGGTTCAGTGCTTCATTTTTGACAGGGCGCTTGTATGAAGACTATTTTTCTATGCGTTATTATTATAAGATTATAGCCTATAAAACGTTACGCTATGACGAATTAGAGACGAGCATCATAAAAATATTACTTTTCAGAAGAAGTTGAGTGGGTTATTTAGTCAGTTATGAATAAAATATGTTTGATGTGTCAGTAAATTAATAATAAGCAAGCTAGTCAAACAGCATGAGATTTTCCAGGTATGATATTAATACATTTCCATCCCTTTTATGAATTGATAAACTGCAGATAAGCGAGACGAAATATTTAAGAATCATTTTTTAAATAATGTGTAATAGAAGCTTTATCGATAAATTTACTGGGTTATATTTCAAAATATTTTATTTACATTGAATTAAGGATTCCCAAAAACTTATAGCTTTTGTCGTTATTCGCATTCACCAATGGAGTAAATATATACACACGTGTACATATAGTCCGGGATCCCCGGAACAAATTTTACAAGTGATTGCTATCAAGTTTGAGTGGCTTCATTTTGATGAGGGGCCCACCTTCCACCTTACATTATTTTTTATTGTGGTAGCTAATAGGGGTAGGGCGGATAAATTTAAGACCATTAGTCACGAGTAAACATTTAACATTCAATGGAGCAAACTAAACAAGACAAAATCACTGCAGAGATTCTTGAAACAAACCCTATTTCAATCGTCTGACCAGAAGGGTATAGTTGGCAAAAACCTCCCGTCTAAGGAGAGGCCTTGAGGTCCAGCAGTCGAATATTAAAACATGTCGATGATAATGATGGTAAACCTTGAAGTAGTTAGTAGTACGCCACATTATATCACTTCATAGAATATTCATAACGAGATTTTGATCATTGAATGAGCTTCACATATATACACCACAAAGAACTGGAAAATAAATCATCTCGGTGACATATTTTGTTGATATTGATTGATAGCGAAACTAAAATCAACAGCTAAATGGAACCCATTTAAATAGGTTTTCTATCTAGGTATTTTAAACCCATTTTTGATATGCACTGGTAGTTTTGAATTATATGTGCCTAGGTGACGCAGTGGTAGCATATGCGACTGCTGTGCTTGAGGTCTCGGGTTCGATTCCCGGGTCGGACCAAATCTTTGTGTGATCTACAAAATATTTGTTTCGGAGTTTGGGTGTTTTTTATGTATAATATGTATGTATTTACAAAAAAGGTATATATGTATTTGTATCAATTGTCTAGTACCCATAACACAAGCTTTGCTTAGCTTGGGACTAGATGGCGTTGTGTGTTAGATGTCCGAAATATTTATTTATTTATTTATATATATACCTTTTTAGAACCCATTTAAATAGGTTTATTATATAACCTCGGTATTAATTTTAGGTACCTTGATAAAGTACCTTAGAATCAAGCAAAAAAGAGCATTAGAATATACTTTTTTGCATTTGTGGAAACCCTTTCGGGCTATTGCCCCAACATGGCTCGCGGTGAGGGGGGGAAACGGATTTTGTTAAGATATCAGGAACGGATCGGACCGCGCAACACCTACGAGAAAATATGATAGTATTTATACTACGTTTAGGAAGATATTAATACGAAAAAAAAACGATTTGTTTTAATATATTTACATACATTTAAAAAGAGACAAACATCTAGCAATTGACTGCTATAGCTTCTTGATGATATATAAACCTGACCTTAAAATGTAGCACACTTTATTAAAGCAAAGACGTCCGATAAATAGAAGACGTTTACATCGTGTCAAAAACAAACATCTATTTCCAGTGATTTCATATCTTTTAAAGACGTTACTAAGACAAAACAATGTACAGCGAAAAAACAATCGCATAAGGAGTATATTGTTTCATTTCTTATGAAAACTTCTACACAAAGGAATAACTGTAGAAAAAAACATCGTAGGTCATTTCGGATATCTGAAATACAACGCCATCTAGTCTGAAACTAAGCAGAGCTTGTATTATGGTTACTAGATAATTGATATGATTTAGTGATTAAGCAAAGTAAAATTGTTTTATTTCTCGAGTAAATTAAAATTTACTGTCTCTCATTAATATTTTCATTTGGTAAAATGAAATAATAAGACTTAATTAGAAACAAACATTTTTAAGAAATAAAATTAAGCGACCCCAATAAAAACATCAAACGATGACTCTCTGCCTAAAAACACTAAAAGCGTAAAATAAAGTGGCTTTAATTTAGCCTAGTGGCTAAAATATATAAAAAAATTACACATCGAAATTTTTTTTTTTGCTGTTTTGTACTTCGAGTACTTTTATGAGAGGTTTAGGATTTGTAGTTATATTACCTACATGTCAACATTTACATATATATTTTTGGGTATGTCTAACCAATTTTATGGGTGTAGGCATTCACAACCGACGCGATACGACCGATTCATTATCCTCCTAATTATTTCCTAGTTACTTATTACTCCCAAGATTATTCGGAGTTACAGAGTAAAAGTAAGGTAAGAGCTACTAGACAACTCCCGCACTAGGAATAAATCCTGTGTCGCGGGGTACTTTACAAACATACATGAAACGGACACAAAGAACACCCAGACTCAGAACAATAATTTGTGGATCCCACAAAGTGTTGTCCTATGTGGTATTTGAACCCACGACACTTGGCGAAGTAGGAAACGGCGTGGTGACCGCCAAACCACTAGGCCAAACGTGCAATCTTCTTGTTAAAAAGCCCCCCCAGGTTTACAGAATCCGGCTTCGTCGAACTAGAATTTGATACAATTAATTTTATACTACGGCCTTGAACACTACGGGGCACGATAACTTTAACGAGAACAATCTTTAAACCTAACAACCAACTTATTGAAATCATTAAACGAATTTATTCCATAGTTTCACAGTATGCGAAGAAACTTAAATTAGTTGTGAGGTGTAACATAAACTGTAATGGGTTTGAATGAAGTTCTATACAACTAACATCACTAAACAGAAATACGTAATAAATACCTATTAAAATTTGTAATATTCATACATTTTACAACATTATTTATATAAATCAATGAACATCTTAAACACTTAAAATATAACATTAAAACTTATTTGTATTACTCAAGCTCGCTCTATTCACGAATAGAATTAAATTGAGTCGCAGAGGCGTTGCGTGACGTGAATAAGTTGCTGTTTCTAAACCAAAGTAGCATCACATGATGCATTAAAATATGTGCTAAAACAATAAATTAACATTAATAACTCTTTGACCCTTCGTGACTTTTTTATTTTTTTCTAAATGATTATACTTAATCGTTTTTTATTCATTCCTACGGTTCAGCACACCTGGTTTCCATGTACCATGAAACTCATCCGTGTAGCGATAATCCTACTTAATATTATAAACGCGAAAGTTTGCAAGGATGTGTATTTGTTACTCTTTCACGCAGAAACAATGAACAACTGAACGGATTTGGATGAAACTTTACAGTAATATAGCTTGTACATCAGAATAACACATAGGCTACTTACTATTTGTATATAAACGCGGGCGGAGCCGCGGGCAACAGCTAGTTGATCGATATGTACAGAAGTCCCAATAGTATATTTCAGTAGGATAAGCAATAATGTTGAACAATATAAAGAATAGTTTTGAATTAAGATAAAATGTGCTATTTAGTTGTGGGCCTACTGGTAAAGGTTGTTAAAAATGTGTTGTTACATATGTTGTAACTCACCTTTTGTTTTTATTATTATTATCATCAACAGTCTTCAACAGTTCACCGCTGGACATATGCCGTTTCTTTTCAGGACCGCCGAGTGTACCCGAGCGGTAGAAATGTGGAGGTTCTTAAGATTATTTCATTTTTTCAGTGAATCCTTCGCAATATCTTTGGATATTTATTGAATTTTTTTAAGTAACAGAATAAAGTTATTGGCTGGGTTTTTTGACGGAAGAATATATTAAATGCTGTGAAATATATTTAGCTTTAATTCCGCGAGACAAATATCCAGGTCTGAAAGCAGGACACAAAAAATAAAAAAAAGAATATAGTCGTGTCGGACTTGTATACAGCTTTTTATCTATTAACAATTTTTACAACCCGTTATTGAAGAATCTAAAATGTATTTATTATTGCACAGTTGGCCTCGTGGTTTCAGCAGCCGCCATGTCACTTTCTACTGCGCCAAGTGTTTCTTCAATTTATTTTTAGAAAATGTCGTTTTCGTGTTTTAAGAATCAAATATATAAAATCAATGTACATCTAGCGCCATCTATCGCAACTCGAACGAACTACATTAAACTATACTGGAATAAGGTGCAGAATAAACAGTATCAGGGCGTAACAAGAGAGGGCACCACTAAACTTTTTTTTTTATTGGAAGAAAAATATCAAAAAGGTGGTGTTTGGGTAGCCAAAAAAAATACCGAGCGAAGCTCGGTCATCCCGGTACTTTAGACTAAAACGACAAGTCCTAATCTATATATATAAAAGAGTAAGGTGACTGACTGACTGACTGACAGACTGACTGACATACCCAGAGATCAACGCACAGCCCAAACCGCTGAAGCTACAATCATGAAATTTTGCACGTAGGTTTTTTATATGACGTAAGTGAGCACTAAGAAAGGATTTTTTGAAATTCCACCCCTAAGGGGGTTAAATAGGGGTTGAAAGTTTGTATGGAAGTTCGTCATTTTTGAAGTAAGAAACATGAAACTTTACTTTTAGGCTACTGATTAAAAAAGAGTAGATACGTATTTAAGCGTTTCTAGATATTCTACCCCTAAGGGGTTAAATAGGGGTTGTTATCTTCTATATATATAAAAGAGTAAGGTGACTGACTGACTGACTGACAGACTGACTGACATACCCAGAGATCAACGCACAGCCCAAACCGCTGAAGCTACAATCATGAAATTTTGCACGTAGGTTTTTTATATGACGTAAGTGAGCACTAAGAAAGGATTTTTTGAAATTCCACCCCTAAGGGGGTTAAATAGGGGTTGAAAGTTTGTATGGAAGTTCGTCATTTTTGAAGTAAGAAACATGAAACTTTACTTTTAGGCTACTGATTAAAAAAGAGTAGATACGTATTTAAGCGTTTCTAGATATTCTACCCCTAAGGGGTTAAATAGGGGTTGTTATTTCGTATATAGGTCAGTCTGGAAGTCCGTCATTTTTGAAGTTAGAAACATGAAACTTTATTTTAGGCTGCTGATTAAAAATGAATTGATACGTGTTTCAGCGTTTCTGAATATTCTACCCCTAAGGGGGTGAAATACGGGGTTGAAAGTTTGTATTGAAGTTCGTAATTTTTTTAAGTAAGAAACATGAAACTTTTTTTTTGGTGTACTGATTTAAAATGAATAGATACGTATTTAAACGTTTCTTAATATTCTACCCCTAAGGGGGTGAAATAGGGGATAAAAGTTTGTATAGAAATTCGTCATTTTTTAAGTAAGGAACATGAAACTTTACTTTTGGGCTACTGATTAAAAAAGAGTAGATACGTGTTTAAGCGTTTCAGGATATTCTACCCTTAAGGGGGTGAAATAGGGGTTGAAAGTTTGTATGGAAGTCCGTAAATTTTTAAATAAGAAACATGAAACTTTATTGTTGGGGTACTGATTTTAAATGAATAGATACGTATTTAAAAGTTTCTTAATATTCTACCCCTAAGAGGGTGAAATAGGGGTTGAAAGTTTGTATGGAAATTCGTCATTTTTTAAGTATGAAACATGAAACTTTACTTTTGGGCTACTGATTAAAAATAGTACATACATGTTTAAGCGTTTCTGAATATTCTACCCCTAAGGGGGTGAAATAGGGGTTGAAAGTTTGTATTGAAGTTCGTCATTTTTTTAAGTAAGAAACATGAAACTTTTTTTTTGGTGTACTGATTTAAAATGAATAGATACGTATTTAAACGTTTCTTAATATTCTACCCCTAAGGGGGTGAAATAGGGGATAAAAGTTTGTATGGAAATTCGTCATTTTTTAAGTAAGGAACATGAAACTTTACTTTTGGGCTACTGATTAAAAAAGAGTAGATACGTGTTTAAGCGTTTCAGGATATTCTACCCTTAAGGGGGTGAAATAGGGGTTGAAAGTTTGTATGGAAGTCCGTAAATTTTTAAATAAGAAACATGAAACTTTATTGTTGGGGTACTGATTTTAAATGAATAGATACGTATTTAAAAGTTTCTTAATATTCTACCCCTAAGAGGGTGAAATAGGGGTTGAAAGTTTGTATGGAAATTCGTCATTTTTTAAGTATGAAACATGAAACTTTACTTTTGGGCTACTGATTAAAAATAGTACATACATGTTTAAGCGTTTCTGGATATTCTACCCTTAAGGGGGTGAAATAGGGGTTGAAAGTTTGTATGGAAGTCCGTAATTTTTAAAATAAGAAATATAAAACTTTATTTTTGGGCTACTAAATAAAAATGATTAGATACGTATTTAGGAGTTTTTGGATATTATGCCCCTAAAGGGGTGAAATAGGGGTTGAAAGTTTGTAAGGAAGTCCGTCATTTTTTAAGTGAGAAACATGAAAATTTAGTTTTGGGCTACTGATTAAAAATGGGTAGATACATATTGAAGCGTTTCTGGATATCTACCCCTAAGGGGTGAAATAGGGGTTGTTATTCCGTATATAGGTCAGTCTGGAAGTCCGTCATTTTTGAAGTTAGAAACATGAAACTTAACTTTTTGGCTGCTGATTAAAAATGAATTGATACGTCTTTCAATGTTTCTGAATATTCTACCCCTAAGGGGGTGAAATAGGGGTTGAAAGTTTGTATGGAAGTTCGTCATTTTTTAAGTAAGGAACATGAAACTTTACTTTTGGGCTACTGATTGAAAAAGAGTAGATACGTATTTATGGGTTTCTGGATATTCTACCCCTAAGGGGTTAAATAGGGGTTGTTATTTCGTATATAGGTCAGTCTGGAAGTCCGTCAGTTTTGAAGTTAGAAACATGAAACTTTATTTTTAGGTTGCTGATTAAAAATGAATTGATACGTGTTTCAGCGTTTCTGAATATTCTACCCCTAAGGGGGTGAAATAGTGGTTGAAAGTTTGTATTGAAGTTCGTCATTTTTTTAAGTAAGAAACATGAAACTTTTTTTTTGGTGTACTGATTTAAAATGAATAGATACGTATTTAAACGTTTCTGAATATTCTACCCGTAAGGGGGTGAAATAGGGGTTGAAAGTTTGTATGGAAGTCCGTAAATTTTTAAATGAGAAACATGAAACTTTATTGTTGGGGTACTGATTTAAAATGAATAGATAAGTATTTAAACGTTTCTTAATATTCTACCCCTAAGAAGGTGAAATAGGGGTTGAAAGTTTGTATGGAAATTCGTCATTTTTTAAGTATGAAACATGAAACTTTACTTTTGGGCTACTGATTAAAAATAGTAGATACATGTTTAAGCGTTTCTGGATATTCTACCCTTAAGGGGGTGAAATAGGGGTTGAAAGTTTGTATGGAAGTCCGTAATTTTTTAAATAAGAAATATGAAACTTTATTTTTGGGCTACTAAATAAAAATGATTAGATACGTATTTAGGAGTTTTTGGATATTATGCCCCTAAAGGGGTGAAATAGGGGTTGAAAGTTTGTAAGGAAGTCCGTCATTTTTTAAGTGAGAAACATGAAAATTTAGTTTTGGGCTACTGATTAAAAATGGGTAGATACGTATTGAAGCGTTTCTGGATATTCTACCCCTAAGGGGTGAAATAGGGGTTGTTATTCCGTATATAGGTCAGTCTGGAAGTCCGTCATTTTTGAAGTTAGAAACATGAAACTTAACTTTTTGGCTGCTGATTAAAAATGAATTGATACGTCTTTCAATGTTTCTGAATATTCTACCCCTAAGGGGGTGAAATAGGGGTTGAAAGTTTGTATGGAAGTTCGTCATTTTTTAAGTAAGGAACATGAAACTTTACTTTTGGGCTACTGATTGAAAAAGAGTAGATACGTATTTATGGGTTTCTGGATATTCTACCCCTAAGGGGTTAAATAGGGGTTGTTATTTCGTATATAGGTCAGTCTGGAAGTCCGTCAGTTTTGAAGTTAGAAACATGAAACTTTATTGTTGGGGTACTGATTTAAAATGAATAGATAAGTATTTAAACGTTTCTTAATATTCTACCCCTAAGAAGGTGAAATAGGGGTTGAAAGTTTGTATGGAAATTCGTCATTTTTTAAGTATGAAACATGAAACTTTATTTTTGGGCTACTAAATAAAAATGATTAGATACGTATTTAGGAGTTTTTGGATATTATGCCCCTAAAGGGGTGAAATAGGGGTTGAAAGTTTGTAAGGAAGTCCGTCATTTTTTAAGTGAGAAACATGAAAATTTAGTTTTGGATTACTGATTAAAAATGGGTAGATACGTATTGAAGCGTTTCTGGATATTCTACCCCTAAGGGGTGAAATAGGGGTTGTTATTCCGTATATAGGTCAGTCTGGAAGTCCGTCATTTTTGAAGTTAGAAACATGAAACTTAACTTTTTGGCTGATGATTAAAAATGAATTGATACGTCTTTCAATGTTTCTGAATATTCTACCCCTAAGGGGGTGAAATAGGGGTTGAAAGTTTGTATGGAAGTTCGTCATTTTTTTTAGTAAGAAACACGAACCTTTATTTTTGGGGTACTGATTTAAAATAAATAGATACGTATTTAAACGCTTCTTAATATTCTACCCCTATGGGGGTGAAATCGGGGTTGAAAGTTTGTAAGGAAGTTCGTCAATCTTTTCTTTTGGGCTACTGATTAAAAAAGAGTAGATACGTGTTTAAGCGTTTCTGGATAATCTACCCCTAAGAGGTTAAATAGGGGTTGTTATTTCGTATATAGGTCACTCTGGAAGTCTTTCATTTTCGAACTTGGATCATGAAACTTTAGTTTTAGGCTGCTGATTAAAAATGAATTGTCACGTGTTTCAGCGTTTCTGAATATTCTACCCCTAAGGTAGTGAAATAGGGGTTGAAAGTTTGTATGGAAGTCCGTCACTCTTGAAGTTAGAAACATGCAACTTTATTTATGGCTACTGATTAAAAATGAGTAGATACGTATGTACGAACATGTTCTACCGGAACCGGTTGTGGTTCACGGTGCCGTTCTCGAAGTTGTTCAAAAATATGTGTGGTACCTCGGGCAGACTTTGCAGTTAAGTAGAAACAACTTCGAGGACGAGGGGAACAGGAGAATTCAGCCGGGTTGGGCAGCGTTTGGGAAACTTTGTCGGGTCTTTTTATCGTCAATCCCACAGTGCCTAAATACGAAAGTCTTCAATCAATACGTCCTACCTGTCATGACATACTGTACCGAAACGTGGACACTTACGACACGGTTGGTCCACAAGTTCAAAGTCGCTCAGCGTGCTATGGAGAGGGTTATAATAATAATAATGATTTATTTTTCTCATCACAAAAGCTCAACTCTTCTCTAAGGGATCGCATCAAGAATGAGGAGATCCAATAGAGAACCAAGGTCATTGACATAGCCCACAGGATAAGCAAACTGAAGTGACAGTGGGCTGGCCATATTAGCCGTAGAACTGATAACCGCTGGGGTAAACGGGTTCGTGAGTGGTGACCGCGTCTCGGCAAACGTAGCGTAGAACGTCCACGGGCCAGGTGGAATAATGATAGGACGGCTGGCAGAAGCTGGATGATCTATACCTGGGCTAGACTGGAAGTCCGTCATTTTTTAATTTAGTAGCCTGAAACTTTGTCTTCAGGCTTTTGATTACAAATAAATGAATACTTATATCAGCATTTATGGGAATTCTATTCCTAAAGGGGTTAAAATAAGGGTCAAAAGTGTGTATGAAAGTCAATTTTAATGGACTATTGATTATAACGTTTAAAAACATGAACACAGTATTCATAGATACTTACACAGTTTGAAATAAATACATATAATCAACTTCCACGCGAGCAAAGCCGCGGGCAATAGCTAGTTTCATAATAAAATTACTAAATAATATGAAAGCATATGATATGTTTAAAAAGAGGGCTAGAATACATACATAAAATAATCAGTGTGTACTTAAGTGGCAATAGTTATAAGCATTTTCTTTTTTTAATAACGATTACATAAAAACAAACACAATAATAAATCGACAAAGGAAAGGTGTAAACAGTTCTCAAATTGCTTTCTTTATGTTGAGATCGAGGAAACGAAATACGCACAGGAATAAATATTCCAAAATAAAAAGTTATTGGACCACAAAAGGCTTCCATAAATATGTGTTAGTTTCCTGTTTACGCCAAAATTCTGTAACACTCAAAGATTCTCAGAATTCTCGCAAGGTTTTCTCCTTGTCAATAATAAGGGCGTACATATAAAGATGATAGCATTATCCATACAAATAAATAAAATCTAAGTACCTGTGTCGCGCGGCAACGCCTTTCTCCCACTACTGACACATCACCTAGCTCCCCCGCACCGACTCACCCCGGAGAAGCGTACAAGAACGGACGCCTCGAGGACGCACTCTCTCTCGCCATGCAGCTGCTACGAAGTTAAGTTTCTCTTCACCACCACCGAGGGACGCTGCTGATGGAATCCCCTAGAACCCTGCCCTGATTTAACTTCTGTCTCCTTTTGCTCGCGAAATAAGATATATTTAAATTTGTTATATTTTTCCTTGAAAACATTCAATACTTTGTAAATTCTTGAGAACGAGTGTTCTAATTTCACATACTTTATCTGATCTTAAGGCTCATCCTAGCCATCACGTTACATCTGTTTAACATTTGAGTTAAATAGCTTCTCACTATATGCACATGAAAGTCTTTAAGGTAGTTCTAAAATTCTATTTATTTATTTTTTGTCTGTCTGATTGTCTGTTTGTTTTTTTCAGTTGATATTGTTGTAAAGTTACAACAACGACCACGGGTAACACCGAGGGGCGCAGATAGTTTTTGAATAAATATCTATAACTCTTGATACAAAGCCTACTTCTACAACTTGAACTTGAACACAAGAACCCATTACGAAACATTTTTTGGACATTAACCCTAAGGGGCTAAAATAAGAGATTAATGGTTGTATACAAGTTCTTTAGTTTCAAAGTTCTAAACAAGAAATAAGAAATAACCATAAAAGCGAAGCTGCGGGCCATAGCTGGTGAAATATAAAACAGATATATAATAAAAGCAGACATCTAAATAAAAAAAATAACGAAGTTAATCATAAAATTATTCATACAACTTGACAATAAAATTTTAAATCACTTTTATTTACATATGGCAATACTAACTTTTGAATGGCAATACACTTAAAGCAACAAATGACTTCCTAACCCTAAGAAAATACAAAGTTTAACGACCGCTTTCTCCTTTATGACATTTCCCTTTATTCTCTCACAACTTATGGAACAAGGACGTCCTAAACATTGGCAAGCCTAGTCACGTTAAATGTATAACTAAGCACGTTTTAACAACACGTTTGTAGGCAGTAAAACGTTTAGCTCTTAGGTAGGTAAACGTGCTCAAGAATCCCTCTATGGAGGCAAAACAACGGAGTAGGTAACATCTGAACTGATGGGCAAATAAATTTCATTAAAAAGCTTTTTAAAAACAAGCTTTTACTGGAATGCTTCGAGACGAATCAAACGAGTCCAAACTCGATGATGTTGCGACGTTTCTTAACAGAGTTCCTATAGCCACCTTCCAGCTCCAGCATCAGATCAGCTCCATGTCATTATAATATTATATTGTCACGCTGTATATATACGCTTTATAGGTAGTAGAGCCACGCTGATTTCAGCACGAATGGGCCGGCTCGACCGGGGCGGTACTACCCTCGCACAGAAAATCAACGTAAAATGACAGCAGCAGTGCTGTCGTGTTTCGTTGGTGAGTGCGAGACCGGAGGCCCAAATAGTCTAGTCAACAAGTTCCATACTTGTTGACTAGACTAAAAGATGCAGCAGCATCACTAGGCCGCCATGGTGTGGGTCGCCATACTGCATTGTCTGCATTTGCAGTGAGTATGGTGACCGCCACTCTTGGATTCTGCTTATGCTTTCCATCAGGCAGAGTAGAGTCATTTTGGCGAGCCATACATAAAAAAATAATAATAATATGCTTGCAAAATTTCAGGAAAACCGGTTGAAGATATCTGCTTCAAAATTCAGTTGCAAGATCCCAACCGAACATACAAGCATACATACATACATTGCAAGTTAATAGAAAGCTTGTAATTAAAATATCATGCTGCTTTAACAAACTTATTTGATAATACTTAACATATAAATGAAACGCAGTCAGGGAACAATTGGTCGTGTTTGACACAATATTTTCCTTTTTTCTTGAGTTTACTCCTAACCTAAACACCTAAATTTTCTAGGTCAGCAGTAAGAATAACTAAGAACGAGACGAATAAGCCTGTTAAAATTATCCATTAAAATGGTTTTTGTGTATTATTGTATCAAAACCAAAGAATCACAAATCATTGTTTATGTTTGAGAAATTCACGTAATAACCGCGAAATATCGATAATATAAGACATGAAAGGAATATTGCCGCTTGGTTACGAATTTAGAATAGGGCATGTCATCACCCCTAAGATGTTTTAAGAGTATACTACTGTACTGCATTAGTACTTGAAACAAACTGTATAGTAACTAGTCTGGCCAGTACGCTAAAACCTCCTTATTAGGCCAAAACGTCATTCCTAAGGAGGGGTCTATATCCGCAGTAGGCTATTTATTTATTTAGAGTTAGCCTGAGTTAGCAACATTTGTTTACACACTTTACACCAATGAAATAAAAAATAATACAGAAGAAAGAATGGAACTAACCGCAACAAACAGTTACAGGTAACTACAACATTTACAACTTTCATAAAATTAAATGAAGTTGAACAATATCGTTTGAGATTGGTACATGTTACATGGTTATATGGAGAAACAAAAAAGAAATAGAGACATAAACAATAAACTGCTCACATCATAATATTTGTGGATTCGTTAACAAGTGTTTAAATATTGTGGATCGAAATCGGCCTAGTGAGTCCATATGCTTATCAATAATATCACTGCAACTATTGATGTGAATTGGAATCTACTTTTTTTTACGTTGTGGAAAAACCCTTCCGATCTCCGGCTACTCGGGGACTGAGGAGCCAGGTGTGTGGTGATTCCACTAAAAACCACCCCGGCGACCGGTCTCAGGCGCCCTGCTCTATGGAGGACCCGGACCATGTTATTTCAGGCCCCCCCAGGAACGACGCCACGTCTAGAGAGACTATCCTGGGGGAAGCCTCGGCTTCTCCCTGCCTGTCGGCCCAACCGTTATATGTTTCGGCTTGACCGCAGTTTTGCGACCAGGCCTCCCCCCTATCGCTGACCTCATCAATTAATCAGCTACCAGAGGTCCCCACTCTTTGGCAGCTTGCGGTCTTGTCGGCGGCTGGTGTCGCCGGCGACATCGCCTACGCTCGGGCTGGGCCCTCTCCCGATCCCGTTCAGCGATATCTTTCTGGAGCATTACAGCCTCACAGAAAGAGACCACTGGGTCCCAGCCCTCCTCTGGAATGTACTTACTATAATTACATAAATTTTGAGTTTACCGCGATGGTATAACCTACAGATTGAACTAAACAAACCTTTCAATAGTCCAATAGTACATTTTAATACCACAATTGAATTCTACATCAGGATAAAATACCTATCTAAAGATAGAATTCTGGTTTAGAAAATTTGTTATGGGAAACAACAATAATATTTGGTATTATTGGAAACAACAATAATACCAAAGCTACCGTTTATGTAATAACATAACCTACATATTAATACGTAGAGAGAATTCTTTGTCCTTCGCATAAGTCACACAATGTTTATATAACAGAGTATGTAAATAGGTAAAAGTTAAAAAAAAAATGTGTTAAGTATTTTAAATATTTGCCAAACGATTTCAAGAAGATACACTAGTGTTTTTTTGTGTTTTAGCTGTCAAAATGACTCTGTTCTACCTGATGGTAAGCATGAGTAGAATTCAAGAGTGGTGGTCACCATCCTCAATGTAAATAAGGACAATGCAGCATGGTGACCCACACTGTGGGGGCCTAGTGAGATGCTTTTCACGCCCCGCTTAAAGCACCCGGGATCATAGTGGGAGGGAAACACGTGTGCTGCTGGTGAGTTCCAGGTTTAGACCGCTCGTCAAAGACCATTTTCAGCAATAAATACAGTGATGATAAATAGAGTATAAGAGCGGAAATCCGAGGATTTCAAAGATTTACGTGCGAGGCCGGGTCGGGTCGCTAGTACATTTTAAATATAAAAATTCCCAGATAAAAATGTACCATGTGCCATGTAAAGTGTTTATTACGAGACTTTTGTTGCTGAACAGAAATAAACCAAAGTGGGCATATAACAAGACTAATAATAAATGGTTGGTCTCGAAGAGACTCAACGTGGCTCACATCTTATCAATGTACTGTAGGTAAGACCTATCAAGCCCACGCATTGTTGTTCTTAATTTTGTATTAAGACTTAAGATTTATTTTTAAAACTTAATTCCCCTTGTATCAAATTTAATTTGTGAAGTGTATTTCTATTAGAATTTATTTTAAGGTTCTATTTGACAAAGCTTAGTAGTACTTACCTACTATATTCAAAATAATTTATATTTAAGGAAACAAGAAAACGTTAAGAATAATAATAGGTCTTTACCTATGAAATTGCCGTTTTGTATGCAATAAGTGAAAGTACTTATTTTTTTAAACTTTTTAATTTCTGTTATTTGAAGTAATCACCCATGCAATCGACACATCTTTGCCAACGCATTGGCATTTTTTTTGATGCCCTTCTTGTAAAAATCAGCTGGACGGGAGGCAACAAACTCTTCAAAGGCATTTTGTACTGCCTCTCGGGAATTGAATTATTTACCCACTAAAAAGTTGTCTAAATTTTGGAAAAAGTAATAGTCGGTAGGTGCAAGGTCTGGTGAGTATGGCGGATGAGGAAGAGCTTCCAACCCCAGCTCTTGCAGCTCGGAGACTGTCTGTTGCGCACTATGGAGTTCGCGCGATGTCGTGAAGGAGCAGTGGGGACGACCGATTGACCAAAGCTGGTTGCAGATGTGCAAGCTTCTCCATCATTCTCTCCAGTTCTTCACAGTACACATCTGCATTAATGCTCATGCCGTTTTGTAAAAAGCTGTGGTGAATCACACCCGCACTAGACCACCAAACAGTGACCATCACCTATTTAGGGGTCATTTTTGGTTTAGGGCATTGCTTTGGTGCTGAACCAGGGTCTAACCAACTTGCTGAGCGCTTTCGATTGTCGAACAGAATCCATATTTCGTCGCACGTAAGAATTCGTTTCAAAATTCCTTCATTTCTTTGCCTGTTGAGCAGCGCAAGGCAAGTCTCGACGCGTACGTTGCGCTGGCGATTGTTAAGGTCGTGGGGCATCCATCTATCAAGCTTTTTTACCTTGCCAATTTGTCGCAAATGGATCAATATTGTTTTGATGCTTACATTAAAAGCTCCTGCTAGCTCAGCTGTAGATTGAGTTTCGTCAGCTTCCACAATCGCCTTATATTCATTATTGTTAACCAAAGTCTCCGGACGACCACGGGCTTCATTTTTCAAGCCAAAATTTCCAGAACGGAACCGGGAAAACCAATAACGGGTTGTGCGTTCGTTTATACAGTTCTCTCCGTAAACGTTTTTGATGTTACGTGCCGTTTGTGTCGCGTTGGTGCCACGACGGAACTCATATTCCATAATTACACGAATTTTTAAAGTATCCATTATGACGAAAAATGTTCAAATGTAATGAAAATACAACGCTAATTAGAAAACAAAAGACTGAGTTTGTAAATAGAATGTCATGGTTTTAAAACAAAATTAATTTGAATTTAGAATACAGAGCCATTACAAACTTTTTTTTATTTGAAATGACCAGTACTGAAGAACGGCAATTTCATAGGTAAAGACCTAATATAACACGACCACATATGACTTTTAAGATAACATTTGTATAGCCTATGTCCTAGTCAATATTACGAGTCTATTGACACCTCAATCGGTTTAGTAATTTAGGCGCTACGATAAACATACAAACATACGTAGACTGCCAAAACTATTACCCTTCATTTGGGTTATAGTCGGGTAATAAAATTGAAAAAGTTTAGATTTACTGTAGGAAAAATATCTGAGGACATAGACGCTCGAGTTGCGTGCGTAACTATCTACATGTCAAACATAGATCGATGGATTTTATAATATTGCTTTTTAGGGTTCCGTGCCAAAGGCAAAAAACGGAACCCTTACAGATTCGTCATGTCTGTCTGACTGTCTATCTGTCTGTCCGTCCGTCTGTCTGTCCCTCCGTATGACACAGCAACTTTTCTCCGAAACTGTATGAACTATACTGTTGAAACTTGGTAAGTAGATGTGTTCTGTGAACCGCATTAAAATTTTCACACAAAAAAAAAAAACAATAAATTTTGGGGGTCCCCATATTTAGAACTAAAACTCAAAAAATTTTTTTTCATCACACACATACGTGTGGACTATGAATGGATAGTTCTTCAAAAATGATATTGAGGTTTCTAACATCATTTTTTTCTAAACTGAATAGTTTGTGCGAGAGGCACTTCCAAAGTGGTAAAATGTGTCCCCCCCCTGTAACTTCTAAAATAAGAGAATGATAAAACTAAAAAAAAAATATGATGTACATTACCATGCAAACTTCCATCGAAAATTGGTTTGAACGAAATCTAGCCAGTAGTTTTGTTTTAATACGTCATAAATCGTAAACTGCAATTTACCTTTCATTCAATCAACACAAATATAAAAATAAAATAAAAATTAGGTATAATAATTATGTTACTTGCTGCTGCGGAACCCTCCATGGGCGAGTCCGACTCGCACGTGGCCGCTTTTTTTCTTTATTTTATTTCGATCGATAAAAATACAGCACAGAGGCAGTCCGGGACATTTTAAACTGTGTCTAAAATACGGGACGTCCCGGGAAACACGGGACGTCTGGCAACGCTAGTCGCGGGGGACTTTACGAACATACATGAAACGGAGAGGAAGAACACCCAGTGTTGTTCCATGTGGGATTTGAACCCACAACACTTGGCGACCGCTGAACGCTTAAACCACTAGGCCAACCGTGCAGTCTAAATATTTCAAGTCATTGATTCTTCATGCTCCAATACAACATTAAATATAAATAATTTCTAGTTTCGAAGCCTAAACTTGTTAGTCCCTCTGTCTACTAGTCTATTTATAGTTTGGTTTCATCTCATTTTGAAACAGATTCAAATGGGAAATTCCGTTTTACTTGAGAGGCAAGGTAAAAGTTCAAGGTTATTATTAGTTTTAATTCATTACCATACCTTGCCGTGGGAGAGCCACGCTTCGGCATGAATGGGCTGGCTCGACCGGAGTTATACCATAGCCCATAGGGTACCGGAGGCCCATACACCAACCCTTCCCCTTCCCCTAAGGTCGGCAACGCACTTGTGACGCCTCTGGTGTTGCGGGTGTCCATAGGCGGCGTTAATTGCTTACCATCAGGCGATACGTCTGCTCGTTTGCCCCCTATTACATTTAAAAAAAACCAGTAACATTTAATTTATTTATGTTAGAAAGACTGTATTTTCAATGGATGGTATTTAGTTTCATTATTATTCTATTCCTTAAAATCGTATACCTTCCCAAGCCTTCCCACTACATGAAGTCACGTCTTGGTTGTTTTAATTTTGTAGATGTAATTAAACTTAAGTGAATTAAACTACATTAGATAAAGATATAAACTAACCTGTCGATCTTTAAACATCAGCAGAATGACCATCAGGTTCAGGAAAAAACCGAAGAATCCGATCAGGAACAGTACAAATGCTGATGCCACGTATCCCCATCTCGGCATCAGAAGGGGGAAGCCCTCCTCATACGCCTTCACCACAGTATCATTGAAATGTTCGGGGAATGACGTCATTGTTGCACGCACAAACATACACACACTTCACAAGTTTTCAACACTTTTCACTTCACTTAATCACACTCATTGCTTCTTTATGTTGGGTTTTATTGACACCTGAAAAAGAAATAAATCTATACTTAATAATATATAAAGCTGAAGAGTATGTTTGTTTGCTTGAACGCGCTAATCTCAGGAAATACTAGTCTGATTTGAAAAATTCTTAGTGTTAGATAGCCCTTTTATCGAGGAAGGGTATATATATCATCACGCTAAGACCAATACGAGCGGAGCACCAATTAAAAATGTTACAAAAACGGGGGAAAATTATTATGCTACGGTCAATAGGAGACGTAAACGAGGTTGCGTGAGTCAGCTAGTAATTAACAATACACAGAGTAACATTTGTGATATTTGATATTAATTTTCTTGTGTTTTATTTCATTACGGATTAACATTTTATTTCATTCCGTGTGGTGATGAATTAAGACTACGGAGTGCCACCAACCATATTCATCAGTGGGTCTCATAAGAGCGTTTTCACATTATTCGATCCGATATCGGTGTCGGGCGCCGATACGATATCGGTGGAAGTTAGATGTATGAATAGAAATATGTATCTGTCTTTCATATTGCCCGCAACGATATCGGATCGGATATTGTGAAAACGCTCTAAGGGAGCATACGATGCAGGAAAATAATTCTGTAAACTCATAAAGAGAAGAAAAACTTATCCCAAACCAAACCTACAATACAGTCCCTGTGCAAAGACTGCACGTTTGGCCTAGTGGTTTAACGGTCACCACGCCGTTTCCTACTTCGCCAAGTGTCGTGGGTTCAAATCCTACGTAGGACAACACTTTGTGTGATCCACAAATTGTTGTTCTGAGTCTGGGTGTTCTTTGTGTCCGTTTCATGTATGTTTGTAAAGTCCCCCGCGACACAGAATTTATTCCTAGTGCGGGAGTGGTCTTTTAAAAATATCATATGGCCGACATGTTAGGGTCTACCGTAACAGGTCGGCCATATGTTTTTTTTTTTATTTTGATTTTGATCTATAAAAACCTCCTTTTTATTAAGAGGCCTATGTCCAGCAATAGTCTATTTAAGGCTGTTGATGTGTGATGAGTAAAATAATAGAATGTACTGAAAAAAAAATGGTTGTCTGTAAAGCCGGTTTACGGACGATAGTTTAACGTTACAACGTCATAACAAAACATTGATGAAATGAAGAGAGATAGATCCACGCATCTATCTCTCATACGACGACGTACCATGTGCGTAACGAGACAACGGACATAACAGGACAACGAATCATCCTTTTTCGTGCATGCAGCCGGCGTTAATCAATTGTTGTCACGTCAATAAAACTGTTTAAAATCTGTATTAATAATACATAAGTTCGTCATTACCTAATAGTATTTCATTAAATCCAATAACTTTAAGTGAGCAATTCTTGTATAAATATCGACTGCACGGTTGGCTTAGTGGTTTAAGCGGTCGCCACGCCGCTTCCTACTGCGCCAAGTGTTGTGGGTTCAAATCCCACATGGGACAGCACTTTGTGTGATCCACAAATTGTTGTTCTGAGTCTGGGTGTTCTTTGTGTCCGTTTCATGTATGTGTAATGTATGTTTGTAAATCCCCCCGCGACACAGGATGTATATTCCTAATGCGGGAGTTGTCTTATAAAAAAAAGAAAGTAATATATTAATCTGAATCTCGGAAACGGCTCCACCGATTTTAATGAAATCAAGTATGCAGGGGGTTTCGGGGGCGATAAATCGTTTTTTTTATGTTAGGCCCTACCAAAATGATTCTACTCTGCCTGATGGAAAGCATAAGCAGAGTCCAAGAGTGGTGATCACCATACTCACTGCGAATGCAGACAATGCAACAATGCAGCATGGTGACCAACACCACGGGCGGGCTAGTGATGCTTCGGCATCATTGGGCCTCCGGTCTCGCACTCACCAAGGAAACACGACAGCGCGCTGTCATTTACGTTGATTTTCTGTGCGAGTGTAGTACCGTCCCGGTCGCACCGGCCCGTTCGTGCTGAAATCAGCGTGGCTCTAATACCTTGTAAAGCTAGGATTTATTTTTAGAAAATTAACCAATTTATTATTTAACCTGAACTTGTATAATACAAGAAGTCGGACAATTGACTGCCTCGGTGGCGCAAGTAGTAAGCGACTGCTATGCTTGAGGTCTCGGGTTCAATTCCCGGATCGGACCAAAAATGTTTGTATGATCTACAAATATTTGTTTCAGAGTTTTGGTGTTTTGTATGTATAATATGTATGTATTTACAAAAGAAAAGTATATATGTATTCGTATCAGTTGTCTAGTACCCATAATACAAGCTCTGCTTAGCTTGGGACTGGATGGCGTTGTGTGTAGATGTCCGTAAAAAGAACCTACTAATATTATAAACGCGAAAGTTTGTAAGTATGGATGGATATATGGATGTTTGTTACTCTTTCACGCAAAAACTACTGAACGGATTTGGATGAAACTTTACAGTAATATAGCTTATACATCAGAATAACACATAGGCTACTATTTGCCGCGATAACCGACAAATACGCGGGCGGAGCCGCGGGCAACAACTAGTAATAATATAAATATATAATTGTAAATGAAGTTTTTACAGATGTCATCAACGGAAGGGTTAATTTTAATGTAGATAAACAAAAAGGTTGTTATTTAAAAATGTTGCTGAATATGAAAAGTTTCTACTACTTTTATGTGTTTTATTTTTATACGAGTAGGACGTTTTTTAGAATTGATGAATTTTGTTCAGTTTCTAGTAATGTAAGCTGTATTTACTATTAAAATAATATTAATACATTTCTTCAAATAAATCAACATATTTTACATACAGGTAACATTTTAAATTAACAAACGGAACACGATTTTTAGAATTAACCCTTTGTATTGTCAAAAAGGATTTCGTATTTGACTTTGGTTTTTAAAGCTGTCACTTTCAGTATTATAAAGAAAAAAAATATAATTTAATTTTTGGAATGAAATTTTGATCAAAGGTGTGCATAAAGTTAGCGCTCTATGTGCGCACACAATTATGTGTCCTGCATGTGTATTGTTATCCATGCTTAGTATAAATTCTAAAGTGACTCTTTCTATCTATCTATTATGCCTTCACTAGTAAACCGTTGCATCGATTTCAATGAAACGTGCACCTAGAACTTGGACCCAGAATAAATTACTAGTTATTAAGTAAGAAAAGACTAAATACCATCTGGAGTCTTAATTATTAACTGTTCAATACTCAACCTTATTTATTTAAATGTTTTCTGTCAATATTATCATTTACACTGTCTAAAATTGCATTGGAGCTTAACAGATGTCGTTGTACCCATTTTTTAGATCACGGTATGGTTTGGTTACCGATATTTAAAAATACGAAAATAGTACAAATAAAGTATAACTGCTAGATCAGAACATATTGTGATTTATTTCAAATATTTGTATTCGCAACCAGTTCAACCAAGCAGTGTGGCTACAGTTCACAGACCGCGCATTGTTGTGAACAATAAATACCCTTGCCATAACTAGCAAACTTCGCATCGATTGCGCTCAAATTTAGACACGATATATATACTTACCGTTGGCGTAATGATCATATTTATTTATATTTGGAACAGTATTAATTCCTCATTTCTCATCGATGCAACTAAAATCTGCTGTAAAGCGTGATAAGGCCGAGCTAGCACTTAACAAAACGATTACAGCGTTTTAAAATTCTTACTGTAGTAAACATTAAACAAAGTGTCACAGAAACAGCTTTAACCCAAGCTTTTATCATATAAATGTACTGCTTAATCGTTTTTTGACGACCTGGGTAATGAGTCGTTACCTATAAGTACTATGCAGTAAAACAATAATAACTGAATTCACACACCTACTACCAAAAATTTCTTGCTGGAAATACACTGAAATTATTAAACTATTCCAAGCTATTTTGCACTATTGAATTTTATGGGACGCTTGCAAGGAAAGATAAGGGTAATCGCATTCGAGAACCTTTATTACGTTCTGTTTTAGATTCATTTTACGCTCAGATTTAAAGGTTTAGATTTGGTTAGTTAAGTTTAGACTATGAAAAAGAATATTTGTAGTAATCTATATGATTAAGTTTAGACTATGAAAAAGAATATACATTCTAATTTATTATTGCTAAATTGAATTTTGCCTGCAATTGAAAGTATAAAATCATTGCCATAATAACAAGTAAATTGAATGAGATAGAAAATATATTTAAACAAATTGTTAACTGGAATAATATTTAACATTTTCATTCAGAATCTAAGACATATTTTGTATATGCATGGAATATAAAGCTTTTTTATTTATATGTTACGTTAAAACTTAGAATAATATCCAGAAATTTTGTGGATCGTCATTCTCCAAGAAACTCGTATTTAGAAAGTCCTATTTTTGGCTGAACGTATTTTTTTTGTGTTTGAAAAATGGACAGACAGGTCACTTATTGCTAAGTAACCGCCCATGGACATCTATAACTCAAATGTCAAGCATTGCTGCCCTTTGAAACCTCGCGAGCTTTGTCCTCGGTTATTCTCCCTGGATCACTTGGTGGCGAAAAACAAGAAAAGAATCGCGTAGCATCAGTTCTCTGTGGTATTAATTATTTTTAAACGACTTCAAAAAAAGGAGGATTTTAATGATTATTTTTGTATTTGAAAGCTGGTGCTTCTCATGTGGTACTATTTCAATTTGGTCCAGTTCTGACATGTCATCCATGAGAAAACCATATAAGTCTTCAATTTGCGTGAAGTATGTGCGCGACAAATTGACGAATAACTCAATATCGCGCTAACCAATTTCGATGATTCTTTCTTTATTTGAAAGCTGATGCTTTTCGTGTGGTCCCATTTAAATTTGGTCCAGAGTGAAGTCGGTTTTTTTTTTGTTAAAATTTGTGATTATTTCAATATAAAGCCAAAGACTCAAAACATGCCAGCCCAGTCTCCCCTTATTACGTAGGTATATAAGCTTCATGATATAAAATAGAAGGTCTTAGCAGACAGAGAGACAACAAAGTTATTTTATTAGAGTTTCCGTTTTTTCTTTTGAGGTATGGAACCCTAAAATGGGTCATAAGAGTCAAAGCTCGAGAAGAGAAAGGTTGTTTCTTTATAGGTACTCCTACACTGTCATTGAAACATTTTCAGACTATAATATCATGTACCCAAACTCATTTTTATCCCTTCTTTGCTGTGGCAAATTGAAAATACCAATATTGGATATAAAATGTAATTAACTTCATTCTTACTCTGGCCAAAAAAATGTGATCGGTTTCACTTCGGTGAATTTTGTGAGCAAAAAATATATTATCTCTAAATTGTTCAAAATTGTTGGTTGAAATTGAAATTCTTCTGATAAACGTTTCTAAGAATAAATATTTGATAGACTACTATGGTACCTTTTTAATAGAGTCCAAAATGTCTCCGGTTACTTTTTATTGGTTTTCACCAACTTCAAACAGATTTTAGGTACCTAGCACAAATTATAATACTAATATTTAAATGAATAAAGAATTAGGTATAGACAAGAATTGGCACATAGCAATTTATGAAGAGCCAGTTTATTTTACGCTTTTTAGTGTTTTTTGGCAGGGAGTTTTCGTTGGATGTTTTTTGAAAGTCGGTTTTTTTCTTTTATATTATATAGAATTTTAAATTTAGAATTTACGACAATTTAAGAAGAAGCAATTAGACTTTTGGACCGATAACTTAACTGTGCTATAAGTTAAAAGCAAGGTGCGGTTTTCTTTGGTGAGGTATTTATGGCAAAGGACCGCTAGGCGCGCCAGGTCAAGTCACATCAATTCGTATTAATTCATTTACGTTTAGATGTTTACCATAAACCTGAGCTCATTATTTTGGCCCGCCTTTGAGTCTCGCCAATATCCGCCCTTAATCTAAGCATACAATAGTTTTTTCAAAGATTAAATAGGTAGTTTAAAATGTTGATTTTACAAAGCAATATACTGCGACAACTTGAGACCTAAACGAACATTACTAAAATCTTTTTTTTTTGTTTTTTTTTTTTAAGTAAGACAACTCCCGCACTAGGAAGAAATCCTGTGTCGCGGGGGACTTTATAAACATACATGAAAGGGACACAAAGAACACCTGGGTGTTCTTTGCCACCAGCAGAGTCTGGACTCAGAACAACAATTTGTGGATCACACAAAGCGTTGTCCTACGTGGGATTTGAACCCACGACACTTGGCGAAGTAGGAAACGGCGTGGTGACCGTTAAACCACTAGGCCAAACGTGCAGTACGTAAAATACGTCGAATTTATCATATTATTTACGACCCCAAATGATCTTCAATCTTGGTATTTATAAAGATTAGAAAGGTGATTTTCCTTTTATTAGGAAAATGGCAAATTTCTTTATTAATGCAAAGGTGACTTGGTTTATCGTTACTGTGACAAACGAAAACACTTTATTTGATGAATCCTTAAAGAAAATTTTAATTAATATCAATCAGGAGAAAAGTTATTGCAAAAATATATGTTGATCCCTAGACACATATGTTGATCCCTAGACACTTTTGATGTGTGTATAAAAATCAATTGCTGTTTGTTGGTCTTGCTAAAACTAAGGCCGCCATAGTGTCGGCCACCATTGTCTTATCCTACCATTACTGCATTGTCCTTATTCGCAATGAGGATGGTGACCACCACTCTTGGATTCTGCTCATGCTTACCATCAGACAGGGCAGACCCATTTTGGCAGCAGACTATAAAAAAAAACGAGATTAGCTGGACCGATTCAGCTGATTTCGGTTTTGAAATGTTTGTCGTAGTCCAGGGAAGGTTTAAACGGTGAAACATTAAAAATAATTTGAAAATCCAAATGTCACGTGTACGAAGTAGCGGGCACTGCTAGTAGGCAATAAATAGGCAACAAGTTGTAACCAAAAATGTTTTTAATTCAACTAATGGTAACAACGGATTATATTATAGTAATAACTATAAATTTAAAATTTAAAAAACTCCCTATGCAGCATCAGGTCGAAGTTATCAATTACATAATTGTCATTTAACGATTATACTGCCACGACAAACAGTTAATCGAGTAATCATACGCCATAATTATTTTGTAATGTGCACGTTAAGCGCTTACATTTGAGACCCAACTCGATTATATTTTTGCAGACATTTGGTTATTCTTCCCCACTTTCACCCCCATAACTTTTAAACGACATAACCGATTTTCATGTAACATGTCTAAGGACACTCGCACGTAACTCACCTATCAAAAAACTAAATTGAAATCGCTTCATTCGTTCGCGAGCTACGGTGCACACAGACAGACAAACAGACAGACAGACACGCCAAACTTATAAAACCCTTCTTTTTCCGTCGGGGGTTAAAAAGAAGGTCAGAAATGTCATTCTTTTTTTAAATAATCATTTCACACATCTCACAGTGGCAGTCTGATCTCAAAAAAGGCAAAGCATGTGCTATGGTAGCTAGACTCCAGCATCAGTACGGTAAAAATATTTAAGTATTTCAATTGAACTGATTGACGCTTTTCGTGACCAGAAGGCAGCACAGTGAATGAGCATTGCCATTCAACGTGTCAATGCTGCTAGTTTTTTTGGGAACGCTACCAGTAGCTGATGATGCGAATGAATTTTTAACGCTTGTATGTAACTCTTTCTAAATTCTAAATACATACATACTATAGACGAATTACATATAGGCACATAATAAATGATCGTGTTCATTACAAAATTATTTGTCCAACCCACGAACTCCATTTTATTAATCAGAATCACTAACCGCTGGACCAACGGGCCTGTCACTTTTATCATTAGTCTAAGCCTGAGCATAAATTTAAAGCATTGTGAAGTACAAAATTAAATATAGTTAAAATATGTCTAATTATAGACGACATTATTTATAATTAATATTGAATCGTTGTATAAAATGTGTCTCAGGTTTGATTGCAACGCAGCATTGATATTTCGAGGGCTTTTATACCGCGTTAATTCCGGAACTCGTATTTTCGAAGTTCCATCTTTCCTGTCTAAGTAGAATAAAAAACAATTGAAAGTCGAAAATCGAATATTGCAATTTTTTTAAATAACAACCTCATAGGTATCATGTAAAAAAGTTTCACTGGAAATTCTCGCAAAATGAAGGTATCCCTATTACGGATTTACTCATGGGCCGCCGCTATCTTCACTCACTCGGGGAAACACAGCGCAGGCGCTGTTTCACATTGGTTTTCTGTGAGGCCGTGGTATCACTCGGGTCGAGGCGGCCCACTCATGCCGAAGCGTGGCTCTCCCACGGTAAGTACTTAGGGTCGCCGCACACGGGCCACCGGCCACAGCCACAAAACGCCGCCACCGGCATATTTCCTGTAATTTTCATATATTTTATGTGTCGACCACAGGCCACAAGTGGCCCGTGTGCAGCGACACTTAATCTTATCCTATCTTCATCAAGACTCTTTTATATAAAACTTGTTTAGATTCCTTTCTTGTAGAAAGGCATCTCTATGAGTCCCATCTCCAGACTTAATGTAATCAACGGTACAGATTTTCAAATGCTCATCAGTATGTAAATGTCTTTTTTATTTTTAAATAAATTTTTAATTTATTTTTTATAAAATAATTGGATTTGAGCATTTCGCTGATAAAATAAAACCAAGGTAGATTATATTGACCCAGGCTAATGAAATTTATAAAAAGCAAGACCTTGCTTTTTATAAATTTCATTTCAAATAAGAATTCAAAAGTTGTGATATTGAGTTAGGAGAAACAAGTAAAGAATTATAAAAAAAACCGACTGCGTCAATATCTGTTATTCATTGAAGAACTCAAAAGATGGAAAAAACTGAAAAGAAAATTTATGATTTTTATATTTTGCTTTTTTTAAATTTTGACGTACTTAGTGTCACTGTCGCGACTAAGACGAATCTATTGACATCACTCATATAAAAATACGACATGCCGTTAAGGCTCTAGGGCGTGTCAAAGAAATTTACATATATAAGAAAATGAACTTACAGAACCAAGGTGCACAAATCTGATACGTGTCCGGCTTTAAAAGAGCCCTTACCCATTTGTGTTTATATTATTACCTATGTTAATTATGAATTTGGATTTAATTGAGTAAATATCATTGTCTTGCCGTGGCCATATGTTGATAACTCAAATGATCAATGTTAAGAGTAATGACTTCATTTATTGTTACAATTCCAAAAATGGATCAATCACAACTTTTTTTTGTGTACACTGAATCATTTGCGTCACCACAGACCAAGAAAGAAAGGTAAACAATTAAATTTTCTCAGACCTTGAACGTTGTTCAAACGTGAAGGACGAAATTGTAACAATTTCAAATGTAGGGCACATTTGAGACATGAAATTCTATAGCTCAGTGGATGAAAGAGCGAAAAATATATTTCTTTTTACTTTAAATATTCCTGTGATTTGAGAACACTTCAAAGAACGTATTTGACGAAGATTAAGAGGTAGGTATTCCTTGGGATTCCCATGTAACTGTTTTTGATATTTTATTATTGTAATTAGAAAAGATGGATTTCATACGATATTGCTATAATTTACTGCTTTAAAAAAATGATTGTCTTAATACAATCGGTAAAATTATGTATTTATGATAATTTAGTTTATGCCGGAGGGCTTGCCTGTTAGAAATTATACTCAATACTATATTGCACACCATATCGTTACAGAGATGCTACATTTTGTTTTGCCAGTACGTTTGGACCCCGTAGGGCACGGCAGAGTAGGAGAGACTTTCGTAAGACTAAATGTAAATATGCTGTTACTGCTACTGTGAGGTAATTGTTAAGTTAGTAAACCAATAAAGAAACAACACAAAGGTAGAAAAACAACGCTGTGTAATTACTTGCTAACTTAAATTTACCGTGGGAGACCGCTTCGGCATGAATGGGCCGGCTCGAACGGAGTCATACCACGGCCTCACAAAAAACCGGCGTGAAATAGTGCTTGCGCTGTGTTTCACCGAGTAAGTGAGGATACTGGAGGCCAACCCTTCCCCCTATCTCCCCCCTCCCCCAAAGGCCGACAACGCACTAAGACGCCTCTGGTGCAGGTGCAGGTGTCCATGGGCAGCGGTAATCGCTTTCCATCAGGCGTTACGTCTGCTCGTTTGCCCGCCTATTACATAAAAAGAAACACTAACCTTTTGTTCACATCTACCCCTGATATAGTGTTTCAAGAGCTATGAAAAATCGGACTCGCGAATCGTAGTAAAACAACAACTTTGGAAGCTTAGAAGATGTTCTATCCTTGATAACTGTAATAATCCGCCTAGCAATATTGATTGGAAAAGACTATATATACGTAATATATGTTATTTTCCAAAATTCTATTTTACGGGATAAGTTTATATGAAATATGTTTTAAATATAAATGGGTGCCTTCTCAACTTTTAATGATTGCTATGAAAACTGATCGTGTAGGGACAGCTGGTTGTGTCATTTGTAAAAGTTCTAGAACTTACGAAAAGTGGAAGCCATTTGTCACTTTTTATACTCTTAGATATTTCTAAACGGTGTTTCTAAAAAGCTAAATTTAAAATTTAAAAAAAAACCATATTAATTCAAGTTTGTAGTCGATTAATGTAAAATTTTATAATGTACAGTTATGCCGGCTACTATGTACTCATGAATTTTGACTATTACTACTAGAGACTACGTGTATTTATGCTAATTAAGTTTCTTCGTTGGTCACGACCTGTAACTTTACCTGGACTTCCATATATATTCCAAGATTAAAATTAGCTAAATCCATTCAGTTATTCCCGAATTTCAATGAGCCTAATATATCTGTATAAAGTAGTTTTTTGTATAATTATGAGTTATAATACTAATATTATGCAGTATTTTATGATAGCTTGATTCTTACTACGAAAGATTAAAATATAGTTCATTAATATTAATGGCAGTTTTTCTTAGTTAGAAGCAAATAACTGTTCACAATTCTTGACAGATATAATAAGGGTATTGTAATATTCTTTTGTTTGAAAGGTGACTTGTCTGAGAGCGGTCTAATACTACATATATTATTTAAGGAAATCTGTTCAGCTGCTCAAAGGTTACTTAGTGCTTTTATAAATCTTTGAAGGTATTTGCGATATTTGGCTACATTAAATTACTATCCTATTAAATTATTGATAACTTGATGATACCATTTGTACGAAGTGTGTAGTCAAAATTTTGTAGCTATTAGAAAATTTGATAGTCCAACCCTTGGTTTGTTCCTTATTCACATAAATTTTTGTTATTATGTTAAAAGACCCTAGGTGAAATTGAATAAATGAAAATGCGACTGAAGTAACTGTGTTAGGAATGGTGAGTGTAGTAGTTATTTATTTACAGAATATTAATAAAATGAGAGCTCAGCGATATGTTTTAAGATCATTATTTTAAATGGAAATACAAATACTCGAACAGTCCCCAGTCCCAGTCCGAATACATGATTTTGAGTTGAGTTGAGAGATAACTATTATGATATTTCATGGTAGCGTATTTAGAATCGGCGCTTGATCTTATCATTTCTAGGTTTTTTCGGTCCGATTGACTGAAATCTAAACGGAAGAAGACCCATTGCCTTCGAGGCTGTTAAGCACTTTTTTAGTATGTGATAAGAAGGATTTTGCATGACATGCTAAAAGAGTCTATACAATACAAATAAATAAAATTGAAGTGTGTGTTTGTAATATTAAAATAAACGCTTTTTACTAAATGCATATGTATGTATACACGGTACATCGGGTACATATACCATAATATCATTTTTTTTAAAATTCTGTCTGTCTGTTTGTTCCAGATGATCTCTGGAACGGCTGAACCGATTTTGACGGGACGTTCACTGGTAGATAGCTGATGTAATAAGGAGTAACTTAGGCTACTTTTTAGACTAGCGTAACTTACTCGCGGTTGTAAAGGTACAACAATAACCGCTGGTAACACCGCGGGACTCAGCTAGTTAAATATAATTCGGGTGTCACATTGTTGCTCACGATGAGCTCGAAAACTATCTAACCGATTTTTACGTTTTAATAAAGTATGTGTTTTGATACTGTGCCTAAGATAAGTTATTTAATATCACGCTTAGACCAACAGGATTCGAGCGTGATTGAAAAGCGACTATAGGTAGTAGAGCCACTCTGATTTCAGCACGAACGGGCCGGCTCGACCGGGGCGTTACTACCCTTGCACAGAAAATCAACGTAAAATGACAGCGTTCGTGCTGTCGTGTTTCGTTAGTGAGTGCGAGACCAGAAGCCCAAATAGTCTAGTCAACAAGTTCCATACTTGTTGACTAGACTAAAAGATATAGAAGCATCACTAGGCTGCCATGGTGTAGGTCGCCATACTGCATTGTCTGCATTCGCAATGAGTATGGTGACCACCACTTTTGGATTCTGCTTATGCTTTCCATCAGGCAGAGTAGAGTCACTTTGGCGGCCCATACATAAAAAAAAGCTGATTAGCTTACTGTTGACATCTAAATTTGCCTATTTCCATATTTTTTTTCTGACTATCATAATTTATTAATCTATTCTGTAAGTACTTTATAATCAACTCGTTCAGAACAATAATCTCAATACTAACCACGCGTTAACCTTGGTCAGTATTGTGAAACTGATATTACCTTAGTTCAAAGACTCTATCTTGGAAGTGAATCGATATTATACACTTAAAACTATGCAATGATGAAGAAGTTTTAAATAATATTGACTTTTGCATGCGATTTCGCCCACGTGTATGTCGGTTATCGCGGTAAATAGTAAACTATATCCTTCTGTAAGGATCTAGGAATCTCCATTGTAAATTTAATCCAAATCGGTCTAACGGTTTATTAATGAAAGCGTAACAGGCGGACAGAAAGTATCGTGGGAGAGCCACGCTTCGGCATGCATGGGCCGGCTCGACCGAAGTGATACCACGGCCTCACAGAGAACCGGTGTGAAACAGCGCCTGCGCTGTGTTTCACCGAGTGAGTGAGGATACCGAAGGCCCATTCCCCAACCCTCCCCCCATCCCTCTCCCCGTTTCCCAAAGGCCGGTAACGCACTTGTGACGCCTCTGGTGTTGCAGGTGTCCATGGGCAGCGGTAATCGCTTACCATCAGGCGATATGTCTGCTCGTTTGCCCACTACTACATAAAAAAAAGACCGACGTGCAGAGCTTCTTTCAAATTTGTAATATTAGTATGGATTGCGTGTTTCTTGTTTTGATAACGAGGAACATATCACATCCTTTATTATTATACCCCTTCAAGAGTGAAATTGCCAAAAATATTTCTCTTACTGTATGCTTACATTAAAGTATCAGACGCCGAATTTGGTTTCTCTAGCAGTATAGGATCTGCGATAATAAATTAGTCAGATAAAGTAATATTATATGTATAGAATATCCATTATTACTTTTTGGAAAGTAGATTAAACTGACTCCTTTCTATAACTAACTTACAAAACCATGTTTAATTTAACATGTATTAATTTTAGCCGATAGCAAAATTACTCCGAACTTAGTTTTACCTAAACTAAGTTCGAAGTAAACTTTATTAAACTTGAAATACCTTTGTTTACTTAACTTCATGTATTGTTTGTATTTGTGGTTTATTGGTAGTGTTTTGCGTCCTATATATACAACAGAATAAATGAATCAGAAACTTGTGAAGGTGACGTAAGGGTTATAATAATAATAATTTGAAATACCTCACACACTATCGTTTGCATTTTTGGGTAACAAAGAGTGCTTGGATTTAAATCAGACGGACCTGTCTGTGTTAGTGCAACCATACTGCTGATAAGTATACTTATTTATTTATAAACACATATTTATTATAGAATTATAACACACGAACCTTAAAAAATGACTTTTTTTTTAAATACGGACAAATCCCGCATAAGGAATATAACATCCTGTGTCGCGGGACTTTACAAACGTACATGAATGGACACAAAAGACACCCAGGCTCAGAAAAAAAATTCGGGATTCATATAAAGTGTTGTCCCATGTGAGATTTTGGGTACACTTACCGCTTAAACCACTATACGAATCATGCAGTCAAAATACAGTCTTTGACCTTGAAACAACGTCATATTAATTATTTCAAGGATTAAAGGGGAACTCCCTAGTTTTGGTCTACAGATTTATTAATTCGATGCAAACCCCAAAAGGAGTTACTTAAAGATTTTCTATGAAGCCTTTGTATCACGTTGGTTGACTCGGTGGTACACATACGTGTAAAGGCATGGCTGTCCGACGGCTCAATTAAATTTGTGTATTATCGTCATGTATTTGATTTATTCTCTGAAACAATGGTGGCACAAAAGCTGTACACAATTTCAGTTGATTTTACTGATCCCAGAGCTCATTAATAAACAAATAGAAACATTAATTCATCGTAATTGGCACTCTTTCGTGATTAAATTCCTTGTAATAGGAGAAAATATCGTCGCAACAAATTTTACCGACACCGTTCAATGTAGGCTTTTCAGAGTTTACCAAGTATTTTAAAGGCTTAGGGTTAGATGTCAAAAACTTAAACTTGTTGTATTTACCATCTGCATGATGATAGGTACCTATTAATTACCTTTCTGTGATGAAACAGAACATTAACATATTGGAGAGGCCTATGTCCAGCAGTGGACTGCGATAGGCTGATGATGATGATGATACCTATTAGTTATTCTGTGATGAAACAGAACATTATGAGATGCAAAATATTCTCCATCTGAGCGAGTGATATTTAGATTCTGGCAAATCTAAAGAACAATTTGAATGAAGTTAGTGTCCGATTAATTGAATAATCATACAACTGGATGGCTTCTAACGATAAGGAAAATAGTGTCTCTATTATTTAGAAATTCGTAAGAATTGTTTAGTGGTTATATTCATATTACAATGATATTCATGAAGAGATTTTAACGATTACTTTAACTATCGCGTAAAGTGCTCCTTTTGTAAGATATTGGTAGTAATGCTGTTGTTGACATCACTTAACTAAAATTCACTAAAATTTGATGTTGGATTATATACTTTAATGTCATTTGTTTACAGTCCATGGGTGTCGAAGCAAGTGTTTCTTGAGTTGCAAATTAAATAAGCTTACCTAGACACCTACCTAGCACTTATCACTGTACCTATAGCTGCCATTCGTGCACAACAAAGTGAAACTATTTTGTTCTAGCAGTCTTCATTGATTTTTAACTTATTCCAGCGTCCAAACTTTTTGAACTCTCTCATTTCTAGATTCAAAAATATGCTGCTTTAATTTGTTCAAAAGTCGTTTGATATTGGTGCTATTGATTTCAGAAGAAAATAAATAATATATGAGAGTAACAGTGTGATTACTAAAGACAGGTGGTAAATGTATTGTATTGGAAAAAGCGCATTGCTTTCAGATGAAAATTACTTTCAGAGCGCAATTTTCATTAACGATAATTGAATACGAACAAAGAACGAAGCTATATCAATTGAATTCTGTAGTTGAAAGCTATTATTTTTTGCTTCACAACCTAGATCATGAGTTAATTGCTTTGTCTTTTTGCTATACTAAATCGATTCATTTAAAATTATCAAGGAAACACTAAGTATTATTCTATACAAATAAATTAAACTGAAGTATATGTTTGTAATTTCGAATTAACAGCTTTCTATTATCCATAGCGATACTTACATCAAAAAATCAATCAAATTCAATTTTTTGGTTGCCTGTCTGCTTGTTCCGGATAATCTCTGGGACAGCTGGACCAATTAACACCGCACTTTCCATGGCAGATAGTTGATGATATAAGTAATTTAGGCTACTTTTCAGACTAGCTTCACCGCGCGGCGTTACTAGCATTTGTTGTTGTAAAAGTGCAACAATAACCGCAGGGCTTAGCAAGTTAACATATAAAAGGCTCGCTTTAGCTTGGAAAGTTTATCAAGGCCTTGGTTTTGCCAAGAACCGATGTTATATTAACAAACGAATCAAAATAAACAACAATTAGGTCGCTGCTTTTGTTTACTGTTTTGTACAGCCTTGTTTGTGGATAATTTGGATCCAAAACTATTATCTTTTACAGTGAATACAGTGGAATAATTCCATTAAAATATAGCAGATGAGAGGTGTAGGAATTTGTAAAATTTTAACTAGGAGGACTACTAGAAGATCAATGCTTTGTTAAAGTATTTGTTAAATTATTCTGAATTGGTACGAAATATATATATATATATTATAAATGTATGTTTGTCTGTATGTCCGTTATAGAATCGTAAACTTTGCATTTGATAATGTCACGATATTCAGCAAAAGTGTAGTGCATGACCCCACAAAGGTTTCTGAGTTGGTACGACCATCTTTGACAGATGGCCGACATACACGCGGGCGGAGCCGCGAGCAACAGCTAGTTTAATATAAAAATTACTTCCTTCTTGTGACAATTTCATTGAAGCTTCCGTAATTTAAAATTAAAATTTTATTTTTATGTCCTACTTTTTTTACTATCGGTTAGTGATTTGTGACAATGAAATAAACTGAACTCCGATGCGTTCTTTAATAGTGACAGTTAATGGTAAAACTTTCTAGCATATTATATATTATTTCTGATAAATTTCGTAGATGTCCAAGACCGAGCTAGATATAGTGTCCACTTCATATTTAGTTTTTTGAAGTCTTTAGATGTCCGTCACTTTCTGATATTCCTTTATCAACTTCTTAATACCCTCAGATACAGATTTAGCTATTATTAATTAATTAATAAGAATTCTTTTTAACAAAATAGCCAAGTGAATGTTTATTTTTACTCAATTTTTTTTTTTTTTTTTTAAATACAACTCCCGCATTAGGAATAACATCTCGTGTCGAGGGGGACTTTACAGACATACATGAAACGGACACAATTAACACCCAAACTTAGAATTGAGAAAGAAAGAGAAAGAGAAAGAATTTGCCGACCACACAAAGTGTTGTCCCGTGTAGGATTTGAACCCACAACACTTGGCGAATTGGCAAGCGGCGTGGCGACCGCCTAAACCACTAGGCCAACCGTGCAGTGCATATAGTAAACTATTGATTAGTTTGTCTTCTCATGATATCCATTAATGTATTTCTGTTATTGCAGTGGTTAGTTTTACCTACTGTTTTAGCCATCCTAAAGCACTACCACAAACCGATGATTTATTGAATAACAAAAGCTATTAAAGCTGGAAAGCTTCATGAATTTATAACTAAACGATACTTCTGTGTTTGATTAGCTCATTGATTAATATCCTAGTGGCTTCCCAATTACCAGTTTATTCAAACTACTGCATTCTCACTCCCACTTCCTATTCAACACTTTATGTACCTATCCCTTTCTCCAACTTTCTTATTTTCAACCGACTTCAAAAAGGAGGAGGTTCTCAATTCGACTGTATTTTTTTTAATGTTTGTTACCTCATAACTTAAGACTGGGTGAACCGATTTTGATGATTCTTTTTTTATTTGAAAGCTGGTGCTTCCCGAATGGTCCCATTTAAATTTGGTCCAGATAGAAGTCGGTTTTTTTTTTGGTCAAATTTGTAATTATATCTTATTTTCTCATCTAAATTTATCTTTTCTTTTCCCAAGGATGATTGGCGTGGGCACGCGGCAGATCACAAAAATAGACAACTTACTTTCCAGTGACATAATTTACGACTATCCTATATAAATATATAGTATATAACTATAGGTATAACTAACTTTTAAACTTTCGCGTTCCATGATATAATTATTATTATTTTTACGGTATACTATTTAGTATAGCAAACCGCTACGGGTCGGAAATTGCAAAACAAGTGTGTCATCTAGAATTTTTACGTAAAAAACGGGCGCGAATGGAAACATCGTTGATATTTCTTGTGAAGTGTCGCGATTGGGACTTATTACCTTCGTGTGTTCGAATAAAACCGCGTAGTGATATCGCATTTTCACGTAAAATTCTAAAAAACGCGAGTGAACGCCTCCTGAGACAATTAATTCGAAACAAACACAGTGATTTGGAGTGTATACAGAGGGAGTTATATGCGTTACAATTAAAGTGTAGTGTTAATCTATCTCAATCGGACTATGATTTGTGTGACCGGGTTACGTTTTTACAAGCGAGTCGTACCTTCGAGTTATGTAGTGCAAGCTTTGATCGAAAGTTCTCGAAGGAATATAATCGGCGGTATACAGAAAACAAAGCGTCACCCGTGGTACCCGACCGATCGAAGGACACCGTTGTAAACTTATCGAACGTGAGTTTAGATAACATTACAATGAACATCTTGGCTAAAGGTATGAACTTCGCTCCAACGCCTAAACGAATACCGTTTGAGAATGTAATCAGTAGCGTTGAGGAATCGATTGCACGGAACAAAGTACCGCCCGGTGATGCTGATATCCTTAGACAGGACGTCGCGGTAATATTACGTCGGTCAAAGCTTCCGGCTAGTAATATCACTATGGAAGAGCGTCAAGCATTAAAAAACATTAGGGATAACCAGGATATTTTAGTGCTTAAGGCCGACAAGGGAAACGCCACCGTAGTGATGAATACAACTGATTACCAAAATAAAATACTCGAACTGTTGAGTGATAATAAGGTATACAAACCGGTAACATACAACCCTACAGCCAGAGTAACGCGTAAAATACGATCTCTAATCCGGGATAATGAGGACCTATTTTCAGAAGACGAGTACAACAGACTGTACAAACCAAAGTCACACCAGCCACCGAAATTATATGGTCTGCCTAAGATACACAAGCCTGACGTGCCGCTGCGGCCCATTGTAAGTCAAATTGCTTCTCCTACTTACGATCTTGCAAAGCACGTTGCTTCAGTATTGCAACCACTTGTAGGCAAAACACCGTCTTTTGTGAAAGACTCACGGCACTTCATACAAATCATAAAAGATCTCACGTTGGAACCGGATTACGTCATGGTGAGCTTTGACGTGGAGTCGCTTTTCACCAATGTTCCAATAAAAGAGTGCTTAAACGTCGTAAAAGACCTGCTGAGAGACAACGAACTGCCGTTCAACTATATAGATCTACTTGAACACTGTTTAGATGGCAATTATTTTCTTTTCCAAGGTCAACATTACCTCCAGATTGATGGTGTCGCGATGGGAAGTCCTGTAGCCCCAGTACTTGCCAACATCTGGATGGAACATTTTGAAGAGAAGGCTCTAAGTCTCGGCCCGAATACCGTTAAGCTGTGGAAGCGATACGTGGATGACATCTTCAGTATCGTTAAAGGAAATAAACAAGAAGTAGATCAATATATACAACATCTTAACTCTATTCACCCTAAAATAAGGTTTACATATGAAATGGAGACGGATAGGTCGTTGTCGTTCTTGGATGTTAAAGTAACCGTGAGATCAGATGGGTCCTTGTCACACTGTGTGTACCGTAAGCCTACTCATACGGATAGATACCTACACGCCACGTCTCATCATCACCCCCGGCACTTGCAATCTGTTATGACTTCACTCAAGAACAGAGCTTACGATCTCTGTGACCCTGAACATTTAGAACGGGAGCTAGAACATGTTCAGGAGGTACTCAAAGGTAACGGATATCAAGTGAATGGAGGACGGAAGCAACCGAAAATAAGACGCAAGTATCCAGAAGTGAACAGGCAACCAGCCTATATGCCTTATGTCAAGGGAGTTACGGATAAGATCGGGTCCGTGTTAAAGAAATACTCCATTCCGACAGTATACACACCAGGCATAAAGGTTCACAACATCGTCGGCACACCGAAGGATATATTGCCACTACAAACTCCGGGTGTTTATAAAATAGACTGCAGCTGCGGAAGTTCCTACATAGGCCAAACGAAACGGACTATTGCTGAAAGGGTCAAAGAACATATCGCTGCTGTGAAGAACCGACAGACGAGCAAATCGGCGATTGCAGAACATGCACTCGATGCAGGCATCAACCACTGGATTGAATTTCACCGCACGCAAGTCCTCTCCACCGAACGTCACTTTTATTCAAGAGTTGTACGTGAAGCGATTGAGATTAAAAAGCATAAAACTTTCAATCGGGAAGATGGTTTTAAATTATCTACAGCGTGGAATCCAGTGTTAAAAAACATACCACCTCGCTTTTCTGCGCAGTCGGATAAACACCAGAATAGGAACACATCGGTTTGCTTACAAAATAGGGACCCTGTTAGTGTGGTATGTGACGGTACATGGCGAAACAAAAATATCAATAATATCGAAAATGTGCGGGTGGATGAAGAACCTTCGACTTCACGGATTCGACGACGGAGGGCGTGCGCCGCTGAGCCAGTCAGCCTGTGACCACGGCCAGTGCAACCTGGTCGAAACGTCAGGCAAAACAGAGGTATGTAGTACCTTGAAATAGTGATCGCGTTAATTCCCGTAAAAATAATAATAATTATATAGGTATAACTACCTATAGTAGGTAGTAGAGCCACGCTGATTTCAGCACGAATGGGCCGGCTCGACCGGGGCGGTACTACCCTCGCACAGAAAATCAACGTAAAATGACAGCAGCAGTGCTGTCGTGTTTCGTTGGTGAGTGCGAGACCGGAAGCCCAAATAGTCTAGTCAACAAGTTCCATACTTGTTGACTAGACTAAAAGATGCAGAAGCATCACTAGGCCGCCATGGTGTGGGTCGCCATACTGCATTGTCTGCATTCGCAGTGAGTATGGTGACCACCGCTCTTGGATTCTGCTTATGCTTTCCATCAGGCAGAGTAGAGTCATTTTGGCGGGCCATACATAAAAAAAAAAAAAAAAAAAAAAAAAAATTTGAAGTAGATTAGGAAAATTATGATTTTAAGATGTTGATGCTTGTTTACCCGACTACGGCGAAGTCAAAAGAAAGGGTAATTAATAGTTTTTAGGGTCTATGTATGTTTGTATGTTCTTCCATAGTACCTAAACTACTGAACTGATTTTAGTGAATTAACAGATTCGTAGTTATAGCCTGGGTGACATAGGCTATGAAATTTAATCAAAAGTTTTTGGAACGAAGTTCCTTATGGGGCGTTGCGGAGGGGTACCCTAGCCGGCAAAAAACGTCCATAACGTAAGATTGATGCCTCAGTGACAAAATGGTAGCGTATGAGAATGATGTGAGGTCTCGGTTTTGAATCCCTTGTAGGATCAAATATTTTTTTGATCTGCAACTATTTGTTTTATGGGAGTTTGGATGTTTTCTATGTATAATATTTTTTTTTTTTTTTTTAGAAAGACAACTCCGGCACTAGAAATAAATCCTGTGTCGCGGGGGACTTTACAAACATACATGAAACGGACACAAATAATACCCAGACTCAGAACAACAATTTGTGGATCCCACAAAATGTTGTCCTACGTGGGATTTGAACCCACAACACTTGGCGAAGTAGGAAACGGCGTGGTGACCGTTAAACCACTAGGCTAAACGTGCAGTCAAAATGTAATCGTGCAGTAAATATTTATTTATTTATTTATTTAAGTCTTCATGCATAATTGTTGCACAGGCGGACTTAATGCCGTAGGCATTTTCTACCAGTCGACCTTAGGGTGATGCAGAGCCAAGAATGGTAGATGCACAATGTTCAGAAATGTTAAATAAAATAATTCCACTATAGTATATCATATTTCCAGAGAGAGAGAGAGAGAGAGAGCTTACAAATGTAAATTACTTAATGATTTTACATTATTACTTATATCATTAGGATATTAGTACACATAATATTTAAGTAATTATATACTCACACATATATACATATATACACACATAATATACATATACATACATACATAATACCTTATATATATTTTTGTTGTGAAGAGGATAAAATTTAGGATTGTGGTGTTAATATTTTTGTGAAATGTTTCCGCAACAAGTATTTAAAGGCTTGACGTGTTTTCGCCATCCTGATCTCGAGAGGGAGCGCATTCCATAACAGGACAGATTGAACCAAGAAAGAAGAATGTACAAAATCCGAGCGGTGAGAGGGACAATGAAGAAGTAAGTTGTTTGACGATCCAAGGTTTTTTGCGTGATTAGCACCTACATATTGAAGTTGGGAAGTTAAGTAAGAAGGAGAACTTGGTGAGTAGAGTAAAGAGTATAAGGTGGTTAATGCTCGTACCTCTCTGCGTTGGCGAATTGTAAGCCAATTCAATAGGGAGCGATACTGTGACACATGATCATATTTACGTAAATTGAAAATGAATCGAATGCAATTATTGAGAAGACGGTCTAGCTTATTGAGCAGATCTGCATTCAGGTCAAAGTAGCACACATCACCATAGTCAATTATAGGGAATATTAGAGTCTGAACAAGCATTACTTTTGTTTTCAGTGGCAAAAAGTTTCTAAGTCTATAGAGGGCGCGCAATGAGCCTGTGACTTTCTGGCACACAGTTGCAATTTGTTTACGCCAGCAAAGGGTTGTGTCCATATGCAGTCCGAGGTTCTTCACACTATCACAGTATGGAATGACCATACCATCGTAGGTGAGTTGCGGAATTACAGTGGGGTCGAGCTGGCTAATACCACGGTTGCTACCAATTATGATGGCCTGACATTTATTTGGATTCACCGAAACACCAAACATGTCAGACCATTGTTTTATAGCTGTCAGATCGCTATTTACGACTGAAACAGCGGATGATATATTGCACAGCTCAGTTTGATAGTATACTTGCAAGTCATCAGCATAGAGATGATAGGAACACTGAAGTCTTGGGGTGATAAGATTAATAAAGATGGAAAATAGGAGAGGAGACAGAATACCGCCTTGTGGGACCCCAGCAGTGAGGTCACACCAGTTAGAAGAAGAATCTTCCACAGTGACTGATTGCTGACGGTCCCGAAGGTAGGAGGAGAACCAGTCCAGTGTTTCACGAGATACCGAGAAATGGGATAGGACAGCAAGGAGGAGGTTATGACTGACGGTATTAAAGGCATTGGAAAAATCAACCAGTACTACGGTTGTAATCTTAGAATCCTCCATTCCCACTTTAATATCGCCAGTCACTTTGAGAAGAGCAGAAACCGTGCTATGGCCTGGTCGAAAACCAGACTGAAAGGGACTAAGTAAGTTGTTGCAGTAAATGAAGTGGGAAAACTGTTTGTGGACGCAGGCTTCTAGCACTTTAGAGAGGAAGGGAAGGATAGAAATAGGACGAAAATGATTTGGAAGTGACGGATTAGGAGTTTTAGGTAACGGGCGTACATACGCTTTCCGCCAAAGAGAGGGAAATGTGCCGGAAATGAGAGAGAAGTTTACAATATGGGAGATGGCGGGGAGGAGGTAGACTAGCAATATGGTTATCATTTTTCTACCAATGCCATCACTACCAATCGCTTGAGATTTAATGGACAGAATAATTTTCTTAACTTCCTCCTCTGTGACTGGACTGAAGTGGAAAAGGTTTACTTGAGGGCGCGGTAGACTATTAATATAACTAATGGTGTTCGTTTCAGACAGACTATCCAAGGTGGAAGAGGTAGCAAAATGTTGATTTAAGGTATCGAGACTTATGGATTGCGGAAAGTCTACATGTCGCGATTTGCCAATACCAAGAGTTCCGAGGAACTTCCAGATATCCGCAGGAGATGAAGAGGAAATATTATCTAGAACATGGCGGCGTTTAGCGTTCCTTATCAACTGGTTACACCGATTTCTTGCAATCTTATACCGTTCCCAATTGACCTCGACGCGGTCCCTCTTATAAGTCTTAAAGGCACGATGTCGACATTTCATGGCCAACTGTATATCCTTGGTCATCCAAGGCGCCGGTGGCCGCTTGACTCTTATCATCTTAACTGGGGCATGAGTATCATACAGTTTAGTTATTTCTGCATTAAATACGTGCACCTTATCATCGATCGAAGTGGAATCGATCAAGGGTGCCCAGTCAATCCGTGAAGCATCGTCATTCAATTTCTCCATATCCATTCGCCTAAAGCTACACCTGTACAGAATCTTAGGTTTAGGTTTAGGAGGTTTGAGGACATAGGAGAGGAAAATCAGGTCATGATGTGAGAATCCGGGAGCGTCAAGTTGACCATGAGAGGAAACAAGGGAAGGGTTAGAGGTGATGATTAAGTCGAGCCAAGTGTCCTCGCCGGTATTATTATGGTGAGTGGCATGTAGTGGTAGAACACGAAAACTGACCGACTCGAGGAGGAACTGGAGCTTGAGGGAACGAGGGGAGTTTTGAGCTAAAAGATTGGTGTTGAAATCTCCCATGATGATGTAATGAGCATACTTTGCACCCAAAGATTCAAGAACTGATTCGAATTCAGTGAAATAGTCAATGGAAGGGGGACAATAGACAACGCCAAGCACAGTTTTGGCGCCCTTGACATAAACCTCCAGGAAAAGGAATTCAGCAGAGGCAACATAATTAGAATTAGAAGGGGAAGATGATATAATTCGATACGAAAAGTCACTGCGTAAGTAAATCGCTACGCCACCTCCCCCCTTCCCCATCCGGTCATTCCAGATAAGAATGAAGCCAGGCAGCAGATAAGAGGTGGAAGGCAGATGTGGCTTGAGCCAAGTCTCGGAGATCAAAACGGCATGAACATTGGTATCACAGAAAGCCTCGTACAGTATTTACAAAAAAATGTCCGAAATATTTATTTCTTGAACGAAAAATTTATATATTCTGTAAGTTGCATGTAGCAAGTACGGAGTAACTCTAGGCAGAACTTGTTTCAGTAGAGATTACTAGGTGGCAGTAAAAGTTTAGGTATATTTTTTATTTTTATCGTTAAAAAATCATAATGAAAAACGTATACCTAAATCTGGGGGCACGGTCGTGCCCCCGCCAAGACGAGCCAAGCAAAGCGCAAGGGCACTACCTACCTTTTCTCGAAGTGCTTCGTTGTTTTTTGAACCCTCATAACTTTGGTTCCCGATATACCAGATTGTTCAAATTCTCAGGATGTGATGTGACTAATAGACTAATGAAATATGCAAAGTTTCAATTGCATAGCTCTGATACTTTAGATTTTATTGATACCTTAAAAACACCGATTTCGTCACTGACACACTGATGATCATCAAAACTGTTAGGGTACTTCCTGAAGTGCTAGAAAGCTGAAATTTGGTATGTTAACTAAGTTTAGTATACAAACAACAAAAAAAGTCATAAACCTATTACTTTTGGCCCCCAACCCCCAAATTTGGGGGGTGGAAGTTTGTATGAGACTTTCACAAATGTTTATGCTAGAGGTTTTATTTTTGGTACACGGACTTTTCCAAAAGAAGAAAGAAGATGTACAAGAAATGCAGCCTAAAAAAAGAAAAAAAAACTGCCTTAAGCAACTTACAAAAAGAAATGAAATCCCACCAAAAACATTTTCATGTAAAATGTTGCCAAGACGACTGCATATGGCTTACCCTATGAAAAATATATCAGATCTCATGTAGAGCCAAGGTCCTGAATTTACACGCCCTAACTCTACCAACCCTAACTTCATAAACTCTACATCTCAGTAAAAATGTATGGCTTGGCTGTTTCGTCACTTCAGAAACAAAATATTCGTATAACACATTACTTAAGAAACGAGATATTTGCAAACACAAAAGGCGTTCGTTTCCCCTTCGTGACGGTGCGGTAGCGAAACGGCGAAGCCATACATTTTTACTGAGATGTAGAGTTTATAAAGTTAGGGTGTCACGTAGTGGCTTTAGGAGCCCTTGAGGTGGTGGTGAGGCCACGAGGTTCTGAAGATGGTGAAATCAGACGCTTCACAACAACAATTTAAACGTTATTTATTTACTGAAGTATAACACAAACAGATAGATGTACAGACAGGGTGTGGATTTAAGAGATTCGACCAGTCAGTGCCTCCAGACAAGGAGCACTTAACTGTCCGTTCGCAGCGATGAGAAAAGGGCTCTGTGACGCCGCGCGCTTGCTTTTATGTCCCCATGAGGCTTGAGGTGCGGGGTGTTCTCGGCAGTAGACGGTCCTCGTAGGCGCGCGCGGGGTGAGGCTTGGAGGGCGTGGAAGCGGGCATGTGAGTGCCGCGTGACACTCCCCCCATTAGGGCAGAATTTTGCGTAGAGAAATTCGCCTTGATCTTCTTAGAAACTCCTTGAAGTCCTCGCAGGCACCCTGTAAAGAAGTTTAGAAAGGATCAGAACTTTTTTAAAAAAAAATTAGGCAAAGTAGAAGGGTTAAGAAAAAAACTGAATAGGAATTGTGAATGAAAAACTCGACCGGCAGACGACGACTCATTCATACGAACGTAAACAAGATAAGAGTTAATGGCTTGCGGATGAGTCATCCGCATTCCGATGTTTGTTCGAAAAGATTTTACATTTAAATTTGTTAAGAGATTTTCCATTTTTTTTTTTATTTAATCGTGACGTGTAAAGGTGATGGAAAAAAAAAATTTACATTATTTATATATATATCGGATAGGATGCGTGTGCGTACGAAAGAAAAAGAAACGGCCGGGAATCGAACCTGTGAGTCAGGTTTGACTCGAGTTTTTTAACTTTTGAACCATGGGTTAGGAAAAGTAATATTTGTAAATTATTAATGTTTACTAGTAATGCGACGTTTATTCAATGATTCAGCATTTTTTTCGAAAAATTAAGATGTGTAAGAACGAGAAATGTTGATTTACGACGCAGGAAATAATTTTTAGAGATATATAAAACAGAAGCACATCTGTAAAAAATGTTAGTTATGGAATGAGCGAAACAAAATTTACTGTTTATTAATTTGGTTAACTAACTTTGGCTAATTTGCCGATCAACGAGATACTTTAGATCCAATTTAGATCGCGCTAAATCATTGTTTATAGTTTATTAATTTAATGTCTTTGATGTGCCATTCACCCAACGGTTTACCTGAGATAATATCAGCTAGTTTGTATACTAAGGGAGATTTTTTTGAAGTGATTTTACATTTAACGTATTTAGGGGCTAATTTTTTACAAAAGTATTTGTTTTTGTCACTGAGATAGAAAGTTTTACGCCAAACTATATCACCAACGTTAAAATCTGCTGGTTTTCGACGAAAATTATATGATTTGCAGTTTCGTTGATGAGCCTCGACTAATACTGCCTGTACCCTCTGGAAGACAGAAGATAAGTAGCCTAATGTCTCGGCATAATCGTCGCGAGGTTCGTGAACTATATTAGGGTCGGAACCCGCGTCAATATAGAAGGAACCACAAGTCACGACTTCTCTTCCGTAGACTAGAAAGTTCGGGGTGAATCCTGTAGTTTCATTTACAGAGCAGTTTAGAGCGAATTGAATTTTTGTTATTAAGTTATCCCAGATTCTATGGTCTGTGGTTATAAAGGTAGAAATGGCTGTTATTATTGTTTTGTTATATCGTTCTACCGTGTTTACGTGTGGTGTGTATAGTGGTGTGTAGTGTATGTTGGGAATTTTGTATTTAGATAATAGGCTTTTAAAAGTTTCGCTAATAAATTGTTTACCGTTATCGAGTACTACGGAGGACGGAACTCCGTGGACGAGGAAGACATTTTCTTCTAGGATTTTCGATATTATCTCCGACGTGGCCCGTTTAATGGGAAACAACAAACAATATTTAGAAAAACAACAAGATACTACGAAAATGAAAGTGTTTTGATTTCTAGTGGGTGGTAGCGGACCAATTAAATCTATGCTCAACATTTGAAATGGTTTGCTACACGATTTAGGAGTGCCCATATGCCCTAAGGTAGAATGATTTTGGTGTTTATGAGCGATACAAGTGTCGCACGAGTTTATGGTTTTAACTACGTCTGCGTACATTCCGGGCCAGAAGTAATTTAATGCCAATCGTTTAAATGTTTTAAAAATACCGAAATGGCCGGCAGTGGGCGCTGAGTGGCCCTCTGCTATAATATTAGGTCTCTGCTCAGACGGAACGACTTCCTTCCATTGAAAATCTCTGGTTAGTGGATTTAATGACTTTTTAAAACGGTATAGTTTGTTATTAATTATTTGATAGTCTAAAGAGGAGGTTGGGGAGTTTTTACACCGGTTATAAATGTTTAAGTACCATGAATCGTTAGTAGAAACTGGTAAGTTTATATTAGAATTAGATGAGACATTAGGGTCATTAATAATAACGGAAACCGGTATAGAACGAGAAAGAAAATCAGGTAGAACATTATCCGCACCACGACGATGTTTGATTTCGAAGTTATAACACGATAGACGGACTCCCCATCTGGCTAAACGACCAGTAGGGTTGTTTATTTTTAAGAACCACTTTAGTGCGGCGTGGTCGGTGTAAAGTAGGATTTTTTTTCCATTTTCGACATAACAACGCCAGTGCTCAACAGCTGATAGAACTGCTAAAGCTTCGCGTTCGGTCGCGCTATAGTTTTTCTCCTGACTAGTGAGTGATTTGCTATAGTAAGCGATCACTCTTTCCTCTCCCTTTAGGACCTGACAGAGAACAGCACCGATACCGTAGTCGCTAGCGTCGGTGTGAATTTCAAAAGGCTCCGAATAGTCGGGGCAAGATAGTACAGTACAGGAGATTAAACAGTCTTTCAATTTGTTGAAGGCTTCATTAGCCTCTGAAGACCAACAAAATGGAGGGGACTTTTTGCTTTGAGAGGTTAGTTTATTTAAAGGGGCCGCGAGGGTACTGAAATTTGGGATAAAACGTCTAAACCACGACACCGCGCCTAAGAAACGACGGACCTCTTTTCTGTTGGACGGGGTAGTATAATTTCTCATAGCGACGACCTTCTCGGGGTCCGGGTGTAGACCCTTAGAGTTGACGACGTAACCCAAATACTTTAATTGGTCTTTAAAAAAATTACATTTTTCGAGGTTTATAGTGAGGTTAGCCGTTTTTAATTTTTCTAACACGCGTGATAACAATGTGATATGGTCCTGAAAGCTAGAAGACACGCATACGATGTCGTCTATATAACAGAACACTTTATTTTCGAACTCAGGGCCACAGAACAACATATCCGCGAGTCTTTGTTGAGTTAGCCCACTGTTGGACAACCCGAAAGGCATGCGCTTAAATTGAAAAGAACCACGCGTGGGAATATAGAATGCGGTTTTACAACGATCTTCCTCCTTAATCAAAGTTTGCCAATATGACTTAGATAAGTCTAAGCTGGATAGGAATTTAGCGTCTCTCAAGTTATCTAGAATTTCCGAAATATAGGGCAAGTTATAGGCGTCCTTTTTGGTTACAGAGTTTAATTTACGACTATCCAAACAAAAACGCAATTCACCATTTTTCTTGGGTACCAGAATGACTGGGTTCGACCAGGGGCTTTCTGAAAGCTCGACAATGTCCTCTCTTAACATCTGGTCTAAGTGGGTTACTAGAACGCGCTGTTTATCGGGAGACATACGATAATAACGCTGGCGGATTGGTGGACTGTCGCCTGTATCGATACTGTGTGTAATTAGGGACGTGCAACCGAGACCACGCTTTTGGTATGAGATATCGGAAAAATTCGCGGTGAGTTTGTCAACGGTATTTTTCTGTTCGACTGTTAGATTGCTATACGGAACCAAGTGTCCACCGTCGTCCGCCTGTATTGTGGTAACGCGTGTATCAGACTTACTCGAAAGTAAAATAGATTCTAAATGGCTAGGGAACAAGTCGAAACCCCTCCAGAAATCCATACCGAGAATCAACGAATTTTTTATATTAGGTATGATGTGGACGTTAAGGTAGATTGATTTATTTTGAAATTTAAATGGGAGTGTAATTGAACCCAACGAATGTAGTTGTTCTCCACTCGCGGTGATTAATTTTATTTGTTTGGAGGTGTCGAGTTGATAGTTTTCATTTAGAAAATATATATGAGAATTGTTACCTAGAATTGTTACGGCAGAACCCGAGTCAAGAAGACCAATGGCGTTTTTGTTATTTAACGAGAGAGAAATGTTCGGAGTGTATTTATTATCAGATTCTCGGATTGAAGACAAATGGTAGTAATTAAAAAATTTAGGAACGTACTTAAACCGATTTTTCCATTCCATTTTATTAAAGTTTGAATGGTTGGTTTTTCTCCAATCCTTGTTATTCAGTTTTTTGAGAGCGAGGTTCTTGGTTTATTATTGCAATTAGGACAATCGATACTACGAAAACCTTTTAAACCGCATTTAAAACAAATCAAATATCTAGGCTGCCGACAATCAAAAAGTGAATGAGTTGTATTTCTACAACGAGGACAGAATTTACTAGTAATATTAGAAGCGGCCTGTACGACATTTACCTGTGCCGTTGTACCAATAGGTTTAAAAAAATGTTTACCCTTATAGTTGGGAAAATTATTGTACGAGTTTTTGTTATAGAAATTACCTTTAAAGGGGTTAGAATTACTAGAAGAAGGGTAATTATAGGCGAATTCCGGTGCTAGGGTATTAGCAGACGTCCTAGGGGGTTCGCGGAAATCTTTATTACGACTATCGTATTTTTCGAAATTTTTACACACACTAATTAGACTAGGAATGTCTACAACATGTGCTGTTAGAAAAGAATTTGTGTAACACGGCCGAATATTATTCAAAAGTATTTCTAATTTATCCGGTTCGCTGATAGGTACGTCGAGGCGAGAAAATAATCCTTGCATTTTTGCAACATATAATGTTATGTTCTCGTTCTCGCCCTGCGAGCGAAACCTTATTTCCGATAACAATTTGTAGTCGTAATTATGAGGGCTAAAATCTCCTTTTAGTAATTTACATAGTTGACTCCAAGATGAGACACTATCCTTTATGCTACGATACCACGTTAAAGCGTCTTCTGAGAATATTTCAAAAGCGAAAGAAAGAATCCTATCCTGAGGTATATCCCTACTTGACATGAATTCATTTATTCTTTGAATAAAGGCACGCACACACGTCCTACCGTTATATTTAAACTTAGCTAGTTCCGAAAAAAGTTTTCGTTCATAGGTTAACGAGCTAACAGGTGAGCTCTGGTCACCCCCGATCGAGTCTTCCGTCCGCGATTCATTTCCGCTGGGCTGAGAAGTTAACCGTTTAAGCGATGTGTAAAGAGTGTGGAATTCGTTCCACGTGGTTTTAATGGGGTTTATATCCGGAAGTGAGTCTATTCTCACACGATTTAATCTGTGGTAGACGTGATGTAAAAGAGACTCCGTTCTATTAAATAGATTTTTATCGAAGTTAGATTTTAACATTTTAATGTTATTATCAACTTTAAAGAGCGATAATTTTAAAGCCTTGAAATCTTCCTCGGGGGGTAAATGGGACTCCGCTACGTCCTCGGAAGGAGAACTTGACGCGAGTTTGGAAATTTGTTTGCGTAAATCTTCTACGGTGTTAGACTTTACGCCACCCCTCAGATAGACCTCGTATTCTAATTCTGGTTTTTGTAAACACGAGAATTTAATATCGTAGGCCATTTTGTAGAATAAATGTTCGATGTAAGTTAATAGTTTTAAAAGTAAAAGAAATGAAGTGAAGATACGTTAGTTATTGCTATTAGACGTATTTTCAAAGAAAAATGGAATGAATTGAATTGCATCCAGGTTGTTATAAAGATAAGATTAAGCGAGCCGCCGAGAGTGGCGCAGTGTTGATTGCGGTGAAACCGGTTTTACTACGATGCTAATCTAACGTACGCCAGCGACGCATATGTGAAAATGTTATTTATGGAAGCTGGAAGCGAACAAAATTGATATTAAAAGTAATAAGCAACGTGTAAAAATGCACGTGGTAGTAGCCGGTATGAATCTAAAGCGATTAAAGAAAAAAAGCGGTTAATTAACCCGTGATGCGCACGTGGTTTTGGTCCACGCGGTATACGTTCGCGAAAAAATTATAGGAAAAGCGGCTAGCAATATGTGATCGTACATGCGGTCTCGTCTAGCACGTGCTCACAGCGAGAAAAGAGGCAAAAAAACACTAACCTGGATGGGATTCAACACAGAACACGAGAAAAATACATAAATTATGCACAATAAAAGCAAAAAGAAATACGAGGTAAATCGTGGTCGAATCTCTTAGTTCAGCCGGGCGCCATGTGTCACGTAGCGGCTTTAGGAGCCCTTGAGGTGGTGGTGAGGCCACGAGGTTCTGAAGATGGTGAAATCAGACGCTTCACAACAACAATTTAAACGTTATTTATTTACTGAAGTATAACACAAACAGATAGATGTACAGACAGGGTGTGGATTTAAGAGATTCGACCAGTCAGTGCCTCCAGACAAGGAGCACTTAACTGTCCGTTCGCAGCGATGAGAAAAGGGCTCTGTGACGCCGCGCGCTTGCTTTTATGTCCCCATGAGGCTTGAGGTGCGGGGTGTTCTCGGCAGTAGACGGTCCTCGTAGGCGCGCGCGGGGTGAGGCTTGGAGGGCGTGGAAGCGGGCATGTGAGTGCCGCGTGACAAGGGTTGGTAGAGTTAGGGCGTGTAGATTCAGGACCTTGGCTCTACATGAGATCTGATATATTTTTCATAGGGTAAGCCATATGCAGTCGTCTTGGCAACATTTTACATGAAAATGTTTTTGGTGGGATAGTTATTTAAAGAGCCTAAACGAAAAAATTTAGTATAGCGCCATCTGTAAGTTGCATGTATTATTATATTTCACCTATAATTATATTTGTAAATATACTCAGATATTGAAACAATTATTAAACGGCATTATTATTACAGTGTATGATTATTTAAATAGTAGAAATATTACAAAATATTGTATAAATTTTGTCATTGACATAAAGTATTTCTATTATCATTAATTTTGGAAGGAAAAGATTAGTAACTCACAACGAAGACCACTATCATTACATTAAACATTTAAGATGTTGTTGATGATGATGGTCTCATTTAAGGTAAAATTTCTATTTTTTTTTAAATATCAGCGAAACGATTCAAAATTATATCGTGTACCTATTTAAAATTCTGTTAAACAGTGCATTGAAAATTGTATTCTATCTATCTTTCACTTAAATTCTCTGCGATGGTAATCGCCTCCTTTTTTATTTTTCTGGATTAAAAAAAACCATGATAAAAAATATACACGAATAATTATTTTCTTTATACCTTGAATAGAACTTGAAATAAATATTTTTATAATAAGGAACTTAGTTCCTATCTGGTGTCCCACGAAACCACACGACTTTTTATCTATTTTTTGTTAAATAAGTAGTTTAACAGTTATACTGTATGTATTGATAGTTATACATATATAGTTAAACTAAGTTCTAGAACAAACAAAGTGATCAATCGCCTCAGATTTCAATTTGTTCAATTGGCTTAGTTGATTAAAAGAATATTTACATGCGGTAACTCGGAATCTTTGTGTACGAAGCAAACTATGATCGTGTATAGGCGCCAGAATAGGTACACGGGATTATATTGCCTACTCTAGCAAATAGCGTATTTTTAAATCCTATTTACCTGCAAATTAAATCGTTACTCGATCTATTTGGTTGGGGTCGTCGAGGTTGGGGTATGGGCCTCCGATATCCTCAATCACTCGGTGAACCACAGTGCAAGCGCTGTTTCACACCGGTTTTCTGTGAGGTCGTGGTATCACTCCGGTCGAGCCGGCCCATTTATGCCGAAGCGTGGCTCTCCCACGGTAAAAAAGTTTAAAGTTAATGTATGATTTTTTTTTTTTTTTTTTTTTTTTTTTTCACATGTGGGTAGTTGAAAGGTTAACATACAACTTAAAAGCTCTTATTAATTATTTTAAATTAAAATACAATAAACATATTTTAATTCAATTTAATGAATATAATAAGTCATATACAATAAATACCTGCTGGTCCAGTGTTATCCATTCATAATAACTAAATCTTCAAAATCAATCAAAATATAAATTCTCACTGATTCACCATGAAGAGCATTCAGGAGCTACAGGACTGCTTTGAGAAGAGGATGGCGAAATTTGAAGCGGAACTTCTGAAGAAGACCTCCAATGCTGTTAGTCTGACTGGTCTCGCAGAGGAATTCACTGGCTTTAAAACTCTCATCCTTGAGACCTTGAAGTCCTTCCAGAGTCAGATGGAGGCAATTATAAATGAGGTGGACAATATGGAGACACGCAGCCGCCGTAAAATTCTCCTTCTTCATGGTACTGCAGAAAAAAAGGATGAGAATACATCCCAGGTGGTAGCAGAGGTAGCGGCAAGTAAGTTGAGTCTTGATTCCTTTACAGCTGAGGACATAAGCCGCTGTCACAGGATGGGCCGTCTATCTTCAGGCGACAAACCAAGACCCATTCTTGTGGAATTCCGGACAGTAGCGGTGCGGGACAGGGTCTGGGCGTCTAAGACCAAACTAAAAGGCACTGGTGTGACCCTCTCCGAGTTCCTGACCCGGTTGTGACACTCAGCCTTCATGGCAGCTCGCCAAGAATTTGGCGTCACTAACTGCTGGACCAAAGAAGGTTCAGTGTTTGTTTTGGGTCCTGATGGTTCGCGCCACCGTATTAGTAGTGTGGCAGATCTAAACCAGATAAAGCCTGTGGTTGCTGAAAAGCCCACTGTTCCTAAAAATCCAGCTTCCAAACCGAGAAGAGCGGCTGCCGGTACCAAAAAATAGGTGGATGTGTGCTTGTTTACATATTAATAATTAACGGTATCTCCTTGTAACGTTTCGCTATCTGGGTGAATCTCACGTGAAAATCATCATCAGTATAGCCTCTTTCATAATGGTGTAAATAACAATGAAATTCATATCACTATCCTACCCTATTAAAATAAAAATGAAAAACTTTTTTGTTCTAAACTTTAGCGGGACCTACTTTTGGTTATCTGTCAAAACCGCGTTCCAGACCCACAGTCGAACACTTTTGTTTAGCCGTCATTTTGACACCATGAAACAGAGTCTTTTTGCACGGGAGGTTCGCCCGGATGCTTTCTGCATTTTGATAAGTTTGCATAATCTTATTCTCTCTCTGTTTTCTATTTTATTTTATTTTAAATTTTTACCTTTTGCTTTAATTTAGTTATGTATCTCTGTGTTATAAATGTCAAACACACGACTGGCGGGTGGACTAAAATGTATAATTTTTAGTGTTTAGCAAATTTAGTTGCTACTTTATATATTTTGTTTTTACCTTATATATTTATTTATTTTTCTTCTGCTAGTACATATATATACTTTTATTTATTCTACTTATTTTTTATTTTTTTATATACACAAAAATGTCTGACCTAAGTAATAGTGATGATGACAGTTTTTTCTCTGCAAACAGCCTTGATGCTAGTTCTGTTATCATACCCTGTTATCACTCCAAGAGAATCTTCAGTACCAGTTTTCTGATGCTCCGCGGAATTTTAATGTAGTCCATATTAACGCCCAGAGTATTCCTGCTCATTTCTCTGATATGCTGGCTACCTTTGATTCTAAAAACATACACGCCATTTTAGTCTCAGAGACATGGTTGAAACCATGCTTACCATCTACGTTATATGCTCTTCCAGGTTTCAATCTTGTAAGGAATGATCGCGCGATTGGTGGTGGGGGTGGTGTTGGTATATATCTACGAAACCATATTCCCTTCACCATTGTAAGTATGTCCTCACAACCCCCACCACCGGACGCGGGTGAACATCTCCTGATAGAACTCGACCTTAATCATGTAAAAGTTTTACTGGGAGTATACTATTCGCCGTCATTACGCACCAACTACTTCTCTTCCTTCGAATATTTAATTGAAAACTTGTCTCCTTCTTACAGTCACACAATAGTAATGGGCGACTTCAACACTTGCTTGATAAAAAATGACTCTCGCTCCTCTTCGTTGCGCAGAGTAGTGGACTGTAATAACCTGTCACTTTTAACACTTGATGCTACGCATCACTTTCCTAACTGCACCCCCTCTCTTCTTGACCTTATTCTTGTCTCTTCTATCGATCATGTCATCAGCCATGGCCAGTATCCAGCTGATGCTTTCTCAAATCATGACTTGATATTTCTTTCTTATGCTATTCGTCCACCCAAGGCAAAGCCGAGAATTCTTTTGCAACGCAATTTCAGCGGGATGAATCTTGATAAGCTAAAAGATGATGCGCGTGGCATCAACTGGTCGGTCTTGTTAGACTCGCAGTGTGTGAATGAAAAAGTCCAAATATTCACTGAAAAATTAATTCAACTTTTTGATGTGCACGCACCCTTACGGTCGGTTAAAATTAAACATTTACCGGCTCCTTGGCTTACGGAGGAGATACGACAGATTATGTCGAAGAAATGCCTGGCGAAAAGTAAATATAAGCGTCGACCAACGGATGCTAACCTAGAAAAATATGTTTACTTGAGAAATCTCTGCAATAAGATGTGTAGAAATGCACAACGCCAACATATTCACTCTTCCGTGGAAAACGGAGATCCAGCAAAAGTCTGGAAATTTCTAAGAACGTTGGGAGTCGGGAAGTCTCGTCAAGACTCTATTCCTAAAAATTTAAACTATGATTCACTTAACAAACATTTCTCTACCTCGTCTGACATTGATGTCAATACTAAAGCTAACACTCTTAGATATATTTCTTCTATCCCAGCTCCCAGCTATCAACCTTTCGTCTTTGATCAGTTGTTTGCTTGTGATGTTAAGAAGACCATTCTAGCAATTTCATCGAATGCAGTGGGAAGCGATTGTATCAGCCGAAACATGATTCTGCCTATCCTTGACGAAATCCTACCCATCCTATACAATATCTTGAATCACTCCGCGACAAGTGGTGTTTTTCCATCTGCATGGAAAGATGCTCAAATAATCCCTCTTCCCAAGAAAGCTAAACCATCTTCATTTTCTGACTATCGGCCAATATCCATCTTACCTTTCCTATCTAAAGTACTTGAACGCCTCATCCACTCTCAACTGAGTAACTTCCTTTCTAAAAATTGTTTACTGAACCCCTTCCAATCCGGCTTTCGTCCTGGACATAGCACGACTTCTGCGCTGGTACACATTACGGATAGTATCAGACTAGGCATGGATAGTGGAAAGATAACAGTACTCACCCTACTTGATTTTAGCAACGCCTTCAATACTGTAGATTTTCACATTCTGCTTGGTATACTACGGTCTCTTAACATATCTCCAAAGACAATTGATTGGTTTCATAGTTACCTGTCTGGTCGCCGGCCGTTGCCGGCGACCAGACATTGCATTGAAGACATTGCATTGAAGACTCGACGTCCTCATGGTGCAGTATTTCCGCTGGTGTACCACAGGGTGGCGTTCTATCTCCATTACTCTTCGCTGTTTTTATAAACTCCATCTCTAATCAATTAAGTTCCTCCTACCATCTTTATGCAGATGATTTACAAATATATACTCAAGCTCCGGTTAACTTGTTATCGGAGGCATTCAATACCATCAATGCTGACCTATTACGTATTGGAGAATGGAGTCGTAATTATGGGCTCAGGGTTAATCCTCTAAAAACGCAGGTATGTGTAATCGGCAGTCCCGGGATGGTCTCAAAAATTAATTGGACACAACTGCCACAAATTGAATTTAATGGCACCACCCTTGAGATCAGTACTACCGTCAAAAATCTAGGGATCCACATAGATAGTACTTTATCTTGGGGTCCACATATACAAGAAGTCAGCAGAAGGATATTTGCCTCTGCTGGTTCTCTGCGAAGATTACGCAACTTTCTTCCGACTGTAACTAGGGCTGCACTTGCACAAGCACTTCTCCTCCCAATTCTCGACTATGCCGATGTCAGCTATCTGAATCTCACCGAAGCACAACTTGATAAGCTTGAGCGACTACAAAACTTCTGTATACGATTTGTATTTGGCCTACGAAAATATGATCATGTCTCCGAATTCCGTCAAATGCTCAAGTGGCTTCCAATTCGCTCTCGCCGGAATACTCATATCCTCATCTTCCTTTATAACATCTTGTTTAATCCTAGAGCCCCCTTCTACCTCAAAGAACGATTCAAGTTCCTTAATGACACACATGACAAATGTCTAAGGTCATCTGAAAATTTGAGACTGTAGATGCCTCTGCATTCTACAAGATTTTATGACCAGTCCTTTACGGTTGAAGCTGTACGCTTGTGGAATGCATTGCCGACAAATATTAGGAAAGCGCAAACAGTAAATAGTTTTAAGAAAATGGTTCAGGAATTTTATACGACATAAATAAGTCTGTCACGAATATGTATCTATAATGTAACATGTGGTATAACTGAGTAGTTATAGTTTTTAATATGTACACGATAACATGTATACTTGTATGTATATTATAATATTATAAGTATGCTCCCCTGATGATATGTATTAGTATGTATTTATTTATTTAATGTATATATTTGTGTAAATATGCATGTACGGAGATATATATGTATTTCTAGTTATATTCATTAGAAAATTATAATTTTTCAAAACTCATTACACCGTCAACTGCTACTATTTCTCCAATACATCTTGATCCATCCTAAGGTTGCCTGGAAGAGATTGCTTTCGGCAATAAGGCCGCCCTTTGTACATATATTTGTCATTTTCTGTACTTTCTTGTAAAACTGTAATACGGTGTACAAATAAAGAGTTTTCTATCTATCTATCTATCTATCTATGACTACTAAACATTACTTAAGCGCATTAATTTGCACTGCACGTTTGACCTAGTGGTTTAACGGTCACCACGCCGTTTCCTACGTAGCCAAGTGTCGTGCCAAAAAAAAATTAGAGAACTTTTCGGCAAGAACAGTCATCATTATTTTTGCATAATACAGGTTAGATTTTAAATAAATAAGTTTATATAAGTTTTACAATCAAATACAATTAAGTACGAGAATTATTTTACTTTAACCACTTTGATACATTGTTACAACTTGACGATCAACAAAATTAAATAATGAGCGAATTCAAAATAACAAAGCGTGGCCAAGCTGGTTGGACTAACCCTTACAATTTTGGAATCTATCACCGATAAGTTCAGGTGGTCCAGTGTCAGTGACACTTAAATCCCAGTGCAACAACAACGATACTAATATCCTGATAAAAAAAAAAACATTGATTACAAATTTGAACTTGAGTTAACTTGACACATTAAATTTGGACAATTTAAATTATTTCTGCTTTTCTTGACTACGATCGTCAATGAGAGAAAACGAACTGGTCGGTATAGTCATCATTGTTTTGATCTAGTAACTGCGTATCTTAAATTTCAATCATTTATCTAATTTTCTTAATCTTATTTTTGCCCCACCCCTGAGTAAATGCTGGGTACGCCCATGGCTGGAGCAAGCGTGTTTTAGAGTGGAGACCGCGTCTTGGCAAACGTCAGTACAAACGGTGCTGCCAGCTGTCGCTACAAAATATCATTCAAAGATAGGGGATTCCCCGTCACAGAAAAAATAATGAAAAATTTCGTGCTCTTTTCAGTCGGTCCCAATTTGTAGTTGTGATAAAAATATGAAATAGTTTCAATATTTTTATTATTTATTGGGAAAAATTTGCCGCCCCCACTACACTACGCCGCTGATAATATATTCGGGCATCTAACACAAGACACAAACGCTATCTAGTCTCAAACTAAGCAGAGCTAGTACCTACTATTGGTACTAGACAACTGATATAAAAACATCATACGTTTTTTGTTAATACAAATAAACTCTTTTGCAAAAAAAACGGGCACTTAAGCAAAGAACTATTTTATAGTTACTATTAGTTTGTTTGACAATTTTAGGTATTGTTATCCTCAGAATTTTATAAATTAATTAGGAAGGAATAGTTTTTATCAGTTTTATCATAACATTTTGATTAAATTATTGAGAAATAATGTTTAAGCTCAAAACGCTATTATTGTACCTGCTCGCTACATAAAAATGAAACGCGTTAATTCCTTTGTTTTTCTTGAATACATTAAAAGCAGATAAAAGTTTAGTATTGAGTGTGACCCCCTCTTGCTGAAATCACGGCTTTCATTCGTCTGGGCATGCTAGCGAGTATATCTTTTATGATTTCTTGGGGAATACGCTCCCACTCCGCGGTAATCACATTCTTTAGCTCTCTGATGGTCTACGGAGCCGGCTGCACTGATCTTACTCGTCGCTTCAGAACGTCCCAGACATGCTCTATGAGATTAAGGTCCGGACTTCTAGCTGGCCAGTCCAAAATACGAATTCCGACTTCTAGCATATACGCTTCCACATCGCCAGACCGGTGGGCGCAAGCGTTGTCGTCCATAAAAATTGAGTTTTCGCCAAGAGCGGTTAAAGCGGGTTGTGCATAAGGAATTAGAACTTCCGTTATGTATCGGTGTCCAGTCAGTGTACCGTTTTCGATGAAGACTAACTCCGTACGATCCATAGAATTTATTCCTGCCCAAAACATAACAGAGGCCCCTTCATAAGGTGTGATTTCTTTAAAACATGCCTCTGCAAAGCGTTCTCCTCGTATACGTAGCACTCGCCGAAGTCGGTCTTCACCATGCAGAGATATCCTGGCTTCATCGGAGAACAATACCCTATCCCAGTCTTCATGAGTCCATGACACATAATTTAGAGCGAAGCTAAGCCTGGCAACTCGATGTCCACGGAGTAATTTAGGGCCGCGTGCCGGGCGATGACAGTGTATATTAGCAGCGAGAAGCCTCCTCCTGACCGTCCATAGACTAATTTACACATTTCTTACTTCTTCGAGGCTGTTCTTGAGGTCCACATAAGAAGATTTGCGATTTCTCAACGCTTGACTAACTAGAAAACGATCATCCCGTGGTTCGGTACATGTCTTTCTGCCAGAACCAGGCTTTCTCTTGACGGAACCGGTCTCTTGATAGCGCTGCCAGGTCCTTTGAACTGTCGACCGACTCACATTTAGCCTCTGAGCCACGAAGCATTGGCTGCAACCTTCTTCAATCAGCGCAATAATTTTGCTCGCTTTTATCACTTTATCTACCATTTTCGAGATTGCTAAACAGCAATTACAATACTTTTAAATGTCAATGACATCAGATAATTTAATAAAAATTGACAAAAAGTTAATTAGAGAGTAAATAGATATTAACTATAGGGAATTCGCGCCACAAAATGTAGTTAAAAGTTGTTTTCTTTGAAAACCAGGCTCAGTCAAAAATTTTAATTTGGAATGTACTCTTATAAACATTATGGCACTTTTATTACTGGCCAGTAATATGTTCAAATGATTAAAACCCTTTTGGTATTTTATTTTTTTCAGCCGGGAAGAAAATCGAAACCGCCCGTTTTTATTGCAAATGAGTGTATATTACGAGTAAACATACACAACACCCCAATCCTAAATAAACTTTAATAAAATAAATTATTAACATTCGTCATTTTAAATACACACATCAAAAGTGCCTAGGGATCAACATATGTGTCTAGGGATCAACATATATTTTTGCAATAACTTTTCTCCTGATTGATATTAATTAAAATTTTCTTTAAGGATTCATCAAATAAAGTGTTTTCGTTTGTCACAGTAACGATAAACCAAGTCACCTTTGCATTAATAAAGAAATTTGCCATTTTCCTAATAAAGGGAGTTTTGACATTTGAACCACTAACATTAAAGTTCGAAAAAAAGACTGAAATAACAGTTTTCTTTAAAATTTTATGAGTAATAATAATATAATATATAATAATATATATATATATATATAATATATATATAATCCGTGTTTCTACCGCGAACACTAACAACACAAGAATCGGTTTGGCATACTCAAAATGAGTTCATCCAAATCACGCTGTGGAATGGCCGCCCATGTTCGTTGCAACAACAAAAAAAGGTCTTCTTGCGACTGGATACCCTCCATATTCGGCAGAGCTCTTCTCTGTAGCATATCCCATGCATGCTCAATCGGGTTCAAGTCTGGCGACTGAGCAGGCCAGGGCCAAAGCCACATCTCAATCTCAAGAAATTCGCATAAAAATGCTTGATCCCTAGACACTTTTGATGTGTGTAGTTAGTTCCTAGATGACCGATAAGTATCGGTCATCTAGGTACTAAATAGTTTTGCATTAATTTAATTTAATTATTTTTTCACCAGGCCGTCATGGCCATGCTTCTGCATCATTAGGCCGCCACAGTGTGGGTCACCATGCTGCATTGTTGCATTATCTGAATTCGCAATGGGTATGGTGACCACCACTCTTGGATTCTGCTTATGCTTTCCATCAGGCAAAGTAAAGTCATTTTGGCAGGGCCATACATAAAAAAACAAAAAAAACATTAATTAATTGGAGCTTATTGCTCCTCTTTTATAATAATAATTGTGTTTTAGTTATTTTATACTATTAAACTAGTACTTTCTAATCCTTAAATATATAGTTAAAAATCAAATATGTATCTTATCTAACGACGTACAAAGGCGAAATACAAAAATCATTAAGCCGCATTAGTGACGGAAAACGACCTTGTAAACACAGATTATAACGAGCATGAGAGACCTTAATCGCCGAGAAGATTAATACGTAACGATATTATACTTAACATATTCATATCCCTTTGAGGAGGCTAGATAATATAATTAATTAAAGCGCTTAGTTACCCATAGAGTGAATTAACCTAATTCTCACATGCATTGCATAAGCTTGCCAGCAGATTTCCTTATCTAACTCAATCAACGAGAAAGACACTATCGACATTTGACTTTTGGCCTTTTAATTTTGGTGATGGGATTACAAATCCCTTTGAATCTTCAGCTGTTCCCGGACACAGGAGCTAGAAGGGAAGTTGCCACTCAATACAACACTGACCACCGTTCTCAGACGTCTTACTCCACGGTTCGTTCTCCAGATTCTTCAGGATTCTCTTATTCCAATTACTATCCCTTATTACAGGTTCGGGTTCCGATGTGTTAGCTGCCAAAATGACTCTGCCCTGCCTGATGGAAAGCATTTGCAAAAGCCAAGAGTGTTGGTCACCATTCTCAATGCGAATAAGGGCAGTGCAGCATGGTGTCCCACACTATGGCGGTGCGATGTTGAGGAAAAACATGCGCTGTTAGTGTATGTGCCAGGTTTTGACCTCTCGGCACAGGAAGGAAGAACTGATTCTGCGAAAAGCAGCGATGCAATTGCTCAATAACCGATATTTCTTGAGAATATGGTATCACCCCGATATGATATCAAATCAATCGAATAGCTCTCCCACAGAAGATTTAATTAATGAAAGAAAAAAAATACAATTAAAAAATAACTGCCTGCAAAAAATAAAACACTATCCATTTTCCATATAGTGGTGGTAACAATTTGTTAAATAAAGTGAAACAGAAGTTATTTCCAAAACTGATAAAGTCAACCTATCGATATTGAAATAGAAATAATTGCACAACTTGATAAAAGTCAACAAAGCTCGTCTACAAAGATATCTGTCGCACGAACGGCAACTGGTATACCATTGATGCATTGTAACGCAAAAACGATTAATTGAAACTCGGTGTTTCATTTCAATTGAATGAAGTTGCCACATTGATTATCTAACACGTATAGATATCTATAGGAGTACTTATAGCCTGGTATTGCATGTACTACTATATATGTACATATTTATTTTTATAGGTACGTTTAATAGGTTCCGTCCACTAGGATTCCCTGCTTAGATTCTCATGGGGATCTAAATGTAAATGATATATAAAAAGAAGGGGTCAAAGGGATCAGGGTGGACGAAAAATCCAAATGAATTCCCTAGGGGATCTTAGCAGGGGTTCCTAGTGGACGGAGCCGTTTAATACATGATAGTGTCAAAGTTTAACGCCAGACCAATGCTGATTTATGTTAAGTTTTTTTTCGCTTTCACTCACGGTTATCCAAATGGGTCATCCATCAACGAATAATGTATTTTTTATTTCAGTTTTTTTTTTTTGAAAGCCAGTTTATTCGCGATGGTTCTTCGTAATATTTGGTTAATATATATCGGTCCAGCAGTGTAAGAGTATCAACTCTTTTCCAAAATGATATAAGGCATTTTTGACGTAATATCATGACACGATAAAGTGCGTTGGGAGTGTTTTTAAATTTTAAGCTTGTTTTATTGAAAAATTTTTTTGGGTTTTTAATTATCATCAGTTTGCATAAAACCAACGAATTATTCTTCCTTAAGCAATAATTTCAATTAGCCTGTATGAACCTGTAATAAGGTTTAGTGTCGATCAATGACGCATACGGTTTATATGATGTTGGACGAAACCAACAGATGGGTGTCCATCGATAATATGCTGCAACCGCTCCTAGACAGAACAGATGCTACCCAAAAAGATCTAACCTATCTTTCCAGAATTAGAGGTGGGACTTTAGACCTCTGGCAAGCTTCCTTACTCAGTGAACAGGACTTAAATAATTGCTTGATGCCAATTTTCTGTAAAGTTTAAGTATTGTTTTGTGCCTGTTAAAGTGACAATTTCAGTCCAGCCAACCTATTAATGTTCGTTCTCATAGATAGGATGTAAAAAAAGACCCGAAACCACGTGGTCCAGGTCTTCCCAGATAGAGTACTTTAGTCCGGCCATTGGGGTAATTTTAGCGGGTGTTGCACACATAAAGGTAATAGTCGTGATTTTTTAATATGTATCTATGTTTATCCATTTCACTAACAAGAAAATTATCAATGCATTGCTTCCTTTGTGCAATTAACGATTCTTTGAAACCTACAATAAAACAGCTGACCTAATTACTTTTTACCAGGTTTTTATTAACTTGCAATGTATGTATAATGAAATTTTGTAAGCATATGTATACAGCGGTACAATGCAATATTATAATGGCATTGAGCTGATCTGATGCTGGGGCTGCAAGGTGGCCATAGGAACTCAGTAAAGAAACGACGCAACATCGAGTTTGGACTCGTTTGATTCGTCTCGAGGCATTCCAGTAAAAGCTTGTTTCTAAAAAAAAAAAAAAATTATTAATTTTTACGTATCTATAATAAAGTGCCTTCTGAAAGCATTTTTGGCTTGAAAATGAAAATTTTAAACTTCGAATACCTGAAAGAAAGCAAACGATATATAACTGTTAACTTGACTACTTTTGAAAGCTTTTTTATTAAATGGCTTGCTCTAGGGCAAAGTTACAACGGCAAAAGTTTTGTACTAGTAATAAAACTTTTTAGACGCCCGAGAACGTTTATACAATACTTATAACTTGTATTTAGCTACCTCCAGCTTGTTAACGTCATAAATTATAAAAGTAATTGTTAAATATTTGTTTGCCGTGAATCTGTAGGACTTCAGTTGGAGAGTCTAAAAGTTCAAATACATACTATTTCTACAATAGAGACACATTCATATGTAGGCAACTTAGTTGGAAATGTTTTAAAACATTTATGATTAAACGTAGGGAAGTCACATAATGCATAGACCCCGTCTGGGCTAACATAGTATATGACGCCCACAAGCCAGGTGGAGTGACGGCTTGCGCAAGATGGTTGGCAGGAGCTGGATGCGAGAAGCCCAGAATCGTTCAGAGCGGCGTCTAATGGGAGATGCCTATATCCAGCAGTGGACTGCAATAGGCTGATTATGATGATGGGAAAGTCATGCCTCGGGGCGAATCGACCGCCATTGCACGGTTTAACAAAAACCGCTGTTAACTGGTTGTCATTTTTGTTGTGCTTTTCCCCGAGTTAGTGGAGTAATCGGAGCCTAAATCCGCGGAAAAAGGGGTTCTTCCAAATTATAGGACTCAAAGGTCGGTAGCACACTTGTAAGTCTTAAGTTGCAGATGTCCTCGATTGTCGTTTATCAACAAGTGACCGGTTTGTCTTCTTGATATACCATAGAGAAACTATTATTGGAACTTTATCATTATATAAGATTCATTATTTTATTCAATTCAATTCTTAAATATCACTCTGGACAGAACATACAATAGCGCGGCGAGCGGTGCGAACGGGGCCACCGAGACGGGGAACACGAGTAATCACGAACATCGCCGAGTGATTCAAAGCTACCTACTTTGTTATAATTATAACGACGTATACAAATTGTTTTGTTAACCTTGCAAGTTGTCTTCTAGAAATCTATTACTGTAAAACCAGCAATAAAGTCCATTCAATAAAAATCAATTTAAATTTGAAAATACTTTTTTTCCTGTACACATAATGTCAATCAAATAACTTAACAAATATTTATGTGAATGCTAAACTTTTGCACAAAATGTGTTCGACCAAACAGTAACTTTGTGCTCGTAATGTTTATAAGAATAGGCGAGATGTATAAATTAACTGTAATTTACAAACCATTTACGGAGGTTTTGCTTTTGCAGTCTCTTTGACACAATAGCACACTGTAGGAGTGACTAAACGCTAGAATTAGGTTAATGGTTGTGTCTTATTACCACGAAGAAAGCAAAACAAATCAAAAATTCTTCCACTATAAAATAGTTAACTTTTGAATTTACTAATTGTAGCTTGATCCAGTGGGTTAACTTAGTTTTTGACGTAAAGAGATTTAATTTAAGTCTCAATTCTATACTATAAATCAAGGAATAAGTCGGTTGTCAAGTGTCTTTGCGTCATTCTGGAAAATAAATTGTTGAATTTTGCTTCTTGGGCCAATTTACCTAAGAATCGTTTTAGCTTACCTCCCGTTAGTAAGCGAATTATTTAATTCTGAAATCTCTTGAAATAAATCGGTCACAGATATTTAATCCAACACTGCATATTTTAAAGAAACTAAAAGCCTACTCTTACTTTTGGATTTGCATATTTTGTAAAGAATTATTTATTTTAAAATTGTTCTGAATATATAAATGACAATGAAAATATAAAATATTGCGACTTCGGTCGTGTTACAGAGTGGACGTGTGTTGATTTCTAATTCATATTTTATTTTTTAATTTATTCTATTGGCTACTGTTTTGTATTCTAATTCCTTATTGCTCCTATGGAGTTTAAATGGAGCAACTCCTCCTAGTGGGCAGTCTGTGAGGGGGACAACAACGTTTCAAATAATCTTGACTTATAAAGTGTTTGCCTATTGGACGACGACTGCTGGGGTTTGATCCTAAGGCGCGCTGCGTGGGGCGTCGGTGCTTTTGCTCTGGACCACAGTACAAGTGACCGTGAGTGTTAAATATCACTTTCTCTTATCTGCGGCGAGCGCGGCGTAGCCGGTACCGAGGAAGCTACGAGTACTGCGTGACGAATACATCACGGCCTACGAATTAACGCTGCACCTTCACGCCGTAGTAGATACTAAAACGCACGCTATTTTGTTTACATCTTAATTTGACGTGCTTCGAATTTAAATATGCCAAATGTGAAAAGAAGTCCTCCATCAAAATCTTCAACCTTAAATCTAACCAGAGAGCTCTCACTCTGATTCTGAAATAGTACCCTCTCCGCAAAAGAACATAACATCGAGAACTAAGCGCCCGCGCATGGAATCTTCGCCTAAACAACACGAGTCATCTAGCAACGTTACACTCGAACAAAACAAACACAACAGGAGACAACATTTGTCAAAATATTTACTGAAATGTCAGATCTCAAAGAAAAAGTACACCAAATACAAAAAACAAACACAGACATTGAGAAGTCAATTGAATATATGTATAACCATTACGAGGATCTGAAGCTTCAAATATTGGACTTACAAAAGACCCGTGATGAAAATGCTGATTCTATCAATAAGCTCGAGAAACAACTCCAAGACTTTAAATTAAACTCACGGTCTTCTACAGTTGAAATAAGAAACATCCCCAACAAGGAAAACGAATCGCTTGACGAGATGATGCGCATTGTGTCCCAGATTGGCAGCACGATTGGCCTCATAGTGCCAGCGTCGGCAATACGAGATATATACCGTTTATCGGGCAAACCTGGCGCCAATAAAACAATTTTAGCGGAGTTTTCTACTATATACACTAAAATCAACTACCTACCTGCAGCTCGCAACTTCAACAAAGGCCGGAAGTTAGACGAAAAATTGAATACACAAGTTGTGGGTTTGCCTGGAGATAAAAAAACAATCTATGTCGATGAGTATCTCCCTGGTTCGATGAAGAAACTTTTCTTGCAGTCTCGGGATTTTGCTAGAAAAAATGGTTTTATGTGCTGCTGGATCTCTAATTACAAGATTTTACTACGCAAGAGTCCCGACTGCAGGGAAACCCACTTGGTTAAAACGGAGGAGTGCCTGGCCAACATTCTAAAAAAAAAGTGACTATTTTTGTTAAAAACTAGTATACTCACTAGTGTTCAATCACTTAGCATAAGTTACAAACCTCTTATACAAATTAAACATTTCATACACTGCTCAGCTCACACACACAACCCACAACACAACTAGCGCTATTTTCTATCGACACAGACTATGTACATTCGCTTTCTATCTAAATGGCTACAACACAATAAACTGAATATGATCATTTTCTACACATCATAAAATTTTCAAAATGCACTGTATTATATCTACATATATATTGAGTATTCAATATCAAATACAAATGGCTAACATAAATATCGTTCTAGATGAAATTGACCAACTAAGTGTAGGTACTTTTCAAATATGTAACCCAAATGAATATATCTCTCTTCAAAAGATTGACCATTTCACGATTAAAATTATTCACATTAATATAAGATGTATCCATAAAAATTTCGATAGTTTCCTAGTCTTTCTTACCCAGTTGCCTATACAATTTGATCTCATAATATTGACAGAATGCCGATTGAAACATGCTGGCCCAGTACCAACCTTAGACGGGTATACTGCTTATAGCAAAATAAACAACCCCATTCATAATGATGGAGTAGTAATGTATGCAAAAAGTAGCCTACATTGTGCTGTAACAGTTCCGACATTTTTTGTGGACGCAAACTGTTTAATTTGTCGCACACGGGACACTGCAATTTTTGGCATATACCGCTCACCATCCTTTATCAACTTGACAAATTACTATAATAGTTTGGAAACTGCTATATCGTCCTTAAAAAGCAGCAAATCTATTATAATTATGGGTGACTTGAATGTTGACATAAAACCTACTGATAACGTTGACTCAAATTCACAGGATTACCTTCTTTTTACAGCTACACTAGGCCTTCTACCAGCTTTTCTGGAAGTTACTAGGCCGAAATCTTACACCTGTCTGGATCATATCCTACTAAAAACTAAGTATCCAGCCAGCTCGTTTCTAATAAAAACTAGCATTACTGATCATTTTGCCACTGCTTTATGTTTAAATCAAGTCAACGTGGAACGTAAATTTACTCATAACACAATTGCGCGTCTGGATTACTCTAATGCTGTGAGGGATGTTGAAAGCAGTAACTTTGATTCCGTGATGGACGCTACTGACACAAACATTGCTACTAACAATCTTATAACAACGCTTCAAGAAATTGTCCTAAAACACACCGCGGTTGTAAAGTTTTCAAGAAGGGCTAGACTGGTCAAACCCTGGATGACACCAGGACTTTCGGTGTATTAAAAATCGTGACAATATGCATTTAAAGCTTAATAATGAACCGGCAAATGTCCGTCCTTAAAACCACCTACACGATATATAGGAATTTCTGTAACAGATTAATCAATAAATTAAAACGATCATATGACAAAACTCAATTAATTAAAGCTAAAAATGATTGTAAAGCAACTTGGAAAGTCGTGAAGGATATAAGCGGTTCACTTAAAACTACACAGCCAGCATCATATCTACTGAAGTTATCTACGGACCCTGTTGCCTCTACTAGCATAGTGAATAATTACTTTGCCAATATCGGTAAGACATTAGCATCAAAAATAAGAACCCCGCCTATGAATGCATCCTTGAAACCTATACAAACTACGCTTAATTCTATAGCGCTTCTTCCGGTAAATGAAAGTGACGTCGCGATTATTATAAACAATCTACAGGATGATTGTGCAACAGGGTGGGATAATATACCAACAAAGTTAATCAAGACCTCCCGTGATGTGCTTGTGACACCCATCACACATATCTGCAATCTAGCCATTTCACAAGGTGTATTCCCGAAAGCATTTAAGAAAGTTTTAGTCACTCCAGTCTATAAAAATGGAGACTAGTCTCCAATTATCGTCTCATCTCCGTCTTAAATGCTCTCTCAAAAATAATGGAACGCATCCTTAACAACTGTTTGACTGACTTTTTAAACAAGTTTCAAGTCCTAGCTAACAACCAATACGGATTCCGACATGGCATCTCCACTGAAGATGATGTTATCGCTCTTACAAAGTCTGTTGCTGAGAAACTTGATGAAAAACTTAAATGTTACGGCATTTTCCTGGATCTCAGCAAAGTATTTGACACTGTGTGTATTTCTCAGCTAGTTGACAAATTGGAAAATATTGGCATTCAAGGTTTGGCTCTCGATATATTCAAAGACTATCTCTCCGACCGAAAACAATCGGTTAGGATAGGTAGTGTGATAAGTACAGAAGAGCAAATAACCTTCGGGGTGCCTCAAGGAAGTATCCTCGGTCCTACCCTCTTCCAAATATATTTGAATGACCTGTGTAAACTGGGACTCGTTAACTGTGACATTTTCGCATATGCAGATGACACTGCATTAATTGCCTATGGTGGAAGTTGGGAAGAGGCTAAATTTCACTCGGAAAATGCTCTTCGGATGTTCATGCTTTGGCTGGCATCTAATTTACTAACCCTAAATGTCAACAAAACACATTTTCTACGTTTCTCACTACCAAACACTAAAAAACCACCTGTAGAATCAGGACACCTAAAAGCTCACACTTGTTCACCTAACACCCTAGACTGCAACTGTATGACACTGACGATGGTAGACTCCGTTAAATATCTTGGAGTGATTGTTGATAATAAACTAGACTGGTGTAAACAATTACAGTCGTTAGTCTCTCGAACCAGAAGACTTATATCCATATTTAAAAATCTTAGGTTTTCTGCCGATAGGAATACTCTGCAAATGGTATACTTTGCACTGTGTCAATCGGTACTAATTTAGTGTATTTCAGTTTGGGGAGGGACTCACAAAGTTGAGTTTTTAAAACTTGAAAGAGCGCAAAGAGCTATCTTAAAAGTAATCAATTTTAAGCGACGAGATTATCCCACACACAATTTATATGCAGAGTGCAAGGTCTTATCAGTCAGAAAGCTATACATTCTACGAGCTATCCTTCGAAAACACTCCATGATCTCCTTCAATAAAGAGTTGGTCATGCAGCGACGTCGTGGTTTTCCGCTATGTCCAACTGTGCCTTGCAGGACCGCGTTCGCAAAACGGCAATTTAATGCATTAACCCATTTAAACCTGAAAGTTTTTTTTCTTTAAAGTTTACTTTTTTTTATTAAACTAACTAGATGCGGCTCAAAACTAACATAAAAAATATTTAAAAAAATATCGCATTATAGGGAGGGTAGATACTACCCGTACCATATGCGGTACAGTAGGGCCAAGGAGGTACACAATTTCAGTATTTTGACATTTTATTTATTTTTCATATGATATGCCACAAAACATTCTACATGGAGACCCGACATACATATATTACATTTTACACATCTAGCAGTACACTGACGATGGCACTGTCCACACCTAGTCCTTATGTTATCTATTTGTTTAGTGTTATAATGACCTTTCTCATCATATCTGGAACTATTGAGATTGAAGAAGAGAAGGGCGACTGGGTCCTGGCTTGGAACGATTCTTGTTCTCCTCAATTATAGCATTTGCTATGCATCGTCTAAATGTCATCAAATCCATGGTTCTGCCGTTATGTCTGCAGAGCAACCAAGTATTCTGCACTGACATGCCAACGCAGTGCAGAATCAATGGCATTTACCATTTCTAGCCACGTATACTTGTTCTCACAGAGGATATATTTTGGTCGGATAAATCTACCCCTCCCATGTTCCGATTGTATTGTTTTATGAAGTGCGGCTGTATGATATTTTCTTTTTCATTTGTTGGGAGTAGCGGTTAGTTTTGTATAGTGGATCTACTCCTAGAGCATTAGAAGCTACTGATGCAATACTATTGTCATGCCACTTGCATATAAAGATGTCCTCACTGACACGGTACCTACTCAAAATAAACCATTTCTTTCTTTTTTGCTGTTTTATTATCTACAAGTGGACATCTTCCTGATCTATCTTCTTGAGCATACTCGCTGGCAAGTTATTTATGGCAACCATATCTTCATCACCAGAGTCGTCATCAGTCTGGTCGTCATTGGCATTTTCGGTAGGTAATTCGTAAATATTATTGTTATGGTTCAAGCTGCCCAAATTGTCTTCTTCTTCAAGAAAACTAGCAATTTCGTGCAACGTCAATGACCTCAACCATAAAAAACCAATATTAGAGCTTGTTATCTATACTAATATTATAAAGCTGGAGAGTTTGTTTGTTTGTTTGAACGCGCTAATCTCAGGAACTACTGGTCCGATTTGAAAATTCTTTCAGTGTTGGATAGTCCATTTATCGAGGAAGGCTATAGGCTATATTTTATTTTCAAAAAATTAGAGATCCGTATGAAAATTGCTATTTTGTAACCCAAGGTGTGAAATCGAAAACCTATTTTTGCGTGCGCTGCAAAGACTATTGACAATAGAACAAAATAATGTATTACGGGTTTGTAGGGCCCTTTAAGAACTACGAAAAAGTCCGCGAGAGCATATATCTAACTATTATAGTTTAGTCACAATACCCGCTTTAGTGTTCGAAAAAAATATTAAATCGTCTGAAGAAAGAAACTACGTTAAATGTGTATTGTAATATTAATCCTTATCCAAATTAAGCATTATGTTATCAAGGGTATTTATGTAGAAGTAAAATACTTTTTGTTTCATCCCATTCAGGACATTTCGTTTAGAAGTTATCACGAGTATAAGACGCTAAGAGGTGGTACCTAATAATGAGTTATTTGTCAAAGAGTTTTTATCAACATAATACCTAATATTAATCTTTATCTAAATAAATGTCTTCTTGATTATGAGTATTAGATCTTAGAAGGGTATAATAAATACATCTATACTAATATATAAAGCTGAAGAGTTTGTTTGTTTGTTTGAACGCGCTAATCTCAGGAAACTAATTTAAAAAAAAAATATTTCAGTGTTAGATAGTCCATTTATCGAGGAAGGCTATAGCCGATATATTATCACGCTAAGACCAATAAGAGTGGAGTATCAATGAAGAATGTTTCAAAAACGGGGGAAAATTATCACGCTACGGGCAATAGGAGACGCAAACGACGTTGCGTGGGTCAGCTAGTGACGTATAAGCCTACTGTACCGAATACGGTACAGATATTTTACACTAACAAAATTTTTATTTACTTTATGTTTTTTTAATAATAAATACTTCTATATCATCAAATATGCTTTATCCTATCTTATAACACGGTAAATACAGACTTATAATAATAAATTAAGTGTTTCTTCCCGTTTTGAAGACATCTTCACCTACAAATTTATTATTCTCTGCTAATAATTTAAACTTATACACTGAACTATGACCGAGAGCGCACTAAATCTATTCCTATACCATTGTTTATACTTTGAACATGACATCTTAGCCAGATATTAATAAATTCCGGAGGTAGGAACAAAACAATGATTTTTTAAGTCTACTGTACCCTATGTGGTACGGTAGTATCAAATGGGTTAAGTGCTAGGTTATACAATAGGGCTCATAAACAGTTAAATATCTTTGCTTTAACCAAGTCTGAGGTAAAACGTAAGCTGAATCCATGGTTGTTGACTTTGTCCTACAGTGACACCGAAGAGCTACTAGTGGCTGTCATATAGATCAATTACACACACACACGTACACAGACTCGCACACACACACACACACGTACACAGACTCGCACACACACATACACACACACTTGCACACACACACACCCACGCACACACACACACCCACGCACACACACACACCCACGCACACACACACCCACGCACACACACACACCCACGCACACACACACCCTTTGCTTTTTTTCTCTCTCATTTTTTTTGTCTTTGATGTTTGACTTGTGTTTATAGACTTGTGTACTTTTTACACATCGTACTCTGATATCGCTATAAGACTTAAATTTGAATACTCTTTCCTAAGATACAGACAGGTTCCCTCCTGCGTAATTTGGGACAGGGTATACAATTGCCTAATTGTAAAATGTCATAGTGTATTAAGTCATTCCTATGTGTCCTGTACAAAATACTTTTTGAAATAAAAATTATTATTATTATAATGGACGTAGAAATAATGTAGACCCAGTAGAGGTTTCTTTTCTTCCATTTTATTTTAACTCTCCACTTTACCTTTACTTATTCGTTTCTTAAAAAAAAAAATCTCACCTTCAATTCCAAAAATATACATTTTATTGCTATGTTTTCTTTTCGTGTTTCATAATTATTAGGGGTAGGGGTGGTGATACTTCGTATTCTTTATTAGTCACCACTATAATGATATTACCAAATGTAATGAGGTAATGACTAATGAAGGGAGAACTATGCAAAGTTTTGATTAGTACAGGAATCAGGGAAATCTACCTATTTGTGACTATGTTCGTGTCCATATAAGAGGCTGGCTGCCATAAATCATAGTTGCCTAAAGTGATAGTATCTGTAGTATTTCCATATAATATACCTTTAGGTAAATAAATGTGATTGAATATAAGTGACAAATGCTCATTAGAAACCAAATCTGAAATAATTATTTTCGAAATAACGTTAACTCGACTTTATTAGCAACATAAATCTAAAACATGTTCTACCCTATAAATCATTACCACCGTTAATTACCGTTTGTGTACGAATTATATGAAATATGCTTAATTAATTCGAGCTTTAGATTAATATGGAATCGTATTAATATAAATCGCGGCTTTGTAAATTAATAACTTTTCATTTTATCCATTTATTAAGTAGCAATCATTTAAAATTTCATAAAGGGTCATGTTTTTACTGTTTAGTAAATTTACGCTTAAATACTAACAGCCAATATTTCATTTATTTTACCTGATTTTTTTCTTTGTTTATGTCCTTTCAAGTTCATCATATGGGACATGGGACAATACTTTGTGTGATCCCGAAATAGATTTTTTATGTCTGAACGTTCTTTATGTCCGTTTCATGTGAGTTTGTAAAGTCCTCTGCGATACAGGAATATTCCTAGTGCAGAAGTTGTCATTTTCAAAGAAGAAAGAAAGAAAGACATCATAGTACTTTTTGATTAGTCATCTTTTATGACAACGTTTATTCATATCTGTCCTTACTCTTTTACCAACTCCTCAAGTTTACTTCTGATTAATTCCGTTCCGGTCCAAAATAGTTCCTTGTTTCCTAAAACTTCACGAGTGTCATAACTTGGTGTGTTCCTGGGTCACTGCTTTTGATCCTGGTGTATAGGTGTTACACTGGTGGGCCTATAGGCGGGATTATTCCCATTAAATATCTGGACTGTATTTCCAAGTAGTTTAAGAATGGCATATATTCTGCTACTATCTCGAGTTATCATCATCAAGCATATCTCAGCCCTTTTGGTATATAGGCTTTTCCCATTGCACGCGACTTGGTTTAATGTTCGGTTTCTCGCATCCTGCAAACCATCTTGCGAATATCGTTCCTCGACATGGCCTGTGGTCCCTGTGAATGTCCTACACAACGTTCATCGAGACGCGGTCTCGTCTCAAGAAAACGTTTACGGCTAATAGGACCAGCTCATTGCCACTTTTGAGTAAATTTCTTTGATCCGTTCGGTAGGGGATTTCGTATAGGAAAAATTTATAATTTTTTTAATGATTTACGAGTATGATCTGATTATAGGTTTATGAGTCTCTGCAACCTATCTACAGTATTTAAGTAGCCTACTGAATACGTGTTTGATAGCAGTCTAATTATGACTATAAGCTCTGCCTATATTCAAGTTAAACGACCGTGTGTGTGATGTCTCATGTTATCATTTTGGAAACTGGAAGTTATGGATCGACACACGCAGGCAGTAGATTTTTGGTGTTTTCGCCCAATTTACCTCGACAATACAGCACATGCTGTGGCGTCTGTTTGTGTCGATCTATGATTTTTAACTATAGCTTCTTTTTTTTTTCTTTTTTTTTTAAAGACAACTCACGCACTAGGAATAAATCCGGTGTCGCGGGGGACTTTACAAACATACATGTAATGGACACAAAGAACACCCAGACTCAGAACAACAATTTGTGGATCACACAAAGTGATGTCCTACGTGGGATTTGAACCCACGACACTTGGCGAAGTAGGAAACGGCGTGGTGACCGTTAAACCACTAGGACAAACGTGCAGTTTTGACGTTCCTGAGTGTCACTTGGTGTCTTAGATGAATAAATGATTTTGATTTGATTCATTCATTATCATATCAAAAGAACTTTTAATAGTTCATTGTTCTATATAGGCCTTTCCTTAGAAAATATTTGGTCCTATTATACCACCACGTTGGCCAGACCGGATGGTATCACATTTTTACTGTACTGTATTTTTAGCTATTACTATTGACGCTAAGTAACAATGGAGTCCCCAAATAGAAAAACTATCCGGTAGGCTAAGCTCAGCGGCTTTTGCTGTAAAAAAGATTCGACATTTAACTGATGTTGATACAACTAGAATAGTTTACTTCAGTTACTTTCATAGCATAATGAGTTACGGTATCCTACTCTGGGGTAACTGTGCAGATATTAATGCTATATTTGTTTTACAAAAACGCGCCGTACGAGCCATTTATAAATTAGGCCCTCGAGTTTCTCTCCGTTCCAAATTTAAAGAGATAAATATTCTGACTGTATCTTCACAATATATATACGAAAATTTAGTTTTTGTTCAAAAAATATGTCAAAGTTTCCTAAAATCAGTGATGTTCATTCTGTAAATACCAGAAACAAACATAATCTTAGTGTTCACGTCACTCGTCTCCACAGAGTAGGCAACTCGTTCATGGGACAATGTATACGCTTTTACAATAAACTCCCTATTGATATTAGGAATTTGTAATTAAAGAAATTTAAGAATACCATCAAATCTAAATTATCCGCAAAGGGGTATTATACCATAGCAGAATATCTTGATGATAAAACCGCCTGGGATTGAGCTGCCTATTCTGCACATGCTGTTTATTTTGAATGTTTAAATTTATTTTGATGTGACGATAATTTATAGTTTGAAACAAATTCATTTTAAATTATTGCTATTGTTGACATTTTTTTTAAATTATTATCTTTACTGATTATTGTAATTGTGACTCAAATTGTAATTATCGTATTTCTTTTATTGAAATAATGTCTTTTGCATATTGTCTGGACTTTAAAAGAGACTGTGATCCCTGAGTTTGTTTCGTCCTTTCTTCTCAGGGCTAGTCCAGTTAGGAAAGGCCGAACTCATCTGCTCAAAAAAAGTTTAACTTGCAAAAGTGTTCATGTAACCTAATTGCAGAATAAATGATTTCATTTATTATTACTGTTGTGAAACTAAATAGAATATTTCTATTTAGTACACTATCAATATCACACAATATCTTCACAACAGTAAGTATTTAGTTGCACAACACAGTGTTGTCAGATATTAATAATAATAATTGGGATTGCTAAGTGCTTTTTTAAACTTCTAGACACATATTCTTGTCCCATTTTATGAAAACAATCTGTCATGCCGTAAAGCTAGGTGCGAAGAAGTGAAAATTAAGCATTGGATGAACGGACAAATTAAAGGTCGACTGTCAACGCTTAGACAATTCATTGTTTTTTGATAAGCCAGCTGAATCCATAGACGGCTAATTGGGAGAACAAAAACTGCAGTACGAATGTCCAAAGCTACTGTTCCGTCGTTTATTGTTCGTTGAAAAACGTTTGTAGATTATTCGGTAGTTAGACCAATTTAAACTTTAAAGGCAAATTGAAAACTTTGATTTTATTATTATTTATTAGTCTGTATGTATATATATATTTCAGTGTGTGCATGTATTTGTGTAGGTATAAGTATGTATGAGTAGTGTATACATGTGTATATGGATCTCTACTGATATTTTTAAATATTCATGTTATAATGTGTTACCTGTGTGTAAGCTACCCTAAATTCTAAAACACCTAATGTCCGTGTTATGGTTGTTTGGAAGAAATCGCCGTGAGCTATAAGACCGCCATTTGATATACATACTTTGTAACTGATTTTGTTGTACTATTTTTTTTTTGTTTTTTTTTGTTTTTTCTTTGTGTATACAATAAAATAAATAAATTAAAAAAAAAATTATGTGATCACTGTAGACACAAACTAGAACAATATTGATTTAGTATTTAGTGTAAATTTTAAAGAAGGATGATTTGTAGTGTCTGAATGTTTAGTTACTCACTGATCATAATAACTTTGCCACGCGTGTATAAAAATAGTATTTTTGGGGAAAAATACATATTTTCAGGACAATTATGCTTCGAGGTAGTAGAGCCACGCTGATTTCAGTACGTCCGGGCCAGCCCAACCGGGGTGCGAGTGTGCGTGTGAGTGCGAGACCGAAGGCCCCATAATGCTCAATAGGCCGCCACACTGTGGGTCACCATACTGCATTGTTTGCATTTGCAATGAGTATGGTAGCCACCACTCTTGGATTCTGTTCATGCTTTCTATCAGGCACAGTAGTGTCACTTTGGCAGGCTCTTACATTTTTTTTTTGTTTAAAATATATTTTTTACGCAGTAAAATTTAATTATAAGCCCTTGGATAGTATGGATTCATTGAACACAACAACAACAAAAATTCAAATTGTCTGTATACTAATATACTAGAAAGTAAACAACACATTTTATGTTTTTCTTATTCATATTTTATTGCTAAATTTTAAATATTTTGGTCGTTAAATGCTCAGTTTTACTGCTTAGTACTAGAGTTTTTAATTTCTTTAGCCATGACCAACATTTTTATAGAACTTCTCAAAAAAGAACTCTAAAGTTTAAAGAAGTCATCGCATATTCGTTTAAAAAAATAAAACTCTAAGTACCTCGAATTTCGACGAATTGAGTAACTTTTGAGACCTGGCATCGAAATGTAATCTAACTATAAAAGTTTTATAATAAAAATTATTTGCTTTTTATTACATAAATCAACATTAAATTATCGCTGCAACACCACCACAATGATACATTAGCGACAAGCTACACCCTGCGATCGTAAACCTGCCTGCCCATCGTGGCGATTATAGGAAAACCACCCATGCAGAGGTAACTTAACATTCATTCATCTGAATTGATATATTATATCATATTAATATTATTATTTATCAGTATAAGCAAACATATACATACACCTTTTTAGATCTCGTGTCGAGTACGTGACAGCGGTATGAAGGGTTTCACGTACATGTTAACAAATATCCAGGGACCAATTTCCCAAATATCTAAGAAATCGGTCTTAAGGGACTTTTGTGCATAGACTACAAGTTGAATCCACTAAATTATCCAGCCAATTTTACGACTATTAGTACTGGCAAAATGTAATATTAAAATAATAGGTTTACCAACAATTTAGAGCACTCTGTTTTTCTTAACTGATGCGAAATATGAGTTTACATTGTATTCTATTATAGCAGTGGTAAAAAAACATAATACATGTTCCATTTATAACCCGAAGAACAGAAAATAAATTTATAGAAACATAATTGTATAAATAAAATGTGGAATGGATGGTCCTAATCACGATGTGTTCCAGGCATTCTTTGGGTTGGCAATGTAATGATTTACGTGAATGGTTTGATGTAAAAAGAAATAAATATCTTAACTATTCCAAAGAAAAAATATTTATAGATTTAATGAGCTACTGAAGAGTTTCATTTAAACTTTTCAGTCAGTCCACCCACTATCCACCTCCTAGTTCCAAATTACAGTTATATCACCCAAACCAAATACGAAAACAACATGCTATTAAAATTTCATACGACAGTTAGTTGTAGGTCGATATTGATTTTAAACACTTGTTCTATATTAAATGCGTAACAAGCGATGATAATAAAAGGTTATCAAGAAACAGTAATGAACTATGAATAACTGTGACTTAGAAACTAAATATTTCAGTTCATCAAATAGTAATTATTAACTACTAAGTAAATATAAGACGCCGTCTCCACGGGTGGAAGAATCGCGACAGATTCGCGTTTCTATCGTCGGGTAATCTCCACGAACGAACGATTATTCATGCACTGTAACGTCGCGACTGGTAAAGGAATAGCCGAGTGTATAGAAATACGTTTCACGACGACAATATCGTCGCGATTCTCTCGCCCGTGGAGACGGTCCCCAACTCTTAGAGGCTAGTTTTAAAGCAATAAAATATTTTTAAGAGTACTACCTGAACCACGCAACGTAGTTTGCGTCTACTATATTGTCCGTAGCGTGACGTTCTAACGTAGTCAACAAATTTATTTTCAAATCGGTCCAGCATTTCTTGAGGTTATCGCGTTCAACTAAACAAACTCTTCAGCTTTTTAATATTAGTATAGATTTATGGTTTTTGGTTTGATTGCTCTAAGTTATTAATGTTTTACATACACGCCATCTCTTGTTGCCTTACATACAATATTATACTACCAAACCGGGTTCTATAATTTGTTATTTTAGTGTTGATAGTGAGTTTTCTTTCTCTTGAAAACTTTAAATTTTTAACCGACTTCAAAAAAAAGGAGGAGGTTCTCAATTCGACTGTTTTTTTATGTTTGTTACCTCATAACTTTCGACTGGGAGAACCGATTTTGATGATTGTTTTTTTATTTGAAAGCTGTTGCTTCCGCGTGGTCCCATTTAAATATGGTTCAGATTGAGGTCGGTTTTTTTTTGTTTTTTTTTTTAATACAGATACTTATTTATACAAAATTTCCTGACTACTTACGTTATTTAATTTTTTAAGACGTTACAAACCGATAGACAAATAAATTTTGCTTCAAAACACACTAAAAGTGTAGGTTGTTTGTGTGTGTATTTTTACACTTTTTTCTTTATGTACAGGCATCATTGTATTGATTTGTGCTCTCAAAGTGCTCAAAATTATGTTTTTTATTGGCAGATATGGCACTTAAATTTTTGTTCGCATTCAAAGTGGTCCACTGATAGTTAAGATATTTTGACCAATTTGAATGCGTATAAAAGGTATAACAATATTGATGGTCTTATTATACCCGAAAAATAATGAAAAAATATGAAAAGAAAACATTTAACAGAGATGAAAAAATTGATGTCGAAAATTTATTTCCTTGGGGAACACCCAAGTAAGTATAACATTTTTAAGATAAATATTGTTTTTTTAAAGTTAATATTTCTTTCTACACTAATATTAATTATACCGACATATAACGTTTGCCGTCGAAACAGTAAGAAAAAAAAGATATATTCTAATCTTCAAACTTACAACCATAGTCAAGTTCTTCTGTTAGAAATATAAATACTCATGTAGGTACAGGTACGACACAGCAAAGGAGGTTTTATCAAGGCAGTTCACAGAACGCAATATCCGTTATTTTGCGCTGAATTCTTTTTAATTTTTTTTTCGAATTTTTATCAGTAGGTATTTCATATAATAATGTTAAATTACTTTATATATTTTATATATATATATATATATATATATATATATATATATATATATATATATATATATATATATATATATATATATTTAAAACAACTCCCGCATTAAGAATATACTATAAATCCTGTGTCGCAGGAGACATTACAAACATACAATTAAAAGGACACAAAGAACACCCAGACTCAAGACAACAATTTGTGAATCACACATAGTATTGTCCTGCGTAGGATTTGAACCCACGACACTTGGTGTAGTAGAAAGTGGCGTGGCGGCCACTTTAAACACTAGGCCAACCGTGCAGTCAGTAAATACAAACGTAATAGATTGTAATCAAGTTAAATAGTTCTGTCGCGTGCTTCAAAACTAACAATCCGATTGGAAATAAATAATAGCTTAGGTTTTGAGGAAAGTTTCTATCTATTAAAAATACTGAAGCTATCGATTAGACCATCAATTCTCTGATTGGCGTGTTCGTCTGATTAGTGACATTAACCGCTTAGCTAGAAGATTGTGTTGGTGTAGAAGGTTTCGATTTCCACCCAAGAAAAATACTGAGTAATAAGCACGACAGTGTAATTACACCTAAAGACAGAACAAATGTGTTCTGTCCTTGAATATAATTTATCTATAGTATACTAGCTGACCCGGCGAACTTCGTACCGCCATATTTACTTATTTGTCTCAACGTCCCGTCGCGGTCAAAAAAAAAGTTTTTTCCCGTTATCTTTAAATATTTCTTATATAACCTTATATGTCCTAACAATAACGAACACATAAAAAAAAAAAAAATTGGTGCAGCCGATCGACAGTTATGCCCTTACATACATTTCGGCGATTCATTTTTATTTAAATAGATATGTAATTAGAAATTATGTAATTAGCTGTGAAACTGTATCACGTGCACACAGCTAAACTGCTGCACTGATTTCAATGAAATTTGACATGAAGATACTTACATTGATGAGGAAGGACATAACCTATACTTTAACCGACATATACGCGGGCGGGGCCTGGGGAAAAAGCTAGTAAAAGTATATTTTTTAACGGTCTGATTACCATAGTACATGCTCCGCGTAGTTTAAGATGAGTATGTGAGATGTGTCCAATTACTATTACTAATTTGGGGGGTTTTTCGTGTCAGCCGGCTGGTATTTCATGTATGAGGTATCTCAAGTTATATTAAACGCTTAAATTATGTAGAGTTGACCAAGTCCCAAGTTCACTCTACCCGCGATGAACAATACCTACACGTTTTTGTGTCATATTGCTTTTTAGCCGACTACGATCAAGTCAAAGATTTGACAGTCTGGTATGTTCTACAGTAATACGTAACGTGCTTGAACTACTGAACCAGGTTCGGGTCAGTGGGGGGGTCGGGTTTTTAAAGTTTTTCTTGTCAAAACACGCTTATTAACATCTTGGGCACAAAAACCACTGGACGCATGATTGCGACCACTCTGTTAAAAGATCATTACGTAAATGTTTACCCGAAAGTTCTCCAGGATATCATTATATTTAACAGTGGTCGAAATTCGATCATAGTTCAATTTTAAGCTTTCTGCACTCCTTCTCCATTTAAACATTAACGCATAATTCGCATAATTTTCATAAAAGGGGTAAAAAGCTTTTGCTTCACGTATTAATATATAGATTACTAGTTGTTGCCTGCGGCTCCGCCCGCGTATATGTCGGTTATCGCGGCAAATAGTAGCCTATGTGTTATCCTGATGTATAAGTTATATTACTGTAAAGTTTCATCAAAATCCGTTCAGTAGTTTTTGCGTGAAAGAGTAACAAACATCCACCCATTTATACCTACTTACAATATACAATATACTTATAATATTAGTAGGATAGTATAGATATCAGTTCTTATACATTTCAGCCTCAAAGACCTACATGGATTTCAATACATTGGAAAAGACTCATCTACTCGTTAAAAGTTCAACACTTTATCAATTTTGTTTTGTGTCTAAATATAGTAGGTTTTTGAGCCCGGGATGTCTATTTTTAACATTTGGGACTAAATGAGCCTTCAAAAACAATTGAAATGTTTCGCCATTCGTTCGTTTTGTCATTTACCTGAATTTATAGCAGCTGTTTAGACACGTGCCTATGTATGAACAAATAAATATTAGCGTATTGTTAGACTCACAAGTAACGTGCGTCTCAAATAACATGAGATGTTCATTGTTTAATCTCGGTCGTGTCGCGTTTTTACCTGTTTGACTAAAGCTCTCTCGCCTCATTTGAATATTCAGAGTTGTACCATTACTGCATTTACGCAATTTGCTACGTTTTCTTTAATAAATGATATAAAGCTTCTTCTAAAGGTAACTGCCTGGTCTTAGGTAGTAGAGCCACGCTGATTTCAGCACGAACGGGCAGGTTCGACCGGGGCGGTACTACCCTGGCACAGAAGATCAACGTTAAATGACAGCGTTCATTACATTCTAGAATCAAACTCACTTGTACTTGTTCCACTATTTTTATTTTTTCTTTACACCTGACCGGTTTCGCCTTATGGCATTCTCAAGTACAAGTGAGTTTGATTCTAGAATGTATTGCAACAAGTTCCATCAAGTGCCGACAATAGAGAGTATAAATTATAGACAGTGTTCATGCTGTCGTGTTTCCTTGGTGAGTGCGAGACTGGAGGCCCAATGATGCAGAAGCGTCACTAGGTAGCCATAGTGTGAGTCACCATGCCGCATTGTTGCAAAATATATATATAATATATACTGTTTTATTTCGAGAATTACTTTACCGCTTGTTACTTTATTTCTGTAAGTAACAGATTTTTTACAACGTTTTACTTTGTAGCGGCGTGCACTTAGCCTATTGTCAAGGTGTTGCCGTTCATAATAGACAACAGTCGACGGAGATGGGCGGCGGCGGCAGAGCCAGGGCTTCGTCGCCGTCCTGCCTACCAGTCCGCGCTGTGCGAGCGAGATAGCGATGGCACCTCTCACTCGCTCATCGTATGATTCGGACCTACCCGAACTATTTTATTATGTACATTTATGTAAAAAGTATAAATACCAGTGCATTATAATAAAGACACACATACTGCTAAAGCTCTTTGATTTATCGACACCTTAACCTAGCACCTCAGTACCTAAAGTGGTGACCCCGCGTTGAAGAAGAACCGCCCCGCGTTGAAGAAACATCTCGCGTTGAAGAACCGCTCCGCGTTTGAAGAAACATTTCGCGTTTGAAGAACCACTTCGCGTTGAAGAACCATCCCGCGTTGAAGAACCACTCCGCGTTGAAGAACCGCCCCACGGTTGAAGCCCAGCTGACCAAGCTCGTCGTCGAACAAATCGGCGACATCAATATGGAAGCCCCAGGCTCCGGAAGGTGCGGAGAGGTGAAAAAAAGGCCAGTATCGTCAATGTGCTCTTGCCAAAACCAACCCGCGTCGTCACATACACACATCAAAAGTGTCTAGGGATCAAGCATTTTTATGCGGATTTCTTGAGATTGAGATGTGGCTTTGGCCCTGGCCTGCTCAGTCGCCAGACTTGAACCCGATTGAGCATGCATGGGATATGCTACAGAGAAGAGCTCTGCCGAATATGGAGGGTATCCAGTCGCAAGAAGACCTTTTTTTGTTGTTGCAACGAACATGGGCGGCCATTCCACAGCGTGATTTGGATGAACTCATTTTGAGTATGCCAAACCGATGTTCTTGTGTTAGTGTTCGCGGTAGAAACACGGATTATTAATTGTTTAAGTTACCTAATAAAATTTTAAAGAAAACTGTTATTTCAGTCTTTTTTTCGAACTTTAATGTTAGTGGTTCAAATGTCAAAAATCCCTTTATTAGGAAAATGGCAAATTTCTTTATTAATGCAAAGGTGACTTGGTTTATCGTTACTGTGACAAACGAAAACACTTTATTTGATGAATCTTTAAAGAAAATTTTAATTAATATCAATCAGGAGAAAAGTTATTGCAAAAATATATGTTGATCCCTAGACACATATGTTGATCCCTAGACACTTTTGATGTGTGTACATCGACACCTTAACCTAGCACCTCAGTACCTAAAACTTTAATATGACAGGTTTGTAGGCCTAGTCAGTGTTTCATGATCCAAACTGCTAAGTTTATGGTCACAGGATAATAAATTGATAATAATTTGTTCTGTGCCTGGGTGTAATATAAATTTCTCATATACTTATTCTATGTATTATAATATACATTTACCTCGTTGCCTCATTGCTCTAGCGGTTAGCGTATGCGACCTCCAATCAAGAGGTCTCGTTTTCGGCCGGGTCGGACCAAATGTTTGTATGATCTGCAAATATTTGTTTCGGAGTTTGGGTGTTTTCTATATATAATATGTATTTATTTACAAAAAAATAGTATATATGTATCTATATCAGTTGTCTAGTACCCATATCACAAGCTCCGCTTAGCTTGGGACTAGATGACGTTGTGAAAAAAAAAAAGCAAAAATACAGCAATATATAATGGCTTTAATTATTCGATATTACGTTAATGTAATGACAACATTTAATCATTAAATACAACACACCCAACAACACTATGAGGTAATTATACCCTTTAAAGCTGTCTTATACAGACAGGGTTGAGATTATTGTTTGGGAAGAACACGCAAATTTCGTAAACTGTTAAAGTAAACCAAGGGCACCAAGGGTTTGAGTTCGAAATAAACACAAATAAAACAAATACGGCCTGGTTACAGGAAAAATGAAAAAATAATAATTACAAAGGTCTTAAAAATTTTACCCGATTTTAGATTTGTCAAAGCCTGCTTAGTAAGCCTACGTAGGCTTTGACAAGTAGGGCTACGTTACTACGTACTCAACGTTTTCAAGGTCACGATTAATCTTTGGGACTACTGTCCCAAAGATTAATCGTGACCTTAAAAAATAAAAAGATTTTCAATTTCGTTTAGTGTCAAGACTGAAATCTCAATCTTCTTAGAATTCGCAGTTCAAATCGTTTTTATAACAAGGGTATGAAATGTTTCATAGAATTTTTTCTTTAAAGAGATTCTCATTTCTTTGATATTATTATTATTGTAGGCTTAGGTTGGATTTTCTGATACAATAGAAAAGGATGCTTATTCTGTTGTTGCGTCACCAAACTATTAAATTTCTCTAAAATTATCTTCTATTCCCCTATTTTCAACCGACTTCAAAAAAGGAGGTTTTCATTCGGCCGTATATTTTTTTTTATGTAGTACATATATGTTCGCGGATAACTTCGTCGTTTATGAACCGATTATAATAATTATTTTTTCAATGGAAAGGAGATATTCCAATGGTGGTACCGTGATAAGGACACTAAGATCAGGTGATGGATCGAAGAGAAATCGAGTCGAACCTTGAAGTCGGTTTTATTTTTGTTAATTTTTTTTAGTTGAGCGATTTCCAATTTTTTTTATGGAATTGGAGGCAAGCGAGCACGTGTATCGCCTGATGGTAAGTGATTACCGCCGCCCTTGGACACCCGCAACACCAGAGGCAACACAAGTGCGTTGCCGGCGTTTGAGGGATGGGGGGAGGGGTTGGGGTATGGGTCTCCGGTATCCTCACTCACTCGGTGAAACCAAGCGCAACCACTGTTTCACACCAGTTTTCTGTGAGGCCGTGGTATCACTCCGGTCAAGCCGGTTCATGCATGCCTAAGCGTGGCTCATCACGGTAATGGTGTTTTTGTATGTATGTATTTAGATAGCATCTGTTTTTATTGTGGCATATTTAATTTTAGTTCAAATATGTCATTAAGAACTGACACTATACAAGTAAAATTTTAACAAAATAAAACCCGACTTCAAGGTTCGACTCGATTTCTCTTGGATTACATCATCAGGTCTTAGTGTCTTTATAATGGTACCACCGTTGGGATATCTCCTTCCCATTAAAAAAATAATCATCAAAATCGGTTTATGAACGACGGAGTTATCCGCGAACACACATAAAAAAACATATACGTTCGAATTGAGAAACCTCCTCCTTTTTTTGAAGTCGGTTAAAAACTAATTTTAAGTGATTTTTTATTTAGTTTAAAGAGCTTTCGCAGAACAGTATTAGCACCAATGTGAGTTATTTTCCACTACAAATATGTTGTGGTTCTAAAGTACTACACTATTATTTATGACTACACACATCAAAAGTGTCTAGGGATCAAGCATTTTTATGCGGATTTCTTGAGATTGAGATGTGGCTTTGGCCCTGGCCTGCTCAGTCGCCAGACTTGAACCCGATTGAGCATGCATGGGATATGCTACAGAGAAGAGCTCTGCCGAATATGGAGGGTATCCAGTCGCAAGAAGACCTTTTTTTGTTGTTGCAACGAACATGGGCGGCCATTTCACAGCGTGATTTGGATGAACTCATTTTGAGTATGCCAAACCGATGTTCTTGTGTTAGTGTTCGCGGTAGAAACACGGATTATTAATTGTTTAGGTTACCTAATAAAATTTTAAAGAAAACTGTTATTTCAGTCTTTTTTTCGAACTTTAATGTTAGTGGTTCAAATGTCAAAAATCCTTTTATTAGGAAAATGGCAAATTTCTTTATTAATGCAAAGGTGACTTGGTTTATCGTTACTGTGACAAACGAAAACACTTTATTTGATGAATCCTTAAAGAAAATTTTAATTAATATCAATCAGGAGAAAAGTTATTGCAAAAATATATGTTGATCCCTAGACACATATGTTGATCCCTAGACACTTTTGATGTGTGTATGTCAAAATGGCATTAAATCGATTTTAGACACTGACTCGGGATGTCATTCAGATGAGATACATTGATTCAGGCTCATGTCGATCTAATCCAGAATGCAAAGTGAAATGTTAGCCTTGCAAATATCGAGAATTATCTATGGGAATTATGTACAGAGTTACGTAGTACTGAAATCATATAATTTATGAGATTGATATAAAGCAGATAGATGCTGTCTTGTTCTCATCAAAGGAGAAAGAAAATGTTAATATCAATTCAGAATTGGAAAATATGAGTTAGTACCACCTTTTAAGAAATGTGATGTAATATGATACTAATTCACATGCGATGAAATTAATAAGTAATTATTTAACTTAAAGATATATTAGGTAGGCCAAACCTTCTTTCAGAGGAGAAGCTTATGTCCAGCAGTGGACTCTTAAATGCTGTCAATATGATGTAAAGTAAAGAGTATATAAAATACAAAAAATCCATTCGTAAATTGTCTTGATATATAATTAACTAGCTGATCCGGCGAACTTCGTACCGCCATATTTACATATCTGTCTTAGCTTCCCACAGGCAGTGTACAGTCGCGGACAAAAAAAAGACTTTTCCCGTTATCTTTTATTTTTTTTTCTTTCTAGCAAACCAAGAATGAATGAAATCGGACTATGTGTTATTGAATTACAACAAACTACATATTTTGACTTTATTCCTGTCTCTCCAGGAAACCGTGCTGAATTTCGGAATAAAACGTATTCTATGTCCTACCTCGTAGTATGAACTCAAATCATGCCAAGTTTCATTTGAATCCGTTCAGTAGTTTCGGCGTGATGAGCGGCCAAGATACAGACAGACAGACAGACGGACAGACAGACAGACAAAAATGAAAAAAAATACAGTTTTGGCTTCAGTACCGATTATAAAGAGCTCTCCAAATTTTTTTTCAAAATATCTTTAATGTACAGAATTGGACCTGTTAAATTTTTATTATAAGTATATATAGATTCATGCACAATAAAAAAATAATTCGAACTTCTGATAGAATTCGGTGGGACAATGTATTTCGTGTAACGTGTTGTTGGCGATTGGAAACATAAAAAATTGGTAGGATCAAACAATTTCTGAATTCCAAAACCACTTAATTTAAAACAGATTTAGTAATTAGATAACCAAGAAAACTATGTTTCCATTGTTTCTCAGAATCTTAATAAACGCACAAAACACCTGATTAAACTTTCATGATAATTGAATAATCTAACCAGAATTTTGAAATTACTAAGACTTTATGAATAATAGACTGATAAACAGTTTGTAGTTTGTAGAATACACAAATAGTATTCATATTCATTGAAATTTATACACAGTTCGAATAATAAATATGGTTTCACGCATCCAAAAGTCAGTTACAAAAATAGTTACGAACACATTAGTGAAGCTGATAAAAACGTGTGTAAACATTGACTACATTGCACACAATGCATCTGATTCTGTTCAAATGAAAAGTCAAGGTACATTAATTTGTTGGATTTTAAATTTATGTAAAATGATAGTAGAAATAAGTCTGTATTTAAATGAATCCAAATTGCAGAATTTCAAAATTCCTGAAGTTTTTAAAGCTTTTATATTTGGATATAAATCTTTACCGATGACATTATCTTTTTAATCTTTTCAAATTAATACATAGTGAAGGCTCACTATTATGTGGTTACTGAGAAGCCTCAGTACACACATCCTGCCTGAAACACAGTCTTTGTTTTTTTTTTTGTGAATGGCGCGCTGAAATGACTCTACTCTGCCTGATGGAAAGCATAAGCAGAATCCAAGAGTGGTGGCCACCATACTCATTGCGAATGCAGACAATGCAGCATGGCGACCCACACCATGGCGGCCTAGTGATGCTTCTGCATCTTTTAGTCTAGTCAACAACATTCTTTAAGACTAGATCAGGCAGATCACTAATTTGAAATATTGATTTTCTTTAATAATGAGTTATAGAATTTTAATTTGGTAGTAAGATATAAATACTTCGTTCTAATTAAATTAATATTAAAGAATTAACATTATGCTTAAGTTTAGTTCAGTTTACGGAAACGCACCTAAATCTTGCACATTTATTATGGAATAAAGTTTTTTTTCTTTTTTTTGATGCATAATTCGTTGCGACAAAGACATATACTATTAAGATTTGCAGTATACTGATTACTCATAATTGTGAGTTCTAATATTAACATAGTGTTACAACGACACAGATTATACACAAAATTATCCATAAAAATTCAGGACGATGGACATCAGTGTAAAAGAGTGTAATAACACTCGATATACCATCAAGATAAATTTATTTTATGATTCTGGAATATTGGAGGGTTGAAAGTATCTACCAAGAGTTTTGTAATTTTGCTTCACGAAGTATTTTAAAGTACCTCTACTGCTTATCAGACAGATATTAAGCAAAGATAAGTAAGGATAAGTCGATTTAAGTAATATAGTTCTGGTTACTTTTAAGTATTTTGTTTTAGATTATGGAAAAATATTAGACAAGAGATGATTCATAACATATTGTTTGAAACTATTTTTTCGTACTTTTCCGTGGACGAGATATGCTTCAGTAGCAAGAAGTCGGCTGTACCGAAGACCACGGCATCTAGAAAATAGATGTCCAACAATTCACGAAGTCACATAAGCACAAATCCCTACTCGTCATGATTCTGGGGAGATCTCAAAGGGTGGCAATGACTCTTTAGATGCAGGTAGTAAATAAGGAAGCGGCAGTAACTACCTATCAGATGACCCGTCTACTCGTTTACCCGTTTATATACTAATACTAGCTACCCTTCTATATTTAATAATTATAATATATAGCCTATGTTACTCTGAGAAGATGGGTGGCTTAACATTTTCCGACGTCTTCAACAAATATCATTGTTCACTCCTCCCACCAATGATAGCGATCACTTTGTTATACTTGAGACGTCCCACGGCCCATAGATAGGACATTCAATCACTAACTTAATTCATTGGCGAGAAAAATGAGCTTTACGGCGATTCACCGTGTTCTTAATCTAAACTAAAATCATTAAGCACTTACTGGAGTGTGTGGCTTCAATGTTCTCGGCGTTCCAAGAGATATCTCTTGGGTAGATTCTTCTCTGCTCTGCGTCTTCACACAAACATAAACTCCTAAAGTGCTGTACGACTTCCAAGGTATTCGAATTACAACAACTTGCTTCAGCTAACGCGGAACGCGCCTACAAAACTCGCGAGTCCACGACCTAACACAATACGGTTTATCACTAAAGAGACCGCGGGTCGATGGACAATACAATTAGCTTACTATGAATTAATTTTAACAATAACAATAAATCGTCGGCCGTTTTCAACACGCGTCTTTCAAGTCCTTTTTACATTTACCTCAAACGTCAAAACGTCAAACACGAACAAGTGACAATCAAAATGTTGCCAGTACAATGACGTTCGAAATCCAACAATCATTATTAGCCAATATACTCAAAAATTTAACAAATTATATACGGAAACCTTCTTCAAGAATCACTGTATCTTTTGGTAAAAACCACATAGGAATCCGTGCAGTTTTAAGTTTATCGCGAACAGACAGGCAGACGCGGCGGTGGACTTTGTTTTCCAAAGAAACTCTGTCCGTCTGCCTCACTTTCGCAGCTTAACCACTACACCGATTTCAATGAAATTTGGAAAGGAGATACTTTGATTTCTGAAGAAAAACATAAACTACTCCTTGCCGCGATAACCGACATACACGTGGGTGGAGACGTGGGCACAAAAACCATCTTTATAGTTGTGTAAAGTAAGTTTAATGAATTTATGAAGCATATAGAGCGATAATTTTAAACATTGTTGATGTACCATAACTTTTGTATTTGTTTAAGCAATTTACATATAAGGTACTATTGTATATCATATCAAAGATACTTCGATACCTGAGTAGGCTTAATCTCATCCTTTGAAGCTTGACTTAAAACATCTTCAACTAAATAGCCCGAAGAAGTTATGATAGGGACGATAAAATGAAAAGATAATACACAGCTTTAGAAACAGATTTTTACGATACTGAGAAAGCTCTTATCCTAATTTTCACTTTGGTTTTTAGCCCACTTCAAAAAAGAGACATCTTTAATTTTTTTATTACGAATTACGTTGTTGATGAATCAATTTGGAAACTTCTTTTTTTACTTGAAAACTTATATACTTCTCGTCTGGTCGCATTTATTCTTGATGTGAAAAGCTCAAGTATCGTTTGATTAAACAGGAATTCTAAGTTCAACAGTTTGATAGGGTACGTTTTTTTTTATCCTTGCAGAAATTCCCACATTACGATTTACTGGTGGTTATGTCGCACTAATCCCCCGGATACGGTTATGTCGGACTCAGTCGGACTCAAACCAAACAAAAACCGCACGCCGTCTGAAGATACTAGTAGCCGGGGAACTAGGTGTACCCTAGAGAGGAAAGTCCTGGAACTCCGACGTACCTTGGGCCAGTTGCAAAATCTTGATAAATACAAGAATAAATGTAAATAAAAGGATGTAATGCCTTTTAACTCTAGAGAAATAATGATAGCAAACTAAAAAGATTGAATTTTACCTATTTAAACACACACACATTTATAGAATTATAATATATTGCTTAACAATATATGACATTCAAGTCATACAAAGTGAGAGAATAAAGTTTCATACGGCGTTTGAGGGAAAGATTTCCTAACCTTCGTCACTCTCTGGACTACGATGAAGGCGGTCTCCGAGTCCCCTGAACATCACACAGATATCGGGCCAAGTTTTATGTCAACAGTTAATTCGCAATGAAATTGCACTTGGAAATGTTAATCCCAATATTTGTGACAGAGGTCTCTAGATTTGTGTTTATATTTATAAGTGTAAGTGGTAAATTTATCTACTAGCTGAGCCTCGCGGTATCACCCGCAGTACAACAACAACCGAGGGTATCAATGCGGAGCGAAGCTAGTCTAAAAAAAACTAGCTTAAGTTACTCCTTGTATCATCAGCCATCTGCTAGTGCAAGTCCCGTCAAAATCGGTCCAGCCGTTCTTGAGATTAGCCAGAACAAACAGACAGACTAAAAAAAATAAAAAAATGTTTTTTTATGTAAGCGCCATGTATACTTTCATATGCATTTAGTGAAAAGCTGTTAGTTTAAAATTATAAACCAACACTTTTTTTATTTCTTTTAATAGATAACTATATTATACTAGTGGTTGCCCGCGGCTGCGCCAGCGTATATGTCGGTTATCGCGGTAAATAGTAGCCTATGTGTTATTCTGATGTATAAGCTATATTACTGTAAAGTTTCATCCAAATCCATTCAGTAGTTTTTGCGTGAAAGAGTAACAAACATCCATCCATCCATGCAACCATCCATCCATTCATCCATTTGACTGCCTCGTTGGTCTCGCGGTTAGCGTGTGCGAATGCTGATCATGAGGTCTCGGGTTCGATTCCCGGGTCGGACCAAATGTTTGTATGATCTGCAAATATTTGTTTCGGAGTTTAGGTGTTTTCTATGTATAATATGTATGTATTTACAAAAAAAAAAAAAAATATGTATTTGTATCAGTTGTCTAGTAACCCATAACACAAGCTCTGCTTAGCTTGGGACTAGATGGCATTGTGTGTTAGATGTCCAAAAATATTTAAATATTTATCCATCCATATTTACAAACTTTCGCGTTTATAATATTAGTATAGATGGAGGAAGAAGAAAATTAGTACCTATTACCAAAATTCAAACTTAATCTGAATCCTTTAAGAATCATTTTCATATTTTTAATTTAAACTTGTCTTTATATCAACTCACAAAGTAAACCCATTACAGTCGCAGCAGAAATGAGAATTTCACTCTCTTGAGTACCTACATTATTATTATTTTATTTTCACGACTTTTTTTTTCAATCACAAAGAACGAGCAGGCCTTGCGGCATGTTTATTTAGTAATTTTATTCAACAGCATTGTAACATACATACATTTTCTTTATTGTCATCGCGATGTCTATTAAATCAGATTGGAAAATAAAAATGTAAAATTTTACAAGATGAATTTTTAAATTTGTACTAACATTTTTGTTTTTTTTTAAATAATTGGAGTGCCTGAGTGCTGAATTACAGGTCGATTTCGATTGAGTCTGTAATACTTTAGTTTACTACTTACTTTGATAGGGTTTTAATTTGCCATCATAAATTACAATTTATATATCCCTTTATCTTTTTTTCTTTTTATGTAAGATTTGCCAAAATGACTCTACTAAGCCTGATGTTAAGCTTGAGCAGAATCCAAGAGTTATGGTCACCGTCCTCATAACGAATGTGGACAATGCAGCATGGTGACCCATACTATGGTCACCTAGTGAGATGCTTTCACGGCTCGCTTAAAGTACCTGAAATGATAGAAGCAGGGCAAAATGTGCACTGGTAATTGGTACTGTCCGAACCAAACTTTATGACGTGTCGGAACATCGTGCGTGTCGGTGCTCAAATTAAAGTTTTAGGTATCAACGGGACGTAAAGGTGAGCGGGGGGAGGTCGAAACACGCCGAGTCCTAACACATAACCTTGTCTGCGTTACATTGGAGATGTTTATGGTTTTCGAATGTTTCGTTACCTACTTGTTTTGTAATTTTTTTACTTACTTGTTTAATTAGTGACCGTTTTGTGTATTTTACGTAAACTTTTCGATGATTATGTAGGTATTTGCTGTGTCGATTAAAATACCTCGCGGATTGCATAATCATCTAAGTAAAAAATTTCTGTAAATAGGTTTTTACAAACAGTTTGACAAAACCTACAAAAAATGTTAATATAATTTAAATACAAATATATAAAATTTGTAATTAATATTTGGAATGAAACCTATTTTATTGGCCTTAAACAACATCTCAGAAATATCCCATTTATATTATATTTTCGGTTAAGAATCCACCCATTCATATTTTTATAAATTATTGTAGCTATAAGAAAAGTACATGTAATAATAGATTTCATATTTTATTTAGATCCACTCATCTAATTATTTTCGACTTACTGTACCTGCGCACACCTGCTTGCGCAGCTAACTTCAGAACCGCCATAAAGTTTGGTTCGGACTATATTGAGTTCCAGGTTTTATTTGATGGGCACACGAAGGAAGAACCTAAACTAGAAGAAGACCTAAGAAGAACCTAAAGAAGAAACTAAAAAATACTGTTCGGATATGTGAGTTGGTAGATCCTTTAAAAGGTGTTCTGTGCTTTTTTGTGCATATTTAACCGACTTCCAAAAAGAGGAGGTTCCCAATTTCATCGTTTTTTTAATGTAGGTATGTACATTGATTGATTCGTCAATTGTGGACCGATTTTGAAAATTCTTTTTGTATTCGAAAGGGTATGCTCCCTATGTGGTCCCATGGCCACCATATCAGGATCTGATGATAGGATCCCAAGGAAATCGAAGGAAACCCTCAAATTTACGTGAGCGCCTGCAATGAAGTTAAGAGCAAATGTCTGCATGCCTTCATATTCTGTAGACATCATTTAATTTCATATTAATATATATAGTCCATTTGAGATTTTATTGCAAAAAAATACCTGAAGTCCTTTCGATTCTATTCAGTATGTATGTTACCTTTAGTCGTATTCTTTCAAGTTATTGAAAAGTTATTGAAAATTAGAGACTTGAGAAAGACTAAAAAGTGAAAAATTAAAATAAAACTTCGTTTAAAAAAACCGACTTCAAAAACTAAAAAGTATAAAATAACTTAATTTGTATATGCTACCTATTCATAGGTTTGAAGTCGGTGCCAAGCCAAAATGTAATAGTAGGTACCGCACTCGCCGCGCGTGACCTTGAGCGGGACAGCTGCTCTTTGCGTAGAACATAACAACCGAAGCGTCGGTGACGTCGTTGTGGTTTGTCTCGAAATATAGCGAGTGTGGTACCTACTATTAATTTGGCTTGGCACCGTATTCAAACCTATGAATAGGTAGCACATACAAATTAAGTTATATTATACTTTTTAGTTTTTGAAGTCGGTCTTTTTAATTTGATATTTGTTTCATCAGCGGGAGGTCTGCTAGCTTTGGACAGATTCTTGCATCATCCAAGCTTCAAAACTTCTAACCATAAAACTTTTAAAAGAGATGGCCCTGTCAAGCAATTTCACTGTAAACACTTATTATAAAAATGATATCCTTCGGAATAAGGGAAGTTAATAAGTCTATTTGTCTAAAATGACAACAATATATTATAATTATTCCCTTGATTGGATTTTAAGACCCATTTGAAATGTAATTACAGAAATACTCTCGGCTGCTTTTAAATTTTATTGCTGAGTTAAAAGTATTAGATAACGCACTTGTATGTGTTTAAGCCATTATTAGAGTGAAAAAAAAAATCTTTAGTTAAAAAATGACATGAGAAGTTTTCTATATAATAATATCATTGATGAGAAGTTCCAATTCAATAACTACCAAACTGTGATTGTTATACGTTTTATATCCTTGTATTTTAAATTAAACAAATTAAAAAACCGGACGACTATCCTTTTTACTGTCATCAGTTCGGTTTGATGTCATAATTGAACTTATAAGACAGGATTAGTCGCAGAATTTTGCCCCGAAAAATTGTTAGGCCGAGGCGAGGTCTAACAAGGTTTGCATTGATATACAAAATACATTTATGAGAATATATGTTATGTCTTACACGTGTCGAGCCAATTTACAAGGTTTGAAGTTTATAAATTAATTAATATAATTACAGTTTTGGTAATTGCGATTTAATACGTTAATCTTGTACTTCTGAAGGACACATCCTAATTATATAATAATTAAGAGCTGCGGAATCGACTTGCCTTTGTTATATTTCTTTTAAATGAGCTAAGGATCCTCGAACCATAATATTTATGTGAAATTACACCATCCACGCTAGCCGAAAAAATGAATTTTAAATGTTTCACGAATATCTGTTTTTTTCAAAGTGAATTTAAAACAAGTACCTACCTATCAAAAGTTCGGTTTCACGTAATAACTGAACTTGTGAGACACATTTTTCTCAGCAGTCCGGCTTTGAACAAAACAACCTAGCTACTGAGACTAGAGATTTTTTTGTCTTAAAGGTTAGGTAGGTGTATAGAACTATACAATTTTTCATTTACAGTGAAAAAAATGTCATCAAAATCGGATGAAGATATCAGTCTCAAAATTGAATTGCAAGACTCCACCCGAACATACAACATACATACATGTGGCCGTGTGGCTAGCACGGGTTCCCCAAAGAACGCAACTGCCTGGTGATCTGATTCAGTCCAAATACATATTCATTATCCAAAATTTCTAATAAATTAAAATTTCAAAGCGTGCAAGAGCAAGGATTGTCGAGAGCATTTCTGTAATTATATATTCAAATTGGTCTCAAAAAGAGATCCCTCAAATCTAATTAAAGGAATAATTATAATTTAATGTTGCCAGTTAAGACAAACAGACATAAATATCTTTCCTTAATTCGGATGACGTCATTTTTATAATGAACTAGTTGTTGCCCATGGCTCCGCCCGCGTATAGGCAAATAGTAGCCAATGTGTTGTTGTTCTGATGTATAAGCTAAATATAAAATCGAAATACCACTCACTTATTAATCACGAAATCTCAGAAACTTTAATACCTACAGACTTTAAATTTGGCAGGTAGGTTCCTCATAGGGTGTAGACATCGGCCAAGAACAGATTTTACGAAACTCTACCTCTAAGGGGGCAAAACGGGGGTTGGAAGTTTGTATGAAAGTTCTATGTTTTTAAAGTAGGAGACTTGATATTTAAAATGTATACTCTATATATATCGTGTACTAATAATGTATCTAGCTTTTTCGAATATAATTAAAAATTATTTGCAAATAACTAGCTCCACGCGTACGAAGTCGCAGGCGGCCGCTAGTTAGCTATATTACTGCAAAGTATCATCCAAATCCGTTCAGTAGCTTTTGCATGAAAGAGTAACAAACATTCATCCATCCATCCATACTTACTAACTTTCGCGTTTATAATATTAGTATAGAATATAGAATTTTTTACACTTAAATTGTCAGGCAAGACTACGTCTAGTGGGGCTTCATTCATCCAAATTGGTGTAGCGGTTTAGGCGTAAAGACGTACCAGATAGAGTTATTTTCGAATTTATAACATTAGTATCATCATCATCATCAGCCTATCACAGTCCACTGGTGGACATAGGCCTCTCGAATTGCACGCCACTTGGTTGGCGAACGTTAGCATGAATAACGTAAATTTAATATTATAGATTTTCGTACAAAATATTTTTTAATGTATCTTATATCTATAGGTTTAAACAGTAAAACAAAATACTTTAAGCCCAGTTCTTTCGATTAAGATAACAGAAAGCTGTTGTACTATCGAGGTCAAGAGATAAGATCTTGTCCGCCTAAGTCAGCGTTAATTTCTTTATAAGCCCCAATCAGGGTAAGGACCTTTTCAATACTGGAGAGGTCCTAGATAAATAGTATTTTTTGTGGATTTTTACAAAATTTCATAAGTAGAGAGTTTACGAAGGTAACTAGCCATTCTAAATAATAGGTCTTTACCTATGAAATTGCTGTTTTGTATGCAATAAGTGAAAGTACTTATTTTTTCAAACTTTTTTATTTCTGTTATTCGAAGTAATATAGTATTAAAAATAAGTACTTTCACTTATTGCATACAAAACGGCAATTTCATAGGTAAAGACCTATTATATGATGTTACTAGTTGTTGCTCGCGGCTCCGCCCGCGTGTATGTCGGTTATCGCTGCAAATAGTAGCCTATGTGTTATTTTAATGTATAAACTATATTACTGTAAAGTTTCATCCAAATCCGTTCAGTAGTTTTTGCGTGAAAGAGTAACAAACATCCATCCATCCATCCATATTTACAAACTTTCGCGTTTATAATATTAGTAGGATTGTATTCCATGCCAGGTGGAGTGATGATCTGCGCAAGACGGCTTACAGGCTAGATGCGAGAAGCCGAGGATCGAACCAAGTGGCTCGAAATTTGAGAGGCCTATGTCCAGCAATGGACTGCGATAGGCTGATGATAATGATGATTGTTTATGTAGAATGATTGGGGCCAGTTTCACCCCTTAGTGATAAAGTCCCTAATACACTATCCCTAAATTACTTTTTAGTTTTTGAAGTCGGTTTTTATAAACGAAGTTTTTTTTTTCTAAATATACAATCATCATCATTATTATTTACCGCGATAACTGACATACACGCGGGCGGAGCCGCGAGCAAAAACTAGTCTTGAATAAACTATAGAACACAAAGGAGACACAAATTAATGTGAGTAAGTTCCAAATGCCGCAGGCTCTAGTTTAATGTTATCCAAACGTGGTGGCACAGAAATTTAATTCAATTAGTTTAATAATAATTGTTGTAGTGTATAAGTAATCTGATGCAATATTTTACTTAGGGCCCGTATCACCAGTTCCTGTAACATATCAGATATTCAGTGGGTGGTGAAACTGACCTTCGATGTTTAAATTATTATTTGTAAATTTAAAATGTTAATACCAACCACAATTATACCTGCGCTGTCTGGAACAATATTTAAGAAAGTCAATAATATTTGTAGTGACCAAAATATATAGAAAATCATATTAAAAATAAAATCTCATAACAAAGAAGCCTCCTTTATTTTGTGTGTATCCATCCAAGCGATCAGATTCTACTTCGGAATTTGATTTCCGACTGTGAATGATTTAGGGCAAAATATAAATTTATATTGGGGTAAACTTACTTGCGTAAGAAAGAAGGAGAAATACATAAGGATGTCAGAATTCCAGATTACTTTACAGTTTTTTTTTACAGAACTCCAGATTATTGCATTTTACATATTGTTATTATCTTTCCAGCATTTAATCGTGAAAGAGCAGTATTCTGGCACATATGGAGTGTTACCAGACCTTTACAGAAAACTCTCTTTTTCTTCCTAGCCTTTATTATTCCCAAGATTATTTGGGGTCAGATACTAGTTCAACCAGTTTGACCTGAATATTAGTTTTCCACGAAGCGACTGGCATCGCACCTCCGCAACGCATTCACCCAATTGAAATCGAAGAGTAAACTAATTAATCTACCTCATTTCAATAATAAATATGGTAAGCGCCTTGTACGGTATTTGTTGCCAAATGTGTTAAATTCGTTTCCACGAGACACCATCGATAGGTTATTGATAGCTCCAAACGTAAAAAAATTACGTAATGTCTTAAAGACATTTTTAATAGGGAGGGTAGACGCGACTTTTTGACTTGTATTTGTGTAATCGCAATAAGTAAATCACATAATGTAATAAAATATCTATAATTCTATGTAATTAACTAGCGGCGACTCGCTAAGCACTCATAAACCTAAGATAGGTTTTTGTGTTTAGGTTAAGACTTTATATTGTAATTGCATGTTTTGAAAAAAAAACTAAAAAAAAAAAAAAAACTAGTAGTCAGTGTATTTGTGGCCACTCAGTTCCCATTAACAATTGTCACAGACGTTCATGACTACCCCTGTAGTCATGAACGTCTGTGACACGTGTGGCACGTTTACTCGGTCCCTACCGATGGATTAACGTACTCTCCGAGGCACGGGCGTGAAACACCGCCAAACTTTTTTATTATGGAATAGGCGGGCAAACGACCGGACGTATCGCCTGATGGTAAGCGATTACCGCCGCCAATTTACACCTGCAACACCAGAAGTGCGTTGCCGGCCTTTGGGGGATGGGGGGAAATAGGGGGAGGGGGTGGGGTAGATAGGGGGAGGGGGGTAGATAGGAGGAGGGGGTGGGGGAGGCAGGGCGAGGGGTAGGGTATGGGCCTCTGGTATCCCCACTCACTCGGTGAAACGCAGCGCAAGCACTATTTCACACCGATTTTCTGTGTGGCCGTGGTATCACTCCGGTCGAGCCTCTCCCACGGTGTAAAAAAACTTTCATGTTATGTATGCATAAATTGTAATACCAAAGGCCGGCAACGCACTTGTGACGCCTCTGGTGTTGCGGGTGTCCATGTGCAGCGGTAGTCGCTTACCATCAGGTGATACGTCTGCTCGTTTGCCCCCTATTCCATATAAAAATAAATGTAAATATACTTTTTAAATCTGTGTAGATACTCCAAGGTAATAAAAACAACGTAATCGTTCAATTTCAAAAATTCTCTTGCAACACAAAGTCTAGAATTTTTTTGTTTAGGAATGCCTGTACTCTGATTGTACATAGCGTTCAAAATTAACGCTCCCATAATCAAAATGTTCATTTACTTACTAGCTGAGATCCCGCGGTTTTTAACCGAGTTTCAAAAGGAGGAGATTCTCAAGTTGATTCGTATTTTTTTTATGTGTGGCCTTCCAAAATGACTCTACTCTGCCTGATTGAAAGCATAAGCAGAATCCAAGAGTGGTGGTCACCATACTCATTGCGAATGCAGACAATGCAGCATGGCGACCCACACCATGGCAGCCTAGTGATGCTTCTGTATCTTTTAGTTCAAGTTCCATACTTGTTGACTAGACTATTTGGGCCCCCGGTCTCGCACTTACCAACGAAACACGACAGCGCGAACGCTGTCATTTTACGTTGATTTTCTGTGCGAGGGTAGTACCAACCCGGTCGAGCCGGCCCGTTCGTGCTGAAATCAGCGTGGCTCTACTACCAGTTTTTATGTATGTACACTGATTATTCCGTCAGTTGTGGACCGATTTTGAAATTTTTTTTTGTTGTACTTATTCAAGAAAAATCAAGGGTAACGCCACGCCTCGCCAACGCCATTAGTCTAAGAAAATGCCTAAGGTATTCCTTAAATCATTAGCTATCTGACATTGAAGATCCTGCCAAATCGTTCCAGCCGTTCCAGAGATTATTTAAAATTGATTTTCTCATGTAAGAACCGTATATACATACTTTCATATGCATTTAGTGAAAAGATGTTAATTTAAATTAAAAACAGATACTTAATAGTTATACAGGAGTGCAAAGTTGCTTTGTAACCGCAAGCTCAATTTTGCTGACCCCCGAGCAAGCGAAGGATTCTAAAATTGAGTCACGAGCGCAGCAAGTTATTTCAAAATTAGAATCCTGAGCGTTAGCGTGGGAATCAAAAGAGCACGAGGGGAAAATTCTTTGCACTCGAGTGCAACACGTAACTTTTCATCCCACCTCAGCGAGGAAATGACTAAATGCAAGAAAGGAAATGGATCGAGCAATGCAAATTCTAAAAAAAGTACACCAAGAAGGTTCCTAGTCTGAGTTTTTAACAAATTAGAAGAGGTTGTATGACAAATTCGGCACCATGGAGGTAAAAGAAAATAGGTTTAATGATGTTTTGAATTTCAAAACTTAGTGCACACGATGTTCTAAATTCAATTTAGTTTAGCTTCTAGCGAATAAGAACAGCTTATGCATTCAGATATCGAAGGGCAAAAATACTCTTTCCGAGATGGGGGGACGATAATTTTATTTATTTGTATAGATGCTCTTAAAAATATGGAAAATTATGGTAGAAGAAAAAATAACCAGCCAATACCTATGCCTTCAGTTTATTTAAATAAAATTAGATATTCATCGCGACAGTTTCAATGCAATACACACTATTTCATGAATACAGAATGAGACAGGCGCAACTAAACCTCGATACACGAGTGGAATACTCGTATCTACGTGTGTGCTTCTTCAGTAATCTTAACTTTTATTATTTCTACTAAATGTATCTAATGATTTATGCGTCCGAATTAGATATAACATACATACGTTCAATTCTTCATAATTTGACTTTAGAATAGCATGTTATGGTAATAGAAATTTATTGAAAATATATTTCTGGTAAAATTTATTTTAAGTATTTAAGTTACCAGGTGATAAACCTATTGTAGTAACGAACAAATAAACTTAGATCAAAGTGTCGTTCAACGACTTTGCTAGTAGCAAAGATTATGAAAACTAAGGTAATGAGATTTTTAGTTACTTTCTAGCTAGTTCTAGCTTTGTAGGTTATTCACTGGTTATTCTTTTTAACCGACTTCAAAAAAGGAGGAGGTTATCAATTCGACTGTATTTTTTTTATGTTTGTTACCTCATAACTTTCGACTGGTGAACTGATTTTGATAATTATTTTTTTAATTGAAAGCTGTTGCTTTCCATGTAGTCACATCCCAGTCCGAACTCCCAGGGATTCCTTTTTGCACCCCTGCCTTGTTTCACCTGGTCACTGCTTGAACCAGTGATTGACAAAGCCCTGAGAACTCGGGGTCGATTGTTTCGTTTGTCAGTCATTTAAAGTTTGAAAGGGTTTGTAGCATATTATCAACACGACCGAAACGACTGGTTATAACAATTTCCGTTGCCACCTGTGGGTGTTCTCTTTCTTCAGCCGTTCTCCTCGTCGTGAGGTCCGCCCGATGAAAGGCTGGCAGGCTGCTTCCCTCTGCCAGGGCAAAGCACTTATTTAATGGCGGCGCGAACTCGCCATGTCACAAGGTTGTCATTGGACACTATGCGAGCTTTCATGGAGGTATCTGTGCCACCAGATGCCCCACCTGCATCCTGATAACCCTGCCGCCTCGGTCCGGGACTGCTTATTCAGTTTTACCCTTATTCGCAGCTATCCTACGTACTATAGGAATATTCCACTATCCGCCACCTGTGGACCCGGTAGTTAGCTGAAAAACTTTTGGATACATAACATTACACACACACATATACACATTTGTAAATCGCTTACTAAATCTTTCTTTTAGTGTTATGTAAACTTTAAATTATTTCGACTGCACCGGGGGAAATTGAGGCGAGGGGAGTATATACTAAACACAACTACTAAAAATATGTTTTTCAGAAATTTTGAAAATATTTAAGAAATAAAAATATGGCGGTACGAAGTTAGTCGGGTCAGCTAATTTATAATATTATAGTAGGGTTTGATGGAAGTAATACTATTGTTTTATTATATAAGGTAGACGTTAATATTTTCAGTTTAATTATCCTCACAATGTTAGCTGAGAGACATTACTTTTAAAGTCATTAGTCGTCTTGGTAGTAAATAAAAAAATACTAGACCACATAGCACCTTACTAAATACCATTTTGGGAAATTTAGTAACTTTACAAAGGACAACTAAACTAATGTGATTCACTAGAAATTATTCTGTCTGGGTTGACTAAGTGTTCTAAGACAGCTTTCTCAGGTCACAAAGACAGAATACCTTTCCTGTTAAATTCCCTGAAGTTGTGAAATTACGTAGAGACTTTACCGTGGGAGAGCAACGCTTCGGCATGAATGGACCGGCTCGACCGTAGTGATACCACGGCCTCACAGAAAACCGGTGTGAAATAGCGCTTGCGCTGTGTTTGAGAGAGTGAGTATACCGAAGGCCTATAACCCCAACCCCTCCCCCCATCACCCTCCCCATCCTCCAAAAGCCGGCCACGCACTTGTGACACCTCTGGTGTTGTTGGTGTCTATGGGCGGCGGTAATCGCTTACCATCAGGTGATACGTCTGATCGTTTGCCCCCTACTCCATAAAAAAAGTCTTACACTTAGAGATATGTCACATAAAGACTTGAATCAACACATTTCTAAATCTTGTCAGGGGTCAGCTGAAAACCACTGCTGTGCTTCAGTACGGCAGAACTGAGCTGGCAGCCTTTGCTGCAATGCAATTATTGTTATGTGATTGTTCTACATTATATGTTGTATTATGTTGTAGCAGTAATAAATGGTTTCTGTTAAATATCTAGTTTGAACAAATAACTCTAGTTAGATCATAATGATTTATTTTTGGGTCATGTGAACCACCAGGAAACCTTTTTAGAAAGATACAGGGGCATAAAAAATAACATTCAGCACTAGGCCGTCACTTGTAAGCTGTCCAACTGAGTATTGGTGAAAGGAAGGGGGTAGCCACCCTCGATTTCTCCTCCTTGCCACTTGATTTTTGGTAGTCATCATTTTATGATGATGAGCTGATGATGTAAGGTACAACTCCTTAACGGTTAGCAGTTGGAGGATAAATCTTTAAATATCATACATATGATATTTAAAGATTAATTAATTTAAATTTAAAGCAATTTAATCTGGAGATATTTTTAGACTTAAAGAAGGACATACCGGCTACTATTTGCCGCGATAACCGACATACACGACAATGTCAAAAGCTATTTAAGCATAATTATTGGTTAGCATAGCTATGGATTGCATAAAAATTGGTACTATCCGAAAAATTCTAAGGTGGTATGGCAGTCAAAATGATATAGCTCCTGTTGTAATTGGAAGAACAGGACCATCTATGTCTCACCACTAGCATCGACTAATTTGTGTGTAAACTAGCAATGACGTGCACATCACTATCTCTTTCTTTTTCTGGTGTCTGTCTTCCTGTGCGCACGATCTAAATGTATCTTGGTAACAAATCTGTATTAATCATTAAAGTGTTCAGTTTGAAATTAGTAAAATACTTTTATTTCAACTACAGCTCCAGAGACAACTCAAGTACTGATAAGAATCCTTGAAACTTTAAAAAATTATTGTCTGTAAACTCGGTTTTCGAACGATAGTTTAACGTGACAGCGTCATAACAAAACGAAACGAAATGATGAGAGATAGATGCGGCGCAAGCCGGCGTTCATCAATTTATTAGACATTTTCACGCCAAAAGGTAGAACCTACGCAAATAGTGGAGGTTAAATATTCCCAAGTTATTTACACTAAGTTCGCATTTAAGGTGGTTATTAATTATGTGGTGGTATATCTATTAGTTATCCCAGACATCAAATAGATAAGATATTCTACACGCAATTTTCAAGAACTAATTTAGGTCAACAATCACCCATAAATAAAATTCTTAATCAATATAATAATATCCAAACTCATAATTTTCACATTGACATCTTTAGCCAGTCGTCTAATCTATTTAAAACTGAAATAGCAAAAATATTCCATGTCCAGTCAAATATACATAAAAAATAGTAACTGTCCTGTAGTAGTCCTGGGGCTATTGTCTCCAGAACGCAACTTCTCCTCACTACTCATGAACGTCTCAAAGACCTGTCCGCTCATGTTGCTATTGTCCTGTTGCGTACATGCTTCGCTCTCCCAAAAATTAATTACCTGCTGCGAACCACTCCTACTTGGCTTTGCCCGGAGGAAGTTGCGTCGTTTGACAAAGCCCTGAAGTCGGTCATGGAAAGCGTCCTTAACGTTTCCATGGATGAGAGACAGTGGGTTCAGGCGAGTCTTCCGATCCGGTGTGGGGGTCTGGGGGTGCGAGGTATGCGGGATGTGGGCCTGCCAGCTTTCCTAGCGTCTGCGCACGGTGTTGCGAACCTTGTCACTGTTTTATTGGGATCCCATGGTGATGAGGTGAGCATACCGTTTTTGGTGGATGCTACTTCGGCTTGGTTGGCCCTCAGCCCGGGTGAAGCATGCCCCGGAGCGGCGCACATGCAGCGGGCGTGGGATGATGTGGGGGTGAAGCGGATCCAGGGCGCCTTATTGGAAGGCTCTTCGGGAGTGGATGTGGCTAGGCTGGGGGCTGTTTCGCGGACTGAGGCGGGTGCCTGGTTGCACGCGCTACCTTCGCCTCATTTGGGGACTTTGCTGGATGACAGTTCTTTGCGCATCGCTGTAGCGCTTCGCCTGGGCTGCAAGGTTTGCGAGCGCCATGTGTGTACATGCGGTTCCGTAGTGGAGGCCGATGGCCACCACGCGTTAAGTTGTCGTCGATGCTGGGGCAGGTTTCCGCGTCACCATGCCCTCAACGACGTGGTCCGCAGGGCCCTCATTTCGGCAAACGTCCCGTGTTTGCTTGAGCCTCCGGGTCTGAGCAGATCGGACGGTAAAAGGCCGGACGGGCTGACTCTGGTGCCCTGGAAGAACGGCAGGTGCTTGATCTGGGACGCTACTTGTGTCAGCACTGTTGCCACCAGCCATCTAAGTCGCACCATCCGCTCCCCGTCGGCCGCCGCGGAGGATGCTTGTTACAAAAAGAGGCAGAAATATGCGGCCTTGGAGCAGCTGTATTATTTCGTTCCGGTGGCAGTGGAGACCATGGGCAGCTGGGCCGCGGATACTCTGAGGTTTGTGGCTGAACTGGGCCGTAGACTTGCGGAGCTTAGGGGTGACTCCCGTTCCGGCTCGTTCCTGGTGCAAAGGTTGGCCATTGCCATTCAACGCGGCAATGCCGCAAGTCTAATGGGCACCTTTCCACCGGAGGCGATCGGGAATGGGTTAAGTGACCCATAAATATTTATGCTACTCTTTTTGTTTTATTTTTATTTTCTTTGATTTTATGTAGACTTGACATGTATTTTTATTTGAATAAATGTTTATAAAATATATATATATATATATTTATATAGGATTTGTATTTACTGTTAGGTTAATTTGCAGCAAAAAAAATAAAATTGTAAATAGTTAGTTATTTTTAAGTAGATTCCTGTTGTCATATTATAGTAAATGCTATGTACACCGTACATATCAGATACAATCCCACATGTTATTATTAAAATATGTATGATGTGGTTGTACTTATAAATAAATAAAAGAAACGTGTCACATTCGGGGACTGCCACAGTAAAGCTATTGCATAGCATTTTTTTATAACTTATGCAGTTATAATTATGTATTTTTTTTTTAATTATGCAGTATTTCTTTTCTTTGATATTAATTCAAGTTTGTAATTAATGAAGTTTATGTGTGATGTGAGATTCATTTAAGAAATAGTATATATGGGCGCTGTACTGATTTTATATTAACCGAATGTTGATATGACGTCATAAATTAAATTTAAGAAGTATCGTGTTTGATATCTATTTTAACAATAATAATTAATTACAGTATCCACTGTTTAATTTCAAATTCATTAACAATTCGTTACAATATAGGCCATGTATTGACTTATATTAATCCAATACGGATTTGACTTCATATCGGCACTAATTTAAATAAAATAATGAGTATTGTTTCGATAATCTTAAAAGTAATATATTTATTTGTAATATCTTTGTCTAATTTAACATGTATTAATTTTAACATACTTGAATAAATAGTAATAATGCAAAGCAATAATGACTGTTATAAAAACGTTCCTTTAATGTGTTAAAAGTAAAAAGGAATTAATAATATTACATTATAAATTAAATTAATTATTATTGTGATGTAGTAACAATTAATTTCAGTTTTAAATATTTTATTGAGTTTAAATTATAAGACGGAAATGGTTTAGTGTATAAAAGGTGAATATTGTTGGCGGTCGACACAGTTTGTTGAAACTACCCGAAGTGTAAGCATCGTTCTTGTTATTATATTTCTTGATGAAATGAAATACACAGTGAATTTTAATGTGTGATGTAATTTATTTGTTCGACAATATGTACCCCGAGAACCCTATTCGTGACGCTACGCCGACAGCAGCGGTGGGACACCAATCTCTCAGGGTGTGGCGTCTGCGCACGGAAGCTGACAATTACGTGGAATACGCTACGACAGGCTGGATGCTGTTCAAACGTGTGAGAGTACAAGCTACGGATCCAGAGGTTATCGATGCCTTGGGAACAGGTATTTATCTCGAGTTTATAAGATCAGAGTTGCTAAGAAATACGCCTGATTCCTTACCTAAGCTAGTCTCTGTATTAAAGACATATCGTAAGAGAAAAGATGATCGTTCTGATGACACTAATAAATTGTAACCTACACAAGCAGCCTCGGATGACTAAGCTAGGTAGCAGGCCATCTGGTAATTGTTTTAATTGTAACAAACCGGGTCATTTTTCTCGTGAGTGTAAAGAGAATCGTCTTTCTGTTCCACCTGGCAAGACCTCAACTTCTACTACGCACAAATCTGCCAATACGGTTAAATTTATAGAAGGTAATTATTGCCATAGAAAGGGGCATAGTGAAACTTATTGTTTCCGTAAACAAAATGATGAGCGTTTGGGGCTAACCCAAACCAAACAATTAACTTATGTACCCCAAAAAATCGTAGCATAACCAATATGACTGCAGTTGGCCTAGTGGTTTCAGCGGTTGCCACGCCGCTTGCTACTGCGCTAAGTGTCGTGGGTTGAAATCCCACGCGGTACAACGCTGTGTGATCCAGAAATTGTTGTCCCGGGTCGGTGCTGTTTGTGTCCATTTCATGTACGTTTGTAAAGTCCCCCGTGACACAGGATTTTTATTTCTGTGGGAGTTGTCTTTAAAAGAAAAAAAATAGTATAGGTAATGAAATTTACTATCGCTTACTTGATACGGATGCCGATTGAGCTCTAATTATATTAGCGAATGAGATAGTCGGCTCAATTCCTGGAAACCCAAAAGATCGTAAAGAAGGCTTTATGGATATATTTGGTTGTTCAGTAGTTTCAACGCAATGTATTACGACAAGTCGAATTTGGTGACGTGTATTGAGGTAGAATTTTATGTTGTTGGGAATACTCAAACTCAGTTTGATATTCTAAATTGGTTATGATATTATAAGTACGCCGGGTCTTAGTAAAGAGGGTATTTCTATAAAGCGTGAATTACTTATAAACGAATCATTGAAACTAACTATAACTTTGACGTTAGTAGCAAAATTAAGGACACTGCATTAATTAAAAGATTACATAGCCTTCTTGAAAGATATCAAGATCAAGACGGGTGAATTAACTATAAAACTTAAAAAACCTGAGGAAATAGTTAAACGCAGACCACATCGTTTGTCACCCTTAAAACGCGAAAAAATGAAATGTATTATAAATGACTTAAAAGAAAATAATGTTCTCTGAGATAGTTCTTCTCCTTTCAGTAGTCCCATTCTGTTGGTCAAAAAGAAAGACGGTGTCGATCGGAAGACTTTGTGTCAACTGTAGGGAGTTGAATGCCAATACTATCCGAGATAATTGCCCTTTACCTCTTATTGCCGACCAAATTGACAAATTAGGCAAAGCTCGTAACTTTACTTGTCATCTTGTCATATCTTACATGACGGTTGTAAATGCTATTAAACATTTTCGCCACTTTTTGCATGGTCGACCTTTCAAAGTTATAACTGACTGCATTTCACCTATGGCTTCAAGGCATAAAAAGGAGTTTACTCCTAGGGTACACCGCTGGTGGGCTTTTCTCCAATATTTTCAGTTTGAGGTAGAATACCGTAAAGGAAACCGTATAGCTCATGCTGATTACTTTAGTCGCAACCTATTAGATTAACCTCGTGCTTCGAAATATAATCAGGTATTCGAAACATTGCGTTTTTCGACAAATTCGTCAACTCTTGACCATAATTGGCTTCTTATTGAGCAAAAGCGCGACCCAGTGTTAAAAATCATTGTCGATCAACTAAAGTTTGATTCGATAACCCAGACAATCGCAGACGCGTATGTTATTTTACAGGATAAGTTGTTGAGGCGAAATGTCCAGATATTTAATAAAACTCGCAAACTCATTATTGTCACAAGTAATTACCGCTAGAGCCTTATTTGCCACTATCACGATTATTTGCAACATTTTAGTCGTGAGAAAGTACTTGTTAAAATCAGAGAACAATATTGATTTCCTGATATGTCTAAACTAGTGCGTATATTTGTAGAAAATTTTGTCAGTTGTAAAATTCGTAAAGGGCCTTCGGGGGCGAAGCAAGTGTTGCTACATCTAATAGATAAGATTGCAGTGCCTTTTTCATACAGTGCCTGCCGATATTACCGGCTGTATGAACTGTAAACGTGCTGTGGCCGAATATGCGTTTGTTTTTATAGATAGTATCATGAAATATGTTCATTTAGTTCTCAACAACGACTGCACTTCATCATCGGCTATTAGATGTTTCCGCGAAGTGGTAACTATATTCGGCACTCCAACTCGTCTTATAACAGATGAAGTTTGACTGAATTTAAGGTGTTGTCACGAGTATGCTGTCGAACCTTGCGTTGTGGCTAAGGAGGCCAGCAGGCGAATGGTCAGGTAGATGGCATCATGAAAGTTATCAAAGATAACATGTCGGTTATTGAACTTAATAAACCATGGCACTATGCTATTTATAATTTTCAGTTGACTATCAACTGCACTGTCTCCAAAAGTACCGGCAAAAGCCCTATGGAATTGCTATTCGGTAAAAATATTCACCACCAACTATTAAGCTTTTACAGATTGACGATGAAGTGACCGAGGACTTGGCGTCTGTGAGGTCTTTTTGTAAAAGGAGGATGGACGAGCGATCTTTTCAATACAAAATCGGATTTGACAAAGGTAAAACTAGCATAAAACCCATTTAAAGTCTGTGACTTTGTCCTCGTGCGTCGTCATGAACGACATACTATAAAACTTAGTTCAAAATTCGAAGGACCTATGGAGGCCTTAGAACCGACCGTTATAAATTGAAACACGTTAACCTTCACGGGTGTAGTGAAGTGATCGCTGGCTGTGACTTTTTACGACCGACACCAGTAGCTCAGGCGGATCCTTTCTTTGGTGAAGAGGGCGCCGTATGGGTTCCTTTGGCGAAGAGAGCGCCGTATGGGCGGATGAGTGAGTAATGACTATTTGAATATTTATTTGACTATTTGAGTATTTATTTTTCCTATCCAAAGCACCTTCCTAAAAACGCTGGCTGGCCACCATGCGTTTCCTTATTACCCGGTCTTGTGTTGGCTAGATCCCGTGATGGGTGATGCCTTGTGTTGGCTAGATCCCGAGATGGGTGATGCCTTGTGTTGGCTAGATCCCGTGATGGGTGATGCCTTGTGTTGGCTAGATCCCGAGATGGGTGATGCCTTGTGTTGGCTAGATCCCGAGATGGGTGATGCCTTGTGTTGGCTAGATCCCGTGATGGGTGATGCCTTGTGTTGGCTAGATCCGATGGTGGTGATGCCTTTGTGTTGGCTAGATCCCGTGATGGGTGATGCCTTGTGTAGGCTAGATCCGATGGTGGTGATGCCTTTGTGTTGGCTAAGATCCCGTGCTGGGTGAAGCCTTGTTTGTTAGATTCCGTGATGGATGACGCATTCTGCTGGCTAAGATCCTATCATTAGGTGAAGCCTTATGTAACATTAAATAATAAGTAGAAGGTATTAAAATAAGTTGGATAAACCTGTTTTTCAGCGCGAGGAGCGCGCTGGATCAGAATGGCCGTATGGGCGCTGTACTAATTTTATATTAACCGAATGTTGATATGACGTCATAAATTAAATTTAAGAAGTATCGTGTTTGATATCTATTTTAACAATAATAATTAATTACAGTATCCACTGTTTAATTTCAAATTCATTAACAATTCGTTACAATATAGGCCATGTATTGACTTATATTAATCCAATACGGATTTGACTTCATATCGGCACTAATTTAAATAAAATAATGAGTATTGTTTCGATAATCTTAAAAGTAATATATTTATTTGTAATATCTTTGTCTAATTTAACATGTATTAATTTTAACATACTTGAATAAATAGTAATAATGCAAAGCAATAATGACTGTTATAAAAACGTTCCTTTAATGTGTTAAAAGTAAAAAGGAATTAATAATATTACATTATAAATTAAATTAATTATTATTGTGATGTAGTAACAATTAATTTCAGTTTTAAATATTTTATTGAGTTTAAATTATAAGACGGAAATGGTTTAGTGTATAAAAGGTGAATATTGTTGGCGGTCGACACAGTTTGTTGAAACTACCCGAAGTGTAAGCATCGTTCTTGTTATTATATTTCTTGATGAAATGAAATACACAGTGAATTTTAATGTGTGATGTAATTTATTTGTTCGACAATATGTACCCCGAGAACCCTATTCGTGACGCTACGCCGACATATACATACAGATTAAGCGAACGATCGGTCGAGCTACATGGTAGGCGGACTGGGGGTGTAAGGTATTATTTTCGTTACGGAATTTCTTGATTCGGTCGCCGCGCTCAAAGCCCGCGATAAAAGCTATGCAATAGCTTAATAAATAGTTAATGCACGTTGACGTAATTGCATGAATGTAGTGTTTTGAACGGTCGCCAGGCCGTTTTCTACTGCGCTTTGTGTAATGGGTTCATAGCCCTAATAGGACAACATTTTGTGTAATCCACTATTTATTGTTCTAAGTTTGGGTGCTCTTTATATTCGTTTCATATATTTAAAAAAAAAAGATTTATTTTTATAACAGAAGTTGTTTTTAACAGAAAAAATAACAAAATAAAACACGGGTATTTTTTTTATATAAGTCTTACGATCTGTGACGATAATATCATATTTAGAAAGACATGATGGTTGAGAATTCTATTACAATACGCAAACTGGGTCACGTTTATCATATATCGTGGTCTGAATGAACACTTTGTACAAAAATAGCGCCATTCAAGTAAAACCTTAAGTTGTTTATGTTTACATCTTATATTTTGTGCAAGAAATATTATTTTATATTCTTATATATGAATTTTCGTACTTTGTAAGTTATAAAGTACGAAAATTGTACAAATTGTAACTGTCCTTAAATCGATTACCCAAGTCCTCTTCATTCTGTGACTGTAAGATATTTCTGCAGTGCAAAAAGTCTGCCGATTTAGCTAAGCTGATTTTACATATTCGGGTTTATTGTGGTGCGGTGTGTCCGAAACTAACTTAATTATAATAATTAAAAAAACACAGTGTGCCATACCGCGCCTTAGACGGGCGGGATTGTCTTTTAATAAGGCATTCGAAACATTTCCTAGAGAAGAAACATCAGCAAAAAATTTGATAGATTCCACTTTATTTCGAAAATAAATTATAGGTATTGCAACTAAGCCAAATTATTAAAGAGTAACTTAGAAAGTTATTATTTAACTGGAACTCATAATAGATCTCCACCCAATTAAATCGTCTACTGTTGTTTTACATTTACCTAGACGTTTCAACGGCTTTAATTTTTATATTCGTTGAAAATAACTCAATTTGAAAAGGAATGACTATGTGATGGAAATACGGTATGAACGAAGAGTTCTGCGTTGGTTCTACCAGTTATAATATTAACTTATTATTAATATTTTAGACATCTGACATCTCTTCTCTAAGTTTCCTGAAATCACTCAAAGTGATTAATATGAAAACAGGAAGAATTGTCTAACAGGAAGCCAGGGAAACGTGTGATGTCTAGATCGGTGCGTGTTATATGAAACTTCACTAAACGCTACATATGACGCTACACGCGCCGCGTTAATAAATTTTTATTTTATTTGTATTTGTTTTGGTATTTGTATTTTTATTTGTATTTTGTATTTAATAAAAAATTCAAATAAACAGTCATTTTATTTTATACAAAACAATTTCGATGTTTCACATCTGCCAGGAGTCACGTGACGGCTCACGTTTTTTTTTTATTTTTACTGTGTTTCTATTTGACAATGATTTATTTTTGGAATAGGTATTAACTAATAATTTTTGGTATAATGAATTTGAAACCAATATCTAGATTGATTAATGAGAAAAAGAAACTGACCATATTTATGTTAAATTCCTACCTAAAGACTTGCATAGAATGAATATGTACTTGTCTATCTATCAATAATAACACCCCAAGCATAAATATTTCAAATAAACCATCGTGGTAAGGCATGGCACACATATCAGATGCAAACGTAAACTTATGTAAGATATTTAAAAACTATAAATATCAAAATAGTAAACTTGATAGTTTCGAAATTAAGACCTAAATATTTTTTTCTGAAAGGTTCGCAATAACTATAAATATGATGTAAATACGAGCATTAGTTGGTAAATTTAAAAGTTTAAAAATAAATAAAAAATAAATCAAGGAATGTTTATATAAGCGAAAGTAAAGTCCATAATTAAAATTATGGACTTTACCTTTAAGTACCTTACTCAGTATTTTTTTGGTAAGTTTTCTAAAAATGAATCCTAGCTAGATCAATTTATGCACCCGAAAATCGTTGAAAATAAATATACATACAACAATTACTCGTATAAAGGTATTAGATGATCACATTGCATTATACTTAGGTGATAAACAACCTAATCTTTTTAAGCTATTGCATAGCTTTTATCGCGGGCTTTGAGGTCTTGAGCGCGGCGACCAAATCAAGTAATTCCGTAACGTAACGTAACGAAAATAAAGCCTGACAAGCTCGCACGGATCGAGACGAGCTGCTCCGAACTACGAATCAAGGAAACACTTATTATTCGACTGTACAACGAAATACGTCAAGGAAGATCGTTGCCTTGGACACGAAGATTTGTTATGTTAATTATTCATGGCAGCCATACACTACTGCATAAATAAAAAATAAATTATTATAATTGCATAAGTTGATAAAAAATGCTATGCAATAGCTTTACCGCGGTCACACGTCTTTTTTTTTTATTAGTGACTAGCCCATATGCATAAGTAATAAGATACCTATTTTATGATTTTGGTTATTTTATTTTATTTTCATTAATTTCAAAAATCCTTTTATTTGTGTAACAAAATTACTATGGAAACATATTTTGCATTATGCACCAAAATATGTTTATTTTATGAACAGTTTTTAAGATTTTATGTTAAAATTATTGTTAGATACTTAATAATCAAATAATTTCTTACAGAATTATTTACTATTACAATATGCTAAATTCTTTTAAAATGAATAACGAATAAGAGAATAAAATATCTAGAATATTTATAAATCGCACTTACCTAAAACAAGATCATCCACTTTAACACAAACAAACACTTAATAAAATCCAGAACTGAACATAAAACAAATAAGACGTAACGTTAGCGAGAAAGTTGGAGAGCACTGGAGTTCTAGAAACGCGGGACGTCCGTCAGGAACGGCGCGAGACTCGGTACTGCCGCAATAGGGGTTGGGAACCTTATATATACCGACCAAATATTCCGTAGCACTCACCTGTTGCCTAACCACTTTATATAAAACAATTAAAAAGTTTTATACGCCTTGCAGAGAACGAATGTTGAAATTATTGTTGAAAAAAATGTTTATAGGTACATTCAGTTGAATTTTTGAGGTCTCTAAAACTTTCACAGTTTGGCGCTTTGAAACGCGTTTAAAATTTGAAAATAAAAAAAGATCCACGTGATTTTTTCGTGAGAAGTTTTTTAATTATGTTTCAAGCAAAGATATAATATTATTGTTTTTGATTTCAACTTCCTGGTGCTGCTTTTAACTTTACTTCTAAAGAAGGTTTGTATAAATTAAAAGCTTTTTAGGAAAATTATACGTATACGAAGCGGTCATAGCCCAGTTGCACTCGGAGATTAGAAATAATCACCGAGGGTAAGCAACGACGGCACGGTCAGTACCTTGATGGGTGACCGCTAGTGGCATAAGCAGTCGGTCCCGGTTGGTATCACATGATAATAGTCGTGAAGCTTAGTTGGAGGCCTTTGGGCGGCTTAAAAACATCCAACGACAAGATAACGTAGCCGTAGTTGTCTTGCCAGTCCCCAACCCGCACTTGGCTAGCGTGGGGACGTATGGCCTTCACCCTCTCCTGAGAGGAGACCCGAGCCCAGCAGTGGTACGTTATGGGTTGTTGACGATACGCATACATTTTATTGTGTTTGTAAATTACTATACTTCCGTTAGATTTTTTTTGCATACTTTATTTTAGCATATTACCTACGTGCAATTTTAGTATAATATATATTTTTTTTTTTTTTTTTTTTTTTTTTTATGGAAGAGGCCGGCAAACGAGCAGACGTATCGCCTGATGGTAAGCGATTACCGCCGCCCATGGACACCCGCAACACTGAGGCGTCACAAGTGCGTTACCGGCCTTTGGGGGATGGGGGGGGGGGAGATAGGGGGAGGGGGGTTGGGTTATGGGCCTCCGGTATCCTCACTCACTCGGTGAAACACAGCGCAAGCACTATTTCACACCGGTTTTCTGTGAGGCCGTGGTATCACTCCGGTCGAGCCGGCCCATTCATGCCGAAGCGTGGCTCTCCCACGATAATATAATATAATATATATATAATAATAATATATATAATAAAAATTAGTACATTAAGTAGTAGTGTTGCTATTACATTTCATTTTGATTTAAGGAAGATACTTTATTACCCACTACTTTACTTATTTATTTCATACATCATGCACACTTGGTACACTGGCTGACTCAATCCCTACGTCATCATTCTCTACCAGTCTACCATTGAGTGTTACAGAGAAAACTTTAGAAGTACGTGCATTTTGGTTTATATATTTAGGATAAGAAAACTTAATAATATTTCAAACACACAAGATATATAAATCTATATAAAACACTAGAACCAATATCAAAAATAAACGGGACCATTAAATACATATAAAACACTCCTTAATCTAAAGGCCTGTATTCACTTTGCTTAGTGCGAGTGCAGGTGCTTAGTGCGGGTGATCGGATTTGGTGGAAAGTACCTATGTTGGGGCAGCGAATTCGCGGTCCACACGTATTATCTACACACATCAAAAGTGTCTAGGGATCAACATATGTGTCTAGGGATCAACATATATTTTTGCAATAACTTTTCTCCTGATTGATATTAATTAAAATTTTCTTTAAGGATTCATCAAATAAAGTGTTTTCGTTTGTCACAGTAACGATAAACCAAGTCACCTTTGCATTAATAAAGAAATTTGCCATTTTCCTAATAAAAGGATTTTTGACATTTGAACCACTAACATTAAAGTTCGAAAAAAAGACTGAAATAACAGTTTTCTTTAAAATTTTATTAGGTAACTTAAACAATTAATAATCCGTGTTTCTACCGCGAACACTAACACAAGAACATCGGTTTGGCATACTCAAAATGAGTTCATCCAAATCACGCTGTGGAATGGCCGCCCATGTTCGTTGCAACAACAAAAAAAGGTCTTCTTGCGACTGGATACCCTCCATATTCGGCAGAGCTCTTCTCTGTAGCATATCCCATGCATGCTCAATCGGGTTCTAGTCTGGCGACTGAGCAGGCCAGGGCCAAAGCCACATCTCAATCTCAAGAAATCCGCATAAAAATGCTTGATCCCTAGACACTTTTGATGTGTGTATTATCTACCAATCGTGGATCGCCTGCGCTTCATACCTGCACTCGCACTAATCAAAGTGAACGGGTTTTAACATTGTGTTACTCTACTGTTTCTTATTTCCCCAAAAACTAAATCGTAAACCCTTTGATTAAATCTAAGCGTAAACCATTTTCATGATGATAATTTTCGAAGCCAAGTGAAATATTATTATATTACTGAGACATTGATTAATAGAATTCAAATGAATTCTATTACTCAATTAATACGCTTCTCTATACTTGTTTAATTACACACATCAAAAGTGTCTAGGGATCAACATATGTGTCTAGGAATCAACATATATTTTTGCAATAACTTTTCTCCTGATTGATATTAATTAAAATTTTCTTTAAGGATTCATCAAATAAAGTGTTTTCGTTTGTCACAGTAACGATAAACCAAGTCACCTTTGCATTAATAAAGAAATTTGCCATTTTCCTAATAAAGGGATTTTTGACATTTGAACCACTAACATTAAAGTTCGAAAAAAAGACTGAAATAACAGTTTTCTTTAAAATTTTATTAGGTAACTTAAACAATTAATAATCCGTGTTTCTACCGCGAACACTAACAACACAAGAATCGGTTTGGCATACTCAAAATGAGTTCATCCAAATCACGCTGTGGAATGGCCGCCCATGTTCGTTGCAACAACAAAAAAAGGTCTTCTTGCGACTGGATACCCTCCATATTCGGCAGAGCTCTTCTCTGTAGCATATCCCATGCATGCTCAATCGGGTTCAAGTCTGGCGACTGAGCAGGCCAGGGCCAAAGCCACATCTCAATCTCAAGAAATCCGCATAAAAATGCTTGATCCCTAGACACTTTTGATGTGTGTATTTAAAAAAATTAGGTTTAATACAATTTAATTCTAGATTATTTTTGTCTGCTACGAGTAGAGTATGATATGGATAATTACAGTAATCAAATATGTTTATTTGTACCACATCACACGTTAATTTATTATATTATTATTTTTGTGGGCAGATAGTATCACGACCCTCAGAATTGAGGAGAGCGAAGCAAGGATATATATATATATATATATATATATATGGCCCGCCAAAATGACTCTACTCTGCCTGATGGAAAGCATAAGCAGAATCCAAGAGTGGTGGTCACCATACTCATTGCGAATGCAGACAATGCAGCATGGCGACCCACACCATGGCGGCCTAGTGATGCTTCTGCATCTTTTAATCTAGTCAACAAGTATGGAACTTTTGACTAGGCCTTTTTTAGATTTGGACCTACGGTCTCGCACTCACCAACGAAACACGACGGCACGAACGCTCTTATTTTACGTTGATTTATAATTTGAATGGCATATCAAATCGAATCGCTAAAACATCACCTTGATGAAATATTCTGCGTATAAGAATGATTACAATGCTCAAGAAGGATTTAAAAGAATTTGAAAGAATGATTTTAAGAATGATTACAATCCTAAAGAAGGCTTTAGCAAGCCCGCAAGGAAAGCAGCCGACCATAAAAGTAAAAGCCAAAATAATATAAAAAAAAATATATTAGGAATATGATGATGATTGCTTGAATAACACCGTGCGATGACCGTTTCAATAAACATGTTACGATTCGTACTAAAAGTTCCTTTTATGTTGTGAGTTTGTTAACAAAAGGTTGTAACTTAATAACAGGTTCTTATCTTGCAATTTACTTGGGACTTCAAAGGAATGAAAGTGGTCCATAAATATGTTAGCGGAAATCATTTTTCAATGATCAGAATCGCTGACAACTTCGTTCTGTAGGGCTCAGATGTAATCATCAAAAAAATCGAAAGTGTTTCGATTTTTTCGATGAGAAGTGTATTTTGAACAAAGAATCATAGTAAGTACCTATATGAGTTACATAATATTAATCGTATTTTCTTTGTTTTTAACCCCCGACGCAAAAAGAGCACCCCTCTTTTTGCTATAAGTTTGACGTGTCTGTCTGTCTGTTTGTCTGTCTGCCTGTCTATCTGGGGCACCGTAGCTCGCGAACGGATGAAGCGATTTCAATTTAGTTTTTTTTTTATGAAAGGTGAGTTACGTGCGAGTGTTCTTAGACATTTTTCATGTAAATCAGTTGAGTCGTTTAAAAGTTATGGGGGTGAAAGTGGGGAAGAATAACAGAATGTCTGCAATAATATCATTGGCGTATGATTACTCGATTAAGTGCTTGAGTAGGGGGTTTATTACATTTTGAATTTTAGATTGTATTATCTAATCTTAGCGTAAGATGGTATTAAAAAATATAATGATAAATGTATCAAAAACTTTACACTCACAGTGGTAGTAGCTGAATACGATAAGTCGAAAATCGATCGAAGTTCCGTGCAATTAGAGAGGTCCAGCAGTGGACTATGTTCGGCTGATGATACAAATTATGATATATAATTTCAGTAAATATCATCCAGTAAAACTTTTTTTACAATTCTTTATACATATATTGACAGTCTTTTTTATAACTGGAAATTACGAGTTATTTTAAGGCAGAGGAAATAAGAAACACAACACACAGCACCAGACAATAGATTGTGTGACATAGATGATTTATTTAGATTTAAGGCATTATACATTTATTATAATACTATCTTTTGCCGTTTACGCGTAAAAGTGTAACAAATAGACCTAATTACTTTCGTATCTATACTATTTAACATTTGCATTGCATGGACTACCCCTAGACGCCCGCGCCCCCTGCGCCACTCTCCCCATAGTAAGCGCTTCATGGCACAGCATTTAGTTTAATGTAAATAATAAATAAATATTTCAGACGTCCAACACACAACGCCATCTAGTCCCAAGCTAAGCAGAGCTTGAGTTATGGGTACTAGACAACTGATACAAATACATATATACTTTTTTTGTAAATACATACATATTATACATAGAAAACACCCAAACTCTGAAATAAATATTTGTAGATCAAACTAACATTTGGACCGACCCGGGAATCGAACCCAAGACCTCATGATCAACAGTCGCACACGCCAACCGCGAGACCAACCAGGTAGCCTAAATAAATAATCGTGATAACTTTGAAACTATTCGTGAGAAAAGACGAAGTTCATTTATATTAAATACTGAAAGCGAAAAATGTGTCATTTTGATTAAAATTTGATATTTACCCTATAATTTTCATAGAAAAAAAGTACCCAATTTAATTGTCTTTTTGGCTCATTATCTATACTTATTATATAAAGCTGAAGAGTTTGTTTGTTTGAACGCGCTAATCTCAGGAACCGCTGGTCCGATTTGAAAAATTATTTCTGTGTTGGATAGCCCATTTATCGAGGAACGCTATAGGCTATACATCATCACGCTAAGACCAATAGGAGCGGAGCAAAGTTGCAAGGAGCAATATGATAAATGTTTCAAAAACGGGGGAAAATTATTACGCTACGGGCATTAGGAGACGCAAACGAGGTTGCGTGGGTCAGCTAGTCTATACTATAATATTATAAAGCTGCAGAGTTTGTATGTTTGTTTGAACGCGCTAATCTCAGGAACTACTGGTTCGATGTGAAAAATTATTTCAGTGTTGGACAGTCCATTTATCGAGGAAGGCTATAGGCTATATTTTATTTTCAAAAGAATTAGGGATCCGTAAGAAAATAGCTATTTCGTAACCCAAGGTGTGAAATCGAACACCTATTTTTGCGTGCGCTGCTAAAACTATTGACAATAGAACAAAATAATGGATTACGGGAGCTTATATCTAACTATCATGGTTTATTCACAATACCCGCTTTTGTGTTCAAAAAAATTACTAAATCGTCTGAAGAAAGAAACTACGTTAAATGTGTATCGTAACATTAATCCTCATCCAAATTAAGCATTATGTTATCAAGGGTATTTACTTATGTAGAAGTAAAATACTTTTTGTTTCATCCCATTCGGACATTTCGTTTAGAAGTTATCACGAGTATAAGACGCTAAGAGTTGGTACCTAATAATTAGTTAGTTGCCAAAGAGTTGTTAGCAACATAATACCTAATATTAATATTTATCCAAATAGTTGTGTTGTTGATTATGAGTATTAGATCTTAAAAGAGTATAATAAATACATCTATACTAATATATAAAGCTGAAGAGTTTGTTTGTTTGTTTGAACGCGCTAATCTCAGGAACTACTGTTTGGTAGCCCATTTATCGAGAAAGGCTATAGGCTATACATCATCACGCTAAGACCAATAGGAGCGCAGCGCCAATGAAGAATGTTTCAAAAACGGGGAAAATTATCACGCTACGGGCAATAGGAGACGCAAACGACGTTGCGTGGGTCAGCTAGTTTATGATATGCTGGCTTACACATAAGAGGTAGATATACCTATGCTGTCACGGATTTTTATTTAGAACTATTTAAGACGAGCAATCCCACAGTACATTACTATCATGTAACTCCAACGGTTCAGACATATTTGGTTCAGATTTCGGTTTGTCGAGACCAGGGTACTCAATCATCGTACAAGTAGTAGGGTAACTGGTAAACATATAACAGTATTAATTTACGACGATCGGTAACAACTTGAAAACCAATGTGCTTTTAAAGATCCTTAGCTTAGTAGCATTATAATTAGTAATTACGTCTGATCTTTATAGAATGCGCCACCAGCGAAAATTATGATACAGAATCCATAACTTTTTTTTATGATTCTTATAATTTGCTGTAAAATATCATTAATCAATTCTACACGGAGTCTAAATTGTTTATTTAGTATAAATTCGAAGGCAAATCTCCTTAAACTCGTACAACATTTTGAGGTATATGTTCAGCATTTAAATAAAAATAAATTAATGAATTGAAAATTTATCGTTCCTACAAATACATAATAATAATTTACTTTACGCTTTTGATGTAAAATCTGTATACATTTTAATAAAACAAAAAGAGTTTACGGCGTTTTGTATCTAGCATTATCTATTTAAAATGAAGTTAAGAAAAAACAAAAGGATACAAAAGGATATGTACTGATTTGGGTTCACTGTGTTGAAGTACCTAACCCTGTAGCTATGTGTAATGATGAACCAAGATAATAAAGACTGGACTGTACGACGACCTACACGAGCACGACCGTAGTTTATCCTCTAAGCTAGATTTATTTCCTTGTTTTAATCTGTTGTAATCAATACTATTATATAAAGCTGAAGAGTTTGTTTTTTTGAACGTGCTAATCTCAAGAACCGCTAGTCCGATTTGAAAAATGATTTCAGTGTTGGATAGTACATTTATCGAGGAAGGTTATAGGCTATATCATTACGCTAAGACCAATAGGAGCGGAGCACCAATGAAGAATGTTTTGAAGACGGGGGAAAATTGTCACGCTACGGGTAATAGGAGACGCAAACGAGGTTGCGTGGGAAGCTAGTCCTAAATATAAATAATTCAGACATCTAAATCTTACGCTAATATATATTTAATTTAATAAACAAATTCTATGGTTTCAGTAAACTCGCTTAATCTTTGGACCACTTGAACGGATTTCAATTATATGAACTTGTCAACTGCAGACCTTACTAATCTCAGACCGTTACTCAAGACAATAACTGGCGAACTTTACAAGCTGTATTTTATTTAGTATTTATTTTATCTTGTCTCTCTCTCTCTCATCTGCCACGTTGGCGCAGTGGTAAGTGTACGCGACTGCTGTGCATGAGGTCTCGGGTTCGATTCCCGGGTCGTCGGACCAAATGTTTGTATGATCTGCAAATATTTGATTCGGAGTTTGGGTGTTTTCTATGTACATTATGTATGTATTTACAAAAAAAAGTATATTATGTATTTATAGCAGTTGTCTAGTACCCATAACACAAGCTCTGCTTAGCTTGGGACTAAATGGCGTTGTGTGTTAAATGTCTGAAATATTTATTTATTTATTATGTTGCTAAACGATATATATTCGTATTCATGCCCCTTTTCCCGTAGATTTATTATGACATTGATTTCTTATTACCTAAACCGTTAGACTGGTTGAACAATTTTGAAATGCCGATGTTTTTTTTTTTTCAGTGACAAGTAAAAAAACTGTTAGTGAAATTGTCTAAAGCACGGATTTCTTTTCTGATGTCATCGAGTGCCCATCTTGAATTGAATTTGAATTGGTCGTGGTTAGAGCACGTACACGAAGTACAGAGCAAGGTACGTAAAGGCCTGTATTCACTTTGCTTAGTGCGAGTGCAGTAGCTTAGTGCAGGTGATCAATGATTGGTAGAAAATACGTGCTGACCACGAATTCGCTGTCTACACGTATTTGCATTTTACACCTGCACTCGCACTAATCAAAGTGAATACGGGCCTTAAGGCGGTCTCGTTTTTAAGGAGGTCTGCATTCAGGTTGAAATAACATGCACCACCCTAGTATATCTATACTAATATTATAAAGCTGCGGAGTTTGTTTGTTTGTTTGTTTGAACGCATTAATCTCAGGAACTACTGGTCCAGTTTGAAAAATTCTTTCAGTGTTGGATAGTCAATTTATCGAGGAAAGCTGCTATATTTTATTTTCAAAAGAATTAGGGATCCACAAGAAAATTGCTATTTCTTAACCCAAGGTGTGAAATCGAAAAACTATTTTTGCGTGCGCTGCAAAAATAATTGACAGTAGAACAAAATAATGTATTACGGGTTTGTAGGTCCCATTAAGATCTACAAAAAAATCCGGGAGAGCATATATCTAACTATCATGGTTAAGTCACAATAACCGCTTTTGTGTTCAAAAAAACTATTAAATCATCTGAAAAAAGAAACTACGTTAAATGTGTATCATAATATTAATCCTTATCCAAATTAAGCATTATGTTATCAAGGGTATTTATGTAGAAGTAAAATACTTTTTGTTTCATCCCAATCGGACATTTCGTTTAGAAGTTATCACGAGTATAAGACGCTAAGAGTTGGCACCTAATAATGAGTTATTTGCCAAAGAGTTTTTATCAACATAATACCTAATATTAATATTTATCCAAATAAATGTGTTGTTGATTATGGGTATTAGATCTTAGAAGATATAGAAGAAGTATAATAAATACATCTATACTAATATATAAAGCTGGAGAGTTTGTTTGTTTGTTTGAACGCGCTAATCTCAGGAACTACTGGTCCTATTTGAAAAATTATTTCAGTGTTAGATAGCCCATTTATCGAGGAAGGCTATAGGCTAAGACTAATAGGAGCGGAGCACCAATGAAGAATGTTTAAAAAACGGCGGAAAATTATCACGCTACGGGCAATAGGAGACGCAAACGACGTTGCGTGGGTCAGCTAGTTATATAATATTAGTAGTAATAAACTGATGAATAAATACATCGCGTGTTTAAGTACACTAACTAGAAACTTAAACGTTATTAGGTATATACAAGTAAATGTATTCCTAGTATTAGGTAGTAAAAATATATTAAGCTGTCCCTCGAGTGCTTTGTCCTCCGCATCCAAATCGCATGGACTCATTAATGGAGTAAGAGTATTAGTATTAGATTAAATGGAAACTGTCTTCCGTATTCATAAAAACATTTTGATGCTAATATATTGTACTATTATGATTTTAAGGAATAAATTAATAATGTAGAGTGAATATAACCTGTGTTATAAGTTTCCTTTTCCAGAGAACATTGTCCTTTAAAAAGACAAGCTTAAAAAAGGAAAATTTCAGAAACTGTACCGCTAGCAATAAGTAATGGATGGTTATGTTTACCATCAGTAAACAGTTAAAATTCTCATCAATAATTTGTTACAACTGCAATAACCTAACGCTAACCTGTCGTGTTTAAAATCAGCTTCGTTTAAAAATAAGATGTCGTTGAGTGTCAGAAAATATTTTAACAATACTATAAAAACGCTTAAATATAAAAATCTAAATTTATAAACGAGCTTACTACTCTTTTTTAATAATAAGTAAATAACTATGTTCGGACATCTAACACACAACGCCAATTAGTCCCAAACTAAGCAGAGCTTGTATTATGGGTACTAGACAACTGATAAAATACATATTATTATACTTTTTTTTGGCCCTGGAGTGGAACCCGAGACGTCATGTACAGCAGTGGCGTACGCTGCCACTGTGCCAACGAGGCAGCAGAGAAACATTTTATTGACGGACCATGAAAATCGTAAACAAATGAATGTGATTCAAAAATATAGTACTTAGCCAGCCATTTCATTATCACCCTACCCATTACCACCCTATACATTCCTACCATTGGCCTTGCTCAGATCTGATCACAAGATAACAGGATAAAAATTTACCTCGTGTTCTTTTTTCACGTCTTGTAATAGGAGAAGGGGCCTCCTCAAAGTAAACCTGATGACAGTCATTAGCTATCGAATATCATTGGATGTTTTGCGAATTTGGCTGTCCTCGTTTAAAGGCCGTTTTCAATAACCTATCTATCGTAAGGCTTTGGTCTCCTGTAAACGCCGTAGGTCGCGTACAGCGTCACGCCGTATGCCGCGTCACAATGCTTACTATAGAAATGTACTGTTGGGCTGTGGTCTCCTATAAACGCCGTCGGTCGCGTATAGCATCACGTCGTATGACGCGTCACAATGCTTACTATATAAATGTACTGTTGTGGTCTCTTTAACACGCTAACGTTGGCGTGTGGACGCCGTATGCTGCATTTAACGCTTTGCGCCGCGTCTTAGGAGACCGAGGCCTTAGGCTTTGGTCTCCTATAAACGCCGTAGGTCGCGTACAGCGTCACGCCGTATGCCGCGTCACAATGCTTACTATAGAAATGTACTGTTGTGGTCTCTTTAACACGCTGACGTTGGCGTGTGGACGCCGTACGCGACATTGCAACGCTTTGCGCCGCGTCTCTAGTTATTTCGAACCATTGCAGCGTAAACGTCGTATTTGGCGTCAATACAAAATGTCGAAATTTAATAAAGAAAAAGACGAATTATTGATTGAATCAGTCCAATGTTTTAGTGCATTATACAATTAAATAAGGTGCCGCCAAAAGTATCGAATTTTTATTCATTTTATATCACATGAGTACAAGCGAGCACTGTTTGTCGAGTACTGTTGTGAACGAGACGTCGTTCGAATGAGATATATTGACCGCTGACGCTGCCTGGCGTTCAGACGTCGATCGGAACGTTTATGCTGATGTCGGACGCCGCATATAGCATTTAATAGGAGACCGAGGCCTTACAGTAGCCGCTCAAGGCATTTTTATCAGGACATTATACCTGTGCAACTTGGTATGAATATTTTACCAACTCAAGTTAATTATAAGCCGATCTGAACTTGTTAGACTTACCAAAATACGACAGGTCATTATGTATAGTGAACTCTGGATTACTAGAGATAAAACAATCAATCTTTTTAAAGTTACTTACTTTTTTGTAATAATTTGTTAAGCTCATATATAATTACCTAAATGCCAAGTTCTTGTTTAATTTTATGCCTAAAATACCATGTATTCAAATTGATTTAACGCTATTTTCACTATAATATTGAGAAAGATACTAACACCTGCAACACAGTCCATTGTAGTAAAGGTGTAAGCCAGTTAGTATCATTTTTGATGACCTCGTTATCGATATAATATTGGAAAGATCAAACCATACATTTTGTAGGATAAATATTTTTTTCTAATATGTAATAGTGTTAGTTAATACTTTTATATAATTTAACAACCACATTGTCCTACAAATTGCGTGGTACGTACATACATACGAAAAACTTTTGAGCGTAGTACCGGTTTAACGTACATACGTTAAACCGGTACTACGCTCAAAAGTTTTTGGTCCCTGCTACCCCTGTTAGCTACCACAATCGAAAATTTTTGCAAGGTGAAAGGTAGGCCCCTCATCAAAATGAAGCTACTCACGAAAAATTTGCTTGATAGTAATAACTTGTAAAATTTGTTCCGTGATCCCGGACTAGTACCTTTAGACTGTATCAGGTACAACCACATGACACCTCTGTCAAAGCAATTTACTGTAATAAAATGTTTTCTTCAAATTAAATTACAACTTATGACAATTACTTACAATTTAACAGTTTTTTTTTTCGGACATCTAACAAACGCCATCTAGTCCCAAGCTAAGCAGAGCTTGTGTTATGGGTACTAGACAACTGATACAAATACACATTATAAACTTTTTTTTTGTAAATACATACATATTATACATAGGAAACACCCAAACTCCGAAACAAATATTTGTAGATCATACAAACATTTGCTCCGACTCGGGAATCGAACCCAAGACCTCATGATCAGCAGTCGCACACGCCAACCGCGAGACCAGCGATGTAGTCATTTTTTATTTCACATTAGATTAGTTTCAAACAGAATTTTTCATTTAGAATTAACACCAATACTCAATATTTTCTAGACCTTATTTAATTGTGTAATCCTTGAAATAACTTAAATTGATTCTTCTAAAAATTTATAACTTCGTTATAAATTCCACGGACAGGTTTTGCCATGCTAGTTTGATTTAATTGTATAAAATGTAAATATAAAAATCTAAAACAAGTCATGAGCTAAATTTAAATGAGACTTTATTATTTTTTGATCAGAAGTTATATTCAAATTATATTGACTACTGCCTCTTTGAAATTATTTTTTTAAAGTCAATAAAAGAAGTTTAATTCTAACTTGCCGTCTTGTTAGGCGGTTAGTTGAAAATTAGGGACATTAATATTTATTATATGGTTGCGGAGTATTTGAACAAATTTAAATTTTTTTTATACCCATTAAATGGGAGTTCACTTTAATACTGTATTTTCTATACACTTTTCTTTTCAAAATTTGCTAATATTCAATTTGCGAAACTGATTTCCAATGTAATTTATCAAAACTTATTTTCGTAATTGTGATCAAAAGTAGAAAAGTTATTCAAAATTTTGTGTCAGCTTTGAGGATGACGAATTGCCAATATAAACTCGCAAACCCTACTTTATCCCATTTGGCAACAAATTAGCAAAACCGCGTAACCTGTTTCCGATTATGCAATTTCTGTAGCCATCTTATATATCCATTTAGAAAATTAATACAGTACGTATGTACATATGTATATTGGCTGGGCAGCGTTCGGAAAATTACGCAGTGTCTTCTCGTCCAAAATACCATAGTCCTTAAAGACGAAGGTCTTTAACCAGTGCATGTTACCAGTGATGACCTACGGTGCCGAGATGTGGTCTCTTACTATGGGCCTCATTAGGAAGCTCGGGGTCACAGCGAGCTATGGAACGGGCTATGCTTGGTGTTAGAAATCGAACGTCATTATAATGGCAACATTTTGATTGTCATGTTTTTTGTTTGACGTTTGAAGTTAAAAAAATAGAACTTACGAGAGGCTTTTGTGTTGACGGTCAACCAGGGTGGGTTGTTGAGTGCCGTTTAATTAAAATTTAGCTGATTGTCCATCAGACTCGGTTTTTTCGTTGTTTACCGTTATGATTGGTCTGGTTTGGACACGCGAGATTAGTAGTCGCGTCAATTAGGCGCAATCCGCGACAGTTAAAACGGGTATATTGTAAATTAGAATACTTTGGAACCTGTACTACCACTAGGAGTGGTGAGCGTGTGACGAAGCAGAGGGCACACCAGAGGGGCCCCTCAGAACGCCGATATCAAGGAATTCACATATCTCCAGTAAGTGCTTGATATTACATTAGCTTAGAATAAGAACAGGGTGAATCGCCCTGAGTTTGAATGCTTTTGCCAATGAAATAGCTTAGCGATTGAATGCCTGTACATATGGGCCCTATAGACATTACAAACTTCACACGGTAAACGCTATATTGGCGAAAGGATTGAACACTTGGGGTCTCTTTACGAGATCGAATTACATTTGAGGAGATCCGTATACGAACTAAAGTTACCGACATAGCAGAGTGAGTCAGCAAGCTGAAGTGGCAGTAGGCAGGGCACATAGTTCGGAGAACCGATGGCCGATGGGGCAGAAAGGTTCTCGAGTGGAGACCATGTGACGGCAAACGCAGCGTAGGAAGGCCTCCCGCAAGGTGGACGGACGACCTAGTTAGATCGCAGGGACTCGTTAGATGCGGGCCGCTACCAACCGGTCGAAATGGAAATCAATAGGGGAGGCTAACGTTCAGCAGTGTACTTCTAATGACTGATATGATGATGTACATACCTATATTTGATTTGAATCAATAGTAAAGGCAAAAAAATGCTGCGTTAATGTAGTGCACAACGGAAGTCACACGACAGAAATATAAGATTTAACTCGGTTAAACGGGCTGGAAACTAATTTAACTTTAATGACGTCAACTGTAAGGTTCTATTTGTTCTTCAGCCCCTTCCTTGCTAAGTCACTAAATGGGCCATTAATTACTTTGCAGTTCTTAGAAGAAAGATAATTTATTACTTGTTCTTAGAACTTTAAATTTTTCCGTTTCCTTTTTCCTAGAATGTATTTCCGATTTCATCATGATACAATGTAAAAAATAATAATAATACTCTTTATTTCATCGTATGGTTTTAACTGTTCCTCCTAATCTAAGTAAATTTTGTTTTGTTATAAACTTTATAAATTAACTAGCTTTTACACGCGGCTTCGCTCACGCAGACTTTCATCCCCTGATTTACTCCCTTAGGGGTGGAATTTCAAAAATGCCTTTCTTAGTGCTCACTTACGTTATATAATGAACCTACATGCAAAATTTCAGGATTCTAGCTTCAGCGGTTTGGGCTGTGCGTTGATCTCTGGGTATGTCAGTCAGTCAGTCAGTCTCCTTCCTCTTTTATATATATAGAAGATATAAGAGAATTCGTTGACGACCATACTAGTGTAAACTGTGCTACAATATGCATAATTTTACACCGTTATATGTATTCCTCTTTCTTTGTTATTATTGACTATGGACATGATCTATTAAATATAAATATAATAATCATAGGTTGGTAGTATCAAAAATCATTTATGTTTTTTAGACTAGGATATTTAACTGTAAAATATTGGTCTATTACTGTAGTGGTAACTGTTCTCCATGTGGAACTCCTGGGTGCCTACCTAGATTAAGGGGCGCGTCCCTAAAAACGCGCGAAAAGGCACTTGCAGTTTTGCAAAACACAAACAACTCAATTCATATTTGACACAAAAAAAAAATCTCAGTAGTTTAATAAATCAGTCTACCAATCTACCGAGTGACATTTATAAAATAATTCTTTATTTTTGTGAAAAAAAGCCTTAAAAAAGATCAAAATCATCGAAATCGACCTTTTTAATTAGCACACTCTGTCCTATTTCGTGCTCTATTTTAAATGTTTTTTTCTTATTTCGCGAGAAAAAAGTATGGAGAAAAGATTTACCGTTTTAGTTTTATATTAATTCTCACCAAAAAGCCATAATCTAAGGCTAAACATCATTCATTTTTAGCGACAAAAGTTCCATACATTTTAGTACGTAGATATCGTCTCCCGTAAATTGCAATAAATAAGTTTTATCGCGCTCAAAAAATTCAGTGCAGGCGGTACAATCTTAGTCGATAGTTTTTGGAATGTTACGAAAATAAAGAAACCAAATACAATGGATCTTAATTGGTTCGAATATACTCATAAATTTACGTAGACTTAATTTAGGCGTATAATACGTGTAATTTCGCCAGTCGCTACTGTAAGATGTCGTTACTTTCGGTATAATCCGCATAAATCACAAAGAGAGTTGTTTTAGTTATGTTCATTCTGAAACCGATATCACTTTTTTTTTAAGTCATTATAAAATGACAATTGAAAACAAAATGTTGCCATTCTTTTCATAACACAATGAAAAGGTAGTTTTTTTTGTGACAAAATTGACAAAATTACACTTATATTTTAACTTTTGAAAAACTTGCTGATAATTATAGCATTTCATAACACATGATTCTACAAAATCCTAACTTAGTGCCTATATTATTTAATTATTGCATTGTTTTGGTACTTTTTATCAGCGTTTATTGCAGCCGCCATTGTCGTGAATGTCATCCGTCAACAATCAACATATTCATACATACTTACAGGCTTTTTTGTTAATTGAATGTTTACTTGTGATAGTGACTAACAACAATTCTCTGATTTATCTGTTAATACGTGAGTTGAGCTTAGCTTCCTCCGATTTTCGTTGAGTATATCCGCGTGTGTTGTTTTCAAGTAATATTGAGGCAGAGACTTATGTTTAACAATTTATTTTCGTGTCGCAATATCTGTTAAACATTGTTGTGTTCCTAAGCGCACGGATAATGAAGGTACGTAAATTGTTATTACTAATAATAAATGATGATAAATAAAAGCTTTAGACTAGCTAAAGACTTTATAACATCTTATATATTGAATGGTTGGATCTAATTCAAATTCTAACCTGTAGTCTAATTCTTATTCCTGAGATGTATTCTTCAGGCAATCTCAATTTCTAAAACCCGCATAGGAAATAATATAACCTCACTTGATAAAGTAGTATTAGATCATACATACAACATACTAAAATGTTGCAAAAACATATTGTTTTGTATGCAAGCTATGCCAGCAGGTGATTTAACTAAAACCTTTTTGAGGATTCTCATTTTAATATACAAGTAACATTCTTATTGCACTATAAAGTTTTTACAGAAACTTATGACAGCAAAGTATTATAACTATTGTTTGTAGAACGTATGAATGAACATACAAAAATGAAGAAACAAATAGTATATGTAGTAATACTTTCCAGTAATCCAATATCTTGTGAATATGTTTTAAGCTGTCATAAATGTTGCTGTCAATATATTAAATTTCATTAATTATAATAATAAAATAAAATAATGCTTATTGTATTTATTTTTATTTCAGGGCCATTGTTTTGGAGGCAGTTACCAACCAAACCTTTATGTGAAATTCATCGAGGGTGATATGTTACAAAAAGCCAAAATATATGCAACGAAAGCTTTTAAAAAGAGAAAATAAACTAATTAATCTTTTACATTGTTTTATTTTACAAAAGTCCTAATTAAATAGGTAGGTATATATGTATACAATAAGTATTATACTATGTTTATATAAGTATACGTACCAAATATATATACATATATATATAGGTATAGTTTCAAATGTTGAGCAAGACTAAAGTTGTTGATCTCGACCTACAGATGGCGTTGTTATAGAATTTCCTCCAGAAGCGGATGAGATATACCTCTATTTCAGTATATAACAATGTACTCTGTGATTCAGTGCCCGCCGAATATTCAAGGTGACACCACGTCCGTTTGTAGTTCGCACTGAGCTCCCTAATACGTAAATGACAAGTTTTAGGGTGGGTTGCCAGTGAGTGTCGAATTGTAACTGTTAATTTGTATTCTTGAATTTAATTTAATTTTTTTAAAGAATAATTTCAAAGAAAAATATTAGTATTTTTTATGAACACAGAACTTATTTTTATGTTTTTTTTTTAACTTGCTATGTATGTATATATCTAACTATATTTGTTAAGACGGAATCTTGCAACTCAATTTTGCAGATATCTTCAACCGATTGTGTTGAATTTTTGTAGGCATATGTATATAGCGTGACAATGCTATATTATGATGACATGGAGCTGATCTGATGTTGAAGCTGGAAGGTGGTCATAGGAACTTTGTAACGACGGAACCTATCGAGTTTGGAGTCGTTTGATTTGTCTTGACGAGTACTTTGAATACACTTTGACAGACCGAGACACTTTGAGAAATTGTTTTTAAAAAAGTAAAAATTTTTTTTTTAAATGATTTCTGTTAGAATTGAATAACTACTACTGAAATAATGCTTTTCAAAACTTGTTTCATACTTTTTCAGCGTCGTTTTATGACAAAAAGTGAAAAAAGTACGTAAGTAATCTATGTAGTAAAATTTAGTCAATATGAGCAATAAAAGCGATCAAAAATTATATTTTTAAGAAACATTATGTTCCATTAATATAACATATATCACACAAATTTTATTTCATAACATAGCATTAAAATCCGTTGATTACTGTAAAAGATCTAAGCTGACAGATAGCGCGAGCGACTTATTTTTATACTGTGTAAAAATATATTATTTGTCCATGAAATGAATTAAAAATGAATAGGTACACTTGAACCCCATTCTCGGCCGTTGACGAGTTACTTATAGTCCGCGGGCTTTCCGATATGACAAAGATACATTGCGTGCTTTGTAGGACATTTTAAACATTCTTCAAAGGCGAACAGTTAATGAATATGTAACTAGAAGAAAAAACCGAAAGTAAATTTATTAGTTGCCAGGGTTAGTGTGCAACAGTGCCCGATGCGTTTGTGTGCATGTAAAATATTAATGTGGGTGTTCAATCAGAAATTCCCACGCTCAGGGACTACAGTCTTAAATAGCTGTGTGATTAGCACGACCATACGTGTTATACTCTGCATCTTTATAATATCTATTATGAAATAAATTTAATAGCAGACTGGTTACCATAGCACAACAAACTTTACTTTGTTTGAAATCAGATGGCTAATCAGAATATTATAATAGCAGAATTGATTATTTTTTCTTTTAATTTTAATTAATAATATTTTAATATTTCATGAAACTAGCTAAGTAGAATGAATGCATTTTATTTCAGTAATATTAACATAGATCAATATCTATTCTATACTAATATTATAAACGCGAAAGTTTGTAAGTATGGATGGATGGATAGATGTTTGTTACTCTTTCACGCAAAAACTACTGAACGGATTTGGTTGAAACTTTACAGTAATATAGCTTATACATCAGAATAACACATAGGCTACTATTTACCGCGATAGTCAACATATACGCGGGCGGAGCCGCGGGCAACTACTATTTTATAATATATACGCAGCAGCATTGAAAACGTGAATAAAATAAGTCTCTAACAAAAACATAGGTATTGCAACGTGACAACTACAAAAAATCCTTTATCCCAAAGCCTTGTGTGCTCTAACTCCATGTACTCTAACAACGCATCATATACCTTTTTTGTCTTAATTGGATTATTCTGGATTAAACCGCTTTGAACTGAATCAGGGTTTTTAAAAATTTTAAGCTTTACTCGTCAATTCTATCCCGTCAAAGGCTGACAAATCCGCTCTGTAAAAGGATTTATGATGATAAAGCCCTGTTACGTATCGGTATAAGTTGTTGAACAAATAGTTTTAGAATTCTATACTACAATAATAAATACTATAAATGTTAGAAAATACTTACGTGATATTGATTTTTTCTTGGAGATTAAAGATTTTATCGCATACGTCGTTAGGTTTGTTACAGGAATCCTCATCAGTCTCAAAATTATTCAGAGATCTTCAAAATGCACATGTGAGCAAAACTATATATTGTTGATAAATACCTACTGTAAATCTCTGTTTCTTAAGGTAGTAGAGTCACCCTGATTTCAGCACGAACGGGCCGCCTTGAACTGAGGTGGTACTACCCTCCTTTTTTTTTATTTTTTTTTTTTTTTATTTTAGCTGCCAAAATGACTCTGCCCTGCCTGATGGAAAGCACAAGCAGAATCCAAGAGTGGTGGTCACCATCCTCAATGTGAACAAGGACAGTGCAGCATGGCGACCAGCACTATGGCGGCCTAGTGAGATGCTTTTTCACGCCCCGCTTAAAGGACCCGGGATCATAGTTGGACGGAAACACGTGCGCTGGTAGTGAGTTCCAGGTTTTAACCGATCGGCACAGGAAAGAAGAACCGAATCGATGAGTGCGAGAGCGTATGTCTTCCACTCTGAGGGCGCCAATTCAAAGGGCGCCAAAGCACTTGTGACTCTCCGGGTGCAGGTGTTTCCATGTGCGGCGGTAGTCATTCACTATGAGGTAATAAAAAAATACTTTTCGCACCATACCGTGCTTATAATTTCCACTAGTTTATCCAAGAGTTACCATCCTAACGAAGAACCTGGTTTTAAGTCGCGGATGTCATGAACACTTATGGCAATCGTAGTTGGGAAGTCAGTGCCTTCAAATATACTGACACTAATCCGAGTCCAGTCGCTTTGTGGAAAAACTGATATAGAAAGCGATGTTTTTGTAATTAAGTGGAATTAGAAACATTGCGGTATACTAAGAAAGTAAAGTACATAGTACAAAAAATCACTTCTAAAAAAATTAAGATAAGATTAGCCTGCAGCGCTTAGCTATATAATTATAATAAAAATTATAATAAAAACTTTGTTTTATCCTTTAGCTGAGTACAAAAAAAAAATTTTTAATTTTACTTTTTTTTTTTATAAAATAGACCGGCAAACGAGCAGACGTATCGCCTGATGGTAAGCGATTACCGCCGCGCATGGACACCCGCAACACTAGAGGCGTCACAAGTGCGTTACCGGCCTTTGGGGGATGGGGGGGGAGATAGGGGGAGGGGTTGGGATATGGGCCTCCGGTATCCTCACTCACTCGGTGAAACACAGCGCAAGCACTATTTCACACCGGTTTTCTGTGAGGCCGTGGTATCACTCCGGTCGAGCCGGCGCATTCATGCCGAACCGTGGCTCTCCCACGGTAATACTGAATTAAATATAAATTTTCACCTAATTTTTCTGTGTATTTATTATGCTGAATTTTACAGGGCCCGCTCTTGTACACGCCTAGGCACTATACGACTTAATCAATAGTCTTGATAATAGTTCTCCCTTATATGAAACTAGTCGAGTTTTGTCGAAATAGATACATGATAAAATCTTGTTAATTTTTGAGTATTTGCGGTAAAACTTCATTATAATACAAATATTTCAAGTACAGTAATTACGAGCACGTTAAGGTTTTAAAGAAATTAAATATTTAGCTAAAACTACATTCAGAGAGATGTGCTATTGTACATTGATAGGTATTAAGAGAAAATAACCTGTGTCGTGGGGGATTTTACAAACATGTGGCGACTTCCACATACAGCGCAACAGAAATAATACTACAGCGCCATCTACCTAAGATACGTCGAACTGCGGAGTAACGAAGGAAATGAAGAAACTACCTATCCTGAATCGCGCAATAAAAGTTCTCGCACCGATTATCTTAAATACAACATCCCAACATCAACCGTTGGGCAGTTGGCCCGCCAGGCATGATCAGCTCGCCTGGTCGGAGGATCCTCCCTTTGTGTTGGAGGGACATGACACCCATCCCCCACAAATAAACATAATACGGATACAAAGAACACTCATACTCAGAACAACAATCTGTTTTCATGTGGGATTTGAACCCACAACACTCAGCGCAGTAGAAAGCGGCTTGGCAACCCCTTAAACCACTAGGTACCAACCGTACAGTGAAATGCTCTAACAGAGAACTAGGGTTCCACTACCAATTTTTGTGTTATTTCTTTTGTAAATTAGCTGCCAAAATGACTGTAGGTACTCAGCCTGGTGTAAAGCATGAGTAAAATCCAAACGTGGTGGTCCATTACCTCACTATCAATGCAGACAATGCAGCATTTTGACCAACAACGGCCTAGTGAGAGGCTTTTTCACGCCCCTTTTGAAGGACCCGGGATCATAGAGGGAGTAAAACAAATTGGTTGAGGTGTCCATGAATGGCGGTAGTCACTCACCATCAGTGAAATTAAACTCACTTGTACTTTTACTCCACTGTTTAATTTATTTCACTAAAAAGTTTCAACAAGTGTCGGCGTCAAGAGTATAAATTATATAAAGATTTACCATCACCAGGCTGTTTGCCCATTATCCCTAAAAACATTTTAAATCTGAAACTGGACAACAACGCATAGTATTACATTGTTTCTAAAGTTTAAACTAACAGACATAAACAAAACATATAGATATCAAACCTTTTGTCACTTATGAAGAATTTGATGTGACAATCTTTAATAAAGTGTGCTGTCACTTGCTAGTTGCGGAACCAATAAGTTTGGCTGTCAATCAGATATCAAATTATAAATACAAATCAACAACCTTCAACAACTTTAGAAAAAAATTGCTAAAATGTCTGGTATGTACTCTCTACCTACTGTGAAGTCATTTTTAGGGTTAGATTTACGGACTGGGTCTCTGATGATTGCAGCAATCAGCATTGTAAGTACAATAAAGCCTGTTTGAATTCGGTGTCTGAATAAAAGCTAATTAGTTTTGAAAGTACTCTTAGAACTAAAGTTGAGAGTTCTATTTTATTTTTAGCTTTTTGTCGACGGATATGTGATGTGTGACTACTGAATGGATTTAGATGAAACTTTACAGTAATATAGCTAAAACATGATAATAACACAGACTACTATTTATTGCGATAACCAACATAGACGCGGGTGGAGCTATGGGCAAATATTTAAAATGATCTACAATTCTCTACGCAGTTTATAGGAATAATAATAATAACAGGTCTAACTTAATTCTACAATCTCTGGCTTAGAAGTCAGAAACATTAACCGCTAGACCAGTAGGTGCGGCTAACAGCTGACAGCAAGAATAGCTTATATTAATTATATTGAATTATGTCAGCGCGGTATTTGATGCCCTGTTTTAAATTACAACCCGAAGCTCGGTATTAGCTTCAGTGTTAATATTATGCCTAGATTAATACATGCCATGAAATGTTTCGTCAATAAATATTCTGTAATATTATCACTACAGTACTTCAAATTCAAGTTAAAATTTCTTTAAACAGTGAGGTCTCTGTATAATATTAAAAATAATTAGTCTAACAAAAAAAATCAACACTAATTATGTGAAGCACAACTATTGATCACGCTAAACCGGTTTTGGTAACGTCTCATGAGATCAAGACTGGTAAAATGTCATCTATTCGTTTTTTTATAAACTTATTAGCTCCCAAGATTGTAACAGATATGATTGAATGAATGTTCTTTTCAAGGTTCCGTATCCAAAGGGTAAAGCGGGACCCTATTACTAATACTTCACTGTCCGTCTGTCTGTCCGTCTTTCACCAGGCTGTATCTCATGAACCGTGATAGTTAGCCAGTTGAAATTTTCAGAGATGATGTACTTCTGTTGCCACTATAACAACAAATACTAAAAAATAGAAAAAAATAAATATTTAAGGGGGCTCCCATACAAAAAACGTGATTTTTTTGCTCGTTTTTGCTCGATATTGATAACAGCAACAGGTAGAAGCTTGAAATGTGTAGATAACTAGTTTTTGCTCGCGGCTCCGCCCGCGTGTAAGTCAGTTATCGCGGCAAATAGTAGCCTATGTGTTATTCTGATGTATAAGCTATATTACTGTAAAGTTTCATCCAAATCCGTTCAGTAGTTTTTGTGTGAAAGAATAACAGACATCCATCCATCCATACTTACCTACAAACATTTGCGTTTATAATATTAGTAGGATGATACGGAACCCTTCCTGCGCGAGTCCAACTCGCACTTGGCCGATTTTTATTTAGTTTTCTGTCTTATTGTAACGATTTATACAATATGCATGACAAAACATTTTCTTAGCTTTAATTATTGTTATTGAAATTATCTGGTCGTGGGAAAATTACTAATTAATTGCAATTTAGCTTTTTAATTAGACAAATATTGGTTTAAATTTTTAGGTGCTTTTACTTTCAAGCACCAATTAATTAAATTTGCAATAAATTACGGTGGAGAAAACACAAGTAATTTTTTTTTCTGTGTATAAAATAGTATATTGTTTTAGCCAATTTCTATTTATTTATTTATTTATTTAATTAAATTAGGATCTCCAACAAAGGATATACACATATGTACAGTATACAATAAATTATTGGTATTATACCGGTGTACTCCTTCACTTACAGGAGACCACAGCAAGCAAAAACAATTATTAACAACCGAGCAAACAAAGTTATTAGGAACAAAAAAGATTAAAACGCATGTAAAACGAAAAGGGTGAAATATAAACGATTAAGTAATCATGGCAAACTATAAATTTTACAGAATACAAAAACAATAAATGAAAAGTCAAAAAAAAAATAAAAAGACATCTAAAATTTTACGATTAGGCTCACATTGCACTCTCTAACATTTTTAAGCATTTCTTATATCTAGGCAAACTTAGGCATATATCTAAGTTTGATTTTTTAGCAAGCGTGTTATATTGCCTACAAAGCCTTGGCAGAGCGGCGAAATGACCCAGATTTGTATTGGAGCCTGGGATGTAAAATAGACTAAAAGTGTTTTGCCTGGGAATCCGAGTTGGAATCTGAATGGGTAACGAGCTCAAAAGCTCGCTGCAATCTATTGCTCCGTTCAGTATCTTATGAAGGATAATGCAGTCCAGACTCTTCCTACGACTGGCCAAAGTGTCCATCGTGTAGTGTCTCAGTCTCTCATGGTAACCTGTAAGCTGCTTAGCCAAATGATCACCGTAGCTCAAGTGATAGAGGAAACGCTTTTGAACACTCTCCAATCGTTTGGTGTGTACCTCGTAGTGTGGATTCCACACCACTGAGTTATATTCAAGGATAGGGCGGACCAGTGTGTTAAAGAGCTTTATTTTTGTAGACGGATCTTTAAACTCTTTACTGTTTCGCAAAACAAAACCTAATGTCTTAAAGGATTTAGAGACCACATTTAGAATATGAACGTCGTACTTCAGCGCTTGGTCGAGTTGAACCCCGAGATCACGAACACTACGCTGTCTCTCAATTTCGACACGTTCTATGTAATATTTGTTGTCTAATATCTTTTTGTTACGTGTGAACTGGATATAGTGACACTTAGTGACGTTTAAAAACATTTTGTTTTGCTTACACCAGCTTACAAGTCGGTCAATGTCTTCTTGAAGCATTTTGGAGTCCAAGTTGCTGTGTATTGGTTTCATTATCTTAAGGTCGTCAGCAAACAAGTAAAATTGGCAGTGTTTGAAACATTTTGTTATGTCATTTATAAAAACATTGAAAAGAATCGGACCCAAATGCGATCCTTGCGGAATTCCTGAGGATGCCAGATAACTGTCAGAAAAGTCACCATTGACTGCAACTTTAGACTGTCTGTTTGTTAGATAGGATTGAAACCATCCTATCAACGTTCCTCCTATTCCTAGTTGAGCCAATTTAAGAATAAGAAGGTAATGATCCACTTTATCAAATGCTTTGCTAAAGTCGGTGTAGATGGCATCTACTGGAATACGACGGTCAAGATTCTTAGCCAAGGCCGATGTAAAACACAATAGATTGGTACTGGTTGATCTAGATTTAACAAAACCATGCTGTTGTTCAGATATGTACGGTTTAAGGTACCACATCAGATTCTTGCTCACAAGTTTTTTGAACACTTTTCCAAACGTCGTTAATATTGATATTGGTCTATAATTAGCCACTAGATGCTTTTCCCCTGATTTAAAAATAGGTATAACAAGAGCTTCTTTCCAGGTGGTAGGAAAGATACTGTCGCGTAGAGATTTATTAAATATTCTCTGTAGAGGTGTTGCTAGAGCCTTAGCACATCGTTTTATAAATATAGGAGGAATGCCGTCGCTACCCGCACCTTTGTGTGCATCCAATCCTATAAGTTCGTGGTATATTTCTTTGGTTTCAAACTGTAGATTACACAACACCGCAGGCGCGACAGCTTGAGAAGCATTTGCGAGACTTAGCCAGTGACTGGAACAGGACCTATCGTTAGGGGTGCTAAAAGCACCAGCGAAATTATTTTTAAACATGTTACAGATTTCATTTCCACCCACAGCGATTTCGTTTCCCATAGACATTTGTGCCGGATATGTACTACTACCCTTTCTCCTATTCTTTACGAAAGACCAAAATATTTTAGGGTTCTTTGCTATGGCATTTTCTATATTTGTAATATATTTTTTATAGCATGCTGCATTTAGAACCTTGCATTCATCCCGTAATTCTTCAAAAGTCACTTGGTCTAGAGGATTTTTGTATCTTTTGAAACGGACGTGATATTTGTATTTTTCTCTTAGAAGCCGTATCATTTCACGAGAGTACCACTGTGGATATTTATTATTAGTTGTTTTTTTTAAAGGTATGCATTCGCTTATTATATGTCTTAATAGCTTCTAAAAAACATCCACCATTTCGTCAACGGTTGTACAGCCTCCGAACTCACTATCCCACTCCAGTCCCAACAATTGATGTAGAATTTTATTATAATCAGCTCGCGGGAAATTTGGATTTGGTACCGTTTTAACTTCTAAAAATCGCTGAGCCTGAACAGGTAGATTGAATTCCAGTGGGGGATGTAAAGGGTCCACTTTAGATAAACTATTGATACATCGAGCTATATCTGTAATGGATGTATTACACAATATCAAATCCAAGACTTTAGACTTATTGTTTAGAATGCTATTGTACTGATTTAAACCAATTAAGGTCATAAACTCTGATATTATAGCATTTATATGTGAGTTGTTAGGTTTAGGGCACAAATGCCCAGAGTTGTGGCTAAGCCATTGCACATTAGGAAGATTGAAATCGCCTAAAATCAATATTAGTTCATTTCTATTTAACACATTGTGGACGTTATTGGTAAACAATTCCAGTGTTTCACTATTAATGGGTGGCGGTAGGTATACTCCGCTGATATATAGTTTATGTTTACAGTTGCTTTTACCGCCCAAGTCAACATTTAAAAAATGTTACAGGCTGATGTTTATATTTTACAAAATATAGCAGAATTAAGTGAAAATTATATAAAATCATAGAAGCCAAAACAACTATATTTGCACTATCAAGTCTATCAACTTATCACCATCCATTGCATAACGAAAGTCTCCTGAAGGTTTTTTGGCCGTTTGCATTCATCCGCTGCCAGCCACATTCTTCATATGGTTGGTCTATCGCGTCGCAGGGCGCTCTACACTACGTTTGCCTAATCGTAGCCCCCAATCTAACATATTTCGGCTTTAACGACCATCGGTTTGTTTGGAGACATGACCGGACATGATATCTTGATTAAATTGATGAGAAATTAAGAACGAACCTAACGCAACAAAAGATAGAAACAATCGGACATTTAAAGGAAAGCACCATTACATATATAGTATCCTTTGTCCGTATACTTGTGTTCGCATCACGTTAAAACTATCAGTACAACTACTACTACTCAAGGTAGTAGAACCACGCTGATTTCAGCATGAAAGGGCCGGCTCGACCGGGGCGGTACTACCCTCGCACAGAACATCAACCTAAAATGACAGCTTTCGTGCTGACGTGTTTCATTGGAGAGTGCGAGACTGGAGGCCCAATGATGCATAAGCATCACTAGGCCGCCATGCTGCATTCACAATGAATATGGCCTTGGATTCTGCTTATGCTTTCCATCAGGCAGAGTAAAGCCACTTTTGCAGGCCCATACATATAAAAGTACAAGAAGTCTGGTAGTAAAGGCTCCATTGTTATAAGCGTAACAAAAAATCTGGTTCATATCTCAAATTTACAACGCCGCCTACAGAAAGAGTTAATAAGTATTATTTCCTTACTAGGAACGTAATTCCACTTCACAAGGCAATTGCGTATTTATATTTAAGTGGACGTTGCTATATTTATTGAAACTTTACGCTCTAAGTCTACTACAAGACATCTCAACTTTGATCAGGTCTTGCTATCAGGCTTCCACAGCCTAAGTACTAGGCGATGTGTATGTTCTGTAGGAAAACTGTTGTTGGACATTTTTAGGACTCCCAACTATCCTTAAAGATTACCACACATGTTCGTATGGCAACCGGGAACAACGGCTTAACATGCTTTCCGAGGTACCTTAATAAATGGTTACCCATTCATATACCAACGTAGTCAAATCGGATCTTTTAAATTAAATAACACAATGTATTGTTCGTTTCAGGTGCACCCAATGGCATATGGATGTACATTCTTCTCACCAATGAGTTACCTTCTACTGACAGTATGGATTCTAGTCGCCTTGTATTTTGCAGCCAGTGTCGCCTTGCTTTTTGGTCTTATTTACGTAATACAATTTTCCAGTTTAAGATAACAGTAGATAACATACTACTAATATTTTTAAAATACTTAGTAATTTACACTCTCGATTGTTAGCACTTGATGGAACTTGTTGCAATAAGTGAGTTTGATTCTAGAATGTAATACTTGGTAACATATCGAACTAAGATACACACATCAAAAGTGTCTAGGGATCAACATATGTGTCTAGGGATCAACATATATTTTTGCAACAACTTTTCTCCTGATTGATATTAATTAAAATTTTCTTTAAGGATTCATCAAAAAAAGTGTTTTCGTTCGTCACAGTAACGATAAACCAAGTCACTTTGCATTAATAAAGAAATTTGCCATTTTCCTAATAAAGGGATTTTTGACATTTGAACCACTAACATTAAAGTTCGAAAAAAAGACTGAAATAACAGTTTTCTTTAAAATTTTATTAGGTAACTTAAACAATTAATAATCCGTGTTTCTACCGCGAACACTAACAACACAAGAATCGGTTTGGCATACTCAAAATGAGTTCATCCAAATCACGCTGTGGAATGGCCGCCCATGTTCGTTGCAACAACAAATAAAGGTCTTCTTGCGACTGGATACCCTCCATATTCGGCAGAGCTCTTCTCTGTAGCATATCCCATGCATGCTCAATCGGGTTCAAGTCTGGCGACTGAGCAGGCCAGGGCCAAAGCCACATCTCAATCTCAAGAAATCCGCATAAAAATGCTTGATCCCTAGACACTTTTGATGTGTGTATATACTGATGTCAAAAAGGATTCACGTTAGATTTACTGCCGAATTAAATTAAATAGGTATATGTTCTGAAAAGACACATGGCAAGAAGCTTTTCAAAGTATTAGAGGACTCGGAACTTCCTGAGATCAACCTAGTTTGAAGTGAGGTTCGAGTACCACACCTAACTAGAGTTCAACGTGTTGTTATGTAATATGTAGCCTGCTCAATCAATTACTTTAACAACTGTAAAAAAACGACTTCAAGAACAACCAAATTGAAATGGGCCCATACGGGAAGCACCAGCTTCAAATAAAAAAAGAATCATCGAAATCGGTTGGCGTGATATTGGGTTATTCGTTAATTTGTCGCGCACATACCTAATGCAAATTGAAGACTTATATAATTTTTTCATAAATAATATGTCAAAAATGGACCAAATTGAAATAGGACTACATGGAAAGTACCAACTTTCAATTAAAAAAAGAATCATCAAAATCGGTTCACCCAGTCGAAAGTTATGAGGTAACAATCATAAAAAAAAACAGTTGAATTGAGAACCTCCTCCTTTTTTTTTAAGTCGGTTAAAAGTGAGATGGAGCTCTTCTTCATGCTTAAGAACTGTAAATTTTCCTGTTGATGGCATGACACAAGTGATTCTTTGTATCGTTTGTATTTTTTTAGGGTGAATTACTACTATATGACATCTGGATATGTTACTCGTTCGTCTTCGTGGGCTTAATGCTGCTCTTGATGATATTATTTGCTATCGTGTTTGCCTCAAGAAAACAGAGAAGCAGGGTCTTCATAGTCATTCTAGGAATGCTTTATTACTTACGTAAGTATGGTTATATAAGAATTCGAATGCTTTAAATATATCACAGAAGTCTATTATTTGCACGATCAGAATAAGAATTCAACAAAACTTTCTTAGAGAAATTTAATCTTAAATTTCTCCGTTGTTACAATTTATCGATTGCTTTACGAATTGCTTACTTCAAAATTTAGAAACAAAAATCTATAAGTACGATAAACGTTTTCAGAATTTATATTCAAAACCCGTATTTAATATTTTCTCCAATAATTTGGTGTCACATGTCGGATGAAACTGAATCTCTTGATGTTAGGAAGTTAATAGAACATTAACATCATCTTCTATGCCTTAATTATTCCCAAGATTACTTGGGGTTGGTTATTAGTTCAAAATGTTTTACCTGAATATCAATATTTTCACGGAGCGACAATCTTCGGACCTCCACAACTATAAACACCGCAACTTCTTTGGTGGACGTTTTACCTTCATTTACTGGAGTAACTGGAATTCCATTTTAGAAATGGCTTCAGTTAACCTCCAACGTGTGTTTGGATTACTTTAAAGTATTGGAAATAGTACAGAACCTTGTATTTTAACTGTGTTCATATTTTGTTTCAGTAACAGTCTACTTCATAATCGTGGTAAATAGTCAACGAGAAAATATCAGTAAAGTTAATAAAATAATTATTTAAAGTAACTATTTCTTGCTTTATTTATTCTTTTTTTAACCAACTTTAAAAAAACGTAGGAGGTTCTTAATTCGACCGTTTTTAGGGTTCCGTGCCAAAGGCAAAACATGAGATCCTTATAGATTCGTCATGTCTGTCTGTCTGTCTGTCTGAACGTCCGTATGCCACTTGCCACTTTTTCCGAAACTATAAGAACTATAATGATGAAACTTGGTAAGGAGATGTATGTGTCAAAAAACGGAACCCTTATAGATTCGTCATGCCTGTCCGTGCGTATGTCACAGCCATTTTTTTTCCGAAACTATAAGAACTATACTGTTGAAACTTGGTAAGTAGATGTATTCTATGAACCGCAACCGCATTAAGATTTTCACACAAAAATAAAAAAACAATAAATTTTGGGGGTCCTCATACTTAGAACTGAAACTCAAAAACTTTTTTTTCATCAAACCCATTCGTGTGGTACCACCATACGTAAATCTATGGATAGGTCTTCAAAAATGATATTGAGGTTTCTTATATCATTTTTTTCTAAACTGAATAGTTTGCGCGAGAGACACTTCCAAAGTGGTAAAATGTGCGTGTGTGTGTCCCTGTAACTTTTAAAATAAGAGAATGATAAAACTAAAAAAAATATATGATGTACATTACCATGCAAACTTCCACCAATAATTGGTTTGAACGAGATCTAATTAGTAGTTTTTTTTAATACGTCATAAATCGTAAACCGCAAAAAAAATACATTATTATTAAAACATCGATCAAAGTTACAACGAACTACAAGAACTTTTATATTATGTTACTTGCTGCTTCGGAACCCTTCATGGGCGAGTCCGACTCGCACTTGGCCGCTTTTTTGTGTGTGTTCGCTGATAACTTCGTCATTTATGAACCGATTTTAATGATTCTTTGTTTCTTTGTTTAATGGAAAGGAGATATCCCAACGGTAGTACCATGATATGGACACTATGATCTGATGATGGTATCCAAGAGAAATCGAGTGGAACCTTGAAGTCGGTTTTATTTTTGTTAAAATTTTACTTGTTTCTACTTTATTTTGGAATTAGCCTCAAGGTTAATTGTTAAGTGTTTTCATACTATTCAGAACATAATGAACTGTCAATGGTATCTGTTCTGTTACAAGTTCTCTCAAAGATATTCCTCCTGATTCCCTTTGTCTTATTTTTTGTAGTACAAGTTCAATAAAAACCTTACAACTTAAAGCTTTAATCGCTCAGTACATTTACCTCTGTTACTTTTATTTTTTTGAAATATCTCTATCATACTACTATTGTAGTAAACTTTAGCTACTAATTATTATAATCTTTTAATTTTTAAGTTAACCTTTACATATAAGAATATACTAAGGTTAACTTAAAAAATATCTATAAAGATGTCGCTTTACATTCTTGTTCTCAATGATATTTTTAGAGAAGCATGTAATTTTTTTTTACTATACGATTGGTCTAGTGGTTTAAGCGGTCATCACGCTACTTTCTACTGCGCCAAGTGTTGCGGGTTCGAATCCCACATGGAACGAGAAGAAGAAGCTAGACAGAGTCCCATTTTAAAGATTTGTGCCCTTAAGAATTCATTATTAATAGTTGTAATAGAAAAGAAGAAGGGCAGAAATAAGAAATTCCAGTGTACAATTCATACAAACATTGAATAAAATTACAATTTAATTAATAAAATAAATAACAATTTATAACTACATATTCAATAAATATAAAGGCGCTCATAGCCCAGTTGCACTCGGTGATTAGAAACAATCACTCAGGTTAAGCAACGACGGTGCGGTCAGTACCTGGATGGGTGACCGCTGGTGGCATGATACCATGAGCGTCTCCGTGATTCGGAGGTCACGTTAAGCATTCGTCCCTCATACATAGTATAACACTCGTGAAGCTTAGTTGGATGCCTTTGGACGGCTTATAAACATCCAACGGCAAGATTACGTAGCCACAACGTTGTGTTGCCAGTCCAGTCCAGCAGTAAACAAGCAGCTCCATCGAGATTTAGCTAATTTTTTACAGAATGTTTTTGGTGGGATAATAGTATTCTGAACAGTTACAATCTCAAACCTTTGATATATCTAGATATTTTGTCAAAGTATTGAAGGTGTCAAAAGAAATTGTGACCAACCGAGGCTTGTAGAGAAGACATTTACAAAATTTAAGCAATATTAAATCGTTAACACATGGTATTCAAAGTACATATTAACAAACCGCTAGACCGCAAGTGCTTTCTGCTACACACGATCGTAACCGACTCGGTAATATAGACTTAATATATTGTGTACGCGATTTAATTTCGCATAATGATAGTAAAAAAATATTTCCGAAGTGTTTTTTTTTGCCTGATGGTAAGCGATTACCGCCGCCCATGGACATCTGCAACACCAGATGCGTCACAAGTGCGTTGCCGGCCTTTGGGGGGATGGAGAAGGGGGGAGATAGGGGGAGGGGGTTGGGGTATGGGCCTCCGGTATCCTCACTCACTCGGTGAAACACAGCGCAAGCACTATTTCACACCGGTTTTCTGTGAGGACGTGGTATCACTCCGGTCGAGCCGGCCCATTCATGCCGAAGCGTGGCTCTCCCACGGTCGATCCTTTTAGTGGTATCATTCTTTAATATTTGTTAAATTTTCTTGGTATCTGAAGAACTTATTAGTGTACAACCAACTAATTTGGTCGATTACTTCCATGAAACTTTAAGATGTATAAAAAATGGAAACAATATTACATAAAATTAATGATCTTCATGATTCCTAGCTGTAACTTGATGTGTTAGTTTCATCTACAGCTGATCTGTTTGTACATCGGCCCTGGAACGTCCCTTGATTTGTAACCAATACGCATAGCCGACGAGTATGCAGTACCCGAAAAAGGCTGAAACAACAATATTTTTTATCTACTACTGTCTAAATTATTATTACAGTCCATTCACGTTAAGAAAATAGTGACAATGAAACCCTGCAACCTGACCAATCAGATTTCAAGAACGTTTCGAAGCTCGAAAGGAGCTCTTCTAGCCAACTTAACATTCTACAAAAGTAAACGATAAAGTACAGAAATATCATCATATCAAAGCTAAGTGATGTGGTCAAAGTCAAAATATAATTAGTCGATATAGTCCGGTAAATTTAGTCATAAAAATAGTAGTCAAATAACAAAAATTCCCACAAAGCCAAATATTGGTGGAGAGCTGGGGTTTATGTGTGCTACAAAAGTTATTCAAGGTCAAAGGTCAAAATTTGAGGTTTTTTGGATTTTTCTCGAAAACGGTAAGTTTTATCAAAAAGAAAACTTAGACAAAGTTGTAGATATTAAAATTTTCTACAAAAATGGTCTTCATAATTTTTCCTAAGAGTTACCATTCCCGAGATATCGCGGTTCTAAGAGTCACATTATACATGACATGCACACATTTCCACGCCACCTGTGAGGTAGTGTAGGTCTCGTTTATATACCTGTTTCTTTTAGTGCTAAAGGTTCAGTTCAAGTGAATATACGTACATATTACAAGCGACTATTATTTAGGTTATTTCTGCTATTTTATAGCTCGAAAAAACGTTTCAGTTTGCTTTATTTGCAATAAACTTTTAACTGCAGATGAAATAGTTGTGGTTGATCGTGGAATGCCAACTTTAATCAAGGCTAATGTCGCGAGAGGTGATGAGTTTACTGAGTATTTAAGAACTCAAAAATCTGTTACAATACACGTGGATTGCAGAAAATCATACAACCGGAAAACCTCAATCGCTGCAGTAAAAAGACGACGTGAGGAGGAACAGGTTAGTACTCCAAATATAAGTCCACCTCGTACTAAAACGCGAGTAAGCGAATAACATTTTTGTTTTAAAAAAATCTCTTAATTTTGTGACAATGAAGCCAATGAATCAACTGAGAAAAAGGAAGCACAACATCTTCGAAAAAAATTTTAAAATTAGCCAAAGATCGTCATAATAAAGATCATCTAAAGTTAGTTTATACGAATATTAGCCACTGCATCATGACTGCTGTTCGGCCTAGAACGTTTAAATCTAAACTACAGCTGGGTCCTTCGGTTTTTTTCATAGGCGTTTTTTAAACTATTTGAAAAAAAAAAAAATTGTATTCGTATTATGTGAATCTTAGAATTGCGATATCTCAGGAATGGCAACTCTTAAGAAAAATCATGGAGACCATTTTTGTAGAGAATTTTGTCTTTGTCTAAGTTTTTTTTTTGATAAAACTTACCGTTTTTGAGAAAAAATCCAAAAAACCTCAAATTTTGACCTTTGACCACTAATAACTTTTGTAGCACACATGGGATCGATGGGGATTTTTAAAACTTTTTTTATAATGATATACCCCAGCTCTCCACCAATATTTGGCTCTATGGGAATTTTTGTTATTTCAAATGTCTATATTGACCGTACTTATAATACAAAAGGATAGTGGCGAATAGATTTGACGCAAAACACTTGAATCTTTGCTAAGAGACTGATTAGCTTGAGCTTGATCGATGATTATTGTCTTACTGCAAATGGACAATTAACTTAATAACTAGTTGCTAAACGGAATGTATATTTTCACGCATATAATTTTACATTTTCACAAAAAAAGCAGAAACATTAAGATTAAACCACATGGTCACTGAAAAAAGATATTCTTGTGGAATGTCCTTTTTCCAATTCAATAATCCAATCGTACTGAATTACTGTTGACAAGATTGGATCCATATTAAATATCTGTATATTTACCTCTCGTAAAATATGGTTGTATTATTTGAAGAACCTTTCTTATTTCTGATTCCCGTTATAGAGCACTGAAGACTAATAAGCTACTATTGGTCATGCCATCTACTTTAATTGTATTGTTTTGTTACTTTCGAATCTAATTTTCTACAGTTCATAACACTTTACGAAACATCTGCCAATTTTTTTGAGATTAGAAAAGCCTTTGACAAATTCCCGGAAATTTTGTAAGGATTTTTGTCGGGCTTATAAAGATTAAGATATTTTTTGCTTCAAAAATGTTTAAGGATTTGGATTTAGGGTTAAGGAACGGTCAACAATAACTCTTGATTAACAAGAACTTCTCTTAAAATGCTGCTGAAATGTCTGGTATATCATTACAATTCCTAACAACCATACTTTAGAATAATTAAAGGCTCGATACAATTCTAAAATTACTTGGAACCTTTAACGTAATCTTTTTTTTAAATCTTTATTTACGGAGCTTAGCCACAATATTATGACTATGTCGCTCCATCAAAGCCCCTTTGTTTTACATAAATCTTAAATATTCAGCATACAAATCATAAAAATCTATAGCTGTATCTGTCAAAGGACTCGCCAGGATGCTGTTACATCTTCATCGGTAACCTTGTCTCCTCTGTAATATCACCTAGCAAGTCTCGTTAGTCTCGCTTAGTAACTAGGCTTTAAATTTGGAGATTTAGAGATCTTTGCATCCATACTTCTATAATAACTATGTGCTTGTCTTTCACGGCTAAACCACTGAACCGATTTGGATGAACTTCGGTATAGAGATTAATGCATCTTGGAAAGGGGCATATGCTACTATTTATAGCTATAACCGACATATACGTATTCGGAGCTGCGTACAAAAGTTAGTACCATATAAACCGTAATTTTTAACCATGAAATCTACATGTTATTAAGAATCCAACGTGAATATTTCGCTAGCTCGTATTCGTGACCGACATATACACGAGTATTTTTTTATGAGCCTGCCAAAGTGACTGTTCTCTGCCTGATGGAAAGCATAAGCAGATCCAAGAGTGGTGGTGGTCACCATACTCATTGTGAATGCAGACAATGCAAGAATGCAGTATGGTGACTCACACTATGGTGGTCTTGCACTCACCAACGAAACACGACAGCACGAATGCTGTCATTTTAGGTTGATCTTCTTAGAAGCCTTGCAAATAGACATCGTTATTTTCGTATTAATTAGTAATTTTGGACTCGGTGACTCCAATATCTCTACTAATATTATAATCTGAATAACATTAATAATCAAAAATGGCTATATTACCTCTTGGACTATTTAATACAACCGGAGTAAAATGATTCGGTTTTCGATTAAATAATAGATTTCGCAGACTATTTACCGTTCTCAGGATTAGCTGCGATAAATCAACTCGTCAAGTAAATGTTGACTTAATTAAGCTGACTGACCTTTATTCTAAACTTGGTACAATAGTTATTATGTGCGTATGTAGTTGTACGTACTACATTCGACAGCTATCTATTACTTACTCATAAGTTCTTTGAAAAGGAACTTTTTTCGCAACGTATTAAGTATTTCTTTTTTAACATTTTGTATTGGTCAAGCAATTCAATGTGAAGAAATTCAAGATAAAAAAATACATAACCTGCAATAGCTTTTATATAAAGTACAATTTCAAAACTAGTGTCAAAGTAATTTAACCTTAAGTGCGTTTTTCAACTTAAGTTAACCTTTAAGTAAGTACTATATAGGTAGTAGAGCCACGCTGATTTCAGCATGAATGGGCCGGCTCGACCGGGGCGGTACTACCCTCGCACAGAAAATCAAAGTAAAATGACAGCGTTCGTGCTGTCGTGTTTCGTTGGTGAGTGCGAGACCGGAGGCCCAAATAGTCTAATGAACCAGTTCCATACTTGTTGACTAGACTAAAAGATGCAGCAGCATCACTAGGCCGCCATGGTGTGGGTCGCCATACTGCATTGTTTGCATTCGCAGTGAGTATGGTGACCGCCACTCTTGGATTCTGCTTATGCTTTCCATCAGGCAGAGTAGAGTCATTTTGGCGGGCAACACATCAAAAAAAAAAAAAAAAAGTATGGACATGGAGTCTCACAGGCTACTCGATGTTTTCGTTTTCTTAGTTTCACCTAATTCCCCTCACTCCCTGCGATTGAGCGGCTCAGTAGCTTTTGCTTTAGTTGTAGAACTACCCACGAGGGAGTAGGTTGCGTCTTCCGATGAATATCACGTAAGTAATGACCATCAAAACTATTGACCGGAGCCTGTTAGGCAACACTTCAATTGTTGCCCTATGATATATTTTATAAGGGCTTACCAAAAGCTATAATAGCAATACACAATACAACAATCCAAGCAATGCTTATGTCAAGGATGTTTAGAAGAAGCAGGACGAATATTAAAGAGAATCCCTGAAGCCACCACATAGTCGTCACCACAACCCAAGTCAACACCACTGCGGGTCTTTTCTGAAAAAATACATATCTATCTTAAAACTCAACTTTATTTTTATATTAAAACACTCGCAAAACGCACAAAAGATATATAATAACAAGAAAAATAAAATAAGGATCCAGGGTATATATTTTTTACCCTCTACCTCTTTTTCTCGCTATCCTCAATTCTGAGGGTCGTGACCCCCCCCCCCCCTAATTGAAAGCAATAAGCGAGTGACAGCACGCCACTTATTCCTGTCTTGAGCGTGTGCAGGGTGGCATGGATCATACTGCTGAGAGTGTAGCAAGCTTGGTCTGCCCAGCGCAATGGGTTAAAGTCTCTATTTTGTCATAACATGGTAAAAAATACTCCAAGTAATGAGAGTTTAACCTATACTGGTCAATGAAATAAAACAAGGAATTCGACGTCCCGGTGTTTTTTAGCGCCTTTTAGGCTATAAAATTTCGAACCAGATATCTTAAAATACACACATCACGAAGAACCTACCTCCAATGAATAAAATAATGCACACCATCACTCATATCATACACGGCAGGCTGATTTCAAACTAAGCCAAGCCTGTGCTATAGAAATCACATTGCCGATAGACGCATTTAAATACTACTAATAATCGAACCCTATACCTGTGGCCTAGGAGTCAGATTCATTAACCGCTAGGTGTTGTGTGTGTGTGTGTGTGTGTTCGTGTGTATTTGTGTATACGTGTGTATGTGTGCGTGTGTATGTGTCAGTGTGGCTGCTCATCATGACTATAAAAAAGCCTAAGTAAGTGATACAATATCCTAATAAATAAAGCAGTACTCACGTGTGCTACTCCCCAAATCAGCCATAAATTAACGAAAAACATGCAAATGCAATAAACGATGACAATAATGGTGAAACCGTAGATTTCGTGTAACAGTCTTGGAGAACAGTTCACACATTCTTTGTAAAAGGCTTCTCCTAAAAACACTAGTACGCATATGACGCTCACGATCTGGAAAGAACGAAGACATTTTTGCACTATTTTTTTCATAGATAACGTGCAGAAAGCCGAAGTTTTAAAACAATATAATATACTCGTATAGGTACTTAAGTAGTTATCTCTAGCATATTACATCTATGTATGAGCCTAAGTCACACCTACGACACCCATAACTTGAATAGGCATGGTGACATTTCTTATGTATCACTGTATGTTTATTTTTTAACTAGATTTATTTAAGTATATTTTCTAATTAATTACAATAAATATATAATTACACTCAGTAATCTGCAACAGCATTCCTATATCATAAATATTTAAATTTAAAGTCATCGTCTCCAACGTCTCATCGTCAACGTCTTTAATAGTCCACTGCTGGACATAGGCCTCTCTATAGAAAAGAGGTTCACTCCCTAAGTCGGATCACGAAATTCACGGAATGAATACGGGTGGTGCCACTCCATATTCTTAATCAGTCTCCACATAGAAACTTTATTCATGAAACAAATTGATAGTTACTGACGTTTTAATTCTTTAATTAGTCTTAACTGTGGCACGTAAGACCGTTCTCTTCTATCACTAAACTACTACTGTCTTCTCTCACTCTATTTCATTCATTTTTTATTTGACATTGGTTATTATGTGCTCTCTATGTTACATGATTAAATACTTACACACATAAAAATTGCGATATATTTCGTGCCCGATTCTAAAGAAAATTTTCCAAGAAATTTCTTTGGGGCAATACGATTTAAACATTTCATTGTTATAATTTTACAAAATTATTTGCACGTAAATGTCGAATATCAAAAGCCAACGCGATTACTGCATCGTAACAGAATATAGTTTTAATAGTTTATTGTCAGCCCGTTGTGCATTAGGTAAAACTTTTTCTCCTTGCGTGTAAAAAACAAAACATTTTTCGTGGTAAACAGAGCAAAGGAACAGACTTCTTCAGAATAATAATCTTGTTTTCCAGCGCTCAATACACGAATTAGAAATTAGAAATGGAACTTAACATGGCTAAAAAAGAAAATACCAAAATATTTGTGATTCCTCCAGAAATGTCAAGTGTTTGCAAGAAATCTCAAAAATATCGTGAACAAACTAACGAGAGGGTTCGTTATCATTCGCCTTTTCACAACTATCACAATACAAAAACTTTATATTTTATCTGACCTTTGAAAACACACTTTTAACCTTGATTTAGAACTTTTCTGTCATACTGCATTTATTTTTGACACAAATATACATGTGTGAAATATGTAGGTATTTATGTAATATGTAATATTTATGCAGTGATTTTCAACTATTTTTGTCATTTGAACAACTAAAGAAATAGAAGGAAAACATTTAGGTCATATTAAGACATCAAAACACATACATACACAAGTACTGTAAAACAATGCGGTGTGTGATTTTATATTTTGGTTCAATGTACACCATATCTTTGAATTCTAAAGCCTATTTAATTAACTACAGATAAGGTATTTATCTAATTATCACATAATATAGAAACATTTATATATAACAATAATAAAAAAAAAACATAACAATACTTACATTCAAGCATCACAAAACTGTTCCACATCTTCGCCTACTGGTAGCGTTCTCAAAAGACTGGCAGCATTGCCACTTTGAATGGCAATATCGATTCTCTGTGCTAGAAAAAGGCCGGCCTTCTGGTCGCGAGAAGCGTCAATCACAAAGCGTGAGCACTCGGACCCCATGAACCTAGCGTCTCGGCCCCAAACGGTTCAAAAATGTAATTACCTATTATATTTTGATACTAAAGCCTATTTTGTTTGTGTTTTTGTATATACCGCTCATAGTGTGCTCCAGACTTTACGTCGTATTTCGTATCACGTATGTATTTCTATTTTATTAAAATAACACAACTAACGGCAAAAGAAAACAATCATTAAATATAATTTGTTTGTGTACCTTTCAAACATTATTTATCGTATACTAAAAGTTAAAGTAAATGCCATCATAGTGACGCCTACGTCCTTCTTTAAATTATCTACAAAGGTTGGGAGAACAAGAAAATATGATCGCGTGGTAGTAGATCTTTCATATGATAGGATAGGATTCAAAGCGGTGTACGGTTCTGAGTAAAATAACACTGTTCATTAAATTCAGGCGAAGAAATTAAAAAAACCGACTTCAAAAACTAAAAAGTATAAAATAACTTAATTTTTATGTGCTACCTATTCATAGGTTTGAAGTCAGTGCCAAGCCAATGAAATAGTAGGTACCACACTCGCTATATTTCGAGACGAATTTCAACGACGCTTCGGTTGTTTTGTTCAACGCGAAGAGCAGCTATCCCGCTCAAGGTCACGCGCGGCGAGTGCGGTACCTACATTTTGGCTTGGCACCGACTTCAAACCTATGAATAGGTAGAACATACAAATTAAGATATCTTATACTTTTTAGTTTTTGAAGTCGGTTTTTTTAAACGAAGTTTTTTTTTATTTTCCGCTTTTAAGTCTTTCTCAAGTCTCTCATTATAATTTCATTTAAAATTTAATGATGTCTACAGAATATGAAGCCATGCAGACAATTGCTCGTAACCTTATTGCAGGCGCTCACGTAAATTTGAGGGTTTCCTCTTCGATTTCCTTAGGATCCCATCATCAGATCCAGATATGGTGGACCACATGGGGAGCATACCCTTTCGAATACAAAAAGAATTTTCAAAATCGGTCCACAATTGACGGAGTAATCGATGTACATACATAAAAAAAAAATAAAAAAAAAAACCGATGAAATTGAGAACCTCCTCCTTTTGGAAGTCGGTTAAAAATACTTGCAATAGGCTCAAAAGGCGACCACGCACTTGTGGGTCTTGAGTATTAGGTGTCTATAAGCGGTGCAACTAACTTTCTATCAGGTTAAAGCTAAAGTACAGTAAAGAAAACAAATAATCTTTTTTATATTACTTAATAATTATGTATTGTCTTAATTGGACACCATGTAAATTGTAGGTCTTAATACAAAATAAGTAGTTACAAGGTGCGGCCTCATGGCCCGGAGGCATGGCAACCATAGGATGGAGAAAACATGATATCCCTATCATGTTTAAAGTAGAGGATTGTGTTTGGTATATTAAAGCGGGAATTTAAGCAGTATATATGATACATTAAGTGAAATTTAGAAAAAAATTGGATTATTAAATAAATACTTAATAAGAGTGTGAGTGAAATACCTATAAAATGTTATTTACATACTTAAATGGAATAAGGTGACCTAATGACTAAGCGAGAGAAGAAGTTTACGGCACTTGGATGTCTCCCAGGCACTGCTCCTTTAGTAGTCTCTAGAAGGCAGTTAGTGTTGGTGCACGTCTTATTGTGTCTGGTAGGGCGTTCGACACAGTCGAGCTGCTTGAACAAAAAAGGAGAGTTTAAGTATTTCGAAGCTTAAACTAAGCAGAGCTTGTATAATGATAGCTCAATTGACTGCAAGAATACTTATGTTTTTTTGTAAATAAATACATTTATACATAGAAAACACCCAAACTCATTACATTGTGTAATATGTAAAAAGGCAGACAGATCGGTCGGTTCTAACATGCAGGCAGACCATATAATATTTTCTCAGTCGTGCTAATGGAGGCGTACCATCTCGACTCTCTCACTGGGAATTATCGTTTCAACAAAAGTTGTAATTTATATATTACTAGCTGAACCCCGCGGTACGAAAATACCATCTAGCGAAACTAGTCTAAAAAAAGTAGCTTAAGTTACTCCTTATATCTTTAGCCTATCAGTGAAAGTCCCGACAAAATCGGTCCAGCCGTTCCAGAGATTAGCCGGAACAAACAGACGGACAAAAATCATAAAAATGCTATTTTGGTCTATTTACCGTTTATACATACATATAAATATAGTAAACTGCGGTTATTTTAATACTATAAACAGACACTTCAATTTTATTTATTTGTGTAGATGTTATTCATATTACCATTATAAATGTATGTGTTATCTCAGTCATGCTAATGAAGGCGTACGATTTTGACTCTCTCACTCTTCATCTCACTGGAAATTAGTGTTTCAGCAAAGCTGCAATTTACATATGTTATTTATATTATCTTTATATATACATTTTTTTAGGAACAATTCGGATAGTATTGAGATAAAAGCAAAGAAGTATTTTCAATATATCGCCGTTTATCACAAAGAAAAAGCACGTTTATCATTACATTCTTGCACTGCACGGTGAGACTGCACGGTTAGTCTAGTGGTTTAAGTGGTTGACACGCCGCTTCCTACTGCGCCAAGTGTTGTGGGTTCAAATCCTACATGGGACAATACTTTGTATGATCCACAAATTGTTATTCTAAGTCAGGGTGTTCTTTGTGCCCGTTTTATGTATGTTTGTAAAGTCCCCCGCGACACAGGATGTATATTCCTAATGCGGGAGTTGTCTTTTTTAAACAAAAAAAAACTCTTCATTGGAGAGACATCAATAAAGAGAGACATAACTACAGACTATATAGATAACCTTATCTATTCTGTACTGTAGTTCTGATGAAGAACAATCGAAATCGAACAATCGAAGAACAATCGAATGGGCCGGCTCGACCGGGACGGTACTACCCTCGCAGAAAATCAACGTAAAATGACCACGTTCGTGCTGTCGTGTTTCGTTGGTGAGTGCGAGACCGGAGGCCCAAATAGACTAGTCAACAAGTCCCATACTTGTTGACTAGACTAAAAGATGCAGCAGCATCACTAGGCCGCCATGGTGTGGGTCGCCATACTGCATTGTCTGCATTCGCAGTGAGTATGGCGACCAATACTCTTGGATTCTGCTTATGCTTTCCATCAGGCAGAGTAGTCATTTTGGCGGGCCATACATAAAAAAAAAATGAAACTTTTTATTTTTATTTACTCTGTATTACCGTTTTAAGTTGTACATAATACAGTGTTTTATTTCTTTGTAAGAAATTTCATCTATATCACTGAAACCAAGGGTGGTAAATTGTAACATTACAAAAATATTCAATAATATTGATTTGCACTCATTCTCAGTAAGAGTGAGGCAGTCAACATCGTACGCCTTCATTAACACGACTGAGAAAGTATTATGTGGTCTGCCTGCATGTTAGAACCGATCTATCTGTCTAGTTTTTTTAATATATATATTTAATGATAATATAAATAACATATGTAAATTGCAGCTTTGCTGAAACACTATATTTCCAGTGAGAGAGCCGAAATTGTACGCGTTCAGTAGCACGATTAAAAAGTATTATGTGGTCTGACTGGATGTCGGAACCGAAGAGCTCTTTGGAACACTCTACATGATAAAGGCGATACAGGACTGCCCGTCTCCAAAGTGAATTGCGTCTGCTAAATGATTAAAAAAAAATTGTCTGTTAAATGAAACAACAATTTTGTTAAACGTGTAGTGTTAATAAACGAGTAACAATTAAGTTTCATTAGCTCTTTGAAACATTTTGTATTGCCTCAGATGTGTCTATGTTAGGTGTTAAAAGATAAGTACTTTCTTAAAGAACAAGTTCTGAACGTTCTCACATTGGAAACTTTGGAGAGTAAAATAACAGTTCGCTGAGTTGAAAGTACATTCTACAAAAGGCTTAAGAAATATCAAGTAAGTGTGAATGTATTGAAATTGTGTAAATAGAAATACAGTCTGGCTTACATTTACGTATAAGAGAAACATTACGATACTTTTATCGTCTCAAAAAAATATTTTAAGTTGTGTATTTGAAATTCAGATGGACCAAATTAGCCGAGGAGAGTATTAATTGAAGCAGAAAATTTTCTGTACGTATTTTGAATATTGTAAGTATATTAAATAATGTCTAGGTAGTTATAATATGAATCGTTGTATTTTACTCTTAGACTCGTTAAGACTCTAAATCTCACCATTTTCTCCATTTGAATACAGTGGGTTTTATTTATTCATGTGTGTTTGTCGTCCGTAAACGCATTGATTGCTTGACATTGTAGAAGATGAATTTTGATGGCTTGTGAACAACCGTGAGAATTCTGATGCTTGCTGCATGCCTTTCACAGCTTTAAAATATTAAGGCTTTCTGATGAGGTTATTGACGAGATGCCTTTCTAAACCTGAAACGTGTCAAAACTATCATTTTTGTTCAAGGACAAATATGGTTTATTATCTTCGATTCAGACGTTGATCAACACGGATCATCGAATATCAGTCAACAAGTTCCATACTTGTTGACTAGACTAAAAGATGCAGAAGCATCACTAGGCCGCCATGGTGTGGGTCGCCATGCTGCATTGTCTGCATTCGCAGTGAGCATGGTGACCACTACTCTTGGATTCTGCTTATGCTTTCCATCAGGCAGAGTAGAGTCATTTTGGCGGGCCAAACATAAAAAAAAAAAAAAAACTGTACTCACTCTAGGAAAATCTTGAAACTTGTGCTACTTATAATACACTCCTAGTAGATAATATTGAAAAAAAAAACACAACTTACTAATATTTCTACGCCGGCATTAGACTGTTATCAAATATTAACAAAAAAAAAACAGTTTCAAATTCAATTTCAAGGATACTGTTTTGATAGTTTGATTTGGAAATAGAGGAAGTTCCAATAGGCAGAAATTGTTATATTATTATATTTACATTGTCACATGGCAAAACACGTCTTATTGAACTAGAACTCAACATTAAACATTTAGTTTAGACATCCGTACTAATATTATAAACTAGCTGACCCGGCGAACTTCGTACTGCCATATTTACATATCTGTCTCATCTTCCCACAGGCAGTGTACAGTCGTAGAAAAAAAAGACTTTGCCCGTTTTCTTTGATTTTTTTCTTTCTAGTAAAAAAAGAATGAATGAAATCGGACTTTGTGTTATTGAATTACAACTAAGTACATTGTTGGCGCCGTTTGCGCCACGATTAGATTATATTTATTTACTCACATATTTATATTATGGTATCTGTGTATTTGATCAATCAATGTACATATATCCGAACGCACAACACACAAACCCTTCCCCCCGCATCTAACCCCCTCCCCCGCTCCTATCCTCCTGTGGTTCGCAAAAGACCACGAAGAGTTCGCAAGGAGACGTCAGCGCGTACGCACGCTTCTCGCTCCTATTCCGCAAATGGCCGCATAACGCCGTCGCCGAGAACCCGCGGCTCCAAACGCTCTCGCTTAAATCCGCCTAATAATAGTTGTCCATACGTGGACAACAGTGCGTGTACCCGCTAATTCGCTATAGTGATTGTCCATACGTGGACATCAGTGCGTGTACCCGCTAATTCGCTATAGTGATTGTCCATACGTGGACATCTCTTCGCTCCAAATCAGTGCGCGCGCGCGCCACGCCTACTCATAAATCAAGTGTAAAATACACCGATTTAAACCGCTAGACAAACAACTAACCCGAGTGTCTCCTATATCCCTTTTTCCGCACAAAATTGACTTGTTCGTGACATCCGCCGCCGAACCAGCCGAACACATACATATTGTTACTTTCATCCCCTCTCTCCAGGAAACCGTGCTGAATTTCGGGATAAAAAGTATCCTATGTCGTACCTCGTAGTATGAACTCAAATCATGCCAAGTTTCATTTGAATCCATTGAGAAGTTTCGGCGTGATGCGCGGCCAAGTTATAGACAGACTGACAGACAGACAGAGAAAAAAGAAAAAAATTACAGTTTAGGCTTCAGTATCGATTATAGAGAGCCCTCCAAAAAAGTTTTCAAAATATCTTTATGTACAGAATTGGACCTGTTACATTTTATTATAAGTATAGATTCGAAAGTAATTCTGTCTATCTGTCTATTACGCTTTTACTTCTAAATCAATGAACCGATTTGGATGAATTTCGGTACAGAGATAGATCTAGTCCAAAAAGCAGCCATGTCCTTTTGGCATGGCAACCATGGCAACTTTTTGTTGCGATAACCGACATACACGCAGGCGGAGCTGCGAGTAAAAGCTAGTTTTATATATAAACGGATTACTCGTGTTTCCTGGAACAAATATAGGTAATACTTATCCGTTTTACTGTTTGAATTTAATCGTTAAACATTTTACATCCAATTATTTTAACGAAAGCACACGCTGTTATTGTAAAGTGATAACATAGGCCCTTATTTTTAAAAATGTTTACACCTCATTAATTGTGTTTATTTAATGGATATAAGGTCTAGTGTTAATACGGTTTTCAACAAAGACGGTCGTGCTTTACATAATAATATTTATACGACCCTAACATTACCTGAAGTGGAAAATTGAGTACGTATTTCTGGAAATCCAGACCTTTAAAAGTGTAGAAGGATATTTAAAAGATTGTGATTTTAGAACAGCAAAAATAGCTTCGAGTTAGTATTCTGTCAAATTGTATATTATAATCGCACTAAAATATCCACTTATTTATAGAAACGACCATTTTTAGCAGGTTTCACTTAACATAGCAAAAGTCAATAATACAAAAATACTACCTTCATGCAAAAAATAATTAAAATGGTTCGTATAAACATGTGCAATTTTATGCCTTGGTCTTTTCGTAGATGTCATACATGTTGTACTAGTTTTTGCGCCCAGCTCTGCCCTCTTGATTGTGGGTTATCGCGGTAAATACTAGCCTATTTGTAATTATGATTATTTTAGGTATATTACATTAGATGTGGACCAACTCATTTTGGACCTGACAAGGTGTGACTTTAAAAGCAACTGCCATGTTCTAGATTTTGGTCGACCAGGGAAACTTATTAACGAGGAGAAACTGTAGAAACTGCGTCAAATAAGTATTGCAAGCGTTAGATATAAAACTAGTCTAGTAAAGTTTCATCTAAATTTGTTCAGTACTTTTTGTGCATCATTTGTACGTATACACACCAACATCCATACCACCTCACAGATTTTCGTATTTATAATACATATTATACTTAGTAGGATTATGTAGTATTATTAAAACCAAACCAAAGAAAACACACTTTGCATGTACATACTTTACGACTACTAAATACTTTGTAATTGAAAATTGTGTTTCTTTTTAAGGAAAGGACAAAATGTTTCAAAACAATTAACTAAATACCAGCAATGGCTTGCTTAAAAATGTTAGGGCTTTAATTACTTTTTTAGCTTAATTACTCCTGTATGTTTTAGTTTATTGAATTTCCTCGTTTAAGTAAGTTTAAATTGAAAAAAAGTAATATAAATCTTGTCAGGAAATAGCCTTTCATTAATGTTTCTGTCTTCATTTATGTCGCGCTTTGTGATTTTTGGATTTAATTAGGTCGGATACGGAATTTTAACCCTGAATTTCAATTAGTTAATAAAACGGTAACGCACTTGTGACGCCTCTGGTATTGCGGGTGTCCATGGGCGGCGGTAATCGCTTACCATCAGGCGATACGTCTGCTCGTTTAAAAAACAAATATACCACAATTATAGAAATGTTGTTTAAATTTAGGATATGTCTGATAAAATTATTTGTAAAATTATAGATGAATTTTATTCTTGACACTTATAACATTTTCTTTTAGTGAAAATTCAGTACTTTTAAATCGTAGTCTAGAATGTAGATATCATTCCGCCCTCGTTTATAGTACGTATTTCTATTTGGCGAGTGAGATTATCTCATCAATTAGTGCAGTCAAATACAAATTCTCAAAGAAAATCGGAAGCTCCAATATCTAAATGAAGTAAAGTTTTAAAACTTTCAGCAAATTATCTAAGATTTAAAAGCAAAGATTAATTTTGAAACTGACTTGTGTAAGTATGTAACTGTAGGTAGGTATTAAATGACGTTAAATTATCAAAAACATACATTATTCGACCATGCAACTAATTTTCAACAAAAAGACACACCTCTCTATAAAAATCCTATCATCACAATGCTCAACATATTATATCTGTCCTTACAAAGAAGGTTTGGACTGCCTTACCACGCCGCCTAAAGTGTTCCTTCTCTTCAGTGTTGCTCTTATGATACTCACGGGGTAAATAGAGTTGATGGCACTCCGAATTCCTAATCCATCACCATACAAAAAAAACCATGGACGGCGATAATCGCTTACCATCACGCGATACGTCTACTCGTTTGCCCCCTATTCAATAAAAAAAAACCATAGTACTGTAATAATTTTAGTACTTCCTTACGTACTACAGTACAGTAATACTTAAAACTATTTTCTACCATTTTGGTTTACCTCCTAATTAGTAGGTAAAAGTTACTACCAAAACCAAGATCCTTTCTAGTAAGTTGTATGTTAACATGTCTGTTAAGTCGGTTAACTTGTACTTCCAAGTTTACCCAAAGGAGCGAAATTAAACACGAGCGTGACGTTGAGTACGAATTCTAACAGAGAAATTTACGGGAGCGTAATATCCCGGCTATATAAAAATAATTTCAACCACCGTCATAACATGCATTACACTTTCAGACCAAACATAATGAATACAACGATACAAGTGGCTTCGCATTACGACTGTGCCTTTGTTCCTTTATATGCGTTAACCGCGAATGCTTATTCTCCTGTCTGGAGACAGGCAACCGCTGGATGCAGAATGCTGGAGATATTGAAAGATATGTACAGATTTAAGTAAGTAGGAATAAAGCTATTAAAGTTATAAGGTTTACTCAGGTGGACCTGACAAGATGTAACTTGGAAGGCAACTACCACGTCCTAGATTTTGGTTGATCAGGGAAACATATTAACGGGGAGTAATTGTAAAAAATTCGTCACAAAGCTTCTGGAGGCTTTGTGTGGAATATTGGGGAAAAATGGAGCCTGACTGAATGCGTTTTCGCGAGGTCCTGTTTATTTATATAGCCTTGAGTGGTGAGATTACAGGCTTCTCTTGGAAGAAAGGTTCTGGCCTACTTCGCTGGCCAAATGGGTATCGGTTTTGTATCAAGTTTTCCTTCCCTTTGCAGTCCTGTTGTCCTGCATCTCTCTCTGTCGGCTTTTACTACACCTACTGTATGTATATCTGTATTTATCATCACATAGACAACAGTCATCAACAACCCATAACGTCCCACAGCTGGGCTCAGGTCTCCTCTCAGAAGAGGGTTAAGGCCATACGTCCCCACGCTGGTGGAGGGCCAAGTGCGGGTTGGGGACTGGCAAGACAACGTTGCGACTACGATGTCTTGTCTTTACTTGTTGTACTTGTCCTTGGATGTTTTTAAGCCGCCGAAGGGCATCCAACTAAGCTTCACGACTGTTATCATATGATAACAACCGGGACCGACTGCTTTACGTGACCTCCGACCTGGCGGTCACCCATCCAGGTACTGACCGCACCTTCGTTGCTTACCCTCGGTGATTGTTTCTAGTCACCGAGTGCAACTGGGCTATGGGCGCCTGCAACTGGGCTATGGGTGCCTGCAACTGGGCTATGGGTGCCTGCAACTGGGCTATGGGTGCCTGTGGGATAGGATACCAGTAACGCAAGTTATACTTCACCGATATATCAAGTAACTCATTATTATCAACAATTTTGAATAGGACACTGAGTCTCTTCTTAGTAATGAGGTTTTAGCCTACCATACGGCAGAAAAAAAGAAAAAAAAAAAAAAAGAAACGTGGGAGAGCCACGCTTCGGCATGCATGGGCCGGCTCGACCGAAGTCATACCACGGCCTCACAGAAAACCGTTGTGAAGCAGCGCCTGCGCTGTGTTTCACCGAGTGAGTGAGGATACCGGAGCCCATATACCAACCCCTCCCCCATTCCTCTCCCCATCCCCCAAAGGCCAGCAACGCACTTGTGACGCCTCTTGTTTTGCAGGTGTCCATGGGCGGCGGTAATCGCTTACTATCAGGCGATACGTCTGCTCGTTTGCTGCTACAACAATAAAAAAAAACCCCACGTATAGACCACAAGTAAATATCAGCTTATAATTATATGTACCTAATAAATTGTTCCTTTTTTCGCAGTGTTTCCTATGTAATTTCAGAGCCAGTAAAACCAAACGCGACTATGCTTGCAAATATAAATTGGACTACTATAATTCAAAACGTATCAATTGATATGTTCCTTAGGCCGTTAACTTTACAATTGGAACAGTTAGATGTTATTACTCCCATACACAAGGCTTATTCTTCGAGGTAAGATCATTTTAGGATATTAATATTCTTAAGTCGTTGTTTCATTACAAACTGCCAGAATAATCTCAGAGACAAAATTTTAAAACACCAATTTAACGACCCTTTTTAACTGACTACGGTGCAGTTAAATATAGGATAATAGTTTTGGCAGTCCATGTGTGTATGTTCCAAGTTAACCTAAAAACGCCTGAACTGATTTTAACTAACGAAGTGTCAATGGATACATAATAATGGCTCGAGTGACAAAGACTATTGAAGTTTAGTCAAAAGTTGTCTGTATCGGGTCCGAAATCGGGTTAGTTTTTTTAACTTTTTCTAAATATGTATCTTAACTAGTGAGTTTCTTAATTTTATTAATAACTACGCTATTGATTGCTAGTAAAGATCATTAGCTTATAATATTAAACATGCTGGTGTAAAACAAGTATTTATCATTAACAGCTTTGAAAAGTCCACAAGAATCAAGCCTATCCTGAAGAGCCAGACGGTTTGGTGTAGGAGGTTTTTGGGTTAAGTACATTTCCAAAAATATTTCATGATGAACACGATTACTTGTTCGATTAGTTACTGTAGGTGACTTACTTGGGTGGTTGAGGAGGCAGGAATTGTAACCCAGAGCTTGAGATAAATCCTCGTTGAGGCTCAGAGCTTGCGGTCGTTGGTTCAGCGGCGGAGTCACGAACAAGTCAATTTGTGCGGAAAAAGGGATATAGGAGACACTCGCGTTAATTGTTTGTATAGCGGTTTAAATCGGTGTATTTTACACTTGATTTATGAGTATAATTGCGAAGGCGTAGCGTGGCGCGCGCGCACAGATTTTACCACTCTTTGCGACGAACCGAGTAGGAGTCCAGGATGGACGCGGGAATATGTAAGATGCGGGGTAGGAGGGGGGAGAGGGGTGTGTTTTATACGTTCAGAAATGTGTACTGATTTATTGTGAAATACTTAAATATGAGAATACTATAATGTAAATGCGTGAGTAATAAATATATTTAATTAGGGCGTAAACGGCGTATACAGTTACGATTAATTGGTCTGGATGTAGCGTAGTCTGATTGATTCATAATTGAAGGGCGGGCTTTTTATTTCGTAAGATTTAAGAAAGGGTTTTTGTAGATATCACCCCTAAGATTGTAAAATTAATTAGTACCGATGTTCGTCGTATGTTATTCAAGCTATTGTTAGTCTTCTCCAACGCACGTTTGATTCGATGCTTGGCTTTTTACATCCAGCTCCTAAATCTTGCAATTGGAGAGACCTGTGTCCAGCACTGGCATGCGATATGCTTATGATGATTATTATCACAAAATATAATAATACTTGTGATGGATGAAGATGATACTGAAGTTATAATTTGATTTTAATTGCTTTCAGATTAGGGTTCATTTTACGACATGATAACGAAAGCTTCTATCACAATTTCTATAGCAACCCTTTCACTGATCCTTTATGGTCTTGTCTCTTAAGCATGGCAGTACTACTTAGTGTACTCTTCTACTTTCTGAAGAAATGTGAATTTAGCATGCTTGGAGGCTTTGAATGCAGCTACCCTTATGAACTTCTAATGGTTATTGGAGGGTATTGTCAGCATAGTGAGTATGTAATATGTTTGCTTTAATCTAATACCTGTTAGAGACAAGCTAAAATTCAAAATTTAAAGAACCCCTACTCAAGCACTTAATCGAGTAATCATACGCCAATGATATTTCTGCAGACATTCTGTTATTCTTCCCCACTTTCACCCCCATAACTTTTAAACGACTCAACCGATTTTCATGAAACATGTCTAAGAACACTCGCACGTAAATCACCTTTCATACCAAACAAAACTAAATTGAAATCGCTTCATCCGTTCGCGAGCTACGGTGCCACAGGCAGACAGACACGTAAAACTTATAACACCCCTCTTTTTGCGTCGGGGGTTAAAAATAATATTTGCTTACACACCTACTCACATGGACACACAAACATGTGGATACACACGCATGTGCACACATATTATATATGTTACCGTAAGATTGTCAAAACCGTTAGATTGTAATCTATCTCGCGAGTTTGCAAACAGTCGAAAGATTCGGAAATGGTATCGACGAATCTCAAGTCGATTGTTGTCAATGGTTGAACAGCATATGTCCCGCGCCGCCAATTTGTTTGTTAATTCGTCTTTGTTGCCGAATGTAAAGTATTTTTGTGATTGTAAATTGATTGCATGTTAAAAATACCTCACAGCTTTAGAATTAGTTATATAAAATTGTTGTGACAGTAAAATTAACTTGTGATTCGTTAAAGAAGATCTTACCTAACCTTACTCTATGGCCATTTAACGGCCTACTGTAAAACCAACCAATCAGGGACAGTTGACAATATAACGCTCGTAAGCAGTATGTCACAGTTGACAATCTATCGATAGTTTGCAATCTGGCTAGGTAGATTATAATTTAACGGTTTTTACAATCTTGCGGTGACATATACACTACGCCATGAGTTATACACTTTAATGTTAATCTGTAATGTTTGACTGCACAGATAGTTGGCCAAGTTAAGTGGGTTAAGCGGTCGCCACGCCGCTTTCTACTACGTCAAGTGTTGTGGGTTCAAATCCCACATGGGACAACACTTTGTATGATTCACAAATTGTTGTTCTGAGTCTGGATGTTCTTTGTGTCCATTTCATGTATGTTTTCAAAGTCCCCCGCGATACAGGTTTATTCCTAATCCGGGCGTTGTGCTTTAGAAAAATGAATGGTTCGAAAGTCATTACAATACAATTCAAGTTTTACTGTTGAATGATATAAAATAAAATCCCAAACAATAGTAATCTCGAGTTTTAATAAATATTTTACACTAGCTGTAGCCTATGTGTTATTCTGATGTATAAGCTATATTACTGTAAAGTTTCATCAAAATTGATTCAGTCGTTTACACGTAAAAAAGTAACAAACATACACACTCGCAAACTTTCGCCTTTATATATTAGTGTGATTAATAATATTAGTGTTATAGTAGGATTACATCCTCAATAATCTTACTTCTGCATTGGACAGAATAATAATAATTACTTATTTTCCCAGTTCCTCCTATAGAAGCCAAGCTCATCTCTCGCAGGATTGCCTACCTCACGTTCTTCTTCTTCGCTTACACCATATACACGTACTACACCTCAAATCTCCTGTCTCATCTTGTGAACGACAAGGACACCGGAATTACCTTACACAGCTTGGTAGAAACTCAAGTGGAAGTTGTCATTGCGGATTATATACAGTTGTCGATATCGGATTATGTAAGTTACAATTTTGTTGTTGTGTAAAATCGACATTATCAACAAATATTCCTAAAACGATTTGGAATTTAATTGATTTTACTTTTAAACCGACTAAAAAAAAGGATGAGGTTCTCAATTCGAACGTATATTTATAAATTTTTTTGGTGTGTTCGCGGATAACTTCGTCGCTTATGAACCGATTTTGATGATTTTTTTTAATGGAAAGAAGATATCTGATATCTGGTCTGGTGGTACCATAATAAGGACACTAAGATCTGATGATGGCATCCAAGAGAAATCGAGTCGAACCTTGAAGTCAGTTGTTTTTTTGTTAACATTTTACTTGCTTCACCAAAACTAAGTCATGATACAACACTACAAACAATACAACACAAACAATACAAAAAATACGAAGAATAGATTGCTATAATAAAATTAACAAAATTGTGAGACCTCTTCTATAACTGTAGACTACGGCTTCTCCTAACGAAGGAGGTTTTGTAAAATAAACTAATATATTAAAAAAATAAAATATGCGAGTCAATACCATTCTTCTACGAAACTTGGAAATGTATTAATTTGACAAGTTACTATTCTTCTTGTAAACTCGCCATGCAGCCAGTTATAAGTAGGTAGGCCTTCTACTTTTGAAAAAATCATTTCCCATGATCATATTATTTAATCAAATGCATAGGAGAAATAAATTATTATTCAAAAATTTACAAATAGGTCAATAAATTGTCAATTTAATTATATAACTACATGGCGACTTGCCTTTTCATGTGTTTTAGTATAGATTTTTAATTGAAAACTTTGTAACATATTTTAAATATTTATATCTAAAGCTGAATTTAACTTTAGTCGACTGCCTATTGTCTAAACTATCTTACTAATTTATAGTATCATTATGTATTTGAATTCCTCTCTATGGTCCTTTATTGAACTAATTTTAATTAATTATAACGAAATGAAGATTGAAGTGATTGAAAGTCACACATGGTTCTATCGAGGCATATTACTGTAACGAACTGTAATATTATCGTGTTTCGATAGGCCTTGGTCAACCACAATATTCGCTCTGATGTATTATTATATTTCGTACATTGATTAATATACGTAATAAGAGAAGATTACTTCTTATGGTAACTTTTGAGTGTGTAATTTATGGTATAAAGCAGTTTAAGAAGAACAAGCATACATCGCATTACGGGGTTTTAAGTCAAATAACCTCACTTAATCGGTAGAATGCAACGCAACAATAGTTTAATGATGATTTTTTGTGAAGCCGTGACATCACTCTCAGAATGGTTCTCAAATGCATGACGTCAGTATTATCTTGAGATTATATTATCTACCCACCTCCGTACCTATTTTATCAAATATTTACTCAATTTAAAGGCGATTATACAAGGGATAGAACACACAGTAGGAACCAAAGCTTCTCCTAAAACTAAACGGCTTTATACCACTTTTGTGTTTACTTAAGTCGTATGTGGCAAGTAGTCGTTTATAGCGGCTTTACCACAAGTAAGCACATACGTTCATATTTCTAAGAATACACCACTAAACTAAGAATGGTTTACGCAAATTAATCAAACATTACACCCACTAATAACTTACATAGTTATTAAGTCAACTAATGGGGGCATTGGTATTTTAATTCGACTAATTAGTTACAAGAATGGCATATGGAAATTTGTAATTGCATAGAATTAGAAGGTATTGTTTCCTAAAATCTCTGGTAGAGCGAATAGATTATATCTTATATATAAAATTCTCGTGTCACAATGTGAGTTACCATACACCTCTGAAACGGCTGGACCGATTTTTATGAAATTTGGTGTGCATATCGGGTAGGTCTGAGAATCGACCAACATCAATTTTTTTTTTTTTTTTTATGGATAAGGCACGACAAACGAGCAGACGTATCGCCTGATGGTAAGCGATTACCGCCGCCCATGGAAACCCGCAACACCATAGGCGTCACAAGTGCGTTGCCGGCCTTTGGGGGATGGGGAGGGGGATGAGAGGAGGGGTTGGGTATAGGCCTCCGGTATTATCACTCATTCGGTGAAACACAGCGCAAGCGCTATTTCACACTGGTTTTCTGTGAGTCCGTGGTATCACTCCGGTCGAGCCGGCCCATTCATGCCGAAGCGTAGCTCTCCCACGGTAAGTGGGACCACACTTATACCTACCACTTTTTTTTTATGGCAAAACAACGTTTGCCGGATCAGCTACTTAAATTATAAATTCCTATGTTCATTTTTGTTTCTTTATTATAATTTTATACCTTAAGCAATGAGTATGGTGACCACCACTCTTGGATTCTGCTTATGCTTTCCATCAGGCAGAGTAGAATTATCAGGACCATACATAAAAAAGCGGCCCAGTGTGAGTCGGACTCGCCTATGAAGGGTTCCGCGGCAGCAAGTAACATAATATAATTTTTATATTATTTTTATATTTGTGTTGATTGAATGAAAGGTAAATTGCAGTTGACGATTTATGACGTATTAAAAAAAAACTACATACTAGATTTCGTTCAAACCAATTTTCGTATGTACATCATATATTTATCATTCTCTTATTTTAGAAGTTAAAGGGGGGGGACACTCATTTTACCACTTTGGAAGTGTCTCTCGCGCAACCTATTCAGTTTAGAAAAAAATGATATTAGAAACCTCAATATCATTTTCGAAGACCTATCCATAGATAGGTTTAGTAAAAGAATTTAGATAACACGTATTGGTTTGATGAAAAAAATTTTTTTGAGTTTCAGTTCTAAGTATGGGGACCCCCAAAATTTATTGTTTTTTTTTTTTTTTGTGTAAAAATCTTAAAGCGGTTCACAGAATACATCTACTTACCAAGTTTCAACATTATAGGTCTAATAGTTTCGCAAAAAAGTGGCTGTGACATACGGACGGACAGACAGACGGACAGACAGACAGACAGACATGACGAATCTATAAGGGTTCCGTTTTTTGCCTTTGGCACGGAACCCTAAAAAAGTAATGAACTGAATATTACGAAGATTTAATCTTCTTTTAGAGGTACAGAAAATGAAGTGATTTTTTATTTATATATAATATTTTACAGTTTTTTTAAAATAGATTGGAACTTTGTTTGGTCTTAAGGCAAGTCTTGGTAGTCGACTATCGCTGACAGGCACTTCAGGAAAAGGTTCAAGGACACAATATAGGTATTAATATAATCATCATCATCATAAACAGCCTATAACAGTCCACTGTTGGACATAGGCAAGGTTTATAGGTTTTATGTCCAGTTTTCGTTGTTGTTGTCGGCAGTCGGCTCTTACGATATCCATGCGATAAATAACTAGCGATGACACTCTGTATTCTTAGTCCGTCACCACTTGCAGAATATAAAATTAGAAATTATTTAAAAACGTTTGCATTTAAGATCTCAGTTGTAATATATAATTATCATAGTTTAATATTCCATTATACAAAATTTTATACCTTGACAGGTCAAGTTAGCTAGTTTCAGTATAAATAATTAGATATTTAATTAACAGATTCCTGTATCTGCAATGAGGCTTAGTGGAACACTAAATAAACTTACTAAATTAAGACCCGTGACATTACAAGACGGATTAGACGGCGTGAGAACAGGAAGATATGCTCTCCTATCTGATTATATCAGCGTCTATCCACATTTGACGAAAAGTAGGTATTTAACTTTTAAGTTATGTTGATAATATTCCCTTTCACAAGTAGTAAGTGTAGCACGAATCTAAAGAGCTAAATTAGAATCACTTCTCGATGTGTGATTGGCTAACATTTAGTGAACCTAATTATGTATCTCCATCGACAATGCATTAATGCATTGTCTGCACGTTTGGCCTAGTGGCTTAACGGTCACCACGCCGTTTCCTTCTTCGCCAAGTGTCGTGGGTTCAAATCCCACGTAGGACAACACTTTGTGTGATCCACAAATTGTTGTACTGAGTCTGGGTATTCCTTGTGTCCGTTTCATGTATGTTTGTAAACTCCCCCGCGACACAGGATTTATTCCTAATGCGGGAGTTGTTATAATATAAAAAAAAAAAGTAATACCATGGAGCCGTTCGAAACTTCTGAACTGAAAAAGTTAACCAACCTAGTTTGGGCTTGATGGATTTTAACACCAAATTTACATTGAAATAAAACTTAGAATGAAACTTAAACTTGTTTAACAATATTTTATTTACGATTAATTAATTTATTTAATCGTGGTAAGAAATGTTGTACTTCTATTGAACCTTGCTATAGATACGTCCTTTTATTTTTAAAATCATGCTTAAAATCTATTAATTATAATTACTTTTATAGAGCCAGCTAGTAGCTATATTATCCGAGTTATCAGTATTTATATGAAACTCGAATGCAACAGAATTTCAACAAACGAAACTATAGTATTGCCAGATTCATTTACTCTCTATGCAACATTGTTGCTTATTGGAATTGTATCAAGTTAGTTACGATACTATTGTCACAGCTGGAGAAAAGCATGCTCCATAAAATGACAGTTTGTCTATGTTTAAAACACATTGGAAACACACCTACCAGGAATTGTCCAGTACCAAAACATCGACGTCGAAAGACGTCGTAAAATCTAAATGACAACCTGCATACAATAATAATAATATTTCCTACATCTAACACACATCACCATCTAGCTTTAATCTAAGCAGAGCTTGTGCTATTGATATTAAATTTATTGTGTTAAATAAAAATATATTCTTTGAATGTAAAAATACAACTGTATTCAAATTTCAAATGTTATTAAAGTATTCTGTTTTCATCAGCAATAGGACCTAAAATATTGTTATTTTAACATGATTACGTTTTTTTCTTCCTTTCAGCATTCACCGAGGAAGAATTATGCGACGTATCGAGTGTGGATGTATTCTCACATATCCCGAAGTATTTCTTCGTATCAAAGCAGCTACCTTACAAAGAAAAATTTAAAATTGGGTCAGTATAACCAGAAAAAGACTGGTCGTCTGGTTTAGTGGTAAACGATCCTGAGTTCTAAGTCATAGGTTTGATTCTCATGTGATGTGCATGATCATTTGTTCTGTACCTCTGCGTAATTTGTCAAAAAAAATTATGTATTTGATAGTATCTAAGCATTGTTCTTGAGTGAAGACCACGTCTCGGTAAATGTAGTGACGGGCGTCCATAGGCCAGGTGGAGTGATGATTTGTGCAAGACGGCTGGCAGGAGCTGAGGAACTCACCAGGTGGCGCGTAATTGGAGAACCCTATGTCCATCAGTGGACTGTGATAGGCTGATTATGAGGATTGAAGTATATAATCAACGGTCTGGTTACCATAGCACTATTTGTACACATAATGTCAATGCCTAGTTTGGAATCTCACATGATACCAGTTGATGGCTAGTTTCCAAAAGAATGAAAGTTAGGTGTTTTTTCTTAGTTTATTGATTAATGATCCAATGATGAAGAAGCACCTCAATAGGCCACTATGGTGCATTGTTGTATTGTTGCATTTACAATGAGTATAGTAAGCAACCCCTTTTGGATTCTGCTCATGTTTTCCATCGGGCATAGTAGAATCACATTGGTAGGCTCATATTTAAAAAAATCAAAAATCTGCAATAACATTGTTTAGACGATCATTTTTTAAATTTATAGGACAAACATACAATTTAAATTTTATATAGCCTTAAAGATAGCACCGTTCAAAGTATTGCGTAAAATTCATTAAGGTACGGCAGTAAATAAACAAGAACCGCTGTCGTTACTCGATAATAGTTTAAAATGATTGATGTATATACATGTATTTTATCTCTTATTTTAATTAAAATGTATAAAAAAGTAACCTCTGTCATAAATGAGGTCATTAGGAAATCACTTCGATATAAATGTCGTGTTTTCTGTTAGACCAAAACTTTCCTTCTAAAAAGAGATACTTCGAAACTGTTGATAATGATAGCGCTTTCTAGGTTAATATATTCCTAAAAGTATATCCTGGCTTAGCTGCAAATTCAAATTTACAAAGCAGCACAGACAAATATTGTACAAGAGGAAAACAAAACAAGACCAGTTTAATGTAAAACAGAGCGTACCGCCAAAATTAAATCGTTTCTTTATGGTTGCACACAGTAATTAATAAGCCACCGAAACAAAATTTCAAAAGGTTATTAATTCATTGAGAATCTTAATTCCGAGTTTTAGCCGTAAGGCACAACGCCATCTATGGTGGCGGATCTAATAAATTATTTATGGTTGAAATATAAGGATGGTGTTTTCTTTAGAGAAATTTGAGTATATATTTAGGTTGGCAGGTAAGATGCGCATTTAATAAACAAATCTCTTGAGATGTTGAAAAATTTTATTGTTCAATGAACCCTTGACGAAAAATATACATAGATAATATAATAATATGTGTTTATGTTACGAAATAGCGGTGAACTCTTCTCAATTCACCCGTAATAGTAATATATGCTTTTCTTCTCCGCAATTCTTTATATCCGCCTAAGGCAGTTAAAAGGAAGACTTTAACCCCCAAAGAGCCCGAACTGACAGTAATTTGCCTGCCTTTTACTACCTGATTGAAATAAATTGAAATATGTACACTGTTTAGCCCGAAGTAAATTAAATCTACCTTAGCTACCCTTCAGGGAATTAAGTGAGGTTTTATTCTTTGACACCATGTACTATAGTTACCCACAAAATATATCCTTAGTCTTGCCTTATATGTTGTTACAAAGAAAAACTTTTTTTTTTATTGTACGTACAATTTATTAATATTGCAATGTGTTAGTTTAATACTTTAATATAAAACCATTAAAAATATATAAAGCTTATTCGAAAAGGTCTCCATTGGCTGCAATACAGTCCTCTAAACGTTGAGGCCAGTTATTAATAGCAGCACGCACTCTTTGTATGGAAAAATTCTTCACTGCAAACCGTATGGATTGTTTTAGGGACTCCAAATTATCATGGCGTTTCTTAGAGTAAGCCTTACTGTCTAAAACTGACCATGAATCATAATCCAGTGGATTAAAATTAGCACTAGATTACGGCCAGTCTTCAGCTCTTTTAAAGCCCGGAACGCTCGTTTCTAACCAAGATTGGGTGGATCAAGCCTTATGACCCGGCGCCGAGTCTTGCTGAAAGGACCATTCTAGATTATTGAACATGGTGTTGTTAAAGGGCTTTTTAAGAATGGTATCTTAATACACTTGTGCCAATGTTTTGATACCTTTTAAAAAAATATATGGCAGAGTCACTCCTTCATAGCTAATACTCCACTAAACCATCACTGAAGACGCATAGTGCCTACCTTGTAATCTGTTGACTAATTAAAAAGCTTTTATAGAGCTTTCAGCATAAATGCGGTCATATATTTTTTTTTTTATGGAATAGGAGGGCAAACGAGCAGACGTATCGCCTGATGGTAAGCGATTGCCGCCGCCCATGGACACCTGTAACACCAGAAGCGTCACAAGTGCGTTGCCGACCTTTGGGGGATGGGGAGGGGATGGGGTATGGGCCTCCGGTATCCTCACTCACTCGGTGAAACACAACGCAAGCACTATTTCACACCGGTTTTCTGTGAGGCCGTGGTATCACTCCGGTTGAGCCGACCCATTCATGCCAAAGCGTGGCTCCCCCACATGTTTGTTAAAATATTGCTCAATGTAAAAAAAATCTCATCCGTAACCAAAATTTTCCTGTGATCTCCCTTTGCATACCGCTTAGGTAGTTGTTTTGATTTTATCCTATTTTTAAGCTATTGCAAAGCTTTTATCGCGGGTTTTGAGGCCTTTGAGCGCGGCGACCGAATCAAGAAATTCCGTAACGTAAAGAAAATATAACCTGACACCCGAAGCTCGCACGGATCGAGACGAGCTGCTCCGAACGACAAATCAACGAATCTGTCTGTCATACAGACAGATTCGTTGACGAGCTGCTCTGAAATCCGTGCGTGACAGAGACAGACAGACAAAACAGTCTGGGTTTATAGTATATAATAATGTATAATATAGTAAGTATATTTGAACGTGTATGTCCGGCTTAAGCAGCTCTTTGTGAGAAAGTATATAGGTGTATAGGTATCTATCATATCTTTATAATGCCACACTCACCGCATGTGCGTATATATATGTCGGAGTGAGGGTATCCAAATAATAAAAGTGATGCAAACATTTGCCACTATCGAACACTACGCAACAGTCTATGTAAAGCGGCGCGATCGGAAACAGGACACAGTTCTCTTCAGATCTCGCGACGACCATATCTATTATTTGATTTGCGATTTATTGTATCTCTGTGTTTTATATTGTGTGTATGAGGCGATATTTATCAGTGGGGGAATTACTAGCCTAGGTGGCGAATTCCACAGGGCATCGCGGAGGGGTGAGCGTTGCCCCAATCCCCTCATGGGGGGTTGCTGATGGTGTTTAAGTTAATTCGTATCCGTTTAGTAGTGATTAGTGTTTGGCTTTGGTCCAGATTGGCTGTATCTGTCATTCATGTTCTCGTTTATTCTTGTGTCTCCGACATCAGAAGTGGGATCTGAATCTCATTTGCCCACAACGTTTGAGAGTGTAACGGATCGTCAGTCGCGGCGAGCTGTCGAACTACCCTCCGCTCGAAAATCGTACGAGGTGTCATTTTGTTAAATTTTTGTAAACGAGAACGCTCACATAGTGTCAAAGTGTCGGTATAGCCTTTTCGCGTACGAACGGTTTATGAGACGTGCGGCCTACAACAGCGGCAGCGTACGGTAGTAAAAGCAACGCATCGGTAACTGGGAAGTAACCGGTATGTACGGACAACTCCAACAAACCGGTGAGTCGTACTATTTTTATTTTGTGCTGAAAGCTCTTCAATAAGATAAGTTCTGTCAGATGAATTTCTAGGCAAACGACAATATTGTGCAGGAACATTATTGAGGGTAGGTAATGCCCGCACTTATTGTAACATCGAAATTCTATGAACAGTTTTAATCCAGATTTATTCATTGCGGTTATTGTTTCATGTAGTACACGATTACTGTATTTCAAACGACATAATTATTTAAAGAGAAAAATGAGAATCTGTTTGCATTAAGGTTTTCAGTTGCGGTTTTCGAAATTAATCTTGTTCTTAAAATAATTAGATCGTTTCTATTGGTGACATCGTTACAAAGGTAGACGATTTCGGAAGTATAGTGTAGTATTATATCATAGCAGAATATCTGTGATGGAGGTGGATTGAATTACCCGTTCTGCACATGCTGTTTGTTTATTGTTTAAATTTATTTCTTATTTTTAAACCCCGACGCAAAAAGAAGGGTGTTATAAGTTTGACGTGTGTCTGTCTGTGGCACCGTAGCTCGCGAACGGATGAAGCGAATTCAATTTAGTTTTTTTGTATGAAAGGTGAGTTACGTGCGAGTGTTCTTAGACGTGTTTCATGAGAGTCGGTTGAGTCATTTGAAGGTTGTGAGGGTGAAAGTGGGGAAGAAAAACCGAATGTCTGCAAAACGTGCCAGTATAATCGTTAAATGACAATTGTGTAATTGATAACTTCGACCTGATGCTGTGTGATAGTTGTGACTCGAATTATAATTACCGTTTTTTTATTTTGTGATGAAATGTCGATATTTTCAGTAAAGTTAAAAAAACTGGTCGGACTTCTATTTGGTGTCAGCTATCTCACCAGCAGCGGGTGATTGTGGCTGGCGTGTCTATGTAGTTGGCAGATATACGTGTGGTGGTCACAGGGATGACCTACGATACTATTTATTTGGATTGCTTTGAGAATTTGCAGCAGTAGTCAATTACTAAAGTTCTTATTTTATGTTGTTTTGATTTTAATAACGATGTTACTGTTTTCTTTTGCTGTTCAATAGTGTACTGTTTTATTGAGACAGAATAGACAGTGAGGTCAGATATGGCAGAGTGAGAGAGATACTGTGTGTACACGTATGTGACATTTGATAGGGGAAGTGTAAATTAGTAAAGTTTGATCTCAGTAACTTAGTTTTGATTCAAAGTTAAGAAAGAAATTAGACAAAGTTAAATCCTAAGTATAAAGGACCGTTTAAAATTGTAGAGTTGCTCGATGGCGATCGTTATACTTTGAAATCTTTAACTAGTAACAGAATCTACAAATGCGCTTGCGTTCGTATACGAGAGTTTCCTTTAAGTGATATACCCGAGGAGGTAGATTTGTCTGGCATTGATAATAGTGAGGAAAATCCCTGTAGATCAAGTCCCTATTGATGTTGATGATGATAATCAAGGGTTAATTAATGCTGATGCAATGGAATGAAATTGAGTTGTAATTCTGTGGCGAGTAGTCTCTATAATGAGATATGAGATATCCTATCAGCGTGGTTGTTAAAGTTTAGTTAAGTTTTGCGAAAGGCGAGGTGGCCACTGAAAGGCGAGGTGGCCACTGAAAGGCGAGGTGGCCACTGAAAGGCGAGGTGGCCACTGAAAGGCGAGGTGGCCACTGAAAGCCGAGGTGGCCATTGAAAGGTGAAATTGGTAGAATGGGAGGCCATGTAGATATTGTTAATAATAATAATCCAAAAATGTGTAACGCGATGGACGGTGAGGTGACTGTTGCGATACTGCTTGCTGGTGTTATTAATTTAGTATGTAGCGAGAGGTCTATTAGCATTCGGATTTGATAACGAAAAGCCTGTTTTGTGAGAATGTCCTAAATGAGGTTGTTCCACAGAAGATAAAATGTGGTAATGTACCCAATGTCCTTGGTCAGGAGTGGCCGAACAACACAGAAAGCTCTTTCTTTTCTGCGGATAATGATGATGATGCCTTCAACATCACACGGGGACGTGTAATGCGTCAGGACGGCCGTGTCGGAGTGAGGGTATCCAAATAATAAAAGTGATGCAAACATTTGCCACTATCGAACACTACGCAACAGTCTATGTAAAGCGGCGCGATCGGAAACAGGACACAGTTCTCTTCAGATCTCGCGACGACCATATCTATTATTTGATTTGCGATTTATTGTATCTCTGTGTTTTATATTGTGTGTATGAGGCGATATTTATCAGTGGGGGAATTACTAGCCTAGGTGGCGAATTCCACAGGGCATCGCGGAGGGGTGAGCGTTGCCCCAATCCCCTCATGGGGGGTTGCTGATGGTGTTTAAGTTAATTCGTATCCGTTTAGTAGTGATTAGTGTTTGGCTTTGGTCCAGATTGGCTGTATCTGTCATTCATGTTCTCGTTTATTCTTGTGTCTCCGACATATATATATGTTCAAAGAAAAAAATACTGTGAATAAAACAACCCGTTCAATGACGTAGACATTTATTAGGAATAGTTTAAACCTTTTATAGTATGCTGTGTAACAAAACCATATCGCTACTTAAAAAAGTGATCAACACCATCTAGTGACGATGTTGGTACTAATTTAATAGTTTAGTATTTTTCATTCACAATATTATACATACTGCATAAATAAATAATTATAATTGCATAAGTTAATAAAAAATGCTATGCAAGATCTTTACCGCGGCAGTCCCCGAGCGACACACGTCTTATTTTTAATTAAGTTAAGAAATGACCAGTGCGTCTCTTATAGGCTGCAAGTCCTGAGTCATCTTTTAAAATTCGCGACATGGTTCTAGGTGATATCTTCATCTTCTGAGATAAAATCTTTTGCTTTCGGACAGGATTTCTTCGAATTCTTTCCATTACTACTTTGATCGCCTTTTTCGTACGAACACCGCCAGATCTTTTTGTGTCACAAACAGTGGAGATTTCATTGTACCTACTAATAGCCCGGTACACAAACATTTGAATAATACCTAGTGTATAGAGGATTTTAAAATTGTATTTGGCTCCATACCTACTTTATGTAATGCAATCACAGAGATTCCGTTCTCTTTATCACCCCACTCATTTTTTTTTATAAATTTGAACCTGCCAAAATGACTCTACTCTGCCTGATGGAAAGCTTAAGCAGAATCCAAGAGTGGTGGTCACCATACTCACTGTGAATGCAGACAATGCAACAATGCAGCATGGTGACCCACACAATGGCGGCCTAGTGATGCTTCTGCATCATTGGGCCTCCGGTCTCGCACTCACCAATGAAACACGACAGCACGAAAGCTGTCATTTTACGTTGACCTTCTGTGCGAGGGTAGTACCGCCCCGGTCGAGCCGGCCCGTTCGTGCTGAAATCAGTGTGGCTTTACTACATGTATAAAAACAAAATATCATCATCAATCAATATCAATACATATAGGGGGGCTTTATGAACGCAATAGAATTCAAAACAATGATTTTTAGAATTTTTGTCTGTTTGTCTGTTTATCTGTTTGTCTGTGCGTTTGTGCACGCTAATCTCAGAGACAGCTTATCCGATTTAGATGTGGTTTTCACTAATATATTATGGTAAGCTTCACTTAACATTTAGTGTTTGTTTCATGTTAATCGGTTCATAAATAAAAAAGTTATGCCCATTTAAAGAAACACGTAGCTGGCCGTTTGTAGATTGTTTACGCCTGCGCGGCCGCGCGGGTATCTGAAGCGCGCCGAGAGCCGCGCCGCTGCCTGTAGCATTCAATTATTCTGCATATTTTATGTAATTTTGTTTATATTTTATTTTAGGGTTTGTAAATACATATTGTGTGTATTTAGTATAGCTTATTTCTTTTCTTGATTTTCTTTATTTCTTAATTTTATGTGTAAAAATGTGATAAGAACATTTGTTTAGGGTTTATAGAATTTGTAAATACCTTATAGTATGTATATTTTGTATAGGTTAGTTATTAGTTTGATTTAAAGTTCTTGATTTTTTTTTATAAACCTTATTTAAATTTAGTTTTTTTTAATTTAATATATTTCTCAATTTTTATGTTTAAAAAAAAATAATTTTTAAGTGAGTTCCAAAAGGAGGAGGTTCTCAATTTCATCGTTTTTTTTTGTTTTTTTTATGTATGTACACTGATTACTCCGTCAATTGTGAACCGATTTAAAAAATTATTTATGTATCCGAAAGGGTGTACTCCCCATGTGGTCCCATTGCTATCAAACAGGATCTGATGATGGGATCCCAAGGAAATCGAAGGAAACTCTCAAATTTGTTAGGCACGTACTATGTTTTACATATATTTTCTAAAGCTATTACAGTATTTACATTTGGTAGTCATCAGTTCATGATGATGAGCTGATGACGGAAGATAAAACTCCTTAACGGTTAGGAGTTGGAAGATAAATCTTTAAATGTCATGTGTATGTATGTTACCTTAAGTCGTATTCTTTCAAGTTATTTAGGTGAAATGATGATGAGAGACTTGAGAAAGACTAAAAAGCGAAAAAAAAAATAGTTTAAATAAACCGACTTTAAAAACTAAAAAGTATAAAATAACTTATTAAAGATTTAATTAAATACGCCTCATATGCAAACCTTTAATATTGATGAAACACTATATTTGTATGTGCTACCTATTCGTAGGTTTAAAATCGGTGCCAAGCCAAATGTAATAGTAGTACCACACTCGCTATATTTCGAGACGAACGTCAATGACGTCACCGACGCTTCTGTTGTTTTGTTCTACGCGAAGAGCGAGGTCACGCGCTGCGAGTGCGGTACCTACTATTACATTTTGGCTTGGAAAAATCAATATTAAAGGTTTGCATATGACGTGTATTTAATTAAATCTTTTTTAAGTTATTGTATACTTTTTAGTTTTTGAAGTCGGTTTTTTAAAAGAAGTTTTTAGAAGTTAGGTAAGACCTTTGGAAAAAGTACATGTTTGTTAGCTCAGGTTAGTATCTATTACACGTTTTTTTTTGTTTTCGATAGTTAATAGATTAGGTTGACACATCTTAATATGTAGTTATTAAACTGTAATTAAGTTAAACTGCGTAATAATCTGTAAGTATTTATAATTTAGTTGTTTATGATAAGTACGTGTTTACTAAACAACGTTGTGTTAGTGGGTACTACTTATTGTAAGATTGCCTCGAATAAGATTCAACCTCTCCCAGTGCACCAGGAATGCTAAAAGGATGAGATTAGTTCGATCACAGGAATCTGAAGAAGATCATGAGGCGAGACTCACTCCATCTCAGGAACGTCAGGCCAGGTTTCGTGCTACAGAAACTTCTGCTCTCCGAGAATCTCGATTGAGTTCACATCGTTCTCGAATGATGGTCACTCGAATTAGGGAGAACAGGGAACAGCGTGAGGCACATTTGTCTGCGTGAGGCACTATCTCGTGAGTCTGAGACTTTCACTGATAGGGAATCCCGCCTGAGCCCTCAGAGGGTTCGGACAGCAAATTCCCGGTCTCAGGAGACATCTGAAGCACGTGAAGTACGTCTCACTGCCGATCGTCAAGCTCATGTACTATCGCGTGAGTCTGAAACTTTCACTGACAAGGAAACCCGCCTGAGCTCCCAAAGAGCACGAACTTTGCAGTCTAGAGAGCTGAAACATAGTTTAGATCGTCAATCTCGATTAACAGCTGATCGAGAGCGACACAACAATGCCAGAATTCTTGAAAGTGAAGATGAACATAGACAAAGATATGGTGATGTGTTGTCAGTTTTGTAAAGCTCTAAAATGGAGAAAAGAACCAAATGCAATATGCTGTTCAGGTGGCAAAGTGTTCTTTGAAAATTTCCATGAGCCCCCAGACTCTATAAAAGCTTTACTAAATGGTGAACATCCTTAGTCTAAACATTTTTTAGACATTATTTATTAGTGTAACGTTGCGTGATGTCAAGCAAAATGGCCAACCTATGGATGGCATCACTATACTTTTCTGTGGCGATTTTCGTCAGACTCTCCCTGTTATACCACGTGGGACAAAGGCTGATGAAGTTAGAGCCTGTCTAAAGAGTTCTAGACGGTGGGATTACACTATCCCTTTGCATTTGATAATAAATATGCGAGCGCAAATCCGAGGCAACGAAATTGCTCAAGAGTGTTTGGATTTGCTACTTGAGATTAGTAAGGGTTGTGTATCCGCAGGAACAAGGAAAAGTTGTTCAAAACGAAAACATATACTACAAAGTTTCATCAATGCTAGATCTCATATCATCCGTGTATATCAACGCAACTTGAATATCAATTCGCCAAAATTCCTGACTTTGCGAAAGAGCTATTTTGACTCCACGAAACGACCAAGCAGCAGCAATAAACGCTGAAATTTTGAGCTTTGCTTTCGGGGGATAATGTGGACTATATCCCCATTAACAGAGTTATGGATGATGAAGAATCTACCAGCTACCCAGTAGAGTTTTTATAATCCCTCTGTGCTACTGTACTACCAGTTCCTAAAATAAATTTAAAAGTTAGCGTACCTATAATGCTCCTTAGAAATTTAAGCCCGCCAATACTTTGCACCGTTGCAGTCTACCAATTTACAACGAAACCTGATTGTGTGGCGACTTCCACATACAGCGCAACAAGAAAAACATACCATAGTGCCATCTACTGAAGATACGTCGAACTACGGAGTAACGAAGGAAACTAAGAAACTACCAATCCTGAATCGCGCAATAGAAGTTCTCGCGCCGATTAACATATATACAACATCCCAACATCAACCGTTGGGCAGTGGCCTACCAGGCATGACGACCTCGCCTGGTCTGAGGATCCTCCCTTTGTGTTGGTGGGACATGACACCTGTCCCTGTCCCCCCACAATAGAAGCAGAGATTTTAACAGGGTGCAGTTTACCGCTATCACCTTTAAGTGATAGTGTTTTTATTCCTCGGATTCCTCTCATCCCAAACAATTTTCGGTTTAGTTTTAAACGAGTCCAGTTTCCAGTGAGCCTATGTTTCGCGATGACAATAAATAAAGCCCAAGGTCAGACGCTAGAAGTATTAACTGTTTTTCACACGGTCAGCTTTATGTAGCTCTGTCATGTGTTAGCAACCCTAGCAACCTGTATGCTTTGAACCCTGATGGCTATACGTCTAATGTCGTGTATAGAGAAGCATTACTTTAAATTAGAGTTTTCTAAATACCCAAATGACGGTGATTATAAACCAAAAGATATGTCCAAAAACTGAGCTGCCCAAAGTCACTATTCCACGCGGACGGAGTCGCGGGCACAGGTAGTTTTAAAATACATATATTGGCACTAAACTAAGAAAACAATGAAAAATCGTATAAAAATGACAGATTCCAAATTCAAAAGTAATATTTTGTTTATAGACGTGACAACGTCTTATAATTCGATGGAGCCGGCTGCACGCACGAAAAAACATGACTCATGCAGCGTTACCTTTAAGGCTTGAAGTGCAAGCGAGAGAGAAATGCGGCGATCTATCTCTCATCATTTCATCAATGTTTTGTTATGACGTTATCACGTCAAACTATCATCCGTAAACAGACTGTACAGACAACCATTTTTTTCAAATTGTAACAGTATTTGTGGCCAGACTAAGTAAAATAAGGAGAAAAAAGTAGTATAAACAAAAAGGAGACTTAGATTCATTCCGACAATAATGATAGACTAAAACAATTTTTTTTTCAGATTACTCCGAGCTCGAGAGACAGGTATCCTCAAGAGGTTATTGGACCCACAGTACCAGTACAACTTACCAAAATGTACAGTATCTCCCCTGGTTCAAGCCAGGTTCATACAAATGTCTGGTCTCGGTATGAAGCTGTTAATCGTTTACGTATTCAGTGCTGTTTTACTGATATTTGAAAGAGTACATTTCAACTATACTAAGCGGAATAAGTTGTGGCCCTATTTGCATTAATTTGAGAATGCTCTGTTGGGCCAGTTGTTAGTAGTCCTGACTACTTTAGTCAACCTAACCTAAAACCAGAGGTCGTGGATTCCATTCTAACCCAGAAATAATATCTATGTGATGAGCATGATTATTTGTATTGTGTTTGTATGTGGTTTATCTATAATATGTATTTGTGTGTATTGCGGCACCCGTACTTCCTCAAGTACGAGCCCTGGAGGTTATGTGTAGTCAGGGAACTAAGCTACTAAGTACCTGATATTTAGGAAATAACAACATGGGCTAAACGTATTATACGTTTTTACTGCAAGATAAGAATTTTACAATATAGGAATACAATTATTTATATTTCACTGCTACGAGGTCTTGATTCTGCGACCCCTGCAGTGTATCCTAGTGTATCTCTTCTTCCGCATTCAAAAAATCAAGGTTTCAAATTATAAACCAATTTTAGAACATTCGCTTCAAACAGGAGTTTTTATCTTCCAGTATAATGACGCAGAGGTTGTATAGCTCTGCACCGCGAAGACCTTGTTCGTCACAGTATTAAGAAATATAAGTATGTATGTTTATTATTTTATTTAGGAGGCTTGTTTCTATAGTAAACACTCTACCTAGTTTAAGATAAGACGACCCTGTGTGAAATATGTGAGGATATTATTTTCAGTATTTGAGAAGCCATATGGGAACGTTTTTAATTCACAAAAAATGTTTCATCTCATCCATCTTCGTTACTCCGATTGTAACGTGTAAAATAAAGATATACAATACATTCAAGTAGCTATGATTTAAAAAAGTTTATCGATTTTCGTATTTTATATTTCCAAAGTCACGATTCACAGATAGGTTACAGAATGTGTATTTTTTTTCAAACTCTTTTGATATAATCTTTTCTTTTTTTTTTAGTTTCGTGTAGTGCAGATTTCAGAATCACTAATAGCGAAATATCTTACCTCATCTTTGCTATATTATTTTACTGTTGTACGTTAAAGTCACTATAGTAAACTTACATCAGTTTTATTAAAATTCAATTAGAAGTAATTAAAGGTTTTATGTCTTAAGTATTTACTAGAATGTATTGTAGTGGTTTTTAATATCCATTACATTAGAACTTTGTACTGTAACATAGGTTTAGTACATCTTGTGAATACCCTTCCTCATGACACGGAGCCTCATACGCTGGCGGAATGCCCAACTTGAGCCAATTTCTCATTGGTGGTGGTGGACTGATCTCATCATGGCAGTCAGTTCTGCGGGTATTCTCACTTCTAATCTTGGTTTTATACATGATCCGGAGCGAGAGAAAATCGAACGCCATTGCTTCTTTTTGCGAGGAGATAACGCCCTCAAAGGAAGTATCAAGACGGGAGAGAAAACGCAGCAGCACTCCCTCTGCCGGGAGAAGTCGCACCAAACACCGGAGAGTATTCATTGATCTCCGGCCAACTTAGGAAGTAAGCCACAATTTTGAGAAATTCGTCATCCGAACAGATACATGATCGAACGAAAGGCAGCGCACAGTGTTCCGTGTGCGCCTCTAGAGAACTTCCAACGATTACCCGTTGGTCGCAGTTCTCTGGATTTGGTTAGAGAGGTAGACGACCCCGTCTGGGCCGACGTGAAGGGCGAGATGCGGCAGAAGTATGCAATTGCGTTTTTCATTCCCCTGGCTATTGACAAGTAGAGGAACACCGGGGTGGTTTTTAACCGGTAAGAATCCCACTGACAGGCTCTTTAGCTCTAAATGAGCGAAGGACATTATGTCACTGTGTGTTTCCACTACCGGCATGTATACAAATACATAGGTGTTGTCTTAACCACACTTAATAGCTGAAAAATGTTACACTGAAAATGAATGTAAAATGTGCAAATAAAACATTTTGTAATTAGTTATTTATTATTATTATTCACCCATAACGTACGTTAATACTTAGTATGAAATAAACTTCTGAATGTATGTTATGTATTATTTTTTCATCCGATCAGGTGATGTGATCGAAGTGGCAAGCCGTGGCCCAACGGCTGATGTTATAGCTCCTCTACACGTTGGTCCATCATTGGGTCAACATTGGGCCATCAAGTGGCCAGTGGGATGGCTGCGAGCATCTAAACGTTGGTGACGTTCAGCGTAAATTTGAACGTTTGTCAAGATCGACGTGGAAGCTATCGCCGCTGCGACAATATATCTATGGAGTTCCAGCGAACCCTGAGTAGTGGGCCACGTGGAGATGCGTGCCGCAATCATGGGGCCAATATCCTTTGATGAGCGGCCGAAAAACCGACACCGACGCCAACCCAGAGCTATCGCACGCGCCAAACAACTAACTAACGCCACCCTACGCCACTACGCCCTCTTCTCGTTGGCTCATTATAGTGGGCCAATGTGTTGGGCCAACGTGAAGATAGTTTCTCTTTTTCTTCTTTCTCTTTTTTCTTTCGGCCCCACATCAAAGGCCCAATGATGGCGGCACGCGTCGCCCCGTGGCCCCCTACTCAGGGTTCGCTGGAACTCCATAGATATATTGTCACAGTGGCGATAGCTTCCACGTAATCTTGACAAACGACCAAATTAACACCGAACGTCACCAACGTGTAAATGCTCGCAGCCATCCCACTGGCCACTTGATGGCACAATGTTGACATAATGATGGACCAACGTGTAGAGGAGCTAGGGAGTTGTATATATGCCAATCAGTGCGGTAATTATTCATATTGCGATTCAGGATTAGCAGTTACTGCGTAGTTCCCTGCGTGTTACTTAGATGGTGCTGTAATATATTGTTGTAAGACCGCTTGTGGAAGTCGCTACATGCATAACGTCGAGACAATAGTTTATTACTTCTATTAGATAAAAGTAAAGGCGTCCATTACTATTATGTTATATTTTATTAATACCAAAGCCTAATAATTGAAATCCAAGAAAAACGTTACTAAAGTTACTATAAAAACAACATTCTATGATAATACTACTCAATAAAAATAACACTTAAGAATATACCATTATCACATAATAACATTATATACATAAACAATTAAATAAATACGACAAATCGAAATTGAATAAAGTTTTTCATCCAATCTGCAAGAACCATTATTTGCAATTACTTATTTGATATTGGTAAATTTTTAATCAATCGAATACGAGATTTATAAAATACAGAGAAAAGTTGGTAAAATGCTCAAAATTAGATTGAACTAAATACAATTCAGTTAAAAAGAACTATTATTGTGTAAGCCTAAATACATTTATTCACCCATGTCAAAACTAGTTTAGCCTACATAAATCTGTACTTGACTAGGGAGACATATTAGTAATCTATAAAATTACGCAAAACTTTGGCATGGCCGAGTAGTAAAATAGGACTATTTGAGATTTAGTATAACTAACAGTGGTGCTAATTCTGTTTCTGTGTTACCAAGCTAAAATTTCTCTAAAACTTGAAAATTTTAGCTTGGTGAGACCTATTTCTTAGCGTTCCATGGATTCGGGTGCCGGGTCCATCGCGTGATAGATGGGGCAACACATGCGACTTCGACAGTGCCGGGGAATCGCGACCCAGGTTTAGGTTTAAGGAGCACTCCTTACGACGCGTCAACGCTCACCTCCACTGTCCGCCGTGTCACCCCCTCTACCTAACCATATTTGAAATGAGCCTAGCAATGCCGCTTTGGATATTCGTTCAAGAAAAGAGCTTACAGAAGCTCTTGGCAATCCAAGGTCTTTAAGCAGGTTATAAAGGGATTTAGCTGGTATACCCCTCGCACCCACTTCCACGGCATACAGCGCAACAACATAACCATTTTTAGTTATTTCGTTGGTTAAGTCAAAGTACTTGTTTTTTTTAAAGCGTGGTCTTTAGAGATGTTCGTTTCCCACGGCACCGTGAGTTCTACTAGTACTACATGCTTAATTGATATTGCATAAAGAAATATGTCCGATCTGGACGCCGAGGCACAGATATCCTCCGGTATTCTGTAGTGATTTCATACGTGTCCACTAATAATGTCCAGTCACTGGCGGTATTTATAATCGTACAAGCCTTTTCTGTAGCTTTTCCCCACCTTACTAGGTTGCTTTGATCGGGGAGAGTTAATTGAAAGGCGTTGAGGTAGAATTTTAACAGGGCGGGTGACCAATCATATAAAAGTGTGCGCCATTTCAAAGCTGGTGGGATACAAAATTCTCCTAGAGTTAACCATTCATTCTGCATTTCTAGGTTCATTGCGTGCACCTTGTAGGTCTCGTTTTCATCTTGTTGTATGAAAGATTTTGTTATCTCTTTGTCGGTCTGTCTTCTAGCATTTCCCAATCCAACTCTACTGGACTGCGTACCCACCATGAATTTTTTTGTGGAATTGGAGCCGTGACTCTAGCTCTGATGAATTTTTGTCTTTTGGAAGGGATCTAACGATTTCGTCTTGGGATTTTGACAAGACATGCATTTTGGTAACTCTTAGGTGTTTGTAGAGTTCCGTAGGTTTTTTTAATTTCATTCCAAAATTATTCGAGCCCCTGTACAACGTTGACGGGTCTGCAGATGGTGCTAGCCCGAGCCACGACTTCAATGTCTTAGTGACTTTCGCGTCCAGTGTTCTTATGTGGTTCTGGTTTATATGATATACTAGAAACGGCCAGTTGAGACGTGATGTTAAGTAGTTTTCACGTCTATTCTCACGTTTTAGACGTTTTAGTGAATCGATTTCCAAACTGCTGTTGCTGTACCTATAAAATAATGTATTAAGATAACGTCTATTCTTAGTGTGACAAATTTAATTTTAGTCATTCTTTGACATTTAGAACGTAGTTTGACAGGACAAAACTTATTTTTAGTGAATTTTAAAGTGGTTTCGAATAACAAAATTAGCACCAATGGGCAGTTACATAGGTACTCGTAATGAAGGTCATGAAGACATAAAATGTCCTAAAAACAGAACAATGATCATTGTGAAAGAGGAAAAAGCTGGTGAATTTCTTCAATGATTATTCAATAACTTCCATAATTATATATTCGTACTAAAACCCACGCCATTTTAGGTCTAATTTCCATTGCTACTTTTTCAATTGTATATGTATATGTCAGTATCCTAAAATAATAGTAGAATTATGTGAATATTGTTTGATTAATTTTCAAATGTTTAATTACATTACAATTAATAAATTCTTGAAGTGGAAGTTTAAGCCAAAATAATACTCTGAATAGATTAAATTATACCTTGTTTAGTCCAGAACTTCAGATTCATTTCAATTCTAATTACATATTACGTGTTGAATAAAATATATTTCACAAGCTTTTTATTAACTTGCAATGTATGTACTCGTATGTATGCTTGTATGTTCGGGTGGAATCTTGCCACTCAATTTTGAAAGATATCTTCAACCGATTTTGCTGAAATTTTGCAAACATATGTAGAAAGCGTAACAATACAATATTATAATGACATGGAGCTGATCTGATGCTGGAGCTGGAAGGTGGCTATAGGAACTCGATAAAGAAACGTCGCAAAATCATCGAGTTTGGACTCGTTTGATTCGTCTCGAGGCATTCCAGTAAAGGCTTGTTTTTAAAAGCTTTTTTTTTTAATAAGTATGTTTCTATATGTTATACGTATTTATATAAGTTGTCTAGTACTCATAGTCTAAGCTCTGCTTAATTTGGGGCTAGATGGCGTTATGTGAATGTGATAAAATATTATAAAAAAAATATTTGTTTTTATTAATCCAGGTAATTTCGAAACGCAATGACTCTAGTTGCTCGATTCCATGTCATCCTATGGAAAAGAACCGGCAATAAAGCAAGTACTAGGGTACTTATTTAGTTCCTTGCCGGTTCTGAATTACACTCCATAAGTATTAAGATACTTATTTAGTTCCTTGCCGGTTCTGAATTACACTCCATAAGTACTACGGTACTTATTTAGTTTCTTGTTGGTTCTGAATTAAACTCCATAAGTACTAGGGTATTTATGGAGTTTCTTGCCGGCTCTGATAAGCACTAGGGTACTTATTTATTAATTTTACAAGAGCTAGAGCTCTTGCTATATTTCACCATACTACATAATAACCCATCTGTGGAGGAAAACTTGTGTACGAATTTATTTTCAGGTTCATTTAACATTTCTGTTTCTCACTGCATCTAGTACGTAAACACTGAAGTAGATTTAAGTTCTTTTAAATGATATAAAACTGATTAAATAATTAAACATTTTCATTTTATCCCAAACATTTTAGAAATGTAGTAAAGAAAAAATAAAAACTATTAATTAAAATTAACCAAAAAAATCATGTTCTAAACGCAATTATGCTCTCTGTTATTGTAATGTCTTAAAAACAAGACGCGCCTGCTATTAATTAAGGCATTTATTTTAAAACTTGTTCAAGATGTAATTTTAATTTGAAATATGATTATTATAAGTATAAAAGAAAATTTCATACAATATCTTTTAAAAAAGTCTAATCTACAAGATATTAGTTATTTTGTATCATTTTATACTGAAACTGAAAAACGAAAAAATGCCTGACAAATTTAACGAATAATAAAGAATACTAGTTTATCCACGCAACTTCGCCTGCGTCTCTATTAAATCCTGGTCGGTTCATATTGGTCTAATTTAATAAATGTGTAAATTGTTCAGATAATTTCGGAGTTCTTTGTAGGCAACGACGTTACACGATAATTATATATTTTATTCATTTATTTACAACATTTACAGTGTCTTTCAGAACCATTTCGGCAACTGAATAGATATAGTCGAAAAAAGTTTCTCAAAGATTTCCTTCCTTTAGTATCCATCATGAGGTTATGTCGGTTCGATTACAATATACCATTTCACCGTGAACCCCGATGATGTGATGAACCGAGAAGGGTTCCACACGAAGGGAAACAAGTAATAAAGGTAAGGGCAAAGAACTTCATGGTTGGTTTTACGGGGCCCTAAATGGGCCCGATATTGAAAGATGGTACGGTTGCTATCTGTCGGGCATGTCACCTTCCTGGGGAATCTATTAGGCAAATTATTTCTGTTTGTTCTCGTCTTACTAACGACGAGTATTTGCACAGGCAAAACCAAGAACCTAGGATCGTACATCGACAACTTGCCCTTAAATACCATCTTGTGAACTCAGAGGTACCATACTACCGGTATGTGTCCGACACAGTTCTGGAGAATGGTCGTGCTACTACGTTATATTGGGATCGATCTATTATTATTATCACAGACAGGACTATTTTTGCAAATAAGCCTGATATTGTGATGATAGATCGATTGGAGCGCCGCGCAATGTTTGTTGATATCGCCGTTCCTCATGACGAGAATCTCGTAAAAGTTGAAAAAGAAATTCAAATGAAATATTTGGATTTATCTCACGATACTGTCGACACGTGGAATGTAGATTCGGTGATCATTGTTCCGATTGTTCCGATAGTTGTATCTGTTCACGGATTGAGAGCCACGGGTCTGATGCAGAAGGTAGTCCTCCTAGACACGGCACGTACAGTGAGGAGGTTCCTGTCTTTGGAGCCCTAACGACTAATTTCTTGGTCCCTGTACCCGAAGTCGGTGGTCTACTATTTTTTTATACTTTTTAATATATATTATTGTTAAACTTTTTTATGCATTTCAAAAATGTAATTGATATGTATGTCGGAGACACAAGAATAAACGAGAACATGAATGACAGATACAGCCAATCTGGATCAAAGCCAAACACTAATCACTACTAAACGGATACGAATCAACCTAACACCATCAGCAACCCCCACGAGGGGGTTGGGGCAACGCTCACTCCTCCGCGGTGCCCTGTGGAATTCACCACCTAGGCTAGTAATTCCCCCACTGATAAATATAGCCTCGTACACACGATATAAAACACAGAGATACCGACTCATGGAACCGTTCGATTGTGGCAAATGTTTGTAACACTTTTATTATTCGGATACCCTCATTCCGACATGTATATGTTACACCGTTAGATTATAAACTGTCAAAAGATTGTCAACTGTGACATACTGCTTACAATGTAACGTACTATTTTTCGTTAGATTATAATGTATCGAAGTAAAACCGTTAAATCACAATCTGTCCCGATTCAAATGCGAGATGCGATCCTTCGCATACCATATCACAATTTGACGGTTTCATTTCGATATATTATATTATAACCTAACTAAAAATAATAAGTTAAATTGTAGGCAGTATGTTACAGTTCACAATCTTGCGACAGTTTACAATCTCGCGAGTTAGATTACAATCAAATTTTGACAATCTTACGGTAACATACATTAATGTAATAAAGAGAATAATAATGTTGTTGTGATAATGTTTCACAACGCAACCTATTGCTATGAACTATTTTGTAGGCGTAGGCACGCAACGTCAAGGTAGTAGAGCCACGCTGATTTCAGCACAAACGGGCCGGCTCGACCGGGGCGGTACTACCCTCGCACAGAAAAGCAACGTAAAATGACAGCATGCTGTCGTGTCTCGTTGGTGAGTGCGAGACCGGAGGCCCAATTAGTCTAGTCAACAAGTTCCATACTTGTTGACTAGACTAAAAGATGCAGTAGCATCACTAGGCCGCCATGGTGTGGGTCGCCATGCTGCATTGTCTGCATTCGCAGTGAGCATGGTGACCACCACTCTTGGATTCTGCTTATGCTTTCCATCAGGCAGAGTAGAGTCATTTTGGCGGGCCAAACATAAAAAAAAAAAAAAACGTTACCTAAGCAAGTTTAGTCCAAAAATGTTTTCAAAAAACATCAAACAAGCAGACAAGAATCGCAAAGGATAAATTAATTAATTTCATCATTTTCTGTAAGTTGTTTTTCATTTTTTAATATAATATGGATTTCAATTTCTCGTATAATTTTTGCAATAAGGCAAAATACTATTCTAAAATCTACGAGTAGGTATATATAATCTAGTTTATTCTGACTTCAATATTTACCTAACTTTCTCTTCTATTTTTACCCGACTGCGAAAGGAGGGTTATGTTTTTCGAGTGTATGTATATTTCTTTGGCACGCCCTAGAGCCTAAAAGCCTATTAACTTCTGACACTGACTACTTTCAAATTCTGTATAAAGTTTTGACATTGACTTAGGTAGGTAATATTAGTCATAGCACAGAGAAAAAAACTTTGAAACCTGAAATCATGGAAAGCCGTACAAAGAAAAATACTACGTTTTTCTTTTTTTCTTTTACATAAAGTTATTACGAAGTTCAAATATTAGTTGAATATTCAGTTATTTCTGAAACCTCCAAGATTACTTAATGTTTTTTGTCAAATTCTTATTAATAGAAACAGGGCCAAAGTAAAATTTCGTTCTACTTTACTGAACTTACAATGATTATAGAACCAGCCATATTATTAAATTTTATGTATTTGAACCGGATGTGTGTTAGCAACAAGAATACATATTTAGAACGATTTACCTTTTTCGACTGCCTGTCTTAAACTGCCTCAATGGCGCAGTGGTAGCATATGCAGCTGCTGTGCCAAGGTCTCAGGTTCGACTCCCGGGTCGGACCGAATGTTTGTATAATGTTATGCAAATATTTGTTTCAAAATTTGGGCGTTTTCTAGTTAATGTAATGTGTGCCTATTTACAAGATAAAGTATATAAGTATTCTATTAGGCATTCTAGCTTTCATAGTGCAAGCTCTGCAGGCTCTGCTTAGTTTGAGGCTAGATGGCGTTGTGTGTCAGATTTCCGATATATTTATTATTTTTTCGGAAAAAATCATAAATGATAAATGACTAACCATTCATAATAGCATTTCAGAGAAACGAGTGACTTCGTTCGTATATAATTTCAGTGTTGTATTTATGTATTATCCATATATAAATAATAATGAATCACCAAAATGCATGTAGGTACGCGCGTAACTTCCGATCGACCATCAAATTGTTTTTTATGTGTTTGATTGTTATGACAAGTTTTGTATATAGGACAAGAAAATTATAATAAAACTGGAAGTGTTATATTTTTTTAGTCCGCCACTGTACACCTGTGGTACCTGTGGGAAGCTATTTCATAATTGTATATACCAAAGTAGTATTTCAAGCCCCCCAATCTATTCTCACTGTCCCTGATGTCCAGTGTAGTCGTTTATCATCTGACAACTCGTTTGTTAATTTCCCTGCCGATACAATAAAAAGCTATGACGCCATGACCTGTTATTAAGGATAGAGTGAGACGGTTAAGGTTCTGACATTCTCCTATCTCTATCATCTTTAATACATACAAAGGTAGTAGAGCCACGATGATTTCAGCACGAACGGGCCGGCTCGACCGGGGCGGTACTACCCTCGCACAGAAAATCAACGTAAAATGACAGCATTCGTGTTGTCGTGTTTCGTTGGTGAGTGCGAGACCGGAAGCTCAAATAGTCTAGTCAACAAGTTCCATACTTGTTGACTAGATTAAAAGATGCAGAAGCATCACTAGCCCGCCATGGTGTGGGTCGCCATGCTGCATTGTCTGCATTCGCAATGAGTATGGTGACCACCACTCTTGGATTCTGCTTATGCTATCCATCAGGCAGAGTAGAGTCATTTTGGCAGGCCAAACATAAAAAAAAAATACTTATCAGGTAAGGATGCTTCCCAATTAGCTTTTAGTTGAGTATCTATTTTAACTAGACAGTATTATTCTTCCTATACCTTGCGCACCGAACCATGGGTCTTTTGTTAAAGGACAATTTAAAGGCATTTTCATATAAAAAACTTTATATTGAGGACACTCATCCACTGCCTGCAGAACCCATACCATACGGTGAAGAACTTTTCGTACTGAGAAAGTATAAGCCAGGGCTGCCAGTGTCAGATTCAATACCCATATATGATATCTCATTCTTAGAACAAGCACCCTGACCAAATAGTGTCCAGTTCTCGCATTTCCATGCTGAAATAGAAATAGACTTATGATGAAAATAATAAAAAAGTGTAAAACAAGAAACCACCCCAATCACATGTATTAATTGTCATTTTTAATAAACGTATTGCCTCACGTAACTAATAGGTATGTTGAGCAATTGTCGTCAACAATATTTCCGGATCTGTACGACTTTTAAAATTTCAAGGAAATATTATACGCCCATCTCTTAAGGCATTTACGCGCTTGTGACTGAGTCCTAAGCGTCAATAGATTGTGGTAAACTCTTTCCATCAGGTCACAGGTCATGGACCCCTAGCCGTAAACAAAAATTGAAAACTAACAAATAAGTGACGCCATCTCAACGGTGAGTCATAGTCAAATCAAAATATTAGCCTAATTCTACAAGAATATTAAGTCGTTAGCTATTTTAGAAAGAGATTCAACGATCCCTATAGCCAAGATCCAACTGTGAAAGATTTGGATCTTGCCTAAGGCCAGGTTACTCGCTTACCCCATAAACGTAGTAGTATACCAATTATAACTTACTTTATTATTTAAATCTCATTTTTAACACACAGACAGACTGTGTGTTAAAAATGTCAGCATTTTTTTTTTTTTTATTAATTTATTGTCCCTACCTGGAAAGTTTTTTGGTGAACTAATGCTTTCGGCGAAATACTCCCAAGCTCTGCTGTGATCACATACAGAGATGTAACATCCCGCTTGTGATGAACCACCATTTGGATAAAAATCTTTATGACCTGAAAATTTGTGTGCAATATTTATACAAAATAATGTTCATAAAGTCATAAATAATTATTAAAATAAATCCATCCTTCTATAATTAAGAACACCACATGCTTTGCGCCATAACATGGTGCGTGTTGGGTTTTAATTTCATTTACTTTAATTTACTAAAGTTTATGGTTTAATTTAATTTACTACAGTTATTAATGATTTAATATATTGCGAATGTGGTACAGCTGAAATACTAAGTCATGATTTCTAAATCGCGGCAACTTTCAAGAGTGAAACGAGATGTTACTGAAGCATGCCACGCACCATGCTACAGCGCAAAGAGTATAGTAAACAAAAAAAAATGGAATGAAAAACTATTCGAAACTTAATATCTTAAAATTTTAAGCGTTCATCTATATTACCGTTTAGAGCCTCCGCAAACTGCAGACTTTCAATCGGCCGATAGATTGGTTGGTTTCTTAATCAGTATGAAGATTTAAAGGAGTGCGCACATTGTAACGATTCGGTATCGGCCGACTAATAAGACAAAAGCCAACCCGAATAAACTATCGGCCGTTTAAAAAGTTTGTAGTCTGCAGTCTGCGGGGACTCTTAATTGAAATTCGATAGGCTTTTTTGTTCGACGACGTTTGAGCATGGTTACCACTTCCAACTTCTGGATCACTAAGGATATCATGAATGTATAAAGTTATAATGACTGCCTCGTTGGTCTCGCGGTTGGCATGTGCGACTGCTGATCATGAGGTCTCGGGTTTGATTCCCGGGTCGGACCAAATGTTTGTATGCTTACAAATATTTGTTTTGGAGTTTGGGTGTTTTCTATGTATACTAATAGGTCTTTACCTATGAAATTGCCGTTTTGTATGCAATAAGTGAAAGTATTTATTTTTTCAAACTTTTTTGTTTCTGTTATTCGAAGTAATCACCCATGCAATCGACGCATCTTTGCCAACGCATTGGCAGTTTATTGATGCCCTTCTTGTAAAAATCAGCTGGACGGGAGGCAACAAACTCTTCAAAGGCATTTTGTACTGCCTCTCGGCAATTGATTTTTTACCCACTAAAAAGTTGTCTAAATTTTGGAAAAAGTAATAGTCGGTAGGTGCAAGGTCTTGTGAGTATGGCGGATGAGGGAGAGCTTCCAACCCCAGTCGCGCGTTGTCGTGAAGGAGCAGTGGGGACGACCGATTGACCAAAGCTGGTTGCAGATGTGCAAGCTTCTCCATCATTCTCTCCAGTTCTTCACAGTACACATCTGCATTAATGCTCATGCCGTTTTGTAAAAAGCTGTGGTGAATCACACCCGCACTAGACCACCAAACAGTGACCATCACCTTTTTAGGGGTCATTTTTGGTTTAGGGCATTGCTTGATGCTGAATCAGGGTCTAACCAACTTGCTGAGCGCTTTCGATTGTCGAACAGAATCATTTTTCGTCGCACGTAACAATTCGTTTCAAAATTCCTTCATTTCTTTGCCTGTTGAGCAGCGCAAGGCAGGTCTCGCCTCGTACGTTGCGCTGGCGACCGTTAAGGTTGTGGGGCACCCATCTATGAAGCTTTTTTACCTTGCCAATTTGTCGCAAATGGATCAATATTGTTTTGATGCTTACATTAAAAGCTGCTGCTAGCTCAGCTCTAGATTTAGTTTCGTCAGCTTCCTCTATCGCCCTTAATTCATTATTGTTAATCAAAGTCTCCGGACGACCACGAGCTTCATTTTTCAAGTCAAAATTTCCAGAACGGAACCGGGAAAACCAACAACGGGTTGTGCGTTCGTTTGTACAGTTCTCTCCGTAAACGTTTTTGATGTTACGTGCCGTTTGTGTCGCGTTGGTGCCACGACGGAAATCATATTCCATAATTACACGAATTTTTAAAGTATCCATTATGACGAAAAATGTTCAAATGCTCAAATGTAATGAAAATACAACGCTAATCAAAAAACAAAAAAACTGAGTTTGTTAATAGAATGTCATGGTTTTAAAACAAAATTAATTTGAATTTAGAATACAGAGCCATTACAAACTTTTTTATTTGAAATGACCAGTATTGAAGAAAGGCAATTTCATAGGTAAAGACCTAATATGTATGTATTTACAAAAAAAATGTAAATATGTATTTGTATCAGTTGTCTAGTACCCATAACACAAGCTCTGCTTAGCTCGGGACTAGATGGCGTTGTGTGTTAGATGTCCGAAATATTTATTTATTTATAAGTAAATTAAGGTCCATAATAAACACATGAATATGTTAAGAGAGAGAATGAATTTTTAAGACTTGCAACCCCAGGGACGAACATTTTAATACTTAAACTTTCATGTATATTACGCCTGTAGAAATAATTGAACAAAGCGGATGTAAACGAGTAATTCCTTTCAAAATAACAGAACGTGTTTCGAAGATAAATGTTATGAAAGTACTAAGATAACATCCCAATTATTCAACCGCTATATTATTACCGCAATCAAGGTATTATATCTATAAATTATATTATTCGTTATGATATTCTTGGCTAGAGATAAAATAATTACTTCTATGAAATATTGTACGGTCCAATTACCGCACATTTTAACGCGTCAACAAATCACTTTGATTCCTTTACTGTTAGTTATATAATTCTACGGTTATACGAACTGTCTTAGGCCCTATTCATCCTGTGGGCATATCGTAACAGGGGACTAAGCAATCTACGAATTGCAATATTACTGAAAACAAATCAATTCATCTAGCCAGCGTGGTAAAGTAAGCCTATGGTGCTAATTCTGTTGTTGACACCACTAAACCAAAATTCACTAAAATTTGTTGTTGGGTTATATACTTTAATGTGATTCGCTTACAGTCTATTTTTCGATATCTCATATCTTAGCTTTCACTATATTTATTTCAGTACCAAATAAAAGTTGATCAGAGGCACACGCTTGTTTATTAGTGAAAAAAACTAAACTTTAAATATGTAAAAATTATATGTAATAATCATAAAGTAATTAAGTCGGCATTGCGCCGCGACGTCTAAGTTTAGTGCGACATGTTAAGTTTTACGTCACACGTTACACATTTTACAGTTCAACACATAAATAGCAATAGAAAAATCATGGCCTTATTTGAGTAAACTTTTTATAAATTTAACTAATTTTGGTTATGCCAAAATAAATTTTGCCTGTCTATCTATATCCTAGATCAAACAAGTCGTACGACGGCATCAAAGGACCACAACGTAAGGTTTAGCTCCAATCACAAACATTATGTTCCTTCGAACTGAGTTCTATGTAGGTGTGGCGACTTCCTCATACAGCGCAACAGAAATATACTAAAGCGCCATATACCGAAGTTACGCTGAAGTACGAAATAACGAAGGATAATAAGAAACTACCAATCCTGAATTGCGCAGTGAAAGTTTTCGCGTCAATAATCATATTTACAACATCCCAACATCAACCGTTGGGCAGGTGGCCCGCCAGGTATGATCACCTCGCCTGGCGGGAGGATCCTCCCTTTGTGTTGGAGGGACATCACACCCGTTCCTCCACAGTAGGTAATTTATGTATATTCGTCACGATTATCGTATATTCATTAACGTTTGCGTCCGGTTTTTTCCTCTCAAACGAAAATCGACCTCTTTGCATAACGGATTTGGAACATCACAAGATCGTAAACCCCACTTCAGAGCATGTCCGATCGCTTTCACGAGACACTCAATGAAGATTATGGAGTGACTGACAACTTGGTCTCTTTTATTTAAAAGTGCTCATGAGTTGGTTGGTTCAATCTTGTATGCACAATGGCTTACAACAACTCTGAAAATTCTGTCTAAAATATTTGTTACTTTCTTATGTTGATGGAAAAGTATTCTAAAATATTTGTAACTAAATTAGCGAACTGATTTTATACCTAATCCAATAACTAGACTTAGATACAATTTTGACTAATAATATTACAAATATTAAATTCCGTTTATATATTTATACAAAATTATAGACAAACAGATTGAAAGCGAGACCGATAATGATACATTCTATTAGCAGTCATTTTCAAGACTCAGAAATATAACAAAAACATGTTAGAATTGGCAGACAAGAGAATTTAATTCGAGCCCTAAGGTTATACATTTATAATTCTTTAATTAAAAGACAAACAAGGCACAGTACAAATATAAGAATTGAAAAATAAATTATTATTTTTACCTACAGGCTCTTTAATGCCGAGCATTCCAGCATTACTGTGTATAACATCAACATATTCAGCATCAGTCCTGTTCAATCTTCCGCTGGCGCTAACGTTGCTGAAACATGGTCCAGCTGGATCAAGTGCCGTTATTCTGCCTAGAAGTTGGCCAGTCAATTCCCGCACCTTTTTTCCAGCCACGCCAGCGATGTGGGAACCAAGACTGTGACCCACGATGTATATCTTGGAGGGATCTTGTCCATCTAAAAGGAGAAAAGTAAATTAATAATTTTATTATATTATATTTTTTTAATATAAGACTCGAATTAAGTAGAGCTTGAAAAACTTTGGTTTCTCTATTATTGACCAAAAAAATGACTATTTCTAATTTTTTCGTGTCAATCTATTAAAAAAAATGCCGATACATTTTCTATGACTTCGTATGTAATAGTTTGGACCAATGGCATCAACCGATTCAATATTGAAATTTTAAAACTTCGTCGATTGAACCAAATTAGGTAAACTAGTCCTATTTTGGTATTGGTTATAACAGATTTTCGTTTGTAAGGGATCTTCAAATAAAACAGACTTTGACTGCTCTCTCAACGTCTAATATGTTTTAAAATCTGTGTTTAAACTCTTTAGAGAATGTATATGTTACCGTCAGATTGTCAAAACCGTTAGATTGTAATCCATCTCAAGAGATTGCAAACAGTCGTAAGATTGTGAAATGGTATCGACGATTCGCAAGTCGCGCGCTGTATAACGAACATATTATGTCCCGCGCCGCCATATTTGATTTTAATACGTCTTGGTTGCCGAACGTAAAGTATTTTTGTGATTGTAAATTGATTTCATATTGAAAATACCTCACAGCTTTAGAATTAGTTATATAAAAGCGTTGTGACAGTAAAATTAATTTCTGATTAATCAAAGAAGTTCTAACCTAACCTAGCTCTATGGCCATTGAACGGCCTACTGTGAAACCGACCAATCAGGACCAGTTCACAATTTGACGCGCGTAAGCAGTATATCACAGTTGACAATCTATCGATAGTTTGCAATCTCGCTAGGGAGATTGTAATGTATCGGTTTTTACAATCTTACGGTGACATATCGGTAGGAATTTTTATGGCGAATCCAAAAAAAAAAATTTTAGTAGGTGTTCCTATAAAATTATCGAGAAAAAATCAAAAAACTGCATCAGTGTCTAGCGGGGGGGGGGGGGGAATCCCCTTAAACCGGCTGCTAGATGAGGGTTGCGTGCCAGCCGAGTCATGCCACGCGAACGGTTATTACAAATCTATTGATGCCTCATTCGTTGAAATATGTAGTTCATATATTTAAGACGCTACGGTGAAACATACAGACACTGGCTGCCTTCCTTTTGGCTTCGCCACAGTTGCGTAAAAATAACTAATATAACAAATAACAAAAAAATACTTACTCTTAATAACATCTCCCAAAAAATTGCCAAGCAGTTCGCCAATAAATCTGACATAAGTAGACGATCTGAAATACTCTAAATTTATGATCTTTCTCCCGTCCAATGCAAACACTTTCATGTCCGATCTCTTCAGCAACTCCGGAGCCACACCATGTACCATCCACCCTTCTGAACTTTCCATAAACCCATGAATTAAAATAACGACAGTGCCAGCTTTTGCTATCACACGCTGGAGACGCTTTGAAGTTGTCAAGTTAAACTTGACATTGCCATTTGCAGTAATGAGATCAATGTTCAATATTTCATGGAAATTGGTTTTGTTTTTTTCTAGCATTTGATCGTAAGTTAGACCGAAGAAACTTTTGAGGGCTTCACCTAAAGCATGAATTAAAAAGGAAATTAAATGCAGGTGCCTGATGTCATGTTGCATTTTTTATTGTTTAAATCGTGTAGAGACGGTTATTCAAATATCACTAAGAATAAGAAATCAAAAAGAGTTCAAAGCTTTAAATTATAAAACTTAAATCTTTTACAACAACAGTTTTGGTAAAAAAAATTCTATTTCCAATATGCCTTGTTAGTAGATTATACAGCTTACGAATCTACGTGAGTCAATAAAACAATTTAAATGTCTATGTCTCCACTCTCCCGACAAATACAACTTTTTAATAGAAATTAAAACTTAATACCCAGGAGACAACAGCCAATACAGCGGTTTCCTTGATAACTTTTTCTTCCGATAACATAGACCAAACTTTCCTGATAAATCTTTGAAATTTTTATGTTGTCACAGATTCAACTCTTCTATTCTTGGAGACTATTTTGAATCATTTACCCTCATTTAATAATAATGACTTGATTTTACACCAGGTAATTACGAAAGGATTTAAAACTAGGTATGTAGTTAGAAGTGACGACCTAATTGCTCGGAGGCAATCTCTTATAGGCAACCATGGAATGAAGAGAATATATCTACAAATATACGGATAAAAAAGCATTACATTTTAATTTGGTATCAATACCATGAATATATAATGTCCATCAGATCAGTATGCCCACCGTTGAGCATTAGACTGGTTTTTAGACAGATTGCTTCATCAATACATTCCTAAGTGACTATTAAATTAATATTTGTGATTAAATCAAGTATTCTGATGATGCTAATAATAATATCAGCTCAGAGACAGAGAACTAGTCCAGCTAGAGAAACGCTAAAATAACAGATAGACAAACAAAAATGCATAAAGAAGTTAAAAATAAAACAGCTTTTCCACCAAGCAGAAAGCAATAGCGGCTAAATAAAATATTAAAGCCAATATCAATCCCAGGTGTAGAGAAATTTGATTCCCTTAAGCATGAAAACATCATTCGACAATATACGATGAACTAGTTTATTTTTATTTGACTTTGATATTAGTTGCAGCAAGGCTAGAAAAACATTGTTAAAGTGTTTAAAACTTACTTACATCTATTCGAACCAGCTGCCACTACAGGATGGATGACAGACATAGTTGCATCATAAATTGAACTTATTGAAATCTTGGCAGGTGTTGGTTGGGGGATACTTGCTGCATAGAACCCAGCCACTAAAAGTAAATGATAGAGGTTGACTATTCCTATATGTTGCGCTGAAACGAAGATATCATTTAAATATATAAATATGTTAACGGGCCTGCGGTGCGGAACCATCTGGTACCATATTAACAATGTATAATTTGAACGAATGAAATTTTAATTATAGGCAGGTCCAGATTTGGCCACAGAAAATAAATTGGTACTAATGTCAATATTGAATTAAATGTAATATTGCAATAGGCGCAAAATTTATAAAGGAGAAACTCTTACGAAATCGAACAACAATAATGTTTAAGTTTTGGAAGAGACCTATATCTATATATACCTAGAAAGTTTTTCAGGATAAGAACAGCCTCGAACGATTACCGAATAAGCAAAGCAAAGTAAATTATTATTCTACTATTAATTATCTTACTTACATCTTACTTTATTATATATAAGCTAGTTTAGTTTGCAAATAAATTTAAAATAAATATTATGTTTTCCACTTACAGCCAATCATTTCAGGGTTACCAGCAAATGACGGTTTAAAATGAAATACACAATCATATAGAATCGGCATAAATGTAACTACTGAATGCATCTAATAGGCAAATTTTTATATTCATTACAAGTCATGCTTAAATAATTATTATAATAGTATTAGATTATTGTTAAAAATATTATTAAAATTCATAAACTTAGCTGACTGCCTATTAAAATACAAGTGTGGTCGATTATACTCCTCTTTTCTGACTAAAAGATGCAGAAGTACAATTGCCTGCTCTTGTTATTTCGTGTTTTTGGACTATCAACAAGATCTTACTGTATTAATTCCACACAATAGTTCCTTAATAGTCATAACAACTATTTCCGTTTGCAGTACATGATCATACTCGGATTTGGTGATTAGGTTTAAAGAAAGCTTACACCTCACGGAATCTGTACTGTGATGTTATTGAATCCAAAACTCTTTATTACTGTACAGAAATATATATTCAAAGTCCTGAAGTGTCAAAAATCTGCATTTATTTGTACAAAAATATGGTGAAATACAAAGAAAATATCACGAGCAAACGAAAAATATTTTACCTCGCAAACGAAATCAACAACCAAGTGACAACGAACATTACCCATATAAGGCACTTCTTGATGACCAGTGTATGTTTAACATGTTCGAGATCTTAGACGTAGGACTACCTACTTTACAAAAATACTTTACTAAATAAGTATATTCCTGTTAATCTAAATCATAAAATTAATCGAGTATAAAAGTATACCTATACGTTAGACGTTGGCGACAACTGCGACAAGGAGTTATGATAAAGTCAGTATAGTACCCATATAACTCCAAACTAAAAGCATCAGAATTTCTTAACTCTGTAGTTTTAATTCCAGTAGTTCCAGAGTGCCTTAATTACGTTGAATAGCATGATATTCCTATTTTGTATTTTATAGGGATATTCGCTAAATTTGGTGAAACGTTAAAGCCTCTAAAACATCTCAAATTACACTCTGAACAAAATAATCTCTTTGTTACAAGAACATTGGTACATTACTGAATAGTTTAGATATCTGGAACTTTGAAGATGGAATTTGTTTTATAACTAATTTCCACATGCATGGGCTTTAGAATCGCAGGCTCTTTATTCGAGTACAATCAGTCCAGTCAGACAGACAAAGAAGAGGTAATTTAATCTACATATATTATGTACAGAATAATCGGAGTAGATTCGAGTATCTCTATTATTCATGTTAAAATTTAATTTTCATTTGATTGTTTTTGGACATATTCAAACGCATGGTTGTCTAACTATACACTCGATGAGATGTGTATCATCAGCGAACGTCGCATTTTGTTCCGCCAGCGAGATCCTATCACGTTCGTTACGAAACAAACCGTGTAACATGACATGTATTGATAAAAATAAAGATGTTTCTGACAGGATATTTCAATGTTCCTGTATTTGTTATTCAGCTAAGTTGGTTCATGTAATCACTTTTAATTTTCGCTAGATGTGCTCACTGACTTCAAAAGAAACTTTTATCGTCATAGTCTTTTTAATATTAATTTAGTGATTAATAAATAAAATTTATGAAAAACTCATAGAAATCCAGAAACAAGTGTAATAACTTAAGAAAATATAGTCCATGATTAGAATGATATTATATATACTGGAAATATCTTATATCAGATGATCTTGGTCAGAAACCCCATGACTGATAGGAATTTTATTCATTGCTTTATTTCAAATGGCGTACCTATAGTACGGAAAACGGGGACTTGACATCGAATTTTATTCGAAAAAAGCACTGTGCAAACTCTGTATCATGATTCACAAAGTCAATACTCCTTGCCCTATTGTTTCAATTACAATGGAAATAGGAGAAGTGGTCACTAAGCCAGGCAAAGAAACCTGCAGCTGTACGGAGAAAAAGAGCAAATTAAAAGGTCTTCATAATGAGTGCCATGAGATAGATTTTGAACTATTTTTAACCGAAGTTAAAACTGAGGAGGTTCTATGTTCCATTTGTTTGTTTTTTTATAATGTAGAGGACAAAAGAGCAAAAAATATTTCAAATATCTGAAATACAACACCATCTAGATTCAAACTAAGCAGAGATTGTAATAAGGCACTAGATTTACTGATATTATATTATAGAATACACCCCAAAAATCCGAAATAAATATTTGAAGATCATAGATACATTTCATCTGATCCAGGAGTCGAACTACAGACCTCAACGACAGCAGTTGCATACTCCACTACTGCGCCACCGACACCAACATAGTATAAGGAGTAGAATATGGAATCCAGGAACTTCATCCTCTCAGTCAAAACCAACAAATGAGTTTTTTAACACCACATTGACACACAATTTCTCTTACCTTCCATTGGTTTTTCTCCTTACCAACGCACTCTTTTATACAAACCTCTATATTACGATAAAAAAAATAGTCAATTATTGCTGCCATGCTGGAAGGTCAGGAGGGCTGGGACGCAGTGGTCTCTTTCTGTGAGGCTGTAATGCTCCAGAAAGAGACCGCTGACAGGACCGCAAGCTGCCAGAGAGTGAGGACCTCTTGTAGCTGATTATTTGATGCGGTCAGCGATAGGGGAGCAGCCTGGTCGCAAAACTGCGATCAGGCCGCAACATATAACATATAACGGGCCGAAAGGCTAGAGTCTCTATAGACGCGGCGTCGTTCCTGGGGGGGACCTGAAATAATATGGTCCGGGTCCTCCTCAGAGCAGGGTGCCTGTGACCGGCCGTCGGGGTGGTTTTTAGTGGATTCACCACATACCTGGCTCCTCGAGGAGCATAAAAAGAAAAAAAAGCAACATTTGTATATTACTGTTTCGTGACTGCAGGTGTTAGCGATAAAAAAATACAGAAAAAACTTAACTATGTATCACATGTCAATCGTTAGATAAACATCGTTAGATACAAGCTATATAATTTAGTGTCTGATAATATTACAAAAAAGGTTAAAAACCAGTGGTAAATTACGTTCATAGAAGGTCATTACGATATACTTTAGCATTAGCGCATTATAAATAATAAATATTTCGGACATTTTAACACACAACGCCATCTAGTCCCAAGCTAAGCCGAGCTTGTGTTATGGGTACTAGACAACTGATATAAATACATATATACTTTTTTTTTGTAAATACACACATATTATACATAGAAAACACCCTAACTCCGAAACAAATATTTGCAAATCATACAAACATTTGGTCCGACCTGGGAATCGAACCCGAGACCTTAAGCACAGCAGTCGCATACGCTCCCACTGCGCCACAGAGGCAGTCATAGGCAGCATTTGTTAGCATACCGCAATTTTTCACTATGAAGGTTGCAGACTTCTCCGCATATTAGAAATTAGCCTGAAATAGAAAAAAAATCCGGGGGGCGATTTTTTTTTTATAGCCGGGGGGGGGACGTATAAAACTCGATTTTTTAATTAACTAACTATATATATATATATATATATGTAATGTTATTGTTGAAAGTATTTTATTATTTAAATTAATCATACTTCATACTTTTATTTGTTTTAATTCGTCATTCGTTTAAACTTTTATATTTATAATGATAACAGTTTTTGTATATTTAACTATGATACATTTTCATTTTCTGAATGAACTATTTGTTATTTAGATTTTAACAAAATGTTAAATTATTCCATATACATAAAGTACGGAGTCTGAAAATAAATTCGTGTTATCTATTATAGAAAATTCTCGTGTCTTGGTGTTTGTTACCAAACTCCTCCGAAACGCTAGCGCTAAACCGATTTTTATGAAATTTTGTGTACATATCGGGTTGGTCGGACGGTTGTTTTTTATGGCAAAACAACGTTTGCCGGGTCAGCTAGTTAATGTTATATATTCGAAAGTGGTATTAAAATTTACGCAGCCTGTATAAAATATATGTTATCCCACCGTGTTACGCGTACATACTAACATTGCTCGCAAATTAATATTATATCAGTTGTTAGTTGTCAGTGATTGGTTTTCGTCTCACAGTGTCGTGTAGGAAAAGTACCTACACTTAAGATCAACGATTTGTAACTTACATTAAGGAATTTTTTTTTTTTTTTACTACTAAGTCCAATAGTGATGTGAACTTTTTTTACAAATATAGGTAGCTATATTTTAAATCGTGAAGCAAAAACTTTATAACCCTATTAATTTGTAGATTATGCGATCGCAGTAGTATGACATTTAGCACTGTTAAAGTTTATATGGTCCTCCATATAAACTTTAACAGTGCTAAATGTCATACTACTGCTGCAGAAAGCTAAAAATTTAAGTAGTTTAAAAAAAAACACTTAATCCACATCAAGTACGATAAATTTTAAGTAAGCTAGCTAATAAGTAGTACCTATTTAAACATTTTCTTAAAATAAAAAAATATCCAAGTTTAAGTTTAAAACTTCCATAAAAAAGTGACTGAAATCAAATCACAATTAATTTTTTATGTATGGCCCTACCAAAATGGCTCTACTCTGCCTGATGGAAAGCATAAGCAGAACCCAAGAGTGGTGGTCACCATACCCATGGCGAATGCAACTACGCAGCATAGTGACCCACACCATGGCGGCCTAGCGATGCTTCTGCATCATTGGGCCTCCGATAATGGGGAAGATATCCTGTTAAATACACAACTAGCTTGGGACTAGATGGTGAGTGTTAGATGTCCGATATATTTATTATTATTATTTCTCTTCTGTGATTATGAATAGTGTGCTGTTGTAAAACCGTGTGGCATTTAATGCTGAAAATGCAGAATGATGACATAATTATTAGTCTAGGGACTATGGCGGCCTAGTGAAATGCTTTTAAAAGCCCTGTTTAAAAGACCCGAGATCAAAGTAGGAAGGAAACACGTGCACTGGTCAACACACGATTTGGTACGTTTTTTTTGTGATTACCTCTACCTGCTTACCAAGTTACTGGTGCCCTTATCAATAAATCATTATTATAAGAAATACTTTTAAATTATATATATATACTCTTCACGACACAAAAATAACTATTAGGTCTTTACCTATGAAATTGCCGTTCTTCAGTACTGGTCATTTCAAATAAAAAAAAGTTTGTAATGGCTCTGTATTCTAAATTCAAATTAATTTTGTTTTAAAACCATGACATTCTATTTACAAACTCAGTCTTGTGTTTTTTGATTAGCGTTGTATTTTCATTACATTTAAACATTTTTCGTCATAATGGATACTTTAAAAAATCGTGTAATTATGGAATATGAGTTCCGTCGTGGCACCAACGCGACACAAACGGCACGTAACATCAAAAACGTTTACGGAGAGAACTGTATAAACGAACGCACAACCCGTTATTGGTTTTCCCGGTTCCGTTCTGGAAATTTTGACTTGAAAAATGAAGCTCGTGGTCGTCCGGAGACTTTGGTTAACAATAATGAATTTAAGGCGATTGTGGAAGCTGACGAATCTCAATCTACAGCTGAGCTAGCAAGAGCTTTTAATATAAGCATCGAAACAATATTGATCCATTTGCGACAAATTGGCAAGGTAAAAAAGCTTGATAGATGGGTGCCCCACGACCTTAACGATCGCCAGCGCAATGTACGCGTCGAGAGTTGCCTTGCGCTGCTCAACAGGCAAAGAAATGAAGGAATTTTGAAACGAATTCTTACGTGCGACGAAATATGGATTCTGTTCGACAATCGAAAGCGCTCAGCAAGTTGGTTAGACCCTGGTTCAGCACCAAAGCAATGCCCTAAACCAAAAATGACCCCTAAAAAGGTGATGGTCACTGTTTGGTGGTCTAGTGCGGGTGTGATTCACCACAGCTTTTTACAAAACGGCATGAGCATTAATGCAGATGTATACCGTGAAGAACTGGAGAGAATGATGGAGAAGCTTGCACATCTGCTACCAGCTTTGGTCAATCGGTCGTCCCCACTGCTCCTTCACGACATCGCGCGAAATCCATGCTGCGCAACAGACAGTATCCAAGCTGCAAGAGCTGGGGTTGGAAGCTCTCTCTCATCCGCCATACTCACCAGACCTTGCACCTACCGACTATTACTTTTCCAAAATTTAGACAACTTTTTAGTGGGTAAAAAATTCAATTCCCGAGAGGCAGTACAAAATGCCTTTGAAGAGTTTGTTGCCTCCCGTCCAGCAGATTTTTACAAGAAGGGCATCAAAAAAAATGCCAATACGTTGGCAAAGATGCGTCGATTGCTAGGGTGATTAAAACTAACTAACTACTTCAAATAACAGAAATAAAAAAGTTTGAAAAAATAAGTACTTTCACTTATTGCATACAAAACGGCAATTTCATAGGTAAAGACCTATTATATTAAGGTAATTTGTAAATAAACACCCTGTGCTTTTTGTGGTAATTTAACCTTTACTGATGTCGTTTACCAAAATTTTAGCTAGCGCGGTAACCCTCAGGCACCCTCTTAGCCATCCTCTTATCTGCTACTTTACATAATTATTATACGTGATAAACGACACCTAAAATTTTGCTGAATTATATAAATATATGCTTTTAGTTTAAACAAAAAAATAAATATTTTAAGGTATCTATAGAATTTTAATCCTATTTTCAATGTCTTTCTTTACAAGTGCTTTGTTATTTCTTCATTTACCATTCCCACAAAAAAATACAATCAGATCCACTATAGCAATTATATTATGTCCGACTAAGCACAAGCGTGGGTATTAATTTAATTCTAATTCATTTTGCAATAGAATAGATTCTAAATATACAACTTAACTTAAGAAAATTGTTTCATATTAATATAATTATTTTTATTTTTTTTGGAATATGCGGGCAAACGAGCAGACGTATCGCCTGATGGTAAGCGATTACCGCCGCCCATGGACACCTGCAACACCAGAAGCGTCACAAGTGTGTTGCCGGTCTTTTGGGGATGGGGGGGGGGGTAGGGAATTGGGGTATGGGACTCCAGTATCTTCACTCATTCGGTGAAACACAGCGCAAGCACTATTTCACACCGGTTTTCTGTGAGGCCGTGGTATCAATCCGGTCGAGCCGGCCCATTCATGCCGAAGCGTGGCTCTCCCACGATACTATAACCTGCATTTTCCCTATGCTAACACAATAAGTACCTATATACCCACAATAATCTATCTCAACATTGTATCGTACGGAAGGAAAATTGCTCATTCATTTTAAGAAAATAAAAAGTGTGATGTCTAGTAGTTTTCCTGTCTTTTGCTTAATTTTATTTAAAAAGAAGTAGAATTTCGAATACCACAAGTTGAACAAATGTGAAAACAGTATTGAGATACGCAGCAGTAGCTGTAAGACACGGGTCGCATCTGTCTGTTTATTCCGTGACACACACACAATATATCAGACAATATTAAATTATTTAAATATCAACACAATATCGTTTTATCTTAGGTGGCGCAGTAGTAGCGTATACGACTGCTGGGCCTGAGTTCTCAGGTTCGATTTCCGGGTCGGTCCAAATGTTTGTATGATCTGCAAATACTAGTATTTGTTTCAAATTTGGGTGTTTTCTATGTATAATATGTAGGTATAAACAAAAGTATAAATGTATTTATATCAGTTGTCTAGTACCCATAACACAAGTTTTGCTTAACTTGAAACTAGATGGTGTTGTGTCCGTCCGTCCGTAGATGTCCGAAATATTTATTTATTTAGTATTTATTATTAGTAGTACTTCTTTAATAGTGTTATAATTTAATTGTAGTACAGCAATATATCTTAGATTCTAAAATCAAGTCTAAAGAAAACTTGAAAAATGCGCCTAAAATAGTCGTGATAATAAAAGAGCTATAGTAGGTATATCATAGTACGATAACCTGCAAACGCTAAGATCATCATCATCATCTTCCTAGCCTTTATTATTCCCAAGATTTGGGGTCGGCTACTAGTTCTACCTGAATATCAGTTTTTACACGGAGCGACTGGCATCGGACCTCCGCAATCCTGAGGGTGAACTTAATTCGAAGGAACTAATTCCCAGTAGGTATATTTGAGGGCACTGACTTCCCAACAATGATTGCCATAAATGTTCATGACAACCGGGACCGACGGCTTAACGTGCTTTCCGAGGCACGGGCTGGAGACACCACCATCTTCCATACTCCGGGCTACTATTAAGAATTTCTTGTAAGAAAACCCAACAGCAGTCCAACCCGGGAATCGAACCCGAGACCTCTTGATCTGCAGTCGCTTACGCCAACCACTAGACCAACGAGGCAGGCGAACGCTAAGATCATAGTCGTCTATATTTTGGATTACATTTTGAATGAAGAACGCTGCTAAACCATATAACACTGTTTTAGTATTACAAAATAGCATAATTATTTGTGTACAATTTGTAGAGGACAGGAACTTCGAACTATAACAATACAATTTCAAAATGATTGTCGTCAACTCATTACAATGCTATCGCTTTTGTAAGCCCTCTAGCTAAGCTAAATAGTTGTCATGAGTCTTTGTGTACGTTACGATGTGTGCAAATGGAAAGTGGAATACACTGCCGGGTATTTATAGCTCATTGTAAAGTACAATACATTCCATTGTATGTTTTGTACTTTACAATGAGGAACAATTCAAGTTGCTTTTGTTTTGAATATTGATTTAATTGTCATTATTTATTTAGGGTTTTTATTTTTAACTTTAGATACCGGTTGTAATGTAGGAATGATGAGTGTGTAGCAATATGGTCAGGATAAGGTGGAACTGACACAGGTCGTACGTAAATTCCAAAAAGAAAATTTTAGACACGGTTCCGTTCCTGAAACGGTTTTTTTTTAATGTGATCTTAAATTATAGTGTGTATTTATTTGACTGCCCCGTTGGAGCGGTGGTATCGTACGTGACAGCTGTGCATGAGGTCTCGGATTCGATCCCTGGGTCGGTCCAAATGTTTGTATGATCTGCAAATACACACATCAAAAGTGTCTAGGGATCAACATATGTGTCTAGGGATCAACATATATTTTTGCAATAACTTTTCTCCTGATTGATATTAATTAAATTTTTCTTTAAGGATTCATCAAATAAAGTGTTTTCGTTTGTTACAGTAACGATAAACCAAATCACCTTTGCATTAATAAAGAAATTTGCCATTTTCCTAATAAAGGGAGTTTTGACATTTGAACCACTAACATTAAAGTTCGAAAAAAAGACTGAAATAACAGTTTTCTTTAAAATTTTATTAGGTAACTTAAACAATTAATAATCCGTGTTTCTACCGCGAACACTAACAACACAAGAATCGGTTTGGCATACTCAAAATGAGTTCATCCAAATCACGCTGTGGAATGGCCGCCCATGTTCGTTGCAACAACAAAAAAAGGTCTTCTTGCGACTGGATACCCTCCATATTCGGCAGAGCTCTTCTCTGTAGCATATCCCATGCATGCTCAATCGGGTTCAAGTCTGGCGACTGAGCAGCACACAGTGCCACATCTCAATCTCAAGAAATCCGCATAAAAATGCTTGATCCCTAGACACTTTTGATGTGTGTATTTGTTATGGATTTTGGGTGTTTTCTATGTATAACATGTATGTATTTACAAATATATTACATATAATATTCAATATGCAGATACAAAAGGAGTGAGTCATTAACTGAATACTTACTTAAAACAAACCTCAACATCATGAACAGAGGAATGGAACCCACCTTTGTAAGTTCGAGGTATCAAACCATTATTGACATAACTTTAGCAACACACAACACAAAGCTGGCACGTATTCAGCGAGCCATTGTTTCTAGTTTAAGACGAAGGTATAGCCATGATAGAGTAGGTATATGATGGAAAAATTGGCATTCATGCTTGGTTAAGATCCTGTAGAAGCACATGAAAAATAAAAGATTCCAATACCAAAAATATAAGCTTAGTTACAGAATGATGCTAGCTTTGATGAAGGGAAAAAGTAAAAGAATTTAACATAAATAATCGCTGGAGGAAACGTGGTATTAAACTTATACCAATGACTGTAGATATATTCTTAATGGGCAACTATAATGCCATAATATGAATATACCATGGTGATGGGACTGTTGTAATTACACATGGTGGAATTGAGATTGGCCAAGGAATAAACACAAAAGCAGCTCAAGTGTGTGCACATATTCTTGAAATTTTAGAAAAAGTTAGCGTTAAAGCAAGTAGGTACTAGCTTTACTTCGCCAAACGCTATAGTCACTGGACGCAGTATTGGCAGCGAATGCTTTTGCTGTAATGAAAGCTTGTAATTTTTTAAATGAGAGGCTGGAACCAATCAGAAGAGAAAAAATGGGTGACCCTTCGTGGGATGACCTGATAGATGAAGCATATACTGCTGAAATTGACCTTCAAGCATCTTGGATGTTTTCAGCTACCAATAATAGAGTCAAGCCTTATGATGTGTACGCTGTGGCGATTTTGGAAGTGGAAGTAGATATTTTGACAGGAAATCATGACGTTAGAAGAGTATATTAGATATTAGAATATATTAGAAGATGTTGGTCGTAATTTGAATCCTGAAATTGATGTCGGACAGGCTACTGGGCTTCTCTTTATGTTTCCAATCTAACTTATATTAGGTCTTTACCTATGAAATTGCCGTTCTTCAGTACTGGTCATTTGAAATAAAAAAAAGTTTGTAATGGCTCTGTATTCTAAATTCAAATTAATTTTTTTTTAAAACCATGACATTCTAATTACAAACTCAGTCTTTTGTTTTTTGATTAGCGTTGTATTTTCATTACATTTGAGCATTTTTCGTCATAATGAATACTTTAAAATTCGTGTGATTATGAAATATGAGTTCCGTCGTGGCACCAACGCGACACAAACGGCACGTAACATCAAAAACGTTTACGGAGAGAACTGTACAAACGAACGCACAACCCGTTATTAGTTTTCCCGGTTCCGTTCTAGAAATTTTGCCTTGAAAAATGAAGCTCGTGGTCGTCCGGAGACTTTGGTTAACTATAATGAATTAAAGACGATTGTGGAAGCTGACGAAACTCAATCTACAGCTGAGCTAGCAGCAGCTTTAAATGTAAGCATCAAAACAATATTGATCCATTTGCGACAAATTGGCAAGGTAAAAAAGCTTGATAGATGGGTGGCCCACGACCTTAACGATCGCCAGCGCAACGTACGCGTCGAGACCTGCCTGCGCTGCTTAACAGGCAAAGAAATGAAGGAATTTTGAAACGAATTGTTACGTGTGACGAAAAATGGATTTTGTTCGACAATCGAAAGCGCTCAGCAAGTTGGTTAGACCCTGGTTCAGCACCAAAGCAATGCCCTAAACCAAAAATGACCCCTAAAAAGGTGATGGTCACTGTTTGGTGGTCTAGTGCGGGTGTGATTCACCACAGCTTTTTACAAAACGGCATGAGCATTAATGCAGATGTGTACTGTGAAGAACTGGAGAGAATGATGGAAAAGCTTGCACATCTGCAACCAGCTTTGGTCAATCGGTCGTCCCCACTGCTCCTTCACGACAACGCGCGACCCCATACTGCGCAACAGACAGTCTCCAAGCTGCAAGAGCTGGGGTTGGAAGCTCTCCCTCATCCGCTATACTCACCAGACCTTGCACCTACCGACTATTACTTTTTCCAAAATTTAGACAACTTTTTAGTGGGTAAAAAATCAATTCCCGAGAGGCAGTACAAAATGCCTTTGAAGAGTTTGTTGGCCTCCCGTCCAGCTGATTTTTACAAGAAGGGCATCAATAAACTGCCAATGCGTTGGCAAAGATGCGTCGATTGCTTGGGTGATTACTTCGAATAACAGAAATAAAAAACTTTGAAAAAATAAGTACTTTCACTTATTGCATACAAAACGGCAATTTCATAGGTAAAGACCTATTATTACAAAAATGATCTGTGGCCTCACGTATAAATATCGCTAGCGGGACTGGTAAAACATTTCTAACATGATTTTTGGTGCATAGTTTTGTATATTTTAAGGCATGAAAAACTTATTAAAAATTGACGGAGTAATCCGTGTACATACATAAAAAAAAAAACGATGAAATTGAGAACCTCCTCCTTTTGGAAGTCGGTTAAAGATATACTATACACATCCATGTTCTCATTAATATTTTGATTTCTTCTGAAATAAAACGGCATAAAGACTATCCATAGGCAGCGGTTGTCACTTACCCTCAAATATCTGCTCGTTGGTAGCTATGATATAAAAACATAATAATATTTTATTTTCAAATTCTTCTTATAGATTAAGGGTGCGTTCGTAATGGACCTAGGCTACTGGACTTCAGAAAATCTACTATGGTGATACTGGAAAGCTCTTAACAGACAGAACCTGGATCTATAAGATTCTAGGAATTTGACTGCACGGTTGGCCTAGTGGTTTAGGCGGTCGCCACGCCGCTTGCCAATTCGCCAAGTGTTGTGGCATCAAATCCTACACGGGACAACACTTTGTGTGATCCACAAATTGTTGTTCTGAGTTTGGTTGTTAAATGTGTCCGTTTCATGTATGTCTGTAAAGTCCCCCGCGACACAGGATGTTTATTCCTAATGCGGGAGTTGTCATTTTAAAAAAGAAGAAAAAATAAAAATAAATAAAGGATATTCCAGCTGACATTGTGATAGTACCCCTCCCTAGATTCGCGTTATTAAGGTTTGATAATATTCTCTGCCTTGTTAAAATCTTAATAATAATTTAGAACAACAGTACAGATTTCTTATGATAAATGAGCATTAAAAAACCAGCGTCTTGATTGCACATTGAGAGGTTATGAGAGTGTTCAGTAAGAATTAATTGTAATGTGTTTATTCGTCCATAATCTTGCCCTTTGCTCCGCGTGAGGCCTTTAAAGCTGGTGGAAGAATTGCGGTCAGGAGACGAATTCTACAGAGCAGTACGGCTGGAGGGGTACTGTTCCTTCCCTCTAAATGAGGGTTGCCGGTCGCGTAATTAAAGAAAAACCTTGTTCGATAGACAATTACATACTTTACTCAGGCTAGGATGGGCTAGGCTCGAAGAGGCACCATCACAACATGAGGATATACTTCAAGCGTGGTGCTAGAAATAAATTTGGTGTTCTACAGTCAAAAGGTAAATAAACCATTGTATGTTGTATAAAAAGAAATATATTTAGTTGGTAATTCAATTTACTTGATATTTGGATACCTGTGTTCAACAGCGAGGAGAGCGGATGAAAACGCAAACCTTATTCTTCACTATATCACGTAAATTTAGTTGAGGTACACACAGTAAATAGTGTACACACTTTGTAATTCACAATGAAAATAAGTATAAAAATGTATAACCTAACTATTTAAAGACTTTTAATAACATTTATATAGCCCATGTCACCCAGGCTATTATTACGAATTTATCAACACTTAATTTATTGAAATTGCCTTGATGCTAACTGAACAGATTTCAATAAATGGTGGAACATAAAAAAATACATAGTTTGCCATAACTTCTATCCATCTTTTTAGCTTTGCCGTAGTCGGGTTAAAATGAAGATTACTTCTAAAAAAAGATGATTCGCCTAATTAACCTATAGATCTTCACGACCCAATAAACTCGATGATTTATCACATCCCAAACTCGTTATTTGGCTGCCATCAATAACTTAATTAAATACTAATAAACCCTAATAGAATCTAATTGAAAAGTCTCTAGGGCAATACTTATTGCGACATATATTAATTTATCTATACATACAAATAAATAAAATTGGAGTGTCTGTTTGTAATCTTAAAATAACCGCTTTATAATAAATTCATATATAGTATACACGGTACATGTAGCAAAACTGCCTCGTTGGTCTTGCGGTTGACGTTTGCGACTGCCGATCAAGAGGTCTTGTGTTCGAATCCCGGGTCGGGCCAGAAAGTGTTGAGTTTTTCTGATTATAGAAATACTGAATAACAGCTCGGAGTTTGGAAGTTGGGGTCTGAACCCCCGTGCCTCGGAGAGCACGTAAAGCTGTCGGTCCTGCGCCTGATCTCTCCCCGATCGTGTCGGTTAACCATCCCATCGGATTATGAGAGAGAGGGAACAGAGAGTGCACCTGTGTTTGCGCACAAACTTGTGCACTATAATATCTCCTGCTTAGTTGGCTGGTCTCCGTTGACACTGGCCGCCGTGGCCGTTATCGGCTAGGAGAACATTACATTATATGTACCAAAATAACATTTTTTTTCAATTTTTGTCTGTCTGTCTGTCCGTTTGTTCCGGGTAATCTCTGGAACGGCGGGACCGATTTTGACGGCAATTTCACCGGTAGATAGCTAATGATCTAAGGAGTAGCTTAGGCTTTTTTTTAGACTAGCTATGCCCCGCGGTTGGTGTTGTACCGCGGGTAACACCGCGGGGCTCAGCTAGTATTACATAAAGTAGGGTCCAGTGAAAAATTATCTAAAAGTATCATATGTTACTTGGAAAAAGTTTCTGATGCTTTACGTCTTAACTTCTTAACCAATGTTTATCAGGTGCACTGAAAAGCATACAATGTCAAGTAATTTTCATCCAGTGAAAGTTGAAAAGTTTCTGTAAATTTAATTCGACAAATAACTGACATCAAGACGAGCAAAACCGTGAACCAAAGTAATATTAAAACAACATTTTGTGGCTGGTTTATCCTTAAGGGAAACGTGACGATTGCTTATTTATTTTTCAAAGTTTGAAAAAATACCGCAGACAGGGGTAAGAAGGTTTTATTGAGGAAAAATAACTTAAAAACCACAATTGTTTCACAAATAATCAACTTGGATTGAAGTAAAAATTGCGAAAAAAATATAATTGAAAACAACATCACTGTCGATTTTCTGAAAATTCCGGGCACATTATGCCCTTCGTTTTAATAATGTACATTTAGCAACTAGGCGTGTAGATTTGAATAAAAGAACCATACTGCAGGTAGTCTAACCTCAGTTCTTATTTTAATAATTAAAACACTAAACAGTTCACAACAAACGAATCTTATAATTCAAGATTACAAGCAATTCACGAAATAGACAACAGATCAACATTAAAACGATAAAGCAATAGGTTTACAACGATATAACATTAAACGATAAGACATAGCTGATGTATGCCTTGATCTTATAAAAACACGTCTTACCGACCCGCTGCATGGACAATAAGTGTGTCAGCATAGTCGTGTACCGCCTTTTTATAGAAATCGTCTCATGGTAGAAATTAGTTCCCTAAATGTATTATATGAAATCTCGCAAATAAATGTTTTTTTTTCAGTTCAAGTCGGTTTCAAGTACTACCGATGCAATACAGTATCCTAACTGCAACTCTTGAAATATATGCTTGACTGCCTATATGGCAAAGTGGTAGCGTATGCGACTGTTGTGCGTGAGGTCTCGGGTTCGATTCCAGGGTCGAACCAAATGTTTGTATGACCTGCTAATATTTGTTTCGGAGTTTGGGTGTTATATATGTACAATATGTATGTATTTACAAAAAAAAGTATATATGTATTTATATCAGTTGTTTAGTACCCATAACACAAGCTCTGCTTTGCTTGGGAGTATATGGCGTTGTGTGTAAGATGTCCGAAATATTTATTATTTATATTTTATATTCCAGGTTTAATAACGTAATGCAGTCTCCCATACCTATTTATTTACCTTATTTTACTGAAAAAAGTGCCAAACTCTCCTGAATAAATGGTTTAAAAATCACTTTTACCACCTAAATTAAATTAAATGTCCAGCCTAATTTTAATTAAATCCTGCATCCAATCAAAAAGTAAATTTAAGACTAATACTAATAGTGATTTAATATTCGTTTATATTATACAATATTGTGAAACGTGCATTATTAATAAACGACCTAACTTACCTTGAAGCTGACGAGTTTGACGAGTCTATTGTACAAAACTAATAAGGCTTATAACAGGATTTGCCACGAGACTTTTAAGATAAAGATCCAGTGTATCATATAATAACCAAACTCTGAGACTAGATATTTGATTTCCCAAGGGAAAGGTAAATTCGAGTCGTCTCTGATACCCGCTCTTCCGACCAAATGGCAATTAAAACCAGGATACTTCAGGGAACTGTTTTCTCTTCAAATTTGTGCCTGCTTCCTGTTGATGATCTTCCAACGCCTGAAATTGTTAGAAACCTCGATGGCAGTAACGATTTAGAAAGACATTTGTCCAATGTGCAAGCAAAATTCACTAAAATAAACATGATGATTAGACCTATAGCAACAAAAATATATAAATCGAAATAAATTCTATTGACAATTTAAACATTAACGAAAATTGGCATGTCTGGTTTTCACAAGAAACGTGGCTTCAAGTTTTACTGTATAAAATTTTGCCTAACCATATGCAGATATGAATGTACTACTAAAATAAACTAAAAATGATCTTCCTCATCCCTTACTTCATCATTATTACAGCTACAGGCGAACCAGCATTTTGTGTGGCCACTATCTTTATACACGCAGTACGTGAAGCACTTCGCTCTGCATGAAAGGATGCAGGTTACGAAGATGTTTGGTTTGACATGTAATACAATGTTCATCTTATATATAAAATTCTCATGTCACAATGTTAGTTACCATACTCCTCTGAACCGGCTGGACCGATTTTATGAAATCGAGAGAATCGACCAACATCTATTTTTTTTAAAAAAATTATGGCAAAACAACGTTTGCCGGATTAGCTAGTACCTAAATAAAATTATTGTAGATGTTTTGAGATTGTGATTTGACACAATACAAAAATCTCTGAAGTTATTGTATTCCATTTCAGACATTGTTTTCACATATTTTTTGCATTGGTTTCATTTCTTATATCAATTTAAGAGATAAATTACAATAAATACAGTTATAATTTATAATGCCAATGTCTCACACACTTGGTCAATTGCTCCTATTTTTTAAAATAATGATGACAACTTATATAATTATAATTATAAAAATTATATATTTCACTTCATTTTTCTCCCACTTTACTAAAGAGGGAACTACTTCCCTCTTTAGTAAAGTGGAAATATTATAAGTCTACACTTATAATATTTCCAACACTGGGGGTGTTTCCAACACCCCCAACTCTCTCCTGATTAATTTCATTGTGGTTCCAATTCAGTTTGATTTTTCCTGGGACTTCCAAAATGTCACAATCGGTGTGTTCATGGAATACTTCTGTTGATCCTGATGTACAGAAGAAACAATATTTGACGTGAAAGAGGGATTAGTATGAAATATTTATAATACATTTCTTAGTAATAAATACAACGTTTTCCTCGAATTGCCTCGGTTGTGGTCTGAAGGGATAAACCATAGATAGATATTGTTATTAAGTCTACTGATTTTACAAATAGTTCAAAGTAAATGCCCTACGGGTCTATTTCATTTCTTTAACTCGAAAATAACTTTAAGTAATCTGTGTTTGAAAATGTCTTGAAGGTAAAATTAAATTGTAATCTGAGTTTTATTTGGAAACTTTCCTTTATTGCTTCAATACGTAACTGTTTGTGTCTAAAACAGACTTTTGCTATTTTTGTTTAAACTATTGTATTACATAAAGAACCTAAGTAACATACTTTAAAATTGAATCAAATACTAGGGAAATAAAAAACAAACCAATGCAAACATTTACAATATTCACATATAAACGTCTTTAAATTCCACCACGTCATCATTATTTACATATTTGACTTACTTTTGAGTGAAATTAGTATAAGGAAAAAATATACTTCTTTAACCCTTTTACGTTACTTTTTACCGTGGGAGAGCCACGCTTCGGCATGAATGGGCCGGCTCGACCGGAGTGATACCACGGCCTCACAGAAAACCGGTGTGAAATAGTGCTTGCGCTGTGTTTCACCGAGTGAGTGAGGATACCGGAGGCCCATACCCCAACCCCCCTCCCCCTATCTCCCCCCCCCCATTCCCCAAAGGCCGGTAACGCACTTGTGACGCCTCAGTGTTGCGGGTGTCCATGCGCGGCGGTAATTGCTTACCATCAGGCGATACGTCTGCTCGTTTGCCGGCCTATTCCATAAAAAAAAAATAAAAAAAAAACGTGCTAAAATTTTTAAAAGTTTTACCCTCAGTAACTTGCACTGTTTTAAATTTTCTAAACAAAAACCGTTCGACTTTCGGTCTACATGAATTTATGCTCATCCAGGGCTTTTGTATAATCCAGAATAATGTATTTAGACGTTGGTTTATTTATTGCTTGTTATTTATATAAATTTATTTAGCAAGAATAAGCAGTAGGAAACGTTGTCTTAAAAAAAAGTCAAATAAAAATAGATTCAAAATAAAATGCATGTAAACCTGAGATGAAGTAAAGAAAACAAAGAAGATAAATAAGATGTACTCTTTTCGTTTTAATCTTGGGCACATCATGCCACAAGGTTTAAAATAGTAGAAATTAAAGCAGAATTAAGTTAAAAAGCATTTTCCATTTCGAGCCGCCAACGTAACGTTAGAAATAATTAATTCATCATCATCAACACGCTTCTTTGCTAGACACACTTCTGGATGTATTAGGATGTGTCAAGTTTTCCTTTTCTTCAATAGCCTAAGGTCTTTAAATATTCAGTAAATAAAATAGACCATGAATAATGTTAACTTTTACAATTGTATTTCTTTTGGAATATAATTTATTTATTTATGAGTTATAATAAATATTTCGGACATATTACACACAACGCCATCTAGTCCCAAGCTAGAGCTTGTGTTATATGACAACTGATATAAATACATACATACTTTTTCTTTGTAAATACATATACCATGTGTCCCAAAATTTAACGATAAGCGGGCGCCAAAAGGTAGACCTGCTCATTTTTTTTCCTTATGTCAATAAATAAATAAAAAAAATGAAGGGTGTAAATGTAAATTTACACCCTTCATTTTTTTTATTTATTTATTACGTAGTGGTGTCCATACTTTTTTTTACAAGACCATGAGTCAAAGTACACTAAGAGTAAAAATATTTCAAAATTGTAGGGAAAAAAATTATTTTGAACGTTTTTTGTGTAAAAACTGCGGGCAATTTGGTGTTTATAAGAGTGTGGTGAATATTAGCAATATCATGAAAGGTATAAATTTTCAAAGAAATTCTAAATTTTTCTTGTAACAAAAAAAAAAACTAGGTATATTTTTTTTATTATTTTTCCTTATGTACTCATTAGCAGGTCTACCTTTAGGCGCCCGCTTATCGTTGAATTTTGGGACACCCTGTATATTATAGATATTACATAGAAAACACCCAAACTCCAAAACAAATATTTGCAGATCATACAAACATTTGATCCGACCCGGGAATCGAACCCGAGACCTCAAGCACAGCAGTCGCATACGCTACCACTGCGCCACAGAGGCAGTACACAATGTTAACTTTTTTTGTATGACCTGCCAAAATGATTCTACTCTGCCTGATGGAAAGCATAAGCAGAATCCAAGAGTGGTGGTCACCATACCCTTTGCGAATGCAGACAATGCAACAATGCAGCATGGTGAGCCACACCATGGCGGCCTAGTGATGGTGATGCTTCTGCATCATTGGGCCTCCGGTCTCGCACTCACCAACGAAACACGACAGCACGAACGCTGTCATTTTATGTTGATCTTCTGTGTGATGGTAGTACCGCCCGTATCGAGCCGGCCTATTTGTGCTGAAATCATCGTGGCTCTACTACCTCTAGAGATCGAACATCGACCTAGGCCTTAAATAGTACTTTAGCGATTTCTTACCCGTTAAAACCTAGTCTAGCTAAATTAAATCTACCTGAATCTCCTAATATAAATTAGCTCGCTACAAATGTCCCAATTAAATGGACCGCAAGATCGTTACATTTATCCCTACTAAATTATTGCATGTGATTTCATTGGAATAACTACCAAGCCGCTAGCTTTCAATGTTACGTTAGGAATAGATATTTCAATATACTAAAGTAGCTATACTTACCTTGCAATGCTTTGCTGTAGCATATTGTGGTTTGATTAATGAGAAATGAGAAATGAAACAGACATTAAATAGATGAAAACCGTCTAGTCTATGAAAGGGGTTGTATATTGGGTCAAAATTTGAGATCAAATGGTGAAAAATATTTGAGTTTTTGAAGCGTACACAAAGCAACTCAACATTTTAAATACATATATAAACTTCTAACAAATATATACGAACCTTTTTTCAAATATAATATTATCAAAAACAGATGATACTTTTTTCAATCATTCAGTGTGCGTGTCGTTTTGATTCGTTTAGAGAAACACAATTTAGAACAATAAAAAATTCCAAAAAACAATAAATAAGTGTTGCCATATATTTACGGCAACACTTATTTAAATGGTGGTTTTTTATTACCGAATAATTTTATATTTATTGCATTAATTTATATTATATAGAGTTTTTTTTTTTATTTATGAGTAGGTACTTTCATTTTTTTGTAAAGCTTTTTTGCAATACTTCACGCTACAGATAATATATGATCTTTGTTTTGGAACAACATACATACTGCGCGCCTCAAAGTTGTTGAGAAGAATGGAAACCATGACATTAGTTGTAAGATATGTAATTTACTGTCACTCAGTTTTTGAGTTTGAGGCCTATAGATGATTCATTTCCTGTCTACTTCATTATCTCATGTTCGTAGTCTTTATTATCCCAAGATTTTTTGGGGTTGGCTACTAGTTCAACTAGTTCTACCTGAATATCACCTTTTCCAATGAGCGACTGGCATCAAACTTCCACTTCCTAAGAGCAAACTGAATACGAAGATTGAACTAGTTGTCAATATATTTTAGGGCACTGACTTCCTAATAACGCCTTGCCAGTCTGCTTCATGAGTTAAAAATGTGACTTTTTTGTTGTTTCAGAAAACCCTTGTACAGTAGAGAATATATTTATAGCAGTAGATAATATGTTGGAGCATTTCAAGTTAAATTAAAGAAGTTTGTTTCACTTAAAACTATTTTGTTATAGTTTATTTTATAATTAAAATTGTTGTTACCTACCTTATTACACATTTATGGTTTCAATCTACATTCTGTTGGCTAGTGAAACTTTTTCTTCATCTTCACACCGCATAATACTGCGACTATAGTTATAAAAATAATCGTATTGTAAAACTACTCGACAGTTTTTTTTTTTAAATGTAGCAGTACATGCAATACATAAAAAATATGCTAAACGTATTACTTTAGAAAGCAAGCATGCAGATTTTATGCAAAGATGACAGTTTAAGATTTGTGGATTTGCATTTTTAGACCCACTCAACTTCATCTGCGTGTCTTTTAATCATATTCGGCTCCTATTGATCTAAGCGTAATGTTAAGTATTCTATCCTAGGTACGCCAACAAAACACACATTTAAAAAAAACCTGAATATCTTTCAGATAGTTTCGGAGTTCATCGTGAGTAACAACAAGACACGAGAATTACACTTATATATCATAGACAATGGAAATTCAACAAACGAAAATAATTACCGTTTATTTAAATTAACATTATTTTTATTTATTTATTAAAAATATTATTTAGAGACATGTACTTAGTGTTACTGTTAACCTACTTTTGCCACAGTGTGTGTGCAATACCTACCAGATATCTAATACTATATATAGATATCTATACTTTGTGGGAAGTAATATACACAAGTAAAATTTTAACAAAATAAAAACCGACTTCTAGGTCCGATGATTTCTCTTGGATGCCATCATCAGATCTTAGTGTCCTTACCGTGGTACCACCGTCAGTATATCTCCTTCCCATTAAAAAAAGAATCATCAAAATCGGTTCATAAACAACGAAGTTATCCGCGAATATACATAAAAAAAACGGTCGAATTGAGAAACCTCCTCCTTTTTTAAAGTCGGTTAAAAAGGGACTTTACATTGCGGTTTTTATACTAAACTATTACATCAAACATTTACAGGAACATTCATTGTACATTCGGTCGTGTTTAACCTTTATATACCGGTTGTGGTAATCTGACCTTAAACAGAATACCGTCGTCAGCACAAATAGGTCACGTATAATATTGAAAGGCCTGCCACAAAGTTAAACATGTTACATGAGATAGATCACTCGCTCGATCACACGCTCGAGGTAGATCACTGTGTCGCTCAATTTCTTACAGGCCACGGTAACTTTAAGAGTAAACTATACTCATTTAAATTAGTCGATTCACCATTGTGTCAATGCTCAACACCTGATTCTAGCAGTGAACAGTCGGCTCATCATATCCTCTGGGAATGTAATCTTTGGTACAATGAACGTAACATGATGCTAAATAGCTTACAAATGACGTCTGGGGTAGTATATTATGGGGATCTTGTGTCAACTGCGGTGAATTTCCGTGCGTTTAAGCGATTCTGCCATACATACTATAGAAATCAAATATAGCTCACTTAGGACCCATAATATTTTTATCCGTGGTGCTTCCCGGTTTGAAAAAGGCGTCTGCCTATTTTGACTCCATTTTGTCTCCCGCTTTGCTAAGGAGGGAAGTGGACTTATTATATTTCCAACTCCTCCAGTTTTCTTCTGATTAATTTCGTTGCGGGTTCCAAGACAGTTAAATTTTTCCTGGGACTTCCCGAGTGTCATAACTCGGTGTTTTCGTGGGTCACCGCTGTTGATCCTGGTGTACAGGAGTTACAGTGGTGGGCGTGTGGGCGGGATTAGTCCCATGTTACATGAGATGTTATATTCTTTTTATTACTTTTTTATTCCATTCATCATGAAAAATGACACTTAGGTATATAGCTCATATGATATGATTTCCTTATTTTCACGTTAAACTAAGGCAATCTGCAAACCAGTTCCGGATATTTTCCGCAACTGCAGTTACCGGAACTCGCCGATCTTAGGCATAGAATCAATCATAGATTCAAATGCACTAAAACAACACAGTATGTGAATACTGTGTTGTTTTAGTGCATTTGATTCTTATGTGGGGTGAAAACACAAAAAGACTCCACGGTAATGAGATGCTAGCGCCCAAAGCGCGCTCTGAGTTATATCTTCTACGAGTATGTCCGTACAAATCAATAAAATTTAAGTCTGTTTTTATTTTTAATTTCAAATTAACAGCTTTTCACTAAATGCACATATCATTTTTTTTTTTTTTTTGAGTTCGTCCTTTTTATCATCAGCCTATCGCAGTCCACTGCTGGGCCACCTGGACGGCTGGCCAGTCCATAGGCCATTCCAATTTCACGCCTCTTGGTTTGATCCTCGGCTTCTCTTATCCAGCTCCTGCCAGCCGTCTTGCGCAGATCATTACTCCACCTGGCCTGTGGACGACTTACACTACTTTTGCCGAGACGCAGTCTCCACTCAAGAAGCCGTTTACCCCAACGGTTGCCAGTTCTGCGGCTAATATTGCCTGCTCACGGCCACTTCAGCTTGCTAATCCTGTGGGCAATGTCGATGACCTTGGTTCTCTGCCGGATCACCTCATTCCTGATGCGGTCCCTTAAAGAAACACCGCGGTTGTTGTTGCAACAAGCACAGGGTTCAGCTACGTGTTTCCCTCCGACTATGATCCCGGGTATATTAAGCGGGTCGTGAAATAGCTCCCAACACTCTTGGGATCTATCTGCTTATGCTGTCCATCAGGAGAAGCAGAGTCATCTTGGCGGACCTAAAAATTGGTTAATAATTTAAAACACACTTTGCATCGCTGTCTAGCCCTGCAGGAAATGTAAATGTTTAAGTATATAAGAATTAGTGATACTTGATTGATGCATAATATGATAGACCTTGCATTTGTCAAGACACCCAAGGATATACATATTATGTTGAGTTAATAACCTGGTATTACTTAAAAAATGAACAATCTGATTTTATACATACATGGATCTGTTTGCAATGTTGGGGAGATTTTTAACCGATTTCAAAAAAGGAGGAGGTTCTCAATTCGACCTTTTTTTTTATGTGTGTTCGGGAATAACATCGTCATTTATGAACCGATTTTGATAATTATTTTTTAATAGAAAGGAAATATCCCGACGGTGGTACCATGATAAGGACACTAAGATCTGATGATGGCATCCAAGAGAAATCGAGTCAAACGTTGAAGTCGGTTTTTGATTTTGTTAATTATTATTATATTGTTAGAAGTTAAGTATTCTGAAACAGTTAAAAATAACCTTTACAAGTTAAGGGGGAAAAGAAGCCATTAATAATTGTAAACATCAACAAGACTGTAAAATGAAACAATTAGAAGTTGTAAGCGGTGTACGTTGGGGCAAAGAAGCCAAAGATATAATTCTAAAATTATCAAGAGCCCCAACTTTGAATACTTTTGTTGGTAAAATATATTGTACTACTTCGTCACGTGGTCAAAGGGTGAACACGTGACGGAGTGGAATTCTTCCTACAGATTGGAAACATTACAACTTGGGCTTATTTAGGAAAGCCATTCCACAAGTTTCGTATCAATGTTTAAGTTGTTGACAAGTACTTCGCATCGATCTCTTGCTTTATACCCAACTACGGCGAAGTCAAAAGAAGGAGTAATAGTTTTGGAAGTCTATATTGTATTTTCCACCGTAACGCATAAGGGGTCGCGAAAACGCAATGAATGAGGTGTCAATAGCTACGTATAAGGGCTTGGGTGATTTAGGTTCCATGAATTTAATCAAAGTTAGTACGTGTTTACAAGTAACCACCGTCTGGAAAAGGAGATTTTAACTTTTTTTAACGTTTTTCTTTTTTAATGTATAATTACATGTTTAGTCTTACAACCACTAATTATTCTTTAATAGAGTAGTCAATGACAACGGATCTACCTCATTTCTTCATCTGGGACGTGCAGTTTTCCTTACCCAAGACCAGTTCTCTCTTTCTATTCCATATCGCGATTAGGAAAACGATTTACGAACGGGCCGGCTCGAACGGTACTATCCTCGCACAGAAAATCAACGTAAAATGACAGCGATCGTGCTGTCATGTCGTGTTTCGTTGGTGAGTGCGAAACCATGGGTCACCATGCCGCATTGTCTGCATTCGCAATATGTTGACCACCACTCTTGGATTCTGCTTATACTTTCCATCAGGCAGAATAGAGCCATTTTGGCAGGGCGAAACAAAAAAAAAACATAGTGTAGGACGCCCTGCGACACGTGTACCTACCGACGCAACGACGATTTGAAGAAAGGGGCTGGCAGCGGATTGATGAGGACTGCCTAAAACCCCTTTAGAGAGACTTTTGTTCAGCAGTGGACGGCGATAAGTTTTCGACCGATTTCTACATCACAATTTACTTTATTTTTTTATACTATACACATATATACTTCTATACCGTGAGAAAGCCACGGTTCGGCATGAATGGGCCGGCTCGACCGGAGTGATACCCTGGCCCCACAGAAAACCGGTGTAAAATAGCGCTTGCGTGAGGATATAGGAGCCCCATGCTCTGGTGTTCACGCCTCTGGTGTTGCATGGGTGTCCATGGGCAACGGTAATCACTACCATCTGGTGATACGTCTGCTCGTTTGCCACCTAGTCAATAAAAAAAACTATATTGACTGAAAACGACTATATTTTCAAAGAGGATTGTCATAAGACAGGCTGCCGACTATTTAAGAAACCAAGTGAAATCTTTTTTAAATGTTACATATTATGTTGTCCAAAATGGGTCAAAGAGCAGAAAAAATACTATTTTCATGACGATGATTTACATCAAATTCTGTTATGAAACGTTAAACTTGAATTAGAGACTCCCTTGGCTACTAGATAATATTTTATACGATTTCATTTGCAAGGATATTGAATAGTTGAATAATTATTATAATGTCATGGAACGCGAAAGTTTAAAAGTTAGTAAGGATATTGAAATAAAGACATGTTTCGGACATCTAACACACAACGCCATCTAGTCCCAAGCTCAGCAGAGCTTGTGTTATGGGTACTAGACAACTGATATAAATACATATATACTTTTTTTTTGACGTGACAACGTCTAATAAATTGATGAACGGCTGCATGCACGAAAAAGGATGACTCATTGTCCCGTTACGTTCATTGTACGTCGTTGTATGAGAATATCATTTCATAAATGTTTTGTGATGACGTTGTCACGTTAAACTATCGTCCGTAAACCGACTTTTTGACATCCATTTTTTTTTGTAAATACAGACACCTTATACATAGTAAATACCCAAACTCCGAAACAAATATTTGCAGATCTTACAAACATTTGGTCCGACCCGGGAATCGTACCCGAGACCTCAAGCACAGCAGTCACATACGCTACCACTGCGCCACCGAAGCAGTCGGTATAATATTATGACGATGAGTACATTAATACGCGATAAACAATATGTGTCCTCACTTCGCCTGAACAAAGACATTATCATAGCATCCCATAAAGGTATTACCTTTCCTAATGACAGTATATTATGTACACGCAATGACAACAGCATAATTTAGTAATCATGTTCTAACTAGCGTAAATTAACAGATTTGTAGTGATTGATATAACAATTTAACAAGCCCGGGTCGTCCATGCAGTGCTAATTGGGCAGAAAACGTAAATATTAGGTATGATTTTCCCAGAAGAATACTGTTTCAATATTTCCTACACAACATAAAAAGGCTTATAACGTCGCGTGGATCCCATAGGATGTAAGCACTTATATGCAACAGTGATTGCTTACATTAAAAATGTTCCCAATTCGGTCATTTTTTTTCTTTTTCTTTGCTTGAACCTCCTTGTAAATTATCGCTTTTTTACCCCCGACGCAAAAAGAGGGCTGTTTTTTTTTTTTTTTTTTTTCTTTAAAAAGACAACTCCCGCACTAGGAATAAATCCTGTGTCGCGGGGGACTTTACAAACATACATGAAACGGACACAAAGAACACCCAGACTCAGAACAACAATTTGTGGATCACACAAAGTGTTGTCCTACGTGGGATTTGAACCCACGACACTTGGCGAAGTAGGTAACGGCGTGGTGACCGTTAAACCACTAGGCCAAACGTGCAGATGTTATAAGTTTGACGTGTCTGTCTGTCTGTCTGTGGCACCGTAGCTCGCGAACAGATGAAGCGATTTCAATTTACTTTTTTTGTATGAAAAGTCAGTTACGTGCGAGTATTCTTGGCCAAGTTTCATGAAAATCGGTTGAGTCGTTTAAAAGTTATGGGGGTGAAAGTGGGGAAGAATAACAGAATGTCTGCAAAAATATCATTGGCGTATGATTACTCAATTAAGTCCTTGAGTAGGGGGTTTTTTAAATTTTGAATTTAATATTATTCTAGTGAAGTGTGTTCACAAAAATTAAGAATGTTAGGACCGGGTCAGACATGGAAAAACGTTTGATGGGAATATAATACGAGTAGGGTATAAGGTACCAGTGAATATATATGATGTCAGATAGTTGTAATATTATCGAAATATTAAATTTTCTTGTCAAATAATCAATTTCTTAATAAAGTTTAGCAACATTTATAAATTGATATATTTTAATGAATGCTAATACTTCTAACAGGATGACGAACTTATTTAATTTTTGTTTTATTAAACACCACTTCATGCCCACGGCTCAGCATGCGCGTATGTCGGTTATCGCGGTAATGAGTACCTAATCCATGTCCTTTCTCAAAAATCAAACTATCTCCACACCAAATTTCATCGAAATCAATGCTTAGCCGTGAAAGCCTTACAGACAGACAGACATTGATCAACATCTATATCGCCTGACAGATTAGTTAGATTTTCTGCTATTAGAAAATTCATTCCAGCGTTTTGTTTTCGGCTTAAAACATTTGTTGTCGATTTATTTCTAATATGCCGTTTTCGTATTTTTCTAGTATCCATCATTTCTTAAAGTGCATATTTATTTAATGCTGTGTTACAGAATACATTTCATTTTTAATGCTCATTGCTTTTGGAATGCAATCTTCTCAAAGATGATATTCTAAAAGGTCTTCATTTTGAATTCAAACAGTATAATTTAAAGTGCACCATTGCCTTCATAATGTTTATGAGTATGAGAAATAATTTAAAAAGCAGCCAAGTGCGAGTCGGACTCGCCCATGAAGGGTTCCGCGGCAGCAAGTAACATAATATAATTTTTATTTTATTTTTATATTTATGTTGATTGAATGAAAGGTAAATTGCAGTTTTCGATTTATGACGTATTAAAAAAAACTACTTACTAGATTTCGTTCAAACCAATTTTCGTTGAAAGTTTGCATGGTAATGTACATCATATATTTTTTTTTATTTATCATTCTCTTATTTTAGAAGTTAAAGGGGGGGGGGGACACTCATTTTACCACTTTGGAAGTGTCTCTCGCGCAACCTATTCAGTTTAGAAAAAAATGATGTTAGAAACCTCAATATCATTTTCGAAGACCTATCCATAGATACCCCACACGTATTGGTTTGATGAAAAAAATTTTTTTGAGTTTCAGTTCTAAGTATGGGGACCCCCAAAATTTATTGTTTTTTTTTATTTTTGTGTAAATTCTTAAAGCGGTTCACAGAATACATCTACTTACCAAGTTTCAACATTATAGGTCTAATAGTTTCGGAAAAAAGTGGCTGTGACATACGGACAGACAGACAGACGGACAGACAGACATGACGAATCTATAAGGGTTCCGTTTTTTGCCTTTGGCACGGAACCCTAATAAAAATACTCTATTTAATTATAATCAGAATGTGATCTATACTATAATATTGTAAAGCTTATATCTCAGTTACCAGTGGTCCGATTTGAAAAATTATTTCAGTGTTGGATAGTACATTTATCGAGGAAGGCTATATATCATCACGCTAAGACCAATAGGAGTGGAGCACCAATGAAGAATGTTACAAAAACGGGGCATTTATTTTACGCTACGGGCAATAAGAGACGTAAACGACGTTGCGTGGGTCAGTTGTATTTTAATATTTGACTGCACGAATAGATAGATAGATAGAAAACTCTTTATTTGTACATAACCATAACCATATTACACAGTTACAAGAGTACATAAAATGTGAGATGTAGTGTACAAAGGGCGGCCTTATTGCCAAAAGCAATCTCTTCCAGGCAACCTATAGGAATAGCGTAGTAGTTTGTCCCACGTGGCACAACACTTTAAGTAATCTACAAATTGTTGTTCCGAGTTTATTGTGTCCGCTTCTTGTATGTTTGTAAAGTCCCCTGCATCACGGAATATATTCCTAATTCGGACGTTGTCTATAAAAAGGAGAAGCAGAAATTTTGTATTAGTAAATGTTTTAATCGTAATTAATTCCTAAGGACACTTAGGTACCATAATTTTTTTAAAGGAAAACAGTTTTGTATTTACAGAAACTTCAATCTATTTGCGTGCATCTATGCAATAAATAATGAATTTTAACAAAAAAACCGACTTTAATCTGGACCAAATTGAAATGAGACCACACGGGAAGCACCAGCTATCAAATGAAAAAGAATCATCAAAATCAGTTCACCCAGTCGAATTACCCAGTTATGAGGTAATAAACATAAAAAACAGTCGAATTGATAACCAGTTCTTTTTTGAAGTCGGTTTTTTTAACCTTAAGTGCTGATTGAAATAAACCAACCTACCAGCAGGCATATTAAAATATCTACTTACGTTGTAACACCCAAACCTGTCAGGGGGGAACAAGTCGCAACCCATGGACCACCATGGAGGCTGATTCGAACCATGCAGATGTCATGTCGCAACCCTAGACCTACCATGGAGGAGGATTCGAACCTTGCAGTCCCCTAATCCTGAACAGGGGGTGCCACTCAGCGGTTAGACCCAGTCAGTCAATAAGAGCATAAATCCCAGGGCGCCGTTATAAAAATAAAAATACTAACTTTCTCAACAAAAGAGAATTAAAAAATAATTAAAAAGATATATGTGTGTGTGGGTGGGTTCCTAAAGGATCACTTCAGAGTAAACTACAATCAGCTTAAACACAGTATATATTTCATAAAAAAACATTAGGTACATTAAGAGATAATAGTACAGTTTTTACATCATAATTAAAACCTTAAAAAGAAGTAGTGGGTAAGTACAAATTTACCAGTTATCAACAAATTAAAGTTAAGTTTATAATATTAACAAAATAATCTACAAATCTTCCTTCTAATCTCCCCTCCAGCTTGTGATAGCTGGGGTTTGACCTACAACACCATCATTCACACAAATAAATAACTAAAGTAAAGTAATATTAAGAGATTCATATTTACATGACCCTTTTTTACATCATGCCTGTGCAGAACGGCAAACCGTGTGCCCTCGAGACGCACCCTCGAACAGCACACCCGGATGGCACACTTCCAGACGCACCCATGATCAGGTTACCTGGAGCGGGAACCATTAGTGGTACCCTAGAGTGCGAGAATCACAAAAGCAGGACCCTAAACCTGGATCCTTGAATCGGGAACCATTAGCTGGACCCTTGAAGCTGGATCCTATAGCCAGACCCTTGAACCCTACAAACAAATACACTTTCTAAATATGTTTCTAAAAAGAAAAAGACTTCTACAGCCTAATATAACAAAATCAAACTGAACTTACCACTATGTAGCGGGTATGTTAAACTACTATAATAAAAGTCTACATTATTACAGACAGTTGGTATCAATACTTCTTCAAGACAGGAACAGAAAAGAACCTTGAGACACAAAACATCTTAATTTATATCTTCTTGATCGAATCTTCCAGAATTAAATCAATACCCCTCCTAAATTTTGACAAGTCATCTCCTCATTCATGACCACAGAACACATATACTCCTAGCGGAGAAGAAGTACAACTTCATACAAAAAAAATGCTACACTACAGTGCAACACACTAGCGCTGCAGTTAATGCCACTGAAAACTTTCGTGGTGCTAATCAAGCGCGGCAAATTTAAACGTATTACACCAAATAATATATATAGGTATATGTCGCAGGTATATTGTGATATTATAATAAAAGGGTAGATTGTCAATCGACTTCATTTAACTAGTGGTTAAATTAGGTTATTTTTATTATTTCTTTAAAAACAAAAAATAACACTCACCTAACCTTACAATGTCATTAAAACAAGGTTGTTAAATTGTAAGAAACGAAGTCGATTAAGAATCTACCGTTTTATTCTAATATCAAAAAAAAATTGTAATGTTATAGCTTTGACAATATACCTGCCACATTTTGTATGCATATTGACAAAATAAACAACTTGGAACCCTAATAAATAAAACGACATTTTAGACATGATATAATAATTTTCTTTTTTAATTATTTTTAAATATTTATTTACATAAACGGCCCATGCATTGACGGGAGAGGAAATCTGTGGAAAGTAAATGAGGGTTCTTCTTTCGAGGTAATGCCGCATTTTGCGCATTTAATGGTATTTCATCCCACCATAGTCACAAATTACAAGCACTTAAAGCGTCAATATCGCACTCAAAATGAATCTTTATACCGAATTAAACATCAGTTCGAACACACATCCAAAAACAAAAAGCGTCAATTTTGCACTGTCGTCTCTATCTCATAAAATATTACTGGCAGCTTATAGCACACACAGCACTAAACTTTAACAAACGAAAAAGAATAGGATATGCAGAAACTCCAGATTAAATAAACTTGAAAAATAAATAGCTGAACTTTTATGAGCTGTCAAAACAGACAAGTCGCCATCTTTAACAACATGAAACGTCATTTTACCAAAAAACATTCGATCTCTTTTTGTTGTATGGCGCTGTCTCAAGTTTCTAATAAGTCCGCCGTTGGCATTGGCTTATTAAAGAGCTGACCACCCCTGTTCATGACTATATTCACTCAACTTCAACTTCACATCAAAGTATCGTGAACGCCATCTATAGCTTAATAACCATACCATACAGCACATTAACTCAACTTCCAATATTACGTCATCTCTCGCACTATCAGGGAACTAACAATTAAATCAATATGCTGAATGGACACCAACTATAGTATCAGTGCGAAATGATTCTAACAGATGGCATGATTATGGTATTGGTATAAATCATTTCTTTTTCCTAGAAAAAAAGTTGTTACAACGTAGCTAAGTGAATTTAAATACAGTAGGTACTTGAAGTGCCAGAAGGATATTTTCGATTGGATGTTTTGATTTATTTTTATAATCTAATTTCTGTAACATTATTAGAATGTTGCAAATTAAATTTTGAAAGTCCCAAGGTTCGGCAGCTGAGTGTTACACTATAAGCTGTGCATTTAATAAAACTGCTCTATTGCCTCACTTTCAATTAATCTTTAATAAATAATTAACTTATTTATATTGTGTATAGGTGAGATTTTATACATGTAATTCCCGAGGTATTAAGTTTAACTAATGAACATTAGAATCGATTAAAATTATAACTGTTGCTTCATTGCAAATGATTTTTATAAGCCAAGATAACATCAACATGTGATATCAAGAATTCACTTCTTAAACATATTATCTATCTGTCTATTCTAATACCTTTAAACGAGCAATTCTTGTATATATATATATATATTTATAATCTGAATCTCGGAAACGGCTCCAACAATTTTCATGAAATTTTGTATGCAGGGGTTTTTGGGGGCGATAAATCGATCTAGCTAGGATTCATTTTTAGAAAATTTCGTTTTATTCGTGTTTTTAACAATCAAATATATAAATTGAATGTACATCTAGCGCCATCTATCGCAACTCGAGCGAACTACGTTAAACTATACTGGAATAAGGTGCAGAATAAACAGTATCAGGACGTGCCAAGAGAGGGCGCCACTAAACTATTGGAAGAAAAATAACAAAAAGGTAGTGTTTGGGTAGCCTAATATGACTCTTTATTAAAATAGAATTTTTAAAAAAAACAATTTATCAAAAAAATATACCGAGCGAAGCTCGGTCATCCCGGTACTAACTCTGATATAACAAACTCATTGCATTCACCTATGCAGAACAATGAAAATTAGTCTTAGAAGAAGTCTAGCATTATATTTATGATACACCGTGCTATAAGGAATTACCTATAATAAAATTACAAGTAATACAAACATTATTGTGGACAGGTATGTGTTTACATCATTCGTAATATCTCAATCCCAGTAATCAATTACAGCTTAGCTAACTTAACCTTGGGATCGCAAATAACCAACTGCCTCTGGTAAAGGCTTTTCCACGCTTTAACTGAGTCGATAAAAATGTATGATTCAAATGACCCCCAACACACCTGATGGGTCGCGCCATTAAAAATATAAAGGATCTATGCTTCACCTGCTATTTTCGTGTATTAAATATATTACACTTAATATAACTGAAAAACACAAGTAGGTATAGATTGAACTAAAAGTGATTTTCTTTTAAATAAAAATAAATGAAATGACATAGTAAAATGCGAAAGACCTTTCTTACATATTTTTATAACAATACAGATAGAAAAATATGTACTTCAGCAGCAGTGATTAAACACCACACATCGTGATTTTCAATACATATAAACAGCATTAAAATATTTATGATGAACTAATTATTGCCCACGGCTCCGCCCGCGTGTATGTTGGTTATCGCGGCAAACAGTAGCCTATGCGTTATTCTGATGTATAAGCTATACTAGTATTACTGTAAAGTTTCATCCAAATCTGTTCAGTAGTTTTTGTGTAAAAGAGTAACAAACATCCATCCATGTGCCGCGAAAACAAGGAAAACCTGAAAAACTCTCTATACTAACCATTCTGACCAGCTCCAGCGTGGTATAGTACACCAAAGTAGACCGAAACCTCCTGTCCCTCTTATACTAATTGATAGCTAGATTGTATGATAGCTGTTGATCTGATGATGATTTGAGATAAAATAAATAAGTCAACCGTGATAGGTTAAACTCTTTTCCATACGGAGGGACTTATTTATTTAGGTGTTTCAAAATTCATCATACTACTAAAGACTTAAAATTCTACCAACAATATATAGAATAAATAATGATATTTACAAACTTCCGTGGGACATTGCAGTTATGCCGAAGGATGACCTCATCCAAAATACTTTACTGCCTAGATTTGGATGACCTTATTCGTATCAAGCTGCACAACAATAGACGTCATCAAAACCTGTAGTGAACTGATTATAGGCTTATAAATCTATTTAGTATAATATGGTATAGCAAAAAAAAATTGACGTAAATGAAATCGCGGCGTAATATGTATTTTTGTCAGAAGTACCAATTTCATTGCCTTATTATTTACGCTAGACAATTTGACACAATGTCACCTTACCTCGTTTTGTAATCATTCGTAGTCATAGGACAGATGGTGACACAACACTACAGCTAAACGATTATAATTTTCAGAATATGGCAAAAATTGTTTTTAAAATCAATGGGAAACAATATGAAGGTATGTTTGCTTTTCTAAGAATTGAATTTCGGTTTCTGACTTTAGTTTCTGAAATATTTTACATTTCTCAAAATATTGTTTTGTGGACTTTTAATTTCAAGTTCAGTGTAAAATTGCGGCGGTGATTCGCTATAATATGTATACCTATACTTATATTAAAAATGTAACAGGTCGTATTCTGTACAATAAAGATATTTTGAAAAAAAAATTTGGTGGGCTCTCCATTATCGATTCTGAAGCTAAAACGGTTTTTTTTTTGTCTGTCTGTCTGTCTGTCTGTATCTTGGCCGCGCATCACGTCGACACTACTGAATGGATTCAAATGAAACTTGGCATGATTTGAGTTAATACTAAAAAAGATTGTAAAAACTGAAAGATGGACCTTCTTATGTAGAGGTCGTGAGTTTGTCTTCTTGCTCAAAAAATTATTTTCTTTGACTGGTTGTTATCTATATATGTATATAAAAATAATTCCCCGAAATGTATGTACGCGCATAACTTCCGATTGACTGCACCAAATATTTTTTATGTGTTCGTTATTGTTAGGAAAAGGTTTGTATAGAAGAAAATCAAAGATTAAAGGGAAAAAAATTTTTGAAAAAAAAAATGGCGGTACGAAGTTCGTCGGGTCAGCTAGTTTTAGATAAATGACACCCAAACAAGGAACAAATACTGTATGTAAATGTATGTAAATTATGTACCTAAAATTTTTATCATCAGTCTAGTTCATATAATAAAAATAGGCCTCTATTAGGCCAGGTTTTCAAATAGCCATGAGTGACATTAGTTTTTCTTATACAGCTGATGGTACATTTGGGCCAGATGTATCACTTAATGAATACATTCGCGACGTGGCAGATTTGCGTGGAACTAAATCAATGTGCCTCGAGGGCGGCTGCGGTATATGCATTGTCGCAGTACGAGCCGCTTTGCCGCCTACAAACGAAGTCAAATTATTCTCTGTCAATTCTGTAAGTGTTAAAACATGTTATTAATTTTGCTCTTCACTTGAAACTACAAATAACCTTGACTAGTCGTCACCAGATATTGAGCTTCATCATGCACGTCGTCAAATAATATAATAATAATAAACTATCTATTAAATTATTAAATATCAAGACCCTACACAATCGCGAGATATACAATCTTAGAGAATATTTTCTTCACACTGATGTGGGAGTGCATCGTAATGTAGTTGCAGTGGATACCGGACTCACTCCGCTCGCTTTGGCTAAAGAGAATTGGCGCAAACCTGTAGTACTTAGTACTAATGATCGCAGGGAGGTATGGAAGGGCAAATAACTTCATGGTCAGTTTTATCGGGCTCTTAATGGGCCCGAAATAGACTTCAAGGCCTCAACTTCCTGGCTACGGTATGGTGATCTCTTCGGAGAAACCGAAGGTTTTGTTTGTGCGATTATGGACGAAGTTATCATGACGAATAACTATCGGAAGTATATCCTGAAGGATGGCACGGTCGACATCTGTCGGGCATGTCACCGTCCTGGAGAATCTATCAAGCATATTATTTCTGGTTGTTCTCGTCTTGCTAACGGCGAATATTTGCACAGGCACAACCAAGTAGCCAGGATCGTACATCAACAGCTCGCCCTTAAATACAAACTTGTGAATTCGGAGGTGCCATACTACAGGTATGTGCCCGACCCAGTTCTCGAGAATGGTCGTGCTACGTTATATTGGGATCGATCTATTATCACAGACAGGACTATTGTTGCCAATAAGCCTGATATTGTGGTGATAGATCGATTAGAGCGCCGCGCAATGATTGTCGATATCGCCGTTCCTCATGACGAGAATCTCGTGAAAGTCGAAAAAGAAAAACAAATAAAATATTTGGATTTATCTCACGAGATTGTCGATATGTGGAATGTGGATTCGGTAATCATTGTTCCGATAGTCGTATCTGCTCACGGATTGATAGCCAAGAGCCTCGACCAACATCTTAAGAGGCTCACGTCAGAGGGCTGGATCAAGGGTCTGATGCAGAAGGCAGTCCTCCTTGACACGGCTCGTATTGTGAGGAGGTTCCTGTCTCTGGAGCCCTAACCACCGGTTTCTTGGTCCCTGTACCCGAGGTCGGTGGTCTACTATTTTTTATATTTTTAAATGTATTTGTTTTTATATTTATATTTAAAAATGTAATTAATATGTATATTTAATGTAATAAAGGGAATAATAATAATAAATATTTCGGACATTTCACACACAACGCCATCTAACTTTTGACTGATAGAATACATATATACATTTTTTTTTCTAAATACATACATATTATACACAGAAAACGCCCAAACTCCGAAACAAACATTTGGTCCGACCCGGGAATCGAACCCAAGACCGCAAACACAGCAGTCGCATACGCTACCACTGCGCCACTTAGGCAGTCAATAATATTAAATAATAAAAAAAAATTATAATAAAACATACATTATATTTCAGTGCCTAGTATCAGTGTTATCTTGCCATGGCTGGGAAATAACAACTGTAGAAGGAGTTGGCAATAGGCTAAACAGCTACCACGAGATACAAAGCAGATTAGCTAAATTTAATGGCACACAATGCGGATACTGCACGCCGGGATGGATTACGAATATGTATAGGTAAAAGATGCTTTCATTAATGATAGCGTCGAATTTTAACCAAAGCACAAAAAATATTAAAATTTTACTGATTTTTTTTCCAGTCTTTACGAAACCAAAAAGAAAAGTTTGACACAAACACAAATTGAAAATTCTTTCGCTAGTAATATTTGCAGATGCACAGGTTACAGGGCAATAGCCGATGCTTTCAAAACTTTTGCAGAAAATATTGATGAAGATTTAAACCAAAAACTCATTGATTTAGAAGATCTTTCTGCTCTAAAAAGTTGTAAAAAGCAATGTTTAAAAAGTTGCAATCATCAAATGGAAACATTGAGAGAAGTGAATATTACAGATGACCAAAATTGGTGTGTTATCGAGAAAAGTGATAAAACAATGATTATTGTAGATAGTGGTAAACAAAAATGGTACAAACTATTTACTTTAGGTGATGTTTTTAAAATCATAGCTAAAAGTGATGACTATAAATTAATTGCAGGCAACACTGGTCAAGGTAATTACAAACAGTATTTGCATTATAAAATTTTGTCTTACATCTACTGTTTAGTAAATTTTACTCTTTTTTTCAATTATTGTTATACTTTTTTATTGTTTTTTTCTAAAGATCGTTTGCTTTGTAACTTCTTAAGTTTTAAATTCTTGAAGCTATTTCATTTCCATGACTGTCATTATTTTGTTTTTACATTTATCTACCTACAGCAAAATATTCTTTTCAACCGACTTCAAAAAAGGAGGAGGTTCTCAATTCGGCTGTATTTTTTTTATGTTTTCACCTCATAACCTTCGACTAGGTGAGCTGATTTTGATGATTCCTTTTTTAATTGAAAAGTGGTGCTTCCCGTGTAGCCCACACATTTAAATTTGGTTCAGTTCTTGAATGGTTTTTTTTTGTAATTTTTTTATTTCTTTTGGCATAAAATAAGTTCAATATTGTAAAATGTATTGTGTTATGTATAATTTCAACGGAAAAATTAAGCACAAAAAAGTGTGATTATTCACATAATACATACTACGATATTACATTTCTCTTAACTTTACATAATATTTTAAAACATTTGGATACTAAAAGGATTTCTCTTCTTCTTTGCATTTTTATTTCAGGTGTTTATCATATAAAAGATTACCCACAAAACGTCATCGACATTTTCAATGTTGTGGAATTAAAAGGTCACTCATTTGATGTGAACCTAATACTTGGAGCCGGCATGCCTCTTTCAGAAATGATGGAACTATTTAATCAAGTTTCATCACAGGATGAAAATTTCTCATACTTAAAGGTTTTTTATGATCATATGGATTTAGTTGCACATATACCCGTCAGAAATGTAAGGCATACGATTAATTTATTTTGTGTTAACTGTTGTATGACTAAAAAAAAAACATAAAAGTTGATTATTTTTTAGATTGGCACAATTGGTGGTAATTTATTCATGAAATATGAAAACAACGATTTCCAGTCGGACTTATTTCTTTTATTTGAAACCGTCGGTGGAATGGTAACAATTGGTAAACACTTTTTATTATTAAACAAGCCAAAATTCAAAATTAAAAAAAAAAACCCTACTCAAGCACTCACTTTCACCCCCATAACTTTTAAACGACTCAACCGATTTTCTTGAAACATGTCTAGGAACACTCGCACGTAACTCACCTTTCATACAAAAGAAAACTAAATTGAAATCGCTTCATCCGTTCGCGAGCTACGGTGCCACAGACAGACAGACATGTCAAACTTATAACACCCCTCTTTTTGCGTCGGGGGTTAAAACATAGAAATTTTCAATTTGACAGTTATCTAATTGTTTAAGAACTGCGAACCAATTCTTTTAATCGTAAAGCTTTCATACACACATCAAAAGTGTCTAGGGATCAACATATGTGTCTAGGGATCAACATATATTTTTGCAATAACTTTGCTCAATCGGGTTCAAGTCTGGCGACTGAGCAGGCCAGGGCCAAAGCCACATCTCAATCTCAAGAAATCCGCATAAAAATGCTTGATCCCTAGACACTTTTGATGTGTGTACTTGTACTTTAATTAATACTTTTAATATTTGACTTAAAACTTGTTATTACTGATAATAACATTAACCTGTGTGTATTTGTTTGAATAAATCTGCTGATAAATGTATTTATCATTTCTTCGATTGCGTTGGTGTAATGGTTGAAGCAGTCGCCACACCAATTTCTACTGCCTTAAGTCTCGTAGGTTTAAATACCACATGGGACAACACTGTGTGATCCACAAACTGTGTTCTAAGTCTGGATGTTCTTTGTGTCCGTGACAGAACAGGATTGATTCCTAATGCGGAAGTTGTTTAAAAAAAGAGAAAGAAAAAAAAGAATTTATCTATTCACAGCCGATTTGTCTATCTAAAGTTTCCTTTTCAGCGATTTGTTCTTTAATTTGATGTGCTCTTGTAAAAATTCAATAATTAGTGTTGAATAAATCGCAGTACATCGTGAATTCTATTCTAACTATAATTTTCAGCTGAAAGTACCAGTGAAATAAAAACAATATCATTTACGGACTTTTTAAAAGCAGATATGAAGCGAAAAGTGATTATTAATGTCATGTTACCTCCTTTGTCTTCGGAAAATAATAAAATAAAAACTTACAAGGTATTTATTTTAATTATTATATCTACATCTATACTAATATTATAAAGCTGCAGAGTTTGTTTGTTTGTTTGAACCGTTTATCGAGGAAGGCTATAGGCTATATATCATCACGCTAAGACCATTAGGAGTGGAGCAATAATGAAGAATGTTTCAAAAACGGGGGAAAATTATCACGCTACGGGCAATAGAGACGCAAACGACATTGCGTGGGTCAGCTAGTCAGGAGTATAAGACGCTAAGAGTTGGTACCTAATAATGAGTTATTTGCCAAAGGGTTTTTATCAACATAATACCTAATATTAATCTTTATCCAAATAAATGTGTTCTTGATTATGAGTATTAGATCTTAGAAGAGTATATAAATACATTTATACTAATATATAAAGCTGAAGAGTTTGTTTGTTTGTTTGAACGCGCTAATCTCAGGAACTACTGGTCCAATTTGAAAAATTCTTTCAGTCTTAGATAGCCCATTTATCGAGGAAGGCTATAGGCTATATATCATCACGCTTAGATCAATAGGAGCGGAGCACCAATGAAGAATGGGGGAAAATCATCACGCAATAGATAAGACGGGCAATAGAAGACGCAAACGACGTTGCGTGGGTCATCTAGTTATCTATATATGTATAAGTATATAAATGAATCGCCGAAATTTATGTACGCGCATAACTGCCGATCGGCTGCACAAAATTAAATAATATTTTTTTATGTGTTCCTTATTGTTAGGACAAGGTATGTATACCGGAAAAAAAAAATAACGGGAAAAGTCATTTTTTTGTCCGCGACTGCACACCTGTGGAAAGCTGAGACAGATATGTAAAGTACGGTACGAAGTTCGCCGGGTCAGCTAGAATCTTATAATTGGGTCTATATATTTAAACAGAAAAAAAACAGAAAATCAACGTAAAATGACAGTGATCGTGCTGTCGTGTTTCGTTGGTGAGTCCGAGACCGGAGGCCCAATGATGCAGAAGCATCACTAGGCCGCCATGGTGTGGGTCACCATGCTGCATTGTTGCATTGTCTGCTTTTGCGGTGAGTATGGTGACCACCACTCTGCTTATGCTTTCCATCAGGCAGAGTAGAGTCATTTTGGCAGGGCCAAACATAAAAAAAAAACATTAACTTTTTTTTAGATAATGCCAAGATCACAAAATGCCCACGCTGTAGTTAATGCTGGATTTTTATTTAAATTCAAACAACATTCTAAGATTTTGGAAAAAGCTACAATAGTTTTTGGCAGTATATCGCCAAAATTTATACACGCTACTAACACTGAAGAAGCTTTAGCTGGAAAAGATATCTTCACCAATGAAACTTTACAATTAGCAATTAAGACGCTGAATGAAGAGGTAACGCCTGAAGAAGCACCTCCCGAACCATCTGCAGCTTACAGAAAAATGTTGGCAACTGCCTTGTACTACAAAGTAAGTGTATTTTTTTTCAAGCAGTATGGTTATGATTTATATAAAAAAATAATAAGAATAATGATAAATTAGCTACGATTACTTGTCCTCAATTCGTTATTTTAGAAACATTATACGTCATAATTATATGCAATTAAAAATTCGTTTCTTAAAGTTCCAATAGAGGCGGAACCACATTATTTTAGGTATTTCCTTTCATTATGTTATACCGCACTGCGCATTATTGTATAGGAATCTTAACCATTTTTAAAGTTGCGAAAAACTTAACTATGCAATACGGTATCATATTTTAGAAATTTTTGACGCTTGTTTTTAATTATGGTAAATGTTTTTTATTGTTTTTTTTGCAAAATGTTTAATTTCTTGAGAATTTGTTTTATTTGTATGGTTTATATGTTATGTATATTATATCTATAAAGATACATATATTTCTATGTTTTACATTATTTAAGTAAGATTTTCTAACTAGACTCTTTCTGTCGGACTTCATCCTAATTTCCACTCTAAAACTTTCAGATTCCAACGAATTATTAATATATGAATTTTTGTATTAATATAATGTTTTTTTTTATTAATGACTTCATTTAAATGAAAATAATATAGTAATATAAAACTTGGCACATAGTTAGATTTCTAGCCATTACGGCGAAAATCCTCATTATTTTTTTATTTTTTTATGGAATAGACCGGCAAACGAGCAGACGTATCGCCTGATGGTAAGCGATTACCGCCGCCCATGGACACCCGTAACACCAGAGGCGTCACAAGTGCGTTACCGGCCTTTGGGGGGTGGGGGGGAGATAGGGGGGGGGGGGTTGGGGTATGGGCCTCCGGTATCCTCACTCACTCGGTGAAACACAGCGCAAGCACTATTTCACACCGGTTTTCTGTGAGGCCGTGGAATCACTCCGGTCGAGCCGGCCCATTCATGCCGAAGCGTGGCTCTCCCACGGTTCATGAAATCAAACAAAGCAATAGTTTCAAAATGGGTACTAAACCTGGCAGAAGATTTTACACTCGTGCATCAATGCTAATACATTTTTTGCAGGCGATTTTAAATCTTTGTCCCGATGGCCAAATATCATCAAGATATAAAACAGGAGGCGAGGTGCTAAAAAGAAATACTTCCCGAGGAGCCCAAATATTTGATACGGATAAAACTGTATGGCCATTGAACCAGCCTATACCAAAACTAGAAGCGTTAGTGCAGTGTAGTGGTGAAGCGACATTTTCAAACGATTTGCCAAAACAACCTAATGAAGTTTTTGCAGCATTTGTCACAGCAGACGTTAGACCGGGTAGTATCATAAGTGGTTTCGATACTACAGAGGCATTTGTAAGTATCATTCTTGTCATCATAAATTAGTATATTTAAGTGATGATTAAATACTGTTTTATATTTGTGTTTTAGAAAATCAATGGAGTTGTCGCTTTCTATTCCGCTAAAGACATACCTGGAAATAATTCTTTCACACCTCTAAATGTACCCTTAATCAATGTCAACGAAGAGTTATTATGTTCAAAAGTAGTTAAGTTTTATGGGGATCCAGTAGGGATCATTGTTGCAACAAGAGATAAAACTGCAAATAAAGCTGCAAAACTTGTGAAAGTTAACTATGAGTCTATCAGTGAAAACAAACCTTTGCTCTCAATAGATGATGTACTGAACTCCCCTGAGAGAAATAAAAGGGTAGTTAATAACAAGACTGTACAACCTGAAGAAATTGGTAAAGATGTAAAACATGTAATCAGTGGTGAACTAAAGTTAGAGTCTCAGTTTCATTTCTACATGGAACCACAGACATGTGTAGTGAGGCCAACTGAAGATGGATTAGAAGTGTCGGCTTCAACGCAGTGGCTTGATTTGACTAATGTTGCCGTTGCAAATTGTTTGAATGTTCCCGTAAATAGGTATGTTCATTGACTTTTCTATGATCTTTTCCAAAACTATTGAGTGTGTATTCTAAACTTATTAAAGTTTATTTAGACATACTTATGGCTACCAACTCTTTTATCATTATTTCTCGTATTAAAACACTCGTACTAATTATTTTAAATTCGAAAGTAACTCTATCTGTATGTCTGTTAGGTTTTACCGCTTTACCAATTTCAATGAAATTTGGGATGGATATACTTTGATTTTTGAAAAAGAAAATAGGTTAGTCTTTATCGCGATAACCGACATACACAGCCGCGGCCAGAAGCTAGTGCATAATAAAGTTTTTGATTCTTAAGGTTGATTTTATATATATAGATAACGAAGGATAAGGAAGATGAGTAACGGAATTAATAAAATCTTTTTTTTACTTCATCATGAAAAAGTACAAAATAAATAATACGAACATTTAATTTTAAAACACCTTAGGGCTATTAATATAATTTGTTATTTCAGTATCAATGTCGTTGTTCGAAGAGTGGGAGGAGGCTATGGAGGAAAAATAACGAGATCTTGTCAGATAGCATGTTCTGCCGCTTTAGTAACTCACCTGCTTGGGAGAACCTGTAGATTTATACTCCCTCTACAAACAGGGATGAAAATTATTGGAAAGCGTTTACCTACCAACTGCAATTTTCAGGTTAGTCACTTTCATCGGCAACATTATTTGCAGCTTTTTAATTATTAGAATTGTTATTAAAGCTTTCACTTACATGTATCATTATTCAAAGGTGCTCATTGTAAACTAGGGTCTTTTTAGTAAACTATGCCACAATAAAAGACGATTAAAAACATTTTTAAGAAGTTCAATTGCCGAAATTGTGAATTTGCTATAAAATATACTTATAATTTTTAACCCTTTTGAAATGATCAGCAAGGGCTTCTTAAAATCTTATTCTAACACATCAGACTCAGAGATCCGCACAATATTACATCCCTATTGTACAGAGAACTTTGAAATTTATGAGGGTCAAACCTTTATCACATTTCAAAAAGACAACGGTCACTTGAATAGTGACCCGAAATAGTTTGAAACTCAAGAAATTTATTGGTATTGTACATATGTATATTTTTATAAGAATAATTTTTAAGCAATCTAATCTAATACTATCTACTTGTAGCTTTATTAATTTAATAATATTCAAAGCTATCAGTATATCTTAACGTCGAATAACGCTTATTTCGTAATACTAGCCTCTCGAGCTTTTGCGTGTTTAAGTGTTTTGTGAAAAACTAATGTTTTGGATCATCATCAACCAAAGTACCAAATAATACCCAATAATCAAATAACTTCTACACTTCATTCACAATTGAACACCTTTAGGTAGGTGTAAACAAGGATGGAGAAGTGCAGTACCTTAAGAACATTTTTTACCAAGATAATGGATGTGGTCTCAACGAAGTGATCACTGCTATCACTGTTAATCATGTGTTTAACGGTTATGACACGAAGAGATGGTATATAGAAGGGAACAGTTTAACTACAGACACCGCTTCCAATACATGGTGTAGGGCGCCGGGTGAGTAAAGTTAGAGTTTATTCTAATAACTCTGAAAACTATCTTCTATACTTTCCTGTAATGTATTACTGTTGCACATTTTTTATCTCTTTCTCTTGTATGAAACAGACAGACAAATGGGCCCTTGCAATTTTGAATCGTCTAAGGTTAGTTAGATCTGTCACATCATTAAACAATAACTAGTTGAATTGCTGTAACAGATGGTAGGGTAATTGTTAAACCCTACCTATTGGAACCAGATAATTATGACTAGATTAACTATTAGATTAATGACAATGAAAGACTTCAAAAATGGATTGAATATGAAAGAACCTCTTTTACTGAGGTTACTTCTTTATTTAAATGGGGGACAACATAACAAGTGATAACAGTAACATATTCAGAATTTTTATTTCTGTATGATAATAAAAATTTCTAGTTATATTTTTAGTTACTATTTCACTTTTAATTTCAGCCTCAACTGAAGGCTTAGCAATGACTGAATATATCATGGAAAAGATTGCATACAAAATTGGTAAAGATCCACTTGCAGTAAGATTAGCAAACATGACTAAGAAGGATAATCCCATACCGGACCTAATTCAACAGTTAATGAAAGACTCTAATTACGACGAAAGAATCAAAGAAGTAAAAACTTTCAACGATGAGAATCGTTGGAGGAAAAGGGCATTAAAAGTTATACCCATGACATATGAATTGTTTTATATAGGACCCTTCAATTCCCTTATATCAGTATATCATGCAGATGGATCAGTTGTAATCATTCATGGAGGAGTAGAAATGGGACAAGGGATTAATACGAAAACCGCTCAAGTTTGTGCCTACATGTTTGGTGTACCAGTTGACAAAATAAGTGTGAAGCCAAGTTCTAGCTTTACTTCGCCGAATATGATAGCAACAGGTGCCAGTGTCGGTAGTGAATGTATAGCTTTTGCTACTATGAAAGCATGTGAAATAATACTAGAACGATTAGCTCCAATAAGAGAGACGATGAAAGACCCAACTTGGGAAGATTTAGTGGAGAAGGCGTTTCAAGCAGGAGTTGATTTACAAGCCTCTTATATGTATTCAACTAAAGATGATGTAAAACCGTACGACATTTATGGTATTTGTGCTTTAGAAGTTGAAGTCGATATATTGACCGGCAACCATGATATAAGAAGGGTAGATTTGTTAGAGGATACTGGAAGAAGCTTGAATCCTATGATCGATGTTTCTCAAGTGAGTGTTAATTAACATAAAGTATTTGAGGTTTTGAGAACATGATCAAATATCACTACTATAGCCAGTACAATAATTTTCTAAACTTGTTAATTGTAGATTGAAGGAGCTTTTGTAATGGGCATTGGTTATTGGACTTCAGAAAAAATAGTATATGACCCTGACAATGGGAAATTACTCACTGACAGAACTTGGAATTACAAGCCTCCGGGGATTAAAGATATTCCGGCTGATTTCAGGATTTATTTTAGAAGAAATTCAAAAAATCCATGTGGTGTGCTCCAGTCTAAGGGTAAATATTCACTAAAATATTTTTATAATTTTTTACTTAGTTGAAATAAGAAAGAGTGAGAAAGAGAATTAGGTCTCAGATTTTTCAATACCTACTTATTATTATACTAGCAACCCGCCCCGGCTTCGCACGGGCTCTTTACGGAAAATATAATATAGCCAATGTTACCCCGAGAAGATGTGCGACTTAATTTTTTCCGACCGTTATATTTTAGCCTCTCTCTCTATAAATTTAACAAATTATATACACAAACCTTCCGCAAGAATCGTTCTATCTATTGGTAAAAACATCATAATCTGTGCAGTAGCTTTAAAGTTTATCGCGAACAGACAGACGCGGCAGAGGACTTTATTTTATAATATGTAATGATATTATCAACAACTTTTATCTGACGGAGTTTACAACCTCTAATAAAATTATCTTTTCAACACCTTAAACTTTTTTTGGAATTATGTTTGTGTAAAAATAACACCTTACCTAAAATCATATTAAAAACCTATTAGATTAAACTTTCCCGATCAATCACTTTTCGAAGTTTTGTTTGTTTCATCAAAATTTTTTGTAAAGATTATTTCAACCATTTGAGGTTTTTGATTAAATTTACTTTAATTTAAAACACTGAATTGTAAATTTTTACTATATTCATAGATACATCTATATCAATATTTCGATAATAAACAGTTTTGGAGGACTTACAACCAACAAATAAAAATATAGATTTTTACCAAGAATGAATATGAAGGCAAGCTTCAAATATTCATCTGGCCAGCGTGGTTTAGGTTTAGGTTTTACTTCATTTGTTATTCAGCTACTGGTGAACCAGCATTATGTCTAGCTGTGGTTCTTACACACGCTCTTCGAGAAGCTGTGAGAGCTGCACGATTAGACGCAGGCTATGAAGACCAATGGGTGGATATACGTAAGTTTTACATTACATAAAGACATGGTCTGCGTGGTACAAAGAATTTAACGTTTATCTAGATAAATGCTGACCATCTAGCACCTACTGTAAATAATAGTTACTGTTCACACAGCGAAACACTAAAATAAATGTAAATGTTTATTCTGTCTGTCTATATAATTTTGCAGTTTATTACCGGGGTGTTTTTACAATTTTAAGCACGATTAAACTATTTCAAATGTACTCTTTGATATAGTATTTACTTTTGTGACACTAAAATAATTAATCTGCATCTCTCTGTCTGTTTTTCCAACATTATTCATTGATACTCTGTTCAGCCTATGGTCTACAACTTTCTTCGATGAAATAGGCTTCTAAAAACTAAAAAAAATATTCAATTCAAACCAGTACTTCATAAGATTAACGCGTTCTACCTAACAAAAATCTTTTGAACTTTATATGTTAACGTAAATTTAAGTCACAACTATATTCTCCTTCTATTTTTTCAGAAAATCCGTGCACAGTGGAAAACATCTTCATGGCTCTTGGACATAAGCTAGAACATTTTACTTTAAAGTAGTTAGTCATCAGCGCTACTCGAGGACATTAATTTTTATCAACTTTTTACTGTAGAGAGTGCGTAAATATGATACTTTGCATCTATAACCAACCTTCGTTGTAATATTTAAAAAAAATATTTTTAAGTTTAGTTTTGTAGCTAAATAATTTATGAACTTAAGTACGTACTAATATTAATAGTTAAACATGTTGTCTTATTTCTTTTGCCTGCTGCCTGCCTTGCCTGCTGGTGGTTGGTCCTCGACTGCTGATCATGAGGTCTCGGGTTCGATTCCCGGGTCGGTCGATTTTGTATGATCTACAAATATTTGTTTCGGAGTTTGGGTGTTTTCTATGTATAATATGTATGTATTTACAAAAGAAAAAGTAGATATATATGTATTAGTATCAGTTGTCTAGTACCCATAACACAAGCTCTGCTTAGCTTGGGACTAGATGGCGTTGTGTGTAAGAAATAAATATATATATATATATATGTCGGAGACACAAGAATAAACGAGAACATGAATGACAGATACAGCCAATCTGGACCAAAGCCAAACACTAATCACTACTAAACGGATACGAATTAACTTAAACACCATCAGCAACCCCCCATGAGGGGATTGGGGCAACGCTCACCCCTCCGCGATGCCCTGTGAAATTCGCCACCTAGGCTAGTAATTCCCCCACTGATAAATATCGCCTCATACACACGATATAAAACACAGAGATACAATAAATCGCAAATCAAATAATAGATATGGTCGTCGCGAGATCTGAAGAGAACTGTGTTCTGTTGCCGATCGCGCCGCTTTATATAGAGTGTTCCGTAGTGTTCGATAGTGGCAAATGTTTGTATCACTTTTATTATTTGGATACCCTCACTCCGACATATATAATTACTTATATACTAATATAATTACTTATATAATTACTTTTCACTTAAATGTTAAATTTGAATAGTTTGATAATTAAGGTTCTTGTTTATATACCGACATAGAACTTTTTAAGGAAACATCTCCTGAAAAAGCTACGAAAGTTCTTCACATTTAACTTTTCTTCTTAGTAATTATGTTTTATTATGAAAATTATATTCAGAAAGTTTTTTTTCGGTATATCAAAAGCTTAAAATATAATATCTAGAATCTAAAATTAATAACTACATACATAGCTATTAGCAGGTATTCGCAGTACAGCCAACAACAGAAGACACTGGTAGAAAATGCCTTATGAATCAAGTACATTTTGTTCATAAAATAAATTAAAAGTAAATACATAAACAACAATAAAATCAACTGAAAACTATTTTCTCTCGTTTCATTATTACTTCACACTCAAATGTTGATAGAAAAACCAACAGTAACTTTGTGAAAATCTTTTTTTTTATATATTTACCAAAGTGACTCTACTGTGCGTGGTGGAAAACATAAGCAGAATCCAAGAGTGGTGGCCACCATATTCATTGCGAATACAACAATGCAGTATGGCGACCCACACTATGGCGGCCTAGTGATGCTTGTGCATCTTTTAGTCTAGTCAACAAGTATGAAACTTGTTGACTAGACTAATTGGGCCTCCGGTCTCGCACTCACCAACGAAACACGACAGCACAAACGCCGTCATTTTACGTTGATTTTCTGTGCGAGGGTAGTACCGCCCCGGTCGAGCCGGCCCGTTCGTGCTGAAATCAGCGTGGCTCTACTACCTGGTACATTGCAGAATGGTGACCCCACCAGGCGGCCTAGTGATGTTTCTGCAACATTGGGCCTCCGGTCTCGCACTCATCAACGAAACACGACAGGAAGAATGCTTTTATTTATATACTACTAGCTTATGCCCGCGGCCTATAACAAACAAATAATGTTGCTTTCTATTGGTAAAAGAATTTTCAAAATAGGTTCAGTAGATCCAAAGACTACCCCGTACAGTGCACGAACTCACAAACTTTACCTTTTTATAATTTTAGTATAGATTCTTCTCACCAAAGCAGTTATGTGTAAGATGGCAACTTTACCATACTTTTATGAACTTGAGTTGTTTGGACTAAGTATGTAAACACAATCCTGGAATTAAATTCAAACTTCTCTAATAAATATAGTCATTAAAACTATCAAGGACTCGCTCAAGTATTTGAAGAAAAACCCCTTTATTTCGTGCGTCGAGTTTACGAAGGAAATGTATAATTTCAGGTCTACAAAGTGTGGCAGTGGGCGTCTTGATTATAGACACACCCATTCTAATGAAAGGGAATTTAGAAAAAAATCACGCTCCCCAAGAATTGAGTTTAAATTCTTTATAAGATGGGGTTGTCAAATGTCTGATCGTTATAGATTTTTTAACCGACTTCAAAAAAGGAGGAGGTTCTCAATTCGACTGTTTTTTTTTTGTTTGTTACCTCATAACTTTCGACTGGGTGAACCGATTTTGCTGATTCTTTTTTTATTTGAAAGCTGGTGCTTCCCGTGTGGTCCCATTTAAATTTGGTCTGGATTGAGGTCGGTTTTTTTTGTTAAAATTTGTGATTATTCTTTGATTCCTAAGTGAATTTGTAGGCATGGATTTTTCTTTTTAATAGTTAGAACCACCAAAGATATCTATATAAATACTATCTGACCGCTTACATAGGACTAGCTTTTGTCTGCGGCTCCGCCCGCGTTAATGTCGGATATCGTGGTGATTCTTCAAACTGACATAACTTTTATATGTATGAACCGATTTAGATGAAATAAACACTAAATGTTAAGTGAAGCAAATCACAAAAGATTGGTGAAAGCCGCATTCAAATCGGTTAAGTCGTACCTGAGATTAGCGCGCACAAATGCACAGACAAACAAAAATTCTAAAAATGATTGTTTTGGGTTCTATTGCGTTCATAAAGCCCCCCTATAATAGTTGCCCTTATATATCTTTCATGTACAGACAGTGACGATTTTATTATATGTATTGATGATGATGATATAAGCGAAATGTAATGAAAAGAATTTTATGTTGAGCTGTAGATAAAATTATAGACAAGGAAAGATAATTAGCCGAAAAATGGATGATTAAAAGTACATAATTGTTGGAACTTCAAAATGGAAAGAAGTATACATATACGTACTACATTATACTACATAACAATACACATACTAGAACAATACTACTATAACATAATGATTTATTCAATACTGAATAACAATTTTTTAGTCGATAAAAAAATTTCAGAACCTTTTCAGAAACAGATTTCAAAAAATGTTAGTGAGAAAAGAAAAAAAAAGTAATATTGTACAGATTTTGAAAGGAGTAATTTAATATGTTTATTTTTAATTCGGCAAAAACTGCAAACTCTCAATATATAACGAAAACTTTTATGCATATGCAACAACCAGTAAGACTGTTTATTGAATAATGTATCATCAGCTGTGTAAAAAATGAACAAGTCTCTTATTAGCGAAAATAAAGACATTAAATAAAATCTACTCTTTCATTTACGTCAGTTTAAAAATGCATCAAAGAAAAATCAAATGCCTCAATTTTAAAGTTATAGTTAACGCGACAAGATAATTTTATACTTACAAGTTAAAAGTGTGGTTCTATGAAAACGTTTTGAAAATATACTGTAACATCGTTTTTTTAGTTTTCAATGTTTAACAATTTTTGTTTCAGCGCCCTCTCGTTCATTGTGGTTCGAACTACAATTGGATTTTGTGCGCGATCGAAGTACCGGGCTGTTGGTACACCTAGGTGGCACTAGGTGGCGTATTTTATGAAGGATATTTTTTGTTAACATTATGACACTTAGAAATAGTGAGACATTATCATATGTGTATCATACGATTCTCATTACATCTTAAATTGATCTCAAATAAGCAAGGAGTATGGAAGTTGTACGTCCTGTTCGCACATCCAGAAATGGAGTAGGGGAATCATCGAGAATATTCGATAGGATGTCTATATAGAAGGGTGTGTGGCATATTCTTGTTTTATTTCTTAACCCTTCTCTCATGAACTCTGAGGAAGCTTTGCTTACTGTGTATATTAATATCCTTGTTGGTAGTGTTTGTGAGTGTTCAAGTCCCACTGTCTGTGGTAAGTTAACCTCAAAAAGGTTTTTCCTTATTATCTTAATGTATGTAGAATATGTCCTCAGGCTATTTAATTTTGTTTATAGGGTCGATAGATTACCGCTGAAAGACAACCTACATCTTACCTGTCTTGTGGTTCAAGATTTGTGCTGAGGACGGTTGACTATTGGCAGCTCACAGCTCACTCCTCAAGACCCATCTGCCCTACCTTGAGGGAAGTTCACATAATCTGTATATGAAAATTAATTAATATTTTTACCTAGCACCCACAAGTTGGATCACTGGCGGACGTCTCCTCAAGCTACCTTGAGCTGGAGAGAGTCTACGGCTGACTACCTTGAGTCAGAGAGGTGACCAGAGGGTGGCTATCCTGTGCTGACCAGTCTACAGGCTTAAAGAGTTAAAGAAAAAACTGTATAATTTTATTTTTTATTTTAAGACTACCTCATAAGTTTATTTATAAATTTATATTTAAATTTCACATTTGTTAAACAACGGAAAAAAAAGAATAAAAGTTTGTATATGTCGTAAGTTGTGTCATTGAAGTCTTCCTTGGACCCTCCGCACCCTCACTATAAAATTTTATCAAAATTCTTACGGCGCCCTGAGGTATCATATTCTATCCTGAGTCGAAACCGGTGAGTTTCCACCTGACAAGTTCAGGGGTTACAAATTGGCGACCAACGTTTGGCTAACTTTTCGAACCCTGAGGGTGTGCTGAGTGTAGTTCCCGGGAGAACTTTGGATGAGACGCTTACTATCCGTCCGAGACTACCCAGGACGTTAATTGGTTTTGTGAAGTGCAGTTCACATGTAATAATTAACTCATTGCATTTTTCAGCACTCTATTACCATCTCTGCGGTGTGGAAAAGCATTGAGCAAAATTCAAAATTAAATCAAAATTTTAACTGCACAAATTTTGGTAAGTCTTTTTGAATTATTTTGGCGAGAACATTTTTTTCTTTTTTTTCTTTTTTTTCTTTTCCTGTGTTTTATTAAGTTCTTGTGTGTGTTCCCTAAGGGATCAGCACATACATATAGCTTTTATTTTGTTCAGGTTTTCCTTGAATAACTTTATTTTTACTTTTTATATTCCTACCTACTTACAACTTAAGTAAATAAATGTGAGATTAACTTCATTTTAATTCTATAAGAGGGTTTACATGATATAATCACAAGGATATTGTGCTTCCCTTTATCTTGTTTGTAATTTTAACATAATAATTTAACCTTTTAGTGTATCAATTTAAATTTCAATCTAGGACACTTTACATAAATAAAAGTAGGGTATACTTTTATCTATAGTAAAGAAAACTTGAACCTATTGTTCATTGAATATAGATTGTTAGTAACTACTTTATAGTTGTGGAAACATGAAGCAAACATCATTAATGTATTAGAATTGAATTTATAATTAACTTAGAGTTAGAAAGGGGATCAAAAAAAAAGTTTTCTTTTGTTACCCCACATATTAGGTAAAACTGCTTGGAATAATTATAAACTTGTAATTAAAAGTAACATTTGAGAATATTTTTTTAGGTTATTGTGTTAATATAATAACACATTATTTTTATACCATTCAGTTAGATCTTATTGTAAGACTGAATCTTTTATTTTTTCACTAAGAAGAACTTAGTGCTTTGTTTTAACTTTGTTAACTTGACATTAATTTTATTTTTAATTTTAAAACATTGTGTTAATAAAGTAACACATTATTTTTATAACATTCAGCCTAATCTTTTTGTAGGACTGAATCTTTTATTTTCTCACTAAGAAGAACTTAGTGCTTTATATATAATTTTTTTAAATTGTCAACAAATTTATTTTTGAATTTTAAAACATCATGGCCCAGCTGATTAAATGTATTAATTATCTAAAGAAGGATGAACTTATTAACGAGTTGTCTGCCATGGGTGTTTCAGCGAATCCCGATGACACGGTGGTCAGTTTGAGGAGTGAGCTGCGCACTGCGTTGCGGCTTATCCGGCGTGGCAGCATTAAAGCCAGCACTTTCGTACCTGCTTCTGCTGCTTCTGAGCTGTCTTTCTGCGAGCCGAAGGTCCTGGAACTGGAAGGAGTCCTTTCTTCAGGTGATTTCGTTTCTAATAAGACTAGTCGCCTAAGAGTTTCCTTGAGGGCTAATTATCTTCTCGCTAGGTTAGCAAGGTGTGGTTTTGACTGTCCAGAACTAGTTGGTATCCGTGCCCGGTTAGTTAAAATGTTGTCTGTGTCAGAGGCTACTACCGACTCTGACTCTGATGGATCGGAGAGGGAGATGCTTCCTACACATACTGACCAGATAAATTACACCTCACCTGTGTCGAGGGGGGACCGTTCGACGCGACCAAACGCTGCCACTTCTGACTCACTTCCAACTGTAGTATTAAGGGATAAGCCTGTTAATTTAAATTCATTTAACTTAAAATTTGATGGCACTTCTTGCGTACGTGTCTTCATCGAAAGACTTGAGGAGCTTAGGTGTGCTCGGGAGGTCACCAAGGAGAAAATCCTCACAGCTTTCTCTGACCTGTTGGAAGGTCCTGCCTTGTCTTGGTTTCGCACCAACAAGGAGGATTTCACCTCTTATGAGGTCATGTTGGAGGAGCTGAGAGAGAACTTCGATCTTCCTGACTATGATTACCGCCTTCGCAATGAAATCAAGCAGCGTACACAGACCCGATCTGAAACATTGGGTAATTTCATTTCTACAATGCAGGCCATGTTCTCTAGACTCTCATACAAGATGCCTAGTGAAGAACAAATGGACATTCTGATGCACAACATCAGACCTGACTACATGAAGGAATTGGCTCTTCATGACGTTAAGTCTCTCTTGGATCTGAAGCGATTAGGAAGGCGCCTAGAGCTTGCTCGTGCTAGAGCTGAGGCATTTCGTGAACCGTTATTGGAAACACTTAGTATCACTGCGGATTTACACCAAGTAAAAAGTAAACCACCACATAAAACTTCTCAACAGGTATCTGGTGTGTCCCGTCCGTCCACCTCGAGTGAAGATAAGTGCTTCCGATGTGGGGAGGGCGGCCACACTACTTTCAGCTGCCCACAGTCGAGAAAGGTGGTGTGTTTCCGGTGTGGACAAAAAGGTGTTCGAGCACCAGAGTGTTCCCGGTGCAACGTCGAGCCAAAAAACGGGTAGGTCGGGGCCTTGTTAAGAGCTTTCCATGTGACACCGAGCGTTCTTCTCTGTCTGAGAATTTCTCTGATAAGGTCCTGTTTAATAATAATAAACGGGATAACGATATTAGACCGTATTTAGTAGTAAGGATCCTGAACTTAAATGTTTTGGGTTTACTTGATTCGGGTGCAGCCTGCTCTGTGTTAGGTAAGGGTGCACACCGCGTTTTTCTTGAATTAGGGTTTGATCTAGAAAGCATAAGCCCTAACTTTAGTCTAACAACAGCAGACGGATCATATCTGCATTGTTTAGGCTGTATTTTTCTTCCTATAGTATATAACTCTGTTGTCAGAGTTATTAATTTTTATGTTGTCCCAGAAATCACTACTGCCATGATATTCGGTGTAGACTTCTGGCAACAGTTCCAATTAGGGAACAGATTGATCTCTCAAAATATCAATCTCTCCCACTTTGATGATTGTAATCCTGTGGAGTCATTGGCTCTCAACCATGGCCTAGAGGATTACAACAATTTAACCGTTGATCAGAAGCGGATTATTAATAGCATTATTGAAAAGTTCGATACGATCAACACCGACAGGGTAGGCTTAGGCCGTACCTCTCTTGTGCACCATGTCATAGATACAGGTAACAGCAAACCAATCAAGCAACGTTATTATCCGCTCTCTCCCCTCAAACAAAAAGCCTTGGAAGAGGAACTGGACCGGATGTTGGAGATGGGAGTAGTGAACCCATCTCAGTCTGCGTGGAACTCGCCAGTGGTGATGGTGGAGAAAGCGAATGGTGACTTACGATTGTGTCTTGATTCTCGAAAGCTTAATTCTGTATCTAAGAGCGATGCGTATCCCTTGCCATACATAAATCAAATTTTAGACCATCTGAATAATGCTAAATACCTAACTTCTATCGATTTAAGTGCAGCCTATTGGCAGATACCTTTTGACTCGCCGCAATCCGCTGAGAAAACTGCTTTTACTGTCCCTAGGAGGGGTCTATTTCAGTTCAACGTGATGTGTTTCGGTCTCATCGGAGCCTCTGCTTCGATGCAACGCTTAATGGACCGCTTATTTGGTCCAGAATTCGACAATAAAGTTTTCGCTTTCCAAGACGACATCATCGCAGTGTCTAGCAGCTTTGAGGAGCATGTGGATCTCTTACATAGAGTCCATCAGCGCCTTAAGGATGCGGGCCTCACGATTAACATGGAGAAGTCACACTTCTGTCGTAGTGAGCTGAAGTACCTCGGGTACTATGTTGACAAACATGGCTTACGGACCGACCCGGGTAAGGTTGAGGTTATTCTCAATTATCCGACACCTTCCAATGCTAAGGAGGTGAAGAGATTCCTGGGCATGGCCGGTTGGTATCGTCGTTTCCTTTGAGTGGACGCGTGAGGCTGAAGAGTCTTTCAACCTTTTGAAGGCCGCTTTGGTCTCCGCACCTATTTTGAAAATGCCTGACTATTCATTACCCTTTAGGATTCTCAGTGATGCATCATCCTTCTCTGTGGCTGCAGTCCTCACGCAGACACACGAGGGAGTGGAGCACCCTGTCGCGTATTGCAGTCGTTCTCTTAACAAATGCGAGGTCAACTATAGTACCACTGAACGTGAACTACTTGCGGTGATCTTTGCATTAGAACAGTTCAGACAATACGTAGAGGGCCAGAAGTGCACCGTGGTTACAGACCACGCCTCACTTCTGTGGTTCCACAAGCTGAAGAATCCTACTGGTCGCCTAGCGCGCTGGAGCATGAGATTGAGTCAGTTCGACTTCGACATAGAGCATAGAAAGGGTAAAGATCATGTTGTGCCCGATGCTCTGTCGCGAATACGGATTGATGCGATAGGCACCAGCACCACCAAGGATTCGTGGTATCTCCACACCCTTAATAGTGTGAAGAAGAATCCTCATAAATTTCCCAACTTTGATATTCGTAATGACTCCTTATACAGGTTATCTAAAAATAAATACTCTTTAACTTCTGATTTTAGTTGGAAGCTTGTGGTGCCTCTGGAGGACAGGCTATCCCTGCTCACCAAGTACCATGACCACGTTTTGAGTGCCCATGGAGATGTTTGGAAAACCCACAAACGCCTGGCCCTAAACTATTACTGGCCTAAAATGTATAATAGCGTTAAGGAGTATGTGGGCAAGTGTGAAACTTGTAAGCAGTATAAACCTGTAAACACAGCCCGTCCTGGCCTAATGGGTAATCCAAAACGTGTGTCTAAACCTTTTGAAGCCATCTCTTGTGACCTGTTGGGTCCATTCCCTACTTCCAGCAAGGGAAACGTTCATTTAATCGTGGTCTCGGACTATTTCAGTAAATATGTCATGTTGTATCCTATAAGGATAGCTACAGGCGTTGCTGTTGCGAGATTCATTGAGAAGAATGTTTTCTTGGTACATGGTGTTTGTAAAACCATTTATATGGATAATGGCCCTCAGTTCATTAGCAAACCTTTTAAAGACTTATTGGTTAAATACAATGTGCCAAACATTTATTATAATCCCAGATATCACGCGCAGACCAACCAGGCAGAGCGTGCTATTCGCAACGTGGTTCAGGGAATTTCCTGTTACGTGAATTCACATCACAAGAAATGGGACGAGAACCTCGTGGAACTTCAGTGTGCCTTAAACACGGCGGTAAGCGAGGCCACTCGTTTCAGTCCTTATTTTCTTGTTCACGGCAGGGAGTTCATAGGGGATGGAGTTCTTTATAGACAGGAAGATATTTCTGCCCATCCTAACTCGGTCACTATTGACAACCCTGTGTCCTTCGGAGAAAGGTTGAAGGAACTTCATCGTATATACGACCAGGTGAGCAAACACTTAGCTGTTGCCCACCGGCGTAACGAGAAGTACTACAATCTCCGAAAAAGACACGTGGAATTAAAAGTGGGACAGTTTGTCTATAAGAGAACGCACTATCTATCCAACAAAGATAAGAACTTCACATCCAAGTTGGCCCCTAAATTTCTGAAATGCATAGTGACCGCGAAACGTTCGCCTTTGATCTATGAATTGTCAGATTTGGATGGTAAGAATCTGGGAGTCTACCATATTAAAGATATTTTGAAACATAGTGAGGAGGAACCACCTTCTGTTCTTTCTCCTCAATGTATTGGTTCTATCTTTAAGTCATTCGTTCTTACGTGAAGTTATACCCTTTGTGTCGAGCGGTTCCTCTTCGACACACACCTTACACTCGGGTGCTCATATATGTGTGCATTATTCCTTGAAATAGGGTGTGGTGTCATTAGAGTAGTTTCATTAGGAGTTAAGTTTTTCTTTCTTATACTACCTATATTTAATTTTAAATTTTCTTCTTATAAACTCTGTGTGTCCTAACATTTGAGGGCATCACAGCTTTTTCTTAGTTTGTTGCTGTTTTGGTTATTCCCTTCGTCCTCTACTCAGGGAACACTGTGGGGAGGGGGTGGTGTAACATCGTTTTTTTAGTTTTCAATGTTTAACAATTTTTGTTTCAGCGCCCTCTCGTTCATTGTGGTTCGAACTACAATTGGATTTTGTGCGCGATCGAAGTACCGGGCTGTTGGTACACCTAGGTGGCACTAGGTGGCGTATTTTATGAAGGATATTTTTTGTTAACATTATGACACTTAGAAATAGTGAGACATTATCATATGTGTATCATACGATTCTCATTACATCTTAAATTGATCTCAAATAAGCAAGGAGTATGGAAGTTGTACGTCCTGTTCGCACATCCAGAAATGGAGTAGGGGAATCATCGAGAATATTCGATAGGATGTCTATATAGAAGAGTGTGTGGCATATTCTTGTTTTATTTCTTAACCCTTCTCTCATGAACTCTGAGGAAGCTTTGCTTACTGTGTATATTAATATCCTTGTTGGTAGTGTTTGTGAGTGTTCAAGTCCCACTGTCTGTGGTAAGTTAACCTCAAAAAGGTTTTTCCTTATTATCTTAATGTATGTAGAATATGTCCTCAGGCTATTTAATTTTGTTTATAGGGTCGATAGATTACCGCTGAAAGACAACCTACATCTTACCTGTCTTGTGGTTCAAGATTTGTGCTGAGGACGGTTGACTATTGGCAGCTCACAGCTCACTCCTCAAGACCCATCTGCCCTACCTTGAGGGAAGTTCACATAATCTGTATATGAAAATTAATTAATATTTTTACCTAGCACCCACAAGTTGGATCACTGGTGGACGTCTCCTCAAGCTACCTTGAGCTGGAGAGAGTCTACGGCTGACTACCTTGAGTCAGAGAGGTGACCAGAGGGTGGCTATCCTGTGCTGACCAGTCTACAGGCTTAAAGAGTTAAAGAAAAAACTGTATAATTTTATTTTTTATTTTAAGACTACCTCATAAGTTTATTTATAAATTTATATTTAAATTTCACATTTGTTAAACAACGGAAAAAAAAGAATAAAAGTTTGTATATGTCGTAAGTTGTGTCATTGAAGTCTTCCTTGGACCCTCCGCACCCTCACTATAAAATTTTATCAAAATTCTTACGGCGCCCTGAGGTATCATATTCTATCCTGAGTCGAAACCGGTGAGTTTCCACCTGACAAGTTCAGGGGTTACAATACATCTTAATTTTTACATTTAAATATAGCTAAAAAATAATGGAATAGTGGCTTAAATTATGTCTTTATTACAGTTTAATGCTTTCAAGCTTTCAAGTACATAATATCCTTATAAATTTTACCAATCGCTAGGAAACCTAAGATTCCAATCACTTTAATCATCTAAACCCAAAGACGTCCACTACTAGACATCACACTAATATATAAAGGCGAAAGTTTGTGAGTGTGTATGTTTGTTACTCTTTCACGCAAAAACTACTGAACGGATTTGGATGAAACTTTACAGTAATACAGCTTTATACATCAGAATAACACATAGGCTACTATTTGCCGCGATGACCGACATACACGCGGGCGGAGCCGCGGGTAACAGCTAGTAGATTAATACTTGTTAATTTTGTTGAAAGATTTCAATATGATACATAGAATAATTTTTCGCTTTTCGACTGCGATAAAAACTGTTTCAATATACATAGGACTGCGTATAAAATAGTAAATATGTATCCTGCAAACTGAGAGTATGACGATCCATTGCTGCTGCACTTGTCAATTTGCGTTTCTTTGCTAGACACACTATGTTCATAAGAAATTGTAAACGAGTAAAGTGAATGAGTGTATATTTATGTAGCATGTAGGTATAAAACACTATTAATTAACCTGTACGGTTGGCCTAGTGGCTTAGGCGATCGCCACGCCGCTTGCCAATTCGCCAAGTGTTGTGGGTTCAAATCCTACACGGGACAACACTTTGTGTGATCCACAAATTGTTGTTCTGAGTTTGGGTGTTAATTGTGTCCGTTTCGTGTATGTGTGTAAAGTCGCGACACAGGATGTTTATTCCTAATGCGGGAGTTGTCTTTAAAAAAAAAACTCGTTCTATTAAATGTGTTACCTGATGTCCATGATATGCTTTTCTGGAAGAGATCGCCGTGAGCGATAAGACCGCCAATTGTTATATTTATGTATTTTGTGACTCATTTTATGTATTGTTTTGTATTATGTACGCAATAAAGATAAATATAATAATAAACATCAAATGTGTATTATATTAGGGAAAAACTTATTAATACTGTGATAGAGTCACTTCACCTGCATCTTAATCAAAGCCTATCGCTATCCTAAGTAGGTTGAAGTACAAATTTCAAGTTATTTCTATCACCTTCTTCTTTTCTTTTAGAACTTTGTACGTTTCAAAAAACTAAATTAAATTATTACCTGCTTATATACCAGACCGTCACATTAAACTTAGGTCCATATTTCATTCTTAAACCTTTATCGCTTCGTAGAATAAGGATTTACTTGCTTGCTTCTACAAATAAAGACTTATAATTTCCTATAGGGCGACAACAAAAGAGAATAAGTTGTCTTAAATGTGGCTGAATATCTTTTATTTTTTAAAAATTAGGACATCAGAACGGCTCCTTAAAGATCGACGTCTGTCAAATATCCCACAGTCGAACAGGAGGCCTTTTTAGTACCCCGGAAAGACAAATTGGAATGTCTTGTTAACATTCTGAACTAGTTAATAAAAATATTCTTACGAAGTATTAAAATTTAATGAATGTCTTTGGAATAGTTCAATGCTGGCTTAATAGTTCACTACTTGGACTCGAAAATGTTCGGTCCCTTCCATTAGCCACTTTTTTTGAAAGAGGTAACGTATTTACACTTGTTTTTTTAATAATGATGTATTGTTTTTAAATGTGTTGTAATTACTTTTTTGTGAAAAAGAATATCGTGTTAAACTTTGTATTGTGAAAAACCATGAAAAAAATGTCGTTTTAATAAGTAATAAACGGATTTTCAATAATTAAAATTTAGACTAATTATTATTTTTACGGAAATTAACGCGATCACTTATTTAAAGGTATTACATACCCATGATTTTATATCATTATATCATGATTATTATATCATGGAACGCGAAAGTTTAATAGATAGTACAATTTACACACCAATTGTTCACTTGTATTTATAAATAATCATTTTTTCATATTTATCACCATTGAGTGCACGCAAACGTGCTTGCACTCAATCTCTGATTTAAAACTATTGCATTTTACATACTGACACTTTCTAATTTATAATACAAATGTTTACAAAAAAAATGCATTACATGATTTATTAGCAATCTTAATTTTGACTTCAAAGGTGTAACTTTTAAAACAAGTATTTCTTTTAAGAAGTCCTTAACAAAATAAACAATAAAGTAAGATTTCTTTTACCTCATCAGTATAACTAAAGTTTTATTAAAAATAACTGTTTGTTGAGCCATAATGCCCTGCAGTTGTACTTCAGTCCGTCCATTGATTAAAAGTAAATGCACTACGTAAGTCTTGTGCCGACCTTCCTGACTAGCAGACACCGGCACGTATGTACTGAGAATTTAATACATAATAAAACCGTCTGTTAGAACACAATAGTAACTATAAATTTACATATGTATTCTTTTTTATCGGAAACACAGTTATTACGTTGGAAAATCGATGAAAGTGAATTTCATAGTAGTTTTTAATTCCATTTAATGACTTTTAAATTTTATTATTTACACCCTTATCTATATTTAGAACGTGATAGAAAAGTGTGCGGATAAGTTCCAAACCAAAATCAAATAGCTTTTTTGAAGTGGGCTGTTCCAGGCGCTCTCAAAACGTTACATTGACGATTCTAGTTGCTTACGATTAGATTCTATTAAAAAATAACGATAAGACATTGCCTTATTAGCAAAAGTACATACATTAAGTAAATAAATTATGCTTTTTTAAATATTTTAAAGGGGGGTCCCCTTTTCCTATTACAAAGATTCTCGATCGTGGTTGATAACAGGAGCAGCAGGGACAAAAAACTTTTGAGCGTAGGACCGGGATGACGTACCACGCAATTTGTAGGATAATGTGGCTGTTAAATTATATAAATACTAACTAAGCAACTGTTAAAGAATCAGCTAGTTAGTATCATTTTTGATGACCTCGTTATCAATAGATGTTGGAAGGATCAAACCATACATTTTGTAGTACAAATATTTTTTTTCAATAAGTACTATTGTTAGTCAATCCTCTCATCAAAATGAAGCCACTCACGAAAAATTAGCTTGATAATAACTTGTAAACTTGGTTCCGGGGATTACGGACTATATAATCATAACTAACATTGTATAATCTTTGATTACTCTGCAGATTCAACAGAGGTTGTCTCGGCACATGGTTAAATTCAGTTATAAAGACATGTATTCTCTGCAAATAGCAGCAGTACAGCAAATACCTACAGAGACATCTTACTCGTATCCTACCGTATTGATTTCTCATTTAACTGTACGGCTAATAATACTTAATGATTGAAGCTTAAAACAAGAACTTGCCTGAACCAAATAATTGCTAACCCAACTAAATGGCTGTTTGAATTTTCGTTAATTTGTTCATCTCGATTTTTTAATGTTCTTTTCCGCGGTACGATGACGTCATTATCCATACTCACCTCGTAAATTTAAAAGCATCTCTGTCCGTCTTTCTGTCTTTTAATCGGTACGCTTTCTTGTCTGAACTGCTACACCGCTTTCAATTAAACTTGGCATGGACTTTGATTCTTGAGTAAGAGCATAGGTTACTCTTAACCGTGATAACCGACATGCACACGGACAAAAATAACCGACATGCACACGGACAGAGCCGCGAGCTAAAATAACCGACATGCACACGGACAGAGCCGCGAGCAAAAACAACTTATATATATAAATCTATTGTCATATAAAAACTCTACATAACTCATGAAATGTAGAAGTATCATCAACAACTCCATAACGTCCCACCGCTGGGCTCGGGTCTCCTCTCAGGAGAGGGTTAAGGCCATAGGTCCCCATGCTGGCCAAGTACGGGTTGGGGACTGGCAAGACAACGTTGTGGCTACGTAATCTTGCCGTTGGATGTTTTTAAGCCGCCCAAAGGCCTCCAACTAAGCTTCACGACTGTTATCCTAGGATAACAACCGGGACCGACTGCTTAACGTGACCTCCGAATCACGGAGACGCTAATGATAACATGCCTCTAGCGGTCACCCATCCAGGTACTGACCTCGCCGTTGTTGCTTACCCTCGGAAATTGTTTCTAATGACCGAGTGCAACTGGGCTGTGAGGTCCTGTTGCACTGAAATGTATAAGTATACAAATCAATAAATTATTTAGCGATAATGCAAGCCCACAGTAGTAATTCTTTTTAATTAAAACCGTGAACTTGCTCAAAGGTTAGCCTTATGCAGCTAATGACGAGAAATGGGTGGGAAAACTTGCAGTCGTTCCATATGAGGATGGATTTATTTTCCCATTGATGCGGCGTCATAATGAAAATATCGCTAACATGTGTTGATATCGATTAGTAAATTAGCGAAGCAGTTGTGTTGGCGGTGGATTTATTATTAATTAAGTCAAAATTAAACTGTATGGAAGTATGGCACGTGTTTAGCTTTAATAATCAGTCGCAGCTCGTAAGCTAATATTTCTGTGTGCAAATTTAAGATACTCAAATGTCAGTGAACGGCTAAAATTTCTTTATAGTTTGCTACACAAGAAAAATATCTTTCGGTTTAAAAATATCTGTAGTAACGGTGTTCTACGTTAGTCTTAATGTTTGATCTGTTTTTTATTACGTGTAGGAAGAAAATGATCAGAAAAGGTTAAATAATATACCTAGTGTGTACGTTTCCTATAGATTACTACTAGCTGTTGCCCGCGGCTCAGCCCGCGTGTATGTCGGTTATCGCTGCAAATAGGCAAATAGTAGCCTATGTGTTATTCTGATGTATAAGCTATATTACTGTAAAGTTTCATCCAAATCCGTTCAGTAGTTTTTGCGTGAAAGATTAACAAACATCCATCCCTACAAACTTTCGCGTTTATAATATTAGTAGGATAGATCAAAAGTTACAAGCTCATAACCGGGCTTTTCTGTCGACTACAAATGAGGGTTTTAGTCAGTTTTCTAGTATTCATCTTGAGTATGTGTAAAGAAGATTTTTTTAGACATAAAATTACAAAAATGAGTCTGAAAATTGAGCTATGAAAACTAAGTCTTGAGTGGGTTAAGACTGTTTTTTTTTTCAAATTGCTTAAGTCGGAAAACTTTTGGTAGAAATTTCAGAAACTACCTAAAATTATTAGAAATATGAGAACGCTAAGTCAGCAAGAAAATGTATAAACATATTTCCTTCTGTTGCAGAAATAATCTTTAACGATGGCGGTGCCAAGGGGGTTGAAGTATGCGGCGATAGCCGGTGGAGTTGCGTTCTTTGGAGTTCTCTTTGGATGGGTCATGTTCCCCGCTATATTGAAGAGTCAGTTGAAGAAGGTACCTAATACTAATAATATGTTACTGTAATATGTCTTTACTAATAACTATCTAGCGTACTGTTACTTATCCATTGCGTGCGGTCATAAGGATTGATGTCGCTGGCAATAATGAAATATAGTTTTCTTAAATATACGAAAGAAGTGAAATAATAGGTCTTTACCAATGAAATTGCCGTTTTGTAGGTCTGGTGGGTATGGCGGATGAGGGAGAGCTTCCAACCCCAGCTCTTGCAGCTGCTTCATCGTCTCCTGTCTCCTGCGCAACAGACAGGAGACTGTCTGTTGCGCAGTATGGACTGCGCAACAGACAGTCTCCACGCTGCAAGAGCTGGGGTTGGAAGCTCTCCCTCATCCGCCATACTCACCAGACCTTGCACCTACCGACTATTACTTTTTCCAAAATTTAGACAACTTTTTCGTGGGTAAAAATTTCAATTCCCGAGAGGCAGTACAAAATGCCTTTGAAGAGTTTGTTGCCTCCCGTCCACCTGATTTTTACAAGAAGGGCATCAATAAACTGCCAATGCGTTGGCAAAGATGCGTCGATTGCATGGGTGATTACTTCGAATAACAGAAATAAAAAAGTTTGAAAAAATAAGTACTTTCACATATTGCATACAAAACGGCAATTTCATAGGTAAAGACCTAACATAAGGAAATGTTAAAAAAAAAGACCTGAAGTAACCTCAGCATTTTGCTATAAATTCATACCTAAGGGCGAAAAAAGGTTATCCGTACGTCCGCACTCAAAGAAAAGTAGGTACTCAGCACACTGAGGCTGTATTTCTATTTTTATGTATATTACTATTATTTTTGAACCCTTAAAAGTATTTTTAAAGGTTAAGAGAACTCTTCGTAAACGTTCTCAACATTAGAGGGTTTTGACAACTATATATAGTCAAATTAGATTAACAATACTCGTCTCTGTATGAACTAGATTATCCACAATATTGTGTATTTACAGATTATATAACCGCTGTAGAAATTATTGTGGGCATAATATCCTATTTGTATATTAATTATCTCTGGAATAAAACTAGTTTATCCATTTACTGAACAGTGAATACAATCACAGAATATTTCTATTGGGAATTCTTAAATACGTACCTAATGTCAATATAAATATTTAACCAGGATTTCATCATTATGTGTCCAATAATATTATTAATCGCCATAAAATCAATCGATGTTCATTCGCTAACAAGCACAGTATATTGATTAACAGGAGATGGCTTTGACCAAGAAGACTGATGTTCGCAAGATGTGGGAAAAAATTCCATTCCCCCTAGATTTCAAGGTTCATATATTTAACTACACGAACCCAGAAGAGATTCAAAAGGGAGCAATTCCCATTGTCAAAGAAATTGGACCTTTTTACTTTGAGTAAGTAAATCTTGTACTTTGTTCTTTCGAAAACCGAAAATAGCTTTTAATAAAGACAAAACCAATAGCAATTGATTTGAATCTTTTGAACCCTTTTTTCCTTTTACATATTTGTAAAAAAAATAGTCACACAAATAAAATAGGCTCATGACATGTTAGAGGATATCTTAAAGGTCATAAAAGTATATCACAATATTCACACGACTAGGAGAAGTCATATTTTATTATTCAATCAATATTTATTTGCGAATGTGGGTTGTACAATCATGTGTTACAATATAATGATGGAACAGCCACATGCCACCGCTAGGTATGCAGACACTAAATATTTTTATTAATAAATACTAATAATATGTTGTCCGGTGTCCCTCTAAGTTGATGCCAATAAGCTTGAGTTTGTAATTTAAGGCATCAGGAACCCAAGCTTCTTGGCATCAACCGAACGTTGACACCCAACTTGACCCAACGGTTATCTTATTACCGTATACCTATTGATGAGAAATTAGGAGTATTTTAAAAGATGAATGATGATGAAAAATATAACAATGAAAGGCAATTATAGATAAAAATATGTAAAAAAAATAAGGGTTTTGTTGAAAATAATGTATGTAAATAATAAAATCGTTGGGCGTAGCGTAAACTGAGATGACTGGATGTAAACACGGGCCCAACGATTTCATACCGAAGAATTTTTACCAAATGATTTTTTAGCTTTTAGTACATTATTTTCAATAAAACCATTTAAATTAAAACAAAAAACATATTTTTTATTTTAGCGTTTTTAGTTTTTAATTTCATTACATAGCACTTCTCATGTATATTCTACTATTCAACCCCTTTCATCTGATACCCGTAGAGTGGTAGTCGTAACAAAATGTGTAAACCACCATTTTGTAGCGGCAGCCATCTTAGATTTTAATTTATTTTCATAGTGAACTGTGATCTACTGGTCAAGCCCTTTCATTTGATACCCATATGGAGGTAGTCGTGACAAAATTTGATAACCGCCATTTTGTAGCGGCAGCCATCTTTAATTTACAATGAAACAGAATTTATATAATTGTGTTGTCACTAGAACTAAAGGTGCGTACAAAATTTCAGATCAATCTGTCAACAGGAAAGGGGTCAAATTTCAATTACTAGATTTGACCCATACAAACAAATAAATAAACAACCAGGGCAAGCTAAAATAAAACCGTTGAATGAAAAAAGATTTAATCTTTACGTATGGATTGGAAAATAACAGTATTAAGCTAGGGCATATCAGATTTACATGACGAACTGACTGGCTCCAGTAAGTTCGAGCCTTACAAAATTCTGTTTTCTAGACTTAGAGACCCTTTGAAGACATCCAAGCATGTAGTGTTATTTGAAAAGTATATTTATAATTGATGTTATTACTCGTAATGATGATTAAGCTAATTCAAGTCAAATTAAGTTCCACACAAGTTAAATCACACATAATAATTATTAATCTAATTAGTTATTTAATTATTAAAGGATTGATTCTTGGGTGTTCATTTGTAGTAAATCAATTTTGTACCTAAAGTTCGTGATTAAAGTAATTTATAGTAAAAATTCCAATCTTTTTAATATAGACTAATGAAGGAAGGAAATAAATCCTATAGAAACGCACAACGCAACGATCACATCTCCGGAGACACAGAGTAACATGCTAATGCAATTATTTAACTTCTTTTTTAACATTCTTGCAATGCTGCCTTCTCTCGCTATTCTTTTTACCCGACTACGGCAAAGCCAAAGGAGGGTTATGATTTTGACAGGCTATGTATATATGTATGTAAGTATGTATATATGTATGTTCATCTGTTCCCTCATAGCTCCTTAACTACTTATTAGAACTGGACAAATGAGGTATCGTTGGAAGCGTCTTGATTGTACGCTGGTTATAGGCTATATGACGTGTCACTAAATCTAATGTGGCGCCCTCTAGCCGACATAAAGTACTGTATTAAAAAAATAATTTGAGATGAATATGCCGTGTTTGGTATCATTCGATAGGGCGCTACTTCTACATTTCAAAAATATATATATTATTAGCATTTTCTCGTGACTTTGTCCGTATTTATTCGATAATTGTGATATTTCTATGGCACCAAAACATTTTAAATAAAAAAAAGTAAAAACTATAACCCAACTACGATACAACTTTATTTTATTCTTATTTTCAAAGATAATTATTATGCTTCAGTGCGTCATGCATGCCACAATGAGCGACGTGAAATAGAGTGGTACTATCCACTCAATTTTGAATCGAATACCGATGTTCAAAAATTGAATCTTGCCGACGATCTATGTCTAAAATATTGTAATGAAATTAAATTACCTTTCGCTTAACGTGAGAGCAGACTAGTCAAGTCTCCAGGCGGACTGATCGTTGTTAGAAACGACGTGTATTCGAGTGGGGACCGCGATTCAACAAAAGTAGTTTAGGGTGCCCTGCTGCACGATGGACCGACAAATTAAAGACCGGATTGCCCAAGACCAATGTGGGTGAGACTTTTCCGGGGAGTCTTCAGTCCTTACCTTGCTGTTCACTGAGTGACTTAGATCACTGAAGTCCTAACCCTCTCCTTCACCCATGATCCTAAGGGAAGAGACTGAAAGGCAGCAACAACAAAGGTAGTAGAGCCACGCTGATTTCTACATGAACGTGCCGGCTCGAGCGGTCCTACTCTCGCACATAATTATGATCAACCTTAAATGACAGCTGTTGTGTTTGTTGATGAGTGTGAGACCGGAGACCCAATCATGCAGAAGCATGATCACTAGGCCGCCATGGTGTAGGTCCCCATGCTGCATTGTTGCATTGTCTGCATTCGCAATATGTATGGTGACCACTACTCTTTGATTCTGCTTATGCTTTCCACCAGGCAGAGTAAAGTCACTTTGGCAGGCCCAAACATAAAAAATACTCTTGTGAATTTCAAATTTGCCATCGAGTGGCCTGTCTGCTATTTTTCTTCCTATATTCTTTAGTCGCACCGGTAACTGAGTAAGTTGCAAGGTTAACCAATTCTATCCGGGATAGTTTATATCGGGTGATCATGCTTAACATATTTAAGAAGCTGTCGTGCCCAGTTGCCAAACAATTGTTACAAGTAGTTGGTGCCCTAAAAAGTCCGTCTACAGATAGACACAATAGTCTTTCTACAGAACTTCGATATCCTCTAATATCGGTTAATAGTAGCCGTATCGTAATAGGTTTTAAACCAACTCCAAAGTAATTTAGGAAAAAGTTAGGAGAATAAAGAATCTTGAGTTGTGTACAGTAGCTTAGTAGCTGAATATGTTCACAGAGAGTGGAAAGAGAAGGTTGAAGTTGAAGAGCACGAGGAAGATGATACAATAACGTACAAGAAACGGGACGTGTTCTATTTCAAGCCTGAACTCTCCGGGTCAGGGTTGACTGGAGAGGAGACTATTGTCATACCTCATGTTGTTATTGTGGTAAGATATATTTTAATTTTTAATCAACATAATACCTAAATATTTTTGTTATATACGGTGCATGTTTATGATAGACTAGGTTGCGTGGGTCAGCTGACCCACGCAACCCCGTTTGCGTCTCCTATTACCCGTAGCGTGATAATTTGCCCCCGTTTATGAAACATTCTTCATTGGTGCTCCGCTTCTATTAGTCTTAGCGTGATAATATGTAGCCTATAGCCTTCCTCGATAAATGAGCTATCTTATTCTGAAAGAATTTTTCAAATCGGACCAGCGGTTCCTGAGATTAGCGCGTTCAAACAAATAAACTCTTCAGCTTTATAATATAAGCATAGATAACGTGAATAGAAATGAATGTTATTTCTATTATTCCATGCTTGAACTTTGAAGAAATATTTTCACGGTTTGTTTGGGTTTGGTCTGGGTTGGGGAACCACGGTTTCACATACGGTAGGTAGTAGAGCCACGCTGATTTCAGCACGGTTTGGCCAGCTCGACCGAGGCGGTACTACCCTCGCACAGAAGATCAACGTAATATGACAGCGTTCGTGCTGTCGTGTTTCGTTGGTGAGTACGAGACCGGAGACTCAATGATGCAGAAGCATCACTAGACTGTCATAGTCTGGGTCACCATGCTGCATTGTTACATTGTCTGCATTTGCTATGAGTGGGGTGACCACCACTCCATATTATGTTTATGCTTTCCATCAGACAGAGTAGAGACATTTTGCAGAGCCATACATAAAAAAAACAGTTTAGCCGTGAAAACATAACACACAGAAATAATTGCTTTCGATTTATAACATTAATATGGAAAAGTATAATATATATAGTATTAATAAGGTGCTCATAGACCAGTTGCACTCGCTGATTAGAAACAATTACCGAGGGTAAGCAACGACGGTGCGGTCAGTACCTTGATGGGTGACCGCTGGTGGCATGTTACCATGAGCGTCTCTGTGAGGTCACGTTTAGCAGTCGGTTCGGTTGTTATCATAGGATAACAGTCGTGAAGCTTAGTTGGAGACCTTTGGGCGGCTTAAAACATCCAACGGCAAGATTATGTAGCCACAACGTTGTCTTGCCAGTCCCCAACCCGCCCTCGGCCAGCGTGGGGACGTATGGCCTGAACCCTCTCCTGAGAAGAGACCCGTGCCCAGCAATGGGACGTAATGGGTTGTTGATGATGGAAAAGTTGTGAAACCTCGGAGAGACTCGGGATTATGAGGTAAACGAGTAGGAATATTGCAGTCTATGGGTGGGTGGTCATTCTAAATACATCGAAACCTTATCGTGCCTCAGAGAGCATTTTAAGTGATGTGACATTCTTTGTGAGTAGTTGAAGCCCTAAAAAATTCAAACTCCATCTATTTTGAAACCATGAGTTTCTAGGAAATGAACTTATTTATTCTGCAATCAGGTCACATGAACAGTTTTGCAAGTTAATGTTAGTAAAGTTGATTTTTTTGAGCAGATGAGTTCGGCGTTGGGCCTTTCCTAACTGGACTAGACTTGAGAAGAAAGGATGAAACAAACTCAGAGATCGTCTCTATTAAAATCTACATAATATAATAATAGGCTTATGAAGTCATGACCATCTACAAGCGTAAGTTTCTTTCAGGGCCTCGTAGTTTCTGTGACCCGTGAAAAGCCCGCGATGTTAAACGTCGTCGGCAAAGCAATCAATGGAATCTTCGACAGCCCATCCGATATATTTCTAAGAGTCAACGTTCTAGATTTGTTATTCCGTGGATTTATGATCAATTGTGCTAGAACTGAATTTGCACCAAAAGCTGTTTGTAGTCAGTTGAAAAAAGAAGCTGTTAACGGATTTGTGTGGGAGGATAACAGTCAGTTAAGATTTTCACTCTTTGGAACTGTAAGTAACCATTTTAATTATTTTTTTAAATGAGCTATGTTTTAATCCCTTCATTTGCCCATAGAGGTGAAATTATATATTTCTTTTTAAATATAAAAAAAAATGCGGAGCAGTCTTTGGGGACTGTCGATAGAAGTAAAAACAGTGAAAGTATAAAAACTAAAACCCAATTACGACAAAGAACGACGCTGAAAAAGTATGAAACAAGTTTCAAAAGCCGTAGCACAGAATAACTAATAGTAGCCGTAGTCACGCGTTGTTAATGTGTTATGGTACATTTCTAAGTAACGTGTGTTAGTTTTTACTTTTTTGTTGTTTAAAATGTTTTGGTGCCTCTATAATATTAATTTCTTTGCAAATTATATTTTAAAAGGGTACCATAGAAATATCACAATTATCGAACAAATACGGACAAAGCCACGAGAAAATGCTAATAATACATGTATATTTGAAATGTACAAGTAACGACCTTTCCAACGATACTATACACGGCAAATTTATCTCAAATTTATTTTTTAATACAGTACGTTATGTCGGCTAGAGGGCGCCACGATGTTAGTTTCACGTTTTATGTTCACCCAAAAAGTACACATTTCGCTTTCTATATGTTTCGCGAGCTATATGTATACACAGTATACATACAGCTCATGTAAAGCATTCTGCGATGACGCGAGTTCCATGATTTTTGCTATCCGAAAAAGTGTTCAACGCGTCTAAAGAAATTTGCACTTCAAAAAAATCCAAATCGGTTCATAACGACGTATGGACCAAGAGCTACTGAACCTTTCGACTAACGGTGTGTCTGTAAAGCTAGAAACTCTGGTAGTGATGAGTCATAACGTGCTAAGTACGTAACCATCGCCTGGCAGGCCTCAGCCCTGCACATCATCATCTTTCATGGTTTTGAAAGTGTAAAAAAAAGGGGAAAAAAACACTTGTTCCTGTAAGGCTGAAATTTTTATAGGATTTAGTTCATTCATTAAGAAGTTCAAAAACAAAATGACAGGCGATTCCGATGAGCACTGGTACCTGCCAGGCGAACAGAAAGACATACTTTTCTTCAATTACATCATCAATGTAAATAAATTTTATTCTGTAAAGTTGTAATTCATATATCTGTTTGTCTGAGCGGCGGTGCTGGCTAGCATATTTCCTTGACAGGCGAGGAGAAAGATAGCACTGGAGTGCAAGTAAAAATGTGTCTGAGAACACTGTCGGTCCTTACACGACTCAATTTTTTTGCACTTTCAAAACCATGAAAGATGATGATGTGCAGGGCTGAGGCCTGCCAGGCGATGGTTCCGTACTTAGCACGTTATGACTCATCACTACAAGAGTTCCTAGCGTTACAGACACACCGTTAGTCGAAAGGTTCAGTAGCTCTCTTACTAGTATGTCTAAGGTGACTAACATAAAAACAAAATGCATAGTCCTTTTATTTTATTTAAAGAAATCTATTTAACTAAACATTTCATTAATAAATACATTGTTTAACTGTTCAAAAAGAAATATGTTATACCTACTACATTATTAAGGGTTCTTAATGTGCCTTTCTTAAGTTTACTAGAAGCCCTCTCAAACTCTCGTCTTACAGAAAATCCCTAAAACAAACTTATTTTCCAAACGATAATAATTACCTAGTACTAATTTAATATTTTCTTCAAAGTTTTCTTAACATAGGAATTAGTAAGTTACATAATACAAAAGTTAGCATTTAATAATACAGGCGTGCTATTAAACGTCAAACGGTACTTTTTAGATGAGATGGACTGTTGTTCAAGGCCTGTGTAACTTAGATCCTGGCACCGCCAATTTAGGGAGAAATAAATCGTGAAAATAAATTAAATTAAAAAGCTTTTACTGAAATGCCTCGAGACGAATCAAACGAGACCAAACTCGATGATGTTGCGACGTTTCTTTACAGAGTTCCTATGGCCACCTTAAAGCTCCAGCATCAGATCACCTCCATGCCATTATAATATTTTATTGTCACGCTGTATACATATGCTTGCAAAATTTCAGCAAAATCAGTTGAAGATATCTGCTTCAAAATTGAGTTGCAAGATTCCACCCGAACATACAAGCATACATACTTATATACACTGCAAGTTAATAAAAAGCTTGTAATAATTCTATACGAAGGTCAACGTCAATAGTTTCTTTCGAACATAAACTTTTTTAATCCTACTTTTTACATTGACATAACGTCTCTCACCTGCACCCTCATATAACTTTCTCATTTCAGTCAACATCCTTATTGAATGAAGTCTTCCAGAGAAGTTAGTGAATTGCAACTCTCACAGTTGTACAATAAAGTCTTATCAAGCACACAAAGAATTTTATATAACAGTTAAACTTGCGCGAAGTCTATTAACTTCAGTATTTACTAGAACTTTATTTTAAACTAGCTGAACCCCGCGGTGTTACCCCGGCGTACGGCAAATACCACGGGTAACGCCGCGGGGCGAAGCGAGTCTAACAAAAGTAGCCTAAGTAACTCCTTATATTCTCCTCTATATTAGCTACCTATCAGTGAAAGTCCCGTTAAAATCAGTCCAGTTCTTCCAATGATTAGCTGATACAAACTGCCAGACAAATAATTAAAAAAATGATTTATTGATCTAGTATCGTAAACACTTCCGTTGCAATTGGTGAAAAACTGTTATGGTGAAATTACAAACAGACACATCAATTTTATTTATTTGTATGGATGTTCTAAATCGTCCTGCCCGGTTCTGGCAGCCAGGAACGGCTATTGTAGCTATATTTTGAGGAGGCTTATGTCCAGTAGTAAACGTCTTTAAGCTATGTAATTACTTGTCTTGAATTTACAGAGAAATAATTCCATAGATCCTCATGTTGTTACCGTGAAACGAGGCAAAAAGAATGTCATGGAAGTTGGTAGTGTAATAGCTATCGATGGAGAACCAGAACTAAAGATATGGAGGGATTCTTGCAATGAGTACCAAGGAACGGATGGTACGGTGTTCCCTCCATTTTTGACAGAAAACGACAGATTACAGTCATACTCTGATGATTTATGCAGGTAGTATACTTATTGTAAAACAGGTATAAAATAATTTGTAATCTAATAAATTCTTTTAAAGACTGAAACATCATGTAATAATAGTAAATATTGTAAATATAAAAAAAACTCTATGTTTAAAAGAGTAACCTATGGAGTTTCTTGCCGGTTCTTTTACATAGGAATGACATTTGGTAACCGCACAACTAGAGCCATTAATGTAACGTTTTGAACGTGCGTGAAAAGGCCTACTTGAAATAAAAACTTTTTGATTTTGATTTAATAAAGACCTCTACCAACTCTTTGCTGATAGGAACGCCACGCAATACAACTTACTTGTAGAAGTTAATTTACAAACCAGACAATAGCCAATAATTTTATAAATGCATATTCTAAAATTATTTTGGACGTCTTTTGGCTCTGTGGAGGAACGTATGCTATGTCCCTCCATCCAACACAAAGGGAGGATCCTCCGACCAGGTGAGATGATCATGCCTGGCGAGCCATGGCTCAACGGTTGATGTTGGGATGTTGTATATATGATAACCATCGCGAAAACTTCTATTGCGCGATTCAGGATTAGTAATGTTGTGTTGTACGTTACTACATAGTTCAGTGTATCTTCGGTCGTTGTCATATCATATGTTTTCTTGTTGCGCTGCATGTGGAAGTCGCCACAGCTACATGAATGATGATGATAAATATTTATATAAATGCTATATTTAAATAGACAAAAGGTTTTTATCGTGTTTTAAATACGCAGTCACTTCTGAAATGCCTGTTAAAAATATATAAGCATATATTAAAAATACTTAATTCATTGTACTTTTTCTGAAATATACAAAGTTCTTAATAATAAATAATTTATTTCCAACAAATCTGAACACTGCAGGTCATTCAAACCCGCTTACCAAAAGAAGACTTCGTATCGTGGGATCAAAACCAACCGCTACGTGGCAAGTATTGGCGACTTTGCCAATGATCCCGAGCTCCAGTGTTTCTGTGACGCACCTGACAAGTGCCCTCCAAAGGGTTTGATGGATTTATCAAAGTGTCTTGGTGCTCCTATGTATGCCTCCATGCCTCACTTTTTAGACTCTGACCCTGAACTGCTACAGCATGTGAAAGGGCTGAACCCGGACATTGATCAGCATGGAATTGAAATTGACTTTGAACCGGTACGTATTGTTACGTGTTAGGGTTCGACGAATTTGAGAAATGGTCACCGATGTCGCTGGGTAAATCATTGTATCACTCAGATATTTGTCGCACGGTAGCTCTAACTAAACTGAACTGTGGTCCGCAAGACACCTTTTATATTAGATGCCACTATTACTAGACAATTCTGCAAAGTTCAACGGCCTCCGATATGACCGTTTTCGAGAAAATGCTGTCGAATGTAAACAAGCCGCGCGATAATAGACCTATATTCGACATTATGTATATTTTCATAATATTCATTGTTCTATGTCGCAATATAATTATTTTAGAACTTGTTAGAATTGTTAAAGCCTAACTGAAAGCCAAACGGAATGTCGAGTGTTTTCCAGAACAGTATTTTACACATTAATTCAGGTATACAAGAAAGCTAATATCAAGTGGCAGAGTCACTGTTTAATTGTAATTATGTAATTAATTATCACAGAATATAAATGGGCTCATTTGCGCAGAATTATAGACTCCTGAAATTATTATTTTATATTAGTTCTGTGTCGTCGAACGCTGGGTGCCTCAGGGTGGACGCCGCCGACGAGGCAGACCCCGTAAAAAATGGCGCGACGATCTTGACGCCTATCGCAGAGACTGGCCGGAACTGGCCTTGGATAGAGGGAAGTGGCTGTTGCAGGGGAGGCCTTTTTTTTTTTTTAACGCCATCTAGTCCCTAGCTAAGCAGAGCTTGTGTTATGGGTACTAGACAATACATAAATACTTTTTTTAGTAAATACATACATATTATACATAGAAAACACCCAAACTCTGAAACAAATATTTTTAGATCATACAAACTTTTGGTCCGACCCGGGAATCGAACCCGAGACCTCTTATGATCAACAGTCGCACACGCCAACCGCGAGACCAACGAGGCAGAAACATCTAACTAATGGGACACAGAAGGCTCATAAAAAATAAAAACTAAAATAATTCGTTCTGTGCAATACTGGGCAACCTGTTAGTGATCTGACGTTGTAGTAAAAATAAATTTCCTTTGTGAAACAATTAGACTTTGAAGTGTAAGATCAGTTTTTATTGGTAGACCAACAGATCCAAGGTTTAAATTTGTGAAACTATCATTGGAACATAAGATAACTTATAATATGGAGTCTTCTAAAAGAAATTTCGATGAATCTCAATATAGAGGCTCTTTATACCCGGAAACAAATATGTTGTTAATAAAATTTGAGATTACAATATGAAGGATGGCGATTCGTCTATGAAAAAATAATTTTGAAAATAAAATAAAACAATCTTGTGCAAGAAACTTAACTAGAATGTCCTGTCTCTATTATATTTCTGTTGTAGATATCAGGCACTCCATTAGTAGCAAAGCAAAGGGTCCAATTCAATATACAACTGGTACAAAGTGAGAAAATTCCAATCTTTAAACAACTTCCAGGATCTATTGCGCCAGTATTTTGGATTGAAGAGGTAATTTTTACAGTATTGCACCTGTTAAGCCTAAAAGTAAACGATTATGATTAGTGCCAGTACACATTTTCAAAAGTGTGTTCCTCTTTGTCATCTACACATAAACAGATAGAAAATTTAAAAAAACTTTTTTAATTTAGGTACCCCTTTGCACATTATTCAACTTTAAAGCGCATTCTTATTTGTTAAACGTCCCCAAAAAACTGAACGTTTGGCTCGAAAAACCTGAATAAACTCACGTTGTCCATGTGATTAACTTTGTAGGAAAACTATAACGGCTTAAATAACTTCGTTAGTTCAGGAGTTATAGTAGCCTAACTTGTAAAATACGCTTTTTTTTAAAACTTCGTACAGCGAAATAATAATAATTAACATTATCCGTAGCAATAAATACCAACCCCGCCTTCTAAATCCACATACCATTATATGTGACTACGGAACCCTATTCTAAGCGTGGCTTGACACGCACTTGGTCGGTTTTATTCAATATTCTGACATTCTCAGGGGCTGGCTCTGAATAAAACCTTCGTGAACATGCTCAAGCACCAATTATTTATACCAAAACGAATTGTAAACGTCGTACGATGGTGGTTGGTGTCCTTTGGAAGCTTGGGTGCCCTTATTGGTATAATCTTTCACTTCAGAGGTATGCAAGTTTGTTTAATTACATATATGCTATACAAAAAATAATACAGGCAGGGTCAAACATAAAAATAACCTACCGCACCTCTCATACAAACATAATTATATCAGTGTACCTAATCTATACTATTATATAAAGCTGAAGAGTTTGTTTGTTTGAACGCGCTAATCTCAGGAACCGCTAGTCCGATTTGAAAAATTCTTTCGAGGAAGGCTGTAGGCTATATATCATCACGCTACGACCAATAGGAGCGGAGCACCAATGAAAAATGTTTAAAAAACGGGGGGAAATTATCATGCTACGGGCAATAGGAGACTCAAACCAGGTTGCGTGGGTCGGCTAGTAAATAAATATATCAGATAGTGTTAAAAAAATATGAGACGGATGGTATCATTTTCTCACGCATCCTTGGAATTGAGTTGAATGTTATATACACTCCAAAATAACATCATTTTTCTCTTAACAAACGAAATGTCCTATTAGTGACGAGCAGATTCCCTAGCGGCAAGTCGCAGAACTAACGTATGACAGATAAAAATACGTATACACGTTAACATTCCACTTTTAAAATACTGATCACCCTCACGAAGTGGTCTTATAGTATTTTTTACTACTCCGTAGACGTCTGTCAATGAAATCATTGTAGAAAGAATTTAAAATAACAATACACTCGCTCTGTATATTAAACTGTCAGGTAGAAGCACGGTAGAAGTATCTGTCTTACGTTAGTTCCGCAAACGGCCACTAGGGAAATCTGCTCGTCACCAATACACGTTAACATTCCACTTTAAAAGTACTGTTCACCCTCACGAAGTGGTCTTAAAGTATTTTTTACTACTACGTAGACGTCTATCAATGAAATCATTGTAGAAAGAATTTAAAATAACAATGCACTCGCTCTGTATATTAAACTGTCAGGTAGAAGTATCTGTCTTACGTTAGTTCCGCAAACGGCCACTAGGGAAATCTGCTCGTCACCAATAATTGATAAATTGAAATGAAGATTTCATCATGGAATCGTTACCTACCAACTAAACAATACATTTTTATTTTATTTATTAGAAGACATAATGCGTATAGCCACATCTGGAGATAACAAAGTCTCGAAGGTGACCCCTGAAGAGGATGAACAGCAACAGAAGGACATCAGCGTCATCGGCCAAACCCAAGAGCCGGCCAAAATCAGCATGTAATCAACCTTTAGGCGGCTCTTGAGGTTTACTATAATCTGGAGCCGTCGTTACGGGATCATTCAAAGAGGCATGTGGCTTCAACTTTTTCGATATCTCATAAGACATAGAAATAACTAAATCTAGAGTTTCAAAATTTTAAATCAGTTACAATATTATATTCGAAACTACCTACGAAACCTTATAGTCTAAACTGAACATTGGGTTCTCAAACACAATATTCAGTTTCCTTTCTCATATTCATTTGGGAAGCGTCAGCACCATTTACCGAAAAAGAAACGAACTACTAAGTAATTCTGCCTCGCGTAATGAAAGATCTCTTGTTGATTAATTTAGAATATTATATAATTTCTCAATGCTAACTACTGGTCTGTCAGGTATAATACTTATATCTGGTGAAGAATCCACTAATAGTACTAAAAAGTTGAAATTTGATTTATCGATTTGTAAAAGTTGCACCAAACAAGCTAATATTATAATTAAGAAATATTATAGTATTAAATTAAGCATGTGAAATTGAAGTAGAGCAATACTTAAGATTTTTTAAAGTGAAAACTTCTTTAGCGGCGTTGTGCACTTTTTGGGATGGACAAAAAATGTTAAACTCGCGTCAGGACACGTGACCTGATCGAATATCCGTTAGACGGAGACGTGGTCTAGGAGAGGAAGTAATATCCCACTCTCTACCGCGCGGCGAAAATGTATGCCTGCTCCTGCTGTTCCGTTTAAGCGGCTCAGGGAGCTTGCGCGAGTGTGCGTGTGTGTTTGTAGTACAGCTTGCTACGCGCATGCACGGATGGTGACAGCTGATGACTCGACTGTCTGTATACTTGTAAAATTCGTGTATATCAAGTGTTTAAAATATGGAATTTAAATGAAAAAAGTAAAAGAAATAGTGAAAGAAAATGAGTAAGTACTTTATAAAATATTAGATGAAAACCCGGCTTCGCTCGAGTTATATGTTTATACTGTATAGACTTAACCCATATTTTTATAACATCACCAATTCAATTGAAATAACAATTAATATACAATCATATTATTTATGTATAATATTTGTACTGACTTAAATTTTAATGTACTTGATTTTTAACATTATTTTAATTGTTTACTTGTATTATTGTAATAATTAATTTCAACAATACTTACACTTTTTGTACTTTCAATTATTGAAGTGAAAACTTCTTTAGCCGCGTTGAGCACTTTTTGGCAGGGGAAAATCTTATGAGTTCGCGTCACCGTCACCGTCAAGTTTTAAGTTTTCACTTCTATCGGCAGTCCTGACGGCTATTTTTTTTATTCTTAACTGTAATTTTCATCTAACACATATATGTTGTACAGGTTCTTCACGTCTAATTGCTACCAAATAAGTCTTTATAGAAATAAAGTCAGGTAAAATACTAAATAGATAATATAATATTAAATATATACATTATTGTTATTCTATTTTATTAGACTAAATATTATTTTTCTAATCTCCATTTTGTTTTAATTTTTAGTCATTAAGGAGCACATTTAGTTTACTGTTTCTTATCATTAGTAATTGATTTAATTATATACGAGTAGTATGTACTATTAAATAAATTAACTTAAAACTAAGAATTCTAGTTGAGAATCACTGATTCAGTTTAAAATTACGAGCCAACAAGACATACTGTATGTTTATTACTAGTGTTACGTAGAAATGATTTTACTCTGTATAGAATGTAGGTATACTACAATTTGTGTGCAGAATATCTAAATTGCTAAATTTGTACCGATCGTAGTAGGTTCGGTTAGCTAAATATTCAGTTACCAGAAAGTTCAATGTTCCAGATTTACCAATATAAAAAACTAGATAGAGAATTTTTGAAAATTTTGGCATATTTACCAATTTTGGTCATTCTGAGAATTCGAAATTCTGCGAACTGGACATTCTGTGAAATGAACATTCTACGACGAAATTCAATAAACTAGCATTTCATTTGTTATTCTTGACTTTGTTTTATTTCACTTCTTATAATATCTCGTATCGACGATCATGTCTTCATTATATGCTCGTCTTTAACTGACCTATACACTACAAGCAAGAAAGATAAATAACAAAACCCTTCTTCCTAGCCTTTACTATACCCAGTTTCAGTTATTCTAGTTCAAATTGTTTTATCTGAATATAAGTTCTTCCATGGAGCGACTGGCATCAGATTTCCGCAACCCTGAGGGCGAACTACATTCGAAAATTAAACTAGTTGTCAGTATATTAGAAGGCTCTGACTTTCGAATAATGATTGCCATGCCATGATGTTTATGACAACCGATGTCTCCCGAGGCATGGGCGTGAGACACCGCCAAACCTCTATACTCATCAAGGCCGTCATTAAGCATCTCTTCTAAAAAAACTCAACCACACTTTCGGCCCGACCCGGGAATTAAATCTGAGACTTCTTGATCGGCAGTCGTGTACACTAACCGCTAGACCAACGAGGCAGGGTAAATAACAAAACTTGACAATTTAAATTGTTTATTATAATTTAAAATAAACATAAATTACATTTATGAGCAATCGCATATACTTATCTTAATCTAAAACTATACACATAAATATTTACAAATTTTAGATCAATCCACCTTATATCCACTAAATGGTAACTCGTGTGGTAACTTAGTTTAAAATGGTCATAATTGACATATGTCTCTTACACTAAACGGTACATTTATATTGCAAATATTTGTCATATAGTTTCTCTTTGTACATTTTTTTCTCAGTATTAATCCTGCAAAAAATAGTTGAACTACGCAAAACTAACTTCAAGAACAGTCAGTCCACTTTAAAACAGGCGGTTTTTATTTTGTAGTGTAATAAGTTGAGCTTTCTTCTGTTACGACCAACTAATTTATATATAAATCTATGAATCGAAAACTATGAAATATATTTTGTTTCACAAAAATTCTTAATCATAATCACAGTTTCAGTTTACCTTGACTCTACATGCAATCTTCGGTTTATGAGTCTTAAAGTAAACCTAAATATATATCTAGAAAATAATTATTACATCTACAACAGACACCCAAGTTACTGTAGATAAGTACATTTATTAAGAAAACATCTCATTCGATTGGTTCTGTTAGGTTTGTTCTCTGGTAATGTGTCTAAACTAAAAGTCTAAATTCTTAAGACATCAGGTATTTTATCACTAAAGCTAGGAATAAGACGCAATTGAATCTGTGACGGAGAACTTATAAATAGACCGTGAATGGTGGATACGAGATGTCTATGAGGATACCTGTTGTAATAACTACTAGGTACAATATTATTTTATTATAAGTCCTTCTTTGATCCTGCAGTTCGATTCAGTTCCTTTAAATTCAACAAGTTATTAGAACCATCAAATACTTTCTTCAATTGTCTTTTCTGTACGTAATGTATCAATCTATTGAAACTCAATCTTAAAGCGTACGACATAAGACCATATATTGTAAGTAATATAGAAGTGACTAATAAAAGGGAATCTAAACAATAGTACTGAAAGAAGTTTAAGTCTTTCGCTGGAGATTGTAGGTGATATGCACCTTTGTGTCTAATTACATATTCAGTCCAATAGATTGCTCTTTCTAGAGGCGTTTCTTTTTGATCTCTAAGTAAAATTTGCCTCTTTCTAACTTCAGTTTTATAACTAGGCTCTCTGATTACTTCTTGAATGGCTTCGTATAATTTTTCTGAGTTGAGCTGTCTTAAGTCAAGTTTCTTGGCATAACCGTCGCCTTCAGCTTTGGCTGCGTTGGCGTCATGATCGCAGAAGACTGGAATGCTGACAATAGGTACTCCGTGGTAGACAGTTTCGAACATGCTAAGAAGACCCCCGTGTGTAACAAATGCTTTGATCTTGGGGTGACCTGTAACAAAGTATACGAAAATAATTGGATTTTGTTTACTTCCATATTATACCCCGACGCAGGACCAAAAACGGTGCTCAATATACAATTGTTTATTCTAAGTGGGAATCGAGTGCATGACCACCGACTACGCAAATATAAGCAGTAACCAGTTGACCAATAGGTCATACGGTATAGGTGTGTACTGGCTCTCTTCGTGAAAATATGGTTTTATGTTAGTAGTGTTAATTAATTACTGTTACGTATCCACGGTGGAAAGTAGACATCATTACATACTAATGATTAAAAAAAAGGATAATTAAATGTTCTTGAACTTTAATCCAAAGATACAACTTAAACTTCAAAAACGTTTAACACAAAGATTTAAGAATTAAATGCGTAATTTAATTTCATGAACGTGTAATTCAAAACTATACTCATCAAGTCTATTTTGTAAGCAAAAAAAAAATAATTAAATGAAGTTATTCCAAAAATTTAAAGATACTCTCGCTTTTATGGTTAAAACATTTCAAATGAAGTAAAAGTTTGAAATCAGTATTTTTGGAGGATTTTCTTTTTTTTATGGAATATGCGGGCAAACGAGCAGACGTATCGCCTGATGGTAAGCGATTACCGCCGCCCATGGACACCTGTAACACCAAAAGCGTCACAAATAGAGGTAGTAGAGCCACGCTGATTTCAGCACGAACGGGCCGGCTCGACCGGGGCGGTACTACCCTCGCACAGAAAATCAACGTAAAATGACAGCGTTAGTGCTGTCGTGTTTCGTTGGTGAGTGCGAGACCGGGGGCCCAATTAGTCTAGTCAACAAGTTTCATACTTGTTGACTGGACTAAAAGATGCAGTAGCATCACTAGGCCGCCATAGTGTGGGTCGCCATACTGCACTGTCTGCATTCGCAATGAGTATGGTGACCACCACTCTTGGATTCTGCTTATGTTTTCCATCAGGCAGAGCAGAGTCATTTTGGCGGGCCAAACATAAAAAAAAAAAAAAAAAAAAATAAAAAAAATGCGTTGCCGATCTTTTGCCGGGGAGGTAGGGGTAGGGGATTGGGGTATTGGCCTCCGGTATCCTCACTCACTCGGTAAATCACAGCCCAAGTACTAATTTCACACCGGTTTTCTGTGAGGTCGTGGTATCACTCCGGTCGAGCCGGCCCATTCATGCCGAAGCGTGGCTCTCCCACGGTGAAAAGTATCATAGAACGATTCATCATCAACAGCTTTCAATAGTTCAGTGCTGGACATAAGTCTCTCCTACGAAAGGAAATTGTGGCCAACTTTACTACGCTGGCCAAGTATAGGGTTTGTTTCAAGTTTTCTATCTTTTTTCAGGTCTCGGGTTCCATTCCCGAATCGAACCATATGTTTGTATGATCTGCAAATATTTTTCGGAGTTTGGGTGTTTTCTATGTATAAGATGAATGTATTTACAAAAAAAAAGTATATTATGTATTTATATGAGTTGTCTAGTACCCACAAACACAAGCTCTGCTTAGCTTGGGACTGGATGGCGTTGTGTGTTAGATATCCGAAATATTTATTTATTTATTATTTTTGCAGCGACGTTGCACTGCGTAGTTAGTTCCTTTAGTCACTTCTTTCGACACCCATGGGATGAACAGGGGTGATGACATTCTGTTTTCTAAATCCATCACACATGAAAATTTAATTGTCAAGGAAAGATTAAAATTTAGTAAAAATACATGAATGTTCTGCTACGTTACATGACATACATAATACTTAAAGTAAGTGCATCACAATAACCGACATCTTAACCATCAAAACTGCATTTTAAATCATACTCTTGAATTTTTTTTTATGGAATAGAGGACAAACGAGCGGACGTATCGCCTGATGGTAAGTGATTACCGCCGCCCATGGACACCCGCAACACCAGAGGCATCACAAGTGCGTTGCCGGCCTTTTAAGAAGGAGTACGCTCTTTTCTTGAAGGTTTGAAGATCGTATTGGTATGGGAATACTGCAGGCGACGGTTCATTAGACAGAATTCTATAGTAGTGCATTTTTTATGAACCAAACCAGTGATATTGTTACAATTTGTCTATTTTAATCATTACGTTTTTGCTTTCCACCATATGAAATTATTACATTTGGGTGCTCACGCGATAAGCGAATACTATGTTTAACAGTTTGTTGCCTGATACTTCGATCAAGGTTTCACAAGCGCAATGACTCAAAGCTTGTAATTAAGTGGAGCAGTAAATCCAGTTAAAATAAAAACAAACTGATACAGTTAAAAATAAAACCTTCAGCTACATTCATAATGCTTAAATGTGAATTAATTTGAACTACTTTTGTTTTCTGTAGTTTAATTACTTAGTAAATTAAAAAAAAATCTATATTAAGAACCACGAACACAAAGTCAAACCGAAAGTTATCTAAGCCTGCTTAATTCATTAACATTTTATTGGAAATGCGAGGAAACTTTAAAATTAACACTTCTTACCAAGTAAATCCTGTTGAGGCAGCCACTTATAAAGCCTTATGTTGGAAGGGATATCAGTCATGTTCTGTTCAGCGTCCTGTTTCCACAACACTCGTTGCGGCAGTCTTCCCAATGCCTCCACAAACAATCGATGGGCAGCTAAAGGCATGTTACTTGTTCTAACGGATGATCCCATTGAAACATAAACGAAACCTGTCTCTCCTGCTCCAGAGATCCATTCTTCAATTTCCTGGAATAATAATTAAGAAAATAAAATAAAATTAGAATGAATTGAAAATGATACTCATCTCACGGCAGTCTAGTCACAAACTAGGCAGTGTCTGTGCTTTGTAACCAGATTGCTGATGTCCTGGTTAGAACTCGATCCCACGACTTTCAGCCTAGTAAGGATCACTAATTAGTAGACCAACAGGCCAGACATAAATACATATCGTCATACCTATTTCCCAGAGGGGTAAATAGAGGCAATTGATGTCTAAGTACTACGGTTCTAATACATCTCTTTTACTTTATCAACATTCGTCTATTATAAATCACTGCTCATCAAATAACTACAGTATATTAAAAAATTGGACCCCATGAACGAAAAAAACTGTTCTTAATAAATAGTTTCTGTCTCAAATTAGGGAAAAAAGAATTAGCGTTTTCGTCGAAATAATGGGCAAAGCGTGTTCAGTGTTTCCTTTGACAGCTGACACTACAATGATTCTAGTAATTGTAATCCCAACAAACCATGAATATTTCAGTACTATGATTGAGTAAACAAGTTGCCAAAAGCAATAAAACTACAAAAATGCTGGACCCAAAAACGTAATTACAAAGAAAACATTATTTTTAGCATAACGGCGAAATGAAATGCTGGGAAAATTTAAATTGATACCACAAAACATTCGCTTCTCACAAAATGAATAATTTGTTCATTATTATTCGTTTTTCGCCTGAAAATTTTAAATGGATCAAATGTTTTTAAAATCAAATTATCTTTCTTCCTACTAAGCAAATTAAAAAATAAATTCTAGCAACTTGGCGAGTGTTCGTTGGCAATTATTTTCATTGCTATTATTCTTTATTTATAAATAACCTCAAACTTCACCTTTATTTTACTAAATAGCTATTATTTTTGTCGCTAAACTTACTCTGAATACACCAAGATAAGATATAAACTAAATTACATAAGACCAGGATTTAAAGTAATAGTAATAACTACGATGTCACTAAAAACGATATATTTTTGTAAACTTTTAAATGTACTTGAATTACCACTGAAACTTCTTTCATAAAATATTAGAAATACGACGACAAATATGAAATTCAAAAGTTTTACGTAAATATCGAAATTATTAACTGCACAATAATAACTAGTGCTACTACTAAATTGCAAATTACTCACTGGATCTAAAACCTTCGACTCCTTGCAGTGTATGCACGCAACTTCAGCAACATTAGGAAGATACGGTCTTGGATACGATACAGAGTAATGTCCATTCTGCAGAATAAAGCTAACATTTTTTGCCATATCATACACATGGGGTACTTGAGATCCAAAATTACGCCTTAAAACGCCTTGAAGTAATTGCATACTAATCGCATGAATTGCCGAACTTCCAATATGAAAGGCAGCATTCAAAGTTTTCTCTATTATACCCATGTTGTCTGTGAAACCATATCCAAAGAATGGAGTGACAGAATATGGTGTAGGCGATCCAGATATGCTGAACGGCGTGGAATAAAATCCGACAGTATTGATGTACATGAAAGGAACTTTGAACTTGTATGCTATACCAAGGGCACATTCGGGATAGGCTCCGTCGAGGACGATAAGATCAAAATTTCTTCCAGATCTGAGGAAGGATCTCGTTTCTGGATCGTTGAGGAAAGCATCACACGCCTGCGAACAATCAAACATATAGTTTTAATCAATTTCTATTCACAAACATAAAAAAAGTGGCCAAGTGCGAGTCGGACTCGCCCATGAAGGGTTCCGCAGCAGCAAGTAACATTTATATATATATTTTTATATTTGTGTTGATTGAATGAAAGGTAAATTGCAGTTTACGATTTGTGACGTATTAAAAAAAACTACTTACTAGATTTCGTTCAAACCAATTTTCGGTGGAAGTTTGCATGGCAATGTACATCATATATATTTTTTAGATTTATCATGCTCTTATTTTAGAAGTTACAGGGGGGGAGGGACACATTTTACCACTTTGGAAGTGTCGCTCGGGCAAACTATTCAGTTTAGAAAAAAATGATTTTGATTTGCTTTGCTGATTTGATTTGCTTTGATGAAAAAAAAAAAATGAGTTTCAGTTCTAAGTATGGGGACCCCCAAAATTTATTGTTTTTTTTATTTTTGTGTAAAAATCTTAATGCGGTTCACAGAATACATCTACTTACCAAGTTTCAACAGTACAGTTCTTATAGTTTCGGATTAAAGTGGCTGTGACATACGGACGGACAGACAGACAGACGGACTGACAGACAGACTGACATGACGAATCTATAAGGGTTCCGTTTTTTGCCTTTGGCACGGAACCCTAAAAAGGATGCACTAAGAGAACTCCTGAACAAATAACAATCTTTTAGAAAACCATGTTTCGTAGATGGAACATTACTTGGTATAAAATATGATTAAAACACATTATATAAATAAACCCGACGGAGCAAGCGCGTTTACTGCAGAGTACCTGTTGAGAATTTAAGTCTGAAGTATCGTTCGCTTTAACGTCTATATTTGATTTTAATTTCAGTAGATACGATACGTAAACTAATTTACCATAGAGATTTGTTAAAGCTGGTTTTATGAAGTCCGTTAAATCCCTAATTATATGAGTCTTTAAAAGCAGATCGGCTTATACACAGCAATTCCTTTTATGTTCCTTTTAAATTTTGTCATAATGAAGGATTAATTTTCCTCCCTGGATTATTATTAAGTAAATTATTTTTAGCTGTACATAAAAACTAATAAAATGTATACTTGGTCGATGAATCTTTTACCAACAACCAAGTATAATTTAGTAGGGTATGCATATTTTTTTTTAATTTGCATATTTGAACCCTTTACCATAGAACCAAAAAAGGATCGGAATATAAATTTATGTTATATACGTTTTCATAATAATATCCGCTATTCCTTGTGAAGAGCAAATATGTTCAAATTTATGAAACAGGAGTTCTGAAAATAAGTAGATGTTTTATTAATAGCGAAACTCTTCAAACGGCAAATGATATATTTTTCTTATATCCTTCCTTATATTACTCACTATGAGAGAGCCCTTGAGTAAATTCTTTTACATATTTGCTTTTATCGTCTCCACGTTCATAACATAATTTTTTTGTGCGTATGAAAACCACCTCGGTCTCTCACTCAACCGAGGTTCGATGACGCGGTTCGTCGAAAGTGAACCAGCTAAAACTACACCTTACCATGCTTAGACCATACTTCACCCAATATTAGATAAAACAGGAGCAGCTATTAAGACCTGGATCCTGCCTAGACTCTGCCTACAAAACATAGTTTCTTAAAACATACCAATTTCGAAAGCACTGTTTGAAATATTTTTCTCGTTGAAAATCAGTGAGCATACATACATACATATGCTATATACGGCACCTAATTATAGGAGCTACCTGCAAACGTTTACGTCAATAACCTAACCTAATCTTCCGTCTCTTATTTTAAGTCTCACCTCATAGCCATATCTGATGATATCCTGCACAGAAATTTGAATCTCGCCTCTCATTCTCGAACCGACCAGATCGAAGGACATGAACTGTCGTACATAAGAGACCAGGCCCTCAGGAGCTATTTCCTCCATACCGGTGATGTGGAAGTCAGCTGGGAAGGCACTTATAAAAGTTATGTTATGACCTCTGAAAAGAAAAAAAAATGTTGGTTCAGTATATTCTGGGCCTTTTCTCATTACGGCCAAGGACCTTTATTTCTGTTCAATTCAACTACCAATGATTACACATTGAATACACCCGTGAATTACACAAAGGTCATTCACACATGTTCCGAATCTTATAAACATACCAGTTGTTGCCCGCGGCTCCGCCCGCGTGTATATTGGTTATTGCGGCAAATAGTAGCCTATGTGTTTATTCTGATGTATAAGCCATATTACTGTAAAGTTTCATCTTAATCCGTTCAGTAGTTTTTGCGTGAAAGAGTAACACATCCATCCACCTATCCATACTTACAAACTTTCGCGTTTATAATATTAGTAGGATTATTAGGGACTCTAAATTGAACTGCACTAAATAACTTTTAGAGATCTCAATATAACTTTACAGTTGCTTTCTTAAAAAGAAGACAACTCCTAGAAAACAACCTAAAAATGTATTCCTAATGCAGGACTTTACAAACATACATAAAACGAACACTAACAACAACAATTTGTGGATCACACAAAGTGTTATCCCATATGGGATTTGAACCCTCAACACCTTAGCACAGTATAAAGTGGCGTGGCGACCGCCAAAGCTACTACGCCTTCTGTGCAGCCAACAGCACAACAATACATTTCTTTTCTAAATGCCTCAAAAGTATTTTCTTCGCGAGAGAGTAAAAGTTTACGTTTATAATATGTTATTACGTAATATACTTATACTAGCTAACCTAAGCCACTTCGTTTGCGTCCAAACTACCATCCCCCGTTTTAACCCCAAAAGTGGATTGATTTCTAAAGATGCATTATTAGTAAACCTCCACACCGTCTATAGAGCATACATTTTAAATTTCAAGTCTCTTCAAAAATATAGAACTTTCATACAAACGTTCAACCCCCCTAGGGGTGGAGTTTCGTAAAATCCGTTCTCAGCGGATGTCTACATCCTATAAGGAACCTACCTGCTAAATTTCAAGTTTGTAGGTGTTATAGTTTCTGAGATTTCGTGATTAATAAGTGAGTTGTATTTCGCTTTTATTTATATAGATGAATCGCAAACGGAGGATCAATTTCTTGAGGTATCTGGATATACAAATTATTTAATTCCAAAGTTCATCTAAACTACTAATATCTAGGAGCTATTTCAGATTCCTGTGGTTTTTTAGTAATATAATCAGTATACTGATGAAATACATGATCATATTCATGTATTTGTTGAGGTAAAATAAAAGTAACGCTGATTGGAAAGTTACAAAGTATAATTTAAACGTGAACCGATATTAACAAACCCATTAATAGAAAATCAGATGACAATGCCCGAATCAATAGTATTCTTCACCCTTAGATTATTGAAACAAAAAAAAAATTTCCGTGAGAGATAATATTGATGAAACATTCGGATGTTAATTCATATGATACTGTTTATTTATGCGAGATTGTATGTGTGTGGGGAAAAAATATTACTTTTTGGTTTTATTAAACGCTGACGAAGTTATTGGTCTCGGAATTTGACTCAAATATTATAACCGAAAATCACTTCTACGATATATAAACAGTATTCAAAGTATCATGTCTCCTTTAAAATTTGTGGACGTGATTTTGAACAGGATCGTAGAATAACCTGGTTCTTTTGATTATATTTGATATTTAAATATTTAAACTAAACTAGGTAAGGCTAATTTAATAAGAGATTTAGCTCAAATTTTTTTCATCCCTTGCTATTTTTTTATGTTGTGTAACTATCCTAAAATATGCAATTATGCATGCAGTGCAAATGCATTCAGCAAAAAGCTGTTATCAAACAGACAGTTGTAGTGACGTATTAAAAATAAAGAATGTGAACACCTCTGTCTCTCCGATGGGTTCGTACTAAGGGTGGCTGGGGGAGCAACCTATGCAAGACAACATCACTGCAAAGAGAAAGACTGACCAGCGGAGTATAATAGGCCACACTTACTTTCTAAGAACAGCAGTAAACTAGGTATTTAATACAAAATTTTAACAAAAAAAAACCGACTTCAAGAACTAGAACAAATTGAAATGGGAAGTACCAGCTTCCAAATAAAAGAAATCGGTTTACCCAGTAGAAAGTTTAGAGGTAACACATTCAGATATAAAAAAGGTAGATAAAGCACGGCCTTGTTCTTGTTGAAGCAAAAAAAAATCAGTAATACTGATGAAAAGTAGCGTAGTTTTTTAGCATGTATGTGCGTTAACACGTGTGTTTACTTGGAACTACGCTTCTTTTTTTGCTTCTACAAGGACAAGGCCGTGCGTTATCTACCTTTTTATGTGATCTGAGGTAACAAACATAATAAATACAGTCGAATTGAGAACCTCCTCCTTTTTAGAAGTCGGTTAAAAATGAACAAAACTAAACCAAAATTTAGTTCAAAAGAGAGGCTTTTATACGTATTGACACATATGTAGTATGTAGCAGATACATACCTTCTAATAAGACCTCTGGAAAGTTCCCAGAATGGCATCTTATGTGATTTGGTACCGCCCATAGTGATCATCAGAATGTTGCTGCCGCATGCTGACGCCGCCAACAGTATCGGCAGGCAAAGGTACGGCCATCGCGATCTATACTGAGAAGAGAAAACCCTTAATTTAGTATAAAGACATTTTTGTACCATATACCTAAATAGTAGATGGTTTGACAAGTTTCCGGCTTCAACGTAAAGATAGCAGAACTCATTAATAATAAATTAAATTAAAAAGCTTTTTAAAAACAAGCTTTTACTGGAATGCCTCGAGACGAACCAAACGAGTCCAAACTCGATGTTGCGACGTTTCTTTACAGAGTTCCTATGGCCACCTTCCAGCTCCAGCATCAGATCAGCTCCATGTCCTTATAATATTGTATTGTCACGCTGTATACACATGCTTGCAAAATTTCTGCAAAATCGGTTGAAGATATCTGCTTCAAATTTGAGTAGCAAGATTCCACCCAAACATACAAGTATACGAAATACTAAACCGAAGTAAAGTCACAGACAGATATTTCAAAACATACTAAAGTTATTTTAGTAACAAAAACAAATTGATTACGTGAGTGTTTTAGTATATTTTAATTGACAATATTGAACATAATAGCGGTGTGCTAAATACTATTAAGACATAATGTTTATGAACTTGTTACGCCAATGTTGCCACAACACCGTACACGTAACGTGGTAAAGAATTTTCTAAGCAATTTCTTAAGCACGTACTTATTAACTTAGACTAGTTACTCAACAAAAAAATCCAGAATGATCGGTCAGATACAGAATAATAAGTTTTTATCATTCTTTTCATCATTTTTTATGGTACCCAAACGAGCACATGAGTCACCTTATGCTAAGTGGCTATAGCCGTTCATGGACGTGTGGAGGAACGGATGTGATGTCCCTCCAACACAAAGGAGGGATCCTCCAACCAGGCGAGGTGATCATGCCTGGTGGGCCAACTGCCCAACGGTTGATGTTCGGATGTTGTATAAATGATTATCGGCGCGAGAACTTATATTGCGCTATTCAGGATTGGTCGTTACTCCGTATTGTGTGTTACTTCGTAGTTCAGTGTATCTTCGGTAGATGGCGCTGTCACATGTTTTTTGTTGCCGTTGTATGTGGAGGTCGCCACAGACGCAAGCAATTGAAGTTGTTGCGTTGTCACCGTTAAAGGGTTTGAGCTCTGGTAACCTCACCAACAATATGAAATTACTAGCTGAGCCCCGCGGTCTTATCCGCGGTACAACAGCAACGGCGGGGAACTCCGCCGGGTGAAGTTAGTCTTAAAAAAGTAGCCGTAGTTATTTGTTATATCATATCTATCTGCCAGTGAAAGTCCGGTCAAAATCGGTTCAGCCGTTCCAGAGATTAACCGGAACAAACAGACAGATAAACAGACAAAAAATCAAAAATGGCTTTTTTGATGTAAGTACTATATTTATTTTCATATGCATTTTGTGAAAAGTGTAAGTTTGAAATTACAAATAGACACTTCAATTTTATAGTATAGATGTTGCCTGCTCTATACCGGTGACATAAGTAAATTTCCTCTAAAATCTAAACTGAGGCTTATTCTAAACTAGCTGACCCGTGCCAAAACCGGCTACCACGAAAAAGTCTTTCCACTTTTCGGGTTATTATACAGGGTGGATATGACAATGCGACCTTAAATGAAACGTAGGGCTATTTAAATGCGTTGGTTTACTTCGGGATTGTTTAATTTATCCGAAAACGGATATACAAAAAAAAATTCAAACAAACTAAATGTCTTAAAAATTAGAACCAATAAGGGCGCCATTTGTAATTTAGGGTCACTAACCTGCTGTCCCGACAGGCGCGGCGGCGGTGATCGTAAAATAGTTACCTAAATCGACGCGCGACGTAGGATGATAAAGTAGATACCTACTTTATCAACGTAAGCTAAATAGCACTAGTAATATTATGTATTCACGTTTTCTTTCTAATTACTCAGTCACCATAATAATATAAAACGAAAACCGCAAGTTTTCAAATTTGGTCATCTCGTGTCGAGGTTACAACTGGAAGAGCATTATCTCTATTAGGAATAAAAGATTGATTATTCTCGTATATCCTGGATAGTTTGTACAATAATCCAACTATTAGTAGGTATGATAAACGAACATTCTTCGTAAATTAATATCTTGTCCGTAGTAAACTATTTTAATGAAATTTTGTGGGTGGAATTGTGTATATCCTATGTCACTCACAAATAACGTAGCCTTCTATTGGTAAAAGAATTTTCAAAATCAGTTCAGTAGATCCAGAGATTACCCCCTACAACGTCACAAACTCACACACGCACAAACTTTACCTCTTTATATATTATAAAAAAAGTATAGAGTATAGATAATAGTATAAATAATAGTGTAGATAGTGAGTATACTGTAAAATTAATATATATCATGCAATGAATGATTGTTCAAATCAATCTTCATTGAGTGTTTGTTAAAACATGTTTGTAAAAGGTTCCTATAAGTTTATTTAAGGAACTTTTTGTATGTTTCAATAAGGTTTGTTTGGATAATATATTTGTCCATTTTAGTCAAACCAGACATCCATCATAGTTTTCTTACAAATGCCAGTATTTAACGATACTAATCTAAATATCAGTGTTACAACATACATATTTGTTTTCTAAGCAAAAATTTGTGAATGTGTTATGAGGAAAAAGTGAAGTTAGTTCAATGTCGAAAGATCTGCTAAATGCAATTTCATAAATATTTAAATGTGTGTTATAAATAACATCTATTACAAACCTCGTCGTTCGTTGTAGGTCAACATTTTTGCAATAAAGTTCTTTGGCATACAACTTCATAGAAGGAAAATATTTATTTTATAGTAGCACAGTAACACTTCAAGCTTGAAATTTAATGTGTATTTAAGAAACAGATACGTATTGTCACCACCCTACTGTTCACGGGATGATCTAGGTTAATGGGAAGTATGGCAACAAAAGGATCTTTTCATTAGATCCGTGACTTTACATACATTCTATGCCCGCAAAGTATTTGTAAATGATTAATCAGTTTTGAAAGATTTTACTAAACATCCATACATCGACAGAAACTTTTGCATTTATAATACTAGTAGAATGTACACACACACGCACACACACATACGCACACACGCACACACACACACACACACACACACACACACACACACACGCGCGCACACACATATAAACAGTTTATAATACAATAATACTAATATCGTATGGCAAAAGTACCGATACAACATCAAGATGTAAATATGTCATGAACATCGAATATTCTCACGGCATTAACATACAAGCACACGCATGTACACTGACATGCATGTATTTTTGTAATATGTGTTCACGATTGTCTGACTGGTATGCGACTACTGTGCTCGAGGACTTTTTCCAATTTTAATGCTATAACCTATCATACACCTATCCTGCGATATATGGACTATCCCACACAAAAATATTTTCTCAATTCTGAACACTAATTCCTAAGATTAACACATTGAACTAAATAAAAAAACAAATTTATAATATTACTATATCCATACTAACACTACCTTTTAGTACCTATCTTTTCACGATACACAAATATTCGCAGTGATCAGTCGAAACTGAGCACTATTGTCTAATATTTATTTAAATTTTGTACTGAATACGTTAACAGATAAAAAAAGCTTGTCTTATCTTAGCAATAGCTGTTAAAATTACAACGTTAATTTTGTCTTGAAAATAAAACTTATTTCAAACTTTATAATTAAGTATTTTAAAGTCGGAAATAAGTTCAAGTTCAAGTAGGCTCGCGGAGGATCTCTCGATGAACAATTAAGGAATTTAAAGCAAACAATGTTTTAGAATTCAAATTCACGAAATCCTTGAACTTGGCCGATTACTTAAATACTATTTATCTCTTTACCTTAGCAATACTTATTTACACACTAAATTAACATATGTATGTGGTATGTACTTTTAATTATATTTACATAAACAGTATCTCAATACGATCTTATTTTTCATAATGTGAGTTTGGATAATACAACTGACAATGCTACATAACTTACTCAACTACTGCGAAGCAAAAAGAAAGGGTAATATATTTGTCAGTCTATGAATGTTTGTATATTCCACATTTCCACCGTAGCAGTACATATTCTGATCTATGACCGTAGCGCCCAGCGTTGCCAGACGTCCCGATTTTGGCGGGATGTCCCGCTTTTATAATGAAAATTCGAATGTATCGCGCGCCCGCTTTTTGGAGATAACGGACGCCCAAAGTGAAGTTAGCCGTAGTGCTTTATCGTCAATAAAATAGAAATATATATAAATAAATATAGAATAATAAAAAAAATACTATTACATTACAAACAGGAAATGGCACTAGTTCTTTTAGGGATGACGTGGCATAGCATGTAGCAGAGAAAGAAAAATATTGCTAACGACCTTTTTTTTTGGTCACTCAGACCCGGGAGAGCCAAGCTTCGGCATGAATGGGCCGGCTCGACCGACGCTTGCGCTGTGTTTCACCGAGTGAGTGAGGATACCGGAGGATTTGGGGATTTTTTTCACTAAAAAGTCGTAAAATCCCGATTTGGCTAAAAAATATCTGGCAACGCTGGTAGCGCCTGAACTACTAAACTAATTTTATTGAAAGAGGTGTCAAAAGATTCGTACTAATTCCGCGAGGTACAGTTAGTTAAGTTTTATTTGTAGTGATGTATTTAGCCAGAGGTCATAGACAAAAGTTGCAATAAAATTCTTAAATTAAAAACCTAAAACCGTATAATTAAGTTGAGTAATATTCTAGAAAACATTGGCCAATACTGATCTTGTATATAATAATATTAAGCAAGTTTCGTAATTGGAATGTAGTGAAATGATTAAGACACTGAATACCTATCTTTTAACACACCTGTACACACATTGTATATTTGCAAGTTTAATGCAATTATTATTACACTCATTCTACTATAAACTAATAATATTGTAAATTTGAAAGTTTGTGAAGATGTTCGCATGTTTGTTACTTTTTAAAGTATGGATAATGGCGGTGTTTCCCGCCCGTGCCTCGGAGAACACGATAAGCCATCGGTCTCGATTGTTATGAACACCTATGACAATCGTTATTGGGAATCAGTGCCCTTAAGTATACTGACAACTAGTTCAATCTTCGAATTCAGTTCATCCTCAGGGTTGCAGAGGTCCGATGCCAGTCGCTCCGTGGAAAAACTGATAATCAGGTAAAACCGGTGGAACTAGTAGCCGACCCTAATTAAACTTGGGAATAATAAAGGCTAGGAAGAAAAAGAACCTCTCGTGGGTGAAAATATCTCATAAGGTCAATCGGTTAAGCCTTACTTCGAAGGACCGTTTGGTGGTGCGGCGACGCTATGTCCTTAACAATCCATCCAGGGCATGCTCAGAGCTCCATACAATATTTAGACAACGTCCAGGCACACAAAGACATCAAAGAGGCTTTATTGCAATTTAATACTCGCAAAACAGCCTCTTCACAATATGCAATATGGTGTTCACCGTTCAACAAATTACTAGAACTATTTGTGTCAACCCAAACGATTTATTGACAGCTATTCAACTTTGCGTCATGTTTTAATTGCTGTTTAGGCTTAATTCATCACAAATTTTGACTTCATCATCAACGACTATTCAGAATCACATCGTAAATAAATTATGACAAGTCACACATGTCAGAACTTAGGTTCGTGTCAAAACATAAATGGAATTGCAATTTAATTTCTATGATTTCTAATACCTTTAAGCTACCAATTCCTGTATATATGTATTTATATAGTCTGAATTTAGAAAATGGCTCCAACGGAAAATTTTCATGAAATTTAGTATGCAGGGGATTTCTTTTGCTTGTTTTTGTACAGTCTGCTAACTGTACAGCTTTGGGAATGATTGATAATTGATAGACACTGATATATTTCACTGATATTTATTGATAAATGATTAATTAGGTGAGTGACATGTACGTCGTATGAACGTGACTTGTGCACTAGAGCGGTAGGAGGCGCAATAGCGACCCGCCCCGGGGGTGACTATGGTTACCCCGGGACGCTCCTCAGTCATGAGGTACGGCAGGGGGGACTCCAGAAACCGCTGATTCGTTCCTGGAGATCCTCCAGACTGCCGAGGTAGGCCACCGCGGGGTTTAGTGGGTTCTCCGGGAGTCCCACACACACCCTTCGTCTCCCCACGTAGGGTATGGTGCAAAAAGCATTAACCGTGTAAAAAAAACCACACACGCCCTTCGTCTCCCCACGTAGGGTATGGTGCGAAAACTTTGATTATAGAATAGAGAGGATATGAAATAGTGTGAAAAACGTGAAGCCAAAATTTTCCTTAAAATGGCGTCGACCTCGCCTTGCATAGGGATGCGACTCATTTGTTTACTTGTATCCTAATATATCGATAAACCATTAAAGGACTAATTTAAAATGAATATTCATATTAAATATGTAAGAAAGAAGAGAAAGAATAATAATAAAGGAAATGTTAATCAAATAAAATGTCATTTTACTGATGATTTTTATTCGTTCCTAAACAATATTAATTTAGTCCAGAAACTTCTTTAGTTATTAATCCAAAATGTTTGTATCTTATATCTAAATAATTAAATGAATAAAAATAATTGCCTTCATCAACATAAATCTGTGAGTGCTTTCATGATCAGAATTTCCATTTGAAAAAATATTCGAAACGCTCTATTATAAATTTGTATATAAAGAACTTTTCTGGTTGTGTCTTCTGATCAAAATTTTGTTTATCAATTTTTCTTCAAATTTTCTTTTCTTCAAAATGCTGTGAGCAAACTGAGGTTTTATGTTTTCGAAGCCAATGTTTTCTTTCCACAACTTATGAAGACTCATTTTTTAGAAATCTAAAAACAAAAGACATATCTGTATTTAAACTGTTATTGTGTTCCAAAAGAAGAAACTAAAAAAATGTAATCATTGTAGAAACATCACACGTACGTGGTATATTTCACGTTATTTTGCTGTTTGCAATTCATGTATTAATGTTAACAATAATATTGTAAATAACTTTTAACATTTAACACAGTTTTGCTTTTATCGATAAAATACATGACAACACTTCGCAATACGGTAAACAAGTTATTAAAACCGAATTTCTTGATGATACACACTAACTAAAAGAACTATGTATTAATAAATATTTTAAAAACCATAAACGATGATTAAACACAAGTAAAAATCATAATTTTCACGTAAAATATACCAAAATTTGGAACTTACATAAAAAAAGATGATCCACGCTCTTTTTCCGAGAATTTGATTTACGACCTGTAATACAACACTGCACCATGATTCCTGCTGCTTATTAGTCTTTTCTAATACAGCGAGAAGTAAACAAATAAGCACAAATCACTGCGAAAACAAAAGAAAACGTCTGAAACACCAGGACTTTGACAGCACAAGTACTTCCACAAATCTTCCCTTAAAATGGCTGCTTGTCAAAAAATTGGCCTCAAGGCGGGGTTTGATGACGTCATAAAATAATGTCAAAAAGAAGAAAGAACTCCATGACATATATCTTAGCTCTATCACTTATGTCGAGACAGCTGGGTTTGAAAGAGACTGACATACTTTTGTAAGCATGATACGTTCCAGGAAATACATAACTAAAAAGTGTATAGACAATTAGAGCGTATCTACTATTTATAATCTAAGTGCGAAAAGCATTAACCGCTTAAAAAAAGGTACTATTTTTTTTTTTTTTTTTATGTTTGGCCCGCCAAAATGACTCTACTCTGCCTGATGGAAAGCATAAGCAGAATCCAATAGTGGTGGTCACCATACTCATTGCGAATGCAGACAATGCAGTATGGAGACCCACACTATGGCGGCCTAGTGATGCTGCTGCATCTGTTAGTCAGTTAGTCAGTCAGTTAGTAAGTTAGTTAGTTAGTCAACAAGTATGGTACTTGTTGACTAGACTAATTGGGCCTCCGGCCTCGCACTCACCAACGAAACACGACAGCACGAACGCTGTCATTTTACGTTGATTTTCTGTGCGAGGGTAGTACCGCCCCGGTCGAGCCGGCCCATTCGTGCTGAAATCAGCGTGGCTCTACTACCTTTATTGTACTGTAACCAAACTGCAAAATATATTAGTATATTTCTAAATACATGCATATTATAAATAGCACTCACAATCCACATACAAAAAGTATGACAGGCGATGGTGTTCAGCATACAATTATCTGTCCTGGGTGCGAAATATGCATATTTGTATTAATAAATATCTCAAAGTACCAATCAGCTGATACAGCACCCAATGACGTAACACCAGGCTTATTTAGAAAGTAGGTGGAGTTCATGTGTACATTTCCTTAGCTGTCATAACATTTACTGAGCGAGTAAGCCCACATAACCATGGCAAAGCAGGCGTAACACCTCTATACATAAATATACAGTATTAAGGCGTTTAAGAAATAGTCCGTTTTATGTTTATACACTTACACAAACACATACTCACTCACAAATACACACCTGCACTAACTTTATACTCCACCCACAAGCTTAGTTTTATTTAGAGTTTGTTAAGGTTTTTAATTTTAATAAGGTACTGAAGAAATGGAACGTATGCACCACATCCAAAGTCGGGCAGTAGTGACTGCGCCAGTGTTTATATAATGCAGTCATTAACAAACACATTTAAAATTTGTGATTGTTTGATCTGTATTATTATTACTATTACTTACTAGCTTTTGCACGCGGCTTCGCTCACGCAGACTTTCATCCCCTGATTTACCCACTTACGGGTGGATTTCAAAAAATCCTTTCTTAGTGCTCCCTTAGGTTATATAAAGAACCTGTTACATACAAAACTTCAGGAGTCTAGGTTCAGCGGTTTGGGCTGTGCGTTGATCTCTGGGTATGTCAGTCATCTTCCCCTTTGTATATATATAGATACCAAATGCTAAAATAGCACCATTCATGATATGCCCGTCAGTCTGGCTTGCTCTGGCTGATATTTCCGATAAATTTCGAATCTACAGATAAATAATACTTTAGTCCGTGTGACCACAGATTAAAAATATGAAGTGTCACCAACATTTATCTCGTGGGTGTCGAAAGACCCGACTGAGGGAACAAACTATGCAGTACAACAGCACTGCAAAAAGAACGAAATCTTGATACAAACTATACTAACCAGTCTGATCAGCGTGGTATAATATTTCAAGATATCCTTTCTCAGAAGAGGCCTGCATCAAGCGATGAACTAGTAAAGGCTGTTGACGATCAGGAGTATTTTGAACCTCTGTTCTTTTGAAAACGAAATCTATATATATATATATATATATATATATATATAAATATATATATATATATACATTTATATAAAAGTGAAATACCACTCACTTATTTATTAATCACGAAATCTCGGAAACTATAACACCTACAAACTTGAAATTCAGCAAGTAGGTTCCTTATAGGGTGTAGACATCCGCTAAGAACGGATTGTCGGATGTCGGATGTTTTTGAAGTAAGAGACTTGAAATTTAATATGTATGCTCTATAGATGGTGTGGAGGTGTACCAATAACGTATCTTTAGAAATCAACCCCCTTTTCTGGTTAAAACGGGGGATGGTACTTTGGACGCAAACGAGGTTGCGTAGGTCAGCTAGTGTTTATATAGGCAAGCGACAATGGTACTAATTCTGTTGTTGACATCACTAAACTAAAATTCATTAAAATTTGTTCTTGGCTTATATATGTACTTTATTTTCAATTGTTTACAGTGCATTGTTTAACCAACTTCAAAAAAGGAGGAGGTTTTCAATTCGACCGTATATATGTTTTTTTATGTGTGTTCACGTTTATGAACCGATTTTAATTATTCTTTTTTTAATAGAAAAGAGATATCCCGACGGTGGTACCATGATAAGGACACTAAGATCTGCTGGCATCCAAGAGAAATCGAGTCGAACCTTGAAGACGGTTTTTAATTTGTTAAAATTTTACTTCTTGATACTGAATTAGCACCAATGACGATATTAATCTATAGAGAACTAGCTAATCCATGTAACTTCATCTGCACCTCTTTTCAGTCATGCTCAGCTCTCATTGGTCTAAGCATGATGTCAAACGATCTTAAACATGCTAGCCATATACATCTATTTAAGAAACGTGAAAATTCGGTCAGAGTTCATCGTGAGCAACAACATCACCCAAGAATGTTTATTTTAATATATTTATTTGTATGTTTTCCTTCTTTTATGTAATATGCAAATAAATCCGTTACTCTATATTATAAGACCTCTAATAATTTAGTGTTGTCACTGTCATTTGAAGGTGACAAGTTCTATTGTTGCCTGGAATTATTGGCTTAGATCCACCGGAAGGCAAATGGTTTGGCCTTTATTGCGATAAAGATGAAGCTGGCTGCGGCCAACTTGATAGTTGTTCAGACGAAGTTATCTTTAGATTGCTTTTTAATTCACATGAACATATGACCATCAAAGAACCTGATATGATATTAAAGAAAGTTCAGAAGTCACATGATGACATCGATTAAATAAAGAGTGCGTTTCAGTGAAAGACTATCAATAATACGCATGGCAAATCAAAATACTTGAACTATCACGAAAGAAATTGAAACTGATTACCTAGAACAGTTTTGAAACAATAATAAATTTTAGTTTACCTATAAGTGAAGACCAGGTTACATACAAATATTTACCGAAATAACACAAAATAAACGACTAGCAATTTCGTTTGACGTGTGTACTGATGATACCTTTAGCAAGATAAAAAAAAAGTAAAAACTAAAACCCAACTACGACAAAAAACGACGCTGAAAAAGTATGAAACAAGTTTCAAAAGCCGTTAAATTAAACTACATGGACTACAGCTTTTGAAACTTAGTAATGTACCGTAGTCCATAACACTTTAACAACGCGTGACTACGGCTTTTGAAACTTGTTTTATACTTTTTCAGCGTGGTTTTTTGTCGTAGTTGGGTTTTGGTTTTTACGTTTTTTTATTTAAAATTTTTTGGTGCCTCTATAATATTAATTTCTTTGCAAAGTATATTTTAAATAGGTACCATAGAAAAATCACACTTATCGAATAAATACGGACAAAGTCACGAGCAAATGCTAATAATATATATATATTTGAAATGTACAAGTAACGTCCTTTCCAATGATACAAAACACGGCATATTTATCTTAAATTATTTTTTTAATGAAGTACTTTATGTTGGCTAGAGGGCGCAATATTAGATTCAGTGGCACGTCATATAGCCTATAAGACGCTTCTAGCGATACCTCATTTGTCTAGTTCTAATAAGTAGATAAGGGGCTATGAGGGAACAGATGAACATACATACATACGTAGCCTGTCAAAATCATAACCCTCCTTTGGCTTTGCCGTAGTCGGGTAAAAAACAAGTATTGTTGGTGTTATTAATGTTCTATACGAGGTTGAAAACCTGCACTGATAGGTTCCCCGGTGCAAGAGATACTGAATATGTATTACAATGCTTCATCATCATCAGCCTACTACAGTCCACTGCTGGACATAAGCCTTTTCTTACACGCCACTCTGATCAACTTTGGGCTTCCTATTACATGCTTGCCGGTGCTAAACGCAGAATTATCACTCTTAACACCGCCATTTCGTTCATCGTAAACGCTTTACGAGCCATAAACATGCCTTTTAACTGTCTCTAATACCTGCAAGGCATAACTAATCTTACTTAGGTAGTTAAGTTTAGTAAATATAAAGAGGTAATAACTTTAAAAGAAAATTGTACTTCAGTTCCTAATTGATGCACTTTCAGTTGACGGTAACGTTAGCTCGTTATATAGAAGGCTACGGTTGAATCAAAACTTTCTTTGCCGCTTTAAAAAAATATTTACATAATATATAAAGAAGTCGCTTTCGCTGTCTGTTATATTAGATCTTTTAAACTATTCAACGAATTTCAATGCAGTTTTCAACAGTAGATAAAATGATCCAAGAGGAAGGCTTATATGTATAATACATGCATTCTAGTAGAGGAAATCCAAGAAAATCAGTGATCAACAATATATCAGTTATCTAGTACCCATTACATAAGCTCTGCTTAGCTTGATGATGGGATGAATGGGACTGGATGGCGTTGTGTGTTAGATGTCCGAAATATTTATTTATTATTATTTATTTATTCATAGGGATAACAACAGCTGTCACTCTTAACTTAATTTACTCTAATTTACTAAACTATAAATACATGTATAGCTAATACATCAAAATTGTCTAGGGATCAAGGATTTTTATGCGGATTTCTTGAGATTGAGATGTGGCTTTGGCCCTGGCCTGCTCAGTCGCCAGACTTGAACCCGATTGAGCATGCATGGGATATGCTACAGAGAAGAGCTCTGCCGAATATGGAGGGTATCCAGTCGCAAGAAGACCTTTTTTTGTTGTTGCAACGAACATGGGCGGCCATTCCACAGCGTGATTTGGATGAACTCATTTTGAGTATGCCAAACCGATGTTCTTGTGTTAGTGTTCGCGGTAGAAACACGGATTATTAATTGTTTAAGTTACCTAATAAAATTTTAAAGAAAACTGTTATTTCAGTCTTTTTTTCGAACTTTAATGTTAGTGGTTCAAATGTCAAAAATCCTTTTATTAGGAAAATAGCAAATTTCTTTATTAATGCAAAGGTGACTTGGTTTATCGTTACTGTGACAAACGAAAACACTTTATTTGATGAATCCTTAAAGAAAATTTTAATTAATATCAATCAGGAGAAAAGTTATTGCAAAAATATATGTTGATCCCTAGACACATATGTTGATCCCTAGACACTTTTGATGTGTGTAGTTATCCACAGTAGATTGTAGATAAATTACACCCAATACAGAACATATGATCATCATCCCCACGTAATTATTGTTCTGGTTTTGAATAAGACCCAAGACCTCCGAGTTAGGACCCAGGTTCACTAACCGATAGGGCAAAATGCCAGTCAGTAAGTATATAAAGTACTAGCTGACCTACGCAACCTCTTTTGCATCCACACTACTATCCCCCGTTTTAACCCCAAAAAGGGGGTTGTTTTCTAAAGATACATTATTAGTACACCTCCACACTATTTATAGAGCATACATTTTAAATTTCAAGTCTCTTACTTCAAAAACATAGGACTTTCATACAAACTTCCACCCCCCGTTTTACCCCCTTAGGGGTGGAGTTTCGTAAAATCCGTTTTAGCGGATGTCTACACCCTATAAGGAACCTACTTGCTAAATTTCAAGTTTGTAGGGTTATAGTTTCTGAGATTTCGTGATTAATAAGTTCATATGCAAAAGACAAACTTTTCTCTACAGGGAATATTTAATCCTTGTAATCAAGAGCATTACAAGGATACAGGGAATTCGAACTTTTACTTAATCAACGCAAGCATGATGAGATTAGTTTTTAGTTTTAACGAGTTGTAGTTAGTGTGACGAATGCATGAGTATAATGACGTACCTAGCTTAGATTTAACTACGTTTTGCCCACAGCTACACCCGCATGTATGTTGGTTATCGTGGTAAAAAGTAGCTTATATGTACTTTCTCAAGAATCAAAGTATCTCCACGCCTCCAATAGATTCGTAACATAACAATGACCTTATGAATACGCTATTTAATTTTATCAAATTTTTTTTTGAACTTTTTTTATTAACAAATCGTAAGTATTAAGTATATTATGTAATCACTTTTATAGATACATATAATAATATTTCGGTGAATTACGTTTGGCCCCTATCTATACATACAAATAAATAAAATTGGGGTGTCTGTTTGTAATATTAAAAAGAAAACTTCGTTTAAAAAACCGACTTCAACAACTAAAAAGTATAAAATAACTTAATAAAGATTTAATCAAAACCACCACATGCAAACCTTTAATATTGATGAAACATTATTATTTGTATGTGCTACCTATTCATATGTTTGAAATCGGTGCCAAGCCAAATGTAATAGTAGGTACCACGAGACGAACGTCAACAACGTCACCGACGCTTTGATTGTTTTGTTCTACGCGAAGAGCAGCTATACCGCTCAAGGTCAGTGCGGCGAGTGCGGTACCTTCTATTACATTTTGGCTTGGCACCGACTTCAAAGCTATGAATAGGTAGCACATATAAATAATAGTGTTTCATCAATATTAAAGGTTTGCATATGAGGTGTATTTAATTAAATCCTTATTAAGTTATTTTATACTTTTTAGTTTTTGAAGTCGTTTTTTTGAAACGAAGTTTTTTTTATTTTTCGCTTTTTAGTTTTTCTCAAGTCTCTCATCATCATTTCACCTAAATGACTTGAAAGAATACGACTAAAGGTAACATATGTACATACACATGACATTTAAAGATTTATCTTCCAACTCCTGACCGTTAAGGAGTTTTATCTGCCATCATCAGCTCATCATCATGATCTGATGACTACCAAATATAAATACTGTAATAGCTTTAGAAAACATATGAAAAACATAGTACGTGCCTAACAAATTTGAGGATTTCCTTCGATGTCCTTGGGATCCCATCATTAAATCCTGATATGGTGGCAATGGGACCACAATACAAAAATAATTTTCAAAATCGGTCCACAATTGACGGAGTAATCAGTGTACATTTTACAATACAATTAAAAAAACCGATGAAATTGAGAACCTCCTCCTTTTGGAAGTCGGTTAATAAGCGCTTTTTACTAAATGCATATGTATGTATACACGATTATACAAATAAATAAAATTTGAGTGTCTGTTTGTAGGTAGTATTAAAGTAACCGCTTTTTTTACTAAATGCATATGTATGTATACACGGTACGTATACCAAAATAACATTTTTAATTCTTTTTGTCTGTCTGTCTGTCCGTCTGTCTGTCTGTCTTTTTTTTTTTATGGAATAGACCGGCAAACGAGCAGACGTATCGCCTGATGGTAAGCGATTACCGCCGCCCATGGACACCCGCAACACCAGAGGCGTCACAAGTTCGTTACCGGCCTTTGGGGGATGGGGGGGGGAGGTAGGGGGAGGGGTTGGGGTATGGGCCTCCGGTATCCTCACTCACTCGGTGAAACACAGCGCAAGCACTATTTCACACCGGTTTTCTGTGAGGCCGTGGTATCACTCCGGTCGAGCCGGCCCATTCATGCCGAAGCGTGGCTCTCCCACGGTCAACTGTCTGTTTGTTCTGGCTAATTTCTGGAACGGCTGGACCGATTTCGACGGGACTGTCACTGGGAGTAATTTAGGCTACTTTTTTTAGACTAGCTTTGCCCCGCAGCTTTGCCCGCGGTTATAACTACAAACACGGGTAACACCGCGGGGCTCAGCTAGTTTTAAATAAATGTATGGCGGAAGGTTGGAAGGTAGAAGATTGCTGGAACTTATAGCACAGCATATCCTATCTTAAGTATCAGCAGAACACTACAATTTCAATTTGTTGTAGGTACATAATTATGTTTAGAGTTAGATTACTAAGTACTAAATTATATTTTGTGACTATTTATTATTATTAACAAGTAAAATTTTAACAAAAACAAAAACTCACTTCAAGGTTCGACTCGATTTCTCTTGAATGCCATCATCATATCTTAGTGTCCTTATCACGGTACCACCGTTGGGATATCTCCTTTCCATTAAAAAACGAATCATCAAAATCGGTTCATAAATGACGAAGTTATCCGCAAACAAACATAAAAAATATAACTATGTATACGGTCGAATTGAGAACCTTCTCCTTTTTTGAAGTCGGTTAAAAACAGAATTATGTCGCACGGAGGCTTACAATGTGCATACTTTGTAAGTCTCCGTGCGCTATATACTTGATATGTCATAATACAAAAGTATACATGACAAACTTATTCTGCCTCGGTGGCGCAGTGGTAGCGTATGCGACTGCTGTTCTCGAGATCTCGGGTTCGGTTTCCGGGTCGGACCACATGTGAATGAATATTTATGAATTTATGAAGTTATGAAAAGCAAATATTTGTTTCGGAGTCTGGGTGTTTTCTATATATTATATGTATGTATTTCAAAAACAAAAAGTATATATAAAATATTTATATCAGTTGTCGAGTAACCATAATACAAGCTCTGCTTAGTTTGGGACTAGATGGCGTTGTGTAAAAAAAGAGAAAAACTAATATCAATTTATCGCGTGATGTTTGTAAACATAGTAATTAACAATAAAATGACTGTCTAGCAGTACCATATTCGAACAATCGTACGATTATATGGGACATCGTTAGAGCTAGACGTGTATGGTGGGACCACCGTCATAAAAGCATTGTTCGTTGAGAGACGTTTATAATACCTCCTTATATATTAGAACCATTATTAGAAGAATAATATAATGGAAATGAAACTTGTTATATGAATAGATGTACTAGTTACTTCCTTGATACATCTTCAATAGAAGATCTTGTTCAGACTTTAAGTGCGAAATACAGGGATTTTTTTGTTGGAAAATTTGTGGGCTGGAAAATCTCTTCGGATCCCCGTATTTTTGAGATTCAAGAACCTGGTCTCTGGCGTCCTACTCTGAGAGGACCTGAACTATGTTATTTCAGATCCTCCCCTAATTGACACCGCGCCTAATCAGGCCCTATCTCGGGGAGAAAACTTCCTCCATCTTCCATTTTGTTCCACCAATTTTTAACCGACTTCAAGAAAAGGAGGAGGTTTCTCATATATATGTTTTTCGTATATATGTTTTTTTTATGTGTGTTCGCGGATAACTTCGTAGTGTATGAACCGATTTTGATGATTCTTTTTTTAATGCAAAGGAGATATCCCAACGGTGGTACCATGATAGGGACACTCAGATCTAATCATGGAATCCAAGAGAAATCGAGTCGAACCTTGAAGTCGGTTTTTATTATTATTTTGTTATTAAACTCATAACCAGTTCAGAACGACATAAGGGCTGGGCTATCTACTTCCCAATTAATAGTTTTATAGAGATAGGCTTAATAGATAGGTAAAGCACTTAAAAATAGAGGCCAATTGTTGGCTACTATCTGTAATAGTAACAAACTAACTTTGAACAATGACGTAACTCTCACGCATAATAAAGTTAACTCGTTTATTTTCCAGTTATTTTGCAGTGCGACACTTAAAATAGATAATTATACATACATATTAAATTCACGCTTATTACCATTATTTACTTTTATTAACATAACTATAATAACAATATACGTTGTTAACCATGAATTTCATAACTGTCATATACTGTTTTTACTAAAAAGTAAACGTTACTTATGCAGGTTAAATACCCACTCAATTATAAACAGTTATCAAGGTCGCCATCATAAGAGTTACATAAATATCGAATCATAAAATTAATCGACTGTGGAAAGTTGGGTCGACAAATTAATTGCAGTGTCCGGAGTTTTAATAAAATGTTATTTATGTATGATCAATAACATACATTTAAGTTTAAAAATGGGATACACGTGGTTTTCTTTATTGAGCTCCTCATAATCATTTACTGAAACCATGCGTGGTCATGCAGTGGTAATGTCATGTTAATGAACAGGTTTTCATTCTTTTATAACACGATTTCTAACATATATTTAAAAGATTAATGGTTTGAGTGTGTATGAGTCAAAGCTACTGCTGAAAAATATCTACTGACATAAAACTTTAACTTATTTCCAGGTTATGGATTAGTGGAAGCTGACGAGTGAAGCTTAAGCTAGACGGTGTCTGGCTGGGTGACGTGAGTGAAAATCTCAGAAGCAATTATAATAGAAAATCATATTGAATGAGAAATTTGGAAGTTTTCCTGGAATGAAATTAACAACTGGGTACGTAACTGGGCAAGAGAAACAACATTATCTTGAACAATCTCCCGGTAGAACAGCAGAACCACCTTCTTAGTTTTGAAGTTCTTGAGTCCGGAATACAATGAAAAGTTTATTTCTTTCCAAGGACTTGCCACATCATATCTGAAACTATCAGATAGATTTCAATGATTCTTTTTGGGTTAAATAGAGTATTTATTCCTATTTATTAAGGAACAACAAGTTATAATACCGATTTATAAATTATAGAAACTAAAATTCGTATCATGGTTGTCTGTTATGAGATCGCAGCGGCGCCGTGACCGCCGATTGTTATATATGCATATTTTGTAACTAATTTCTTTTGTTTTCCTTTCTATTTTGATATAATTAATGTGGACCTTACAATATATTACTAGTGCAACTATAAAATATTTCACAAAATATTACTAGTGCAAAACTCAAGAAGCACGAGTGTGTTACCATCCTTTGAAGTAGAAATGAACTCTGTTGAAGGCTGGCAGGCTTTTCTTGAAAATAAGACCATAAAGACAAATGTTAAAATATAAAATACAGATGTGTTACTACTACAGTACTACCTAATCTGAACGTATATTGAATTCATGTGCTTTTTATTCGAAAAACTGTAGTCAGCTATAAAGATTTTCTATCTAATTCAGAAATTCTCTGTTCAAGCAGTTCGGTCGTGGAACACCCTTCCAGTCGCAATAAGATATGCACAAACACTAACTAATTGCATTCAAGACACTGGTAAAAGAGCATTACCTGGGAGATCTCAATGTCCCCTAACCAACTACACACATCAAAAGTGTCTAGGGATCAACATATGTGTCTAGGAATCAACATATATTTTTGCAATAACTTTTCTCCTGATTGATATTAATTAAAATTTTCTTTAAGGATTCATCAAATAAAGTGTTTTCGTTTGTCACAGTAACGATAAACCAAGTCACCTTTGCATTAATAAAGAAATTTGCCATTTTCCTAATAAAGGGATTTTTGACATTTGAACCACTAACATTAAAGTTCGAAAAAAAGACTGAAATAACAGTTTTCTTTAAAATTTTATTAGGTAACTTAAACAATTAATAATCCGTGTTTCTACCGCGAACACTAACAACACAAGAATCGGTTTGGCATACTCAAAATGAGTTCATCCAAATCACGCTGTGGAATGGCCGCCCATGTTCGTTGCAATAACAAAAAAAGGTCTTCTTGCGACTGGATACCCTCCATATTCGGCAGAGCTCTTCTCTGTAGCATATCCCATGCATGCTCAATCGGGTTCAAGTCTGGCGACTGAGCAGGCCAGGGCCAAAGCCACATCTCAATCTCAAGAAATCCGCATAAAAATGCTTGATCCCTAGACACTTTTGATGTGTGTATTTCTTATTTTAGTAAATTAGGTAACATTATTTTGTTGAAGAATGTTATTAATGTTTGTCTATTTATTACTATGTATAACAATCACTTTTTAACCCCCGACGCAAAAAGAGGGGTTTGACGTATCTGTCTGTCTGTTTGTCTGTCTGTCTGTGGCACCGTAGCTCGCGAAAGGGTGAGGCGATTTCAATTTTGTTTTTTTGTATGAAAGGTGAGTTACGTGCGAGTGTTCTTAGACATGTTTCATGAAAATCGGTTCAGTCGTTTAAAAGTTATGGGGGTGAAAGTGGGGTAGAGTAACCGAATGTCTGCAAAACGTGCCAGTATAATCGTTAAATGGCAATTATGTAACTGGTAACTTCGACCTGATGCTGCCATAGGGGGTTTTTAAATTTCAAATTTATAGTTATTATTTTATCATTATCACTTAATATGATACATCACTTATGAACTCACTTCCAGCGCACGTGTTTCCCTCCCACTATGATCCCGGGTCCTTTAAGCGGGGCGTAAAAAAGCATCTCACTAGGCGGCCATAGTGTAGGTCACCATGCTGCAATGTCCTTATTCGCATTGAGGATGGCGATCACCACTTTTAGATTCTGCTCATGCTTTCCATCAGGCAGAGCAGAGACATTTTGGCGCAGCTAAAACATAAAAAGAAAAAAAAAAAAGTAGGTAAGAATTAAGTTTTCTCTCGATCCCATGGTTGCCAGTTGCTAGTAAGAGATTGCCTCCGATAAGGCCTCCAATTGTACTACATACCTAGTTTTAAGTCCTTTGCGTAATTATCTGAAGTACAATAAACTTATTATTATTTAATACCCACGCTATATCCACATCGGCCAACAAAAGTAAACATAATCCAAACACTTCACAAAACTAATACAACTAACAAGAATCCAATCAAAGTAGGTATATCTGGGAATACCAGTGTTGAACAGTTTCCTATATCCGTTGCATAACTGACCGGTTCAATAGCTCTATCTTCCTAAGTTTGTGTTACGCGATCGCTCTCAGGAACTAGCTATATCATTTTTGTTTGCGTACGTAATATATCACATATTATTATTTACCTCTATAATCTCTCTATATATTATAGTGAAGGAAAGTGTACATCATTTTTTAACTTCTTAAAATGTTAAATGCAATGTTAATTAGTTTACAATAATAATAATGAATAATTATAAATATTTCGGACATCTAACACACAACGCCGTCTAGTCCCAAGCTAAGCAGAGCTTGTGTTATGAATACTAGACAACTGATACAAATACATACATACTTTTTTTTCTTTTGTAAATACATACATATTATACATAGAAAACACCCAAACTCCGAAACAAATATTTGTAGTTCATACAAACATTTGGTCCGACCCGGGAATCGAACCCAAGACCTCATGATCACCAGTCGCACACGCCAACCGCGAGACCAACGAGGCAGTATTAATTTAATTTTACTTTGATACATATAACAAATTTACTACTATTGGATAGATAACATTTTGAATCATGCTAAATAATTTCACATAAAAGGTAATTTCACATAGAGATATTTATTTTAGTGTTTCGTGATCGAGCGACTCTGAACTTGACCAAACATCTCGCTATGTGCAGTGAAGAAGCACATATCGGGCGCAAATTTTTGCATTCACCCTATTAAACTTATTTTAGCTATGTGAATAATAACACTAGGCGTCTTTAATGTATGAATGTCACATAGCTACTTAAGCTACATTCCATAACTCTTTCAATATTGCGTCTATCACATAGCTGTTTTTACAGTATGTGTGTATTGAATTAGCGAATAAAAATGCATAAAAAACCGAAATGACTAAAAACCACAAAGCGACTTTTGTAGGCGCAACGACGATATGCGACTGCTGATTAAGAGGTCTCGGGTTCGAATGCCGGGTCGGGCTTCACGTGTTACTACTGAGTTTTTCTGATTATAGAAATACTTAATAACAGCTTGGAGTTTGTACGATCCAGATTTGCCTTTTAATAACGATACCAAAACAAGGCTGAAACATATGATGTCATGAAATTAAGCAAAATTTTCTATTTCTATAATTTTATACACATTTCTTGGGAATAATTATCTGTCGAAATTTATTCAAATAAAACATCGCTATAACTGTAAAGACAAAATGGAAAAAATAAAGAGTAGTATGATCTACAAAGTTTTAAAGTATTCATATTATTTATAAGTTTTTTTCTTCAATTATCAATTAAAATTGAACTTAGGTAAACATTTTTCTTTCTTCTTTTGAACATTTCTTAGAACTTCGTGAGCACTGAAATTCATTATTTTATTCGTAGTAATTTATAATTTGATATATTCTGATCTGAAAAAAAGATCGATAGAAAATAGTGAAACTTCTAAGTTCACGCACTGATATAAAGTGTTTTTATTTTCCTAAACTTTTTCTTAAAAATAAGGTTAAAAATAATATGTAGGTAGTAGAGCCACGCTGATTTCAGCACGAATGGGCCGGCTCGACCGGGGCGGTACTACCCTCGCACAGAAAATCTACGTAAAATGACAGCGTTCGTGCTGTCGTGTTTCTTTGGTGAGTCGGGGGCCCAAATAGTCTAGTCAACAAGTTCCATACTTGTTGACTAGACTAAAAGAATCACTAGGCCGCCATGGTGTGGGTCGCCATACTGCATTGTCTGCATTCGCAGTGAGTATGGTGACCACCACTCTTGGATTCTGCTTATGCTTTCCATCAGGCAGAGTAGAGTCATTATGGCGGGCCATACATAAAAAAGAAAAAAAAGGTCGGTCCTAAATTTTCAATAAGTACTGTAGACTACGGGCCCATGTCGAAAATTGATGGGTCATGTAAACCACCAGGAGACCTTTTTTAAAAGATACAGGGGCATAATCGCTCGGTCAATTTGGTCATTTGATTTTGTACGGCATCGGTTCCATACAATTTCAATACCTCTTTTAATACATTATTCCGCAACTCCGTACAAAAACCATGTGACAAGATAGAAAAATCGAGGGTTGCTACCACCTCCCCTTCACCTGTACTCAGTTGGACAGCTTACAAGTGACGGCATAGTGCTGAATGTTATTGTTTTATGCCCCTGTATCTTTCTAAAAAGGTCTCCTGGTGTCCCAGATGACCCATCAATTTTCGATACGGGCCCATAGTCTGCTGTTCTTTTTGAGTCAGTAAAAAAATACAGTCAATTATATTTTACAAAAAGGTACTATATTTTACTTCTAATAAATCGAAAAAAAAAAGAAATAAATCTTTTACAACTGAGCAACCAAATAAGGCGGCTTTCCCGATCTTTAAAAATACTATTCCTTGTTTCCCTTGTTTTCCCCTTGGTTGCCTGTAACATATTGCCTTAGAGCGATAAGGCCGCCACTTGTTGGTACATACTTTGTAACAGTTTTAAGTTAACCTTGTAATTACATAAGCTGGTTGTACAATGAAGAGATTTATTATTATATTTCCCTTAAAATTCTGTAAGCTTCTATGCTCTTAAGCCGGTCTTCTATAAGATGTGTCTCCTGTCGATCTTTATCCCCCATATCCACCAGTTCGCTAGTACTTTTAGTTATATATATAATATACTGCCTCGGTGGCGTAGTGGCAGCGTATGCGACTGCTGTGCTTTGGGTCTCTGGTTCGGTTGCCGGGTCGGACCAAATGCTTGTATGATCTACAAATATTTATTTCGGAGTTTGGGTGTTTTTTATCTATAATATGTAGGTATCATCAACAACCCATAATATTCCACTTGGGCTCGGGTCTCGTCCCCACTCTGCCCGAGTGCGGGTTGGGGACTGGCAAGACAACATTGTGGCTACGTAATGTTGCCGGCGTTGGATTGTTTTTAAGCCGCCCAAAGGCCTTCAAGTAAACTTCACGGCTGTTATCCTATGATAACAACCGGGACCGACTGCTTAACGTGACCGCCGAATCACGGGGCCGCTACGAGTATCGTGCCACCAGCGGTCACCCATCCAGGAAATGAATACGCCGTCGTTGCTTACCTTTGGTGATTGTTTCTAATCACGGAGTGCAATTAGGCTATGAGCGCCGTAAAGATTATTATTATTGTAAACTAATTAACATTGTCCTCATCCCCCAAAGGCTGTCAATGTACTTGTGACGTCTCTGGTATTGCGGGTGCCCATGGGCGGCTGTAATCGTTAACCATCAGGCTCGTCGGCTTGTTTGCCCCATATTCCATGAAAAAAAAAATGAGATTAATAAACAGACAGATAAATTTAGGTCTCCTATAATTCCTTAATACCTACATTCATTATTTGGAAAAACCAGAAGATATACGAGTAAGATAAAGTAATTTAAGAAAGCTTTTGAGTATTCTTACTTATTATCTAAAAGAAGTTCGCGCTACTCACATTTCCATTGGACTGTTATTTCGCAATTCATTGTGATAATTCTTACATCTGTCGAAGGAAAAAATTCGGAAGCCCTAAAATCCCTATTGAATATGTAAATAGAGTAGAAACACTTCTTATCTAAATGTGTCGGAACCTGAAGGTTAAGCTTCATTAAACATGGTCTTAATCCCCACATAATTCTTTCTACTATGCCGCTTATCATTTACGGTACGTTAGAGTCAGTCTAGAGCCCATGAAGCTCCCTGTGCAATCATTATTCTAGCGCCCTTTAGAAAGCGTAGTAAGCTTCAGTAAGCGGACAGATGCATTAAAAGTGGAGCGGGCGTCGCCGTTGCCCCTAACACCGCTGCGGTCGTATGCACTGCACAGTGCACACCCTGCAGTATAAGTAAAGACGCCCCTGGTCAGAATCATCAGAAATCACTCTATTATATAAATGTCTCAGGAACAAAAGCCGGTTTTTGTTGTTTGATGTATTTAGTCCTTAAAATATATATCTCTGTTACATAAGTTATGGAATCAGGCGTTACTTTGCGGAAATCCATGCCATTAAATGCTATGAAATATATTTAGCTTTAATTCCGCGAGACAAATATAAAGCTAAATATATTTCATAGCATTTAATCTCTGTTACAGTTGTTACTAGTATCATTTTATGATTTTAGAACTAATGAGGTACATTTTAGTTTAGTACTTTTGCATGCGGCTCCACCCGCGTGTATGCAGGTTATCGCGGTAAAAGTGACATATGTCCTTCCTTATGACTAGAGTATCTCTATACAAAATTTCATTGAAATCGGTGCAGTGGTAAAGCTGTTAAAAGCGTAACAGATAGACAGACAAAGTTTTTTTCGATTTACGATATTAGTATGAATGTATTGCACTTAATTTTTCATAAAAGTGACTCGTTAAAAAATAGCTTGTCTAATGTTACTTTATTGATTTTATAGCTATCTGTGTAAAAACTCAAACGATGTGTTATAATTTTTAAGGACAGTAGTAAATTTCGGTTTAAACATCTGTTTAAAAGATATGAGTACTTATGTCCGCAAATTGAAAAGTTCTTCACACAAGTGTTAAAGTTTCGAATAGATAGAATTATTCATATTTTTTAGTATGTTAAGATAATTCAACAAACCACGTTGATATTAGTTAAAACCAAACATGAGTTAGGCTGGTGAAATCGTAACATTACTACAAAATAGTTATAGGTATTACAAACAGTATTGCGTTGCGTGCGTTATGTTACTCACAAATTGTCGGTTACTTGGAATTGTTACATTATTTATCGTACGAGACAGTTTTTCCTCAACAGGCCGAAGTTTATTTTTGTTTTAGCACACTATGAAAACGCTTAGAGATTTCTTAACGATTACTTGCAAAAATGTTTAGATTTTAAGAAAATTGTCTGGACACTTTAAAAAAGTTTATAATCCCTAAGTTTGTTTCGTCTTTTCTTCTTCGGGCTAGTCCAGTTACGAAAAGTCATATTCAGCGTTCAGTAAAAATAAAAAATAAACTTCGTTTAAAAAGACCATCTTCAAAAACTAAAAAGTATAAAAAAGTCGTGTGGTGTAGTGGGACACCAGATAGGAACGAAGTTCCTTTTAAAAAAAGATCGGCTGGCGAATTCTGTTCCATCATTTTTTCAGTGCAATAAGCATGGAAGTGCACAAATTTGTCATCTAATTAGGACTCGCTAGTTTACGAATTTCTCTATTATTCGAGTTGCCAAATTCAGTGATTCAAAGAAATTTTCTTTTTCTAGAAACTGTTTCTTTTTTCCTTAAAAAATAGAGTATACCATCAACCATTTTTAACCGACTTTAAAAAAGGAGGAGGTTCTCAATTCGACTGTTTTTTTTTATTTTTTTTATGTTTGTTACCTCATAACTTTCGACTAGGTGAACCGATTTTGATGATTCTTTTTTTATTTGAAAGCTGGTGCTTCCCATGTGGTCCCATTTTAATTTGGTCCAGTTCTGACATGTCATCCATGAGAAAATCATATAAATCTTCAATTTGCATTAAGTATGTGCGCGACAAATTGACGAATAACTCAATATCACGCCTACTGATTTCGATGATTCTTTTTTTATTTGAAAACTGGTGCTTTCCGCGTGGTCCCATTTCAATTTGGTCCAGATTGAAGTCGGTTTTTTTTGTTAAAATTTGTGATTATTGCTCGTTGTGTGTAATGATTGTGATGACGGATTAAGAATACAGAATGTAACCCACCCCTATTCATCCCATAGGTGTCGTAAGAGCCGAATAAGGGAACAAACCAAGCAGGACAACATCAGTGCAAAAAGAAAGAAATCTTAAAACAAATCCTATAATCAACCCTGGTCTGGTCAGCCTGGTATAGTAGGACAAACCCTCCTTTTTTATGTATGCCCCGCCAAAATGACTCTTACTCTGCCTGATGGAAAGAATAAGCAAAATCCAAGAGTGGCGGTCACCATACTCACTGCGAATGCAGACAATGCAGCATGGCGACCTACACCATGGCGGCCTAGTGACGCTTCTGCATCTTTTAGTCTAGTCAACAAGTATGGAACTTGTTGACTAGACTATTTGGGCCTCCGGTCTCGCACTCACCAACGAAACAGGATAGCACAAACGCTGTCATTTTACGTTGATTTTCTGTGCGAACAGAACCACCCCGGTCGAACCGGCCCAACCGTGCTGAAATCAGCGTGGCTCTATTACCTTTGCGAAGGAGATGAACAAAAGTTCAGCAGTTAATTATTAAAAGCTGTTGATGTTATGATGATGTGACGTGGAATGGTTAAGATATCGTTCGGCAAGCTGGATTTTCTTTTCTGGATAAAACTATATTCTCCTTTACTGGATAAAGGTGTACAGACAAGTGTGTAAATCTTTAAGAAGATACCTATATTTTACATAGGTTGATGGTACTAATATGTACGTATGGTAAACAAAATAGTAATACGATAATACATACGAAAAGTAAATTAGACCAGGTTTATATGTGGTATTAGACAACTGATATAAATACCTTTAAACTTTTTTACAAGCTTTTTATTAACTTGCAATGAATGTATGTTAGGGTGGAATTTTGCAACTCAATTTTGATCTTCATCCGATTTTGCTGAAATTTAGCAAGCATATGTATACAGCGTGACAATGCAATATTGTGATGACATGGAGCTGATCTGACGCTGGAGTTGGAAGGTCGCCATAGGAACTCTGTAAAGAAACATCGTAACACCATCAAGTTTGGACTGCTTTGATTCGTCTCGACGAGTACTTTATGAGGGCATTCCAATAAAAGCTTGTTTAAAAAAATATTTTTAATTTAATTTATTTTGTAAAAGCATACATATATAACATTAAACCGTGGGAGAGCCACGCTTCGGCATGAATGGGCCGGCTCGACCGGAGTGATACCACGGCCTCACAGAAAACCGGTGTGAAATAGTGCTTGCGATGTGTTTCACCGAGTGAGTGAGGATACCGGAGGCCCATACCCCAATCCCCTACCCCTACCTCCCCCCTCCTCCCCAAAAGGCCGGCAACGCACTTGTGACGCTTCTGGTGTTGCATGTGTCCATGGGCGGCGGTAATCGCTTACCATCAGGCGATACGTCTGCTCGTTTGCCCGCTTATTCCATAAAAAAAAAAAAAAAATGTAGTGAAAACACCCAAACAAATATCTAGTGACCATACCAACATTTAGTCCAACCCAGCAATCAAACCCGAGATCTCAAGCACAGCAGTCCCATTCGCTACCACCACCGATGCAGTAAAAATACTGCGTTGTTGGTTTCATATTTTAGTCGAAATCACAAGTGGCTGATACTACTGACCAAGTAATTCGTTCTCTGTATATACCTATAGATGTATCTTTATATATTTGAATGTCAAGTCTAAAGCCAAAAAACAAAGCGTATTTTGACCTTGATACCCTGGCAACTAATATTAATTCATGGAATCTTATAGAACTTTCAAAATCCCAAAGGATAAATCAGCATATAAATTATGTATCGCCTTGCATTCAATATTACAATATTTTCGTCGAATCCACCATATATTCAAATTGGATCGAAACTATAGAATGTTCTATGAACTTTGGCTTGGAAGGGAAAGAAACTTGTTGTGCACAGACAAGAAACAGGTACGATTTATTCCACAGTATTTAACAGTAATAATTCTTTGTTGGTTGAATTTAACCGGTTTATGAACTTTTGTATGAACGTGTTTCCCTCGAACTGTGATCCCGGGTCCTTCAAGCGGGACGTGTAAAGTATCTCACTTGGCCAACATAATGTGGGTCACCATGCTGCATTCACAGTCGTATTAAGAATGGTGACTACCTACTATGTACTACACTTTATAAGGAAAAGCCACAAATATTAACATCTCTTCCAGTTTTTTTCTAATTAATTTCGTTGTGAATTTTAAGACAGTTCAATTTTTCTTGGGATTTCCCTGGTCTTGGTGTTCTTGTGGTCCTTGCTGTTAATCCTGGCGTACAGGCGTGGAGAGCTTATGAGAGCGATTAGTCCCTTTGTCCAGCAGTGAACTATTAAAGGCTGTTGATGAGGTGGTAAATGACTGCTGCCCAAGGACATCTACATGTCAAGAGACACAAGTGATTTGCAGTGTCCTGTAATGAGTGTACGCTGTAATGAGTGACTAAATATTCAGTTCTGTTGTATAGTATATTTCATTACGAGTGCGGAAAGCCTGTCATTGCAAAGAGTTCCGACAAATGTCTACCCGAGCCGAGGTGCAGCCGAAGGTGAGGGTTGACAGTCGGAACAAGTTGCAATGATGGTTCCGCACGTGTACTGAACAACTTTTTTTTTATGTTTGGCCTGCCAAAATGTCTCTACTCTGCCTGATGGAAAGCATAAGCAGAATCCAAGAGTGGTGGTCACCATGCTCACTGCGAATGCAGACAATGCAGCATGGCGACCCACACCATGGCGGCCTAGTGATGCTACTGCATCTTTTAGTCTAGTCAACAAGTATGGAACTTGTTGACTAGACTAATTGGGCCTCCGGTCTCGCACTCACCAACGAAACACGACAGCATGCTGTCATTTTACGTTGATTTTCTGTGCGAGGGTAGTACCGCCCCGGTCGAGCCGGCCCGTTCGTGCTGAAATCAGCGTGGCTCTACTACCTCTCGTGTTAGATTTGGAAAGAGAGATGATTTTTAAAAAGGGTGACATCAGCTTCGCTAACGTCACTCCTTAACTAATTAATATAATTCATGATTTATGGGCAAAACATCATAGTTGGTACACTAGGATTTATTAAAACAACAACTCAGGTTCAAACTAGATTTCATCTATATAATAAACGTTAAATTGAATCTATAGTTAAAATCCTTAACTTCCAGTTTCCAAAATGCGTAGGGCCCTATGAGAAGAATACTGGCAAAGAAACTCATAGCCACTCTTTTAAAAGTCACATCTAAACTTATTACATAGTTACAAATGTTTAATAGTTTATTCTCTTTTAAAAGTCACACACATCTTAACTTATTAGTAACAAATGTTTAATAGTTAATTACCACAACTAAGAAGCCTATATACTTAACTTATTTACAGCACGTCCTCTCTGGTACAATGCTCGTACAACTATTTTTAATACAGTTGCGAAAAAATGAACAAACAACTAAACTCGCAAAGAATTTTTTTGGAAAATGGCGCCAACCGTAAAAGAATATAAGCAGAGATTTTTTTTGTTTTCTTCACCCATTCTGGGTAGGCAAAGGAAACTATGCCCATACAGCCAAGTCTTCAGTAGATTTTTTTTATTGATATGAAATGAAAATGAAATTTAATGAGATGAAATGAAATGAAACATAACCTAACTCATTGAATCAAATCATTAAATCTGATATTGAAACAAATTAGAAGCTTCTTTTTAGAAATATTTGAATGAATAATAAAAACTTCTATGATTTTTTTTTTAGTAAAAACTTCGTGGTTGGTTTTTTCTTTTTAAGGCGTATAGTAGCCTCAATAACCTTGAGCGTCTGGGCGGAGCTAAACGCATAGTATCATATCTGCACCGCACACATTCATACCTCCGTATCGCACGCGCTACTTCAAAACGATGATCAAAGACTAGGGAGCGAGACAGACATGCGCGCTTGTCTGACGTTTTTGCCTTAACTTCAAAACATAATTATAAATGGTTATAATGTTGACATAAAAAAGGGGTATTTCTAAAAGTTTAGTAAGATTTAAAATTAACACATTTTATCATAGGTACGCACTAAATACGAAAAAGTATGTTAAATTAGACTAAAAACCATATAGAATTCGAAATACCGATCCAACTATACATATTTGATAAGAGAGGTAAGAAATCTGGTAAAATAAATTAATTCATTTTACCTTTTGTAGAAAAAAGTAAATATTATCATATTTCTGAAAACTTCAAGCATGTTTAAATAAATTAACAAGTAAAATTTGGACAAAATAAAACCGACTTCAAGGTTCAACTCGATTTCTCTTGGATGCCATAATCAGATCTTAGTGTCCTTATCATGGTACCACCGTTGGGATATCTCCTTTCCATTAAAAAAGAATCATCAAAATCGGTTCATAAACGACGAAGTTATCCCCGAACACACATAAAAAAAATATATATATACGGTCGAATTGAGAAACCTCCTCCTATTTTTTTTGAAGTCGTTTAAAAAGCTCCTCCTTTTTTTTAAGTCGGTTAAAAATAGGTAAATGCGTTACGTGTCAGGTCACCCATAGAATAAGGTTCCGAAGTCACCTGCAATGTCTACAAATTGAAATTAAATCATGTCGAACAGATAATTATCATGAATTTATTTTTAACTAGCTGAACCCTGCGGCGTCTTGCCGCGGGTAACGACCTATCACTGAAAGTCCCGTTAAAATCGGTCCAGCCGTTGCAGAGATTACCCGGAACAAACAGACAGACAGACAAAAATTGTAAAAAAAATATTTTGGTACATGTATCGTGTATACATACATATGCATTTATTAAAAGCGGTTTATTTAATATTACAAACAGACACTCCATTTTTTTTTATTTGTAGAGATTTTACATGTACGTTGGTGCAGTGATAGCTTACGCGACTATTGTCCATGAGGTCTCAGGTTCGTTTGGGTGTTCTAACTTTCATAGTACAAGCTCCACTTAGTTTGAAACTAATAGACGTTGTGTGTCAGATGTCCGAAATATATATTGATTATTATTTTCAAAGCTTTGTATGTGAGTGTGTGTATTTTACAAGTTAGACCTCTATACTCTTGAACTAACAAAGTTAGTTATCTAAGCCATTATAGTTAATGTGGTCCGTCTGTTTTTAGGTAATAGTGCATTACAATTGCGCGAGGCGGACTTTATGCCACATGGTATTATCTCTCAGTCAACCTTGAGTTGGTTCAGTAAGGGACAAGGCAGGTGCCTATCCTATCATACAAATGTAATAAGAAAAAGAGATAAGAGAAGAAAAACTTTAATTTATCGGTTTATAAGTAACAATAATAATATGAATGCTATATAAAATGCATACACGGATACACATATAATTTTTTTTTTTTTTTTTTTTTATGTATGGCCCGCCATAATGACTCTACTCTGCCTGATGGAAAGCATAAGCAGAATCCAAAAGTGGTGGTCACCATACTCACTGCGAATGCAGACAATGCAGTATGGCGACCCACACCATGGCGGCCTAGTGATGCTGCTGCATCTTTTAGTCTAGTCAACAAGTATGGAACTTGTTGACTAGACTATTTGGGCCTCCGGTCTCGCACTCACCAACGAAACAGGACAGCACGATCGCTGTCATTTTACGTTGATTTTCTGTGCGAGGGTAGTACCGCCCCGGTCGAGCCAGCCCATTCGTGCTGAAATCAGCGTGGCTCTACTACCTCATCATTATCATTAAATATGATAATAAATAAATGATAATTATAAAAATATTTGATATATAAATATATTATAATAGTTCAGACAGGGATTTTTAGCCAACCCACCCGCGATATAATATTAAATATGATATATTAAAATACTTTTCATCTAATAAACAGATGGGTGAAGGGCGTTCCTAATCGTATTCTCTACTAATATATTACTTTTTTGTAAATATGTAAGTAGATACATATTATGCAAAGAAAACAGTCAAACACCGAAATAAATATTTTCAAATCATACAAATATTTAATCCGACTCGGGAATCGAACCCGAGACCTCAAGCATAGCCTGCAGTCGCATACGCTACCACTGCGCCATCGAGGCAGTCAAAACATCAAAAAGCATCCAAGCGCACGATCACTTTGAGTCCTTTGCAGCGAGTTAGTCTCTAATGCACACTAACCCAGAAAGTACCTAAATACTTACACAAACACAAACGTCTAAGCATAGTTAGTCGATAGCGTGAGCAGAGCAGCGAGCGAGACAGCCTTCCCGTCTGAATGCCAACGCACGACTGCCGCCTGCGCCCCCACAGAGACCCGCTGTACTTTTAATTTTGGGAATCGCAATATTGATCATTTTCTTTACAAAATATTGATTGATTTAAATATGAGTAATGCCTAGTTTATAGCTAATTCAACCACCAATATTTCTGTGTAAAAATATTTTTTTGCTTCAAAGCCGTTTAAAAGCTTTAGGCAAAAAAGCGAACAAAATAGAGTGTTGTTAAATATTTTTTTATGGCAATACTATTTATCGTATGTAAAAAATTAAACCTATATATTCTTGCACATGAATCTGCAGTAAACATATATTTTTTTCGAATCTTTTGATGCAGCTGTCAAGGAGGAGTAGTCTTTAGAATGCAACCATTTTTACGCATCTGAAGGGAGGTAGGCCCTTAATAGACATTATTTTGACAGTTGGGAAAGAGAACGCACGAGTTCGGAAAAGGTAAAGAAAAAGCTCGAGTATGTAATAGCCCACATCCCGAACTCTCTACGTCCCTGCAATACGCCACTTTTTGAGCAACTGTATTAAAAATACTTTATTATACACCAATTACAATATTACAGTCGAATATTATAAGAAGATATGTACAATGTGCGACTTGATTGCTAAAAAATATTTCACACAAGTAACCTTGGGATGGACAAAACAATGTGTTTTGAAGCTATGGTGATGTAGGAGAATGACCATTGTTGGGTTTCTCCAAGCTCGTCGTTGTAACAAAACAAAATAAATGTCTAAAACGGTTTAATTTTAGCAACACTTCGCCAGAAAAGAATCCACTTATTAATTAGAAATTAATTCGTTACCATGAATATTTTTGACGTTGTCTTATTTTGCACTGGAACGGAACTGTCAAGTTGTGCGTGCAGCGAATTATTTTTTCTGGTCACGCACTGACGTATCGACTGTCGTGCTTTTTAGTTCGTTTGATAGTGTTTTTTATAAATGTAACATACTGAATCAGTAGAATACTTACATCAAAAAAAATTAGGTCATCGAAAAAATTTTGTTTTTTTTGTTATGATGTTTTTTTTTTCATTTTAAACGGCGAACTAGAGAGCCAACAATTTATGTAATTCAATCAACACATAGAAATCTACAAAATATAGTAAACATAATCGTGATAAAAAAATTTAGAAAGTGAAACCAAACTCCATTTAATCGCACCTAATTATAAGTACACACATCAAAAGTGTCTAGGGATCAACATATGTGTCTAGGGATCAACATATATTTTTGCAACAACTTTTCTCCTGATTGATATTAATTAAAATTTTCTTTAAGGATTCATCAAATAAAGTGTTTTCGTTTATCACAGTAACGATAAACCAAGTCACCTTTGCATTAATAAAGAAATTTGCCATTTTCCTAATAAAGGGATTTTTGACATTTGAACCACTAACATTAAAGTTCGAAAAAAGACTGAAATAACAGTTTTCTTTAAAATTTTATTAGGTAACTTAAACAATTAATAATCCGTGTTTCTACCGCGAACACTAACAACACAAGAATCGGTTTGGCATACTCAAAATGAGTTCATCCAAATCACGCTGTGGAATGGCCGCCCATGTTCGTTGCAACAACAAAAAAAGGTCTTCTTGCGACTGGATACCCTCCATATTCGGCAGAGCTCTTCTCTGTAGCATATCCCATGCATGCTCAATCGGGTTCAAGTCTGGCGACTGAGCAGGCCAGGGCCAAAGCCACATCTCAATCTCAAGAAATCCGCATAAAAATGCTTGATCCCTAGACACTTTTGATGTGTGTAGTATAAATGATCTAAGAAGTAGAGGCATTATAAGAAGAGCTTTAGAAATAAATGTTCAAACTTTTATGTATAGTCAAGTTAAAAGGGAAAACAGTACTTTATTATAAATAAAGAACAACGTTTTGTTTAATCTAAGAGGATTACAAAGCAACGGTTTATTTTCGCGATAAATAAGATCAACGCTGATCTGTTTTGAGTTCATGAGAAATTTCCGCTTTACTAAAATATTTATTTAAGGAAGTTAAAGCAAGTTTAGAACAGAAAATCAACGTAAAATGACAGCGATTGTGCTGTCGTGTTTCGTTGGTGAGTGCGAGACCGGAGGCTATTTGGGCCTCCGGTCTAGTCAACAAGTTCCATACTTGTTGACTAGACTAAAAGATGCAGCAGCATCACTAGGCCGCCATGGTGTGGGTCGCCATACTGCATTGTTGTCTGCATTCGCAGTGAATATAGTGACCACCACTCTTGGATTCTGCTTATGCTTTCCATCAGGCAGAGTAGAGTCATTATGGCGGGAGATACATAAAAAAAAAGTTTGACATTTTGTTTAGAGAATCCTATTTGTTGATTAACAAAATTTATGTTAATTGTTTTCAATTTTGTAAGGTTAGTATTTTTTTAATTATAACGTTCAATCTTTGTTGCTTGAAGTTGAAAAGTTGAAAAAGTATTTGATTATCGCAATTCTTAATTTATCAAACTTATTTTCAAATAAAATACTTTCAAGAATTTGGTAAAAACTTTGGTGTATTACTGTACTGAAAATTTATTACACGAATTGGAAATACTTTGAGAATAGTCTGAACCTGGCGATTCTTGTACTCGACTAAGTCCTAGATTTTGTCTAAATAGGAAAATGTGATTTTAAATAAACCTAAATGGATTATTGATAAAAGTAGATATATATGTTTTTTTGTAAATATACATGTTATACATAGAAAATATCCAATATTTGTTCCAACCCGAGATTTCAAGCGTAGCGTTTTAAAGCGTATAAAAGCGTAAACTTTTTACAAGCTTTTTATTAACTTGCAATGTATGTTTGCTTGTATGATCGGGTGGAATCTTTCAACTCAATTTTGAAGCAGATATCTTCAACCGGTTTTCCTGAAATTTTGCAAGCATATGTATACTACGTGACAATTCAATATTATAATGACATGGAGCTGATCTGATGCTGGAGCTGGAAGGTGGCCATAGGAATTCTTCGCAACATCATCGAGTTTGGAGTCGTTTGATTCGTCTCAAGGCATTCCAGGAAAAGCTTGTATTTAAAAAGCTTTTTAATTTAATTTATTAAATAAATCTAAGAATACACTTACTGTAGAAAATAAATTTAGGCACATATATTATGCATTAAAAAATCACAATCAAAATAAACACTGATAATATTTTACTCTTGCAAACTTTATGTATTAAGTAAAATATATTTAAATCAATCTATAAGTAGTATATTATAAGTAGTACTCGTATACTACCGTCTTCTGCTGAACGATACATATACAATACAATACACACAAAATACAATATTAACTACACTTTTGTTGAAAATTTATTCTTAATCATAAGAGTCTTAATAAAATTAATTATTAAATTATTTGAAAATAACAATAAATAAACGAATCACTAGTCAATTAATCATTTAATAGAACCTATACCCTCATTCATCACTGAACGCAACAGATGTCAGAAAATTTCGAATAATTTTAATAAAATGATTTCACCGAGTTTAAAATGATGATTGATGGTTGATCGGACGATTGAGAGATGAAATGTAGGGAATCGGGTTGTTATGTAACATTGGCCTTGAACTACACAAGTTAGTTTATAATCACTATAACTGCCTCGGTGGCGCAGTAGTAGTGTATGCGACTGCTGTGCTTGAGGTCTCGGGTTCGATTCCCGGGTCGGACTGAGTGTTACCACTATATTTCTTTCTTTTTCTTTAAAAAGGAAGAAAAAGACAAAACCCACATTAATGATAGTGTGTAGAAACGGGTGACATGTTCCTCCAACACAAAGGGAGGATCCTCCGACCAGGCGAGATGATCGTGTCTGGTGGGCCACTACCCAACGGTTGATGTTGCGATGTTGTATATATTATTTTAATTGGCGCGAGAACTTCCACTGCGCGATTCAGGATTGGTAGTTTCTTAGTTTCCTTCGTTACTCCGTAGTTCGACGTATCTTCGATAGGTGGCGCTGTAGTATGTTATGTTGTTGTTGCGCTGTATGTGGAAGTCGCCACAATAGATTCTCCGTCACATAATACTTTACTAACATACACGAAACGAACACAAAAAACGACCAAGCCCAGAACAATAATTTGTGGATGTATTGTTCAATGTGAGATTTGAGCCTAAAACACTCAGCTCAGTAGAGAGAGGTGTAGCGACCGCTTAAGCCACTACACCGTCCGTGCAGACCAGACCCTTGCAATCACGTGATGTTTTGACAACGCCATGAACATCTGCATCTAAATTCATAAGTTCGTTGTCTCTATTAGATCTTCGAATTTTAAATCGGAGGGAAAATTGGGACTCTAGTAATAACAGGCCAATGATGCAGAAGTATCACTAGCCCGCCATGGTGTTGGTCACCAAGCTGCATTGTATGCATTCGCAGTGAGTATGGTGACCACCACTCTTTGATTCTGCTTATGCTTTCCATCAGGCAGAGTAGAGTCATTTTGGCAGGGTCAAACATAAAAAAAACATATCTTTTTGTGGTGACGGCTTAAAAATATAGAGTTTCACTACCACTATTCATACTACAGGTCTCATAAGAGTCGACTATACAGAACAATATCACTGCAAAGAGATAGAAAACTTCAAACAAACCCTATACTACTACTAACACTTCTGGCCAGTGTAATTTTTTTTATGTATGCCCCGCCAAAATGACTAACTTTACTCACATAGTGAAAAATAACAAAAGAATTGCTTTTTTTGAGACCATGTCATTCTGGTACAGTCAGCAAATATGTGTTAAAGTGTGCTCTTGTATAATGACATAACAACACCTTCGAGAGTGTTCCTCATGGAATACCCCACATAGAATCAATAAAAGAGGTACGTGAAGCTACCGTACAGTATCCGACGTAGTGATAATGTCCTAAGACAAGCATTTTTTCCACAATACTATCTTCGTTTATTACGACTGCTTCGCCCGTAAGGGTCGTAATGACGTGTAAGGTCAAGTGACAATAAATATATATTGTAACCCTTCTCAAAAACATGGCTGGATGGAAAATGCAAAAAATATACATCTGACAGGATTAAAGAAAACTTATATTTCTAGTAAAATATGTTTTTTGTGTCTTTATTTATTTAGAGGCTTTTATTATAAAAATATGTTAGCCCTATCGTGGCTTATTCTATGGTACTATCTATATTGTTATTGGAGGCGGAGGTTGCTGTTGTGCAAATATCACACATCACCGAGTCAACGAGTCTTTTGGTACCGATATTTTACACAATCAACTGTTTTAAAAGAATTTAAAACAGTTCATCCCGTTTCAGTAAATGATCTTATTCGCTTTGGCTCTTAATACTTAAGTAACTGGAAAATAGTTAATACATATTAGTTGCTTTTCCTGAATATTGCTTGAATATTGCTGCTACTACGAAAGGGTTATAATTACTTAAAATCCTGCAGAAAAACCTGACTATTTAAAATCATAGGTTATTTTACACAACGCCATCCAGTCCCAAGCTAAGCAGAGCTTGTGTTATGGGTACTAGACAACTGATATAAATACATATATACTTTTCTTTATAAATACATACATAATAAACATAAAAAACACTCAAACTTCGAAACAAACATTTGCAGATAATACAAACATTTGATCCGACCAGGGAATCGAACCCGAGACCTCTAGCACAGCAGTCGCAAACACTACCACTGCGCCACTGAGCCAGTCAATTAGTTATAAAGTATATTTTACTTACATAACTGTTATTTATCACACAGTAGAAATCACATTAGAAATCTCACATATGGGTATTCAACTTTAAACGCCTTCTAACTTTAATTCCTTACAGACTTACGTAATAATAATTAATTTCATTAACAAACTTTGGTCTAAACTCATAATCTTTGCTTCTATTTAACCTGGAACCAATTTTATAACGAAAGCAACTTCACGTAATACTATTACTGCCTCGGTGGCGCAGTGGTAGCGTATGCGATTGCTGTGCATGAGGTCTCGGGTTCGATTCCCGGGTCGGACCAAAAGTTTGTATGATCTGCAAATATTTGTTTCGAAGTTTGGGTGTTTTCTACGTAGAATATGTATGTATTTATAAAAAAAAGTATACATGTCTTTATATCAGTTGTCTAGTACCCATAACACAAGCTCTGCTTAGCTTGGGACTAGATGGCGTTGTGTATTAGATGTCCGAAATATTATAACATATTATCATTTTCCAAAAGAGAAAGCAGTTTACAAATAACCCCGTTATAGTGACACTAGAGAGCTGTTATAATTATTACTATTCTGTAACACCTTTGTGCGTGTTGTGTGTGTTATGTAAATAAAGTATTTGATTTGATTAAGTTGCATTATGCATATAATATCATTATGGTGTAATATATACATTCCTGATAAAAAGACAACCCCCGTATTAGGAATATACATCCTGTGTCGCGGGCACTTTACGAAAATACATAAAACGGACACTTGTGGATGATACAAAAAGTTGTCCCATGTAGGATTTGAACCCACAACACTTGGCGCAGTAGAAAACGAAAGTCGAATTAGTTTGATTTGGAATTGATAAATAGAATGTTAACTATGTATAAAAGTTGAAATTTTAATACGATTTTCCCCATACAATACCTTTTAGTAAACATGGTTATAACGTTTTGAAACTACGGACTAGTCTGTCGGTCTCGGTCTTACTATTAACCTTGACAGCTAAGCCCAAAGTGGTTTTGTGATGCGTATGATGATGTTTTCTATATCTTTGCCGTTGGAGAGCCACGCTTCGGCATGCATGGGCCAGCTTGACCGGAGTGATAGCACGGCCTCACAGAAAATCAGTGTGAAACAGCGCTTGCGCTGTGTTTCACCGAGTGAGTGAGGATACCGGAGGCCCATACCCCAATCCTCCTGCCCCTACCTGCCCCACCCATCCCCAAAAGGCCGGCAACGCACTTGTGACGCTTCTGGTGTTGCAGGTGTCCATGGGCGGCGGTAATCGCTTACCATCAGGCGATACGTCTGCTCGTGTGCCCCCTATTCTATATTAAAAAAAACATACATGAAACGGATACAAGGAACACCCCGACTCAGAATAACAATTTGTGGATGATACAAAAAGTTGTCCCATGAAGAATTTGAACCCACAACACTTGGCGCAGTAGAAAGCGAAAGTCGAAATGGTTTGGGTTGGAATTGATAAATACAATGATAACTATATGTATAATAGTTGAAATTTGAAAACAATTTTCGCAATACAATAACTTTCAGTAAATTAAACATGGTTATAACGTTTTGAAACAACGGACTCAATAACTTTCAGTAAATTAAACATAGTTATAACGTTTTGAAACAACGGACTCAATAACTTTCAGTAAATTAAACATGGTTATAACGTTTTGAAACAACGGACTTAATAACTTTCAGTAAATTAGACATTGTTATAACTTTTTGAAACAACGGACTCAATAACTTTCAGTAAATTAAACATGGTTATAACGTTTTGAAACAACGGACTCAATAACTTTCAGTAAATTAAACATGGTTATAACATTTTGAAACAACGGGCTAGCCTGTCGGTCTAACTACTAACCCTGACAGCTAAGCCAAAAGTGTAAATTATTTTCTCTTATTTTTTTGTAAGACAACTCCCGCACTAGGAATAACTCCTGTGTCGCGGGGGACTTTTCAAACATCAATACATGAAACTGACACAAAGAACACCCAGACTCAGAACAATTATTTGTGGATCACACAAAGTGTTGTCACATATGGGATTTAAACCCACAACACTTGGCGCAGTGGAAAGTGGCGTGGCGACCGCTTAAACCACTGGGCCAACCGTGCAAGTTATCTATATTAATATCTATAAAATGTGCGTTTCAAAAATATTAACAATATGGTAATCATAGCATAGCCTCTGCCTAATTTGAGATCAAGACGGTCGTGTGTGATGTGTATGAAGTTATTATTAATATTTTCAAACATTAATAATGGAAAGTTGAAAATATTAACCACTTTTACAAATAACCTAACAAATAAAATATTTTATGACAAGATTTCTATTCTTATCCAACAATAGTATCGATTTCCCGGTCGTCGTGCTTATACCATTTCTTTAGAACAGTAATATAACGTTTATTTCCGTAGTAGGAGGTGAAATGCAAGCAAAAAAAAAAGGAACATATCTGTAGTACTCTATTCGTGTAGAGCCATACTTCAACTTTTGAGTTTAGAAGTTTGGCCGTGTTTTACACCCATGCCTCGGAGAACGCTGTAAGTCTTCGGTGCCGGTTACCATGAAATCGTTAGTGGAAAGTCAGTGCCCTTAAATATACCGACAATTAGTTCAACCTTCAAATTCAATTCGCCCTCAGGGTTGTGGAGGTCCGATGCTCCAAGGAAAAACTGACATTCAGGTAAAACCAGTTGATTTAGTAGCCCTAACAGTCTTAGGAATAACAAAGGCTATGAAGATAAAGACGATGACTATTTTCGTTTTGTACACTTGCGTTTTGCTGCCTAAACGAGAGTACCCAGTAGCACAAAAATTATGATTCATGCTTTATCATATTTTGGCCTACTCATACATATGTATGCACTTAAACTGGAAGAAATTTAAATAAATACGTCTAGATATTAAGTTTTGTTCCTTTAGAAAGCAGGTAATATTAGTAGAGCACTCAGTCTTCACTTTTAGTTAGATTACAGTCCATTACTGTGCATTTCAATTATTTGCCTCGCCTCGGCCATTGCCGCCGGGTTACGTCTTAACACAGTCTTTTAAATCACTTTCTATTACCTGAGTTAGGGTAGTATGAGACTTATTAATCTAAATACAAACACTGGAATAAGGGGCTACACCAAAGGCGTCACGAGTGCGTTGTCGGCCTTTTGGGGATCGGGAGGGGGGTGGGGGAGGGGTTGGTGTATGGGCCTCCGGTATCCTCACTCCCTCGGTGAGCTCGCAAGCGCTGTTTCACACCGGTTTTCTGTGAGGCCGTGGTATCACTCCGGTCGAGCCGGCCCATTCATGCCGAAGCGTGGCTCTCCCACGGTAATTGCACGGCACGGCATTGTAAGTACTGGTCTTATTAATCAGTTCGTACATAAACTTTGTGTGTCGATGTCAAATGTGAGCAAACTATGTAGAACAATAGTACTGCAAAGAGAAGAAAAACTTGACACAACCCCTATTTTATACCACCATCTGGCCAGTGTGGTATAATAAAACCAAAATCTCCTGTGTAAGAAAAAGACTGTGTTCGACAGTAGGCTAATAAAGGTTGTTTATTCGTAGTCTCTCACATGCTACTAAAACATGTTTTAGTAGCACTTCAAAAACCTAAAGTATGATTCGTTCGAGCCATAGCCGAGACAGTGTAGTCTCAATTTTGGAGCCTTTGATTATATATATTATTGATATATTATTTGATATAATGTTGTTAATGTATGTATTTGGGTAGATAGAATCAGGCCGAAGACTGTTAGAGCACTAATTTTATATGTTACATATCTATACTTATAATAAGAATGTAACAGGTCCAATTCTGTACATTAAAGATATTTTGAAAATTTTTTTGGAGGGCTCTCTATTATCGATACTGAAGCCAAAACTGTAATTTTTTTCATTTTTGTCTGTCTGTCTGTCTGTATCTTGGCCGCGCATCACGCCGAAACTACTGAACGGATTCAAATGAAACTTGGCATAATTTGAGTTCATACTACGAGGTAGGACATAGGATACTTTTTATCCCGAAATTCAGCACGGTTTCCTGGAGAGAGGGGATGAAAGTCAAAATATGTACTTGGTTGTAATTCAATAACACATAGTCCGATTTCATTCATTCTTTTTTTGCTAGAAAGAAAAAAAAAAAAAAAACGGGCAAAGTCTTTTTTTGTCCGCGACTGTACACTGCCAGTGGGAAGCTGAGACAGGTATGTAAATATGGCGGTACGAAGTTCGCCGGGTCAGCTAGTTTATAAATATTTTCATATCAAGAATATTTATGTTACACAAAAATAAAATAAAAACTGTGAAATTTTTTATAGTAGTACTAGAATAGAATCTGTAGTTAGCCTGAGTAGTTAGCCTTTTAGTAATCCTTAACAACAGACTTTGGAAGACCACTACTGGACATGGGCCTGCAAAGAAAATACGAGTGGTGGTAGATTTAGTTTTATTAGATCCCAGTTTGTTTTTTTTATCGTTAGATCCCATAAAATATTATCATGTATTTCCGTTGGATTACAAATTTAAACTAACTAACACTTTTCTACTGAAAAGTACCTACACATGCAGTTGCAACATGGTATTGAATGGAAATAACAAAGGGACCACCCATCAATAATAGGTACAAAATGGGATTAAAAACAAGGATCCAACGGGAATAAATCAGTTAGTGTAGGATTTATTTCAATTTTTTCTCATATTCGCAATGCTGTTATCCTAGAATGAATAGAAGTGGTGATAACTGTGTTCATTCTATTACCATCACCACTTGGATGATAAATTTAGAAATTTGAAAGCATTTTTTAATTCTAGAATCAAACTGACTTGTATTATTCCACTATTTTAATTAACATTACACCTGACCGGTTTCGCCTTAAGGCAACATCAAAGGTTTTCATCAAAGATTTTATAATTGTTTATGCTGTCCTGATGTAAAAGAATTCGGGAGAATTTATTATTTAGCTGTTGGAAAAGAGTTGCGTGTAATGTTCATAGCGTACTTGCCAATTTTTAAACGCACTAGGTTTAAAACGTATTATTTCTATTTATTACTATTTAATCCTTATTAATTTTAATATCTAATTACTTATACTCAATCAAATGCTTTTCAAAAGTATGATGTCTATTGCACTATTATTCAACTGTCTTTTTGTTGCCAGCATTTCAAATCAAAGACAATAGTGAGTATTGATTCGTTTCCATATGGAACTGTTTCCAAATCAAAACTAAGATTCAATACCTAGTTAGCAACGTAGAGAAAGCGTTTCATTATCGATGACTTGCGAACCGTGTCTCTGCAAGTGATGATTACGCTTTGAACAGGGGAGGTGGCAGGCAATGTCCAGGCTAATGAACTGAACGTATATTTTACTTATCAAGATCAATGTTGTGTGTCATCAGGACAGAAGCGACCGAGGAACCGAGGAAGGAAAACTTGTACCAACACGTCGTGCCAACGTAATATAGTCGGCCGAAACCTACTTCTGAGGAGAGTCCTATGTGCAGCAGCAAATAGATAAAGGAATGCATCTCTAATATTTGAGACCACGTTTACTAAAAGACGAAGCGGATGGATGCGGACTACCCAAGACCGGGATAGTTGGTGCTCTTTGCGGAAAACCTTTAATCAACAGTAGACGACGTTAGAGTAGCAAAAGTAATCTACCTAGTTGTTAGTAAATTATTTATAAAATAGATCCGGTTTAGGCGCCAAACAGACTGTAATACCGTATTGTATGCTCCGATGGCAACGACATTTTGAAATGGCGTGACATTTAATTCGCTCCCATGCATGTTCCTTTGACTTTGACTGACAGTAGCTTTTGTGAGAGTGTATTTTCATGTTTTGATTGCATCCAACACTTATAACGTAAGGAAAGAAAAACATTTATTATTGACAAAACCAAAAATGGTGGCAGATGCATGCATTGTAATTATTATTTTTTACATTCGTAGCCAATTCAGGACAGTTAGCACTGAGGCTTTATCATGGTTGTTGAGTGTGGTTTCGGTCGATAATCCGAATAATCGAGGTGTAGGTAAAGATGAAGCCATTTACTGTTCCACACTAGAAAAAACATGAAATGATACTTTTTGGGTGTACGAGACCGTGGTACATAACAAGTTGCTTCAATCGTGGGTTCCCAGACATTCATTTTTTGGGGGAATGTCCAAGTGTCGTAGCTCGGTGTTCGTGGGTCACTGCTATTGATGATCACTCCTGTTCCTGGTGTACAGGAGTTACAGGGATTAATTCCAATAGGTATCTACAACTAATAATATTCAGTACTACCATTTAAATGTACTATTATAATGAATACACGGTTATGCCTAAACTCCTTTAATTTGTCTAGCTATTAATCTATATCTAAGGTTAATCTCGAGGGTTTGGAAGCCAGTTGCATTAAACCACGTACAAGTTTAATTTGTTTAATGTTTATTTAGCTTACAGCTTTTGGTTTGGAAACTGTGTTACACATTCATGTAAATGAACTCACAATGAAGTTCAGACTCTTAATGCTCTACGCTATGACTTTTCTTTATGACATAGACAATTATTTTAGTTTCATTGTCAGTGCCACAATAGTGCTAATTCAGTTGTTGTGTCACTTAAAAATGCTAAAATTCTTATTCATTTACCATTTCTAATTTATTTTAAATACATATTTAGTGAGTTTTATTTAAGCTTAGAGAGTTTCCGAACAACAGAACTAGCACCATTGCCAAAGATGCCACTCGTAATTCCAATGTCTTATTTACATTGATTGCTATGATCTTCTTAATATTTAACTACGGGCTCGTCCCATGTAATGTTGGCCTTTCAAGGGTCATTCATCATTATCATCTCCATTCATTGAAACATTAAATTGATAAAACACAACATCACTTTTTATTTAAGAAGTACTTGGTTGATCGGGTTCTTTTTTGATAAATTTTCCAAAATTGATTCCTGTCTAGATCGATTTATCGCCATCGAGACCCCCTGTATTGTATACTAAATTTCATGAAAATCTTTGAAACTGATTCCGAGATTCAGATTATATAATACAATAATTGTTCGAATGAAGGCATTAGATTCATGAAAAGCCAAGAAAAATATTGATTTAAATACACTGTCAGTAAAATAAAAAAGAACACAACGTAACACTAAAAAGTAAGAACGCAACGTTAAATAGTGGCATCAATATAAAATCTATTACCTACATCTATATAAAGTATAAAGTCAAGTCAATTTGCAATATTATTGCACACATCATACATCAGAACATAAACGTCAACAAAAAATGCAGTGAATACTTTTCTTTTCACTTGTCCGGATAAACTTTGTCACACAAATTGCTTTGAAGTAGATTGTGCTGTCAGAAATGTCACTTACAAATATGAAAATGCAAGTCCGAAATTCCTTTTTCAAAAGTCCAAAAAAAACAACAAAACAATTGATTACGAAAAATGGAACGGAAATAAAATAACCGTGAACTTTCATCACATAGCTCGCCTCTGTACTGAATGACTCCCATTAGCGCAAGCCAAAATTACCCATTGTCACGTTCACGTATGCCATAGTAAGTGTACGAAGACATCGACCATGACCGACGTTAATAGTGAGAGTAAAAAAATATATATATGAGCCAACAACTAACACTTTCGCCACCTCGCTACCTTTACAACTCAATCCAAACTTTACCGACCTATAATTAAAGAATACAATGCCTTGTATCAACGCAATCCGGATATCCTACATTGATATCATTATATTAAACCTTTAACGTATAAGAATTAGATCGATTTTTCACAAGCAGGTAGTCCGTATTGTGTAACCGATCCAGTTGTCTGATCTTAACGATATTAAAATTATGTTTATGTTCAAGTTACATCACAGTGTGCGGTTAGGTTCGCGAATAACTCTGCGAATTTTGGCTTCTGTTGTGAAATTTGGTTTTATGTGCGTAATATCAAAAACAACACGTCGACGCTACATATATAACTAGTTTTAATCTTGCAAAAGAGATAATATCTAAGAATAGCTGTTTAATTTCTAAACATAAACCCGGAATCTTTAATCTGTAAGCCTTTCATGTACATAATCGTAGACTATAATGTAAGCACATTGTACATTCAAGGGAAACATATAATTATAATGCCTATAACAAATAGGTTACACAAATTATGAACTGCAAACTTTGACTAATACTGGAAATCAAATGTACTATAAAATAAATATTTCGGACATCTAACACACAACGCCATCTACTCCCAAGCTAAGCAGAGCTTGTGTTATGGGTACTAGACAACTGATACAAACACTTATATAGTTTTTTTTTTGTAAATACATGCATATTATACATAGAAAACACCCAAACTCCGAAACAAATATTTGTAGATCATACAAACATTTGGTTCGACCCGGGCATCGAACCCGAGACCTCATGATCAGCAGTCGCACACGCCAACCGCGAGACCAACGAGGCAGTCTAACTAGAATTCTAGGTATAATTAAATGATAACGACTAATATTTATTTACGGATTCTGGACTTAATGCCACAGGCATTCTCTACCGGTCTATCGTCGGGTGGTGCACAAATGAATGAGAAGGTGCACTACACATTGCTTAGGGATTCTAAAATAGACATTAAAGAAAAAAAAAATAAGGAATAAATGAGGAAAAAACAAAGGAATTAAAGCAAAAAGAATATTATAAACCAATCTAATGTCCAGATGAATAGTTGTAAGAAATGAGAGTTGAATACGTTATGTCTATCATCTATGACGAATACTTCAACTAGTATTCTTAATTTTTAACACATACAAATTAAACAGTATATTTATTGTTTTACGACAAAACTCTCTAAAGTGAACTAAAAATCACTAAAAATGTATTTCGTCCTGTTATACGACGTTCAAAATGTCAAAGACTAACTAAAATTAGATAAGTCACACTAAATATATACGTTACCTAAATACATTCATGCAAAAATAGCATTTTGGAAATCGCTTAACTGAAATAAAATAACAGAAGATAATGTTTGGGATATTTTAGTATGTATTGTGACACAACAACAGAAATAGTACCATAAAGTTCTAACTATTAAATATAATTGTAGTAAATGATCCATACCTGATTAATTAATCCCATGTATTGTAATAAAGACAAGTACAAACAATAAAAAAGAACTATAGGTTTCTACATTGTACTATTAAATTTTTGAGAAAATCATTTTTCTTTTGGTGAACGAATTGTTTGAAGACCCGCGCAATTAAAAAACGAAGTGACTTCCTGTAAAATGCCAGAGGCTTTAGCGAGAAAAGATTAAGATTTCGTTTGAACATTTTGAAGTCCCTTTTGTGAAACAACAAGCTGTTGCCCGCGGCTCCCCCCGCGTGTATGTCGGTTATCGCGACAAATAGTAGACTATGTGTTATTCTGATGTATAAGCTATATTACTGTAAAGTGTCATCCAAATCCGTTCAGTAGTTTTTGTGTGAAGAAGTCACAAACATACACTCTCAAAAACTTTCGCCTATTAGTGTGATCTTGTCAATTTTACGTTAGTAGTATGTTAATAATACTTTAAGTAAATGTGTAATTTGCTTTTAAAAGTTACCAACTGAAATGTGACTCTTAAAATCGGTATATTAAATTGATATTGTTATTAAGAAAGTGCCTAAAACAAAAGGTTAAAAAAAATACAAAATCGGTCCATAACTAACGACATAGTCGCTACACATACATAAAACAGAATACATACGATTAATCTAGGTATATGTATATAAAAATGAATCGCCGATATGTATGCGCATAACTTCCGATCGCCTGCACCAAATTAAATAATTCTTTTTTTATGTGTTCATTATTGTTAGAACAAGGTTCGTGTGCAAGAAAAATTAAAAGATAACGGGAAAAGTCATTTTTTGTCTGCGACTGTACACTGCCTGTGGGAAGCTGAGACAGATATGTAAATATGGCTCATTGCGATACGAAGTTCGCCGGGTCAGCTAGTTCTTTTAATAAAATTAGATCTCTTATTATCTAATTTCGAAATCTTGGATACTAAAACTTTACAATGTTATACAGAGCGTTGACCCTTTCGATATTCAAGAAAAAGTTGGTTTCAAAATATGATACCTAAGTATGCTTACACGTGTCATTTGATCTATCTACATTCTACATCTTTATTAATCCCCGAAGGAGTAGCTCGCAAAGAAGCATGACACATGTCGTAAAATTAGCATTAGTGACCCAACGCAATAGCAGTAATAGTAAGCTGTACTATAGTTATTACTGACATTGAAAGGTCGCGTTGTGAGCCAATGGTGCTCGAGTATTTCCTAACAGAAATGCCAATAACAATTTATCGGGAATCGCAAATTAAATCATAACCTACTGAATCAAACATAAACGTCATCCCATCTTTGGTCCAATCAAATATTTTTGATTAATGACGTAACAATTTATTGTCAGAAAATAAATTTGACAAATAAAGATACTGGCTAATATTTCATCTGCGAGAATGGTGGTCAAATTAACATTTTAATTTCAAAAATCAATATTTCTTGTGATGCAGATCTCTAATTCTATAAAATAAATAAATTGAATAGAATAGGAATAGACTTTAAACTTGTGAGGATACCGGAGGCCCATACACCAAACCATCCCCCCCCCCCCAGTCCCAAAAGGCTGGCAACGCACTTGTGACGCTTCTGGTGTTGCAGGTGTCCATGGGCGGCGGTAATCGCTTACCATCAGGTGATACGTCTGCTCGTTTGCCCGCCTATTCCATAAAAAAAAAAGACGTGCGAGTTTTCCGTTGACTGATAATACTACAAGTATAACATCAGGAAACTTTAATTACTTCACCACAAGTCACTTATATTTTATCAAATTATTGTACCAAGTATGAATGATTGGCGTTTATGTCGCAGAGATTTATGTACGGTAACTTACGCGATACGTATATTTGTAATCCTGGTATATTAATAAAATATTATACAATAACATATAATACATACACATTAAAACCCAAGTGATTCGACTATAAATGTTTGGTTAGAAATTAGAAAGACGAAATTGATAAGATTTTGAACTGATTGTTGTAAGAAAAGTAGCTCAGAGTAAAGGCTCCATTTAGAATGATGGTTATTCAATTACATATTTACTTATGTTAATTCAATAATTTATATTGAACACGATATTGTCCTGGCTTATTAGATATACTTTAAACTACTTACAAATTCCCACGCCCATATCCCTGAGTTATTATAATTCATAATAATTATTAATATAACTTAGTTCCAATAGCATAAATAAGAACGCAATTGGGTTATTTAAATATATATTAAAAACTTGTTTAATACTTTAAACGGAAAACAATAGATAAAATCTATGGAAGGGTAACAAGAATAACTATAACAGATCAGTCACAGTGCTGTTATTGCGAATTAGTTCATTCCGGAATATTCGAGCTTTGAAAATAATAATATTTTGGACACCTGACACACAACGACATCTAGTCCCATATAAAGCACAGCTTGTACTATGTGTACTAGACAAGTGATATAAATAATAGGTCTTTACCTATGAAATTGCCGTTTTGTATGCAATAGGTGAAAGTACTTATTTTTTCAAACTTTTTTATTTCTGTTATTCGAAGTAATCACCCAGGCAATCGACGCATCTTTGCCAACGCATTGGCAGTTTATTGATGCCCTTCTTGTAAAAATCAGCTGGACGGGAGGCAACAAACTCTTCAAAGGCATTTTGTACTGCCTCTCGGGAATTAAAATTTTTATTACAAAATTTTGGAAAAAGTAATAGTCGGTAGGTGCAAGGTCTGGTGAGTATGGCAGATGAGGGAGAGCTTCCAACCCCAGCTCTTGCAGCTTGGAGACTGTTTGTTGCGCAGTATGGGGTCGTGAAGCAGCAGCAAGAGCTGGGGTTAGAAGCTCTCCCTCATCCGCCATACTCACCAGACCTTGCACCTACCGGCTATTACTTTTTCCAAAATGTATACAACTTTTAGTGGGTAAAAAATTCAATTCCCGAGAGGCAGTACAAAATGCCTTTGAAGAGTTTGTTGCCTCCGTCCAGCTGATTTTTACAAGAAGGGCATCAATAAACTGCCAATGCGTTGGCAAAGATGCGTCGATTGCATGGGTGATTACTTCGATTATCAGAAATAAAAAAGTTTGAAAAAAGAAGTACTTTCACTTATTGCATACAAAACGGCAATTTCATAGGTAAAGACCTATTATAAATACTTTTTTGTGCTTTTTTTTTGGTTGTTTAGACAACTCCCGCCTTAGGAATATACATCCTGTGTTGCGGTGGACTTTACAAACATACATGAAACGGACACAAAGAACATCCAGACTCAGAACAACAATTAGTGGATCACACAAAGTGCTGTCCTATGTAAGATTTGAACCCACAACACTTGGCGCAGTAGGAAGCGGCGTGGCGACCGCTTAAACGACTAGGCCAACCGTGCAGTCACATACATACGTATTGTACATAAAACATCCAAACTCCTAAACAAACATTTGCAGATCATACAAGCTTTGGTCCGACCCGGGAATCGAGCACAGAAGTACAATTTACGTAATACTAGCATCTTTGCACTTAAACACTTTGCAAAGCCCGTAATTACTGTACAAGTACACTGAACATTTAATAATATGCAAATTGATGCCAATCTATCATTTTACAACACATTTTACTGGAAGATTCGATAACATCTGAATAATTCTGCCCAGTACTATCATATTACGTAAAATACCTACAATTTAATCTATTATAATACGCGTGTATAGGTGTTACAACATATACACGAGTGTTTTGATAAAATAAATAATGTAAATCAACAAAATATAACACTTTCTTTGACTCTGTCAGTTTTCGATTGGACACAGATCAGTGTGTGTGTCAGTTTATTATTATTACTACGAGTATTAATATTATTATAATATTGAACTCGAAAGCTTAAAAGTTGGTATGCTAATTTTTTATTTGTTCAAGTTTACCTTGTGTCTGATCCTGATTTACAATGTCATACTATTAATAATATGTCTTGTTAAACTAAATTTAACTTTTCATTGTAACAACGTATAATATAAACTAATATTATAATTTACCATGAATATGAAATTGGGTTTAACATTTATGCCGAAGAAATTATGAGACAGCAAGCAAGTCGTCTCTCAGGCAAAACCGCGAACCATTAAACAGAAGGAAAGAAAAAGCTAGAACTGGCAGCTCGCATTAGTTATTTCTTTTTTTATGGGCTAGGAAGCAAACGGGCAGACGGAGCGCCTGATGGTAAGCGATTACCGCCACCCATGGACATCCGCAACACCAGAGACATCACAAGTGCGTTACAGGCTTTTTAGAAGGAGTAAGCTTTTTCTTGAAGGTTTGAGGTCGTACTGGTCCGGGAATAACGCAGGCGACAGCTATGATCCAGTTAAGTCCTTTAAGCGGGGCGTGAAAAGCATCTCACTAGGCCGCCATAGTGTGGGTCACTACGCTGCTCTGTGCACGTTTACACTGAGGATAGTGACCACCACTCTTGGATTCTACTTATGCTTTCCATCAGGCAGAATTGAGTCATTAGGGGAGCTAGATCGTAAAAAAAACTACAGTAGATACAAGGTACTCTTTAAAACATAAAACGGCTTAATTTTCAAAAATGGTAAGACCAGATGCTCTACATAGCATACCAACATTTGGAGCGGTTATGATAGAGTATTATGTCCAGTAGTGAACTACGAAAGGATAATTGATTGATTGACAATTTACGTTTATATGCTTCTATGATGATGATGAAGTACTCCTAGCAGATTTCAGCTTCGGAGACCAGCCTACTACACAGGAGATATATAGTGCACTGTTCCCTCACTCTCATAATCCGATGGGACGGCTATTAGCTTCTATAATCTATCTATAACACTTATATGATTGTTTGCCCTGACTCTGATTCATTAGTGCAGAGCCTAAGAAGTTGGCATTACAAACTTGAAAGGACAGTTAATGTTTTTTATGTTGTAAACACCCACTGAGAACAGATTTTTTTTATAATTTCTTCCTCAACGTGGAAAAATAAGGTATTAAAGATTGTTTGGCAGTTCGTTATTTTAAGATATCTAAATAAACATAATCAAAAGGTGACACGCGGAATATTATTTTAGTCTACATATTTAACAAACTAAATAATGAAACCAATTTGCAATCAAAACGGCCCCTTATTTTTTATCCTTAATGTCTTCCTAGCACAACACACTACGTTCTAAGCACCCATTGTGATCTCAATAAATAATACAATAATGAGCCATTTTGGCGCCAAATGGGTTTATGACGGGGAAGTTGTTATTGTTTTTTTTTAATTGATGACACCACATGGGTAAAGGTCGTTAGGAATGTTTTGAGCCTGTTCACCTTTCCTAGTTAATTTTTTAACTCTTTTGATTTCATTTTGGCATTTCTTATAAAATAAACAATTAAAATTATTAGTAGAGTATGTTACTATCTGAATTGAAAACGTTTTAAAAAATGTACATCTTACTTAATTGTAACATTAAATTTGTTAATAAGTTTTAAGATTTTAACATTTGTTTTATTTGATTAATATCTACATATAAGTTAAATTAAATAAACTAATATTTGCTTTCAAAAATTGCCTAGTACATTTCAAAGTTATGGTTAAACGTTCAAATATTTCTACTAAAACGAAAGCGTAGGGGACATCTGTTAGTTTAATTACAATATGATTTATTTATCCTTTAATTAACCTCTAATAAATCGACAATAACATCTAAAATTAATGGTTAAATAAAAAAACAGAACTCACCATCTTTCCGAATTAATCTCGTGAACGTACACAATATAAACACAAACAATCACTTATTCACTAAACCTAAACTAACGGTCATTCACTATAGTTCACGCCACTGTCTGAATCGAATGCACCGAATGTTCTCACTTCCACGCCTTTGCCTGCAAAAAAAAAACAGCTAGTTAGTGAAAGTGAGAGTCAGTTTGAGATGGTTTTTGCTTCGCTCTGTGATGATTTTGATACGAATCAATAGTTTCGGTGGGTTATTGGTAAATGATCAAGTTGACGGTCTACTGGTCTCATTATGTAAATGTTTTGCAAGAGCCGCATTTCAGATTGTTGTTGGCAATGAGGTTTCATTGTCGCGCTGTTTTTTATTTATGAAAGTTTCCGCACTCGAAGATAATATTTTTATTTATTTTTATCAATTAACGGTAGTCACGTTTTAAAGGTCGTTGCCTGCTTATTATGACATTTTTAATAATAATAATTAACATTCGTTTTTTTTTTCAAAAAAAATGAACTATGTAATTATACCTATAATTGTTGTTTCTATACTACCTGTTACCATAGACGTTGTACATAGAGTAGTTAGATATTAATCCAAATCTTATTTACCCGTAAATGGAATGGATTTCCTAAATATATTTAAGGCAGATTTCTACTGTTTACGAAGAATCTATCCGTAATAAGTTTGTAGTATTTATACGTGATCTATTAAAGGGAGTTGATAAGGTTGATGTTGATTTATAGATCTATGATTATTTCAAAATTATTCAGCGAGATATATTTTATATCTTTGGATATAAAATAGATGTATAGAGAGCGAGAGATATACAGAGAGAAAAAATAGATCTGTCATCCGTTGGTCAAATCAAATAGCCCACCGTACATTTTTCCGGTTTCCTGTTACATACTTCCGTCCCATTTCATGAAATCAATCCCACAGATTACACACATCATAATATACTTAAATAAACATAGTAAAAATAATAAACGTAACAGTAAACGTATAAAGAATTGTTGCAAAATTTCCTCAATGTGATTTACTTCTACAAGTTCCTAAGGAGCTTCCTCAAAGTTACGAAAAAAAGCAATCTTGCACAACTGTATTTTATTACTTTACAAAGTTTGTATGTCAGCCCGCGTCATCTTTAAAGTTTACGTAACATAATCCTTGTAGTATAGGACTTTTTTAAGTGGAAACTATGTTTTCAAGACGTTTACCAACTTAATTTCATTTTTGATATAATTTCCCAAAGGCTGGTCCTTTGGGAAGTTTTGTTCATTCCGAACCACTACACTCTTAGAAAGTTTATCGTAACATACTTCTTTTTTAATTAAAGTTTTTGCCCTATACTCGTAATACAATTTTCTTTTCGTTTTTGTTATTATTATGTTATTTACATCTACTATCCATACTAATCTGAACGATATGAATACGAAAGTAAATCTGTCTGTCTGTTACCCTTAAAGGCTAAACCACGGAACTGATTTAGATAGATAGATATCTTGAATATAGACTACTTTTAACCGACTTCAAAAAAGGAGGAGGTTCTCAATTCTTACATACCTATGGTTTTTTTAATGTGTGTTCGCGGATAACTTCGTCGTTTATGAACCGATTTTAATGATTTTTTAATGGAAAGGAGATATCCCAATGGTGGTATCATGATAAGGACACTAAGATCTGATGATTGCATTCAAGAGAAATCGAGTCGAACCTTGAAGTCGGTTTTTATTTTGTTAAAATTGTTTTGTTTACTTTTTCAAAAACTAAAATATAATTTAAATACATGATGTCTAACTTGAGTTTTATTTACACACATCAAAAGTGTCTAGGGATCAAGCATTTTTATGCGGATTTCTTGAGATTGAGATGTGACTTTGGCCCTGGCCTGCTCAGTCGCCAGACTTGAACCCGATTGAGCATGCATGGGATATGCTACAGAGAAGAGCTCTGCCGAATATGGAGGGTATCCAGTCGCAAGAAGACCTTTTTTTGTTGTTGCAACGAACATGGGCGGCCATTCCACAGCGTGATTTGGATGAACTCATTTTGAGTATGCCAAACCGATTCTTGTGTTGTTAGTGTTCGCGGTAGAAACACGGATTATTAATTGTTTAAGTTACCTAATAAAATTTTAAAGAAAACTGTTATTTCAGTCTTTTTTTCGAACTTTAATGCATGACTGCACTGTTGGCCTAGTGGTTTAGGCGGTCACCACGCCGCTTGCCAATTCGCCAAGTGTTGTGGGTTCAAATCCTACACGGGACAACACTTTGTGTGATCCACAAATTGTTGTTCTGAGTTTGGGTGTTAATTGTGTCCGTTTCATGTATGTCTGTAAAGTCCCCCGCGACACTGGATGTTTATTATTAATGCGGGAGTTGTCTTTTTAAAAAAAAAAAAAAAAAAAAAAAAAAACAAAAAAAAAAAAAAACAAATGTTAGTGGTTCAAATGTCAAAAATCCCTTTATTAGGAAAATGGCAAATTTCTTTATTAATGCAAAGGTGACTTGGTTTATCGTTACTGTGACAAACGAAAACACTTTATTTGATGAATCCTTAAATAAAATTTTAATTAATATCAATCAGGAGAAAAGTTATTGCAAAAATATATGTTGATCCCTAGACACTTATGTTGATCCCTAAACACCTTTGATGTGTGTATTTTATTACAAGTGTTTATACGATATGTCCAAATAATAAGTTCGAAAGTAACTCTATCTGACTTTCTGTTACGCTTTAACGCTGTACCGATTACAATGAAATTTGGCATAAAGAGACTTTGATTCTTGAAGGAGGATATAGGCTACTCTTTACCGCTAAAACCGAAATACACGCGGGCGAAGCCACGGGCAAAAGCTAGTCAGTAGTATTATAAAAGTTTATTCATTACTTTTAATAATATCATGGAAAGACTAACTTTTAAACTTTCGCGTTCCATGATATAATAATTATTTTTACGGGAATTAACGCGAACATCTATTTAAAGTAGGTAATGTATGTATGTAATGTAATTACCTTTAAATAAGTAATCACGTTAATTCCCTTTCATTCCCTATTCCCTTACATCACCTTTCTTTGTTAAATTCAGTTTCTGTTGATCACCTTGCCTAGTTTTCTTTTCTTTCCTTCTTTTTATATGACAACTCCCGCACTACGAATAAATCCTGTGTCGCGGGGGACTTTACAAACATACATGAAACGGACACAAAGAACACCCAGACTCAGAACAACAATTTGCGAATCACACAAAGTATTGTCCTACGTGGGATTTGAACTCACGACACTTGGCGAAGTAGGAAACGGCGTAGTGACCGTTAAACCACTAGGCCAAACGTGCAGTTAGGTAACCAAGGGTCTGCCACAAGTCAAACTCACCACAATATGACTATTTAACAGTGTCAAGGAGTACCAACTATAACTGGGATAAAATTAATATAGAGGCAAACCTCTCGCCTCGTGCGATAAAAAGTAACGGTGTATTATGGGGACAAGGTACGTTTATAAATTGTTTAATCGGTGAATAAATAATGTTAATAAAGGTCTTCTCCCTAATTAATGAAATGCAAAATTACTTATATACGTACTTGTGCAAGTAAAAAAATATATGTATAATCCACTTAAGATTTATTTAAACATAAAAACTAATTTTAACAAAAAAAACAGACTTCAAGATGAAGACCAAATTGATATGGGACCACATGGGAAGCACCAGCTTTCAAATAAAAAAAGAGTCATCAAAATCGGTTCACCCAGTCGAAAGTTATGAGGTAACAATACAGTCGAATTGTTAACCTCCTCCTTTTTTGAAGTCGGTTAAAAATAGGTTATTTTATAACATCTCAGCGAAATACCACCGTAGCTGTATATCGGCTTTCCTCAAGGTTCGATACAACAACTGATACGTGCTACATGTATCCAACACCTTCCCTTGACCTTCGCAAGTTCTTCGGACCACTTTATTGAGGGGAGGGGGGACCACTTTGTTTCGTCTTTCTGTACGTGGCTACCACTGCAGACCCCTCGTAACCAAGTCAACATTCTACAAACGTAAACGTTAATCATCAACTCATCGCTAACTCAGGTGGTCAAACAAAATATTAGCCAATGATACAAAAGAATAGAGACGTTAGCGACTGTAGAAATAGAATCGACGGGAAATACTTTCATCTTGAATCGGAAGTCAGAATTTTTTTGGTCCATTATTTGACGATACGTACGTATTATAATGGCCCAATCAAGAGGCTAAGTGCGAAGACAGCCCGGGAAAACAAAAAGCACATCCTTTGCTCAGCATCGCAGAAAGAGCATAGAGCTTTTCCATGGCTCTCCACAACAACCGGAATACAGAAATAAACAAACCGACTTAAACCGGAAAGTATATTTTAAAAGCACCAACAAATGAAGCTGTATGAGTGTATTTCCTACAAGCTAAATTTACAAATTTACGCAAGCGCTTAACTGAGTAATCATACGCCACAAATGCCTTACATCATTTTGGAAAAGAAACTGCATCGAAATCGGTCCATCCGTTTGAGAGCTAAGATGCCACAGACAGATACACACACACACAGAGACAGCCAGATAGACATCGACGTCCAACTCATAACACCCCTCTTTTTTCGTTAGGGGTTAAAAATCAAAAACAATAACTAATTAAGATGTCATAACGACGTTTGTCAGTACTACGGAGTTGTTATCAAAATGGTGATTAAAACAAACCGGATCATTCTATCCTTAAATCCTTAAGTACATAAGGCCGAGGCCGTCTAGTCACTACGATTAACAATAATTTCATATTGAATCAAAACACTTCAGAATTGCTGCCATTTACACCTTAAATGCATACAGTGCATACACAAACCTTTTAGAGTCTCTTCTAGTTCTATTTGAACTGCATTTTTTCATGGAACTTGCTTATCAAGGTGGTTGTCAAGTGGTTGACATAATTATAAGTTCCCATCGAATGGCAGCGCTAGTTTTAATTAATGGATGACAATTTTAAAAGTCTAAAACTATACTTTTTCTACATTGCATAGGTAGTAGAGCGCTGATTTCAGCACGAACGGGCCGGCTCGACCGGAACGGTACTACCAACGCACAGAAAGTCAAAGTAAAATGACAGCGTTCGTGCTGTCGTGTTTCATTGGTGAGTGCGAGACCGGAGGCCCAAATAGTCTAGTCAACAAGTTCCATGCCTGATGACTAGACTAAAAGATGCAGAAGCATCACTAGGCCGCCATGGTGTGGGTCACCATGCTGCATTGTCTGCATTCGCAGTGAGTATGGTGACCACCACTCTTGGATTCTGCTTATGCTTTCCATCAGGCAGAGTAGAGTCATTTTGGCGGGCCAAACATAAAAAATAAAGAACTGCAGATAACACCGCGGGGCGCAGGTAGTGATTCAAGTAAGTGCTAAGTAACAACGTTGCGTTGACCTCAATTAAACTTATGAGGGCAGGAAAATGATCAACGCTATAAGCTATCTCAAAAGTATGTGCGCAATTCATGTACCTAAAGCAGGCTAATATTAATCAATTCTTAGACAGCTACTTACCTTAATTGTCATCATCTACCACAACACGAGGCAGTCCACATACCCTAACTATAGATTACCTTTTATACACAGATATAATTATGTATATATATGTAAAGGTATGTATGTATATAGGCTTGTCCACCTAAACGATTTATTAAATAGTACCTGGATGATGAGTTTCTCTCGGTATTTTTTTTTTGATAATTTTCTAAAAGTGAATCCTAGCTAGTATAGTAAATGGATTAAATTTTATGAAAATCGTTGGAGCCGTTTCCGAGATTCAGATTATATGACTATTAAAGTTTATATTCATTAAATAACATGGTATTATTTTTGGTCACAAATTGTGTAAAAAATTCTTAATTTATGTTTTGTACGAAGCTGTGTTTTTAGTGAACTGTTTCTTGGAATTCTCTAACATTGTCTTCAAATTCTTAATATTTTATCTATTATTTGGTTTCCTTATACTTATCACTTATTTCATTACTATTTTGTCTAAACGATAATAAAAAATATTTTAGGAGGACTTTTTGTAGGAATATTTTATACAAATAAAAAAGAATGGTAAAATAATGTTGCTAAGAGCAAAAATCTGAAAAATCTGAAGTATGTTAATTATCATCCGAATGAGGTATTTCAGATAATGAAAAATTATAGAAATTGCCTGGAAAATAAATTATGAAAATTTGGACAGGACAAAGTCTGTTGGGACAGGTGACAGCTAGATATTTATTAATGTTAAACTCTTTGAATGTAACTTATTATGACTGTCTATGAACCTAAAAACTTTTTTATAAAATTGCAATACAATATTTATATTGTGTTCTAAATAGGTTTTTAAACTATTGTAATAACATAATATCGACTATGTTTTTTTTTTTTTATAAATATTTCAGACATCTAACACACAACGCCATCTAGTCCCAATCTAAGCAGAGCTTGTGTTATGGGTACTAGACAACTGATACAAATACATATATACTTTTTTTTTGTAAATAGATACATACTATACACAGAAAACACCCAAACTCCGAAACAAATATTTGTAGATCATACAAACATTTGGTCCGACCCGGGAATCGAACCCGAGACCTCATGATCAGCAGTCGCACACGCCAACCGCGAGACCAACGAGGCAGTTAACATGTTATAGGCGGTCCACACTACAACGATATATCGTAGCGACGGAAATTGGCTCAGATTTGTGAAAAATCTGAGCCAATATCCGTCCACACGTACGATAAAACTGCACAAGCGAACTGCACAGTTAAATCGCTACGATATATCGTTGTAGTGTGGACCGCCTATTACATGGCTACTTTCACGACAGAATCATTAAATAATCGTGTAACATTCTCCATTATTCGAGACGTAACTATCATATCGGTTGCGTAGTTCGATCAATCGAATCAGAGTGACTAAGCTATTATGATTCGATTAATAGAACTAATTCTTACTTCTTCCTATTATTTTAATGGAACAAAATTACGAGTACATTGTAATTTAAAATAACATTAAAAGACCAAATAATTACTTTTTAATTTTATCATAGTAGAAACTTACTTTAATGTTATTGCTTACTTATTATAGGTGTAAGAAGATGACTTATTATTTAATTTAATATATTTCAATAATTCATTTTAGCATCTGAACAAAATCTTTGCAAATGACATTAAAATTCTAAGTACAGCAATGAAAATATCTTCCTTTGGAAAATAACCCTTTTCCTGCTTCAGATAGAAATAAAATTAGTTGTCTATAATATTTTCGATTTAACTTATAATATCATTATGGCTTCTACCTATTTGTAAGCATAACCTGTCGTAAAAAAACCTACAACTATCCTCAATTTGTTTTTAATTTTAAATTTTCCCGTCAAATTCATAATAAGAATATGTTTTCGTTTTGTGTATGTTGCCAGTCTAAAAAACTTAAATACAATAGGTGAGTGATTTTAAAAGTGCTTCAAATTGCATTCTTGTTTCCACTTTCAAACATTTTGAAAGTTCCGACATTTTTGATACATAGACAATGTAGCGCTACGGTCGCTTAACTTAGTTTCTAGAGTATAACAAAACAAGCAGAAGAAAGGAAGGCTGAACAATTTAAAGACTTGATAACAAGCATTTTTATATAGAAAACGTTTTGGATGTACGCCAAGTGCTCTTAAGAAACCAAAAATAATTCACGAACAAGATGTCGCTCCTGAGAATACTTCTAAATATTGAAAATGTAAATTGAAAATCTAAACTTGTTTCTGATCGTAGCTTACGGGGGCTACAAGTAGTTGTATTTGTGTGTTATTAATCTTATTGACTTGAAATATGGTTAGCAAAGTACTATTAAGTAAAGTAGTGGTCGCCTAGTAGTCGAAATTCAACTATAATCCATATATTTTCTAGCTTTCTGCACTCCTCCTTCATGTAAAGGTTACGTGTGTCAATTTCTAAACTCTCCGATGGTGTAATTCGTCAAAAGGGCTACACACTTTTGGCTTCACGTATTCATATCTAAATCTATCTATCAGCCTATTGCCGTCCACTGCTGAACGAAGGCCTCCCCCAAAGAGCGCCAACCATCCCGGTCTTGGGCAGTCCGCATCCATCCGCCGCCAGCCACTTTCCTCAAGTCGTCGGTCCACCGTGCCGCAGGGCGCCCTACACTGCGTTTGCTCAATCGTGGTCTCCACTCTAGCTCTTGTCGGCTCCAGCGACCATCAGTTCGCCTGGAGACATGACCGGCCCACTTCCACTTCAGCGTGCTGATCTTCCGTGCGATATCGGTTACTCCAGTTCTCTTTCGGATTGTCTCGTTACGAATTTTATCGACAAGAGAAACACCCAGCATCGCACGCTCTATCTAAATAGAAAGTATAAATTTGCGAATAAAATAAAAATTGCTTACACACTGTTGCAAAGCCTACCCACTGTTTTTAGGTCGTCTTATAATTACCGACCATCAATTTATTAAACTACATTACCTTACTTATATACTAAAATAAGAGAATAATAACACTAAAACTATTTACCATGTGTCCCAAAATTCAACGATAAGCCGGCGCCAAAAGGTAGACCTGCTCATGAGTACATAAGGAAAAATAATAAAAAAATATACCTAGTTTTTTTTTAGTTACAAGAAAAATTTAGAATTTCTTTGAAAATTTACACCCTTCATTTTTTTTATTTATTTATTACGTAGTGGTGTCCATACTTTTTTTTTACAAGACCATGAGTCAAAGTACACTAAGAGTAAAAATATTTCAAAATTGTAGGGAAAAAAATTATTTTGAACGTTTTTTGTGTAAAAACTGCGGGCAATTTGGTGTTTTAAGAGTTGTGGTGAATATTAGCAATATCATGAAAGGTATAAATTTTCAAAGAAATTCTAAATTTTTCTTGTAACTGAAAAAAAACTATGTATATTTTTTTTTTTTTTCCTTATGTACTCATTAGCAGGTCTACCTTTAGGCGCCCGCTTATCGTTGAATTTTGGGACACCCTGTATATATGATGTACATTACCATGCAAACTTCCACCGAAAATTGGTTTGAACGTGATCTAGTAAGTAGTTTTTTTTTAATACGTTATAAATCGTAAACCGCTAAAAAAACACTATTATTAAAACATCGATCAAAGTTACAACGAACTACAAGAACTTTTATATTATGTTACTTGCTGCTTCGGATGATTCAGTAAGGGACAAGTGCGAGTCGGACTCGCCCATGAACCCTTCATCGAATCCGACTCGCACTTGGCCGCTTTTTAGTACATATTTTTTTTATTCTTCTCTCTTATTTCTATCATACATAAGCACCTGCGTTGTCCCTTACTGAATCAACTCAAGGTTGATAGGTAGTACTCTGACTGCTGACTGGTAAATAATGCCTTATGGTATTAAGTCCGCCTCGTTTAATTGCTATTAAGTGCAATTGTAATGCAGGAAGTATAAATAAAAAAAGATACAATGAGATCTTATTTTATATGTCCAAAGTGGAAACTTTTTGGATGCAAAAAAAGATTAAAAAGCCTTGAAAAGAACTGTGCTAACTAGTTCTAGTATTACATGACTAGGTATAGTGATAGTGGTTACGGTGCCGCGACCGACTCGAGAATTGTGTTAAATGTTTATAATCTTAATAAAATTAACATAATAAAAGCACACCTACATAATTATGTTTCAATTAATATTATTATTACATTTTTGTCTTAGTTTCAACAGCCACGTGGTCTACGTCGGAACATAGGCTTCTCCTCTGAAAAAAGGTTTTGGACCTACTATATAATAGCTATACAACGCTGGCTCGTTGGTGTAAAGTGCCTACCACACACGCAAGTATCACCACAGCTTTGCCTGCGCAGGTCGGCTTGTACACGGAACACCGTGCGTGCGGTTGGTAAAACTGTATCACGCGCCAACCCCATAGAGCGGCTTTAGCATTTTTCGACTTATTTAAAGTTTTGCTTGCACAAGCCCATCCTGCGCGTACTTGCCTGCGTATGTAGTTAGCCCTTTAGGTCTGTTTCAAGTTTTCCTTCTCTTTGCTCTTGCTCTGCCTTTTTGTTCTTATTTTTGACGAGGTGGAAAATCCCTTCGGATCTCCAGCTTTTCGAGGGCTGAGGAGCCAGGTATGTGGTGATTCTACTAAAAAACACCCCGGCGGCCGGTCTCTGGGGAAGATCCGGACCAAGTTATTTCAGGTCAGGAGCGACGCCGCGTTTTGAGAGACTCTATCCTGGGGGAAGCCTCGACTTCCCCCTGCCTGCGGGCCAACCGTTATATGTTGCAGCCTGACCGCAGTTTTGCGACCAGGCCCCCCATCGCTGACCGCATCAATTAATCAGCTACCAGAGGTCCCCACTCTCTGGCAGCTTGCGGTCCTGTCGGCAGCTGGTGTCGCCGGCGACGTCGCCTCTCGGCTTTGCAGTACTTAATGTTGTGCGTAGTTAACTCCTTAGTTAGTCGGCTCTTACCATACCCACGGGATGAAAAGGAGTGTTGACACTTCATATTGTTAATCCGTCGCCACACAGATGTGACTAAATAAACCTATTTTTTCATGTTGCTTATATTTTTTCTAAATTTTTGACGAAAAAAAATTCCGTTTTGGTCTAGAAATTAAAGTCGATAGAACTTTGAAATTTTTTTTGGAATAACGGCACTTATTTTTAAGCTATTGTATAGCTTTTATCGCGGGCTTTGAGCGCGGCGATCGAATCAAGAAATTCCGTAACGAAAATAAAACCCAACACCCAAAGCTCGCACGGATCGAGACGAGCTGCTCCGAAGTCGGAGGATTACGTAAGGAGCTGTTTGTGAGAGAAAGTATATATGTAGGTGTATAGGTATCTATCATATCTTTTTCGTATAATAATGTAATTATAACACATAATATGCACATCATCGTCATCATATTAGACATATGTGTAATATATGTGATATATTTGTATGTTATGATTTTTTCACTTAGGTACTTAATGTCAATATTTCCAAAAAAATACTGCATAAATAAAAAATAAATAAATAATTATAATTGCATCTATATATATAAAAGAAAGTCGTGTTAGTTACACTATTTATAACTCAAGAACGGCTGAACCGATTTGGCTGAAAATTGGCGGGGAGGTAGCTTAGAACCAGGAGACGGACATAGGATACTTTTTACATAGGTTTTTTTTTTCCCCGCGGTTGTTGTTGTACCGGAGTAACACCGCGGGGCTCAGCTAGTAAGTTGATAAAAATGCTATGTAGCTTTACCGCGGCAGTCCCCGAGTGCCACACGTTTTTTATAATATTCACATTTTCACTTATGCTGTTATCTTTAATATAATGACAGAAAATATATAAGAGCTAGAATTTATTTTAACGCTCCACCACTTTACGCAAGAAGAGCATATATTTTTAATTTACAATACAAACTGTTCTTTTCCATAGACATAAATATTTATAAGTAAATTTTATTAGCGTTAAGCAACGACAACATAAAAAAAAATGAGAGCATAAATAATTGCGCTAGGCAACAAGAAACTTACGTAAGAAACATGATCTAGTACAAACGTATTTATACAAGTCGTCATAGTTTTTGTACATTATGATGTTTTTGTAAACATATATGAATATAAATAAAAATTAACATTATTGCCAATAGCTAAGTAAAAGGGTTCATCGAATCATGAGAGGATAGTTTGACAAAAATTCTATATAAACAAAGATATTACGTATATTATTACAGAAAATTGTACAAATTAATGTTTTCTTTAAACATCCTATTGATTATATCTCATATTTTTAGTGTGTATGTGCTCTCAAATTATATATATATATATATATTGCATAGAGTTAAAACAAAAAAAAACTATATACAGGTACAATTAATAATATATCGAAGAGAACCTTTTTCAAACTGGAAAATGTATAAAAACCTCTTTATATTGAACTCGATAATGACTAACAATTCAAAAACGTCATCGGAGTGCATCAAAAAAAGATCTTTCATTTCTGCTCTAGCTTGCGATATGTTGATATGTTACAGTGATTTCTTGAAAAGAGCGAGAAATATGTAACAGTCAGGAAACGCATGCTATTTGATTTCACCAATCATGAGAGCGCGCGGTGTTAGTGAGATAGTGAGATGTCAGATTTTACATATCGTAATGGCAGCTTAAAAGACAGTGTGCCACTACTGTGCGGCATACTATCTTTTTAGGGTTCCGTACCCAAAGGATAAAACGGGACCCTATTACTAAGACTCCGCTGTCCGTTCCTCTGTCTGTCGGTGACAGCACCAGGCTGTATCTCATGCAACGTGATAGTTAGAAAGTCGAAATTTTCACAGATGATGTATTTCTGGTGCCGCTATAACAACAAATACTAAAAAGCATAATGAAATATATAGTTAAGGGGGCTCCCATAGATCATATAGATAATGGTACGGAACCCTTCGTGCTCGAGTCTGACTCGCACTTGGCCAAGATTGATCATTTTGTCATTAGACTGCACCGATATGGTAGTAGTTTAAGCGTTAACCTTGGCGCTTCTTATTGCACTTATTGTTGTGTTTTTAATCCACATATGGGACAACATTTTACATGTGTCCTTATCCACAAATTATTTTTCTGAGTCTGGGTGTTCTTTGTATCCCTTTCTTGGATATTTGTCAAGTCCTTCCCGACACAGGATAATATATTCATAGTGCGGGTGTTGCCTTTTAAAAAAAACACCAATTAACACCTTTATAGGTATGTATAGTATGTACACTAAGAAGCAACGACCTCATTATAAGTACCTCATATCTGTAAATTAGGGCTGCCATACGTCCGGATTTTTCGGATTTGTCCTAGTTTAGAGAGAGTCTTGGGAGTGTCCGGACGGGGTTTTATTTGCAATCCGGGTTTAACCGACCGACCAAAAATAAAAAACTATTTCAAACCCAATGGAGTCTCTTATAACTCGATCTCTAAAAGAATATAGGCAAATTGTTTATGAGAAATAGATAATTTGAGAGTTATTCTCAACAATTTAAAGAATTTTCTTTTTGTTAACTTTTAAGACTAAATTTTATAGCATACATTTGTCATCCTACTAATATTATGAACGCGAAAGTTTGTAAGTATGGATGTTTGTTACCCTCTCACGCAAAAACTACTGAACGGATTTGGATGAAACTTTACAGTAATATAGCTTATACATCAGAATAACACATGATATTTGCCGCGATAACCAACACACACCCGGGTGCAGCCGCGGGCAACAAATAGTATAAAATATTTATGGATTTAAAAATTGTTTTAAATACATTTAGGGTAATTTTATCATTTTTTTATATTGACATAACATTACATTGAAATTAAAGAAAAATTGTTGACGTGTCCGTGTTTTGAAGTCCAAAATCCGGGAAAAGGCAGCCCTATGTAAATACACAAGAAAGTATATTTAATCACATGAGTTACGCATACTTTTAGCGAGTAATGTTAGCTTGGCCGGTTGGGCAGGTGTCAAGGTTTTCTACGTACTATCAAATAGGTGTTAATCGTAAGTTATATAATAATAGATTATGCCACTTTTATACTACGGTAGGTCTATATGATTTATGTTCGGCGATAAGTTGGCAAAATTTTTAACGTATGTACATACCTTCATATCATCATCTTCCAAGCCTTTATTATTCCCAAGATATTACTAATGTATTGCATTTTACATATTATATTGTTACGAGCCGGGTATTCAATAATTAAAAATAGTCGGTTAATTACCAAAAAATAACACACTGTTTATTTACAACCCTTTTTACAACAATAATTCGCTATGTCACTTGTTAATCGCACTAGAAGATCGCTTCGATGTTAACTCCGCTGTATCGTGAAACAATACTGACTCGTACGGGTAACCCAATCTGCTTATATATGGCTTTGAAACCCCTAGAAAGATCTATAATATTCGATAGAACATTCTCCACTAAACAGAAATTACCAGAGTGAGTAATCTAGCGCCATCTAGCGTCGAATATCAGAGTTACCCCACAGTTGCGCGCTACTTGACACTAGATGGCGCCTTCAATTCAATTCTCGCGACTGGTAGATTGTTCTAGACTATTTTTCTCGAAGGCGCAACACTGCCCCCTCCTAAGACATGCTCGTCCCGAGCATAATCAGTTCCATAGTATCGCGCCAATCGATCTACGTGAACTATCTTTGGGGCGCCTCTTGGACACTTCTGTATCCGGTAGGTAACATCATTGATTTTTGTCACCACCCGGTATGGCCCTTCCCACTTGGCTTGTAGCTTTGGAGATCTCCCTTTACTGCGAACTGGATTATGGAGCCATACTAGAGAACACTCTTCGAAGCCCTTATTGTTCACTTTCCGGTCATATCGGGTTTTCATCTTCTCAGACATTTGCTGGCCCGATTGTCTGACATGCTCATAAATGTCATTCATCTTGTTCCGCAAGTCATTAGCGTACTCCGTTATACTTCGCGGTGTGTCAGGGGGTATTCCAGTGATCAAGTCTAAGGCAATCGTAGTTCTCTTCCGAAGTTTGCAAAAGCTGGTGTTACTGAAGTGCTTTCGTGGACTGCACTTCGGTATGACAGAAGAAACGGTTGGATGTGTTTGTCCCAATCTTTTTGCCTACTTTCAACAACTTTTGCGAGATACCTCTCTAGTGTTTGGTTAAATCGTTCCACCATTCCGTCAGATTGTGGGTGATAAGAGGTGGTTCTGGTTTTATGAGCACCCATTACTCGACACATCTCTTGAAATATTTGAGACTCAAAATTTCTTCCTTGGTCACTGTGAATTTCTAAAGGCACTCCAAAACGACAGAAGACTTCGTGCACTAATTTGTCTGCAACTGTTGATGCCTCTTGGTTGGGAATGGCGAAAACTTCTGGCCACTTAGTGAAGTAGTCCATTACAACCATGAAGTACTTGTTTCCAGTTTCACTTTCAGGAAATGGTCCCGCTACGTCTATTGCAATTCTTTCCCAGGGTGCCCCAACATTGTACAATTTCAATGGACCTCTGCTACGTGTGTGAGGTCCCTTCACGGCCGCACAATTAGTACACTTGCGACACCAGTCCTCAACATCATCACGACAATGAATCCAGTAGAATCTCTCCCTTATCTTTAACAATGTCTTCTTAACTCCCATATGACCTCCTGAACATCCGTTATGGTAGAGCTGCAGAACCACTGGTATCTTAGCTTTAGGGACAACCATTTGCAGATGACAGCTGTCTCCTCGAGCGTTTTCCCATTTACAGCACAAGACTCCATCCTGGATGACTAGGCTATCCCATTGAGCCCAATAACTCTTTGTGGTTGAACTCAGCGATGCAACATCGCTCCAGTGAGGCTTAGGAGTCTCAGCTTTAATCCACTCGAGAATTGGTTTGATATCTGCATCCTCTTGCTGTGCTTGCTGTAGGCTTTCCTTCCATTCGATGCTAAGGTCCGTCTTTATTGTCCTTATAGGAACAGCTTCCTTTACTTCTTGCTTGGCACAGTGTTTGCAGTCTTCAGGGCAAGGTCTTCTTGATAATGCGTCTGCGTTACCGTGTGATTTTCCACTGCGATGTTCAATCATGAAGTCATATTCTTGTAGTAGCTCAATCCATCTCGCGACTTGTCCTTCAGGATTTTTAAATTGTAAGAGCCACTTTAGTGCAGCGTGGTCAGTTCGGAGGTGGAATTTACGCCCGAGCAGATATTTGTTAAAATGTTGCAGTGTCTTCACTACTGCCAGTAGCTCCCTTCTTGTGACACAGTAATTTCTTTCGGGTTTTGACAAAGATTTACTGAAATATGCAATAACGACCTCTTGATCACCTTTCCGCTGGGATAACACACCGCCAAGCCCAGTATCACTCGCGTCTGTGTCAACTATGAATTCATTTTCGGTATCTGGATACCCTAAGATAGGTGTGTTGCATAGACGTCTTTTTAGCTCTTGAAATGCAATGTCACAACTTTCATCCCAGCAGAATTGTCTTTTCTCTTCAGTAAGTTTATGAAGGGGTTTGGCAATATCCGCAAAGTTTTTCACGAATCGCCGATAGTAAGAGCACAAGCCCAAAAATGCTCTTACTTGGGTCTTATCTCTTGGAACTGGCCAATCCTTGACAGCAGCGATCTTTTGCGGATCTGTTTGGACACCCTCTTCCGAAACCACATATCCTAAAAAGCTAACCTGCCGTTTGAAAAATGAACACTTCTTAGGACTTAACTTTAGGTTGGCACTTCGGATTTTCGATAATACGCGCTCCAGGTTTTGAATATGTTCTTCAAACGTACGGCCTACAATGACAATGTCATCCAAGTAGACCAGGCAAGCGTCTCCAGTTAATCCGGTCAGTACTGACTCCATCAGTCTTTCAAAAGTTGCTGGCGCGTTACATAATCCAAAGGGCATAACTTTAAACTGCCACAGTCCTCTCCCTGTAGAGAATGCAGTCTTCTCTTTGTCCTTGGGATCAATTTCTACCTGCCAGTATCCACTTTTCAAATCTAAGGTGCTAAACCATTTTACCCCTGTTAGCATGTCCAGTGTGTCATCTATTCTAGGAAGTGGATAGCTGTCCTTCTTCGTAATGTCGTTTAAACGGCGGTAGTCAACACAAAAACGCATGCTGCCATCCTTTTTCTTTACAAGCACTACAGGTGAACACCATGGGCTGGATGAAGGCTCTATAACACCGTCCCTGACCATTCCATCAATCATGGTTTGCACTTCCTTTTCTCGTGCTACTGGCAGTCTTCTTGGTCGCTGACGAATAGGCAACTCATTCCCAGTGTTTATTTTGTGTTGAACTAAACCAGTCTTTCCAATATCAGCTTCATTAGTAGAGAAAATATCAGCGTACTTAACTAACATTCTCTTAGCTTTGCCCATCTCTTCCCTAGACAAAACATCTTGACAGTCTTCCAAAAGTGTTGACACGTTGACTCGTGCATCCTTGCTAACATTTGAAGTAGTCAAGTCTTGGCATCGATGCATCCAATCCACATCTTCGCAAGTGCCAATCAGTGTGCCCTTATGAATCACATGTTGCTTGTCACTTAGATTTAGCACACGTACTGCAGGGATGTTAGTGGTACTTACTAGAGTCCGTGCGATCTTCCATGGAAGGTCATTATCTATCCTTTCAATAAGTACACACCGTTGCATTCGTCCGGAGTTATAAGGAAGACTAACTGGCATGATTGTTTCTGATCTGGGAGGAAGAACAACTTTCTTTAAGCTGTACACTTTTCCTGGTGACGCTCCTTCCATGAACAGTTCTTCTTGACTACATCTCAATACACCTTGATTGATGTCGATCTCACAACAATTGTTCTTCATGAAGTCTAGGCCAAGGATGCAGTCGTCAACTATATCAGCCACGATGACGTTATGCAGGTAAACTTGGTTGCCCAACTTCAACTCCACCTTCTGTTCGCCTCGGACGGGTATGCGCTGACCAGTGGCTGTTACTAGGTTTATTTGCTCACGGTTACAAGTGATGTCCCTCAGAAACCGATTTGCAAGTTGGGAACTGACAACTGTGCGAGAAGCTCCCGTATCAATCGTCAGCTTACATGTTGTTCCGTTGATTTCGCCTCTGATGACCAGGCTGTTCCCATCATGACTTTGCGAGATCGAAATCCTTGGGGCTCTTTGAACACCAGCCAGCACCCGCCCCGCAGTCCTGGCGTTTACTTCGTTTCCCTGCTGTTGTTGGGCAGTACTATCAGTCGCCCTAATCTCCTGAGGCCGCTCGTATTCATTTCCTATGCTTCGCTTAGGGCAGCTGGACCGAAGGTGACCTTTTTCACCACAGGCGTAACACCTAGGGCTGTACCCCTTAAACCGGTCCCGCACAGGTGACGCCACAACCTCCCGGACCCGATGAGACCGATGATCTTGTCTCACAGCTTCCACCTCCAAAGCATGGGCCAGAGCATCCTTGAGAGTTTCATGGTGCCCAAGTCGCACAGCAGCTCTAACTTCAAGGTCACGAATGCCATCGATGAAAGCTTGCACCAGATTCCCGTCCACGAGCGCAGGTGCAGACTGGTATGCCTTACGGACCAGTTTCTCAACTTCCAGAGCCCATTGTTGCAAGTTCTCACCGATGCGTTGGGCACGATCCTTCAGCTGTGCACGAAAAACGTGCTCCAGGTGAGCGTCACCATATCTTGCCTCCAATGCCTCCAGCAGTTGCTCATAGGTTACCTTCTTACCGAGGGCTTCGAGGACGGTTAGAGCCTGGTCTCGAAGACCCAAGGTGAGCGCGGTCATAGCCTGTTCCTTAGTCCAGCCGTTCGCCGTCTTAACAGCCTCAAACTGGATCTTGTAGGCTGACCACGAAGATGTCCCATCAAACGGCGGTACTTTGAACCCCCGCACCGAAGGAACAGCAGTTACTGAAGTCACCGCTCCATCTCCAACTTTGAGGTTCCCTAATGCCTTCTTCACGTCGGCAATCTGAGTTTCGGCCTCAGTGATACGGTTCTCGTGTTGAAGAACCTGATCCTTCACTACCTTGAGTTCTTTGCCGAAGGTCTCGTGAATGCCTTTTAACAAGAGCATTTGTTCCTCCTGGCGGCGGGCCTGCTCCTCCTGATGGCGGGCCTGCTCCTCCTTGTCCCGCTGCAGCTGTTCCTCCAATCGGCGGGCCTGCTCCTCTTGACGGCGGGCCTGCTCCTCTTGGCGGCGGGCCTGCTCCTCTTGACGGCGGGCCTGCTCCTGGAGCATCACCATTAGGGCCGTGATATCTGGAGCTGCTGACGATGTGGACAGCGTGGCTTCCATCGCTGGCTGCTGACCTTCCGGTGTGGGCAGTTGTGCACCTCTAAATCGCCTCAGGTCGGCCTCTTGCTGACGCTGACTCCTAGTTCGGATACCTTCCGTGTTTTCCTTTGGTAAAACCGGCATACTTTAATCCCACTGCTGACACCAAATTGTTACGAGCCGGGTATTCAATAATTAAAAATAGTCGGTTAATTACCAAAAAATAACACACTGTTTATTTACAACCCTTTTTACAACAATAATTCGCTATGTCACTTGTTAATCGCACTAGAAGATCGCTTCGATGTTAACTCCGCTGTATCGTGAAACAATACTGACTCGTACGGGTAACCCAATCTGCTTATATATGGCTTTGAAACCCCTAGAAAGATCTATAATATTCGATAGAACATTCTCCACTAAACAGAAATTACCAGAGTGAGTAATCTAGCGCCATCTAGCGTCGAATATCAGAGTTACCCCACAGTTGAGCGCTACTTGACACTAGATGGCGCCTTCAATTCAATTCTCGCGACTGGTAGATTGTTCTAGACTATTTTTCTCGAAGGCGCAACAATATTTCCAGTATTTAATCGTGAAAGACCAGTGCTTTGCCACATATGGCGTGTAACCAGGCCCTTACAGAAAACTCTCTTCTTGTTCTTAGCTTTTATTATTCCCAAGATTATTTGGGGTCGGCTACTAGTTCAAACGGTTTTACCTGAATATCAGTTTTTCCACGGAGCGACTGGCATTGGACCTCCGCAACCCTGAGGGTGAACTGAATTCGAAGGTTGAACTAGTTGTCAGTATATTTGAGGTGAGGGCACTGACTTCCCAAAACGATTGCCATACCTGGTCTACCTTCATATAAATAAAACATATATAGAAACTAGTAAACTCACGTAACTTCATCTGCATCTCTTTTCAATCATGTTCCTATTGGTCTAAGCGTGATGTTAGCTATCTTATCTTGGGCACATCTTCAAAATACGCATTTAATAAAATGACACGAAAATCATATATTATAATCAAATCAAATCAAAATCATTTATTCATCTAAGACACCAAGTGACACTTATGAACGTCAAATTGAAGCTATAGTTAAAAATCATAGATCGACACAAACAGAGGCCACAGCATGTGCTGTATTGTCGAGGTAAGTTAGGCGAAAACACCAAAATCTACTGCCTGCCTGTGTCGATCCATAACTTCCAGTTTCCAAAATGCGTAGAGCTCATGAGAAGAATACTGGCAAAGAAACTCATGGCTACTCTTTTTCAAAAAGATATATATTTTATAGATAAAACTTAGTGTAGAATTTAGAAATGTAAGAATTTTGAAAAGTCATATTTCTTACAGTCGAAGAACTGCAAAAGGATAAAAGTGATAAATTTGAAATCTAAGAAATAAAATAAATCTTCCATTGTGCATTATAGTGTTTCTTTTTGCAATTCGATCTCCCGGCAACTAACAGCAACCGGCAAAAATTTAAGCTCTTATGTATTATGCATACAGATTAACGTAAAAAATGTTAATAAATAAGTGTTATATAAGACCTTCTTTATATGATGACCTACTTACAAAGCAGATTTATTATAATGATATGTATATTTTACAGTTAAGGTAACGTTTTGCTCGCGAAATTTCTGCAATTTTAATTTTAAATATATAACTAACCTTGTACACAGAAAGCAGAACGATTGCTTTCATATTTGATAATTTAAATGAGCAATTTTAAATATATAAAACCAGCTGACCCGGCGAACTTCGTACCGCCATATTTACATATCTGTCTCAGCTTCCCACAGGCGGTAAAAAAATCTTTTGATTTTTCTTGTACACAAACCTTGTCCTAACAATAACAATAAAAATATTAATTTGGTACAGCCGATGGGTAGCTTTAGTTACTCCTTGTAACATAAGCTATCTGCCAGCGAAAGTCACTTTCTAAATCAGTCCAGACTTTCCAGAGATTGCGATTTAAGATGAAGATTTGCTCCGGTCTAGCGGTATACGTGTCAAAGCATGGCTCTCCGACCCAACTAGCAGACATTAAAAACAATATTCTTTATTACATAAATAAGGCCAAGGATGTCTATATACTTTCTTGTACGTTGGAAGAAATTGCACACTAGTGCTAATGTAAATAATACACACATAACTAATGTCAAGTCGACACACTGACCCCAAGGTATTACGTATGCGAGAAAAAGTCGAACGACGCTTATAATAGCTTTAATATTTCGAATGAGTCAATTCTGTATCGTAAGTTGAACTGTTTGTAAACAACGTAAGGTATTGTATATATTTCTGGTTGTGAACTCAATAGCTTGATTTTGGGGTTCTGCGTCTTTGTCAAATTGCATCAGATTCTTGTAGTATGTGGTTTTATTTAAATCTTAGGAGCTAGAGCTATTTTTAAGCACATATATCCGGTAATCTGCATATTCCAGCAAGCCTTTCCTTTCGGAATGTTTACAAAAGTGCCTATATAAATTTTATGACCTTTCTTTACTTTCAATAAAGGTGCAAATAGGAAATAAGTCACGGCATCCTGTCTGCTTGTTGCGCTTTCACGGTTAAACCGCAGTATCGATTTCAATGAGATTTGGCATTAAGATATTTTGATTCTTTCGAAAGGACATAGGCTACCGCGATGACCGACGTAAACACGAACAGAACTCGATACATTTTACAAAAGTTATTGCATTTACGTCATAAGATAATTGTGTTGATAAAGACATTAGCCTTTAAGTTGCAACAGTCACAAAGATCACTAGACATAATAAAATGTGACGACGGCGTTCTGCAGATTCATCTTAAAGTTTTATGTAATAATTGATCGGAGAGCTTCTTTTATTGAGGCAAAGGCGCATGTAATAATTGGCGAAACGCAAATCTCAGAAAGCAGGCTTTTAGTTTTTATTTGTATAGTCCATTCGTGTAGATACGGTCACTTTGATCGCGCCGCAATCGCACGTGCAGCTTTTTGTCAAAGCAAAGCCACCACGAAATCAAAGAACCCGCCAACGTCGTACACCCACAAGTAAGTATGATTTGTCAGTTGACGCCGAAGTAGTGTAGTGAATCGTTGTGTTTGTTGACTCTTCTTTCTGACGTGTAAAGTTTATTATTCATATAATTTATCTTTACTACCTAGGCAAGCACCTAACTTATATGAATTAATATATTCGAATTTTATACCAATAACCACAATTGCCTGCGGGTGTACCGACACTATCTAAAGGAACGGACTAAGAGTTTGTAATTTCTCTACTCCTATTCATCTCACGTGAAAGGCGACTAAGGGAGTAGACTGTTAAAACTTTATGGTGAACTAGCTGACCCACGCAACCTCGTTTGCGTCTCCTATTACCCGTAGCGTGATAATTTTCCCCCGTTTTTAAAACATTCTTCATTGGTGCTCCGTTTCTATTAGTCTTAGCGTAATGATATATAGCCTATAGCCTTCCTCAATAAATGGGCTATCAAACACTGAAAGAATTTTTCAAATCGGATCAGCGGTTCCTGAGATTAGCACGTTCAAACAAACAAACTCTTCAGCTTTATAATATTAGTATAGATTATTAACATAATATAGTATAGATGAAAGTAAGTTATTATCAAAAGTATTTAACAAACCTATTCAACAATAACCATATAACTATAATTATGTATACCTTCGTCTATCATCATCTCACCTTCCTAGCCTTTATTATTCCCAAGATTAATTGGGGTCAACTAATAGTTCAAACGGTTTTACCTGAATATCAGTTTTTCCACGGAGAGACTGGCATCGGACCTCCGCAATCCTCTAGGTGAACTGAATTCGAAGTTTAAACTAGTTGTCAATATATTTGAGGGCACTAGCTTCCCAATAACGATTGTCATAGGTGTTCATGATAACCGGGACCGACGGCTTAACGTGCTCCATAGATACTCCGGGCTGCTATTTAAGAATTTCTTGTAAGAAATACCCAACAGCAGTCCGGCCCGTGAATCGAATCCGAGACCTCTTGATCGGCAATCGCTTAGGCTAACCGTTAGACCAACGAGGCCGTCCTATTTACATCTATCCTATTTCTATTATGTTAAACGACGATGTCTATCGTGACTTGCAAAACTACGTTCTTAGCAAGATCATGTAGTACTTAGTTAACATCACATTTCGATTTCATCTTCAGTCATTAAATGTTAAATTACCATATATCTAATACTTTTAAATCTCAGTTATCCAGGTACTTATCTTAATAAATGTAATACTAGTAGATTTCGTAAACTTTAATATGAAAGCCATGATCTCACTCCTCAATTTTACCAAACTTTTAATGTTAATTTGACCATCATACTAATATTATAATCATCACACTAATCACACTATCAAACTATTACATAAAGCCGAAAGTTTGTGTGTATGTTTGTTACTTCTTCACGCAAAAACTACTGGACGAATTTGTATGAAACTTTACAGTAATATGGCTTATACATCAGAATAACACATAGTCTATTATTTGCCGCAACAAACCGATATACACGCGGGCGCAGCCGCGGGCAAAAGCTAGTTAAAATGCTTTGAGTAAACCTTCCGAGACAATATTTATTACGAAAATTGTCTAGGTTGATACTGATTGTGAATTGCATCCACGCTAATATTATATATAAATTCTATAATTAGAAAGTATCCCTGTCTGTCTGCTACGCTGCATCGATTTCAATGAAACTTTGATTCTTGAGAAGAACATAGGCTACTCTTTACCGCGATAACCGACATACACGCGAGAGCGTAGCCGCGGGCAAAAGTTAGTTATATCATAAATAGATTAAAACAAAACCAACAATATTAGTTATATCAGTATAGTTCATTTCCACAAAACTATCAAAAGTATATATCAAATATTAATTTAACTTAATACAAATTTCCATAACAAACATTTCAAGTACGTGCAAAAATTTCACAAATATATTTGAGTCATACATGTTTCCGTACGAGCATTTTCATTCGCGGAACTCGTTAAATACTTCTTTTGAAATGAAGGAAAACAACAATCATTTTTACCGATGACATTCTGTTTACGATAATATGAACCTATAAACCCTTAATGCAGACAAAAACTTATACAAAAATTTCCATCTTACAAACCTGTTCAATGTGCTACAAAATGACGTTTCAAATTTAATTAAAGAAGTAGTCCGGGTAGTATATAATTTAACAGGCACTTCAAAAATAGCGTGGTAAGTTATCCCGGTCCTACGCTCAAAAGTTTTTTTCCCTGCTAGCCCTGTTAGCTACCACAATCGATTTTTTTTAAGGTTTGCACTGCACGTTTGGCCTAGTGGTTTAACGGTCACCACGCTTTTCCTATTTCGCCAAGTGTCGCCATACGTCCCCACGCCGCGCTGGCCGAGTGAGTGTTGGGGACAGGCAACACAACGTTGTGGCCACGTAATCTTGCCGTTGGATGTTTATAAGCCGCCCAAATGCCTCCAACTAAGCTTCACGACTGTTATCCTACGATAACAACCGGGACCGACTTCTTAACGTGACCTCCGAATCACAGAGACGCTCATGGTATAGTGCCACTAGCGGTAACCCATCCAGGTATTGACCGCGCCGTCGTTGCTTACCCTCGGTGATTGTTTCTAATCACCGAGTGCAACTGAGCTATGAGCGCCTCTTTATCAGAGTATAAAAGCTTCAATTCGTATAATGAGACAGTATATAACAATATTAAGACTTAAAGTGAAAAAACAGACAAACAATATGTAAAAATGTAGTGTCCTAGAAACATAAAATATTAAAGTTACAATCTACTACAAAATTGAAGTTGACAATTGAAGTTCCAAAACAATACAATTGTCATAAATCATATACTAGGTAATATTTTGTGTATTACTTTAGAATAAGTTGACATCTAAACAGCTGGAGTTAAGACCTCAAGGTCCTCTCGAAATCGTCTCGCAATATTTTACGGGCTACTAGATTTTGCGTGTAGTGAATTCCACATACAAACATATTTGAATTTTGATGTCTTTCCGTACTCTTTTATGGCAATGTGTTATTTCATGTTTGCGGTTTGACTTCTAACATACCTAGTACCTACACTCTCAAATATATTACTACCTATATTTTATGTGATCCATTATAAACTCGAAAGTAACTCTGTCTGTATGTCTATCTGGGATGTATTTATTAATAGTTTTGATAATTTTGTCATGGATAATATTTTTTTAAATGTCTCTGTTAGTTATATCGGAATCCGTATTTTTTTTTAAATGGAATTTTACTAAAATATCCATACTAATATAATAAATTCGAAAGTAACTCTGTCCGTCTGTTTGTCTGTTACGCTTTCACGCTTAAACCGCTACACCAATTTCAATAAAATTTGTCATGGAGATACTTTGATTCTTGAGGAAGGACATAGGCTACTGTTTGCTGCGATAACCGACATACACGCGGGCAGACCCGCGCGGCCGCGGGCTTAAGCTAGTCACATCACATCACACTAATCACACTAATATATAAAGGCGAAAGTTTGTGTGTATGTTTGTTACTTCTTCACGCAAAACTACTGGACGGATTTGTATGAAACTTTACAGTAATATAGCTTATACATCAGAATAACACATAGGCTACTATTTGCAGCGATAACCGACATACACGCGGGCAGACCCGCGGGCTAAAGCTAGTTGACTCTCAGATTCTGCTCATGTTATCCATCATGAACAGAGTAGAATCATTTTGGTAGGCACTTACATAAAAAAACCCTTTGAATTAAACATTAGCGTCTAGAAGAGGACTACAATTCCTTCGTTCGTTCAATATTGACGAAACTGATTAAAAACTGATTTCATGCAGAAATTAATATTTCGTATTGACAGTAAGACAGTAAGTACATGCATATTGTACATAACTTACTTAAAATTAACCTTAGCGCATGAAATAATTGTCTCTTCAGCTTGCAGCTTGCAACGGATAAGATTTCTATTTTCAAGGCATTTAACGTTTAATGAGAACACTTATGTCAATTATAGTTCAATTGTTTCATGTTAACTCATTAATAACGCCTAATTGTTCAGAAATCGTTTTTAACAGTTCCTTGCAAGGTTAAATTTCACGTGAGGATATCTCACCAAATGAGATTTCTGATACCTGATGCATATGACTACTACTACCATAACATAAATATGGACATATTCCACTTAGCTAGGATAAATTTTTAGAAAATTTACCATAATTAAAATTCCCAGCAAAGCTCGATCACCCAGTTACTAGAGCACTTAAAACAAGTACAAGTCAAGTTTATTTATACCAAGGTCAATCGACTTACAATGTGCAAATAACAACGCATTCTTGGTAATTACTCCAATTAAGTTAAAGGTTTTCGCTAAAAGTGAATTCGATCTTACTAGATAATTTACCCGCTGCGCTGCCTTGAACTACTCTTATATAGAAATATGTTTGTAGAAGATTATTCTACATCTACACTGTTTTATATATATAGATAGACTAGCTTTTACACGCGGCTTCGCTCACGCAGACTTTCATCCCCTGATTTACCCCCTTAGGGGTGGAATTTCAAAAATTCCTCACTTACGTCATATAAGGAACCTACATGCAAAATTTCAGAATTCTAGCTTCAGCGGTTTGGGCTGTGCGTTGATCTCTGGGTATGTCAGTCAGTCACATTACTCTTTTATATATAGAAGATAGATAGATAGAAGATAGACTAGCTTTTACACGCGGCTTCGCTCACGCAGACTCTCATCCCCTGATTTACCCCATTAGGAGTGGAATTTCAAAAAATCCTTTCTTAGTACTCACTTACGTTATAAAAAGAACCTATATGCAAAATTTCAGGATTCTAGCTTCAGCGGTTTGGGCTGTGCGTGCGTTGATCTCTGGGTATGTCAGTCAGTCAGTCACCTTACTCTTTTATATATATAGATAACAAAAGCTTTAGCGAAAGATTTCGGTATTTCGGGGGCTTCAAGTGAGGACCTGACGCCACGAAAATTCACTTCACCCCTTAAAGATCTTTTCTAGGTCCAAGATTCTTTATGTTTAAGGAGATTTTTCGATGTAGAGTATAGACTTCCGAAGACAAATATTTTATCAAATAATCCAATAAATCACTGATAGTTTCGATATTCTAGTATTTCAACGAACAAAACTTTATTATGAATAGAAATCAAAACACAACAAATTTGAGTATTTTTGGAGAAAAAAAAACAAAACAAAACAATTCTAAGATTGCACTGAAAATTGGACTGTAAATTCTATTTTCGCTATAAATTTTATTAAAAAACACGTTTTAAAATCTTTGACGCTACCAATAATCCGCGTGTGGAAAAAAAGATAATTATTTGTTATTTAAATCAAGAAGTCCTTTATTATAATTTTTTTGTGACAACAATATGGTATTCCAACAAAATAGTCCAAAAATGTAAACAATAAAATTATTTTGGATATTGACTATTTCAAAACCTAGTTAAGAGTTGACATTTTAAATTTTATTCAAGAGCCCAGTTTCAATCCCCGTTATGAATATAATTAATAGCTATAAAATCACAACTTCACTGCGATAAGATAACACAGATTAGTTTGCAAAATAATCTAAGATTAACTAATTCTTCACAAAGTTGCGACAAAGAACAAAATCAAACAATTTATGGTTAGTTTTATTCTAGAAGACTATCTAGGACAAATATCTCTCTGATGAAAGACAACTCAACAGACTTAAAGTGAAATATAATTATTTGCCAATGTCCTAGCTCTCCAAGGTTTTGTTGATCTCAGATTTATTTATACACTAAAAAAATCTGACCATAATAATTGGTGTGCACTTTGTCAAGATTAATTACCTGTCTTGTTGCGATATTTAAAAACCATTACGAACTGACTTATCTCGTGAAATTTATGGAGACCTCAATTTTGTTTGTCAGTTGCCGCTCTAGAGCAATCATTGTTTAGGCAAATACAATAACAAAAAAATAATTGAGTAACATGAAAATGTATTTATAAGAAACTTAAAAAAAAAGGATCATTCAATTCGTTTGAATTTTATTTACTTTCCAATAATATACTATATTTAGTAGTTTATATTGAAATTTCTTATTCAGTCCTATTTATTACATGCTAATATTGTTTAAAAAATATAAATTAACCACCGACCAAGAATAATTATAGACAATATAAAACTTATAAAGCAAATTACTTTCATCCGATATTTTATATTTGTACTTGTTACGTTGTTTATTGTACTTGTAATATTTTATTGACCTATATTCAGTTAATTTAACTTTTAAAAATAGACAACAATTAAACACAACTTACCATAAAGAAAACACAGACAAACATCCAAAGACAACTTCACAAAAAGAATAAAACCTCCAAAAGTTTTTCGAAGTTCGAAATTTAAATATCGATATTAATGCGCGAGCGCGTGCATCGAACGCGCGAATTCGCAACTGACAGTGCCCTACCACATTCACACAGGGTTGCCCCTCTACGAACTTACTGCGTACGTATTTATGATATTCAAAAGGAATGGTTACATATTATTGAGAAACGTAACCTGTAGTAGGAGATGATACTTTGGAATGTGCTCAAAAATTAACATTTGTACAAATAAATAAAATTGAAGTGTCTGTTTAAAATGACAAATTAACAGCTTTTCACTAAATGCATAATAATATGTCATTACATACGTTACTTACATGATAAGAAGATAATTTTAATTTTTCCTTGTAGATCTGTTCGTCCGTACTGTCTGTCTGTTTGTTCCGGAAAATCTCTGGAACAGCAGAAACGATTTTGTCGAGACTTTTACTGGCACATAGGGGATGACTGATGATATATGGAGTAACATAGGGTACTTTCATTTAACTTCGGCGCAGCTAGTATGAAATAATTATACTTTAAAGCTCAGATTACAAAAGAAAGCCCGATGGAACGTTGTTGTCAAATAACATGACGCCGATGGATTTATTTTAGTGTGCGTGACAGTCGGTGCGACACTGTAGGAACACGTACATCTTTGTGTGTGTAATGATACCATACGCAGTAGAAAAATTCCTATTTTTTTGATAAATATTAAGATTGAAAAAAGGGTATTTTAATATTAAAGAACTTTAAATATTATGGTTTTTATTTTAGTTACCTACTGTTACATACTATGCAAACTCTCAGCTACCTTTATTTTGCACTAACTTTTTATAATATTGTCGTTTTGCGTGTAAACTTCGTGTAAAAATTATAGAAAGCTAAAATCAATTACTTTACCAAAAGTACTTGTAATGTATGATTAATTTTTTTTTTTTTAATATTCTGCGGATAAACGATAAGTACCTGGGAATCAAGTTTTGTACTATCGATTATTCTCAATCATTCAATTATGATGTGAAGCACAAAATAAAGACATAAAACACATCTAGACACAGAACAGCAATTTGTAGAAACATCCACAAATTAGTATGTAATAATTATTAGAAATAATTGTATGTATCACCAAAGAATACTTTCAGATGAGGTTAGGAACCAAGTTCCTAAATATAGAAATGAGGTTCACTAATACCTGGACTAACAAGGAATCTCCCTAATTGAGGGGGGGAAAAAATAAACAAAAACTGGTATCACAGTCGAGCTACGGTTGAGGTTTTGTGTTCCGACACAACAATATAATTATCGAGTAAATAAATTAGTAAGTAAATAATCTGTATTTACCTGTGAAAAGATATTCCATCTTCTTTTTTTTTGTTTTTGGGAACTACTCTTACAGTGTTTAATGATACAAGACGGCATTTTGAAAATAAAATTAAAAATCACTCGTGACGTGTACACAATATGGCGGTTTGTCAAACACTGCCGCGAGAATGTATTCCCTTTCTAATTCATATTTACTTTGTAGCTTCATTGTCGTGTTCCTTACGGTCTATCTGGATTTCTTTAGTAATCTGAGCTTTAAATCATAATTTCAAGGGATTTTAACATTAGACGACATAGATAACATTTTTTTTTTTGTCCATTTTGCATTCTGCCTGCGTGTAGGTACAGTCGACCAAATTGAATCACGACCCACTTTGCCAATTATTCCTTTGTAATCATAAATGTACACACATCAAAAGTGTCTAGGGATCAAGCATTTTTATGCGGATTTCTTGAGATTGAGATGTGGCTTTGGCCCTGGCCTGCTCAGTCGCCAGACTTGAACCCGATTGAGCATGCATGGGATATGCTACAGAGAAGAGCTCTGCCGAATATGGAGGGTATCCAGTCGCAAGAAGACCTTTTTTTGTTGTTGCAACGAACATGGGCGGCCATTCCACAGCGTGATTTGGATGAACTCATTTTGAGTATGCCAAACCGATGTTCTTGTGTTAGTGTTCGCGGTAGAAACACGGATTATTAATTGTTTAAGTTACCTAATAAAATTTTAAAGAAAACTGTTATTTCAGTCTTTTTTTCGAACTTTAATGTTAGTGGTTCAAATGTCAAAAATCCTTTTATTAGGAAAATGGCAAATTTCTTTATTAATGCAAAGGTGACTTGGTTTATCGTTACTGTGACAAACGAAAACACTTTATTTGATGAATCCTTAAAGAAAATTTTAATTAATATCAATCAGGAGAAAAGTTATTGCAAAAATATATGTTGATCCCTAGACACATATGTTGATCCCTAGACACTTTTGATGTGTGTAGTTAGGTTTCCTTCGCTATTTGCACATAGTACGTTTTAGATATAAACAAAAATGCGTCATTACGGGTTAGATGTCAATGCAATTTAAACCTTTGTCATCACTGAACAAGATATATTTTTGATACAGCAGTCTTATTTGAATTTCAAATAATATAATCGTTTATAATCCAAACTCTTTTCATAGCGGAGATTTTTTTTTAAAATGAAATGAAATTATGTGTGAGATGTTAAGTAGTAGTCAACCTGAAAATATTAAAATAAAAATCTAAGAATATATTTATATCTATAAACGAATCGTATAATGGCCAATTTGGTAGAACAAAGAGCTCGGATTGTAGTGCTCAGTGAGCAAGGTTGCGGCGTTAGAGAAATATCACGTGAGTTAAATATAAGTCGTAACACGGTCAGAACCTGGATCAGACGGCACGCTGAAGAGGGTATCCTTGAAGACGACGACGACATAATCATGGGGTTCGTCGAATCACAAACCAACAGAGAACGGAAATGCAACACCATTACGAAGAACATCCTTTTACTCGTACCCGCTATTTTGCAGCACGTTACGACGTTTGTCTAGATACAATTAGAAATAATTTGCACCGCACTGGGCTGCATTACAGACATCATGCTAAGAAAGTTCATTTAACGGATGCACACAAAACTGCGAGATTGAATTTTGCACGTAATTATTTACATTTCGACTGGACAAACACCATATTTACAGACGAAAAATCATTTCGCTCTTCTCAACATGGTCGCTTAACTTTGTGGCGTTACGATAACACGCGATACACAGAGGACCACGTAGTGCCCAACCAATCATCAGCTAACATGTGGGCATGGATGGATGCTGGAAACATAGGCGAACTTGTTCCCATTTCTCCTCGTCATAACACTATCAACTATGTCGATTTATTGGAAGAATCAATGTTACCGACTTTGCGAACAGTTTACCCCCGTGAAGATGTGCCAGTATTCTCCTATGTTCATGATAACTGTCGAGTGCATACTGCCAGAATTGTCTCAAATTGGTTTACGGAGCATGAAGATGAATTTACTCTCATTCCATGACCGTCTAGGTCACCAGATCTTAACCCAATAGAAAATGTATGGGGTTTGATGGTTCAAATGTGGGATAATAGGAACGAGAGGACTAAAGAAGCAATCGAGCTGCATTGTGTTGTAATCACTTTAATTTACTAATATTATTTAATTTAGATAACTGTATTTTTCTGCTCGGCTACATTGAAATGATGGATGTGACGTAACATCGTCATTTCCGGGGTGGAGCAAGGGAACGTTATTTGATTTGAGTAGTTCTTGGTTGAGGGTTAATATATATTCACTGGTTGACAGTTGGGCTGGGCAGTTGTGTTAACAGTATTAAGTTAGATTGTGTACCTACCCTACAGTTAAGAATTAATCCATCATTGAGAGAAGATGATATATTTATTACACTTTGATTGAGTGGGGGAATTACTAGCCTAGGTGGCGAATTCCACAGGGTAGCGCGGAGGTGTGAGCGTTGCTCCAACCCCCTCGTGGGGTTGCTCATGGTATTTTTCTTTACAATTGTAACGAAATCTGGGATTTCATGAGGGGAAGTGACATTTGCAGTCGTCTAATCGGGTCTATGCGTAATCGATTATTAGACGTTATTGAAAACCATGGCGCTTACACTCAGTTTTAGGTTTAACCAGTAATCCTACAGACCCAAACCATTGGAACCATTATAACCCACAAATTAACTATTGAGAAGTTTTCTTTTTTATTCGCTTTACGAAGTGAATGCCATTTTTTAAAATTTAACAATATGATATAAACAAAATAAAGTTTATAAGTCTCTAATTTTACTGTTTTATTTTATTAATATGTATGACTAGCTGTCTCGACAGACTTCGTTCTGTCAAATAAATGCTTTCTCATTTTTGTTCTACACCTACCCTACGCTACCTTCACGGTACCTCTACCCTCCTACCTCAAGTCTACCCATTATTTGAAATAAAGTCAATCCTATGTCTCAAACAAACAGACAATCAAATCTTTCCTAATATACCTATAGATAAGGACGTTCACTGGCTAACAAACTTTTTCGTGCAATACTTATCATAGTCCATAGTATACCTCTAGGTATATGTCATGGCTTTGTCAGTGTCTAGTAGAATGATAACGGTTCGTTACTTATGAAATGTATGTTCAAGCTAATTTCAACCTAATGGTATAGAATAATTGTAGGAAAATGACTTTAAGGGGGGTCATGATTAAATTTGGTCGACTGTACTTCGTAATTGTAAGACAATCCTATGGCGCGTATCAGGCATTAAAGACATCCTTATGTTTAAAGTAATTTATGTTTAAATTACTTTATGTTTAAATTTCATATCCATTAATAATGATAACTAATAATTTACAACTGGACGGTCGCGTTCCTTGAGGTAATCTCTTAGGGAAAGTATGCACGGGTTTGCAACCGTGACTGTTCCACACTCTTGTCCAATTTAAGGAAACTTAGAATGTCGTATCTTTCGCCTACACAGTTAGACATTCTCAACAATAACCATAAAATAGTTACAGCTACCGTTTGTTAATTGTGTGTAGTCTATAGGAAATACGGGCAGTATTTCCGATAGACTACACGTTGGTCTAGCGGTTGACGTATGCTACTGCCGATCAAGAGGTATCAAATCCCGGGTCGAACCAAAAGTGTTATTGAATTTTTCTAATTACAAAAATACTTAATAAAACTCGGAGTTGGGGAGTCGGGGTCTGAACCCCTGTGCCTCGGAGAGCACGTAAAGCTGTCAGTCCCACGCCTGACCTCTCCCTAGTCGTGTTGGATTGCCGTCCCATCGAATTATGAGAGTGATGGAACAGAGGTGCACCTGAGTTTGAACACTACTTGTGCACTATAATATCTTCTGCGTAGTTTGCTGGTCTCCGTTGACACGCCGTGGCCGTAAGAGCATCATAAAAAAAGCAGAACCACGTTATGTTGATTCCTTTACTGGATGTAAGTGTAAACAGAGCAATGACATTTTTTGGTTACATTCGTTTAATTCATGCACCGCCAGCTTCTCTACGAGTGTCCATTCTACCGCACAATTTCCTATAACTATCTCTATTCACCCCAGGAGAAAGACCTTCGGTAAGTTCACTCAATTAGTGAGATAAAAGCGTGTGGAAACATGGAAAGGATTGGCTTTTTATGTAAGTATCACTCTGGCGAATATGTGACGAATTTAGGTTTTTTTACGCTTTAAAACACACAGGCCTTGCTCTTTAAAATACATCCATACTAATAATTATAAATTCGAAACTAATTTTGTGTCTGTCTGTTACGCTATCATAGCTAAACTACTGCACTGTTTGAATGAAATTTGAAATGAACATACTTTCATTCTTACAGAAGGATATAAGCTACTCCTTGCCGCGATAACCGACATACACTTGGGTGCAGCCTCGGACAAAAGCTAGTATCATATAAAACAGACCCTGCTTCTGGCAACAAACTATTGTACATTATTAAACAGAAGTATGTAATCTATAAAAAATAACATTCATTGTTTTGTAACACTAAAGGGCCGATCCCGCACGAAGGAGGCGACGAAGGGGACGCGGTAGAGGACGTTACCTCCCCAATCGTTGCCTAAGGGTCGCTGCGGTCACACCTTGGGGAAATGGGACCGCTGCAAACGACTCGGGACAGGTGACACCCCGGTGCGGCCGGGGGTGTCGCCTAAGGCGGGTCGGTGTTCCGACTCTTAAGCCGGGTCTCCTACGACACTGTTTTGTTTTTAAACACAAAACATCACATATTTATCAAAATATGGGCGTGGCTTAACTGTTTTGTTAATTTTAACAAGCAAACATGTTATCCAAAGCGGACTGAAAACATCCCAGCGTATACTTCTCGTATAATAAAACTGAACTAACATTAATATACTACATATATATAGTATAAAAATAAGTAAGTAAGTGTACTATAAGTCATTTAGTCGAGTAGATAAAAGATTTTTGCTTTTCGTGTAATCGTGTTTGATGTTAGTTTAAAAGTCCGTCTCCTGCGACTTTTCGCTAACATGTTTAGTTAACAAGTTTTGTTAGTTTGTTTTGTTATTTTTAGCCGCAGGAGACACGCCTTTACTGTGTAGAGCGGGACCCGCCCCGGGGGTGACTATGGTTACCCCGGGATGTTCCTCAGTCATGAGGTACGGCAGGGGGGACTCCAGAAGCCGCTGATGCGTTCCTGGAGCTCCTCCAGACTGCCGACGTAGGCCGCCGCGGGGTTTAGTGGGTAGATCGGTTCTCCGGGAGTCCCACACACGCCCTTCGTCTCCCCGCATAGGGTATGGTGCGAAAAGCATTCCCCGCGTAAAAAAAAAGGTATATGGAAATGTAAAAACAATCATTTAATTATCACATACTCCTTACAAATGCCAAAAAACACCTGTAAATTTTTCCTCCTTGAAAATTTCAAACATCGTATAACTTACACCTTGTAACAGTTGACATGACGGAACCTGTTCCCCTCTTCATTTTCTATGGACGAAAAAATCTTAAATGATAAAAATTATGCACCTGACCTTTCACGCACTTATTCAGAAAAAAGTGATGCGGTAATTTAAAAATAATTTCCGTCACATTTTTCACACCTGTTAAAGATAAGTGAAAACATAATTGAAGTTTCCTGTTTTTGATCTCGTCAAAAGATTGTTCACGTCACTCTGACCATAAATTACAAAGGCAATTGCTGTAAATAGTTAATTATATTCGTCTTAATGTAAAAACTGTGTGGCATGTAAATCTCTGCAATTATATTTCAATTACAAGTAACTGTCAGTTCAGAAATATGAAAGTGTCGTCAACCACTGTTTAAGCATTAAATGGAGCATTAAAAAAAATTTAAAGTTCATGCAATCACATTTTTTTTTTGACTGCCTCGATGGCGCAGTGGTAGCGTATGCGACTGCTGCGCTTGAGGCCTCGGGTTCGATTCCCGGGTCGGACCAAATGCTTATATAATCTGCAAATATTTGTTTAGGAGTTTGGGTGTTTTCTATGTATAATATGTATGTATTTACAAAAAAAAGTAATATGTATTTATATCAGTTGTTCTAGTACCCATAACACAAGCTCTGCTTAGCTTGGGACTAGACGGCGTTGTGTGTTAGATGTCCGAAATATTTATTTATTATTATTATTTATTTTGGCGCGACAACTATAATTCATGGAATCATCATCTTCCTAGCCATATTTTTTATTATTCCCAAGACTATTTGGGGTCAGCTACTAGTTCAAACGGTTTTACCTGAATTCCAGTTTTTCCACGAAGCGACTGGCATCGGAATTCCGCAACTCTAAAGGGTGAACTGAATTCGAAGATTAAACTAGTTTTCAGTATATTTGAGGGCACTGACTTTGCAATAACGATTGCCATAGATGTTCATGACAACCGGGACCGACTGCTTAACGTGCTCTCCGAGGTACGGGCGGGAAACACCGCCATCTACCATATTACTGGCTGCTATTAAGAATTTCTTGTAAGAAAAACCCAACAGCAGTGCGACCCGGGAATCGAACAAAATGCAAAACTCAAAAGCGAATCGAAATAAAATATATCTCCAACGTTTCCAGATTCATCCTGTGATTTCATCACCAGACTAACATCATTATGAATCTGAATTTGTTGGACTTGTCAATCATTATGAACCCATACTTGAAGGATTTACCACTTAACAGTGGCCAGACTCAACTTTACGAGGTACATAGAAAAAAATAAATTAAGTGTCTGTTTTTAATTTAAAAATAACAGCTTATCACTAAATGCATGTGAAAGTACATTATACGGTACTGACCCCAAAAAGGCATTCCTATAGCAAAGAACCTTCAAGAAACTCCATAACAGTTATTAGTTACAAGTTAATTAATAAAAGTATTTGCTACAATAAGAAGACTTTACAAACTTCTTGAGATAGTAGTATACCTTAAGTAATGATTTTCATACACGAAGGATAAACAAAAGTACGATGCTTAACTCTAAGGGTGTGTTTTCACTAGCGCAGAGCGCACTGCGTGGAGCGGAGCGGAGAAATGCTGTGAAAAGTGGCAAGTGTTTTCATTGCAGTGGAGCGGGGTGGAGTGTATTAAACCAGAGCTGAACAAAGACGTGTTCCAATCAGTCTAATTCAACCTCTGGGAGAGATCATACGTATTGTTATCAGTACAATAAAGAGCGGCGCTTTTTTATTTTTTGTACTAAAAATAAAAAGGCTACTCTACCCGCCAAGTCGACGTCAGTCAACGTCTCGCTTCGTGATCACTGCTCTGAACCACAGTCTGCCGTGATGAGTAAACAAGCAATACTTCACCTCTAGTATTAAAACTAAAATAAAAAAAAAAAAATTATAATCTGAGGTATTTGTCTGTGTCGCTCTCTGAAATAAATGGTTATAATGAAAAGGTGTAAAAATTAAGCTGAAGTAAAACAAGTGATTTACTGAAGATAATATATAGTTTATTTGACACTTCCTGAACCTCTAACATGCCGTGTGATTATCTAATTCTCTTTGAATGTTCGATCAACTCCGCTCCGCTCACACTGTCTACACCGAAACGGAGTGGCAATGTCAAGTGATTGGCCAATTCCCGATCCAATCCTCTCCACTCAGCCCAGCTCCGCGTCAATGAAAACGCATGTGGAGGGACGGGTATCATGTCCCTCCAACACAAGCGAGGTGATCATACCTGGTGGGCCAACTGCCCAACGGTTGATGTTGGGATGTCGTATATTTGCCAATTGGCGCGATTCAGGATTGGTAGCTTCCTTGCATTGTACGTCACTCGGTAGCTCGATGTACATTCGGTAGATGGCGCTGTAGTGTGTTTTTCTTTATATGTGGAAGTCGCCACATCACTCCCCTCCAAGACCGGATGTCGATACATTGTTGAGTCAGCTGTATGTGCTCTGTTATGCAGCTTGCCAGTGCCAGGAGTAAGTAGTTCCAGTAAGTCGGAACTGAATGCCGCAAGTTCCAGTGAGTCGGAACTGAATGCCGCTAGTCCCGGTGAGTCGGGACACACGCACCGTAAGTTGCTTGTCTATCTGAATGTATTTATATATCCCCCAGAAGCTTTCCTAAATCTCAGAGTTACGTTTAATGACTTACTCCATTGTATATTCACAAAGAACCACAAATCACTGAGACTCATAGGATTTATCGTTGTCAGCTTTGTCTGATATTCTAGTGATATAACATGTTAACATAAACGTTTGTAAGTGAATAGCGTATTTAAGCCTGTGGTTAGTAGTGAGCTTAGTTTTATTTCATAACATGTAATTATTCCAACCATACTTTACTTATTAAGCAGGTCAACAGTACCCACCGCAAAGAAAAAAAATCCGTTGACCAGCCTGATGTAGTAGGCGAAAAAGTCTAAGGTGAGACTCAGGTCCAGTGCAGTAGTGGGCAGACTGTTGATGTGATTATGATGTGAAATAAAAGAATTATAGTTGTATGCTGTATACTTTTCACCGTGGGAGAGTCACGCTTCGGCATGAATGGGCCGGCTCGACCGGAGTGATACCACGGCCTCACAGAAAACCGGTGTGAAATAGTGCTTGCGCTGTGTTTCACCGAGTGAGTGAGGAAATCGGAGGCCCATACCCCAACCCCTACCCCTCTCTCCCGCTCCATCCCCCAAAGGCCGGTAACGCACTTGTGACGCCTCTGGTGTTGCGGGTGTCCATGGGTGGCGGTAATCGCTTACCATCAGGCGATACGTCTACTCGTTTGCCGGTCTATTCAATTTAAAAAAAAAATGCTATTATCATCTTTTACTCGTTCATTATTTGTAGGAGTTCTTTCTATGTACCTATATCAACAAAACATAATATGTGATATGCATCCTAAAAATTTTAGTTTAAAAAACTAAAAAAACACGCTTTAATAGCAATCGAACTAAAAAGTAGAAAATAATTTTAATGTAAAAAGCGTAGGGCGACATTTTTGAAATATTTTCAGAAAGCACCCACGCTTTTTAGGGTTCCGTGCCAAAGGTAAAAAACGGAACCCTTATTAGGGTTCCGTGCCAAAGGCAAAAAACGGAACCCTTATAGATTCGTCATGTCTGTCTGTCTGTCTGTCCGTCTGTCTGTCCGTCCGTATGTCACAGCCACTTTTTTCCGAAACTATTAGACCTATAATGTTGAAACTTGGTAAGTAGATGTATTCTGTGAACCGCTTTAAGATTTTTACACAAAAATAAAAAAAAACAATAAATTTTGGGGGTCTCCATACTTAGAACTGAAACTCAAAATCATTTTTTTCATCAAACCCATACGTGTGGGGTATCTATGGATAGGTCTTCGAAAATGATATTGAGGTTTCTAATATCATTTTTTTCTAAACTGAATAGCTTGCGCGAGAGACACTTCCAAAGTGGTAAAATGAGTGTCCCCCCCCCCCCCTTTAACTTCTAAAATAAGAGAATGATAAATCTAAAAAAAATATATGATGTACATTACCATGCAAACTTCCACCGAAAATTGGTTTGAACGAAATCTAGTAAGTACTTTTTTTTTAATACGTCATAAATCATAAACTGCAATTTACCTTTCATTCAATCAACACAAAATAAAAATAAAACAAAAATTATATTATGTTACTTGCTGCTGCGGAACCCTTCATGGGCGAGTCCGACTCGCACTTGGCCACTTTTTTCATTAAATTTAGTTTATATTTTTTAGTTTGATTGCTACTGAAGCGTGTTTTTTAGTTTTTTAAACTATTATTTATTTTCTACTTTTTAGTTTGGTATATTTACAAAAGCGTGTTTGTTTCGTTTTTAAAACAATTGTTTTCGAGAATATTTTTAACATTATTGTATTGTCATCGGCCCTTGACCCCTGTGCAAATTCTCAAGTTAATCAGACTCCTAGAAGTATCACTGAAAATGAAGTAAAAAAAATTATTACGTACATAAGTACCTTTTTTTATGATATAGGTGACAAACGAGCAGACGTATCACCTGATGGTAAGCTATTACCGCCGCCCATAGACACCCGCAACACCAGAGGCATCACAAGTGCGTTGTCGACATTTGGGGAATGGGGGAAAGGGATGTGGGAAGGGGTTGGGGTATAGGGCCTCCGGTATCCTCACTCATTCGGTGAAACACAGCCCAAGCGCTATTTCACACCGGTTTTCTGTAAGGCCGTGTTATCACTCCGGTCGAGCCGGCCCATTCATGCCAAAGCGTGGCTCTCCCACGGTCACCTACCTACTTACATACATACAGGTCAAGCTAATAAAAGCGTGTTAAAATTGACAAAAGAAAGTTCAATAAATATATTGTGGTGAATGTTTTTTGTCTATAGAATGTATTTACCTGCGGGTGTACATTTAAGTGTAACTCATATGCAAAGTACTCACATACGGTTTTTTTTTTTTTTTATGTTTGACCCGCCAAAATGACTCTACTCTGCCTGATGGAAAGCATAAGCAGAATCCAAGAGTGGTGGTCACCATACTCATTGCGAATGCAGACAATGCAGTATGGAGACCCACACTATGGCGGCCTAGTGATGCTGCTGCATCTTTTAGTCTAGTCAACAAGTATGGTACTTGTTGACTAGACTAATTGGGCCTCCGGTCTCGCACTCACCAACGAAACACGACAGCACGAACGCTGTCATTTTACGTTGATTTTCTGTGCGAGGGTAGTACCGCCCCGGTCGAGCCGGCCCATTCGTGCTGAAATTAGCGTGGCTCTACTACCTTCCAAGGTTTTACTCGATCGAGCAAACATGTCGAATAAAAACCACGGCATGGGTTTTCGTCCACACATTCAGCATTCATCGATCGAGTGACGCATCTTTTGGTTCGCCGTTCAGTATTCACCGAACCGTTCGAGCCAAAAGATGTCCATTTAACAAAGAAAACGGTGGCTACATTTAGCAAGACTAGCAATTTTTAATTATAAAAGAATTAAAGAAAATGAAAAGGATAAACGTAAAAATCCACCATCGACCCGGACTTCGAGTTGTGAGTTTTGCGGTCCACACGTTAATTTTTACTCGTTTTGGAGTAAAACTATCGAGTAATACCGTATGTGAGTACAGACCAATAGAACAACTCGGTAGGGAGTAGTCATACGCAGGCGTTCCCCTCTGTCAAAATATAAGCCCAAATGTGCCTATGCTAGTACAATGTTATGATCATAGAGCTATTTTAGATAGAGCAGGGTTGCCAGGCCTCCAGCCATCCCTCGGTTAGAAAGAGAGAGACGATCGCGGTACCTATCTGTCTCTCTCTCTACTCGTGTATGCGCAGTTAGCGCGGAAAATCAGTTAATTGTTGTGATTGGATTGCCATTATTACGTACTCTCTCTCTTTTTAACCGTTGGACGTTTCCGCTTACAGGCAGCCGTATGTCTTCCTACTCTATTATAATAGCTCTATAGTTATGATACATAATGACTATGCGTACGCGTAATATATATATTTTTTTTTTTTAAAGACAACGCCCGCACTGGGAATAAATCCTGTGTCGCGGGGGACTTTACAAACATACATGTAACGGACACAAAGAACACCCAGACTCAGAACAACAATTTGTGGATCACACAAAGTGTTGTCCTACGTGGGATTTGAACCCACGACACTTGGCGAAGTAGGAAACGGCGTGGTGACCGTTAAACCACTAGGCCAAACGTGCAGTCAAAATTCTGAATGTCTTGTTTTAATTGTTATGTGGGAGTTCGTAGTGACAGGCGATTGTTTTTGTATGTGAGTCTAACATGTGTGTGTAAAAATTTCCCCCGTCAAAAAATGAGACTGTTTTGTATCGGAAAAAGATACCATGGCTACTCCCCTTCATTCGGTGGCCTTCGTTGCTCTTTGACTTATGAGTGTAACTCAATTAAGCTAGGTACACTCCTTGCCATTGGCTAATACTTTGTCTTAGATTACTTTGTCTACGATTAGCCAATTACACACGAGAATTTAGGCGTTAACGATTGCAAAAAGAACGCTTGCAACTTGGCTAGGCGGGCTGATCTCTTTAAAATAAAAGCAATAATAAAAAAAATCTGTTATCCCCATTATTATGTACCTATACGTAAAATTTTTACATAAACTTTCATCTAGGTTATTTTCGATGTAGCAATTTTCCTCTTATTTAACATCAATTGTTCGACTTCACCTTTTGATTACTGCTTTTGTGGAGCTACCACAGTATCCATTGTTATGGTTCGTGATAGAATAGTTCCGTGTTTTGCTTTTGACATATGTGTTTATTCAAGAATATTGCTTTTATTGTTTAGTAAGTGTACATTTTGATCTTAAAGTATGTGAAAAAAACAGTAAAATCAAGGATAAGACATTGTGAATAGAAAGATACGTACAACTCTTTGTTTGCACACCGTATTACAGAGCTAGAAAAGAGTAGTTACATAAAATGTCCGATATGTGGTGAATACATAGTAATAATTATAATTGATTAGAATTAGTATGTTTTAGTTTTACAGTCACTATGACTATGTACTTAAATACAAATATCTTTATCTATATACACACATCAAAAGTGTCTAGGGATCAACATATGTGTCTAGCGATCAACATATATTTTTGCAATAACTTTTCTCCTGATTGATATTAATTAAAATTTTCTTTGAAGTGTTTTCGTTTGTCACAGTAACGATAAACCAAGTCACCTTTGCATTAATAAAGAAATTTGCCATTTTCCTAATAAAGGGAGTTTTGACATTTGAACCACTAACATTAAAGTTCGAAAAAAAGACTGAAATAACAGTTTTCTTTAAAATTTTATTAGGTAACTTAAACAATTAATAATCCGTGTTTCTACCGCGAACACTAACAACACAAGAATCGGTTTGGCATACTCAAAATGAGTTCATCCAAATCACGCTGTGGAATGGCCGCCCATGTTCGTTGCAACAACAAAAAAAGGTCTTCTTGCGACTGGATACCCTCCATATTCGGCAGAGCTCTTCTCTGTAGCATATCCCATGCATGCTCAATCGGGTTCAAGTCTGGCGACTGAGCAGGCCAGGGCCAAACCCACATCTCAATCTCAAGAAATCCGCATAAAAATGCTTGATCCCTAGACACTTTTGATGTGTGTATATATAAAAATGAGTCACAAAAATGTATCTACGCGCATAACTTTCGATCGACTGCACCAAATTGGATAATTCTTTTTTTATGTGTTTATTATTGTCAGGACAAGGTTTGTCTAGAAAAAATTAAAATCGGCGGCTGCGCCGCCTCTACGGGCCCGGCCTCTAAAGCCGGGGCCCAGCACTGCTTCTCTTCTCTGTCTGGTGGTCTACGCCTCCAGCCCTGGCGCGGCTACTAATACCGAGTCCAGCGCTTCTACAAAAGCGCCTCTCCAGCGGCAGCCATGGCCTACTACATGGCTAACTGCTCCAGTTAAGTCTCTCCTCTGATGGAGGTCGCTTTAATAGAATACTTCTTAGGACCTCGCCCTGATTTAATCTCATGTCTTCTATATACACGTAATATATTTACTTCATTTAATGTAAACGTTGTTTTTATGTAACAATTAAAACTCTGAATTATCTAGAGCGAGTCTAATTTGTATCTCGTTATCTCAACATTAAGGCTTCACATTAAACCTTCTTGACCTCTAAAGCCCTTTAACGTCACAACGAGAAGCCCAAAATTGATCAGAGTGGAGAGGTCTATGTCCAGCTGTGGACTGCAATGGGCTGATGATAATGAAATGTAAATACCAATTTATTGAAATTTATTACACATTTGAAATATGTTCAAACACGAGATGTATTACAATAGGTAACGATAAATAAAGTAGTCTGCCTCTACGTGTTCAAAGCCAACCATCCAGTAGACACGTATGTACATATATTTGGTCCATACAAACTTGAAATGTCGTAGAAGTAAGCCACCTACAATATAAAACATAGTATATACGTGAGGCACAATTACTAAGACATAAATTATATCTATCAGCATCGGCATATCAATGATTTTACCCACAACTGTATGCAGATATATTCCTGGTAGCTTTGCATGTTTTTTTTTAATTCTCCCGCATTGGGAATATATATATTGTGTCCCATATATGAAGCGGACAAAAAGAACACCCTGACTCAGAATAAATAATTTGTGGATCATACACATGGACATGTGGGGTTTAAAAACACTAATCTCACTCAGTAGAAAACGGCATGGCGATCGCTGAAAACACTGCGCTATCCGTATAGTCGAGTATTTTAATTTGTGTTTCTAACTTTAAAAATAGCGTACTTGTATACAATTGCTCACCTCTTATTTTACGCCACTTACGGTTGACCCCAAAAATCCTGCCTTAGTGAGTGCTTACAACATAAAAGCATTAACTGCCAAAATTTCAAATTTGTAGCACTACAATTGGGGCTCTATGTTAAGTCAGTTAGCTCAAGTTTTACCTAGGTAAATACGAGTAGATAGGCCCCAGAGGTTCCCTCGTGTTAACTTAGACTTCTTGGATAAATTTCTCATTCCAAACTAAATTATCTCTGTACCAAACACTAATTGTCTTTAGAAAGATTCTACGAGTAGAAGATAAATTAGACCGCTTCACTAAGACAAGATGAAGTTCTGTCAACGTTGATATAATTAAATAAAACTACCTATCGTAGTCCTATCTATCTAGAGTTTAGGTTTGATTTAATTTGTTTTTCCGGGCTGCATCCGCATTTAGCGTCTTGATTGGACCATTGTACGTGGGATTTGTCATCTTCTTACTCCGACCATCCTACTAATATTATAAACGCGAAAGTTTGTAAGTATGGATGGATGGATGTTTACTCTTTCACGCAAAAACTACTGAACGGATTTGGATGAAACTTTACAGTAATATAGCTTATATATCAGAATAACACATAGGCTACTTTTTGCCGCGTTAACCGACATACACGCAGGCGGAGTCGCGGGCAACAACTAGTTCTAAATCATCCAAGAAGCTTAGCAGCCTTTTCAAGTCGCTACATGTTTCCGGGAGTGATGTTGATTGGAGGATATCTGTCCGTTGATCTGCCACACTTCTATATTCTGTGAGAATGTGTTGCGGCGTTTCTTCTGCCTCCATGCATCCCCTGCGCAGACGTGTTCAAGTATAACTGAACTTAAACGTGGAAGGCCTTGCTCTCGACCGATCTTGAGAGTCTGGGCCAGGTTTTGCAAGAAGGACAGATTGCCCTTGCCAATAGAAACCAGCCGAATTATGAGTATATTTCTATTATAAACAGCTATAAATAGGGAAGATGATACAAAGTAACCTTCCAGATCAGTACCACGCAAAATAAAAGTAGGTACTACACATACTCATTGTCTGTATGTCACAGATATGCGGAAATCCGCTCTGTTTATTCTCCTCGTAATCCTAACATTAGACATCAGGACGAGAAATCTGAATCCGAATTGGAATCTCTACATGACAAATCATCTTATTACAGTTGGTGCCTGCCTTATCGACTGCCTCGTTGGTCTCGCGGTTGGCGTGTGCGACTGCTGATTATGAGGTCTCGGGTTCGATTCCCGGGTCGGACCAAATGTTTGTATGATCTACAAATATTTGTTTCGGAGTTTGGGTGTTTTCTATGTATAATATTTATGTATTTACAAAAAAAAAGTATATTATGTATTTGTATCAGTTGTCTAGTAACCATAACACATGCACTGCTTAGCTTGGGACTAGATGGCGTTGTGTGCTAAATGTCCGAAAAATTAATTTTTATTTATTATTTATTAAACTTTTGTGTTATATTTATAATGATTGCCGAACAGCTGGAATTGAACTTTGAACTTGTGAGATAATCAAATTAGCTGAGTCATCATCTTCAGCCCGCTGCAGTCCACTGCTGGACATAGGTTTCTCCAAGGCACACCACAAAGCTGACAGAGCCCGATCTGTTATTTTTTTTCGCAACCAGTCGCCACCGGCCTTCTTACGCAAGTCTTCCCGCCATCTGGCCAAAAAGTAACACCCCACACTACATTTGCCAAGATGCAGTCTCCACTCTAGAAGACGCTTGATTAGCTAATTAGACATATATTTTTTGATGTTCAAAAATATAGAAAAAAGGTTTGTCTTCAGAGATGGATAAAATATTAATTCTGAAGGGCTTCTTCTTATTCCTTGCGGTACGTGGTATTTTTAGTTATTTCAGTAATATTTCTAAGACAAGGCCATAATGGAAACTGTTTTTAATTTCTCCTACATGTAGGTACATACTATCATATACTCCAGTTACCAGTTACTTAACAGAAAGATATTCTTACATTACGTAGATTGCATCAGTTTTATATTATTTCTCAATCAATATTACTCTCAGGTGGAACACTATGCAGTGTTGAATTTCTTCGCACCACTGTGGAACTCTAAATATTACCTACAATAATGTATACATACTTGTTTAATGTAAATGAATACATGATGGTAGTGATGGTACTTTGGTACTTACCTAACAATGTTTCCCCATTTATTAAATACGCACTTGTTATTGTATGAGCACCTTGTCGACTATGATTATTATTAATTATTAATTTCTTTGATATTGACCTGATGATTTGCCGTGCGGCCTGAGTACGCAGCTCAACTATGGTTGAATAGGTCGATGGCTGATCCATGCGTCTTACTCTATTTTACATTTGTGACATTTATTGATTATTTTATGTTTGGACATATTACATCTTTTTAATTTGACTGTAAGTGAAAGTGCTATTTGGATTTTATTTTCCATAAGTGGACCTCACAATATAACAATACAATGTCACAATATAACAATGTAAAAATATTGCAGCTATCAGTAAGAACGGCGCATGATTGGTTAGCTCATGGCTGTGCAGCAATGACTCCAAACCTTTTATTTTGTTTTCTTTGGTCGACTTCGTTCTCATTCAAGTCTCTTAGTGAAAAAAATATTGTAAACCGTATTATTATTTTTTAAAAGGAGCAACAATGGAGTTTCTTGCCAGATTCTTCTCCATGAAGGGTAGGCTGCACTTGGAACTGGCGACTAGAATCACTCGATTTTTTTATATTAAATATTGACTATTCATAAGTGCCTGTAAAATAAGTGCCTATATGAATAAAATATTTTTGAGTTTGAGTAGGTTGGCTCGTTTATATTATTATCTATCCTAATATTAGAAATTCGAAAATAACTCTGTCTGTCTGTCACGGTTAAACCACTACACCGATTTCAATGACATTTGATATGGAGATACATTGATTATATTGAGGAAAGACATCGTCTACTCTTTACCGTGTTCACCGACATACACGCGGGCGGACGGAGCCGCAGTCAAAAGCAGTAGTATATACATATTTATAAATAATCACATATTTCAAAAAAAGAAAAAAAAACGTATTCAAGAACTGGACCAAATTGAAATGGGACCACACGGGAAGCACTAGCTTTCAAATAAAAAAGAATCATCAAAATTGGTTCACCCAGTCGAAAGTTATGAGGTAACAAACATAAAAAAAACAGTCGAATTGAGAAAATCCTCCTTATTTTGAAGTCGGTTAATAACGCATATCAAGTAGGTTTGAACATTTGAACTATTAAAGAAATATTTTATTTTTTTATTTTTATGTATAGCCTGCCAAAATGACTACTCTGCCTGATGGAAAGCATAAGCAGAATCCAAGAGTGGTGGTCACCATAGGTACTCATTGCGAATGCAGACAATGCAGCACGGTGACCCACACCAAGGCGGCCTAGTGAGATGCTTCTGCATCATTGGACCTCCGGTCTTGCACTCACCAACGAAACACGACAGCACAAACGCTGTCATTTTACGTTGATTTTCTGTGCGAGGGTAGTACTAGTACCGCCCGGTCGAGCCGGCCCCTTTGTGCTGAAATCTGCCTCGCTCCAATTCCCCTTTATAGATGTAAAATTAACTCTATTTAGTTTAGGATTAGACGAATATATTATTTTGTTGCAAATCCTTGAATAATAACAAACAATGCCTAAAACATTATGCTATTAATCTCATTATTTTCTACTGCAACAATTACAAGGCTATAACAAAGCTAATTTAAATCAATTTTCTTGCACGCTTAGGTAGATCCTCTTCAGCAATATTTAATTTTACAACCGCAACAATACTCCGACGAGATGGTGCATGTTTTATTCTAATTAACTGTTACTTAGTTTAATCACGCCACTAAGGCCAGCTCCATTTTAACTGACCTAATATTAATCTTTAATATTTTATTTATCACTAGTTGCCCGCGGCTCCGCCCGCGGTATGTAGATTATCGCGGCAAATAGTAGCCTATGTGTTGTTCTGATGTATAAGCTATATTACTGTATAGTTTCAACCAAATCCGTTTAGTAGTTTTTGCGTGAAAGAGTAACAAACACACACACACATCCATACAAACTTTCGCATTCATAATATTAGTATGAAGTATGATAATCAGTTCAAATACTCTATTAGTCTATTAGACAGGTCTATAGCCTTCGGCCTTAGCCCATTTTAAAAAAAAATATTCATATCCAAGCATCCTTAAGTATAACAATGAAACCAAAATATACTGCAGCGCCATCTAACCAAGATTCATGGAACTACAGCGTAAGTGTTCATCCTGCACCGCAATATGAAAGTTCTTACGCCGGTTAGCATTTCCTGATTGAGATCCCGCTCATTCAAGGGTGATAGGAGTGAATAGTTGATTTTGTTTATTGCCGTGATGACCACTTCGTAGGTTACTTGCTAGGCAAAAGTCGCCCACTTAACAGAATAACATAAGAGGGATAGACATCAATTTAGATAGACAAGTTCTTAATATAAGGGTATTTATAGCAACAAGTCTTTATTAGAACCGGTAACGGTTTCCCTCTAATCTTTCGTAGAAAAATGACCTTTTCTATTAGTTTTGAAAAGATAACCCTCGCATTAGGAACATATTCTGCGTTGCAGTGGACTTTACAAAAATAAAATAAAACGGACACAACGATTACCCAGCCTCAAAACAACAATTTGTGGATCACATAAAGTATTGTCCCGTGTATACGTGTCTGTCTATGTGTATCTGCTGCGGTGAAGTTATCGGTAATTTCGCCATCCATGTAGCCAAATATGGTGTTTAAAAATGCTTAAACGATAATGGCTCCTTAAATTAGAACCACAAAAAATACGTTCTAATAGCGGTAGCTGTAAATGATGCGCGTATAACAAATCTTGAACATACACATGAATGGAGATGTTCTCCTTCAGAAACTAGTTTGTGTCGGAATCATTACCCACTTGTAATCGCTCCGGTACTTCGTGTTGCAAGTTAACCGCAGCCGATGCGCTGCTATCATTACGAGGTGCGCACGCGCCACTAGTCAACCAACATGGTCTGCCCATATTTGGATTACATGCGACGTTTTACCACAAACGTAGTTTAGTATGCCACAGGGTGTTTCTTTATATGATCTGCCAGTTCTGCCACTTAACTGCGTTTATGATTACAACCTCATTATCAGATTATCATTACCAAGGCCAATCTATTCATCATCTTCATGGATAGCCTGAACATAGGCCGTTCCTTATAAAGGAGGTTTTAGCCTACTACAACACATTTTTTTTGTGGAATAGGTAGCAAACGAGCACACGTATCGCCAGATGGTAAGCGATTACCGCCACCCATGGACACCAGCAACACCAGCCACAAGTGTGTTGCCGGGATTTGGGGGATGGGGAGGGGGATGAGGAGGGGGATGGAGGGACCCTGGCCGGCAGTGGCATTATCCTGCGTACCTCGCCCCCAAGACAATCCGTATTCTTAATCAACAAGGCCAATCTATTGGACTCGTCCAAACTAGTCCAAACTCGAAGGCTTTATTATTAGCAGCTGAAGAGTTAAAATCAATCAATCTCTTACTCTATCTTCACATACGCCGTAAGTTTTATAAATAAACCTTCAAAATAATAACAATTTACCATTCAAAGTAAACAAATATTGATATTTGCGAATTTTGTTTTTATAGCTACAAGCTAAAAATGGCATAATCTTAAAAGAAGTGCAAATATGACAGAAGATTCATTTCATTCTATATGGGCTAAGACTCGAAGGTAGTTTATGGATAAAGCGTAAAAGGGGAGTTCATTAATACGTGGGGTGTTTAGGGGGGGGAGGAAGGAGGTCCAACTAGTACTTTGAGAAGTTTATTTTTCCACAAGCAATAAAGAAGAATTGTTTAATTTTCACTTTGATTCTAGCTTACTTTCTAAGCAATCTTAAATACGAATGCTAGCACAGTAACTATTCTTAAATAAAATAAATACATTAATTAAAAAATATTTTGCAACAAATACATATAATCTTGAAAAATATTACGTGAGAGATTAGGGGATGGTGGAGGGGGTTGAACCAAATCCCACGGCATTGCACCAGAGGGGGAGAGGTGGTCGCAAAATCGTCTCACGTATATAATGGATGCTACCAAACTTAAATTCACTTCAATTTTCAAATCGATTCAATTTAATTAAATTCATAATTCTTTTACACCTCATGTTCCTTCTTAGACGCAAGAAGTTGTAGTAGACCTACCTACCTATATAAGTACTATCGACTTGAACGTCTTGATACAATAGATACTTTAAGATGGGCTACCGCGGATTTAGAACCCTATTAGCATCCCACATAACAAACAGTCAATAAAATAACAATAACTACACAAATGTTTTCTTGTGATTTTATTAGCGCCTAGCACATTTTATTAGCAAATAACTGTTATGCAATTTGTTTGTATCTATACTTATAATAAAAATGTAACAGGTCCAATTCTGTACATTAAAGATATTTAGACATTTTTTTTTGGAGGGCTCTCTATAATCGATACTGAAGCCAAAACTGTAGTTTTTTGTAGCCGAAACTACTGAACGGATTCAAATGAAACTTGACATGATTTGAGTTCATACTTGTATAATGTAAATGAATACATGATGGTACTTTGGTACTTATCTAACAATATGTTTCCCCATTTATTAAATACGCACTTGTTATTGTATGAGCACCTTGTCGGCTATGATTATTATTAATTTCTTTGATATTGACCTGATGATTTGCTGTGCGGCCTGAGTACGCAGTTTATCTATGGTTGAATAGGTCGATGGCTGATCCATGCGTCTTACTTTATTTTACATTTGTGACATTTTATTGATTGTTTTATATTTGGACATATTACATCCTTTTAAATTTGACTGTGAGTGAAAGTGCTATTTGGATTTTATTTTCCATAAGTGGACCTCACAATATAACAATACAATGTCACAATATAACAATGTAAAAATCTTGCAGCGATCAGTAAGAACGGCGCATGATTGGTTAGCTCATGGCTGTGCAGCAATGACTCCAAACCTTTTGTTTTGTTTTGTTTCTTCGTTCTCATTCAAGTCTCTTAGTGAAAAGAAATTGTAAACCGTATTATTATTTTTTAAAAGGAGCAACAATGGAGTTTCTTTCCAGATTCTTCTCCATGAAGGCTGCACTTGGAACTGGCGACTAGAATCACTCGATTTTTTAATTTTAAAGATTGACTATACATAAGTGCCTGTAAAATAAGTGCCTATATGAATAAAATCTTTTTGAGTTTGAGTTTGACCATACTACGAGGTAGGACATAGGATACTTTTTATCCCGAAATTCAGCATGGTTTTCTGGAGAGAGGGGATGAAAGTCAAAATATGTACTTAGTTGTAATTCAATAACACATAGTCCGATTTCATTCATAATTTTTTTGCTAGAAAGAAAAAAATTAAAAGATAACGGGAAAAGTGTTTTTTTGTCCGCGACTGTACACTGCCTGTGGGAAGCTGAGACAGATATGTAAATATGGCGGTACGAAGTTCGCCGGGTCAGCTAGTCTAAAATATAATCCAGTAATTTTGTTTCTAACATAAAAAAAACTTTTTATAAAAAAAAAACCGACTTCCAAAAAACATCCAACGAAAACTCTCTGCCAAAAAAACACTTAAAAGCGTAAAATAAACTGGTTCTTCATAAATTACCTATACCTAATTCTTAATTCATTTAAAAAGTAGTATTATAATGTGTGCTAGGTACCTAGAATCTGTTTGAAGTCGGTGCTAAGCCAAGTGAAAAATACATACAGTGGAACATAGAACCTCCTCCTTTTTGGAAGTCGGTTAAATAGCCCAAGTCAGTCCTTATAACATCAGCTATATGCCGTTGAAAGTCAAGTCAAAATCGATACAGCCGTTCCAGATTATAGGCAACACGAACGAACGATTTTTTTATGTAAGTCCCTTACATACTTCCATCTGTACTTGGTTAAAAGCTAATTTGAAATTACAAACGGACAATTCCGCCGTCGTCGTTGCCGCTGCACCGTTTTCAATTAAATTTGTCATAGAGATACTTTGGTTCTTGAGGAAGGAGATAGGATACTCTTTGCTGCGATATACACGCAGCTTACCTAGAGTTAACCTCAAATTTATTAAGCCTATTATCTATACTATAATATAACTAGCTGACCCACGCAACGTCATTTGCGTCTCCTATTGCCCGTAGCGTGATAATTTTCCCCCGTTTTTGAAACATTCTTCATTGTGCTCCGCTCCTATTGGTCTTAGCGTGATGATATATGGTCTATAGCCTTCCTCGCTAAACGGGCTATCTAACACATAAAGAATTTCAAATTGGACCTGTAGTTCCTGAGATTAGTGCGTTCAAACAAACAAACAAACTCTTCAGCTTTATATATTTGTATAGATGTATTTACATATTATACTCTTCTAAGATTTAATACTCATAATCAACAACACATTTATTTGGATAAAGATTAATATTAGGTATTATGTTGATAAAAACTCTTTGGCAAATATCTCATTATCAGGTACCAACTCTTAGCGTCTTATCTATACTAATATTATAAAGCTGCAGAGTTTGTTTGTTTGTTTGTTTGAACGCGCTAATCTCAGGATCTACTGGTCCGATTTGAAAAATTCTTTCAGTGTTGGATAGTCCATCTATCGAGGAAGGCTATTGGCTATATTTTATTTTCATAAAAAATAGAGATCCGTAAGAAAATTGCTATTTTGTAACCCAAGGTGTGAACTCGAAAACCTATTTTTGCGTGCGCTGCAAAAAGTATTGTCAATAGAACAAAATCATGTATTACGGGTTTGTAGGTCCCATTAAGATCTACAAAAAATTCCGCGAGAGCATATATCTAACTATCATGGTTTAGTCACAATAACCGCTTTTGTGTTCAAAAAAAATATTAAATCGTCTGAAGAAAGAAACTACGTTAAATGTTTATCGTAATATTAATCCTTATCTAAATAAAACATTATGTTATCAAGGGTATATGTAGAAGTAAATTACTTTTTGTTTCATCCCATTCGGACATTTCGTTTAGAAGTTATCACGAGTATAAGATGCTAAGAGTTGGTACCTATTATTAAGTTATTTGCCAAAGAGTTTTTATCAACTTAATACCTAATATTAGTCTTTATCCAAATAAATGTGTTGTTGATTATGAGTATTAGATCTTAGAAGAGTATAATAAATACATCTATACTAATATATAAAGCTGAAGAGTTTTTGTTTGTTTGAACGCGCTAATCTCAGGAACTACTGGTCCAATTTGAAAAAGTTCTTTCAGTGTTAGATAGCCCGTTTATCGAGGAAGTTTATCGAGTTTATCTATATCATCACGCTATGACCAATAGGAGCAGAGTACCAATGAAGAATGTTTCAAAAACGGGGGGAAATTATTACGCTACGGGCAATAAGAGACGCAAACGACGTTGCGTGGGTCATCTATACTAATATATAAAGCTGAAGAGTTTTTGTTTGTTTGAACGCGCTAATCTCAGGAACTACTTACTGGTCCAATTTGAAAAAGTTCTTTCAGTGTTAGATAGCCCGTTTATCGAGGAAGTTTAGCGAGTTTATCTATATCATCACGCTATGACCAATAGGAGCGGAGTACCAATGAAGAATGTTTTAAAAACGGGGGGAAACTATTAGGTACGCTACGGGCAATAGGAGACGCAAACGACGTTGCGTGGGTCAGCTAGTCTATACTAATATTATAAAGCTGCAGAGTTTGTTTGTTTGTTTGAACGCGCTAATCTCAGGAACTACTGGTCCGATTTGAAAAATTCTTTCAGTGTTGGATAGTCCATTTATCGAGGAAGGCTATAGGCTATATTATATTTTCAAAAAAATTAGAGATTCGTAAGAAAATTGCTATTTCGTAACCAAGGTGTGAAATCGAAAACCTATTTTTGCGTGCGCTGCAAAAAGTATTGACAATAGAACAAAATAATGTATTACGCGTTTGTAGGTCCCATTAAGATCTACAAAAAAGTCCGCGAGAGTATATATCTAACTATCATGGTTTAGTCACAATAACCGCTTTTGTGTTCAAAAAATTATTAAATCGTCTGAAGAAAGAAACTACGTTAAATGTGTATCGTAATATTAATCCTTATCCAAATAAAGCATTATGTTATCAAGGGTATTTATGTAGAAGTAAAATACTTTTTGTTTCATCCCATTCGGACATTTCGTTTAGAAGTTATCACGAGTTTATGACGCTAAGAGTTGGTACCTAATGATGAGTTATTTGTCATAGAGTTTTTATCAACATAATACATAATATTAGTCTTCATCCAAATAAATGTGTTGTTCATTATGAGTATTAGATCTTAGAAGAGTATAATAAATACATCTATACTAATATATAAAGCTGAAGAGTTTTTGTTTGTTTGAACGCGCTAATCTCAGGAAGTACTGGTCCAATTTGAAAAAGTTCTTTCAGTGTTAGATAGCCCGTTTATCGAGGAAGTTTATCGAGTTTATCTATATCATCACGCTATGACCAATAGGAGCGGAGTACCAATGAAGAATGTTTCAAAAACGGGGGGAAATTATTACGCTACGGGCAATAGGAGACGCAAACGACGTTGCGTGGGTCAGCTAGTATTTTATATTTTACAAAAAAAAAAAAACAAAATTGTACCCAAAAATTAAAACATCTTATTTTATTTCTCAACATAAACAATTTTCATAAGCCACAAATCTGTGGTTGTACTGTTTGTACCATATTTAAATCACAACTACCCTCAATTGGTTGACCCTGTTCAGCATTGGAGTCGACCTTGGATTGCAGCTGTGCTGAGATGAAATGTTCAGATATATGCTGACGTAGTTCCGTCTTGAGTCTGAAACTTTGACTGCATTCGTCGCACCTGTAAAGGGACAAAGCAGTTCTGAGTAAATCTTAAAAAAAAACTTTCGTAAGACCTATGTCCAGCAGTCAGCTAATTAGGGCTGATGACGATTCAAAATTCCGACTTCCTGTATTGGATGTACGTACGTACTTACGTACGTACAAAAAGCTTACCTATTATAACAACTGATTTGCGAATCTACCTGTTATGTCATAAAGTACAAATTAGATTAAACTTCATAAAGAAGTTGGCATATTTTTACATTTGGGGCATTTCACGTGAAGCGGACCACGAAAAAAGGGTCAGGATTCCGATTTCATTTATATTTTAGTATGTTATACCTGTACATATCCTCGGCGCAGATACGAAATATTTGTGCATTTGCAAGCCTAGTTTTAAAAATATAGGTCTCTGAAGATTTCAATAAACGTGAGGTATGCACTACTTCGGATGTCATTATCAGTTCAAATATAGTAATTTGGGAACAAATTGAACACTGAGTTATATACTACATTTAATAACCTTTATATCCTCATACTTTGAATTTTTATTTTTGTTTTTAATTGCTAAAAAAAATTAAAAAAAATTTTTTTTTTTCATTTTTGACGACATGTCCCATGATGGGACAATTGATACTTTTTGACAATTGTCAAGTCATAGGTATTATGGGACAACACAGTGGGACTAGTGGGATAGACCCGACATGTTTACCAAGCAGTATAAAAAAAAATAACTTCAAGAAAAGATACCTTCTCTTGTTTAATCATTGTTATTACTTCATATCTTGTTTATTTTAAACAAACCATCAAACAAGAGAGAGATAGAACTATAAATATGAACAAATTATCAAACAAAAGACAGAGATAGAACTATAAAACTCACTTGTACAGATTATTTCCTAAATGTGTTCTCTTATGTTTAACTAAATCATTGCTCTGTGTGAACGCCCGGTCACAGATGTCACAGCGGTAAGGTTTTTCACCCGTATGTATTCTGTAGTGACGCTTCAAGTGATTTTTGTCTGCAAACCTATAAAATTCAAAAAGAAACACCTTAAAACTTTTTTCTTGATTGATGATAGAGAGCTCTTAGCTAAGTGGTGTTCGAGTAAGCACATTTACAAAGTTAAGCAACCCCAGCCAGGTCAGTGTATGGATGGGTGATCATTCTTGACACATTAAGACCATCCTGTGTCAGGCAGCGTACGTTAAGCCTTCCGGTTGCAATACAAACATCTTTGGCATTCGTTACTGATATGTAGTTGGTACTTGGAACTCTTAAATGCCTGACAACAATCTCTGTACAGAACGGGTGTCTCTGTTTTTCACCGCCTAATATTGACTCAGTCCGTGTGGTGACAGATTAAGAATACCTAATGTCAATGTAATGTATCTATGGGCCATATAAGCCTATTCATCCAGTTTCCTTCCACTCCAAAGGAACTTAGCACTGGTGGACGGACTAAACAGTTGCTTACCTTCTGTGATTGTTTCTAATCACCGAATGCAACTGGGCTATGGCTTACATTAAAGGATCTTTAATACTAGAAAGGGAACTCTAAGTAACGTATGGAATATATTAATCACCTTTCTAAAGGTGGATGAAGAATAGGTATGGTATGTCACCACCCCATTCATCCAATGGGTGTCGTAAGAGCCGACTAAGGGAGCTAACTGCGCAGTACAACTGCACTGCAAATAGACGGAAAACTTGACCCAAATCTTGTACCAACCCGTTTGGCCTTTATTCAATATAGACACTATATACAGATCCTAAGTGATTAAAGACATGCAATGCTAACACGATATAGTTCATGAGCCTCACAATTGACAAATAAACATGCCTTGCGTTCTATGCAATTCCTTCGAGACGCAGCATTCATGATTCAAACTCTCTGAGACCTTAACTGAATATTTCTACCAGTAAACAGCTAAGACTTGCATAGTGCATGATTCTATTCACTATTCTATACAATTTTACTGAATACCTATCGAAGCTGAACTCTATTTAATAAACATAAGTATATGGATTGCTCTAATCTAAACATAGTTGATACATCGATAACTGTTTTAATGTGTATATGGACGTGAAGCAAAAACTTTATAACCCTTTTATAAAAGTGATGCGAATGGATGAGTATGAAATTTGGCACTATTAAACTTTATATGGATGGTAGAATTTCGACCGCTGGGTAACTACTAGTTAATTTAAATTTGAAAGCTTAGTTCAAAAACATTTTGACTAATAAGTAGTTATTATTGAAAATAGTTTAAACCTAATAATAGGTCTTTACCTATGAAATTGCCGTTTTGTATGCAATAAGAGAAAGTACTTATTTTGATCAAACTTTTTTATTTCTGTTATTCGAAGTAATCACCCATGCAATCGACGCATTTTTGCCAACGCATTGGCAGTTTATTGATGCCCTTCTTGTAAAAATCAGCTGGACGGGAGGCAACAAACTCTTCAAAGGCATTTTGTACTGCCTCTCGGGAATTGAATTTTTTACCCACTAAAAAGTTGTCTAAATGTTGGAAAAAGTAATAGTCGGTAGGTGCAAGGTCTGGTGAGTATGGCGGATGAGGGAGAGCTTCCAACCCCAGCTCTTGCAGCTCGGATACTGTCTGTTGCGCAATATGGGGTCACGCGTTGTCGTGAAGGAGCAGTGGGGACGACCGATTGACCAAAGCTGGCAAGCTTCTCCATCATTCTCTCCAGTTCTTCACAGTACACATCTGCATTAATGCTCATGCCGTTTTGTAAAAAGCTGTGGTGAATCACACCCGCACTAGACCACCAAACAGTGACCATCACCTTTTTAGGGGTCATTTTTGGTTTAGGGCATTGCTTTGGTGCTGAACCAGGGTCTAACCAACTTGCTGAGCGCTTTCGATTGTCGAACAGAATCCATTTTTCGTCGCACGTAACAATTCGTTTCAAAATTCCTTCATTTCTTTGCCTGTTGAGCAGCGCAAGGCAGGTTTCGACGCGTACGTTGCGCTGGCGATCGTTAAGGTCGTGGGGCACCCATCTATCACGCTTTTTTACCTTGCCAATTTGTCGCAAATGGATCAATATTGTTTTGATGCTTACATTAAAAGCTGCTGCTAGCTCAGCTGTAGATTGAGTTTCGTCAGCTTCCACAATCGCCTTTAATTCATTATTGTTAACCAAAGTCTCAGGACGACCACGAGCTTCATTTTTCAAGTATAAATTTACAGAACGGAACAGGGAAAACCAATAACGGGTTGTGCGTTCGTTTGTACAGTTCTCTCCGTAAACGTTTTTGATGTTACGTGCCGTTTGTGTCGCGTTGGTGCCACGACGGAACTCATATTCCATAATTACACGAATGTATCTATTATGACGAAAAATTTTCAAATGTAATGAAAATACAACGCTAATCAAAAAACAAAAGACTGAGTTTGTAAATAGAATGTCATGGTTTTAAAACAAAATTAATTTGAATTTAGAATACAGAGCCATTACAAACTTTTTTTTATTTGAAATGACCAGTACTGAAGAACGGCAATTTCATAGGTAAAGACCTAATATTTTGTACTGTATGTACCTTTATTCTTAATTTCTAGACGTTTATAATTTATACTTATCATATAAAGCTAAAGAGTTTGTTTGTTTGAACGCTAATCTCAGGAACCGCTGGTCCGATTTGAAAAATTCTTTCAGTGTTGGACATTTATCGAGGAAGGCTATAGGCTATATATCATCACGCTACGACCAATAGGAGCGGAGCACCAATGAAAAATGTTTTAAAAACGTGGGAAAATTATCACGCTACGGGCAATAGGAGACGCAAACGAGGTTGCGTGGGTCGGCTAGTAGACTATATATTGCGCACATATGCAATTAAATATTAATGAAAAATGCATAAAAATATACAATATTGTCAAAAACACTTGAAATGGATTTAAGTTCTTATTATTCACTCCAATTTTCTTATTATTTGTAAATAATTATGTGTTCCATACTCACTTCATGGCACAAACATCACACTGATGCGGTTTAACACCTAAATGTGTGAACTTGTGTTTCTCCAAGTAGCTGCGTTTTGTGAAGGCTCCGTTGCACAGGTTGCAAGCAAACGGACGTTCACCGGTGTGGGTCATACTGTGAGATTTTAGTTCACCTGGAATTATAGAGGTCTAATTATCAAAAATTCTAGGTACAGTTGTTGAATTGTCCGTTTCAAATTGTCATTTTGAATCTTAAAGAAGTAGTTTAATGTTGTAGTATCCAATAATGGAGCTAGAGGCTCCAGGTTAACTATAATATTAATAATGGGTTTTTGAATGTTTACCTAACATCACCCTTTATAGGAAGAACTCGAGTGGGCAAAGAAAAAAGGTAAATTAGGGTAAGGAAAAGTTTTTGCGTAAGCGCGCTAGGGTTACATAAAACAGGAAGTTTAAGTTAGGGATACCAGATTGAGTATCTTGAAATATTCAGGGCTACAATTAACCCTGAATATTTTAAGATACTCAATCGTTCAAAGTACCCGGAGACGGCATGCGGTTTTAGTTGGTTCGAGTCCGACATGCCAGGTGGTAACCGAGGTGATTTCCGCACAGGAAACAAAAAAGGGGGCTACAATTAACACACATTTTCACACGTAAAATAATAAAGGTATACACATTCACCTTTACTTATGAATTTAGCTGGGCACAAATTACAAGCATATAATCTTAATCCAGTATGCCGTTTCATATGTTGGTTCAAATTTGTACTAGAGTCAAACATTTTGCCACAAGTTGGGCATAAATACGGCTTCTCTCTTGTATGCAGCTTTATATGTCTATTAAGAGCATCTATATGGGCGAACATCTTTGCACAAATTGGACAATGATTATTCTTGATACCTTTATGTTTGTTTATGTGCGCTTTTAAATGATCTTCTGTCGCAAACGATTTAGAACAAATATTGCATTTGTAAAGACGGTTATCATCGTGAGTAAGTTCGTGGCGTTTTAAATGACTTATCTTTTTAAATATCTTTTTACAAATTGCGCATTGGAGTACTCGGTTTTTAGGTATGTGTGCCTTTTGGTGAGCTGACAGTGAAGGTATTGACTTGAAAGAGAAAGAGCATATCTCACATGTTAAGTTTTGGTTGTTATTTGCATTAGATGGAGTTAAGAACTTTTCTTTGGGATCTTCTTGATGTTTGATAAGATGCTGTACGTAGCTATTATTGTCTTGGAATATTTCTTGGCATATAGTACAGTTGTAGTCATTGGCATGCATCTGCATATGACATTCGTAGTTCGGTTGTTTTTTAAACTTTTTGTTACAAACCTCACATCTGAAATTTTTGGTTTTGGAATGTGATTCTACACTTGTCTCTGACATGTTAAATGTGTCGTTTTCAATGTTACTGTCTGTTGAATAATTATAATCTTCATTGTCTATGTCAAACCCTGCATTAGTTGATACATCGGCCTGTTTTGAGTGTTTGTCATCAAAATCTTCCCATTCATTTGGCTCTTCTTTGTATACTAGTTTAAAATTTTCAAAATATTCCGTTAACTTCTTATCAGCTTTTAAAGCATTTATTGTAAAATTATGAAAATTCAACACACAATTGAAACAGTTACTGCATATTTTCTTTGGTAATTGGTCATCCATTGTCACCTGAAAAATTAATAAGTAACTTTTAAACAAGTTCAGGTGTTAAGTGTATAAGATAAAAAAAAAGGCATCTAACACACAACGCCATCGAGTCCTAAACTAAGCAGGGCTTGTATTATGGGTATTAAAAACTGATATAAATACATTTATACTTTTGTTTTTGTAAATGCATATATAATATACATAGAAAACACATAGATTCTAACTTTGAACTATTATTACCATACTAATATCTATTTAAATAAATAAACACAAGACATAGGCAAGTTGTGTCAGTCTATGAAATTATTTATGTTTGATAATACTTAAGATTACATTGGGTCAATAAAGAAAATAATGCAGTATCAATTACTTAGATAAGAGAGTTGCGAACCTGTTGTGCTTTACTGATACATGGATTTAATTTAAATAATGTACCTTAAAAAGTATCAAGGATTGTTACACAGACTAAGAACAGTCAAAATATTTATTATAGTTTCAAATTTGAATAATATATTTAGATTAATGCAAAAACTATGTTATTAAATTCTCTTACAAATAGTATCAAACAATGTTTTATTTAAGTACCCTTAGTGTAGTGTAAGAAGACAACATTTCAGCAACACTCCCAATATCTTTATTTGGTTCAAAAATATCATGCATTTCGTCACAGCCATCCTCTAAACATGTGCGGCAACTATTGTCATATATTTTATTACTAATATCCATTTTAATATTCAAATAAACTCTCTTCGATGAGTACATTTATTTAGCTTGAACACTTTTCTAGTTAATTTTTATTAATTTGCTGTAAATTGTAAGTAAAATAGAAAAATTAAAAAACCAAACACACATATTTATTCAAAGGTGACACTGTTGACATTAATGACATTGTCTGTTCTACACTCAATAGGGTCGTCCCATTGAAAACCCATATTTCTAGGTACCAAATCTTGGTATTCTGTTCAAAGTACAGCTTTTAACCTTTGTACATTTGGCAATTGGCATGTTAGGGTAGACTAGAATGAATGTTTTTTTTTATTTAGTGTAAAGGATAACGAGCAGATGTATTGCCTGATGGTAAGCGATTAACGCCGCCCATGGACACCCGCAACACCGCACACAGAAAACCGGTGTGAAACAGCGCATGCGCTATGTTTCACCGAGTGAGTGAGGATACCGGCGGCACTTATCCCAACCCCTACCCCCCATCCCTTCCCCCATCCCCTAAAGACCGGCAACGCACTTGTGGCGCCTCTGGAGTTGCGGGTGCCGCCCGTTCAACTGCACTTCTATATGTATAATTATTGTATATTATGTATTTATATGCTCTAAGACTTTGGTTGAAAACTTTTCTTTCTACTTTAATTCTAATTAATAAAGATTATTATTGATCTTGATCGACTTTGACTTTAAAATTAAATATTTTAGCCAAAGCCTCACAACGATAATTAAAATATATTATATTCACAAAATAAAAAAAAAAAAACTTTCATAATATATAATTGATACTCTATAGTCAATAAATATTTGTGTTGAGGAAAACCAAAGGAAAACCAAACAAAGGTAAAACACGTGGTTGAAGGTTTCTACGGAAGATACCAGAAAATTTCTAGAGTCTTTGGCGCGTCACTAGTTGGTCTGTCAACTGTCAAGTCAGTCAAAGTTCTCATGCAATGCAGTGCTCTGCGTTCAGCAGTTCACAGATTCACAGTTTCGTAAAACGTTCAAGTGTAGGCGTATGTGTGTAGTGTTTGTGAGTTAAACAAATATAACTTCAAAATTGACTTACAGTGGTAAAAATATATAGAATAATACCTACCTACTTGAATTTTCCTGGTAAGTTTCGTATATAGAGCACTTACATATTTCTGTGATAATAAATCAGCGGCGTATTAATTTCGTAGTCGTGATTTTCCTCAAGATGTTGAAATTTAAATAAAATATTTTTTCAATTACGAAATGTGATTGGCAAATGTCTATTAACATAAATCTTGTAGGTCGAGAAATTTATAAACAATAACAAATGTGTAGGTATAAATCATGGTGTAAGAAAGTAAAAAAATAGCTACACCCGAAGACGCTAGGAATTACCTCAGATTCTGAGGGAATTACGTAGGTATATTTAATTAGATATACTGCCGATAGAAGTGAAAACTTATAGGTAACTTAGAATGTTGTTTGTAAAATTACTTAATGTGTAAAATTAGAAATTTCATTATGTTTAAATCAAAATTATCAACATCAAACACTAGAATGTCGGTGACGCTAACATTACAACTACTACTACAACTAACATTAAAATACAGTCGAATTAAGAACCTCCTCCATTTTTGACGTCGGTTAAAAAAATAATGGTATTTTTAACCGTCTCAAAAAGGAGAAGAAAAATATAGACAATGTTTACGCTATATTTAAAATTTATAGAGGGCAGTGGCTGTTCTTAAAAAAATGTAAACATTAGGTACATCGTCAAATTCGTCAATGTCAATATTTATTTATTTTACCATACCTACAGTTTTTGTAACAAATGTGTAAACTCATTGATCATTGCGAATAGTTTGTTCCTAACATTGGTAATTGGACCAGGGATGTTTCCGATATCCGATAGATTCCATTCCGATAAGTCGGAACTTCCGATTATTATTACACCTTCGGTTCCGATTTCGGCTTCGAAACTTTTAAATCGTAGGTTTTATAGGAGGTCAAACTACAGCAAACAGCGGCGCGTGACAAGTGGCGCGGCGGCTTCCGTCAGACGCTACAAACAGGTTCATGCATGTCACGCAGGAATACCCCCCTCCCGCAACGTGCGTTGTATCACTTGTATCTGTTTTTATTTTGGACAATAAAACCGAACAATTTTTAGTGACGGCTGGTTTAATCTACAACTCGTTAAGAAATAGATTGGACGGCGACAAAGCTTTTGTTTATAAGTATAATAAATAATACCTATGCAAATTTTTATTTCATTTGTTAACTGTTATTGGTAATTTCTGTTAGTTCTCATCTTTGGTCAGGGGTCTGGACCAAATCCAACAGAGAGCGATTCAAATTGAGCGACGCAAAACTCACAACTCGAAGGCTCGCATCGCACCTACTCGAAGCGAACCATCGAGCTTGACTTAAGCGTGTATACGTGGCCGCGAGTGGCTCGAGTCAGTCCGCCGTTGTTGAACGTCTTAAAACACGTGTTTAATAAAAAAAATGGATTTACGAATTTTTTATTTCTTTAATTCTTTTATAATTAAGAATTGCGAGACTTGTTAAATAGCTACATTTATGTCTGTTCAACAAAGGAGACTAACTCGGTCATGTGGATGTTTAAAAAGAAATGTAGGGCAGTGAAACACACACATATGACATTATTTATGAAAAAGAAAAGTAAAATTGTACCTATGTACTTATTTATACACGTTAACCTTGCACATAAAGGTGAGCGCAACGTGCAAACGATATAAATATAGTCAAGATCAGATAGTCCAGTTATCGTAGTCTAATTTTGATCGTTTGCATTGCACTTATAAATTTGGACCTCAACAAGTACACATAATAATATTGTACAAGTGTACACAAATTATTAAGATAATGGTATTTGCTCAAACATGACTACGCACACACACATAAGTTTACAGTATTGTTAAAAAAAATTGATCTTCGGTTTGAACGCAAATGTGATATAGTCCGCTGCAGATGGAAATTGATTATTTCCTGACTGTGTCTATGTAAAAACGTCTGATGATGCTATAATGAATTCAGAATTGTTAAGTTCGGGCTCATTTTACATTTAATTTATAGGATTGATCTTAATCAAGCACTGTACTGTTATCAATGAATGATCGTTCTGCAAGTACGAAGATTACGTCCAATCAAATACAAATTACGTTAGTCATCTTTATATTAGTATCCTTTGTCACAAAGTGTTACTGCTTTCTGCGATGTATTAAAGGTTTGAATACGAAAAGTGATTTGAGGCGTATACTACCTTAACACAAAAATTAACCTAAATAGTTTGAGATGTCCAGACGGGAGAAACGATATCTCATTTCTCCCGTCTTCACTTCACAAATACTTGTTCACTAAAGACATGAAGACTACATCGAGTATTCGAAACTAACTTGAATTTATACTTGGCACATAATATGAATAAGTGCTTTTTGTACAAGGGCCATAAAATTAATTAAAAGTAACACAAATAATGGTTACTGTAACCCCTGTAGTCGAAGGAGACGACTAAGGGAGCAATTATGCAAGACAACAGTCAGCACAAAGGGAAGGAAAACTTGACATAAACCCTTTACGAATATTGTATAGTAGGCTAGAGTCTTCTTTATAGAGCTTTCGTTAGGCCAAACATAGGCAAATGTTTAGCGTGGACTGATTCTAATGACATAATTACTGCATAAAATCCTATAAAAGTTACTAAAACCTATGATACATTGCTATGAATCCTGCTTCTGACAACGGGTATGTCAAATTTCATGACCACAGTTTAGTAAGTCGATCGTAAAAGGGTTCCGAACTCTTGTTCGATTGTTTACTTGAACAAACTTTTATTTTCTTCTATGAGTTACGATACTAATGTTGTAAACGTCACGTGTGTACTATTTATTAATAATATGAGTAAATATAGTTAACATAATTATCAATGGCTGTCTACATCTGTGTTTTTATTAACGTTAACTTTTAAGTAGATCAAGGTTTGTAAGTTTCTCGAGGGCTATGTAACTGTAACCTTAAAAAATATATTGATCACGTTTTAATCTTTAGTAAAATGGTCTTTGAATTGAATTTGTGCGTGTAGTTATATTATTTACAGTATATTTAAAACCTTATTTAAGAACTTTCTCGCTAACCTTAGTATTTAAATTATTTTAAAGTTAATCTTTCTCCCTACAGTTTGTGAAGACGCGATTTTCCCGAAGTTATACCTAATTTTATGGTTATTGTTCCACGTTTAATATTCTTCAAAGTTGCGCTATCAAATGCGTTATTTTTTTTCAAATCCGGAACGCTAGTAATTCCGAAACTTAGCGGTAACCCGAAAAAAACAGCTACAGTTTATTCGTCGATCGGCCTATGAATGTAAACTTTTGGATTTTCTGAGCCCCAAATGCGGCATTCTTACCGAAAACAATCGAATTGTAATGATCAGATGGTGTACTGTATTGTACTCATTTTGAAAGATAAATGTTAGGGAACAATCTATCCGGTTTAGAAGATTGAAAATACAAGCCAAATAAAACGAATGTGTTTGAAAACAGTAAATATTTTTATGTAACCGATTCATATTCCAAACGTCAAATACCACACTCTTTATTACGTAAGATTATACAGTCATCGAAAATAAGCTTTTCTTTATCAAAAGTATTTAAATATTATGAGACTATAGTCACTATATAAATAAGCTACATTTTGTGCACAACCCACAGGCTATGTCGGTCAGCGCCATAGCGAATGACGTTAGAAACAGTTGAGGTGTCAAAGTGCGCATATATTTAGCGACAAACTATCGTTCTAATAAAAAAGCCATTCAGCTTGTTTTATTGATTAGCGTGCCTAGGTTTCATTATTGTACGCTTTTATGGTACTTCATAAATGAATTGGTTGCATGTACTCAAATATAATGTTGTACAAAACCTTGCAACGCTACAAATATAGAAGGAAATTATACATTTTGTTTTTATTTTGCTCACCTCAGAAATCCTATAAATCGATTAGAAAGTAGTGAAATTTGCGTATTATGGGCTTCCCGTATGGCTGTCTCAATTCAAGTTTGAAGAAAGCATACTACCTCTTTCCTACCAAACTTTTAGGATCGGCTTTAACGCTACTACGATGTGACTGTATATCAAATTTTTACGTGGAGCTACGTACGACGATCGAAATACTGTAGGTAGAAATACTGTTACTATTACTACCCGTAACGATATGGAAACTGGGACTGACGGACGGCTTAACGTGCTCTCCGAGGTACGGAAGGGTTTCAATATCTTAAGAATGGTTAACTATCATACACTGACCTGCATAGGATTGCTTAACTATGCAATGTGTTAATAAATGGTGAGAATAGTGTTGAAGTCCACCTATGTCACTTAAAGAAATGATAAATAAATAGTGAAAATTAAAGAACGAAAAATAATTTGAACATATCGTTAAACCTTTCGTTCTGTATTATTATTGAATTAAACGATTCAAATTAAAACTAAACTTTTACATATGACTTGTGTAACAGAAATACAGTTGTACGTTCCTCCTCCGGTTCCGACTTTCTATTTTAGTTCTCATTCTCTTGGCACTGTCACTTATAATACATTCTTTTAATAGCCCTTTTGAATTCCTCAATGAATGATCTGCGTGGGATTATATCCTTTCAAAACATAATCGTTTAATAACAAATGTAAATGTGAACCAAAAAATATCTATAATATAATTCTCGTTTCACAATGTTGCTCACGATTAACTCCGAAACTATCTAACCGATTTTTACATGTTATAACTAACATCATGCTTGGACGAATAAGAGCCCAGCATGATTGAAATGATGCAGAAGCATCTCAATAGGCTGCCACAGTGTGGGTCACTATGTTGCATTGTCGAAAGCAGACATCAACATCAAGCAAGCAGGCATCAGTTCAAGTAGAGTCACTTTGACAGACGCCTGTACGACGATTCAGATGCACCCACCGACGACACGATTCGTGCATTTTAAATCTGTAATATCTTTGAATATATTCATATAAGTTACATACTAAAAAGAGCTATATTGATCTATATTAAATGCACAATGTATTGATTATATAAATAACTTTTAAACGACTCAACTAATTTTCATGAAACATGTCTAAGAACACTCGCACGTAACTCACCTTTCATACAAAAAAAAACTAAATTGAAATCGCTTCATCCGTTCGCGAGCTACGGTGCCACAGACAGACAGACGGACAAACAGACAGACAGACACGTCAAACTTATAACACCCCCATTTTTGCATCGGGGATTAAAAATCGCTGCGTAAGAAAGCCATTATTATTTCTCGTAAAAAGAAAGGAAAAAAATTATTGTTGTGGGTTATCCCTAAGGGATAGACATATACCATTGCCGACTTTTTGTAGGCCTTTTTAAGGTGTATAATACTGTAGTACATTACTTTGATCTATCTCGTAGGGTTCAGCCAGCGTTTGCAATGTAAGAGTCAAAAAATGGATTTATTTACGACATCACATTAGAAACCTCTAAAATTATCAATGTTTCTCTACTATATTATGCATGTATTATACATATAAACCTTTCTCTTGAATCACTCTATCTATTAAATAACGCCGCACTAAAATCCGTTGCGAAGTTTTAAAGATCTGACAGACAGCGGAAGCGACTTTGTTTTATACATGTAGTGATAATAAAAATTATAATATAGGTAATTCGATTATTCATTACTGGTGACCCCTAATAAATAAATAATTTCGGACATCTAACACACAACGCCATCTAGTCCCAAGCTAAGCAGAGCTTGTGTTATGTATGGGTACTAGACAACTGATATAAATTCATATATACTTTTTTTTTGTAAATACATACATATTATACATAAAAAACACCTAAACTCCGAAACAAATATTTGCAGATCATACCTATGCACCCCTATGCATATTATACTCTCTATGTCACACAAATGTGGATATGTACTTCCGAAAGCACAACAACCATTCAACCTTGCAAGTTTTATTATGTTTTTCTGCAAATATGCTACTCTTTTTGCGTATGTAACTTTGGGTAGGTCAATATAACTCAAGGACGATAAGTCTACAAAGGGGGTATACGTACTTAGAGACATATTAGAAAAACATCGATGTTATCGATGATTTCGATGCGAAAACAAAGCAAATTAAGAAAGAAAATTCATCAAACTATTCACTGTACACATCTCTACTTTTGTTTTTTACTATGTCTTTAGTTATGGTAAACAATTATACTGACCAGCTTTTGTAAAAACACCATTTCCGTTAACTTATTTATTTTCTTTGACTTCAGTTAGCTGTACTACTGTAAATCACATAATTTTACAAACACAAATCAACATCAAAACACGTAAAAAACATCAATTTAGATAACTCAAAATCACATAAAATGATATTATGTAATTGATTTTAGATTTACTTTGATTTTTTTGAAAATCTTAAAAACATTAATCTTTTACAACAAAGATAACCTAATAATTCTGTTTGAAATACGGATCATTTCTAAAGGATTAATAAAATTACTTTTTAAACGTTTTTGTTTAATGTTTGTTACTCATAAGTCATAACTTTTGACTGGGTGAACCGATTTTAATGATTCTTTTTGTTTATTTTCTGATTATATTTTTTTGATTTATTTTGACTATCTCGGTGGACCAAATGTTTGTATGATCTGTTCATCCTGTTTGTTTCTCTCTTTGACGCATTATAAGGCAAGCCAGGTACAGGCAACGAGTAGGTAGTAGAGCCACGCTGATTTCAGCACGAATGGGCCGGCTCGACCGGGGCGGTACTACCCTCGCACAGAAAATCAACGTAAAATGACAACGTTCGTGCTGTCGTGTTACGTTGGTGAGTGCGAGACCGGAGGCCCAAATAGTCTAGTCAACAAGTTCCATACTTGTTGACTAGACTAAAAGATGCAGCAGCATCACTAGGCCGCCATGGTGTGGGTCGCCATACTGCATTGTCATTACAGTGAGTATGGCGACCAATACTCTTGGATTCTGCTTATGCTTTCCATCAGGCAGAGTAGAGTCATTTTGGCGGGCCATCCATAAAAAAAAACAAAAAAGCCTTAAGCCTCAGTCCCGAGTCCCGACGGATATAGGTACTTAATATTAGTATGGATACTACCACTAATATTATACATTCAAAAGTGACTCTGCCTATCTGTTACGCTTTCACGAGTAAACGGCTGAACTGATTTGGATGAAATTTACTTAGGACATCCTTCGATTCTTGAGGAAGGAGATAGGCTACCACGATAACCGACATACACCGGCGGAGGCGCGAGCAAAAGCTAGTTGAAAATAATAATTATAACATGATTTATAACTTAAGTAAGCCATGTCTTTAGATGATTAAATACAGCAAGATTAAATAACTATGCGATAATGAATTAGTGATGTTTGTTATCTAATTAGATTATATACGTTTTTCATGTACAATATTCAATAGTCCAAGTAAGGATAATTAAGTTTAATTACTAAATACTTAGTTAGATATTTATTTTAAAAAATACTACTCCTGCATTAGGAACATAAACTCCTGTATCGCGGGGGACTTCACAAACATATCTGAAACGGACACAAAAAACACCCAGACTCAGAACAACAATTTGTGGATCACACAGTGTTGTCAGATCAATTGGAAAATGACGTGGCGACCCGCGTAAACCACTAGGCAAGATAAAATATAAAGTGAATATTTGGGCATACGAGGAAACATCCAAAAAATCCTTCTATTAAATCATACTTTGAGAGTTCGGTAATGTGTCAAGGCGGCGTTTTTATGCTGATGTACTATAATTTTTAACCGACTTCAAAAAAAGAAGAGGTTCTCAATTCGACCGTATATATGTCTTTTTTTTATGTGTGTTCGCAGATAACTTCGTCGTTTATGAACCGATTTTAATGATTCTTTTTTAAATGGAAAGGAGATATCCCAACGGTGGTACCATGATAAGACACTAAGATGATGGCATCTAAGAGAAATCGAGTCGAACCTTGAAGTCGGTTTTTATTTTGTTAAAATTTTATTAGTTAAACTTTGTTAAAGAAAAATTGCTTTGGTAAAAAAAAACGATAATATAATCTAAGTTATAATCACTACATAGTATAAAACAAAGTCGTTTTCTCTGTCCCTATATCCCTATATGTGCTTAAATCTTTATAAGGGGGCGTCCATAAATTACGTCAGATGTTTAAGGGGGGAGGGGATCGAGTCAAATCTCATCTAATCTTGCGTTGGAGAGAGGGGGGTCTCGGCAAATATCACGCAAAAAAATACTATTTTGGTCCATTTAATCCAGATTGTACATGCTTAAGATTTAATCTTAAACGTAATCGTAATACGATTAAGATCATTCACTAATTCGTTCGAAAGAAAATAATTTCATTCATACCTTCGACGTTATACATCTACTGACTGTCAAACCACCATATTTGTTTTACCCCACCATTTTTTTTTCTTTTTACAATCCAAAATTACAATAACAATAGTTTACTTATGAAACCCACATTTTGAAAAATGTCACGTGAGATTGGGGGATAGGGGAGGGGGTTGAATAAAATCTCACGACATCTCACCAGGGGGGGGAGGGAGGGACAGAAAATTTAAAAAAACACCTCACGTAATTTATGGACGCCCCCTAACTACGCAACGGATTTTGATGCGGATTTCTTTAATAGATAGAGTGATTCAAGAGGAAGGTTTTCATGTATAATAAATGCATAATATAGTATGGAAACACTGACTACACTAAAGACATAGTGACTAATATCCTTACACTATTATATAATGTCAAGATCTATAATTTTAAAAACTTTTTATATAAAAAAAAAAAGACTTCCAAAAAAACATCCAACGAAAACTCTCTGCCAAAAAAACACTTAAAAGCGTAAAATAAACTGGTTCTTCATAAATTGCGTATACCTAATTCTTTATTCATTTAAATAGTAGTATTATAATGTGTGCTAGGTACCTAGAATCTGTTTGAAGTCGGTGCCAAGTGACTATCGCTTAGACTTTTGTAATTGTTCGTTTGTATTCTTTTTGGCTTAGCACCGACTTCAAACAGATTTTTCTAACAAGGTTTTTCGTCGTTGAAAAATATTATAATAGTTGGCGATATTAATATTGATCTTATGAAAACAAGTCCTTTTAACACAGCGTACATGGACACAATTACCTTCCATGGACTGCTCCCTGCCTTCAGTACTGCCACTAGGGGTGAGTCTTGCCTGGATCATGTGCTACTAAAGACAAGGTTAAGTTCGTATTCATTTACCTTAGGCACCAGTATCACGGATCATAAGGCAGTCTTATTTAATTTGAAAACTAACGTGCCTATTAAAAAATCATATAGACCAATGATGATCTGTAAAATTGACAAAGACAGACTAAAATCTGATTGTGAAGGATATGATTTTGTGGAAGTTTATCAGGAAGCCAACCTAAATGCTGCAATGAGCAAGTTCGTTAATATAATGCAGCTATTAATTGCAAATAACTCGATAAGACGATTAACTCCTAGAAGTAAATCTATAATAAAACCGTGGATAACTGTTGGTATGTTGCGTTGCATACGAAATAGGGATAGGATGCATAAAAAACTCAAATCAGATTCCGCAAATGAAATATGAAAAATAACGTACTTAAGATATCGGAAGTATTGCAATAATTTGTTAAAAAAACTTAGAAAACAGTATGAGAAGGATCAATTAATAACGTCTAAAAACAATACAAAAAGGCTTTGGTCCACTATTAAAACAATAACTAACGGCAATAATAAAAATCAACTCCCACTACAACTCTTATCAGTTTCTGACAATCCAAAAGAGGCGGTTAATAGAACAAACGAATATTTCTCTAAAATCGGTAAACGTCTATCAGACATGATTCAGCCTTCTCGCTTTCCAAACTTCAAGAAAGTTTTTGAGCCCCCCGTTAAATCATTTGTACTTCTACCAACCGACATTGAAGAAATTGAGAGAACAATCCAGCTTCTAAAGAGTGACTGCACCAGCCCCCCTAGCCAAGTTGCAAGCGTTCGTTTTTCTGCAATCGTTAACGCATAAGATTCTCGTGTGTCATTGGCTAATATTTTGTTTTGATCACGTGACTTAGTTCCATTAAAAAAGTCGTAGCCAAGTTGACGTTTGTTCGTAGTGATGGAATGGAATGTGATCGTTTCCATTCGTTCCCACAAATTCGACGCCAAATCCCATACAAACGCTAGCCAAGTTCCACTTTTGACAAACGCAAACGAAACGATATCCATGCGTTTGAACGATCACTAAGCGATTTCAAATATCTATAGTTATCGCTATTTAAATGGCGTCTATTTGACAGCTAAACAGTATAATATGACCACCGAGAAGTATTTTCTTTGCATAAGATAATTAGAACTTTTAAAATGCATACTGTAAATATGTTGTGGTGCGCTCGTGATGAGGAAGTATGGCTTAGACGTAGAAAAAGACATTAATCCTCAGTGCAACGATACATTCCGCGAAATGCCGGACACTTATTTGTGGAGCAATTCCGGCTATTATAGACAAGTCAAGCTTTCGAAGCCCTTTGTCAAGAACGCCAAAACAAGTAATCACTAAAGGGAACTAACGAGATTCCTCTAAAAGTTAAGGTAGGTAAGTTAATAATCTGACTCACACCATGGAAGCATCATTTTTGAACCAGCCCATTCATAATGAAATCAGTGTGGCTCTATTACCTTTAATAAAAGTTCTATAGTTTTCCTGTGAGTAACATATTTTTAAACTATTTTTTCAGGTGACTCTGGATATCCACAACGTCCTTGGCTAATAACACCTACTGTCAATGCAGATCAAGGTTCTAAGGAAGAACTTTATACTCAAAAGCATGTGCAAGCCTGTAACTACATTGAGCACTGTTTTGGATTTCTCAAAGTACAGTGATGTTTCCTCAGAGACAGGGTTCTTCACTATCATCTCCATGAAGCTGGCAATAATATAGCGGCATGTTGTATATTACACAATTAAGCATTACAATGAAGGTGATATAAATTTGTAAGGTTCCACACCCGCTATGATTGTGGGTAACCAAAGTGAAGTAATCGAAGAGCTATGCTGAATTCTTTATTGAAAAGTATATATTAAGGTTATTTGAAACTTTGCTATTATTTTCTGTCCTTGTCAGGGTGGAAATTCTCCAGTAACATAGGAATATTACTTTTGTGATGGATAGAAAGACACAAAAATAGATTTTAAGTATTTTATTTCAAATTTCCTGATTATAAATTATACTTTTTATATTTTCTATGTCTATTTGTTACTCAGATGTTAAAACAATTATTAAATGGCTTTATTATTACAGTGTATGTTTATTTACCCAGTAGAAACATTACAAAATATTATGTAGTTATTGACATAAAGTATTTCTATTATCAATAATTTTTAATGTGGCTGAAGGAATAGATTAGTAACCCACAATTAAGACCACTAGCATTATCATGATAATGATGATGGTCTCAACTGTGGTAAAGTTTCTATTATTTTTTCTGAAATATCAGCAAAACAATTAAAAATTATATTGTTTATTTAAAATTCTGTTATACAGTGCATTTAAAATTGGATCTATCTTTCACTTCAATTCTTCGGGATGCTAATTGCCTCCTTTCCAGTTTCCTCACATCCAAGTTTTTTGCCGGTCTGCCTTTGGTTGCAGCCGGTTATTTTCTATGGCCACGAACTCACTCAATGTCATTGGCGCTGTGGAGCCCTTTGAGCCATGGACACACTAGGCTACGTGTTGCTGACTGCTGCTGACTGATATGCCATCAAACTTCTGCAGAGGGAGGGGGCAGTTAACAAGCAGCCCCCGATGTTGCTGAAAATACATTATTAATTAATTAAATTAGAAGTACCTTCCTGCTATGAATGGTTATGTGAAAATCAGTCCACTCATTCTGTAGATTAGTCACAACAAACAGACTATAAGATACCATAATCTGGGGCAGAGAATGGACAATGTTGTTGTACTACTTCAGCAATCAAACCCAACAGCCTCTCTTCTAAAGCAGTAAGTGTTTGCCTGCTGCTAGGACCACCACCAGTCCTGAAAGCTTCACCCCTTTCTGCTAGAGCTCTCTTTTTGGTTTTAGTCTGACCACACATATTAAAACATATCTATGTATTAAACATTCATTGCTAGAATAATGTCTCCCATTACAGGAGAGGCTTATGTCCAACAGTGGACTATTAAAAGCTGTGGAAGATGAGTCAATGAAAATATATGACTCATCATCTCAATTTTTAAATGAATTTTATCACCATTATATATATTACATGGGTACAACAAAAGCTATAGATGACTTATTGATTAATTTTTATAGTGCTTGTTTTTGTCTACGAAGTAAGCTGTTGTATAATATATGCTTTGTGTTGTAGAAAACTAAATGTGATAATCAAGCGATAGAGTGCGATACTTTCATACAACAAAGAATAACTAATAATTTACATACCTTTCCATGAATTCCAATAAAACGAGGAATTGCCCTGGGTTTGTTCTGTCTGGCTCTAGATTCCATTCTGTAAGAGGTATCACGTCATTTATTGTAAGTTTATCCTCAAGCAGGATCTTTATGTTTCCAAGTCACAAAAATGTTAAAACAACATTTCACACTGTGATATTATAATACACCATTTACAAATAGAACTTAGGCCTTATTTTAATTACTTTTTAAAATTCAGCCAACTAAAATTAACAATAAAAATTTTTGATTAACAATGTCAACGTTACCATGACTACTAAAGCGTTTCGATGGATAGACCATAGACTATATTTTAGGTTTTTTCCACCTAGATTGTAGAACGAGCGATTGAATCATTTGTGTCAACATGGCTACCAAGTTATCGCTTTCTAAAATTACTCAAGACAAAGCGTCAGCGATTGCAGAAAGATAAGCGATTGGAAATGCTTGCAACTTGGCTAGGGCCCCAGGTTGGGATCAGATCAGTGCCGAGATCCTTAAAAATTACTTCCAGATCAGTAACACCGGTGCTTACTGATTTGATGAATCGCTGTCTTGAGGCTGGGGTTTATCCGGATTCTCTAAAAAAAGCTGTAGTACACCCGATATACAAGATGGGTGATAGACGCAGTGTTAGCAATTATAGACCGATTGCAATCTTAACTACATTATCGAAATTATTTGAGCGCATTATTAATACCAGGCTTACTAAATACCTAGAAGACTACTTTCGAACTCTCAATATGGTTTTAGATCTGGCCGCTCAACAAATAATGCTGTACTTGACCTTGTCAACTTTCTAGTTGATAAATTAGATAATAAAAAGAAATGTTTAACTATATTTCTACACCTTGCAAAGGCATTTGACACTGTTTCTATCCCCTGTCTCGTTAAAACACTGGAAGCCCATGGTATAAGAGGCATCCCTCTGGCATTGTTAACCGATTATCTGCAGAATAGAACCCAATGCGTAAAAATCGGTGACTACATCAGTGAGGAATTGCCAATAGCATTTGGGGTGCCACAAGGCGGTATACTGGGCCCAACACTCTTTCTCTGTTACATAAATGAACTGTGTATACTTAATAACAAAAACTGTCGCATCTCGGCCTATGCGGATGATACAGCTTTAACCTTTTATGCTGATTCTTGGAGTGAAGTTTTTAATCTTGCCCAGGAGGGATTCAACACAATTTGTCACTGGCTAATTTCACACTCTTTGACTTTAAACGAAGATAAAACAAAATTCATTATGTTCTCTATCCAAAATCGAAGAGAAATAACTGACCTTACAAACAACATATATGCACATAAATGTAATTTTCCTCCTAATCCAAGCTATACATGCCCTAAAATTACCCCGACTAATTGCATTAAATATCTTGGAATCGAAATTGATGCTAATTTAAATTTTAATAACCACATACAAACTTTATCTATTAGAATGCGAAAATTAACCTACATATTTAAAACACTACGCGATGTAGCAGACAAACTGACCATAATGTTAGTATATGAGGCCTTGGCGCAGTCAATATTATCCTATTGCATCACTACCTGGGATTGCTTGTAAAACAAAAATTATAACTCTTGAAAGAGCTCAAAGAATGATACTGACAGTAAGTCTATCGAAACCTAGACTATTTCCTACTTCAAAACTTTACGAAGAAGCACAGGTCCTCACTGTGCGCCAGCTTTACATATTGCTATCTATACATCATAAACTGAGTGACATACCAGAGGATAGAAGAAAGCACATAGCTCAAACTAGAAGAAACTACGCGGTATGTGAGACTATTGCCGTAAACACCTCTTTTGCTCAACGGTTTTTTCCATACCGAGGAGGCATGCTGTAGAACAAAATAAATAAAATGGTTGCCTTATCCAAGTATTGTAAAACTGAATGCAAAAGTAAAATACTTAAATGGTTACAGAAACTTAATTACTCAGAAACGGAAGAAATCCTAGAAGTGACAATATAGACTGATGTGTACAATATATACATAAATATAGATTACATTCTATTACAATTATATACATTACATATTTTATTTACATTAAGTTCAAACATCATTTAAACGACAACTTACTCAGACGCGAGCACACACACAATCACACATACACACACACACACGCACATACTACACTCACACTGCACATGCATACATTTACTATTATGAACACCAAAAACTTGTTCCTATGTATACTCATTCACAACAATCGTGTACGATTCTCACATGTTGACAATCTATTTAATGTTATGAATTGGGGGGCCTGGAGATGTATAGCACAGGCCTCGGCTTAGTTTAGACTCCAGATCTCCCACAAATTACGAATTACTTGTAAAACTAAAAAATCTGTCAACTGTATACTGTATACATGATGTAATTTGTGGAGATAAATAAATGTTTTGTTATTATTATTATTTATTACTGTTAATTTTCGAGGTTTCTAATGTGATGTAGCAAATAAACACATTTTTTGCGCTTACATTGCAAACGCTGGTTGCACCCTACGAGATAGATCAATGTACTACAGTATTGTACACCTTAAGGCGTATAGTAGCCTCAATGACCTTGAGCGTCTGGGCGGAGCTAAACGCATAGTATCATATCTGCACCGCACACATTCATATCTCCGTACCTTACGCGTTACTTCAAAACGATGATCAAAGACTAGGGAGCGAGACAGACATGCGCGCTTGTCTGACGTTTTTGCCTTAACTTCAAAACATAATTATAAATGGTTAAAATGTTAACATAAGAAAGGGGTATTTCTAAAAGCTTAGTAAGATTTAAAATTAACACATTTTATCATAGGTAGGTACTAAATACGAAAAAGTATGTTAAATTAGGTAAGAAATCTGATAAAATAAATTAATTCATTTTACCCTTTGTAGAAAAAAGTAAAAATTATCATATTTCTGAAAACTTCTAGCATGTTTAAATAAATTAACAAGTAAAATTTTAACAAAATAAAACCGACTTCAAGGTTCAACTCGATTTATCTTGGATGCCATAATCTTTTCAGATCTTAGTGTCCTTATCATGGTACCACCGTTGGGATATCTCCTTTCCATTAAAAAAGGAATCATCAAAATCGTAGTTATCCCCGAACACACATAAAAAAAAAAAATATACGGTCGAATTGAGAAACCTCCTTTTTTTAAGTCGGTTAAAAACAGGTAAATGCGTTACGTTTCAGGTCACCCATAGAATAAGGTTCCGAAGTCACCTGCAATGTCTACAAATTGAAATAAAATCGTGTCGAACAGATAATTATCATGAATTTATTTTTAACTAGCTGAACCCCGCGGTGTTACCCGCGGCTATCGTCTTGCCGCGGGTAACGACCTATCACTGAAAGTCCCGTCAAAATCGGTCCAGCCGTTGCAGAGATTACCCGTAACAAACGGTCAGACAAAAATTGTAAAAAAAAAAAATGGTACATGTATCGTGTATACATACATATGCTTTTATTAAAAGCGGTTTTTTTAATATTACAAACAGACACTCCATTTTTTTTATTTGTAGAGATTTTACATGTACGTTGGTGCAGTGATAGCTTACGCGCTGGGAGGGGTCTAGACGGCGTAATAACAGCAGTTCCCGGACTCCTCCCTCCTCAGGCGCAGAGTGGCACACCGTGTGGTTTTAGTCGGTTCGAGTCCGACACACCGCCCCGCCGCAAGCCCCGGCGCGGGTGACGGTCCGAGGGGATTTCCACAGGTAAAAAAAAAAAAAAAAAAAAAAAAAAAAAAAAAAAAAAAAAAAAAAGTGATAGCTTACGCGACTATTGTCCATGAGGTCTCAGGTTCGTTTGGGTGTTCTCTATGTATGATATATTTGTATTTACAAATAAAAGCATATAATTGTTCTATCAGTCAATCTAGCTTTCATAGTACAAGCTCCACTTAGTTTGAAACTAATAGACGTTGTGTGTCAGATGTCCGAAATATATATTGATTATTATTTTCAAAGCTTTGAATGTGAGTGTGTGTATTTTACAAGTTAGACCTCTATACTCTTGTACCATCTTTAATATTATATCGCGGGTGGGTTGGCTAAAAATCCCTGTCTGAACTATTATAATATGTTTATATATCAAATATTTATATAATTATCATGTTTAAATATTAATATGTATATCCGTGTATGCATTTTATATAGCACTAGCGACCCGCCCCGGCTTCGCTCGGGTGGATTTCAGATGCCCCCGCCGACGACACGATTCGTGCATTTTAAATCTGTAATATCTTCGAATATATTCATTTAAATTAGATACTGTAAAGGGCTATTTTGATCTATATTAAATGCACAATGTATTTAATTTACTTAATTGTATAAGGATTCATTCTGTATTGCTTAAAATCGCTTCGTAAATAAGCCATTATTTCTCGTAAAAAGAAAGGAATAAAAAATGGTTGTTGTGGATTATCCCTAAGAGATAGACATATACCGTCGCGGACTTTTTTGTAGATCTTTTTAAGGTGTATAATACTGTAGTACATTATTTTGATCTATCTCGTAGGGTGCAACCAGCGTTTGCAATGTAAGCGCAAAAAAATGTGTTTATTTGCTACATCACATTAGAAACCTCGAAAATTAACAGCGTTTCCACACTATATTATGCATTTATTATACATAAAAACCTTCCTCTTGAATCATTCTATCTATCAAAGAAATCCGCATCAAAATCCGTTGCGTAGTTTTAAAGATTTAAGCAAACAAAGGTATATAGGGACAGAGAAAGCGACTCTGTTTTATACTATGTAGTGATTAATATTATTATTGTTACTTATAAACCGATAAGTCCGCCTTTATAAGACTTATAGACTTTATGCCACATGGTATTATCTCTCAGTCAACCTTGAGTTGGTTCAGTAAGGGACAAGGCAGGTGCCTATCCTATCATACAATTGTAATAAGAAAAAGAGATAAGGGAAGAAAAACTTTAATTTATCGGTTTATAAGTAACAATAATAATATTAATGCTATGTAAAATGCATACACGGATACACGTATTAATATTTAAATATGATAATAAATAAATGATAATTATATAAATATTAGATATATAAACATATTATAATAGTTCAGACAGGGATTTTTAGCCAACCCACCCGCGATATAATATTAAATATGATATATTAAAATACTTTTCATCTAATAAACAGATGGGTGAAGGGCGTTCCTAATCGTATTCTCTACTAATATATTACTTTTTTGTAAATATGTAAGTAGATACATATTATGCATAGAAAACAGTCAAATACCGAAATAAATATTTTCAAATCATACAAATATTTAATCCGACCCGGGAATCGAACCCGAGACCTCAAGCATAGCCTGCAGTCGCATACGCTACCACTGCGCCATCGAGGCAGTCAAAACACCAAAAATCATCCAAGCGCACGATCACTTTGAGTCCTTTGCAGCGAGTTAGTCTCTAATGCACACTAACTCAGAAAGTACCTAAATACTTACACAAACACAAACGTCTAAGCATAGTTAGTCGTAAGCGTGAGCAGAGCAGCGAGCGACACAGCCTTCCCGTCTGAATGCCAACGCACGACTGCCGCCTGCGCCCGCACAGGGACCCGCTGTACTTTTAATTTTGGGAATCGCAATATTGATCATTTTCTTTACAAAATATTGATTGATTTAAATATGAGTATGCCTAGTTTATAGCTAATTCAACCACCAATATTTCTGTGTAAAAATATTTTTTTGCTTCAAAGCCGTTTAAAAGCTTTAGGCAAAAAAGCGAACAAAATAGAGTGTTGTTAAATTTTTTTTTATGGTAATACTATTTATCGTATGTAAAAAATTAAATCTACATATTCTTGCACATGAATCTGCAGTAAACATATATTTTTTTCGAATCTTTTGATGCAGCTGTTAAGGAGGAGTAGTCTTTAGAATGCAACCATTTTTACGCATCTGAAGGGAGGTAGGCCCTTAAAAAGTACTACAAAAAACTCCGCGACGGTATATGTCTATCTCTTACGGATAACCCACAACAACCATTTCTTATTCCTTTCTTTTTACAAGAAATATGGCTTATTTACGAAGTGATTTTAAGCAATACAGAATGAATCCTTATACAATTAAGTAAATTAAATACATTGTGCATTTAATATAGATCAAAATGACCCTTTACAGTATCTAATTTAAATGAATATATTCGAAGATATTACAGATTTAAAATGCACGAATCGTGTCGTCGGCGAGGCATCTAATGCACCCGTGCGAAGCCGGGGCGGGTCGCTAGTAAACTATAAAGTGTTTAGACTTAGCCCTTAGGTACCGACTACTACAGCTACTTCCACTATCAAAGGGGGAAATTATAAATGAGCCTTAAAAACCCTGAAGAAATCGTGTTCCAGTGAATCGTAGTACCATTTAACTGTATTCCAGTGACTTCCCATCACTATTTACGTCCCGTCCACTGGATTAGAATGCTACAGGAACTATGAGAGCTGGAGCATATCAGGTTAAAGTCAGGCTTATTGCCATTGAACCTACTGATAAGCTCTATATTGGTCGGTGTGACCTGTCTGTACGATTTCACAAAACCATACAAATCAACAGTAATCAACACTTCAACAGTTACGTGTCGGCCTCCGGACTGTGCGGACGTGTGTACTCGTATTTAGTTGTGTTTCGTTACGATTCTTTAAAAACAGGTAATGTAATCTCACTTCACTATTTTTTAAATATTTTTTTATAAATAAGAAAACAGTTAATTTTCAAATGTCGACTTAATTGTGTTAAATTCAAGGTTGAAGTGTTAAAATGTGAGTTATTATGACCTTCTGTGATTAGAAGGTGCCTTACGCAGTTATCTTACAAATAATCACGACTCATAGTAATTGCGCTCCTAATTATAACAATTACATACGATGTTTTCAAGCATAAACTTTTTGGTAAAGTGATACTGTAGTGAAACAGGGAGAAATAAATTGAAATTAGAATAATAATTAAAAAGAAGTTGAAACTTCACTGTCAATGTCAAAATTAAACTGACAGGCTCACCGTGTTGTTATCAATGCTTGAATTAATTAAATTAGTTACATAAGACTTTAGAATAAAATGTATGTAATCTACAGTTTATCAACCTAAGGTAATGACCTCTGTACACAGCTTAATTAATATCTTCGTATTTTAATGAGCATAATCTTAGTTTTCTAATAAGTTTGGACAACACTTACTTGTTGCACGACTAAAACAAAGTTAGAGGTTGTTAGGGCATACTCACACTGCGATTAAACCGCAAAAGTTAAAAAAAAACCCGACTACGTAATTTTTTTGATGGAATTAATATAACCTATGCTACCTAGCGATTTATGGACACCTTATTCAATAAAATCGGTTCAGTAATTTAGGCGCTAAGGTGGAACTTACAAACTGCAAAAAATATTTAGCTTCCTTTCGGCTTCGCCATAGTCGGATAATATTAAAAGAAAACGAGACTAAAAAATATTAATAGAATAAAATACTCTGTAACGTTATTTTTTCAATGAAAATAAAATTACCTAAACAGTTTTTATGATTTTTGTTTAAAAGATGCCTATTATTTCTTGCACTAATACCAAGTGCCTACCTATTATATGTTATTTTCTTAAATAAATATTATCTGCTTGATAATGCACGCGTCATTATATTAATATATCAAATAAAGGTTAAAGTCCGGACGATTATGTACACTAACCGGTTTTTGTGGTGTTACTGGTTTTTGGTAGAAAAACAGGAATTTGTTTTGCAGTTCTTTCGTTTGTAAGCTCACCATTAACCAGTCTAAAGCACAGTCACATTTTGTTTCATGTCGATAGCCGTGCTACATGTTGTTTTTTTTTCTGTTGATACAAGACAGTTTACGGATTTTTTTACAAAACTAACCTAAATAAACTTTTGTGAAAAAATCTGTTTAAAAAAACAGCATTAAATAGGTACAAAAATACGCTGACTTCTTTGCGCCTAATAAATTTCAATATGTATTCTTTTTTGATTAATTTATTAACCTTGGAGATTTATATTTTTCTTCAAAGTTGAATGATACATTTTTTTTGTTATCGGGCTTGAGCCTTGAAGATCCTCATGGATGTCCTTAGTGCATTGTTGAGCAAAGGGTCTATATCGGATTCTTACCGACTCTGATAAAATTTACCCCAGTGTTCCGCGCAGTATCCACAGAACAAAGGAAACGTACCTTAAATTTAGAACCTCACCTTTTAATAGAGTTAAAATTAAATTAGTACCTAAAAAAGCAATAACTAGTACAATTAATATTAATATAGACAATAACCAAAGTCATAAACACGACTAGTTTTTTAATCACCGTTCGATATCAATGGACAAAAGTTCATTGACCAATGTCTCACCTACGACCTTAACAACGTTGCCAAATAACTGTTTATTCGCACACATAAAAAAAAATATTCCGAGTCAGTCCGGCCGCTATATCGAACTCATTTGATTTTATTTAACACTACTACGTCGAAGCTAAAGGGAAGGGTAATAGTTTTGGGCAGTCTGTGTACCTATGTTTTTTTGTTCTACCAAAGTTACAAAATTCACCTTCGTTTGTTTGAAAAGCGAGATGTGACTTTGTTCAACTTCAAAGGAGTAAACGGAGTTAATAATAAACTAGGTTACCATTCCTCCTTGTATACCGTAAATATAATTTGGTAACTAAGCTTCATAAATTTTTTGGCTTGACTCCACTCGTTGTACCTAAATAACCTAGATGAAACTGTTAAAGTTAGATACTGAACTCCACTTCTATGCCAAGGAATTGTTTCGTAATTTATATTGTTGTGGAAATGGTGACCTTTAAGATCAAAGTGGGATTCTCTTATCATATACTCAGCGTTCGTTCTCAAGGCCAGTACAACACAATCCGGATTACATATGTCGCGTAAAGTTAACACCCTTATTATTTTGCATTTTTTTTAAAGACAGCTCCCGTGCTGGAAATAACATATAAATAGTATGTATCGGATACAAAAAAAAAACACTCAGACTCAGAGCAACAAATGTTATCCCGTATGGATTCAAAGTTCAGACACACAACTCTCAGCTCAGTAGAAAGCGACGAGATAACCCTTTAAACCACTTAACCATCCATGCATTTTGTATAATAAAATTAATATACCTACAATTATCCTCACTAAGAGTCAGACACGAAACGTAGGTACATAATTAAATTCATTCATTAAGGTACAATAAACAATGAAGACTAATACTGCTAATGGAATAATACACTTAGAAAGGTAGGTCCATGTTCTGACTTACTTATAGCTGTTTCAATTCGATTCATGTAAACATAGATAACTGCATTCCGGGCCTAAGTAATAGGGACCTAATAGGGTAGTTGACACCTTAGTCAAATCAGTTACTTTTTATGATCTGTCAAAACGATAACTTTGTATGAAAAATGTACTAAAAACTAACTTGTGACGTCACTGTTTTAGATTACTCAATTGAGCAATAATTCATTACATAATATAGAAACCTATGTACTTAACAAAATTATTAAAAAAAATATAAAATAACATATATTAATTGAGCAATATATTTCAATGTTTATTAAATTTAAATGTGTAACAGAAATGAAAAGCTGTAACAATAATATTCTCCGAGCTGTTTTGTTATACTCGTTGAAGGAGAATGAAGGAGACATAGGTATTTATTTACGATACTGTCGACTACCCTATTCATGTAAAAGAAGCGTCTATTAATTCGTAGACAATAAAATATTATATTAATGAAAGACTTAGTCATTGATAGAAGATTGATTAATTATGTATTTAAGACAGACTTTCATTAAAATGAATATGTATGGCATGTCAATAATATGTTTAAGTTAGCCTTTGCCCCCAACTGCAAGCATGGATGTAGGTTTTGATAAGTTATAGAGGTATCTATTCTATCCGACTTCAAAAAAGGAGGAGGTTCTCATTCGACTGTATTTTTTTATGTTTGTTACCCTCAGAACTTTCGACTGGGTGAGCCGATTTTGATGATTATTTTTTAATTGAAAGCTGGCGCTTCCCGTGTGGTCCCATTTCAATTTGGTCCAGTTTTTGAAGTCTGTTATTTTTTTTAATACTTTTTTAGTTAAAAAATCTCCCGGATTAGGAATATACATCCTGTATAAAAGTGTTGTCTATGTTGCCTTTGAACCCACAACACTTAGCGTAGAAGAAAGCGGCGTGGCGACCACTTAAACCATCCAACCATCGGATTAGTTACAGCGGAAAAGTGACGGAATTAATTTAGTCTTATTTAATTTTGGTTGAAATTAGTTAGAATGTTTAGATTAGTGGAGTGGAAACATAGAAATAAGTTTAATGTTAATCGCACTAATATTGCCGGTGTATAGTTTTGTTATGTTGCAGAAACTTTTACTTTATTGGTATTTCAATTACTATAATAGCATGTAACCGGCAGACATTTAAATTGAATTAGTTTTAGTAACAAATTTTAGATTTAGTAAAAATATATTTTTGTATTTATTTATGTATTCATATTAAATTTCATATATGACGTCATCCAACACTCATAGTGATGCTGATGAATATTTCTCAGCATCTAGTGATGATGCAAGTTTCGTTAGTGTTCCTTCGCTAGCAGATACACTCTCAAATAATTTCTCCGATGTTCCCAGGAATTTCAATGTCGTTCATATCAACGCGCAAAGCATTCCGGCCCATTTCTCTGATATGCTGACAACCTTCGACTGTACGAATGTCCACGCAATCCTTGTATCAGAATCGTGGCTCAAGCCGTGCCTGTCCACGGTATCGTATTCACTACCAGGCTTTCAGCTGGTAAGGAATGATCGCATATGTGGACGTGGTGGTGGAGTGGCCATGTATATCCGATCTCACATCCCTTTCTCCATAGTAAATATGTCACCTCAGCCCCCACCCACAAATGCTGGCGAGCATTTATTCGTTGAAATCTGTCTCCACAACACAAAATTACTTCTCGGTGTATTTTACAGTCCCTCCTTACGAGTCGACTATTTTTCTTCGCTCGAAGTACTCTTAGAAAACCTAACCCCCTCGTACAGTCATACTATAGTCATGGGTGACTTTAACACCTGTTTATTAAAAAATGATTCCCGTTCCGCCACCCTTCGATCCGTTATTGAATCTAGTAATCTTGCCATTCTTCCACTGAATCCCACACACAATCTGCCAAATCGCAACTCATCTCTCCTAGACCTTATCCTTGTATCCTCTGAAGAGCACGTTGCCAAACATGGCCAGTGCTCTGCAGACTCATTTTCCTATCACGATCTCCTTTTTCTTTCCTATCTGATTCGTACGCCTAAATCTAAATCTAAAATCATTTCGCACCGTAACTTTCGTATTATGAATATTGAAAGCCTTCGCAGAGATGCTGAAAACATCGACTGGAGTCCTCTTTTTAACTATCAATGCGTCGATGATAAAGTCGATTTCTTCACTAGTAACTTAATATGCCTGTACGACAAACATGCGCCGGTGCGACTAATAAAGGTAAAACATCTCCCTGCACCTTGGCTTACGGAAGACATAAAGGAGGTACAGAAAAAGAAAGCAAGGGCTCAAACTAATTATAAAAAACACCCGACAGAATCAAACTGGGAAAAATTTGTGCTTATTAGAAATCTCTGCAATAAGATGTGTAGGAATGCACAGCGCCGACATATCCACAAATCTGTTGAAGATGGTGACCCAGCTAAAGTCTGGAAATTTCTTAAGTCGTTGGGGATCGGCAAGTCACGTCCTAATAATACTTCAAAAGATATTGATATTGATTCCCTGAACTCTCATTTTTCTGCTTCTTCCAGTTATGGAGGAACTACTAAAACTGCGACGCTAAATTATCTTTCTTCTTTGTCGACCCCTAACTGTTCTCCATTTCTTTTCAGTCAATTTGCTGCATGTGATGTAAAGAAGAGCATAATGTCAATAACCTCTAATGCCGTCGGAAACGACGGTGTCAGCCGTAATATGGTTCTTCCTATCCTCGAAGAAATCCTACCTATAATTTGCCATATTTTCAATTACTCCATATCTATTAATACTTTTCCATCTGCATGGAAAATGGCTAAAATCATTCCTCTCCCCAAAAAAAGCAATCCATCCTCCATTTCAGATTACCGTCCCATATCTATCCTTCCTTTTTTCTCCAAAGTCCTCGAGCGTCTTATTTATACGCAAATGACCTCATTTCTTTCAAGAAACTGTTTCCTTAATTCTTTCCAGTCAGGTTTCCGTCCAGGCCATAGCACTACCACAACTCTTGTCCATATTACGGATGACGTTAGGTCGGGGATGGATGAGGGAATTATACATAAAAACCTTCCTCTTGAATCATTCTATCTATCAAAGAAATCCGCATCAAAATCCGTTGCGTAGTTTTAAAGATTTAAGCAAACAAAGGTATATAGGGACAGAGAAAGCGACTCTGTTTTATACTATGTAGTGATTAATATTATTATTGTTACTTATAAACCGATAAGTCCGCCTTTATAAGACTTATAGACTTTATGCCACATGGTATTATCTCTCAGTCAACCTTGAGTTGGTTCAGTAAGGGACAAGGCAGGTGCCTATCCTATCATACAATTGTAATAAGAAAAAGAGATAAGGGAAGAAAAACTTTAATTTATCGGTTTATAAGTAACAATAATAATATTAATGCTATGTAAAATGCATACACGGATACACGTATTAATATTTAAATATGATAATAAATAAATGATAATTATATAAATATTAGATATATAAACATATTATAATAGTTCAGACAGGGATTTTTAGCCAACCCACCCGCGATATAATATTAAATATGATATATTAAAATACTTTTCATCTAATAAACAGATGGGTGAAGGGCGTTCCTAATCGTATTCTCTACTAATATATTACTTTTTTGTAAATATGTAAGTAGATACATATTATGCATAGAAAACAGTCAAATACCGAAATAAATATTTTCAAATCATACAAATATTTAATCCGACCCGGGAATCGAACCCGAGACCTCAAGCATAGCCTGCAGTCGCATACGCTACCACTGCGCCATCGAGGCAGTCAAAACACCAAAAATCATCCAAGCGCACGATCACTTTGAGTCCTTTGCAGCGAGTTAGTCTCTAATGCACACTAACTCAGAAAGTACCTAAATACTTACACAAACACAAACGTCTAAGCATAGTTAGTCGTAAGCGTGAGCAGAGCAGCGAGCGACACAGCCTTCCCGTCTGAATGCCAACGCACGACTGCCGCCTGCGCCCGCACAGGGACCCGCTGTACTTTTAATTTTGGGAATCGCAATATTGATCATTTTCTTTACAAAATATTGATTGATTTAAATATGAGTATGCCTAGTTTATAGCTAATTCAACCACCAATATTTCTGTGTAAAAATATTTTTTTGCTTCAAAGCCGTTTAAAAGCTTTAGGCAAAAAAGCGAACAAAATAGAGTGTTGTTAAATTTTTTTTTATGGTAATACTATTTATCGTATGTAAAAAATTAAATCTACATATTCTTGCACATGAATCTGCAGTAAACATATATTTTTTTCGAATCTTTTGATGCAGCTGTTAAGGAGGAGTAGTCTTTAGAATGCAACCATTTTTACGCATCTGAAGGGAGGTAGGCCCTTAAAAAGTACTACAAAAAACTCCGCGACGGTATATGTCTATCTCTTACGGATAACCCACAACAACCATTTCTTATTCCTTTCTTTTTACAAGAAATATGGCTTATTTACGAAGTGATTTTAAGCAATACAGAATGAATCCTTATACAATTAAGTAAATTAAATACATTGTGCATTTAATATAGATCAAAATGACCCTTTACAGTATCTAATTTAAATGAATATATTCGAAGATATTACAGATTTAAAATGCACGAATCGTGTCGTCGGCGAGGCATCTAATGCACCCGTGCGAAGCCGGGGCGGGTCGCTAGTAAACTATAAAGTGTTTAGACTTAGCCCTTAGGTACCGACTACTACAGCTACTTCCACTATCAAAGGGGGAAATTATAAATGAGCCTTAAAAACCCTGAAGAAATCGTGTTCCAGTGAATCGTAGTACCATTTAACTGTATTCCAGTGACTTCCCATCACTATTTACGTCCCGTCCACTGGATTAGAATGCTACAGGAACTATGAGAGCTGGAGCATATCAGGTTAAAGTCAGGCTTATTGCCATTGAACCTACTGATAAGCTCTATATTGGTCGGTGTGACCTGTCTGTACGATTTCACAAAACCATACAAATCAACAGTAATCAACACTTCAACAGTTACGTGTCGGCCTCCGGACTGTGCGGACGTGTGTACTCGTATTTAGTTGTGTTTCGTTACGATTCTTTAAAAACAGGTAATGTAATCTCACTTCACTATTTTTTAAATATTTTTTTATAAATAAGAAAACAGTTAATTTTCAAATGTCGACTTAATTGTGTTAAATTCAAGGTTGAAGTGTTAAAATGTGAGTTATTATGACCTTCTGTGATTAGAAGGTGCCTTACGCAGTTATCTTACAAATAATCACGACTCATAGTAATTGCGCTCCTAATTATAACAATTACATACGATGTTTTCAAGCATAAACTTTTTGGTAAAGTGATACTGTAGTGAAACAGGGAGAAATAAATTGAAATTAGAATAATAATTAAAAAGAAGTTGAAACTTCACTGTCAATGTCAAAATTAAACTGACAGGCTCACCGTGTTGTTATCAATGCTTGAATTAATTAAATTAGTTACATAAGACTTTAGAATAAAATGTATGTAATCTACAGTTTATCAACCTAAGGTAATGACCTCTGTACACAGCTTAATTAATATCTTCGTATTTTAATGAGCATAATCTTAGTTTTCTAATAAGTTTGGACAACACTTACTTGTTGCACGACTAAAACAAAGTTAGAGGTTGTTAGGGCATACTCACACTGCGATTAAACCGCAAAAGTTAAAAAAAAACCCGACTACGTAATTTTTTTGATGGAATTAATATAACCTATGCTACCTAGCGATTTATGGACACCTTATTCAATAAAATCGGTTCAGTAATTTAGGCGCTAAGGTGGAACTTACAAACTGCAAAAAATATTTAGCTTCCTTTCGGCTTCGCCATAGTCGGATAATATTAAAAGAAAACGAGACTAAAAAATATTAATAGAATAAAATACTCTGTAACGTTATTTTTTCAATGAAAATAAAATTACCTAAACAGTTTTTATGATTTTTGTTTAAAAGATGCCTATTATTTCTTGCACTAATACCAAGTGCCTACCTATTATATGTTATTTTCTTAAATAAATATTATCTGCTTGATAATGCACGCGTCATTATATTAATATATCAAATAAAGGTTAAAGTCCGGACGATTATGTACACTAACCGGTTTTTGTGGTGTTACTGGTTTTTGGTAGAAAAACAGGAATTTGTTTTGCAGTTCTTTCGTTTGTAAGCTCACCATTAACCAGTCTAAAGCACAGTCACATTTTGTTTCATGTCGATAGCCGTGCTACATGTTGTTTTTTTTTCTGTTGATACAAGACAGTTTACGGATTTTTTTACAAAACTAACCTAAATAAACTTTTGTGAAAAAATCTGTTTAAAAAAACAGCATTAAATAGGTACAAAAATACGCTGACTTCTTTGCGCCTAATAAATTTCAATATGTATTCTTTTTTGATTAATTTATTAACCTTGGAGATTTATATTTTTCTTCAAAGTTGAATGATACATTTTTTTTGTTATCGGGCTTGAGCCTTGAAGATCCTCATGGATGTCCTTAGTGCATTGTTGAGCAAAGGGTCTATATCGGATTCTTACCGACTCTGATAAAATTTACCCCAGTGTTCCGCGCAGTATCCACAGAACAAAGGAAACGTACCTTAAATTTAGAACCTCACCTTTTAATAGAGTTAAAATTAAATTAGTACCTAAAAAAGCAATAACTAGTACAATTAATATTAATATAGACAATAACCAAAGTCATAAACACGACTAGTTTTTTAATCACCGTTCGATATCAATGGACAAAAGTTCATTGACCAATGTCTCACCTACGACCTTAACAACGTTGCCAAATAACTGTTTATTCGCACACATAAAAAAAAATATTCCGAGTCAGTCCGGCCGCTATATCGAACTCATTTGATTTTATTTAACACTACTACGTCGAAGCTAAAGGGAAGGGTAATAGTTTTGGGCAGTCTGTGTACCTATGTTTTTTTGTTCTACCAAAGTTACAAAATTCACCTTCGTTTGTTTGAAAAGCGAGATGTGACTTTGTTCAACTTCAAAGGAGTAAACGGAGTTAATAATAAACTAGGTTACCATTCCTCCTTGTATACCGTAAATATAATTTGGTAACTAAGCTTCATAAATTTTTTGGCTTGACTCCACTCGTTGTACCTAAATAACCTAGATGAAACTGTTAAAGTTAGATACTGAACTCCACTTCTATGCCAAGGAATTGTTTCGTAATTTATATTGTTGTGGAAATGGTGACCTTTAAGATCAAAGTGGGATTCTCTTATCATATACTCAGCGTTCGTTCTCAAGGCCAGTACAACACAATCCGGATTACATATGTCGCGTAAAGTTAACACCCTTATTATTTTGCATTTTTTTTAAAGACAGCTCCCGTGCTGGAAATAACATATAAATAGTATGTATCGGATACAAAAAAAAAACACTCAGACTCAGAGCAACAAATGTTATCCCGTATGGATTCAAAGTTCAGACACACAACTCTCAGCTCAGTAGAAAGCGACGAGATAACCCTTTAAACCACTTAACCATCCATGCATTTTGTATAATAAAATTAATATACCTACAATTATCCTCACTAAGAGTCAGACACGAAACGTAGGTACATAATTAAATTCATTCATTAAGGTACAATAAACAATGAAGACTAATACTGCTAATGGAATAATACACTTAGAAAGGTAGGTCCATGTTCTGACTTACTTATAGCTGTTTCAATTCGATTCATGTAAACATAGATAACTGCATTCCGGGCCTAAGTAATAGGGACCTAATAGGGTAGTTGACACCTTAGTCAAATCAGTTACTTTTTATGATCTGTCAAAACGATAACTTTGTATGAAAAATGTACTAAAAACTAACTTGTGACGTCACTGTTTTAGATTACTCAATTGAGCAATAATTCATTACATAATATAGAAACCTATGTACTTAACAAAATTATTAAAAAAAATATAAAATAACATATATTAATTGAGCAATATATTTCAATGTTTATTAAATTTAAATGTGTAACAGAAATGAAAAGCTGTAACAATAATATTCTCCGAGCTGTTTTGTTATACTCGTTGAAGGAGAATGAAGGAGACATAGGTATTTATTTACGATACTGTCGACTACCCTATTCATGTAAAAGAAGCGTCTATTAATTCGTAGACAATAAAATATTATATTAATGAAAGACTTAGTCATTGATAGAAGATTGATTAATTATGTATTTAAGACAGACTTTCATTAAAATGAATATGTATGGCATGTCAATAATATGTTTAAGTTAGCCTTTGCCCCCAACTGCAAGCATGGATGTAGGTTTTGATAAGTTATAGAGGTATCTATTCTATCCGACTTCAAAAAAGGAGGAGGTTCTCATTCGACTGTATTTTTTTATGTTTGTTACCCTCAGAACTTTCGACTGGGTGAGCCGATTTTGATGATTATTTTTTAATTGAAAGCTGGCGCTTCCCGTGTGGTCCCATTTCAATTTGGTCCAGTTTTTGAAGTCTGTTATTTTTTTTAATACTTTTTTAGTTAAAAAATCTCCCGGATTAGGAATATACATCCTGTATAAAAGTGTTGTCTATGTTGCCTTTGAACCCACAACACTTAGCGTAGAAGAAAGCGGCGTGGCGACCACTTAAACCATCCAACCATCGGATTAGTTACAGCGGAAAAGTGACGGAATTAATTTAGTCTTATTTAATTTTGGTTGAAATTAGTTAGAATGTTTAGATTAGTGGAGTGGAAACATAGAAATAAGTTTAATGTTAATCGCACTAATATTGCCGGTGTATAGTTTTGTTATGTTGCAGAAACTTTTACTTTATTGGTATTTCAATTACTATAATAGCATGTAACCGGCAGACATTTAAATTGAATTAGTTTTAGTAACAAATTTTAGATTTAGTAAAAATATATTTTTGTATTTATTTATGTATTCATATTAAATTTCATATATGACGTCATCCAACACTCATAGTGATGCTGATGAATATTTCTCAGCATCTAGTGATGATGCAAGTTTCGTTAGTGTTCCTTCGCTAGCAGATACACTCTCAAATAATTTCTCCGATGTTCCCAGGAATTTCAATGTCGTTCATATCAACGCGCAAAGCATTCCGGCCCATTTCTCTGATATGCTGACAACCTTCGACTGTACGAATGTCCACGCAATCCTTGTATCAGAATCGTGGCTCAAGCCGTGCCTGTCCACGGTATCGTATTCACTACCAGGCTTTCAGCTGGTAAGGAATGATCGCATATGTGGACGTGGTGGTGGAGTGGCCATGTATATCCGATCTCACATCCCTTTCTCCATAGTAAATATGTCACCTCAGCCCCCACCCACAAATGCTGGCGAGCATTTATTCGTTGAAATCTGTCTCCACAACACAAAATTACTTCTCGGTGTATTTTACAGTCCCTCCTTACGAGTCGACTATTTTTCTTCGCTCGAAGTACTCTTAGAAAACCTAACCCCCTCGTACAGTCATACTATAGTCATGGGTGACTTTAACACCTGTTTATTAAAAAATGATTCCCGTTCCGCCACCCTTCGATCCGTTATTGAATCTAGTAATCTTGCCATTCTTCCACTGAATCCCACACACAATCTGCCAAATCGCAACTCATCTCTCCTAGACCTTATCCTTGTATCCTCTGAAGAGCACGTTGCCAAACATGGCCAGTGCTCTGCAGACTCATTTTCCTATCACGATCTCCTTTTTCTTTCCTATCTGATTCGTACGCCTAAATCTAAATCTAAAATCATTTCGCACCGTAACTTTCGTATTATGAATATTGAAAGCCTTCGCAGAGATGCTGAAAACATCGACTGGAGTCCTCTTTTTAACTATCAATGCGTCGATGATAAAGTCGATTTCTTCACTAGTAACTTAATATGCCTGTACGACAAACATGCGCCGGTGCGACTAATAAAGGTAAAACATCTCCCTGCACCTTGGCTTACGGAAGACATAAAGGAGGTACAGAAAAAGAAAGCAAGGGCTCAAACTAATTATAAAAAACACCCGACAGAATCAAACTGGGAAAAATTTGTGCTTATTAGAAATCTCTGCAATAAGATGTGTAGGAATGCACAGCGCCGACATATCCACAAATCTGTTGAAGATGGTGACCCAGCTAAAGTCTGGAAATTTCTTAAGTCGTTGGGGATCGGCAAGTCACGTCCTAATAATACTTCAAAAGATATTGATATTGATTCCCTGAACTCTCATTTTTCTGCTTCTTCCAGTTATGGAGGAACTACTAAAACTGCGACGCTAAATTATCTTTCTTCTTTGTCGACCCCTAACTGTTCTCCATTTCTTTTCAGTCAATTTGCTGCATGTGATGTAAAGAAGAGCATAATGTCAATAACCTCTAATGCCGTCGGAAACGACGGTGTCAGCCGTAATATGGTTCTTCCTATCCTCGAAGAAATCCTACCTATAATTTGCCATATTTTCAATTACTCCATATCTATTAATACTTTTCCATCTGCATGGAAAATGGCTAAAATCATTCCTCTCCCCAAAAAAAGCAATCCATCCTCCATTTCAGATTACCGTCCCATATCTATCCTTCCTTTTTTCTCCAAAGTCCTCGAGCGTCTTATTTATACGCAAATGACCTCATTTCTTTCAAGAAACTGTTTCCTTAATTCTTTCCAGTCAGGTTTCCGTCCAGGCCATAGCACTACCACAACTCTTGTCCATATTACGGATGACGTTAGGTCGGGGATGGATGAGGGAAAGCTAACAGTCTTGGCCTTGCTAGACTTTAGCAATGCGTTCAACACCGTTGATTTCGATGTTTTGCTGGGCATACTGCGCTCTCTTAACATATCTCCATCGGCAATTGACTGGTTTCGTACCTACCTGTACGGTCGCCAGCAGTGTGCTTGTATTGAAAATGTTTACTCCTCTTGGCGCACAACATCTGCAGGTGTACCTCAGGGCGGCGTGCTATCCCCTTTACTTTTTTCAGTTTTTATTAACTCAATTACAAACCAATTACTTTCTTCCTACCATATTTATGCAGATGATCTCCAAATTTATTCACAAGCTACTCCAGATAATATAACACAAGCAGTGGACGTCATTAATCAAGACTTAATGCAAATTTGCAACTGGAGTAGGGAGTATGGGCTAAATATAAATCCAACTAAAACACAAGTCATGATAGTGGGTAGTTCCAGGCTGCACTGCAAAATTAACTTTCAGCAGATACCAGCTGTATGTTGCAGCGGGACCGTTATTCCATATAGTGATAAGGTGAAAAACTTGGGGATCTGTATGGATAAGTACCTATCCTGGCACCCTCAGATTGGGGAAGTTAGTCGCAAACTTTTTGCTGCAGCAGGATCTCTGCGAAGGCTACGGAATTTCCTTCCAACTAATACTAAAGTTGCGCTCGCACAATCACTTCTACTCCCCATCCTTGACTATGGCGATGTCAGCTATCTGGATCTCACCGAAGACCAATTGAACAAACTTGAGCGACTTCAAAACTTATGTATTAGATTCATATTTGGATTACGCAAATATGATCATATCTCAGAGTTTCGTTCTAAGCTCAAGTGGCTATTAATACGCTTTCGCCGGAATCTGCATATTCTTACTCTTTTATACAGTGTTCTGTTTAATCCTCACACACCCCCTTATCTCAAAGAACGTTTTCAGTTCTTAAAAAATACACATTGCAGAGACCTGAGGTCATCGGAGAATTTAAAACTAAAAATGCCAACACATTCCACTCAGTTTGCAGACAAGTCTTTTACTGTCCAAGCGGTAAGGCTTTGGAACAACTTGCCTGATAATATCCGACGAGCGAAAACCTTGACTATGTTTAAAAAGATGGTGAAGGACTACTACTTATCATTGTGAATACTTTTAGTATAATTTTATGTAAGATATATATATTAGTCTGTATGTGTATATATATATAATATATGTCATTGTGTATATGTATTAGTGTAGGTATAAGTATGTATGTGATAAATGAATAGTGTAAAACATTTGTATATGGATCTCTACTGATATCTTTAAATATTCATGTTATAATGTGTTACCTGTGTGTAAGCTACCCTAAATTACTAAACACCTAATGCCCGTGTATGGTTGTCTGGAAGAAATCGCCGTGAGCGATAAGACCGCCAATTGTTATACATACTTTGTAACTGTTTCTGTTGTACTTTTCTACTTTGTATATACAATAAAGTTAAATAAATAAAAATAAATAAATAAAATAAAATATTATATTCCGAAATGTTAGAAGGTAAAATACAACTGCGTTGGTAGCTGGTAGCGCAGTGGTAGCGTTTGTGACTGCTGTGCTTGAGGTCTCGGGTTCGATTCCCGGGTCGGACCAAATGTTTGTATGATCTGTAAATATTTGTTCCGGAGTTTTCTATGTATAATTTGTATGTATGTACAAAAAAAGTATAAATGTATTCTATCAGTCAATCTAGCTTTCATAGTACAAGCTCTGCTTAGTTTGAAGCTAGACAGATGTGTATTAGATGTCCGATTTTTTTTTCTGTTTCTTTATTATATTCTAAAATTTTGGAATATAACTGTTTTACTTACGTACTTTTAATAAGCTTCTTTACATTTCATTTCGGACCCCGTCGCTCTTTATAATTCGGGTAGGCGATGAATTAGAACAAATAGGATCATACTAGAAGAATTAATTTAATATTCAGGGATTGTGGCTCATTGCTCTGTTTCTCTAATGATATTGTATTACTAGCTGAACGAAGCGAAGGTAGTCTAACACAAGTAGCCTAAGTTACTCCTTATAATATCAGCTACCAATCAGTAAAAGTCCCTTCAAAACCGGCCCAGCCGTTCTAGAGATTAGCCGGAACAAATAGACTGACAAAAATTGTAAAAAATGTAATTTTAGTATATGTATGTATATATGTATACACGGTTATACATATTAAACAGACCCTCCGATTTTATTTATTTGTATAGATGGGGCACAAACAACTCCAATATGCTTTTTCGACCATAATAATTGACTACCTCAATCAATTCGACCGGTTTTGAGCTGTATTCGCAGAATACGGAATAAGAAGTTGATTTTCCTTTTCGAATATATAGCCATTCGCTTAGAAATGGTCATCTCGATGAGGCCGCCGTCATACGTGCGGCAAAACGGCACAAAAGTAAAGGGCCCGCCTGCGGCGTACACCGACAAGCAAGTATGATTTGTCAGTTTACGCCATTGTATGAATTAGTATATCCGAATTTCACAACAATAACCATAATCGCGTGCGGGTGCACCTACACTCTCTAAACGAATGGACTATACTTAAAACTACTGACGATTTTTCCAACAACAGGTTTTGTTATTTTCATTTGGATTTTAATTATTACCTTCTTTTATATCAGCTCCTTGACAGCAGGAAAGATTATCAATAAATATACCCATTTATACGAAAAAGTAGAAACTGAAGGGAAAAATATAGGATTTTATGTTATTGTGTGGAAATCACAAAGAAAAGCTCTCGTAGGGTGTTTGAGAAATTAGTTATGAAATAACTTTTGGACACTTATTTACAACAAAACGACGACTTTTCTATTCCCTACGACTTAAAATTAAAACAATATGACTAACTATGACGTAATAAAGAACCTTGTACCTAAGGCTTCGTGTCTTCAGTCTAGACTCATTTCTTATGTAACTTTCAATATCTGGTTCAGTCTGTCTTGCTATGGAACGTGCTCCCGCTCGAGATCAGGATGGCCAAAACACGGCAGAGTTTTAAGTATCTGTTGCGGAAACATTTTTTAGACACTTTTTCGGATCCACCACAATCTTAGCCTCTCCCTTTCAAATTTTTATAGTATGTATGTAGTTATATTTATGTAAATGTTTGTATGTGTGCATATATATATATGTGTGTATAGTATATGTATGTATATATATGTATTGTGTATTATATGTTAAAGTGTTATGTAGTAGCAGTATTATAGTTTAGTAGAAGGGTAGTAGTATCAATATTTTATATTATATTATTCTGTGTATAAGCAATATTTAATAATTGAGTCATTAAAAAAAATCATTTTAAATCTATGTGCACCTACCATGTTTGTCTCTGCATCCCCCTAAGGTTGACAGGCAGAAAATGCCTACGGCATTAAGTCCGCCTTTGCAACATCTATGCATAAAGTTTAAAAAAATATATAAATATCAGTATCGAACAAAATTTGACATTAACAGGCTTCACTTCTGTATGTGTCAAACTCTATTCTTATGGCAGAATTATATTAGCCTTGCCTTATATTAGCCTAGCCTTATATTAGCCTACTTTGCTGTGTCCAGACCAGCATTGCCAGACGTCCCGATTTTGGGGGGACGTCCCGCTTTTTGAATCAAAATTGTAATGTCCCGCTTTTTGGGGATAACTGGCCGGACGCCCAAAGTGAAGTTAGTTAGCCTTAGTGCTTTATAGTCAGTGAAACTGGCAGGCAATAAAAAAAAACACCATTACATTACAAATGGAAAGCACTAGGGATTACTTATGTAGCATGTGGCAGAATAACAAAAATATTGCGAACAAGTATTTTTTTTTGGTGTTCTTTCTTACTCGTGTGTCATAATTTCTAATTAGATGCGATACGTTGATTCGTCTTTGTCCCGCTTTCGACGAAAGAATCCCGCTTTTTCACTATAAAGTCTCAAAATCAGGATTTGACTAAAAAAAATCTGGCAACGCTGAGTCCAGACCAACCTGGAGCTGGTGTTGTATATTGTAACGGTGAATTAGCCAGGACGGCGGCAAAGCAAACACGTTATTGTAGCACTAGCAACAAGTAGAACGTCTAGGATATGTATTAGAGAGGTTGGAGCAACGCTAACTCCTCCGCGCTGCCCTGTGGAATTCGCCACCAGACTAGCAATTCCCGTACTGGTGTAAATATCGCCTCACGCGAATCAAAGGGAGAGATTAAGGACAAATTAGCCGGTACTAGCACACACGATATAAAACACATAAATACAATAAATCATAAATGAAATAATAGAAAACTAATAAGACTCGGGAGTGACCCATGTCACAATCAAGAGATATGGACGTCGCTATAGATAAATTGCTATCAGCCACCCTGTAATGTAAAACATCAACCGTTTAGGCAGCGCACGCAATGGAAGCTTTCCAAAGGGAGAATTTTTTTATTCAGGAAATTACATTTTCTGTTTATTTTTTTAATTTAGGCGAGTTGGATTTTTAACCGACTTCAAAAAAGGAGGAGGTTATCAATTCGACTGCATTTTTTTATTGTTTGTCATCTCATAACTTAAGTCTGGGTGAACCGATTTTGTTGATTCTTTTTTTATTTGAAAGCTGGTGCTTTCGTGTGGTCCCATTTCAATTTGGTCCATTTCTTGCAGTCAGTTCTTTTTTTTTTAATTTGTGATTATTTAAGTCAATCAGAGCATTTCATTTCTACAGGTCTATCTGCGCCGAATCAATTTAGTACGCAGTACCTCATTGTCTGTGGGGTTATGAGGTAGAACATTTTTGTGTCATAAGATGAACAGTTTTGTAAACCCATTATTGAAGTTTCTACACTTATTCAATCATTTAAATCTAATTCTGAACTTTTTAGTCGGACTAAAGAACGGATAAGAATTAACCGTAGTATTTTAATACTTTAAGTTTCTTTATTAGAAACAAGAAATAGAAAAGAAATTTTGCAAACTATATTTTGTGTAACAAAAAGCATTTTAATGGCTTTCATTTGTGTTCAATATCCATGACGTATGTTAGTTAATATCTACATACGTATGACCATAACCTACTTTACAAACATTAAGCGTACATAATGTACCTCAGTTGAGAATATTGACATGTCTGTACTAGAGAACAGTGGATCTCTAAGCGCTATTAGGTTCGCTTTCACGGAGAATACTTCTTGAAAGAGCGTCGTTCGTTTGTTGCACTTGCACTAAAGCTCAATCATAAAACATAGAAGTTAGTTTCTGAAGTTAAGTCTTACTATCACAGCTCTAACATCTTTATCTACAAATAAATAAAATTGGAGTGTCTGTTTGTAATTATTAAACTAACAGCTTTTTAATAAATGCATATGTATGTTATGTATACACGGTACATGTACCAAAGTATCATTTTTTACAATTTTTGTCTGTCCGTCTGTCTGCCTTCTGTTTGTTCCGGCTAATCTCTGGAACGGCTGGACTGACCGCGGGACGAAGCTAATCTAAAATAAAATTAGCCTAAGTTACTCCTTACATCGTCAGCTTTCTGCCAGAGAAAGTCCCGTCAAAATCGGTTCAAAATAACCGTTATTCACTAGGTAAATGCATATGAAAGAATAGTACCTATATACGGTACCTACATCAAAAGAGCTATTTTTAAAGTCTTTGTCTGTCTGTCGGTTCTGGCTCATCTCTGTAACGGCTGAACTAATTTTAACAAGTCTTTCACTGAAGCTGATGTTAATTTAGGCTGTACAAGTTATACTAGTCTGAAATTAAACAATACATTCATGGCGATTTAATTAGACTACTACGATCAAATTAATAAATTAAATACATATATGTAGTACAAATAGTGAAGACTCCAAACTGTTTACTGTGATATTCTGTATTCGCTTTTACTTACTCGAATTGATAAGGATACAATGTGCATACACACCTTTATCAAGCGTGTTTGTACGTAAGAACTAATTTATTCTTATCTTATTGATATAAGCTCTTATCGGTCACTTCTTATCATTTTTAATTGTTAAAATACTTGATTTCTCGTGTATCTTTAAAGTTTACTTATTTATATTTGACACGCCCTCGTTTAAGCCGGAATTAAATAAATAATTTTACTTTACTGATCAAATTTATATTCATAATTATAATGTTCAAGTTTTATCATTACCGGATTATTATCGGGATTTACGAACTATCTCTATACTATTTTTTTTATGGAATAGTGGGCAACCGAGCAGACGTATCGCCTGAAGGTAAGCGATTACGGCCGCCCATGGTCACCCGCAACACCAGAGGCTTTACAAGTGCGTTGACGGCTTTTGGGGGATGGGGGACGGGTATGGGTAGGGTTGCAAATAGAAAAAAAACTTGGCACCATTGTTTTTTTTTTCTAAATAAGGTTTTTTTTCAGACGAACAAATAATATGACAATAATGGATTTTCGTGATTTATTTATTTAAGTAACTTAAAACTAAATACATTCAAGTAAGTATGTAACTAGTAAATGAAAAAAAAAAACTTAGAATGAACTTATTCACTAGAACTATCTGCAGCACTATCAACACTAGTTCGGTCAGAGTCAGAATTTTCTGATTCTTCTGTCTCATCTAAGTCTATTATATTGTCCATAACTCTCTTTCTTTTTCTGGTTCCTCTTGAATTGCAGGCCAAAGATTTTGAGATTGCAATTTTAAATTGTGAGCAATATAAACAATTTTACCAGCTCTTTCATTCGTGCGTCTGTTGCGTTTTTTTGAATGTACATCACTGTATGTGCTAAATGTTCTCTCAACTGCAGCTGATGTAGTTGGCAGGGCCAGAAATCTGACTGCTACTTTTGATAAAGCAGTCGACTTGCAAAGCCCTGCCCACCAAGCTAAAGGAGTAAGTTTACTTACAGCAGACCATAAACCGTTTTTGAAAAAAAACCTTTAATGTTAGTTTTATAAAACCAGAAATTTAAGTTGTTAAATTAAATTAGTTTACTTAATAGTTAACATAATGTCTAAAAAACTGTATAAAAGTATTAACTGCCTTGCAAATTTTGAGATTCCGTACTTATGAAAAAAAAAACATATTTCAGAAAAAAAAATGTTGTTTTTCATTGTTTTTTTTCAGGTTTTTTTTCTAGACAGAAAAAAAACTGTTTTTTTGCAACCCTAGGTATGGGCCTCCGGTATCCTCACTCACTCGGTGAAACACAGCGCAGCCGCTGTTTTACACCGGTTTTCTGTGAGGCCGTGGTCACTCCGGTCGAGCCGGCCCATGCATGCCGAAGCGTGCCTCACTCAGCCACGGTAAAACTATACGAGTATATTTGTCTGCACAACTCTTTGTGAGCAAGGCAGACTAAAACAAGTCTGGTTTCTTTTTTATTGTTTTAGTAGGACTATTTTCAGTAGAGCGAGCTTGTGTACTTTAGCAATACAATAGCAAAATTATCTTCTACGGTTCATTATTAGCTTTCCTGTTATTATTGTCTTAAATGTCTTATCCTCGACTGGTATGATGTCCATTAAATAGGTACCTATTCGTACAACAGGAAAATGTCAAACAAGATCGTACACCTGTTCCGTCCATCTGACCATAATAATATTTTGTCACTATCAGTTTTAAGTGTCGTACAGCTACTTCAAAAAAGAAGAATGTCTTTAATTCGCTTGTATTTTTATAGGTTTTCCTCGATTTCTCTGGGATGCCATGATTAACATCTCACCCTACTTTTCTATCTGTACATCTCACTTAGTGAAAATAGAACTACCGCTAGATAAGTACATTCGAATTGGAAACCTCTTTTATTAAATTAGTTCAAAACACACGTGTATAAAATTATTTTCATTCAATAGACTATTCAGAGTTACTTTTAGGTACACACTTCAAGATATTTAGATCCAATTAAACTTTAGTTTGTACTACCTACTTGTTTCTTCTCTTCAACGGAAACTTGTATATTTCTTACTATGACACTGAAACAATACAATACTAGAACGATGACTGAAAATGTTATCATTGAAAGAAACATGAAAAGAGCATAAACCACACAATTGATTAAACATGAAGCCTATTTAATTTGTTTCATTACTGTAAGTGGTGAAACAATCATGGGAAGCCAGAACAATGTTTGTCCTGTACCAGTAAAGACTATACAGTTACACAGTTAGGCCGCGGACACGAAGTCAGCGGGAGAGGGGCTGCGTACGCGAAGTCGCTGACAGCGTCTCCTTTCAATGTAAAGGTTTAATGGAACTTAATCTTAGACAAAGTAAGTAGCCAATGACACACGAGAATTTAGGCGTTAACGATTGCAGAACGAGGAACGCTTGCAACTTGGCTAGAGGGGCTGCGTCTGGTCTCGATGGTAGCGACGCGGGGAGAGCGAGTCTATGTTACCGCGCCGCTCACCGCTCCGTCGGACGCCGCCGACCGCTCCGCGCTGAGTTCGTGTACGCGACCTTGCATTCACATAACCAACGTAAACAAACCATAATACGATTTTCATTTCTTGATAAGAAAGTGTATTTACTGAAAAAATTACTACTACGGATTACTATTATGCGACTACTGAAGACTGGTTATGAGCATTTCTTAATTGTCTTCGTGTTATAGGTGGAAATCGGTACTTAAAGGAATAACCGGCATGTAGAAGGCACAATATTTTATTTATCCTACTTTTCTATCTGTACACTTATTGGTAATCAATGTTTGGTGAAATTCGATTCAGCTGTAGCTAAAACAGTAGATGTAACTTATTAAATAAAAAGATGAATGAATTGGTCTTTCCAAAAACTATCAGTCAATCAAACTTTCATGGTACAAACTGTGCTTAGTTTGAAACTAGGTGGTGTTGTGGGTCAGATATCCGAAATATTTATTATATACATGACTTATTTATAACATGTATCTAGGTGTAATGACAATAGTTACATATTATATGACCGTCAATTTATGACCATTGCACCAGTCGTGCTCATTACGAGAACTGGGTGAAGTTGACGCAATGTAAACAAATAATATACTGTTCTTTAATTTATTTTTATTATGAAATATAACATTGTCTGCGTATCGGAGAGAAGTAACATATTTATAAACACAGCTATAGCTCTGTTAATGTTGATAAAGTTAAGGTAAAATGACAAAATGCGTTAGAATCAGGCAGATTTTTTTTTTCTTTAAAAAACAACTCCCGCACTAGGAATAAATCCTGTGACGCGGGGGACTTTACAAACATACATAAAACGGACACAAAGAACACCCAGACTCAGAACAACAATTTGTGGATCACACAAAGTGTAGTCCTACGTCGGATTTGAACCCACGACAGTTGGCGAAGTAGGAAACGGCGTGGTGACTGTTAAACCACTAGGCCAAACGTGTAGTGCAAATGAAACTACGAATTGCTGGTAATATTTTTGTTTTAAATATGCTAACAGAACTGGCGAGCAGCACCGTGTGCAATATTACACGAACCATTTGGAGCTACTTTTGAAAAACCTCATAACTCAAAAACCAATTCACATAGACATGTCAAATTAGGCTCACATAGATGTGAAATGTTATTAAAACGATTATACCGTCTCACATAATACTTATTCAACCATCATTTACATAATATTATCGTATCATACACGTAAATGTTTTCAAGATATCATTGTTTTCCACTCAGTTGTAGCTTATGAGAAAGGCGATAGTGAATTAACATACATACGTCTGTATCCTCAAAAGGGCAGACAAGGATGAATTTATCCGCCACATTTTATCGACTATACTTTTAAACAGACTTACGTAATAGTAGACAAGTCTATTGCCGTCAACCTAGAAATAAAAATCCTTACGATATTCCTAAGGCAGGTGATGGTGTTCTCCTCGCCGATATTGGCCATGGCGGCAACCAACTACGAAGGAGATATTATAGTGCAGACGTGTGTGCGCAAACACAGGTGCACTCTGTTCCCTCACTCTTACAATCCGATGTCTGACACGACCGGGGAGAGATCAGGCGAGGGTTCGACATCTTGAAGTGCTCTCTAAGGCACGGGGGTTATGACCCCAGTTTCCAAAATTCTGGGTTGTTATTAACTCATGCAATAAGAATTTCTATAACTATAAAAACTCAATAACACTTTCTTGGCCCTACCTGAAAATCGAACTCGAGACTTCTTGATCAGCAGTCGCATGCGCTTATCTCTATGCCTACAAGGCAACAAACATGCTACATATACCTACTTATACAAACCCTTCCTAGTATATTTGATCGAAGGTCTATTCTTTCAATTTATGGCACAGGTACAAATACCATAATGTCGAGGAAACATGCCTACATATGTAGTTATGACTGTGTGAGTTCACGAATGTACATACATATTTACTTACAGGGAACATGTGAACATATTTGTTTTCTGTGTTTCGCATAATATACTCTGAAAGAAACGTAACATTGCCTGTGGACCGGTATAAATATATTATGTATGTCTATGCAAGTGAAATTATCACATAAATGTTTTTCCCTTAAAAAAACACAATTTTTCAAATTCAAAATAATGATATTTATATTTTCACAGCTACATATATTTTTTTTTTTTTTTTTTTTAACGTGTGGAAATCCCCTCGGACCGTCACCCCACCGGGGCTTGCGGCGGGGCGGTGTGTCGGACTCGAACCGACTAAAACCACACGGTGTGCCACTCTGCGCCTGTGAAGGGAGGAGTCCGGGAACTGCAGTTATTAACACATCCGGACCCCTCCCAGCGCCTGCCCGCACAGAAGCGGGCACCGTCTGCTGGTATCCTCTCAATTAGGCGACGTACGGCACACGCGTACGTCGCCCCCTCGCGGGAGGCCACTAGAGCGGATGGAGGGGAAAGCCCGTCCCGACCATCCGCGGCCACACTCAGGGCGGCATGAGGCGCTGATAGGCGCGCCTCTGCCGCCCGGTTCGCCGGCGGCGGATTGGGTCCGAGTGGACATCGTCCTCCCGGGCCTTCTCCGCCACCTCCTTCTGCGAGATTACATCTTCGCAGAAGGTTGCGACCGCGGTAAAACTGCTATCGCTACCGGCCATGGAGCGTATGACGGCCGGTAGCGAGAGATCCCCTCCGATGACTGCAGTGAGGGCCCGGCGCTGCGACGCCCAAGCGGGGCAAATCGCCAGAGTATGCTGGGCCGAGTCCTCACTACAGTCGCAGTGGTGGCAGGCGGGACTCAATTCCCTCCTAGCGACCGAGTGCAGGTACTTCCCGAAGCAACCATGCCCGGAAAGGACCTGCGTCAGTCGGAAGGAAAGGGTCCCGTGCTGCCGCCCTGCCCACTCGAGGATGACCGGCTGGAGAGCCTCCACGGCGGCAAAGCCAGCGCGTGGAGTCTCCAGCCGGAACGACCATCTAGCCATCGTGGCTCGACGGGCGACCGTCGATAAACTTCGGCGAGCACTTCCGCCTCCAAATCCCACGGGAGTGTTCCGGCCAAGGCTCACGCCGCCTCGGTCGACACCGTGCGGTATCCGCGTATGGCTCTGACTGCCAATACCCTCTGAGGCCGCCAGAGGCGGGCCTTATTTAGGGCAGTCAGAGCCGCCACCCACACCGGTGCCCCATACAGCGCCATCGACCGGACAACCCCCGTGTACAGGAGTCGCGTTGCGACGCTGGCTCCACCCAGATTGGGCAAAAGTCGCCCAAGGGCGGAGGCAGCGTCAACCAGCCTGGGACCAAGCTGTCGGAAGTGCTCGTCGAAGAGCCACCTACCGTCGAGGATCAGGCCCAGATACCTCATATGGGCCCGAACCGGTACGAGGACCGAGTTGACCTCTATGGAGGCGCCGGCGGGTGGACCACGACGGGGCCCATGGAACAATAGGGCCTCCGTCTTATCCAGGGCCACCCGTAAGCCCAGCGCCTCGATGCGCCCGACCACCAGAGAAACACCCCAGGTGGCCAGGCGCGCCGCCTCTTGGAAGTTCGCCCCCCGGGCTGTGACAAGTGTGTCATCGGCGTAACAAATTACGCCCAGCCCGGGGGGCAGACGACTTCGTAGGACCCAGTCGTACCCCACGTTCCACAGGAGTGGTCCAAGGACAGACCCCTGCGGAACGCCGCACGACATGGGTCGCCGTCTCAAGACGCCCTCTCGGTCCTCGTACACGACGGTACGCTCCTCTAAATAGTCTGCCACTAGCCGCCTCAGGTACTCTGGCACCCCGTGGTAGTGGAGTGCTTCCCTGATGCAGCTAAATGGCAGAGTATTGAAGGCGTTGGCGATGTCCAAGGACACCGCCAACACCACGCCGCCACAGCTCACTGCCTCTTCGGTCACGGCCCTAAGGCGCATCACGGCATCGACCGTCGAACGCCCCTCTCGGAATCCGAATTGGGCGTCCGACAGGTCGGGCCCCACCTCGCAGAGGTGCCGGACGATGCGGGCAGAGAGTATTCTCTCAAAAAGTTTACCCGCCTCGTCCAGCAACACGATAGGCCTATAGGCCGCAACCGAATCGGCAGGCCGTCCCGGCTTCCTCAACAGGACCAGCTTCCCACATTTCCAGCACTCAGGGAAGCGTCCGGACGCCAGGCTAGCGTCCAACACTTCCCTGAGGCGGTCCGACATATGGTCGAGGGCTCGGGCCATCACTCGGGCTGGAACCCCGTCAGGCCCGGGGGCGGTGTTCTTGGAACGGATCCGAAGAACAGCCGCCCCAACCTCCGATTCCCTAACGGGCGGCACATCGTCCTCTCTACCCCCGTCGTCTATGACCGCATAGGCCATCGACGGGGGTGTGTGCTCCGCCCGCTCAGGGAAAAGGCCCTCGACCACTTCCTGCAGGAAGCTGGACTGGAGAGTCTCGGTAAGGGGGGGCCCGACGTGCGAAGCTTCTGACGCACCGCACGGTATGGGCGACCCCAGGGGTCACGGTCGAGACTCTCCAGCATCTCCTTTCTTTTTACCTCTTTGGCGCGGCAAATGGCCAGCTTCAGAGTTTTCCGCGCTTCGCGGTACTCCTCATGAAGCTGGTCCCCGCCACCGTCTCCACGGTGGCGTCGCCTGCTACGGGTGTAGGACCTCCGGGCACGAGTACAGGCCGCACGGAGGTCCGCCAACTCTTGGGACCACCAGTAGACCTCCTTCCGAGGAGGCCGACGACCTTGGATGCGGGGCATGGCCGTATCGCAAATTTGCGTAATCGCATCGCGAAAACGGCCAGCCCCCACGTCCACGCCGACCTCCTCGGTCGGGGCCTGCGGAGACAGCCAAGATTGAATTATGGCCGCCTCCTCTAGTAGGTCCCTATCCAGCTTGGCAACAGCCCACCGCGGAAAGCGGGAAGGATGCCGCGCCATGTGACCCCTACTGGGGCCCTGGGACCGGGAGAGCTCGAATCGGATGTACAAGTGATCCGAGAGCGTCTCAACCTCTTCCAGGACACACCAGTTCCTTACTCGTGCGGCAACAGCAGGGGTAGCAAACGAAAGGTCCACTATCGACCCCCCTTGCTGTCGCACGCACGTGTTGGTGGAGCCTCTGTTTAGTAGTCAGAGGCCCACCGAAGCCGCCCACTCCTCGACGGCCTCGCCCTTGGCGTCCATCCTGGGGGACCCCCACGCAATGGATTTTGCGTTGAAGTCCCCCAGCACGAGGACGTGCCCAGACGCTAATCGCCGCATCGAGGTCTCCAAGCTGTTAAGGAAGACCTCGAAGTCGCTCAAACTCCGGTTGGGGGAGAAGTAAACACCGTAAACGATGATCCCCCCCCACTCGGCGGCAACATATCCTGAGCCCTTGTCTCTAAGCGACAAGGGCGGGGAATGAGCCGCCGCGGAACCGACGACTGCCACGGAGCCGTCCCAGTCACCCATCCAGTTTGGACGGGGAGGAACGTAGTAGGGCTCCGCGACTACGGCAACACTTACTGACCACTGCGCCATGGTTTGCAGGAAGAGATCCTGCGCTGCGGCACAGTGGTTCAGGTTCGTCTGGACAAGGAGGTTGCAGACTTGATCCATTAATGGATCGTTTCTACAACCCCCTCCATAGGCGTCAACGATGACGGACGGACATCGTCGGAGGCAGCCTGGGTCGACTGGCTAGCCCCCGACGTCTGCCGAGAAGCGCGGGAAGGCTTGCAGCCCCCCTGCCCCATCTGGTGATTGGCGGGCTTATTGTCCGCCGCACATATAGGGCAGTGAGGGGCCGCAGAGCATTCCGCAGCCTTGTGCCCCGGTCGACCGCAGCGGAAACAAAGACCGCTGCAGTCAAAACAGTTGGCGCACTTGGCGCGAGTGTGTCCCGCTGACAGGCATTTGAAACACCTCATCGGCCTCGCCGCCAGGACTGTGATCCTAGCGCTTACGAAGCCGACGAGTAGCCTGCCGGCGTCGCCCAAAACTTTGGCTGACGCCACGGGACAACTCATCCACACTTTTTTTTTTTTTTTTTTTACGTGTGGAAATCCCCTCGGACCGTCACCCCACCGGGGCTTGCGGCGGGGCGGTGTGTCGGACTCGAACCGACTAAAACCACACGGTGTGCCACTCTGCGCCTGTGAAGGGAGGAGTCCGGGAACTGCAGTTATTAACACATCCGGACCCCACCCAGCGCCTGCCCGCACAGAAGCGGGCACCGTCTGCTGGTATCCTCTCAATTAGGCGACGTACGGCACACGCGTACGTCGCCCCCTCGCGGGAGGCCACTAGAGCGGATGGAGGGGAAAGCCCGTCCCGACCATCCGCGGCCACACTCAGGGCGGCATGAGGCGCTGATAGGCGCGCCTCCGCCGCCCGGTTCGCCGGCGGCGGATTGGGTCCGAGTGGACATCGTCCTCCCGGGCCTTCTCCGCCACCTCCTTCTGCGAGATTACATCTTCGCAGAAGGTTGCGACCGCGGTAAAACTGCTATCGCTACCGGCCATGGAGCGTATGACGGCCGGTAGCGAGAGATCTCCTCCGATGACTGCAGTGAGGGCCCGGCGCTGCGACGCCCATGCAGGGCAGATCGCCAGCGTATGCTGGGCCGAGTCCTCACTGCAGTCGCAGTGGTGGCAGGCGGGACTCAATTCCCTCCTAGCGACCGAGTGCAGGTACTTCCCGAAGCAACCATGCCCGGAAAGGACCTGCGTCAGTCGGAAGGAAAGGGTCCCGTGCTGCCGCCCTGCCCACTCGAGGATGACCGGCTGGAGAGCCTCCACGGCGGCAAAGCCAGCGCGTGGAGTCTCCAGCCGGAACGACCAGCGAGCCATCGTGGCTCGACGGGCGGCTTCACGCCACTCGCGTACCTCTTCGGGCGGAGGGCGATAGCCATACTCCGCCCGATATTCAGCCACCCGTCGATAAACTTCGGCGAGCACTTCCGCCTCCAAATCCCACGGGGGTGTTCCGGCCAGGGCGCACGCCGCCTCGGTCGACACCGTGCGGTATCCGCGTATGGCTCTGACTGCCAATACCCTCTGAGGCCGCCAGAGGCGGGCCTTATTTAGGGCAGTCAGAGCCGCCACCCACACCGGTGCACCATACAGCGCCATCGACCGGACAACCCCCGTGTATAGGAGTCGCGTTGCGACGCTGGCTCCACCCAAATTGGGCAAAAGTCGCCCAAGGGCGGAGGCAGCGTCGACCAGCTTCGGACCAAGCTGTCGGAAGTGCTCGTCGAAGAGCCACCTACCGTCGAGTATCAGGCCCAGATACCTCATCTGGGCCCGAACCGGTACGAGGACCGAGTTGACCTCTATGGAGGCGCCGGCGGGTGGACCACGACGGGGCCCATGGAACAATAGGGCCTCCGTCTTGTCCAGGGCCACCCGTAAGCCCAGCGCCTCGATGCGCCCGACCACCAGAGAAACTCCCCTGGTGGCCAGGCACGCCGCCTCTTGGAAGTTTGCCCCCCGGGCCGTGACCATTGTGTCATCGGCGTAACAAATTACGCCCAGCCCGGGGGGCAGACGACTTCGAAGGACCCAGTCGTACCCCACGTTCCACAGGAGTGGTCCAAGGACAGACCCCTGCGGAACGCCGCACGACATGGGTCGTCGTCTCAAGACGCCCTCTCGGTCCTCGTACACGACGGTACGCTCCTCTAGATAGTCTGCCACTAGCCGCCTCAGGTACTCTGGCACCCCGTGGTAGTGGAGTGCTTCCCTGATGCAGCTAAATGGCAGACTATTGAAGGCGTTGGCGATGTCCAAGGACACCGCCAACACCACGCCGCCACAGCTCACTGCCTCTTCGGTCACGGCCCTAAGGCGCATCACGGCATCGACCGTCGAACGCCCCTCTCGGAATCCGAATTGGGCGTCCGACAGGTCGGGCCCCACCTCGCAGAGGTGCCGGACGATGCGGGCAGAGAGTATCCTCTCAAAAAGTTTACCCGCCTCGTCCAGCAACACTATGGGCCTATAGGCCGCGACCGAATCAGCAGGCCGTCCCGGCTTCCTTAGCAGGACCAGCTTCCCGCATTTCCAGCACTCGGGGAAGCGTCCGGACGCCAAGCTAGCGTCCAACACTTCCCTGAGGCGGTCCGACATATGGTCGAGGGCTCGGGCCATCACTCGGGCTGGTATCCCGTCCGGCCCGGGGGCGGTGTTCTTAGAACGGATCCGAAGAACAGCCGCCCCAACCTCCGATTCCCTAACGGGCGGCACATCGTCCTCTCTACCCCCGTCGTCTCCGACCGCGTAGGCCATCGACGGGGGTGTGTGCTCCGCCCGCTGCGGGAAAAGGCCCTCGACCACTTCCTGCAGGAAGCTGGGCTGGAGAGTCTCGGTAAGAGGGGGGCCCGACGTGCGGAGCTTCTGTCGCACCCCACGGTATGGGCGACCCCAGGGGTCACGGTCGAGACCCTCCAGCATCTCCTTTCTCTTCTCCTCCTTGGCGCGGCAAATGGCCAGCTTCAGAGTCCTCCGCGCCTCGCGGTACTCCTCATGAAGCTGGTCCCCGCCACCATCTCCACGGTGGCGTCGCCGGCTGCGGGTGTAGGACCTCCGGGCACGAGTACAGGCCGCACGGAGGTCCGCCAACTCCTGGGACCACCAGTAGACCTCCTTCCGCGGAGGCCGACGACCTTGGACGCGAGGCATGGCCGTATCGCAAATCTGCGTAATCGCATCGCGAAAACGGCCAGCCCCCACGTCCACGCCGACCTCCTCGGTCGGGGCCTGTGGAGACAGCCAAGATTGAACAATGGCCGCCTCCTCTAGTAGGTCCCTATTGAGCTTGGCGACAGCCCACCGCGGAAAGCGGGATGTATGCCGCGCCGTGTGACCCCTACTGGGGCCCTGGGACCGGGAGAGCTCCAATCGGATATAGAGATGATCCGAGAGCGTCTCGACCTCTTCCAGGACACACCAGTTCCTTACTCGTGCGGCAACAGCAGGGGTAGCGAACGAAAGGTCCACTATCGACCCCCCTTGCTGTCGCACGCACGTGTTGGTGGAGCCTCTGTTCAGCAAACAGAGGCCCACCGAAGCCGCCCACTCCTCAACGGCTTCGCCCTTGGCGTCCGTCCCGGGGGACCCCCACGCAATGGATTTTGCGTTGAAGTCCCCCAGCACGAGGACGTGCCCAGACGCTAATCGCCGCATCGAGGTCTCCAAGCTGTTAAGGAAGACCTCGAAGTCGCTCAAACTCCGGTTGGGGGAGAAGTATACACCGTATACGGTGATCCCCCCCCACTCGGCGGCAACATATCCAGAGCCCTTGTCTTTTAACGATAAGGGCGGGGAATGAGCCGCCGCGGAACCAACGACTGCCACGGAGCCGTCCCAGTCACCCATCCAGTTTGGACGGGGAGGAACGAAGTAGGGCTCCGCGACTACGGCAACACCAATCGACCACTGCGCCATGGTTTGCAGAAAAAGATCCTGCGCCGCGGCACAGTGGTTTAGGTTCGTCTGGACAAGGAGGTTGCAGATTTGATCCATTACTGGATCGTTTCTACAACCCCCTCCATGGGCGTCAACGTTGACGAACGGGCAACGTCAAGGGCAGCCTGGGTCGCTAGGCTAGCCCCCGACGTCTGCCGAGAAGCACGGGGAGGCCTGCAGCCCCCCTGCCCCATCTGGTGATTGGCGGGCTTATTGCCCGCCGCACACACAGGGCAGTGAGGGGCGGCAGAACACTCTGCAGCAATGTGCCCCGGTTGACCGCAGCGGAAACAAAGTCCGCTGCAGTCAAAACAACTGTCACACTTGACGCGTGTGTGTCCCGATGCTAGGCATTTATAGCATCTCATCGGCCTCGCCGCCAGGACTGTGATCCTGGCGCTAACGAAGCCGACGAGCAGCCTGCCGGCGTCGCCCAAAACTTTGGCCGACGCCACGGGACAACTGACCCACACAGCGCCAAGCCCTCCTGGACCGGGGCGGATGTTGCCGACCTTGATATTGTCCGCGTTGCATTTCGTCTTCTCTTTGATAGCAACTCGGACATCATCTACAGTCACGGAGTCGTCCAGGCCCGAAATGCGCAGCTCCGCGCATTTCGCGGGCCTGGAGATCTTTACACCATCCGTGGCTGCGAAGACTCCCCTCAGCTTCTCGGCGAAGGTGTCCGCCGTCTTTGCGCCATCGGCCCCAGGGAACTCAAGTACCCGAGCTCCCGTCTGGGCGAGGCGCAAGCGGACCCCTGCCGCTCCAAAATCTGGGGCGAGACAGTCCCGGGCCGTCTTAAAGACGGCCGCGTAGGACAGTCCTCCATTTGCCGCCTCCGGTGACACCGTGACCACTACAGCCGCGGTCTTAGGCGGCTGCAGCTTCCGCGGCTTCTTCGGAGTGTCCCGGGCCACCGACGACGATTGCGGGCCAGAGGCCGCCTTTTGGGCAGCCTTCTTGGCCCGCTGTCGGGACTTCTTTGACTTAGCCCCCCCTACTACCTGCCAACCCTCATTGGAGGGGGCAGATGTGGAGGGGCCAGGCAGAGGTGTTGGGGTTTGGTGCGGAGGACGTTCCGCTCCAGCCCTTGCCACCGTTTTGGGCTTTGGCACAGCTGTCTTGGCTGGAGCCTTTGCTCCCTGCTGCGTCTTTCGGGCAGCCACAGGAGCTGGTTCCGACGTCGTCACCGCCGCGTACGACACGCGACCCCCCACCACTGGGAGCGGGGTCGGTGCCGACGCAACCTTCTGCTTTGGCGCCGCAAGCGGCGGCCGAACAACAGGGGCTGGAGGCAACCTCGCCTCCAGACCTGCGATCCGTCCGTCCACCAGATGCCCCATCGAACTCATCCACACTGCACCAAGGCCCCCTGGACCGGGACGGATGGTGCCAACTTTGATGTTTTCCGCGTTGCACTTCGTCCTTTCCTGGACTGCAACGCGGACATCATCGACAGTTACAGAGTCGTCCAGGCCCGAAATGCGCAGCTCCGCGCATTTGGTAGGCCTGGCGATCTTGACACCCTCCGTGGCTGCGAACACTCCCCGCAGCTTTTCGGCGAATGTGTCCGCCGTCTTGGCACCTTCAGCCCCAGGGAACTCGAGGATTCGAGCTCCCGTTTGGGCGAGGCGCAGTCGGACCCCTGCCGTTGCGAAATCTGGGGCGAGACAATCCCGGGCCGTCTTAACAGCTACATATGCCTCAACCTTATTAATATACGAGAATTGACCTTCTGATGAAGTATGTGATAAATTAAAAAATGTGCAATCATTGTTAACGATTTCAGAAACATAAATCAGTAAGACATTATCCTAAATGGAACCAACCAACCAAAAATTTACAAACTTTTTTAACGATGCTTCATTTATTATAGCATTAATTCCGCCGGTGCTAAAAACATCACTCTTGCTAAACAACCAAGAACTACTAAGACAATGTCCTCTTTGAAGGTCGAACGTTACCTCTACCGTCTTAAAGTTCTTCCACACGACACAATTTTACAAACAATTTGACTATACAATCAAATTGTTCCGTCTTCATACAAATTGCACAATATAAGAATAATCAGTTCCTGGAGTAGCCTGGGTTTATTATTTCAAATCAAATTGTGTGACCAATTAACCGTTTTCGTTTTTTTTTCAATCGGCATAGTAGGCATAGGTATATGTATTTAAAGTTTTATTATATAATAGTAAGATATTAACGCGATGCGTAACATAATCTTACTTACTTTACTTAACATAATTTCATTTCATTTTGTTACTTAATCACCTGAAAATGTGCGATTTCACTGTCCACATGTCGCCCACACGTAGACAATGAAGTTGCCAATGCGATCACAAATCGGATCAGTAAAAATTGTATCATATGTGACCTATTTTAGCTGTTGCGTCTCGTTAGTTTTAGAAGGTCACTACTATTTGACATAATAATACTATTATATGAGCGTCGTTTCTATTTACATTTAAAACAGTAAATCATCACTCTTCAAAAGATTTTTTGCTTCAATAGTTACTATACTATTTTCTTACCAACGTTTAAATTATTGTATGCCACAGTTTTATCGCCGGGAATTAACACGCTCGCCATCCATACTTCTATCTATATCTATACTATCCTATCCTACTTTCCTACTAAATTATAAAGGCGAAAGTTTGTGAGTCTGTATGTTTGTTACTTCTTCACGCGCAAACGACTCTACCAATTTTGATAAAATTTCGTATGCAGGCAGCTGACACCCTGGATTAACACATAGGCTACTATTTGCCGCGATAACCGACATATACGCGGGCGGAGCCGCGGGCAACCACTAGTAATATTATAAATTCGAAAGTAACTCTGTCTGTCTGTTACGCTTTCATGGCTAAACCGCTGCATTTCAGTGAAATTTTGCATGAAGATACTTTGATTCTTGAGGAAGGAGGCTTCTTTTTACCGCAATTACCGACAAGTGGAGCCCCGCCGCGAGCAAAAGCTAGTTAAGTATATAGGTACCTTTGAATTATCGAACTTTTCGACCGGATTACACTGGCCATGATCACCCACTCTCAATCAATGTACACGCCCTCTGCCGTTGAGTCCGTGCGGTAGAAACTTCTTCATCCACCTGTATATATATTATATATTATCTTCGATATTATTGATTGACTTAATACCTGACCTATCGTGAGCGCGTTAATTCCTATAAACATAATTAAACACTTTACCGTATTATTATACATGAAATACGAATATTTGGGTCGACCACTTGTTCGATACTTGCTTACTATTACGTAATACCCTTTTTTTTAAAGCATGCATGAATCACTAGTATTACAATGTTTAATATTCCGGCAGCTTGAGGCCCCAGGTCAAAGATAACGAATGCAGCATGATGATCAGTTGCTATCGGAACCAATATCTAAACGAATTAAGTACATAGGTAAATTTCTCTCCCTAGGGTATCGTGGAATATTGTTACGGCCTTATTAGTATTCTACAGGGTGGATATGACAATCCGACATTAATTTGAACTAGTCCTACCTACAAATGATACAATTCCACCTACAACATTTCAATAAAAATTGGTTCAGTAGTTTAGCTATGGGACACTATTTTTCGTTTTTAAAATTTACTATACGACGTTGTTGGGTTAATGACCGATGTTACACCTACCGTCGCGTCGTCGCACGCGCTACCTTTGAACCTTTGAAGTAGCCGCCGACATCGGCGCAGGAGCCCTGTTTCGCGTTGTACCTATTGGTTATAAATAGGTATTTATTTGTAGTGATTTTACAGTGACATGACTCATTAGTTAAGTTCGTTAGTTATTACGTAGCGTTATGTTATTTTGTGTGAGTTTAAAGTTTAGACAATGCCTCGACTCGTTTACACTTATACGGCTAGTAAATATTTCACTACTGATAAGATATTAATTTACGGATACGTTCGTTTATCCTACCTACCAATAGTCGGATTATTGTACAAACTATCCAGGACATACGAGCAAAATCAATATTTTATTCCTAATAGAGATAATGCTCTTCCAGTTGTAACCTCGACACGAGATGATCAAAATTAAAACCTTGCGGTTTTCGTTTTTTTGTGATTATTATGGTGACTGTGTAATTAAAAAAAAACGTGAATACATAATAAATATTACTAGTGCAATTTGGCTTACGGCGATAAAGTAGGTATCTACTTTGTCAACCTACGTCGCGCGTCTTTTAGTTAACTATATTACGGCCGGGACGGCGGCCACTCATATTAGTGAACTTAAATTACAAATGGTGTCCTTATTGGTTTGAATTTTTAAGATATTTAGTTTATTTGAAATTTTTAATTTTTTTATATCCGTTTTCGGGTAAATTAAACAATCCCAAAGTAAACCAACACCTTTAAATAGCCCACGGTTACGTTTAATGTCGTATTGTCATATCCACCTTGTATATTAACATTTATTAGAGGCTAGTTATTTTCAATTATCGTCACGAACGTATTGTACAAAGAACTCGTAGTTCGCATAAAAAGTACTGGTTTACTCAAACGAGTACTTCTAATCCTTCCAATTTGTTTTTTACTAAATCATCAAGAACAGAAATATATAAATAATATTCACGTATAAAAAATGAATCGCCGAAATGTATGTACGCGCATAACTTCCGATCGGCTGCACCAAATTAAATAATAGGGTATTTGCCTATTTTTCAAAAAGTGTTGAAATTTATTTAATGATCAATTTTATGCTACAAAAAAAAATTGCGTAAAAAAAAACGGCTAACAATGGTAAAACTTAAAAACATAATTCAAATTAAATATTACCGCCTAAAATACAATCGCCTTCAAGTGGTCGTATGACGTCATTTTTCTCAGACATTAGTTTAGGTTAGAATTTCTGTCGTCTTTCTTTCATTTCAATATGAGTTTAAAATTATATTACCAGTATTGCGTAGTGCCTTTTTGTGAAAATACCACAAAAAGAACACCTACGAAATTGTTCGGGATTATCGGCGAAATATCTTGCCACCATAATCGTGTCTATACTTAGCAAATTTAAACTATTAGGTTTCGTGATTTTTTTCTGCATTGTTAGACCTTCGCCTTTTATAATATTTATGCCGAAATAATATAGTTAATAACTTATTTCAGCATAAATTTTTTTTTAGGTTATTGATAAGTCGATAAGTTTGAGAAAACTGACGTCACACTTAATGATTGGCATTTACGGTCACGTGACATATAGATATAAAATCATGATTTTGATGTTATGAAAATATTGAAAATATGTAATTATTTTTAGAAATATAAATGTTATTAAAATTTCCTGGCATCTAAACTAGCTATATGCAAAACATCGTATTTTTTTAGTACTACAGGCAAGTACCCTATTCTTTTTTTACGTGTTTGTATTCTAGTATTCTATTCAAGGTTTATGTAGGTATAAGAAAAATAAAAGATAACGGAACGGGGTCTTTTATTTGAACGCGACCTTACACTGCCTGTGGAAAACTGAGACAGATAATAATATGTAAATATGGCGGTACGAAGTTCCCCGTCTGGCCAGTGTAGTATAGCAGGTCAAAACCTCCTTTTTAGGAAGAGGCCTTTAGACTATTAAAAGCTGATTGATGACGTGATTTAAAATTCATAGTATTAACACAGGTATTATTTTAAAACATGCGAAGGGCCTATTAGAGACACTGCATGACATAGGTAATCAATATTCATACAATAACCAGGAAAACCCGGGATGGGTTTTACCGGGCATTGAAACTGTTTTAAATTCCACTAATATTTTAAACGCGAAAGTTTGTAAGTATGGATGGATGGATGTTTGTTACTTTTTCACCCAAAATCTACTGAACGGATTTGGATGAAACTTTACTGTAATATAGCTTATACATTAGAATAACACATAGGCTACTATTCGCCGCGATAACCGACATACACGCGGGCGGAGCCGCGAGCAAAAACTATTCCTTAATAATTATAAAATTAATTACCAATGATAACTACATAATAATCTATGCATAATATGTGTACCTAGTATTAGTAGTATTGTTTAATTAATCTGATTGTCAAAAAATAAATAACTAGGTCTTGTCTATAACCAAAAAATATTTATATATAAAAATAAAGAAGTTTATTTCTAGACTCGCGGATGAAACTGAAAATTGAATAGAAAATAAAGTTTCTAATTCGAAAACAAATTAAAATGAACAAAACAACTTAAAAACTAACTATAAAGATGAAAAGGAGATAATGTGGAAACATAATGGAACATTAGATTAAACAATTACAGTGGGAGCTATACTAAATACTTAAATGTCTTGCACCAACAAAATTTGAAATTGTAGCCTCTGTCTATCTAAGATTCTTTTTACCCGACTACGGCGAAGCGAAGAGGTGGGGTAATAGTTTTGGCAGTCTTTTTTTTATGGGACTAATCCCGCCCACACGCCCACCACTGTAACTCCTGTACACCAGGATCAACAGCGATGACCCACGAACACACTGAGTTATGACACTCGGGAAGTCCCAGGAAAAATTAAACTGTCTTGGAACCCGCAACGAAATTAATCGGAAGAAAACTGGAGGAGTTGGAAATATAATAAGTCCACTTCCCTCCTTGGCAAAGCGGAAGACAAAATGAAGTCAAAATAGGCAGACGCCTTTTTCAAACCGGGAAGCACCACGGATAAAATATTATGGGTCCTAAGCGAGCTTTATTTGATTTCTATAGTATGTATCGCAGACTCGCTTAAACGCACGAAAATTCACCGCAGTTGACACAAGATCCTCATAATATACTACCCCAGACGTCATTTGTAAGCTATTTAGCATCATGTTACGTTCATTGTACCAAAGACTACATTCCCAGAGGATATGATGAGCCGACTGTTCACAGCTAGAATCAGGTGTTGAGCATTGACAAAATGGTGAATCGACTAATTTAAATGAGTATAGTTTGCTCTTAAAGTTACCGTGGCCTGTAAGAAATTGAGCGACACAGTGATCTACCTCGAGCCATGTCCTTGACAACCGTTCGCGAACAGATGGAAAGAACTGGTAGAGCTGGCGCCCCTTAGATGATTCGTCCCATCGTTGCTGCCATTCATCCAAGAGGTCGTTATAGACATTGGATTGCTGTTGAAACAATCTTATGATTTTACCGCGGTCTCGTATGCCCAAAAAATCGCATTCCATGTTTTGTAGTGTGGAATAGTACATGGCTGCACGTCTTTGCACCTCGAGATCGACCGGAAGAACACCTGCCAACACCGGTAAAGCCTCAGTGCTAACCGTCCTATATGCCTTGCACAAGAAAATCAATGCAGGTCGTTGGCAGTCTTGGCAGTCTCAATAAAATTGTATGTTGAACTGTAGCGCCTAAACTGCTGAACCAATTATAATGAATGAAGTGTCAATAGTTTCGTAATAATAGCCCGGTGACATAGGCAACAGTTTCTACGTAATTGGGTTATAGTTTATTAAACGTTTTCTAACTAAAGAGTCTCCTGCCGGATCCTGACTACCGCCATCAATGGACATATGCAACTCGAGAATTACAAGCGCATGGGCTTTTGAGTCCTCTGTCTCCTCAGAATTAGGGGAAAGAAGGATGTGGGTCCGGTAACCTCCCTCGAGGCCTCGTTAACTCAGTGAAACGCAACAAAAGAATAGTTTGACACCCTTTTCTGTAAGGCTGTGCCATTTGGGCCAAAGACTGGCTCTCCTCTCCCACGATAATATACCGTTCACCTTTCCACAGCTTGTCTGCAAAAAAGACTAAAGTGATTAGTACAGTACTTGATGTATGTAGTTTATTTAATGTAGTCAGTATCAATTCCGTAACGTAATTAAGGTTTGATTGCCAAAATAGTATGATACGACGCCGACGTTTAGATACTACTAATGAGCTAGTATAATGCGTACATCTAATAGCATTTAGTTATACCTACTTAGATTGGTGTTTATCATTTAATAAAATGAACTAGGTAAATACAATGTCATTTAAACTTGATCTTTCCAATGTCAATCAGGGCATTGCGGTCATTTGTATCGCATGGAATAAGGACGAATATTAATTGGACTTGTGAAATGTCCATATGGTAGGGATCTTGGTTTATATTTATTATTATGTTCTTATTTAGGGATTTTTGGATTAAGATCATAGTTTAAAATTTATACTTAACCGCGTCTATGTCGGTAATCGGGGCAAATAGTAGCCTATGTGTTATTCTGATGTATCATCACTACATAGTATAAAACAAAGTCGCTTTCTCTGTCCCTATGTCCCTTTGTTTGCTTAAATCTTTAAGACTACGCAACGGATTTTGATGCGGGTTTCTTTAATAGATAGAGTGATTCAAGAGGAAGGTTTTTATGTATAATAAATGCATAATATAGTATGGGAACACTGTTAATTTTCGAGGTTTCTTATGTGATGTAGCAAATAAACACATTTTTTTGCGCTTACATTGCAAACGCTGTTTGCACCCTACGAGATAGATCAAAATAATGAACTACAGTATTGTACCCCTTAAAAAGTACTACAAAAAAGTCCGCGACGGTATATGTCTATCTCTTATGGATAACCCACAACAACCATTTTTTATTCCTTTCTTTTTACGAGAAATAATGGCTTATTCACGAAGTGATTTTAAGCAATACAGAATGAATCCTTATACAATTAAGTAAATTAAATACATTGTGCATTTAATATAGATCAAAATGATCCCTAACAGTATCTAATTTAAATGAATATATTCGAAGATATTACAGACTAGCTGACCCGGCGAACTTTAATTTAAATGAATATATTCGAAGATATTACAGACTAGCTGACCCGGCGAACTTCGTACCGCCATATTTACATATCTGTCTCAGCTTCCCACAGGCAGTGTACAGTCGCGGACAAAAAAAAACACTTATCCCGTTATCTTTTTTTTTTCTGTCTAGCAAAAAAAGAATAAATGAAATCGGACTATGTATTATTGAATTACAACCAAGTACATATTTTGACTTTCATCCCCTCTCTCCAGGATACCGTGCTGAATTTCGGGATAAAAAGTATCCTATGTCCTACCTCGTAGTATGAACTCAAATCATGCCAAGTTTCATTTGAATCCGTTCAGTAGTTTCGGCGTGATGCGCGTCCAAGATACAGACAGACAGACGGACAGACAGACAGACAGACTGACAAAAATGAAAAAAAATACAGTTTTAACTTCAGTATCGATAATAGAGAGCCCCCCAAAAAAAAATTTCAAAATATCTTTAATGTACAGAATTGGACCAGTTACATTTTTATTATAAGTATAGATTTAAAATGCACGAATTGTGTCGTCGGCGGGGGAATCTGAAATCCACCCGTGCGAAGCCGGGGCGGGTCGCTAGTAAGCTATAATACTGTAAAGTTTCGTCCAAATCCGTGCAGTAGTTTTTGCGTGAAGAAGTAACAAACATACACACAAACTTTCGCCTTTTAATATTAGTGTGAAAAAATTACTCTTAAATAAGTATCTTAGTATTATACTTCAACTGCCTCGGTGGCGCAGTGATAGCGCATGCAACTGCGCTACTTGAAGTCTCGGGTTCGATGCCCGGGTCGGACCAAATGTTTGCATGATCTGCAAATATTCGTTTCGGAGTTTGGGTGTTTTCTATGTATAATATGTATGTATTTACAAAAAAAGTATATATGTATATATATCAGTTGTCTAGTACCCATAACACGAGCTCTGCTTAGCTTGGGACTAGATGACGTTGTGTGTCCGATTAGATGCCCGAAATATTAATTTATTATTTATTTATTAGCTACTACTACAATTTGACACAATTTACACACGTTGTAGGCTAATCCTGCTCTATGGTAACCTGGTATTCAGGTAAGCGATTTAAATTCAAATATTATGAAGGATTGAATGATTTAATCCACGTGTGTTTCATGCTCAACTAGCTTCCAAGGTCGCCGGTCGGGTACAAACTTCCTTTGATGCGCTAGGCATAACTAAATTAAATCGAACCTAGCGATATATTTAAAATCTATAGGTATATATTACGACTAAGATTATTATAACTACCTACATACTTGTTGAGCCCCGCGATGAAGCTAGTAAAGAAAAGTATCCTAAGTTATCTGTCCAGTGAAAGTCGCGTCAAAATTAATTCAGCCGTTCCAGAGATTAGCAACAGACAGAGAGACAGACAAATATACTGACAGACATGCAAAAAATGGACTATTAGATTTTTGGATGTGTATAGTTTCAATTTGTGAAAAGCTGTTGATTCGTGATTACAAACAGACACTTCAATTTTATTTATTTCTATAGAATAGGTTTGAGGTGTCACCATTCCTATTCATCTTATTGGTATTAAACTCAGAACAAATTAAAAAAGCGGCCAAGTGCGAGTCGGACTCGCCCAAAAAAAACCAACTTCCAAAAAACATTCAACGAAAACTCTCTGCCAAAAAAACACTTAAAAGCGTAAAATAAACTGGTTCTTCATAAATTGCCTATACCTAATTCTTTATTCATTTAAATAGTAGTATTATAATGTGTGCTAGGTACCTAAAATCTGTTTGAAGTCGGTGCCAAGTGACTATCGCTTAGACTTTTGTAATTGATCGTTTGTATTCTTTTTGGCTTAACACCGACTTCAAACAGATTTAGGTACCTAGCAGACATTATAATACTACTATTTAAATGAATAAAGAATTAGGTATAGGCAATTTATGAAGAACCAGTTTATTTTACGCTTTTAAGTGTTTTTTGGCAGAGAGTTTTCGTTGAATGTTTTTTGGAAGTCGTTTTTTTTTATAAAAAGTTTTTTTTTCAGTTTTTAGTGCAAACAATCGTAAGGTAAGTAGTACGTTGAACTATTTCATCAAATTTCATCATCAAGAATACAAATTAAGGTCTATACGTACGTGTAATATTAAAATCATCCTCTAATCCCTTACTGTTGAAGAGTTTAACCTTCTATCATCAGTTCACCTAAATAACTTGAAAGTATACGACTGAATGTCTTTAGATACGTATGAAATTTAAAGGATTATCCTCCAACTCCTAACCGTTGAGGAGTTGTGCCTTCAATCATCAGCTTACCTAAATATTTGAAAGAATACGACTAAAGGTTACATATATACATATGATATTTAAAGATTTATCCTTCAACTCCTAACCGTTAAGGAGTTGTGCCTTACATCATCAGCTCATCATCATAAAATGATGACTATCAGACGCAAATATTGGTGTAACTTCAGAAAATATACGAAAAGCATAGTATGTGCTTATAAAAAATGAGGGTTCCTCACGATTTCCCTTGGATCCCATCATCAGATCCTGATATGCTGGCAATGGGACCACCTCGGGACCATACCCTTTCGAATACAAAAAAAAAATCAAAATCGGTCCACAATTGACGGAGTAATCAGTGATCATACATTAAAAAAAAAAAAAAAACATACAGTGGAACATAGAACCTCCTCCTTTTTGGAAGTCGGTTAATGAAGGCTTCCGCTTGGCTCTCCCACGGTCAGCGAGCTTTCCTAAGGCGAGGGCTATGTCCAGCAGTGGCCTATTATAGACTGTTGATTCATGATATTAAGGTCAATATGAAGCGTGCGTGTACCGCCTATATGTTCTAACATTATGCACTATGTAATTTGAAGCAAATAAGCCATTTAACTCTTGTTGAACAATTGACATTCACATTAGTTCGCTGTGCTATTTATAGTCAACTGATATTGTTTTAGAAATAGATGCTCGGTTAAAGAAGCACTGTGCATTTGTGCTACTATTGCTAACACTCACCTTACATTCGTTTAACTATAAACTTACATATTGGTGCTAATCATGTTGTTCGAAAACTCTTTAAACTAAACTAAAAATCACTGAAAATTAGTTTTCTCCTGTTAAACGTCAAAGTATGACTAAAATTAGATATTTTACACTAAAAATAGGAGTTACATTTTGGAAATTGTTCCACTAAAATAAAAGAATAAAAATAATTTTAGTTTAGTAAAGCAATAGAAGACCACCCCTTTTATCAATTGCAGCACGTGGAAATGCGCATCACGCAAATTTAATGGAATAAAATGTTTTTAAGGCGCCGTACCTCAAAAGGAAAAAACGGAACCCTTATAAGATCACTTTTATGTCTGTATGTCTGTCAAGACCCTTTTCCTCAGGAACGCGTGAAGGTATCAAGCTGAAATTCACATCAAATACTCAGGTCTACTGTCCCTTGGAGCTGTGAAAAAAATAAAACTTCAAAGCCAACGCAATCAAAACATAAAGCCGTTTATGCTGCAAATTTTCGACACTCGCAAGGGAATCAAAACTTAAGGGGTACTTCCCGTGAACTCAGAATTTTGAAATTTGTCATGAAGCAACGTCTTAAAGCACAGCAAAAGGAAAAATTGCAAAAAGCATAAATGTTTAGTTACATCATATAATAAGCCGTTTACACTGACATCCAGTTTAACTAAAGAAAGTAACATAAAAATTAGTGTTATTGCTTTAGAAATTCATGTATTTAAGTCTAGGAAAAACTAATAAATAATTATATACTATAAAAATATGTCAAGATCTGCATGTAAATATTTATATGCTCACACACACTACTTTGTCGAGGCTGACGCGAGATTTGCCAACAATTCATCAATTAGGCAGGCAAATGGATCCATACTTACATTTTTTTCTTTTGTTACAGATTCCAAACGATCGCCGAAAGTGCAACGAAATAGCTATCTAGTCATAATAAATCACAGATTTTTTACAAAAAAAAAACCATGAAATAATATAAATAGTTTTTGTAATAATATTGTGTTAAATAGTTTTGATAGTTAAGTGTAAAAATGCAGATTTTAAAAGCACGTTACGCTTTGAGAGCGAGTGCCTCGCAGTTTCAAGCATGGAGTAACACGAAGACTCGGTCTGCGGCTACGGTGAGTTCTCTTTTTAACCGACTTTCAAAAAGGAGGAGGTTCTATGTTCCACTGTATGTATTTTTTTTTTTATGTATGTTCACCGATTACTCCGTCAGTTGTGGACCGATTTTATTATTTTTTTTTGTATTCGTAAGGGTATGCTTCCGAGGTGGTCCCATTGCCAGCATTTTTTTTTTCTGAAGTTACACCGGTATTTGCGTCTGGTAGTCATTTTATGATGATGAGCTGATGATGTAAGGTACAACTCCTTAACGGTTAGGAGTTGGAGGATAAATCTTTAAATATCATATGTACATATGTTACCTTTAGTCGTATTCTTTCAAATTATTTAGGTAAGCTGATGATGGAAGGTGGAAGGTACAACTCCTCAACGGTTAGGAGTTAGAGGATAATTATTTCAATTTCATACGTATCTAAAGACCTTCAGTAGTATACTTTCAAGTTATTTAGGTGAGCTGATGATAGAAGGTTAAACTCTTCAACAGTTAGGGATTAGAGGATGATTTTATTATTACACGTACGTATAGACTTTAATTTGTATTCTTGATGATGAAATTTGATGAAATAGTTCAACTTACTACTTACCTACGATTGTTTGCACTAAAACTGAAAAATAAAAAACTTTTTATAAAAAAAAAAAACCGACTTCCAAAAAACATCCAACGAAAACTCTCTGCCAAAAAAAAACTTAAAAGCATAAAATAAACTAGTTCTTCATAAATTGCCTATACCTAATTCTTTATTCATTTAAATAGTAGTATTATAATGTGTGCTATGTACCTAAAATCTGTTTGAAGTCGGTGCTAAGCCAAAAAGAATACAAACGAACAATTACAAAAGTCTAAGCGATAGTCACTTGGCACCGATTTCAAACAGATTCTAGGTACCTAGCACACATTATAATACTACTATTTAAATGAATAAAGAATTAGGTATAGGCAATTTATGAAGAACCAGTTTATTCTACGCTTTTAAGTGTTTTTTTGGCAGAGAGTTTTCGTTGGATGTTTTTTGGAAGTCGGTTTTTTTTTATATTTAACACTAGCTGACCCACGCAAGCGCAACCTCGTTTACGTCTCCTATTGCCCGTAGGATAATAATTTCCCCCCTTTTTTTCCTTCATTGATGCGCCGCTCCTATTGGTCTTAGCTTGATGATATATAGCCTGTAGCCTTCCTCGATAAATGTACTATCCAACAATTAAAGAATTATTTAAATCGGACCAGCGGTTCCTGAGATTAGCGCGTTCAAACAAATAAACTATTCAGCTTTATAATATTAGTATAGATAAAAAAAAGTAATTTTGTAATAGGGAGTAGGAAATTATATTTTCAGTAAGTACCTACGTCTCGTTGATTTTCTACGATTACTAGTCGTAGGAGTTAATAAAAAATGCTGCATGAAGTTAGTTATTGGCCCTTGGCAAGGCTAGGCAACTAATATCCAATATTATTAATGAAGTTATTAAAGGCGCTAATGAGAGCGAGAAGGATAAACGCGCGAGTTATCTTTTGTTATAGTTCCAAAACGTAATAAGCAGCTAAGTAACTTTAATTAAACGCCCAAGTTCTGCGTATTTCACAACCGCACATGTCACACAAAGACCTAAGCCTTATATCGCAAACCATCTATCATTCTACCTTGACATAGTAATACTAATCCTTATCTAACATTTAATTTGTTTTTTAAATTTATAGATACCGGTTCCCGTAATTGGTAAAGAGTTTAGAGTCTTTTTAATTACTTTCTAGTTAATAGTATACGACTATTAAAGTTCTTCTACTTCAAAAATAACTTTTTCCTTGTGTGTTGTCTTTACTGGTTTCAAAATCAAAATTCTACACTTTAAACTTTCGTTTCTTACATAAAATTTCTTAAGTAACCCGTAATATTTTATATGCCTTTTTAATCCTACTAATATTATAAACGCGAAAGTATGTAAGGATGGATGTTTGTTACTTTTTCACGCAAAAACTACCGAGCGGATATACGATACATCAGAATAACACGTAGGCTACTATTTGCCGCGATAACCGACATACACGCGGGCGGAGCCGCGGGCAACAACTAGGAAGGTATATTTTTAAGAATTTAAGAGGGTATTGACTGATATGAACTTGCAGTGATATAAGTGTCCATAACTGTCATTCCTACTTAAATAATAAATTGAACCAGCGCGGCGTATCATGTCGTGGACAATCGAAATGCAAAACTGTCAAACAATTAAGCTGAAGACCTTTCTTTATTGGTTGTTTAAAAACTTCAATCTCCAGGTTCCAGTTAGGTTTGAATAATTGGGTAGGGCTTTAATTGAGATAGGTACATTAAGGGCTATGTAACACAATGGTGTAGCTTATAGGAGCAGAGTAGTGTCTATAAACGCAGGTAATAGAGAACAGCTGTTCAATGATATTAGTCTTAAGGAAAGTACTTCGTAAATAGTGTTGGCAAGTTAGATTAAACTCACGAAATCCGCACGATTTTTCAACATCGAATGTACCTACTAAAATTTTAATTGTTTTCTTATCAGTTGCATTTTGTAGTGAAATTCCGTCGTCTTTCGTATACTAAGAGAACTGAGTAGTTCCTTCCGGTAGGTTTGCAAGACTCTAAATTAGCCCAAACGGTATTTTAAATCCTTGTGTGTAAAATAGTCTTTCATATTTCTCGAAATTCCAGTAGGTTGGGTTGACTGCTAAAGATATACCACCGCAGCACCTATTGGTTCTATCACTTTAGACGCAGCATGATACTCTGCGTGGTTCTATTCAGTATAAATCCTAAGTACGATCTTATTGCTAGCCCTCTTCTTGAAACCCCCCATGGATACCCCCATCGTACTCGAATCGACTAAAAACTACATGTCGTCTAGGTACCACTATTCGGGTAACCAAGTGCAACTAGGAAAGGAAACCCTTGGTACTCTGACTTTTTTAATAGCCCTATGAAGAAAAGGAGTGAAGTTGTGTTTCGACTTAAGAAGATATGTGCACTGGCGTAGCCAGGTTCTAGTTTTCAAGATAATAAAAATCCGGCCAAGCGCGAGTCGGACTCGTGGACCCAGAGTCCTTAGACCTTGATTCTTGGTCATCAGGAGGTACCTCGTAGTATTTTTGATTTCCTTGAGAGTATCAAATTACGCTGCAAAGCGGACCATACAAGGCCTTTTTAATCCCGTCTACTTAGAAGTTGGATTGTTTTGATTTTGACTAAATGCCTAGGTATTTGATATTAATTTTAACTTGATATTTAAATGCGTTTCTCAGAAAAAGCTCTTGACAAGCGGACAGACAGACGGGCAACGAAGGTGAAGTGATCCTATAAGGGTTTCGTGTTTGTTACGGAGTATGGAAGTCCAAAAACTAGAAGAAGTTCTATGGATAGTCATACACGACAACACTGGACCCTAATACTGATGACTTGACTTGATACTATGACTTGCCGACACTACACTGTTGAACTATATACTATACTATATTGAAGAGGTTAATCGTCGAGTCCAACTCGACTGAGTAGCGTTCGGAAAACTGCGCTACATCTTCTCCGAAACACTGCAGAGACTCAAAACGAAAGTTTTTGACTGTTTGTGTGTGTGTTGCCTCGTTGCCAGTAATGTTGACGGTAGAGAGATGTCACAATAGAGCGAGAATACAAAATACATATAGGTCTAATATTACTTATTTTACTCGCCTCTCAATGTTTAATATTATTAATTTCAATAGTGTACAAACATTTCGGGGGGGTTTGAACCCCAAAAACCACCCCCTGACTACGCCCGTGGATATGTGTTGTTTAGTTCTTCCAGCATTACAGTAAATAATCATAATTCATAATTGTTTTGGTCAATAAAAAAATATCTTGTCTACAAATTCCACGGCTTATTGCAATAAAGATTAACGATAATAATTTATGTGTACAGCTTAAGATTACTTACGTAATAGTAATTTTTTGTGATAACTAATGTTTTGGTGCATACTTCAGCAACGTGTCTTGCGAAAAACCTGTTTATGTGTGAGGTTACCGGAGGCCCATACCCAAAATCCCTTTTGGATACAGACTTATTTAAATATGTTAAATGAATTCTTAATACAATTAAACTATTACTTATATATCGTTATATATTATAATATGTAATAGTAAATAATTCATTGACGCTATAAAAAGTATTGTTATAGATACAATGCATCGCCATTCAAATGTAATAAAATTCATAAACATTTATGTGAATTTATGTAACATTTTACGATCTATACACTTACTACATTATGTACTTTACCCATTTATTTTCTGTTTATTATTTGGGGGCTTGGTAGTGCCATCGCCAAGTTGAGTAAAAAGAACAACCCCGTGATTCATTTACAAAGTCATTCACGTCATCTTCCAGACCCTATTACGTTGTTGTGGATAAATAGGGTTGGAATAGGAATTTTGAGAATCCGAGAGGGTTTTATATATCTATATAAAACCCTCTCGGATTTTCAAAATTACTAGTACTAAGATTAGTACTGCTATAATTTTAGTATGCTATTTCCAAACAACTCCAAAACTTCACAATTTTAGTCTTTTTATCCGAACAGCAGAGAAATTCTCTAATCTATACAAATAAATAAAATTGAAGTGTCTGTTTGTGATTTTAAATTAACAGCTTTTCACTAAATGATTATGAAAGTGTGTAATCATATACACTACCTTAAAAAAACATTTTTTAAAATTTCTGTCTGTTGAATGTGGGCTGGACAGATTTTGACGGGACTCTCATTGACAGATAGCTGATGATATGAGGAGTAATTTAGGCTGTTTTTTAGACTAGCTTCGACTTTGAATGCGATTGTTTTTGTACCGTTTCCAACAACGTTACCTACCTAACCTACCACGCTGGCCAGAGGTATTGATAGGGTTTGGGTCAAGTTTTCCTTTTCTTTGCAATTCTGTTGTCTTGCGTTGTGTGCCATATTTGACCCTGGTGCTATATTAAAGTCATCAAATCAAAATTCTTCGAGTCTTCGTCGTGCTGAAATTAATGATAAAAATATAAAAAATGCGGATGAGATGAAATGAGGACTGTCTTTCAAAAAAACAAAAAACGATCTCCGTCTGTGATTGTACGGTGTGATTTCAAAGTTGTTATATTTTATAAATATATTTATTCTTGGCAACAGTTAGACATACGTCTACTGCCACAACGATTTGCAAATATGGACCTACCCAAATGACTATTTAAGAAGAGTGTAAGGCCCATATTGAATGACTATGAAAATTATGTACTTTTCGTAGACCCCTTAGGAGTCTCGAAAAATTACATAATACTAGCTTTTACCCGCGGCTCCGCCCGCGTCTATGTTGGTTATCGCGATAGGAAGTAACCTATGTCGTTTCTCAGGAATCAAACTTTCTTCATTCCAAATTTCATTGAAATCGATGCAGTGGTTTAGCCGTGAAAGTGTGACGAGACAGACCGACGACAGAGTTTCTTTCAAATTAATGTAATACTAGCTTTTGCGCGCGGCTATTTTATTTATCGCAACAAAGAGTAGCCTATGTTCTTTCTCAAGAATCAAAGTATCTCCATTCCAAATTTCATTGAAATCGGTGCAGCGGTTTGGCCGTGAAAGCAGGACAGACAGACAGAGTTACTTTCGCATTTATAATATAAGTATGGATAATATTTCGTTGTCTAAGTTGTTTAATTTGACAACGCAGTGACAATCGAGATTAACTACAAAATAAGTACAAATTTATTCTCCTATGAATATAAATTTCAATTATTATTTTTCAGAGTGAGAAAAAAGTGGAATACAAACCCATTAGGAGTGTCCTTGTTGCCAACAGAGGCGAGATCGCAATTAGAGTATTCCGAGCATGTACCGAGCTGGGTATCAAGTCTGTCGCTATTTACAGCGAACAGGACAAACTGCAGATGCACAGGTAAATCATTTTAAAATTAAATTGAATAATAATTAAATCTACTATTTCTATGACTAGCAGTCGAAAACCTAACAATCTTAGATCTAATTATTTAGCACGCTCGACAACCTAAACCATTTGTTATATGATTCTACAATCTTGATCATGATTTCTCTATTTAATACAGTAATCGGTTGGCCTAGTGGTTTATGCGGTCGCCACGCCACTTGCCAATTCGCCAAGTGTTGTGGGTTCAAATCATACACGGGACAACACTTTGTGTGATCCACACCGACGTGTAAAAATATCTGAAAAGATTTACCTACAAATAAATATCATTTCATTTCATTTCACAAATCGTTGTTCTGAGTTTGGGTGTTAATTGTGTCCGTTTCATGTATGTCTGTAAAGTCCCCGGGACAGAGGATGTTTATTCCTAATGCGGGAGTTGTCGTTTTAAAAAAAAATAAAAAAATACATTACTCTGTTACGAAAATTTGATATTTTGTTAATAAGTGTAAATAATTTATTTTAAATAAGTCTGCAGTTTTTATTAAATGAACAAAATACATGTACAATAGTCATAATCTGCATTAGTTAGGGAAGTGTTGACTGTTAATCATGAAAAGTTAAAAAATAGTTATATTAGTTATTTATCTTTACAGACAAAAGGCAGACGAGTCATATCTAGTCGGCAAAGGTCTTCCTCCAGTAGCAGCGTATCTTAACATTCCAGATATTATCAGGATAGCAAAAGAGAATGACGTCGACGCCGTACATCCTGGATACGGTCTTCTGTCTGAGAGGTAAGAATAAATAACCTTGAGATTTCACGAAACTTAATAAATTTTAAGATTTTATTTGATACTAGATGACTCACGCAACCTCGTTTGCGTCTCCCTCAGTGTGATAATTTTCCCCCGTTTTTGAAAAATTATTCATTGGTGCTCCGCTCCTATTAGTCTTAGCGAGATGATATATAGCCTATAGCCTGCCTCGATAAATGGGCTATCTAACACTGAAAGAATTTTTCAAATCGGACCAGCGGTTCCTGAGATTAGCGCGTTCAAACAAACAAACTCTTCAGCTTTATAATATTAGTATAGATTATTAAATATTGTATATGAAAAACAAAAGAAAATACCGCCTAATTACATATTTGAAGTAAATTGTACTAAAACCCATCAAAAAAGCTTCAGGTGGCTCAGATATCGTTGTAACATTTATATGTAGTATCATGGGTCATTGACCTTACGGAATAGCATCATTATAAAGCTGGTTTCGTGTCTTTTATGGTAATACTGCTGAGATTAGAATATCAATAAATATGTAAAATTGTATATTATGAATATGTATGAAACTGACGTATCCATGTTATGATATTGTATCGGCTCGAGATGTCGAAAAATATGCAGGTACGATCTACTTGTTTATTACGTTTGCAGACGTAATGCGCATGCTATGTTACGTTCGTGAATTTAAAGTTTAGTGACCTTTACATAACTGTTACAAAATAATTATATAAAATTAATTATCTTGTGGAATAGCTTTCAATTTTACTATGATTTATAATGTTAAAAACTTTAGTGAATTGTAATATAAGAATAATATCTAAGAATGTATAGTACAGCCATACTTCTGAAAATAAAGAAGGTATGGATATGACAATGAACAGTCACGTAAGAAGAATACGATGTAAGAAGGTATGACTTCAAGAAAGTTATCAGTTTTTAGCATTAGAATCAATGCGTATGTAGTTTAAAGAAAACAAGCGGGCCTCAACTTCTGAACTATCATCCAATTAGGTATCAGTGACCAATCTAGTACTGCTGATATGGTTCAGACCGGCTATTTAACTCTCTGTAATGCGCTTCCGTCCCTTTTAACTAAATTACTCCTAAAGATTACAGGATAGCGATAGAATAAAAATAGTTTAAAAATAAATAAAAAAAAACGCTGCCTTGGCGCAAAGACACTACCAGTTTTAGGAAAACAAAAAATCGCTAATCTCGATTATCCTAGTATAACTGTTTAAAATATTGAATTGTCATCGGCCCTTTACAAGTATGCCAAATTTCAAGTTAATCCGACGTTTTGAAGAAGGTCAAAATCATGTTCAAAGTTTCTGTTTCATTCATAAAAATGAAGCTAAGAAACGCGTGTTAAAAATATTACGCTACTATTAAAATACAACGGGCCAATTAGTCTAGGTGTTAGTGACCCTGATTGCTAAGCCACAGATTGTGGTTTCGATACAGGACAAATCTTTTCAAAACCCGATCATTTATTGTGTCTGAATGTAATTTATCTATCATCAATAACCCATAATGCTCCGCTGACTGCTCCGATCTCCTCAGGAAAAGGTTAAGGCCATACCTCTCCATGCTGGCCGATTGCGGGTTGGGGACTTTTGTTGTAATTTATAGAATCTATAACATGTAAATATTTAGAAATATAGATAATTATGTTTAGGAGCAGTCTGGTTATTATAGTACAGGCTTTGTCTAATTTGATATCTGAGGGGCGTGTGTGAGTCGTGTAAGGACATTATACACACAACAAACCGACATTCATTGTTCCTATACAAGAAATTCATTGTCTCAATTCCATTCAGATCAGACTTCGCTCAGGCTGTCATCGATGCTGGACTTCGATTCATTGGACCTTCACCATCTGTGGTACAACAGATGGGTGACAAGGTCGCTGCCAGAAAAGCTGCCATTGAAGCACGTAAGTGTTTTAAACCTTATGTTTACATAGTAGTAGACAATCCGGAGTCCTTTCACAATTATACTAAAGGATCATCCATTAATTATTTAATGTCTAATCACATTAGTGAGCTCCCCCCTCGCCAGTGTGGTATCTCATATGCTGCAATGTTACATCTAGGAAATATAAAATTCAAGTAGTTATTCCTAAATTACTTAAATTTGAATTATGTTTTAATAAAGTCAATAACAACACAAAAACTGTTAATTAGTCAAATTTTCGCTTTTTAATACTTTTTTTTTTATGTTTGTCCCGCCAAAATGACTTTACTCTGCCTGATGGAAAGCATAAGCAGAAGCCAAGAGTGGTGGCCACCATACTCACTGCGAATGTAGACAATGCAGCATGGCGACCCACACCATGGCGGCCTAGTGATGCTTCTGCAACTTTTAGTCTAGTCAACAAGTATGGAACTTGTTGACTAGACTATTTGGGCCTATACTTAGATTAAATTAGCTTTTCAAATCTGACGAATTTAGAACCCCTTCCACTTCTTGGCACAATCACATTTCGCCAGTCCGCCCCATTAGAGTGTAACATAATTAATGGATGACTGTTAATTAGCAATATCGAAAGTAGAACATTTACTCTCTTCTGTCTCGCTATTAGCATGAACGTAATGTACGATTTTAATATGCTTGGATGGTTTTTACTATCGAAATTCCAAACAACAAAAACTAGTAATTAATAATAACTACACACATCTCACACACGGAAGTCTAGTTCAAAACTAGGCACATAGACTTTACTATGGTAATCAGACTTGTTGATATTGGTACGTGTTTATAATCGACTCAATGTATATCGATGTAAGGTTCATTCTACTGTGCCTCAAAAAACTAACGAGAACTTTCACAATGTTTAGCCGTGTCGAGTCTTTTTCTGGAATGATTTAACAACGTAACAATATCAAACCAGTGAAGACCAACCAGAAAACCAGTGATATGCAATATGCAATTATTTCGATGCTTTTGATAGAGTGATGGGGCTACTAAACAACCCATCCCTCAAGTCCTTCCTTTCCCTTCTGCCCCTGAGGCATGAAGCACTCAAGTGAATCAATGCACTTACAACTTTTAATACGAGTGACGCGGCGACGGTGGTAGAAAAGAGACTTAGATAGTTTTGATTTTTTATGGTAATCCATATATGTTTTTTACACATAAGACAGTGTATCTATTGTTAAGGATAGAGTATATCAACACGTTCAACACTTTTACAATAGTAGATGATTATCACTCGAACATGCAATTATAATTGGGTTATAAAGCAATCTTTTTAAATCAACAGCAATTACTATAAATGTTATCATACAGTTGGTAATCAACTTGAACGTGATAGAAACGTGAACGAGATGGGTCGCCTTATGCTGATAAGTAAATACCATCACCCATAAGACAATACGGGCCACAGACACAATAGTCTCATTATTTGCGGGGGGAAATCTTCACACAAACACATTTTAGAGTCACACACAAAAACAATCGCCTGTCACTACGAACTCACACATAACAATTAAAACAAAACATTCAGAATTTCACGCACACTTAAATACATTCTGTGTCATAACAGTATAACGCATAGACCCATTTGGGTTTATACCTTGACAAAGGGGAATGCCTGCGTATGGCTTCTCCCTCGGCCTCCTCAGACACATGTTCTTTGCTGTCTTTCGAGAATGTGTTAAGTCGAGTCTCCACCGAACAAAAGTTGGAAACTTTTATGTTGTCAACACGTGTTGGTGACAAAAGTTTCTATTTCCTTGTGTTGGCAACAAAAATCGTCAACAAATGTTGAGAACAGTGTTTCCGTTTTTGGCGGTAAACGTCAAAAGAATACGCTTGATAACGCTTGTTGCAAATATTTATTGGCTTAGTTTGAATGTTTTTCAAATTGTTGGCGGTTCGGTGTAGACACAACGGAAACAAAATGGCGATTTTCTAAAGAGTTGCAAACAGTTGGGAACACTGAAATTGCCAACAATTTCGGTGGAGACGCGCCTTTAGTTTTTTTTTTTTATGGAATAGGGGGCAAGCGAGCAGACGTATCGCGATTACCGCCGCCCATAGACACCCGCAACACCAGAGGCGTCACAAGTGCGTTGCCGGCCTTTGGGGGATGGGGAGAGGGTGAGGGATGTGGGAAGGGCTTGGGGTATGGGCCTCCGGTATCCTCACTCACTCGGTAAAACACAACGCAAGCGATATTTCACACCGGTTTTCTGTGAGGCCGTGGTATCACTCCGGTCGAGCCGGCCCATTCATGCCGAAGCGTGGCTCTCCCACGGCCTTTAGATGTGTGAAGTTGTTATATTTATTCTAATCTTACAAAGAATTTACGGTTTTGGCAATTTGATTGATGATTTCGTAGATTTCTAATAATTTGTTTTATTTTGCAGGAGTACCTATCGTCCCAGGTACAGACGGGCCAATCAGTACAACAGAAGAAGCAGTAGAATTCTGCAAAACTCATGGTCTTCCAGTTATATTTAAGGTAGATATTCTTAATTTACCTACACCTGACCCCCAGAGACTTTTTCCAAAAGGCACAGAGGGATCACATTTTATTTAGAATGGTCACTGGTCCCCCATCCATCGACTGACCTTGCTAAGATTGTTGAACTTTGCAATGTGCTAACGTTCTTAATTACCACTTAGCCACGAGCCTCTCATAAGTATTAATAGTATAAGCATGATGATGTGTGTGTACTTCTAGCCAATTTCGGCCACGGTGGTCAGTCTTAACGGAGACCAGCCTAGTTCATAATCAACATCATCAACAGCCTGAACAGTCCATTGCTAGAATGATTACGATTACATTGCCGATTACGCAGGAGAGATATTACTGTTCAGAAGTGTGTGCGCAAACTCAGGTTACCTATTCCCTCACTCTCACAATCCGATGGATGGGACGGCTAATCGACAAAACTGGGGAGGAATCACTCTCAAAACCAGCTTCAATTAAACGAGTATTTTAAAATGAAATAAAAAGATCAATCGTAAATGAAATGGGTAGTGTTCGATAAAAATACATGCTGTATTTTTTGTCGTTCATTGTATGAAGACAGAATACTGTTTAGATAATATTACCGTAAAAGTGTTCGTTCGACAGCTGGTACACATTAGATAGTGCAAACTGCTATTTAAACAATTTAATATCTTATCATTGCCAAGCCTGAGCATTTATGAGACTATATCTTTGTGGATAAACAATATAAGATGTTTGAAAAAACACCACGGTGTTGTTGAACGGCAAAATCGCCACATAATCAACCTAAAATGTTGGTACGCAAAGCATAAATTTGTTAAGCAAAAGTTCCTGCTGTATGACGTTTGGGATCTGAAAGGTATGTCGATAAAACATTACATACATAAAACTGTTACTATTTTTTAAAGGTTTATTATCTTAATGAGAAAGATATTAGAAAATACACACATCAAAAGTGTCTAGGGATCAAGCATTTTTATGCGGATTTCTTGAGATTGAGATGTGGCTTTGGCCCTGGCTTGCTCAGTCGCCAGACTTGAACCCGATTGAGCATGCATGGGATATGCTACAGAGAAGAGCTCTGCCGAATATGGAGGGTATCCAGTCGCAAGAAGACCTTTTTTTGTTGTTGCAACGAACATGGGCGGCCATTCCACAGCGTGATTTGGATGAACTCATTTTGAGTATGCCAAACCGATTCTTGTGTTGTTAGTGTTCGCGGTAGAAACACGGATTATTAATTGTTTAAGTTACCTAATAAAATTTTAAAGAAAACTGTTATTTCAGTCTTTTTTTCGAACTTTAATGTTAGTGGTTCAAATGTCAAAAATCCCTTTATTAGGAAAATGGCAAATTTCTTTATTAATGCAAAGGTGACTTGGTTTATCGTTACTGTGACAAACGAAAACACTTTATTTGATGAATCCTTAAAGAAAATTTTAATTAATATCAATCAGGAGAAAATTTATTGCAAAAATATATGTTGATCCCTAGACACATATGTTGATCCCTAGACACTTTTGATGTGTGTACTTTTTTAGGTACTACAATGGAGTTCCCATGTATATAATACAATAGGTCTTTACCTATGAAATTGCCGTTTTGTATACAATAAGTGAAAGTACTTATTTTGATCAAACTTTTTTATTTCTGTTATTCGAAGTAATCACCCATGCAATCGACGCATCTTTGCCAACGCATTGGCAGTTTATTGATGCCCTTCTTGTAAAAATCAGCTGGACGGGAGGCAACAAACTCTTCAAAGGCATTTTGTACTGCCTCTCGGGAATTGAATTTTTTACACACTAAAAAGTTGTCTAAATTTTGGAAAAAGTAATAGTCGGTAGGTGCAAGGTCTGGTGAGTATGGCGGATGAGGGAGAGCTTCCAACCCCAGCTCTTGCAGCTTGGAGACTGTGTGTTGCGAACTGTACCAAATGATGTTGTCAGTTCAGACAGTCTCCAAGCTGCAAGAGGTGATTACTTCGAATAACAGAAATAAAAAAGTTTGAAAAAATAAGTACTTTCACTTATTGCATACAAAACGGCAATTTCATAGGTAAAGAGCTATTATCAAAGTCAAAGCAAATAATACTTTCCAACCTTTACTTTGACTGACGGGGATGATTTAGTGGTGATTGATGTTGAAAATTTCCATTCCGTTTGACTGCCTTAGTGGCGTAGTGGTAGCGTATGCGACTGCTATTGTCGGTTCGGGTTCGATTCCCGGCTCAGACCAAATGTTTGCATGATCAGCAAATTTTTGTATCAGAGTTTGGGTGTTTTCTATGTATTTTCTAGTATGTATGTATTTACAAAAAAAAAGTATTTATGTATTTATATCATTTGTCTAGTACCCATAATACAAGCTCTGCTTAGTTTGGGACTAAACGGCGTTGTGTATTAGATGTCCGAAATATTTATTTTTATTTATTTAGATTATTATTATACTGGACTGTTAGAAGGTTCTGACTTTTCAGTAAGAGCCAGTTCACGTTTACATTCCTCAATCCATCAGTTAAACCAATGTCTATTGTCTACCTTTGGCTACTCTGCTCACCCACCTTTCCTTTTTAAATTCTCATAATTTCCCTTTTCTTGAAGTACCCGTCTCTGTAGTGACATATTAAGAGTCCGAAGTGTCACCCCGTGGATATCATAAAATGCATGAGGCACACTACATAGGACAATATCACTGCAAATAGAAGGATCATTAAAACTAACCCTACACTACACCAACCCGTTCGCTGAGAAGAGGCCCATGTTCTTCAGTGGACTGGTAACGGCTGTTGATGAGATGTAGAAATTCGGTGTTTCAAAGTAAGTTGCGTTGTCCTAGGCGGCGTACGGCGGAGGTGGTCGTGGTATGCGCGTTGTGCGTGAAATGAGCGAGGTGGCCTCGTCCTTCGAGCGAGCCTCCTCCGAGGCGTTGGGGGCTTTCGGCAATGGCTCCATGTTCATCGAACGGTTCATCGAGAGGCCCAGGCATATTGAGGTGCAGTTGTTGGGTGAGTTCGTTTATACGGTTTTTAAAGACGTCTACGTATCTTGTGTTTATTCTAATATTTAAATTTAGGTTTATGTTTGTTCCACAAATAAACTAAGGAAGAATAACAAAGAATAAACTAAGGAAGGACATCGTGGGAAAAATGCCATGACATTTTACATTTTCTTGACTTTAAAATTTGTTTACTAATTTGCGTATTGAACTATTTCCCGCTTAAGGGGCGCGTCCCTAAAAACGCGCGAAAAGGCACTTGCAGTTTTGCAAAACACAAACAGCTCAATTCATATTTGAGACTAAAAAAAAAAATCTCAATAGTTTAATAAATCAGTCTACCAATCTACCGAGTGGCATTTATAAAATAATTCTTTATTTTTGTGAACAAAAGCCTTAACAAAGATCAAAATCATCGAAATCGATCTTTTTAATTAGCACACTCTGTCCTATTTCGTGATCTATTTTAAATGTTTTTTTCTTATTTCGCGAGAAAAAAGTATGGAGAAAAGATTTACCGTTTCAGTTTTTTATTAATTCTCACCAAAAAGCAATAATCTAAGGCTAAACATCATTCATTTTTAGCGACAAAAGTTCCATACATTTTCGTACGTAGATATCGCCTCCCGTAAATTGCAATAAATAAGTTTTATCGCGCTCAAAAAATTCAGTGCCCGCCGAATATTCAAGGTGACACCACGTCCGTTTGTAGTTCGCACTGAGCTCCATAATACGTAAATGACAAGTTTTAGGGTGGGTTGCCAGTGAGTGTCGAATTGTAACTGTTAATTTGTATTCTTGAATTTAATTTAATTTTTTTTAAAGAATAATTTCAAAGAAAAATATTAGTATTTATTATTAACACAGAACTTATTTTTATGTTTTTTTTTAACTTGCTATCTATGTATATATCTAACTATATTTGTTATTAACAATTAAAAACGTCTTAAAGACGGAATCTTGCAACTCAATTTTGCAGATATCTTCAACCGATTGTGTTGATTTTTTGTAGGCATATGCGTATATATAGCGTGACAATGCTATATTATGATGACATGTAGCTGATCTGATGTTGAAGCTGGAAGGTGGTCATAGGAACTTTGTAACGACGGAACCTATCGAGTTTGGAGTCGTTTGATTTGTCTTGACGAGTACTTTGAATACACTTTGACAGACCGAGACACTCTGAGAAATTGTTTTTAAAAAGTAAAAAAAAAAAGTTTTAATGATTTCTGTTAGAATTGAATAACTACTACTGAAATAATGAAAGACCTTAAAATTACAGTTTTATTTTTGACTGCATGGTTGGTCTAGTGGTATAAGCGGTTGCCTCGCCGCTTCCTACTGTACTTCCTAAGTAAGATCTATGTAGTAAAATTTAGTCAATATGAGCAATAAAAGCGATCAAAAATTATATTTTTAAGAAACATTATGTTCCATTAATATAACATACTTATATCATACAAATTTTATTTCATAACATAGCATTAAAATCCGTTGATTACTGTATGAGATCTGAGCTGACAGATTAATTTTATACTCTGTAAAAATATATTATTTGTCCATGAAATGAATTAAAAATGAATAGGTACACTTGAACCCCATTCTCGGCCGTTGACGAGTTACTTAAAGCCCGCGGGCTTTCCGATATGACTAAGATACATTGCGTGCTTTGTAGGACATTCTAAACATTCTTCAAAGGCGAACAGTTAATGAATATGTAACTAGAAGAAAAAACCGAAAGTAAATTTATTAGTTGCCAGGGTTAGTATGCAACAGTGCCCGATGCGTTTGTGTGCATGTAAAATATGAATGTGGGTGTTCAATCACAAATTCCCACGCTCAAGGACTACAGTCTTAAAGATACCATGAATTGCATAACTCAGAACATATCACACATCAAAACTGTGAAATAAGATACAAATAAAATCAGTTGGGTGACAAATATTTTGTACTCATTAATTAAAACGTGAAAGCGAAACAAATTAGTTATTGTATTTTTAATGTTAATTAAGATTTAATACGATTTTCTTCCAGGTGACAAGGCCGGCAACGTTGTCCACTTGTACGAACGTGACTGCTCAGTACAGAGACGGCATCAAAAGGTTGTTGAAATCGCACCAGCACCACATTTAAATCCTGAGGTAATTACCTGCTTTTTAGACATATCTTTTGAAACTAATTACATATTGATGGTTAATTAATTTATCTTAATCCTACCGTGATTTGTGTATACAACAAGAAAAATTTTAACAAAATCCGACTTCAAGGTTGAAATCGACTTGATTTCTCTTGGATGTCATCATCAGATCTTAGTGTCCTTATCATGGTACCAAAAATAATCATCAAAATCGGTTTATAAACGACGAAGTTATACGTGAACACACAAAAAAAATATACGGTCGAATTGAACCTCCTCCTTTTTTGAAGTCGGTTAAAAAGGACCGTTAAAGAAGTTAGGTACCTACTAGAACATATGAAAATTAGACTACTTCCACATGACGGGCGTTAGCAGTGCGTTATACGTATATTGTATAGTGTTCACCTCACATTTTCAGCGTTTTTTGGACGTGAAGTGCGTCATCGCAGTTTATTTTAAAGTTTGTATTCGATGAAAAGGGACGTAAATACAAAACATTAACAATAACAATTTCTAAACGAGTCAAGTTCGTGTCCTGTTTTTATACTTGTTTCATACAAAAATAAAGTGCTTGAAATGAATCAAATATTAAGTTCCACCAAACTCGTGCTATGTAAAAAGCGATATATGTCCATTATAAATTAATCGGATCTTTTTAAATTGCATGCAAATGTGAACAAAGGTACGCCAAGCGCCTCAGACGCAAACGCACGACAGTTTGTGAACAATGCTAACAAAACGCGTGTTCAAGGTGCTTTATCTGATCATACCCTTATATCATCTTCTAAACATTTTCTATAAGTAAAGACACGTGGAAATCTGACACGAGGAGTATGAAGATCAAACACAACGAATGAACTTAAATGAAAAGCAATGCATATAGATAATTATGAGCAATTGAAACCATGTGCATCCATTTATATAATTGCAAGAGCATATGTATGACAATCTGAATTATACGACACTAGTGAACTTGCCACTAATAGTTGCTAGTTGTTTCATAGTTCCTTTAATGCTTTTAACTGTCTTCAAAAAAGGAGGAGGTTATCAATTCGACTGTTTTTTTTTCATGTTTGTTACCTCTAATACAGTCGAATTGAGAACCTCCTCCTTTTTTGAAGTCGGTTAAAAATATACTGCCAAAACTATTACCTTTCCTTTTGGCTTCGCCCTAATCGGGTAAAAAGAAAAGACTCATTATCAATACCCTTAAATAGTCCACTACTGAACATGGGCCTCTTAGATAGGAGGGTTTGGGTTTGGTTACGTATAGGGTTTCAACTCTTTGTGTTGCTGTTGTCCTATAGTTTGTTCCTTTAGCCGGCTCTTACGTCACTCATAGGATGAATAGGGGATGACACTCGATATTTTTAATCATTTACCACACGAAAATAAACTCAATTATTTAAATTTCGCAGACGAGACAAAAGATGGTGGACTGTGCAGTTCATTTGGCGAGACACGTGGGTTATGAGAACGCCGGTACCGTTGAGTTCCTACTTGACGATAAAGGGAACTTCTACTTTATTGAAGTTAACGCTAGGTATGTATTGTGCTGTCTTTAGTATCATTGTGAGCAATAAATTTTTGATTAAAAAAAATAGTGTGTAAGTGTTGTCTGTTATTCATGCAGAACACTATCTTTTTTTTGTCTTAACATATTTATTTCAAATTTATAACAGACTAACTTTTGTCCGCAGCTCCTACCGCGTGTATATCGGTTATCGCGGTATAAAGAGAAACCTATTTCCTTCCTTAAGAAATAGGAATGGAGTATCTCCATGATGAATTTCATTGAAGTCGGTGCAGACGTGCACCGACTTCAATGAAATTCATGTGAGTGATGATGAAATGTAGTAAGGCGTGAAAGCGTAACAGACGGACAGAGTTACTTTCGCATTAATATTTTAAAGGGGGAATCATTGTTTTTAAACTAAAAAAATAAAAATCTATTTCAAAGAGGACTGATATTATAAAAGAAAATATGGCTTTATTTATAAAAGTAAGAAGAATGCATCTCAGAATTTTAGTTCGTTTTTCTTTCAGATCGATGTCACGTTCTCTAATTTTGTACTAATTTATTGTTCTTGATAATCTTATCCCATACTTTATTTTAAAAATACCCCCCACAGACTGCAAGTAGAACACACAATCACAGAAGAAGTAACAGGCATCGACTTGGTACAATCCCAGCTCAAAGTAGCCGAAGGTATGACGTTACCAGAGCTGGGTCTCACTCAGGACAAGATCAATGTGCAAGGGTACGCAATACAGTGCAGAGTGACGACTGAAGACCCTGCGAACAACTTCCAACCCAGCACTGGCAGGATTGAAGTCTTTAGGTAATGTTACCTCTATATTTAAAAAAAAAGTAATGGTAAAAAATAGATAGAAAACTCTTTACTGTGCAAGAAAAAAAAAACAACAACAAATTGATACATTTGTGACTCTTATGATCGAAGGAAAGTTAAAAAATATGAAATATATACCTACAATCTCTGTCACCTGGGCCATTATTACGAATCTATTGACTTGACACGTTATTCAATAAAATCGGTTCAGTTGTTTTGGTATTACGGTGGACATATAAACATACATAGACTGCAAAAATATTACCCTTCGTTTTGGCTTTGCAGTAGTCGAGTAAAAATTTGTAGATGGACAACTCTTTACTGTACAAGAAATAAAAACAAAATAAAACACAGTTTGTATAAAGTGAGTTTAATGATCTAAGGACAGTGACAAAAATATAGAATAAAACCAATCATAGCAAAATTGTACAATGACGACCTTATTGCTATATGCGATCTCTTACAGACAGCCCTGGATGGAGTAAAATATTTATTTTATGGAATTTAATCAAACGAGCAGACGTATCGCCTGATGGTAAGCGATTACCGCCGCCCATAACCATTGGCCGCAACACCAGAGGCGTCACAAGTGCGTTGCAGGCCCTTGGGGGAGGGGCTGGGGTATGGGCCTCCGGCATCCTCACTCACTCGGTGAAACACATTTGACCTTACGACCTTCATTCTAGTAAGGTTCATTGTTCCGTGCAACAATGTATTATTATAAGAACTTACCTATCTTGAATTTGTACAGCCAAACTGATTGTCGCTTGTTTTTCTCGAATATTCTTGTTCGTTTCGTAAATAGTTGTGACAAATATATTTTAAAAAGTATGCGGCTGAAAATCGAGAGGTCTCGGGTTCGATTCCCGAGTTGGGTCAAATGTGTTGTTAGGTTTTTTTTATAAGAAACTAGCAAACCCGGCGAACTCCGTTTCGCCACCAGATGGCTTCGTTTTATGTAACACTTTCCCGCTTTTCTGTTGAAAATTTTCCTGAATTTTCTTTGCTATAAACCTCACGGAGCCTGAGACCTTTCCAACGAATGCAAAACCGTGGAAATCGGTTCGTGCGGAGTTATGGATGGATCTGCGTCAGGAAGGAAAACCCGACTTATTTTTATATAGTAGATTCTTAGTAACAGCCTGGAGTATAGTACTTTTGCGGGTATTCACCGGTAGTCTTATGTCCCCTATCTTTGCACATTTTTACTTAAATAACAGAATATCATATCTATGATATTTAGTGCAGTAAATGTGTGCTACATTGAAATCGGTTATCAGACACCGACTCTTGCCTTAATGCTAGAATCGGTCGCTAATACCTACATTTATTTTTTATTTATATATCTTTATTATACACGAAACAATAGAACATATGAGTTACAAAATATGTAATTCTATTAATAATGTAATTCTTTGAGACAACCACAACTCGGACATTAGGTGTTTAAAAATTTAGGGTATTTTACACACAGGTAACATTTGGTTCAAATAGTTTAATTAAAATAGTTCCTAAATCTGTAAAAAAATTAATTTGTTAGGTAAACTTTATTAAAAGCTACATCCATTCAAGTCTTATATTGGAATCATTTAAAGGAATTAATTTTAAATCAAAAAAAAAGGTTTACGTAAGTTAAAGTAAATAAGTGCATCATCATAATGTTCCAGGTCTGGCGAAGGTATGGGCATCCGTCTGGACTCCGCGTCGACATTCGCTGGTGCTGTTATTTCACCATACTACGACTCTCTGCTTGTTAAGGCAAGTCTCTTTTATTCTGGTTTTACTTGATATTGAACATGAATTTTGATGTTATTTATAGCCAATAAAACTTACTTTAATACTTTAGCTGGTAACATAATATTTATTGCATAACAAAATGGTACTTGTAATATATTTTACTAAACTTACAAAATTATTTGATGATAAGAAGCTGTGTTTAATAATTTCCTCTCACAAGGCATACTTAAAAAAAGAAACCGTTGACTAAAGAATTTGAAGAGACGTGGAAGAGACAAAGAAATGAATTTAGAAAAAATTGTATGAAAAGGAATTTAATGAATTTTAAAAATTAAAAAAACTTTTTTTTATGATATAGGGGCCAAACTAGCAGACGTATCGCCTGATGGTAAGCGATTACCGTCGCCCATGGACACCCGCAACACCAGAGGCGTCACAAGTGCGTTGCCGGCCTTTTAAGAAGGAGTACGCTCTTTCCTTGAAGGTCGTATTGGTCCGGGAATACCGCAGGCGACAGTTCATTCCAATTAATTAAACATCAATAAAGATACCAAATGTTCTTTCTTCATTTCTGTAGGTAATCTCCCACGCCCACGACTTGCCATCATCTGCCGCTAAAATGAACCGCGCCCTTCGAGAGTTCCGTATCCGTGGTGTGAAGACCAACATTCCCTTCTTACTCAACGTGTTGGAAAACCAGAAGTTCTTGAATGGTAAGTTTCTAATCAAATCGATTAAAACTTTTTACCTCCTCATCTGACAGCCTGGAGCGTTGCACAAAAGCTTTTGATTAGTAGGGTCAGGTGGTAAACAGTGGCCCAGTAGTACACAGTGCACAACCACTCATATCCCAAATACGCAACGCTGCCAAATCATACTGCAAACGCTAAAAATTTTGTCTCATGCAACCTCCCACACTCCCCAATCGACAGCGCGCCCGTAACGGTCCCATAGTGTATAGTTTTGTCCTTGGTGCCAAAAAAAGTAAGTACACGTGTTTTCATTTATTTTCTTTCTAGAATCGTTGTATATTTAGTTACATTATATTGCACGGTTTCCATGTGTAAAGTAACTATTCCTAAATAACTTAGATATATAAATATCCTTTGAATTTGGTATGTTTAATAGTTATGCAACCTTATAGGTTCAAAAGTGGTGTCTGTACACAGTGGCTCAAAATCGTAGGGTACACAGTGAACTGGTTCTATGCCTATGTAAACTTTTCAACTGTGAGTGTAATAAACAAAAAAGGTGTTAATAGAATATCTAATACAAATATTAATAATGTTTTTGTTTTAGAATAGAAAAACGAACTAAAACAGAAAACTGAAAAATTGGCAGACATGATGCAAAAGATATTAAAAAAGTTGTAGATCTTGTAAAGATCGGAATGAGTACATATTTACAAAGCAGCAAAAGAATGTAATTTAAAATACTCAACTGTCTTTTCATGCTGATTTTTTTTTAAGTTTACTTCAGAAGTAGCCTTTTATTTTCATTTTGTTTTTGATGACAATTACATTCATTAACAAGGTGTAATATAATTTTAGTTTTTTGATGGAAACTGTTATTAGAAGCTTTACCTCTTTTAAAATTTGATTAAAAAACTGTTAATACTGTTAAAGACTGTTAATTATAATGTAGAATATAAAGAGCCAAGCTTTAACTAATATTTTCAGTGTTCTTAATTAGATTTGTGAGTTAAATAAGTACCTACTAGTTTTTTTTGTGCTGATTTTATGTGATTGTTGCTGACGAATACAAATATAGAAACAAATTATTAAATATTACATTACTATACTTTTATTGAACAACATTTCTAATAAATATTCTTAAATATGCGATAAAGGTACACAAGGTAGTAGAGCCACGCTGATTTCAGCACGAATGGGCCGGCTCGACCGGGGCGGTACTACCCTCGCACAGAAGATCAACGTAAAATGACCACGTTCGTGCTGTCGTGTTTCGTTGGTGAGTGCGAGACCGGAGGCCCAAATAGTCTAGTCAACAAGTTCCATACTTGTTGACTAGACTAAAAGATGCAGCAGCATCACTAGGCCGCCATAGTGTGGGTCGCCATACTGCATTGTCTGCATTCGCAGTGAGTATGGTGACCACCACTCTTGGATTCTGCTTATGCTTTCCATCAGGCAGAGTAGAGTCATTTTGGCGGGCCAAACATAAAAAAAAAGGTATATAATTATAGTGATGGTTAATTGTCTATACACATTGGTCCACTGTCGACTCACGCCCCGATTCACTGTGTACTTATACTGGTACACAGTAAACCATGCGCCATTGTTTAAAAAAAAACAATATTAATAATAAACTACTAGAATCAGTGCTGAAATTGATATGCAGAAAACAAGTTTAATAAATTTCCTTTCTTCTAATGTCAATAGTTCTTAAATACATTCACGTACGGTAGATGTATAAATGTTGAAATTTTTAGTGGTTCACTGTTTCCCTTGTCACCCTAGATGTAAGATTCGACTATAATGTGTAAATCTATATTTTGCGTATATGTTAAATATTTATTTTTATTTACACAACTTCATTGCACACCACTATAGTATAAATTGTGTACAGCCATACATTTATAGAGATCTAAATTTGGTAACACAATACGCGGTCTTATCGCTTATAGCGATTTCCGCCAGACAACCTTTTCATTAATCGAATTAAAATAATAAGTATTGAATCGACACTGTTTTATATATATCATTTTTACTTTATCCTACAATCTGTGAGAGAGATTTTGTGGAAAGGGACGGAAGCGTGTAACAGGAACCTGGGAACCAAACTGGGGTATGGTCTACCGGTATCCTCACTCACTCGGTGAAACACAGCGCAAGCGCTATTTCTCACCGGTTTTCTATGAGGCCGTGGTATCACTCCGGTCAAGCCGGCCCCATATATGCCGAAGCGTGGCTCTCCTACGGTTCTATGTAAATACATTTTTTTAATCTTCTCCAGGCTCCGTTGACACATACTTCATCGATGAGCACCCAGAGCTGTTCATGTTCAAGGCTTCCCAAAACCGAGCACAAAAGCTCCTCAACTATCTAGGACAGGTGTTGGTGAATGGTCCAGCCACACCTTTGGGGACTAGCATACCACCTTCCGATGTCAAACCTTACATCCCTGGTGTTCCACTGGGTGAGTAAACACTGCATTTTAAACCATATCATTTCTACATAAAGATGAGTTTTCAGTGTCACCATTTGATACTAAGAACTTTTTAATCGTAAGTCTCTAATAATACATTATTCTAAAATGAACATTAAAGACACTAGTATTAAAATCATTATACCGTGAGCATGAATATTTAAAGACGTTTAGATATTTCTACTTCTTAGAAATGTTAGTTTCAACCTTTTAACTTACCAACCAACATTTTACAAAAATGATTGGTCTCATAAATGGTTCTTTTATAACGAAATAAATGTTAAGAATTAATAGTTCTAGTATATCTATCAAGTTTTAAAAGAAAATTAATTAAAACATTTAATCAGTAAAATACTAAAATAGCAAAAACGCTAAATAGGATCGAAAGAAAGTCGTGTTGAAAATTAGTAGAATTTTTGCAACGCAAAATATCTGGCAACACTGATATGTTCATAATCCTGTTTTAACTACTTGGAAGTCGATCCTAGTCCCACTGCAATAAAAACTTTATGGAATATGTAATAAAGGCAATTTTAATTTATTTTACAGTAGCTCGTCGTGGCTATGGTAGGTTGTTACAAATATTTTATAAGTAATATTATTTTGCAATATTTTTATTTTTGCCTATAGCTACTATATATCTATCGAAGTGAATAATAAGACGCAATGCGATTATATCCTTTATTCCTACTAAAGCTACTGAATTATACGAATGGTATTCATTTATTAATTAAATGTAAGCTTACACTATATACAACCAAATCGCATATAATAATAGCGTATATATAAACAAGAATAATTTTGCATTATACAACTAATGTTATTGCCCTTTAAAATCTAAAAAAAATACAATTCCAATCAATATAGTTTCTTTCTAAACATTTCAACTGCAATTTTTTTTTTTTTAATTTAGAAATTGTCACTTTATAAAGCTTTTTGAGTTGATATTTTTTACTAGGTTACAGTTTAAATATATTTTTTCCATAGTTTATTTTTTATTTGACCAGTATCTAAATATATAGACGTCAAATTATTTTTTGCTATATATTTAACTTAGCTTATTACTTTTTTTTGCAAGTTGTTTACTGTTTAGCAACTGATCGTCTAGTATACGTTATGTATACATATCATTTTTGTAACTAAACCTCACATGCGTAGTTTATTCTGTGACCTACTTATTGAGGGTGAATATATACACATCTAAAAAAAATATAGATAATACAACATTTATGGGCTTAAAAGAATTAATGAAATATAAATAATTACGTGATATTTATTATTGTAAACCACCTTTTGTTCGTATTTCGAATATTACAAATCATACTAAAAACTTGAGGTTAGGAAAGATCGGTACTTATTGGAAGTAATTTAGATTATCTGCACAAAGTGACTAAACTTTGCTATTGTATGTCAAGTCAAATGTTGCTAGTGTATGAAAAGGTGAAATTAAAATATGAAGCTATTCTTTTTTAACATATTCACAAAAGTTTTGGTGGTTATTATGGGGCTCACAACTAATGCCATTGGAGCACGGGATATAGACATGAGAAAAGGTTCATGTCGATTAACATAGAGGTACCTACGACATGACTAAAATTTCATATTTCACTCTCAAAATTGTGTGGTAGTTACCACCGATCCTGTATATTACACACAGGAGCACTATAACAATATTGGTTATGTTTGAAGTCAAGTTAATTCCATAAATATATTTAATGTCAAATTCAAATGACAACTACAAATGTCAAATCTGACATTTTCTAAACGGTATTACTAGTTTATAAAAACATACGTTTTTAAAAGTTCAATTATGACAACATTGGTAGAAATGACTTGACTTCAAATTCAATCCGCCTATTGATGTTGTTTATTATTTTTTGGTAATCATACCATTTGTTTTGCACGACATACATTTTTGCACTTTCATTTTCACTTAACATGTTTTTCAGACCTTTCCCCAGAGGCTATTAAAAGACAAGAACTAACAGGGGAAAACACAGGTAAGAAACATTTCGTAATATTAATACTGAATTAAAATTGATGGTGTCAATAAAAATTATTTAAAATAAAGTTTCCTTACATATTTGTCGAATGTTGTATAAAATATCTAACAAATTAATCGTAGCCGTGCGCGTTCAGGTTATTATTCTAATAACGAAATTCCATTTGTTCTTCAACCAGTGGCAAGTAACATTGGTACATAATGCGGGAGTTGTCTGTTAAAAGACAAAAAAAAAAAAAAACTAAAGCGAGTCAAGTATGATAATAAAATTGTACTAACAAAAAATTTTACAGCTGTACAACCACCGAAAGGATACAAGCAGATTCTTAACGAAGGCGGTCCCGAAGCATTCGCTAAAGCCGTAAGACAACACAAAGGCCTACAACTCATGGACACGACATTCAGAGACGCTCATCAGTCTCTTCTAGCGACCAGAGTCAGAACATACGACTTGCTGGCCGTCAGTCCGTATGTCGCACACAACTTTAGTAACCTGTATTCGTTGGAGAACTGGGGAGGAGCTACGTTTGATGTTGCTTTGAGGTGAGAAAATTACTTATTATTAAATTATCAGTTGCTAGGAGTATTTCAGAGAAATAGAACTCTTTTTACCCGACTGCGTCAGAAGGAAGGTAATGTTTATACTTATACTTTTGATATAGACTTGATTTAGAAATCTCAAAAATACATTTAAAGGCACAAAGAGACGGAACGTCTGTTTTATTTTTAACTAGCTATATCCTGTCACGTATTTCTGCGATAAGTTTGTTCCATCGATGAGAAATGAGGTACAAAACAGACGCAAAAAATAAATATATAGCACTGACGAAATATACTAAGTACCGGCGTACAGATTTTCCTAGGGGAGTGTTTGTCTAATTAGTATTCTGTCAGTGATATATAGGAGTGATATATTTTTGAACTTTAGAAATCTACATTAACTAACTTAATATTTTCATAAATAGGTGATACAATGATTTATTTTTTTACAATTAACTTAGCTAAATTACTTTTGAACAAAAAAAATTGGTTGTCTGTAAAGTCGGTTTACGGACGATAGTTTAACGTGACGTCATAACAAAAAATTAATGAAATGATGCTCTCATACAACCACGAACAATGAGCGTAACGGGACAATGAAGGTAACAGGACAATGAGCTATCCTTTTTCGTGCATGCAGCCGGCGTTCATCAATTTATTAGACGTTGTCACGTCGAAAAACATAGGGACCCAATATAAATTTATTGTATTTTTACAGGTTCCTCCACGAGTGTCCGTGGGAACGTCTCCGCGATATGCGCGCCTTGATCCCCAACATTCCCTTCCAAATGTTGCTGAGAGGTGCCAACGCCGTCGGATACACCAATTATCCTGACAATGCTGTGTTCAAATTCTGTGATATGGCTGTGAGTTTTTTTTTTTTATGTACTATTGGAGCCAACGAGCAGACGTATCGCCTGATGGGAAGCGATAACCGCTGCCCATGGACTCTCGCAACACCAGAGGCGTCACAAGTGCGTTGCCGGCCTTTGGGCCTGGGCCTCCGGTATCCTCACTCTCACTCGGTGAAATACAGCGCAAGCGCTATTTCACACCGGTTTTCTGTAAGGCCGTGGTATCACTCCGGTCGAGCCGGACCATTCATGCCCAAGCGTGGCTCTCCCGTTTTATTTCTAGCCCTTAATTTCAACTTTATATGTGCAAGGTTTGGGGTAAGTTCGACTAGTCACATCTGTTAACAGTCAAGAGCCCAGGAAGAATATAAATTATCATGTTTTCTGTCCACTAATGTGCAACTTTAATTCTGAGGGCCTAGTGTGAGTTTATTTCCCATCTCTCTTGATGTTGCGATTGACCAGCAATGAATTTTTCACCAATCGCAACGCCGGGATGACCAATTTGATGTAAAATCAACTCACAGTAAACCTTTCGAAATCACTTTTTTTTCGAAATGAACTATCTAAATCAGAATCAAAGTTTGTCGTAACTTACGCGAAATATTTATTGACTAACTAATATCTCATAAACCCATCGATGGCCACTGTTGAACGAAGGCCTTTCCCAATAAGCGTCAACTATCCCGGTCTTGGGCAGTCGCATCCATCCGCTGCCAGCTACTTTCTTATAGCTGAAACTTTTTAAATTCCTCTCCAGGTAAAAGCTGGTATGGACATCTTCCGAGTCTTTGATTCCCTCAACTATCTTCCCAATCTAATCCTGGGAATGGAAGCTGCAGGCAAGGCTGGAGGCGTAGTTGAAGCAGCTATTTCTTACACCGGAGATGTATCTGATCCCAGTAGGAAGAAATACGACCTCAAGTACTACACCAACTTGGCAGACGAGCTGGTGAAGGCCGGGACACACGTTTTGTGTATCAAGGATATGGCTGGATTGTTGAAACCACAAGCTGCTAAGTAAGTATTATATTAATTTATTCAATCAATACATATTATAAAATTGTAAGAGGCCGATGTCTGTTCATTAAAGGAAAACTAATGAAGGGTTTTTTTATTAAAGGAGCAAGACTCAAAATATAAGAATTTTTGTCTGTTCGTCTGAGTGTTTGCGCTCGCTAATCTCAAAATTACTTAACCGATTTGCATGCGGTTTTCTCTTATGCATTGTGGTGAGTTTTACTACATTAAATGTTTGTTTTATAGTTTAAATAAAATGACCACGAGAACAAACATAAGTGGACGGAGCTGCAAGCAAAATTAGTATTAGCTATTAATCGACTCACTATATTTTCTCATCTTAAATTCTTCCACAGGCTTTTAATAACAGCAATTCGTGACAAACACCCCGACGTACCGATCCACGTACACACTCACGACACGTCTGGCGCTGGAGTGGCCTCAATGTTGGCCTGCGCTGAGGCCGGAGCGGATGTAGTGGACGTCGCCGTGGACTCAATGTCTGGCCTTACCTCGCAACCCAGCATGGGAGCTTTAGTGGCCTCACTACAGGGAACTAAACTTGACACTAGTATGTACAATCAATTTGATCCTTTAATCTAATTTACGGTGATGAGAAGGTTTTGATGACTGCCTCGGTGGCGTATGCGACTGCTGTCCTTCAGGTCTCGGGTTCGATACCCGGGTCGGACCAAATGTTTGTATGATCTGCAAATATTTGTTTCGAAGTTTGGGTGTTTTCTATGTATAATATGTATTTATTCAGTTGTCTAGTACCCATAATACAAGCTTCGCCCCGCGGCTATTGTCGTACCGCGGGGTTCAGCTAGTCTAACCCAAATCTAAAGAACGTCTTCGACAAAAACTAAGCCTTTAAATATTCCAACACAGATATCTCCCTACAAAATATATCCGAGTACTCAGCGTACTGGGAGCAAGCGAGAACTTTATACGGACCCTTCGAAGCCACGGCTACGATGAAGTCCGGCAACGCTGATGTGTACATCAACGAGATCCCTGGAGGACAGTACACCAATCTGCAGTTCCAAGCATTCTCACTCGGACTTGGTAACCAGTTCGAACAAGTTAAGAAAGCTTATAGGTAAGATGTAGAACTATTTTCATGTGTAAACTTATGTTTTTGATTCTAAATACTACACACACATCGAGAATTGTGCTCGGTAATTGATAAAAACAAAAAAAAAACTCAAAATTACGGGTGTAAAAAGGCAACTAATGGACTTTTTTGCGTTTATAATCGTTAAGAATGACAATGCTCGTGTGATGCTCCGAAGACAGCCGAGAGTAGCCGAAACACGACGATGGCTCACGAACAAAATTCTTACATGAGTAGAGTAGTTATTGTAACCTAAATTATTTAAACGGGACGTGTATATAAAATTGTCAGGATTATACTAATTTCATTTTTGTACGTTATACCCCGCAAAACATTCGACTGACCAAGTTTAAAGGTTGTAAGATTGATTCACCTGCCCTTTATTGATTACATAATTTACCTACGCTTACATGACAAAAAACCTGTATCGTTAAATGATCAAAGAGAACACTACCGATCACCGATACTATTTTCGAGCATCAAATAACTCTTTGCATCAAGCGTTATTAAACCAAATTCTACTTATCCAAATATTGAGATTCTATTTTGCAAGTATACGACAAAGCTTTTTTATGGAATAGGCAGGTAAACGAACAAACGTATCGCCTGATGGTAAGCGATCACCGCCGCCCATGGACACCTGCAACACCAGAGGCGTCATAAGTGCGTTGCCGGCCTTTGGGGGTAGGGTGGGGGCGAGATAGGGGAAGGAGGTTGGGGTATGGGCCGCCGGGAAAGCACTATTTCACACCGGTTTTCTGTGAGGCCGTGGTATCACTCCGGTCGAACCAGCCCATTCGTGCATTCGGCAGAAGCGTGGCTCTTCCACTGTTTTTTTGCTTTTTGCAAGCTTAGTGTTGCCATATTGTTTTTCTTTTTAATATAATTGTTATCGGGTTGTACAATTATATCCTATTTGTAATTATAGTGTTTATGCTATTATTAATAGATTGTCTATAATGTTTAGAAATTTTACAAATAAAAATAATATCATCACTAATCTCTTACGTTAAAAAATATTATTTGTTTTTTTTAATAAATATTTTCTATTTATTTTCTAGGGAAGCTAACTTAATCTTAGGCGACATAATCAAGGTGACTCCATCATCGAAGGTAGTGGGAGACCTTGCTCAGTTCATGGTACAGAACAAGTTGACAGCGAAAGACATAGAAGAACGTGCTGAGGATCTGTCCTTCCCCAAGTCCGTAGTGGAGTACCTGCAAGGGGCCATTGGTATTCCTCACGGAGGATTCCCGGAACCGCTGAGGTATTTATCGTATTAAATAAAAGTTATGATTTTTCCCAAAATAAAGATGTCTAATATATTTTCCCAAAATAAGGTTTCTAATATATTTTCCCAAAATAATTTATACTTATTTGAACGTGATTTTTTAATTTATACGTATAAGTAAACGTATTTTCAGTCGATTTATCCGAAATCTTATCCTATATTTTTTATTAAATTTATTTTTGTGAATGATTTAATATTTGATTATTTTTTGGCCTCGACTGTACAGAAGTTCATCACATTGTATTTTCATTTAAAATTAAATTTGCAAAGTTTTTACTGCCACGTATGTACGAAAATATAATTGACAAACTTAAACTAAACTTGCTGAATGAATGATTGCTGAAAAAAATCAGATAGAGGCTATTTAAACTCGTAAACCTACGTAAGAAAAAAAATCATAATCGCTTACATGTTGCAGGTCTAAAGTGCTGAAAGACATGCCAAGGATCGAAGATAGGGCTGGCAAACAACTACCTCCTTTGGACTTTGAGAAGTTGAAAAAGGATATCTCTGAAACATACCCTGAGGTACATCTAAGTGCTTATTTTCCTTTTTAATTCTGACGCAATAACTGAAAGTATAGGAACGAGTGACATTTATTTTAATTTCTGACATTGAAATAGCGGATTTAACTGACTTTTTTTAATGCATTTCATTTATTTGTCTTATTATACGTGTATGTCACAACTTGTCTTATTAAATTTTAATACCATTCTTATGTCAGGTCCAATTTTTATTTAAATATCACATTAAAAATGTTATTATTTTTAATTACGTAAATTCATAGATCAATTCCCGAAAAAGTATTTGGTAGACCAAATAATATATTTTTTATTTTCAATTATCAATAATCATATTTTTTTACCTGTTCAGGTGACAGACGAAGACGTCATGTCGGCAGCCATGTACCCTCAGGTAGCGAACGACTTCTTCCGCATTCGCCACAAGTACGGACCTGTCAAACACTTCGACACCAAGACCTTCTTAGTAGGACCTGCTGTAAGTATTTAAAATCCAGAGTTAGTTAAGAAATTCTTTTTGTTTCTATTCATTCCTCTCGCCAATGCAGCGATCACCTTGTGACGTTTGAAATACCTATAGGCCCATGTTATAAGCATACAATCGCTAAAACTAGTTCATTGGCAAGAGCAATGAACGACGGCTGTGTCACCGTCTTCTTAATCTAAACTAAAATCATCAAGCACTTACTGGAGTTGTGTGGCTTCCTTGTTCTTGTCGGCCGTTGACGGGGTACCCCACTGCGGCTTGTCTTGGTACGTTCACACATACATGCTCCAAAGTGCTGTACACCACCAAGGTATTCCTAACTGCTTGCGGGCTCCCGAAATCTCGTAATTACAAGACACACGATTCAGCTATCACGGATCGCGCCAATGACGTGACTACAAAGCTCGCGAGTCCAAATCAGACCAATCATAACGGTAAACCACTAAAGGGACCGGGTTGAATTGACAATTAGCTAAAATACAATTAAAACGGTTCTTTTTTAACGAAGCTCCAGCTCGACCGATCCAAGCGTCTCAAAGTACTTAACCTCAAACGTCAAACAAGAAAAATGACAATCTGAAATGTTGCCATTACTATGACGTTAAATTTCTAACAGTTTCTTTTCATCAAGTTAGGTTATCAGATGTCTAATTCTCTTTTCCATAATTCCGGGAAAAGGTATTTAAATGGTAGCAACGCATTTCGATGGTCCCTATTAATCATGTAAAATCTGCAAAGACTAATTTTCAGTATAGCAGTTCAAATATTGTTATAACGATTAAAAACAGTATTTAAACTGCTCTACTCAAAAGAAGTATTCTTTGCAAATCCGATATTATTATGAAGGACCATCGATTTTCTCTCTAGATCTTTAAGTGCCATAAGCAAAGGTAGTCACATAGAAACCAGTACCATAACGATTAAGTATATTTCAAAAGGTTATAAAAGGGCAATTGCAGCTCGTCCTTCTCTCTGAATCTTCAATTGAGTTATTTATCTTTTTCTTGTTGTGAAATTTCCAGGTCGGTGGTACGATCGATGTCAACATCGAACGCGGAAAGACATTACACATCAAGACAGTAGCCGTTTCTGAGGAGATGACAGCTGCTGGAGAACGCGAGGTGTTCTTCGAACTAAATGGACAGCTGCGATCTGTTTTCATCAGGGATGTAAACGCCAGCAAGGTAATATTGCTTAATTCAAGATTTTAGATGGTCAAAACAGAATTTGAAGTTTCAAACCTCGAAAGTTCTACACCAATATACGGCACTGGTGACGGGCAGTGACTAAAGGCCAAGGTTGAAGCCAAAGGTTGTGGGTTCGATTCCCACCCACGACAAACCTTAACGTGATGAACACAACCATTTGTTCCCTGTCTGGGTGTAATTTATCTATAATATGTATGTATTTAGAAATATATAAGTAGATTTATCAGAAATCTGGTTACCATAGTACAGGCTTAGTCTAGTTTGGGACGATCAGCCGTGTGTGAATGTGTGAGGATATTATTATTATTATTACTGCTATGTTCTATGTCCGTGTGACAACAGATTAAGAATACAGAATATCAACACTCTTATTCATCCCGTGGGTGTCGTAAAAGCAAACTAAGGGAGCAAACTCTGCAGGTTTTGAACTGCAAAGAGAAGGAAGACTTAAAAAAATAGGCCAAAAACTCTTTTCTAAAGAGAGGTTTATGATCAGCACTGGAATGTTATAGGCTGATGTGATGTGTGCTATTTTCAGGAAATGACCATTCACCCTAAAGCCGTGAAAGGAGACAAAAATCAGATTGGAGCACCCATGCCCGGAACAGTACTCAGTAAGTAAATTTTTATTGAACCTTTTAGTTTAAAAGTTCTGAATATACTTATTCAGAACTTACACATTCTACAATACTTTGTATAATGTAATCTTTCTCTAAATACGCATTTATTAATGAACTTTACGCTATTAACCGAATATAAAATTTGTTAAATTCACATTGCGAGAATAATGCAATAAGTACCTAGATAGTTAAGCAACTAACAATTCCTCTTTACAGCAATCAAAGTTAAAGAAGGCGATAAAGTTGATAAAGGTCAACCAATCGCCGTGCTCTCAGCCATGAAAATGGAGATGATAGTGCAAGCGCCTAAAGCAGGAGTAGTCGCCTCGGTAGCCATCACGAATGGACAGAAACTTGAAGGAGACGATCTAATCTGCTCCCTCGAATAAAATGTGGGTAGTTATTATTATACAAATAAGCCTAAGTGACGTCACAGTATACACAATGTTTATTAGGTCTTATCTTTATATATAGATGTTATAATTTTCTATAATCTGATTATCTGATATTTATATGTATATTGTCAATTGATAAATATATGTTCAAAGACTATATCGATAGTATTCTCCTCTCCTCTTTTTCTACTACTCTTCTTCTCACTTTCCAGTATACAGTGAGTTATACGCATAAGACCTATTTGTTACAAAATAGATATGTAGCTAGACTTGTTTAGCAGCACAAAATATTACACATTTTTTTTATTATTTTGTCACTAAGGTTTAAATGTTATTATACAAATGTTTCATTGAATTGATTTTTTTAAAAGACATTTTATAAATGTATTATATCAGTCAATGAATTTGTAAATTATGTGATAATTAACACTATGTAATAGTGACATTTTACTAGTGACTTAAACCGGATCACAGTACAAATGTGATAGAAATTATATTAAGCATAATGTAGTAAACGAACCTTTAAATCTTAAATGTATGATGGGGTGATATTGATTCGTGAATGCGTAACCAGGGTTTAGTGTAAGAGCCTCTCAGACTATAACAAAACACCTTTAGGAATTATACAGGGTCAAGTTACTTAAAATTTATTTTATCAATATATTTGGTTCCTTTACTCCCTAGCCTCTTGTAAAAAAAACACAATAATAAATCTATCTATCACTTAGGTGTATTTTCTTTGAGAAATAATTCTCTAAGCAATTTTCCCAATTTCTCAAACACTTGTACGATTTTTCCCAATCTAACTTGTTTATTGTAATCTATAGGCGAAAGAAATAATCCTCTGACCATTTTTCTCAAACTTTTGTACGACCTTACCCAATCTAACTTGTTTACTGTAATCTACGGAGTATATTATACTCTACATTCTATTTTTCTCAACCTGTTGTGTTGTACTCAACAACTTTAATACGAGTATAAAAATTGTTTAGTCTGCGAGGCAAGTGAAAGGCATGAAGTGGTCACAATATTTATGACCTATATATTTGTGTAATGAATAATTAAATCACTTTAGATAGACGTGATTACTTGAGGTTATAAAGTTTAATTTATTGTTTTTATATTTGATTATCACAAATTGAAATGTCTGAATAGGTGCTTTGTTATTCATTTATTGTTATTTGAATTGTTAGCACCACGTTGTTTTTTTAATAAAATATTTTTTATCCATTAAAAAGCTTTTTTATCTCGTGAACATTTACCTACATACCTGTCTCGTCAAGACAGGTACCTATAATAGTAGATCCCATGATCTAGCAGTAAAGCTGTATATCGGAACAGAAGACATAGACTGCTGTTCTTTGTCATAAGTGAATAGACATCGTCCTCCGTTCTACTGCCTGTTCATGCACAGAAAGTCGAATATTTGTAGTCCAATTCTATCCAGTGGTTTATATCCTGTTGTGGCGACCTCCACATATAGCGCAACAGAAATATACTACAGCGCCATCTACCGAACTTACACTGAATAACGGAGTAACGAAGGAAACTAAGAAACTACCAATCCTGAATCGCGCAGTAAAAGTTCTCGCGCCGATAATCATATATACAACATCCCAACATCAACCGTTGGGCAGTTGGCCCGCCAGGCATGATCACCTCGCCTGGTCGGAAGATCCTCCCTTTGTGTTGGAGGGACATCACACCCGTTCCCCCCACAGTGGTGACCCCGACGTGATTGGAAGCAGCCTTCGATGCAGCATCAGCACGCCACCATCATATTCACTCCCACAGCAAGTCTCACAGCCAGCCAGCAACCTCGGCCTCAACAGGGATACACCACACGCACGAAGCGACCGTTCCAGCCTGGTTACCCCTACGGCCTCATCAGCGTCTAGGCACAGCACACTGCACCTACGGTCCATGTAAGCAGAGCATTTCTCTCCCGTCTACGCAGCAGCCAGCCACTACGCAGCAACCGCCCCGACTCACTGGGGACCTCACCGCAGCACCGCGCACCACCTGCCATCCCGACTCACTGGGATCAGCGGACTTCAGCCCCGACTCACTGGGACTAGCGGCATTCAGTTCCGACTAACTGGAACTTGCGGCACTCAGTTCCGTCGCACTGGAACTACTCACTCCTGGCACTGGCAAGCTCCGCAACAGAGCACAGACAGCTGACTCAACATATACTAGTATCAACCTCCGGTCTTGGAGGGGAGTGATGTGGCGACCTCCACATATAGCGTAACAGAAATATACTACAGCGCCATCTACCGAACTTACACTGAACTACGGAGTAACTAAGAAACTACCAATTTTTTCAATTCAATTTTCAGGGAATTCAAAGTTCCAAGGTTTGTTTCTCACAGATACACTTTCCTCATACACTTTTTAAATCCTAACAGTTATTCCTATAATTTGTAGAAGTTTTCTTTTAAACTTGTGATAGGTTTGTACAACGGCAGCTATAAATAAGGATAATTTAAAATCAATAATCCAATACCTTACTTATTTACGTTTATTTATCAACATCCTGAAATTCCGTTAGTAGGTAATAGGTATTTACAGTTTTAACATTACATATAAAATCTCTAGTCTAAAATCTATTATAAACGACGGGTGACCAAATTCACAACTGTATTACAATAATATAAATTATGAAACAAAATTAGGAGCCCCCAAAAACTTAGATTTTTGCTTTCGGCTGTTAGCAAAACATTATTTGATATGATACTACGAATTGAAATAAATTTAAAACTACAATATGAAATGTATGTATATGAAAAAGAATGATTCCAATGCGAAATCATTTGGCGCATAAACTGTTTTGGCCTCGTTAGAGACGTTTAATTTGCATTTGTAATATGTAGTTGGCAAGAAATTTATTACTTAATTGTATACGAATACAATCACGAAGAAACTATGCCTCTAGACAGAAATAATTTTATTTTTGGTTATTAAATTAAATGTAGTAAATCGTTAATTAGGAAAAAGTAAACCTAAATTAAACTAAGAGATTTAACGACGAATGGCCACATATGTATGTGAAAGTCTCTTATAATTCTTCCTTACTTCTATAGGATTCGAATAATGTGATTGATTTAACCCAATTCATACAGTTAATCAATAATGAACTTACTGTATTAGATAAGACATCCAACTAATTTATTTTCCCAATATGATTATTTGCTTTAATCAGTTGGACCATGAGATTCCAACATAAATTAGACAGTGTAGTATATCCATATACTATATTGTCGGCTCTGAGACACAATGCGCCCGCTCACCTCCGTCGCTCACAGTTGACTGAACTGTGTGCGACCGCACATGCCTAGAGATGACTTAATGCTCCCTTCTCATTCATTCACAGATAGTACAATGAGTTAGTGAATGAACGAATGCGTTACTAGTGAAGTGACTGACAATAGACACATACACTACAGATAGGTACAAGTTTGTTCCTGGTACGGAGAAGTTATTTGAATAACTTATTTTTGACGGTTTTAAATTGTGAAAATTAACTTGATGTGTTTGTGGTGTCTAGTTATGAATCATATATTTTGGTCTCAGCAATAGAAAATTTAATCAATAATTTGTTAGCTTTAGTAATACTTTATTATTTTACTTAGAAAATACTATTTAAAACAGTTCTGAGATCAAAAGTTGATCGGAACTGAATTGAACCGAACTTTAATTACGAAAATAAAATTGCTCTTCTGATTTGTAAGTCAAAACAGAAGTGGTACCTAAAAAATACGTAGGACCTTGATAGAAATCATTCAACTCACAGATTACAACCAAAGCATGATATATAAAAGCCATTTAGATCTAAAAAAAGGAATGAGCGACAGAAGATATGTTACAATTGTACTATTATCTAAGTAAAATATACCGGCCATACATATCTTTCGTCAAAGCTTAAAAAGAGGGAGATTTGTCTAAGAAGTCTGACATTGTTTGAGACAGGGGTTTGTTTGAGAAAATAACAAGTTTAAATATACTCTTTTTAAACCCTGTTTAAGAGTTAAAGCCTTTATATACATGTATGTATATAATATACGGTAAACATATATTCCTAACACATTTATAAAATGATTTTACTTTATAAGATTATAAGCTGATTTTACACTTAAAAACCAATCTTATCAATACATACATACTCTTAACGTTTCATAACCAAATACATAATTCAAAAGTATTTTTTTAATAAAAAAAGGTCATGAAACCGACGAAAAATTTGACCACAATGGTCGCTCAGTCTTAATAAGGATGTCGAAAACAACAACGCGAATAATTTAATACGAGTACACCACGCTCCTTACCAAAGCGAGAAACTAAAGAACACTAATGAAAGGTCTGTTAGATATTACCTACGCAAAATAATGATAGGCTCTATGTCTACGGATACCATTAAAACATATGAAGAAGACTGGAGAAGTCTTCTTATATTTCCCATACACTTCAAAACTATCGATCAATAACACAATAGTTTCTTTCCATACAAAATGAATACAATAAAATAATGCTAAAAAATTAACATGAAAATAGATAGCTAACTGCTAATCTTGAGTTAAATAAAGAACCAGAAAAACCTTTTCAAATGTATACGAAAATATATATGAATGAAGTTGATGCAGCAAAATAATTAAATACACAACTTTGTATATTTTGCCGTCACAATACACTTAGCAAACATAATAGTGATCTAGTACACAAAAATACATAAAAACTTATTCTAATATAAGACCTGCATTGACCACATAATCTTTATATACTTACTAGGTTATAAAATATATGAGCTTAACAGAAAAACTAACAAATAAATTCCAACTTACTTAAACTTACAGGATTTGTATATTAAGTAGAAATCATTCACACAACAAAACATTGACATTTGACTGATACAAGTTTGTATAATAATGACTCCGATTATAATTCCGATACATCGATTATTATCAACAATCCCGTAAAATCGATCATTTCAATATTAAGTTGATATAATAATAATCTCACACACGACCGTCTGATCTCAAAATAGCCAGAGCGTGCATCAGACTGATAATAAACATATTTATATTTGACTAAATACAAACAAAGTATAGATGAATTATTCCGAGACACAAAACAGACAATCATTAACTTATTTGTCCTGGCCCTGGGTGGAAATCAAACCGACAGCCTCTAGCTTATGATCATTGTTATCTTACTAACAAGTAGACCACAGGTCAGTTATATAGTCGGTTATAGACTGAGATCCCAGTCAGCCCAGAATTAAGTCACTTTGGGAAAGATGAAATTTTATTTATTTATTTATTATTTAAGAAATCCTCAATTTTATATAATATCATTAAGTTTAATATTTTAAAATATTTTCCAATCAGCCAGACATGATCTGAGGGGCTTTAGACCTCCCCAGACTCGTTTAAAGTTCATACGCGTCATGTGTATTGCTATATAAGTTAGCGTAGGCGTTTCTGAGTATATGTTAGACTACCGGCCCTAAAACTTCATCTCTCCTAAAATGACGTAAGTCTGGGCTGACTGGGATCTTAGACAATTATGTAATAACATAAAAATATATATAATAGGCCAATAGACAATCTATTGTAGCTATATTAACATACAAATCAGAGACATTCAGCATTATTGTAACCGAATTGACAAAGAGGTATTACCAGCCGTAATAAATACAGTAAAAAAACCTATCACAATAATTTCGTCGCCATAATTCTACTGTACGTCAACGCCACTATCTAAATTATTCGATGTGATGACTGAGTTCATTACATAGAAATCACCACAAAACCACTAGATCACAACACTGCACTTAACCCCATAAATATCTGTGTTGAAACCCACCTTCAAATATATCTAGCAAATTGTATATTTCACTCACACATTTAAATCTCAGTCAATTTCTCCTGGATCTAATAAGGATTTGTCGACCAAAGTATGCGTAAAATTCGCCACCAAATCCTGTGGGGTCATATCGCATTGTCTTTCAGGTACATCTTGGGATACATCAAGGTCATTGATTGAGTTGACCGAGTTCTGGTCACTAAGGGAGAGGCTCGTGTCGGTGTCATCGCCGTAGCAACGTCGCTTGTGATCCGACGCGAAGTTGTGATAGGAATGTTCTACGCGAATAGCTTGCATTGTGTTGCTGGAATAAATAGATATCATTAAGTATTATTATATTATTTACAAGAAATGTGCTAATTATATAAAATTTGTTTAGGAGTTCTAGTCCTTATTACTGACACATTTAGTTAATTTTCAATAAAAATTGCGTGAAATATCGATGAGGGTAGAATTGAAAATTATGTGACGGTACTTTGATTTCTGTTTCAGCGTATTATTTGTGAAAATGATGAGTCTGAATTGATGGGAGTATGCTTGAATGGAAATATTTAAATCTATGTAATATATTATGTATTGTTAAGTTTTCTACTCATGCATCAGGTCAGAAGTCAGAACCCTCCACATCAGACCCAAAAAGTCTTAGGTAACGCTGCGTGACTTACTCTTTATCCTTCTTTAATAATTTACCTATTAAATACATAAAAAATAATGAGACTAAGTTCATTAGATAAATCCATTTAAAAAAAACAACTTATCAAGAAATTTCTTTGATTTTACTATTTATTTATAGATAAGCGTATTCAAGTATCGATAAAGTTAACCTTGTAACAATTTGAAATTTTGTTATCATTTTCAGTAACATTTGTATACTACAATAAAGTCAACAACATTTTTTTTTTTACCTATTTAATTTTATAGACATCTAACAACGCCATCTAGTCCCAAACTAAGCAAACCTTGTACTATGGGTACTAGACAACTGATATAAATACATTTATACTTTTTTTTTGTAAATACATACATATTATATTTCAAAGAAAACACCCAAACTCCGAAAGAAATATTTGCAGATCATACAAACATTTGGTCTGACTCGGGAATCGAACTCGAGACCTCAAGCACAGCAGTCGCTTACGCTACCATTGCGTCACCGAGGCAGTCAACTAGCTACGTAAGGTATGTACGAGACGCTGCTTGTTTGAAACCATAGTGGTTGAAATAGTTACACAAGTCATTATTGGAATGTAAGTGAAATGTTTACTATGTAAATGGAATAAGTAATTACAGAAGCGTAACCTATTATGTAATATCAAGGACGGCGGTTTTCGTTCGAGACGCGTGTACATCACTAATTTACCTACCGTTTTTTTACATATAAACATGCAATCGACAAACCAGTTCCTAAAACTGTTTACTGCTACTATTATGTATTTATTTAATGTTACGATTTGATGAGGCTAATAGCCTTAAATGTGTGTTTTATGTGTTTAACTAACTTTTGCCTGCGGCTCCGTACGCCGGTCTGTCGTGTATGTCGGGATGAAGATTAGCCTATGTCCTTGCTCAAGAATAAAAGTATCTCCATACCAAATTTCATTAAAATCGGTGTAGCAGTTTCACCGTGAAAGCGTAATTGTGCCAACCGACTATCGCTTAGACTTTTGTAATTGTTCGTTTGTATTCTTTTTGGCTTAGCACCGACTTCAAACAGATTTTAGGTACCTAGCACACATTATAATACTACTGTTTAGATGAATAAAGAATTAGGTATAGGCAATTTATGTAGAACCAGTTTATTTTACCCTTTTTCGTGTTTTTTGGCAGGGACTTTCGTTGGATGTTTTTTAGAAGTCGGTTTTTTTTTTAATAATTTATTTTATTATTTTTATCATTTTTATATGCCTTAGTAAACCTTTTTCAAAGTGAATAATCACGACCTGTCCAGCCTGATCAGTCAATTCAATAGTATGTAATAACCTGATCACATTATTTTTTGTAAAATACACATACTGCAACTTATAAAACAAGTTTAATCTTAGCTTGAAACTGAATGTCTAAATACGTCCATAATTATCCAATTATTTTTTTCAAGTCTTAGTATTTTTTCTAATCAATATAAATAAAATTTGTTTTAAACTTTACGTATTTTTTATTCTTCTAAGCCATAGTTCTTGAATTTATAATAGCAGATAATTATGATAACCTAAATTATGATAATTTTTAATTATGGGTATTTGTTATTGTTTATAATTATCGTATTACTTCTTTTAAAATACGCCTGCCACACACAAATTTGCAACGCCCAAAGGTTTGACTGGAAGAAAATGTTTAATGTCTTAATGTCTAGTCCTTAATACGTTCAGAATTATCGAGTTATTCTATAAGCTTTAGTATTATCTACCTAACTAATACCTTTAAACGAGCAATTCTTGTGTATATGTTACCATCAGATTGTAATTTATTTCGCGAGATTGCAAACAGTCGAAATGGTATAGACGAATAGCAAGTCAGAGGTAGTAGAGCCACGCTGATTTCAGCACGAACGGGCCGGCTCGACCGGGGCGGTACTACCCTCGCACAGAAAATCAACGTAAAATGACAGCGTTCGTGCTGTCGTGTTTCGTTGGTGAGTGCGAGACCGGGGGCCCAATTGGTCTAGTCAACAAGTTTCATACTTGTTGACTGGACTAAAAGATGCAGTAGCATCACTAGGCCGCCATAGTGTGGGTCGCCATACTGCACTGTCTGCATTCGCAATGATTATGGTGACCACCACTCTTGGATTCTGCTTATGTTTTCCATCAGGCAAAGCAGAGTCATTTTGGCGGGCCAAACATAAAAAAAAAAAAAAAAAAAAAAAAAAATTGTAAATTGATTTCATGTTCAAAATACCTCACAGCTTTAGAATTAGTTATATAATTGTTTTGTGACAGTAAAATTAATTTGTGATTAATCAAGGAAGTTCTAACCTAGCTCTATGGCCATTGAACGGCCCACTGTAAAACCGACCAATCAGGGACAGTTGACAATTTAACGCGCGTAAGCCGTATATCACAGTTGACAATCTGTCGGCAGTTTGCAATCTCGCGAGATTATGATCTAACGGTTTTTACAATCTTACGGTGACATATATATGTATGTATAATCTGAAACTCGGAAAAGACTCCAATGATTTTCATGTTTAGTATGCAGGGGGTTTCGGGTCGGGGGCGATAAATCGTTATAGCTAGGATTCATTTCTAGAAAATTTACCAATACAGGTAACTTCCGTGAAAGTCGTTTGCAAATATACTTAGTTATAACTAAAATTATCGCAGAAAAGTGACTACAAGACGACAGTTTGGTACAGGCAGGTAGCTTTCTATTGTCTGAGATGTATGACCGTTAATTTTTGTTCTACTGTTCTTTGTTATTGCAAAATGTACCTCGGTACGTTTGTAAAGTATTCTTAAGAATAGATTTAGGGTCGATTGTTAAGATTTTTGAAATTATCTGAGTAATAGATCGCTCGAAGCTCACAAATAAAATTTATACCCACATTACTCGAAACGACTATTTCCGCCATTTTGGTATCGCCGTCGGCATGGTAATTCAGTTTTTAAGATATTGCATAAAAATATTTTTTTTTATCAAAGACTATTTCATCTATTTTATCTGCGCGATGTCAACCTGAATTTAATTAAAAGTATTTCAATTAACATGCATTTCTTGTATCTGTTATCAATTTATTTCTATATGTATTTATGTTTATTAATTTTTATTGTCATCATTGCATTTTTGGTGCTGCAATAAGTATTTTTTCCCACCCTCATGTGGATGCATGAGATTTCCTAGTCTTTTCCTAATTAGTTCTCACATGCAACTAAATTTTAACCAAAACTAAACAATGCTGTTTTTATGAGCTCTCGTATGTAGAGGTGATTCAATTAAATATTAAAATAAGTAATTTCAAATTAAATTTGTTAATTATATCTATATGAAGTGAATGAAAGCGAGTTATTGACACATACCTATTGCAAATAAAATGGGTATAATCACCTGGTTTTCCTCAAAACAGGTCGACCCATTTCGACTTGAAGTTCCAATGAATACAATTTCGCTAAAGATTCCAGTTTCTCTTTCTCTTCCGGATCATGGAAACTGGGCAACTTCAGTTCAGTCTGGCAAGAATCTTGGAGGAACTTTGAAAGTTGTTCGTTCGCCGCGCTCAATATTAAAAACCCAGGTCTTTCGTCTCTTATTCTCCTGCACCCCGCTCTTATTTCTCTTACTTCAGTCACACCCGCATTCCCCATCGAGTGCTCACTATAATAATGATCACTTTGCGGTGATTTTTCGCTTAAATTCAAATCGCTCGACGACGTTTTCTGTAACGAAAAATTTGTTCGCGGCGTCTGGTTAAAACATTCATCCTTTTGAGCCGATTTCTCCTGAAACGCCTGAAAGGACTGAAAAAACGACTGGTTAGCGTTTTGTCCAGACACTCCAGCGTTTTTAATATCGCTAAAACTACTGAAAGAGGAATGGGGTTGAAGTATATCACGATTTTCTTTAGAAACTAATTCCTCCTCTAAATCGACTACTGTTTTGGAATCTGACATCATTGCATCGTCATCGTTTCCAGAATCTACTTTAGGCCGTTTCTTTTTAAATCTATTTTTGCAACTGGTCCACCCACTTTTGACAAGCATCTTTTCCTTTTTCAGACGTTTCGGTGGAGGCATGCTACTTGTGGATTTGGGAGAATTGTTATTCACGGATTTAGTAGTTTTGATTGTGAGACTTTTATTAAAAACTTTTAACTCTTCAATGCCTGGCCAGTCTGTCAGTTCGTCATCTCCTTCTCTATCACTGTCATTAGTTACTACACCATCAGAATCACTACTACTCAGAGAGCTGGACTCGTTGCCAGCACAGTCCATCCCGCTATTAGAATCCTCGAACAGTAAGGGATTTCTCAAAGAGTTTTGTGGATGAGTTTTATTTAACATTTTGAACTTTCTGTGGTATTTTCCATCAAAGCAGCCTTTTCCTGAACTAGTACTGGGACTGAAAAATGGCGGGAGATCAGTTGTTATTTTGTATCCTGTCATTTTTGAGAGTGTAGGGGTGCCGTTTTTGGACATATTTTTATAGACGAAATTAAAGCTTGAGCTGCCGGGCAAAGAAGGAGTTGTTATCGTAGCAGGCTTCGCACCTTCTGTGTTCTGTGATTTGAGGACAATCTTTCCTGGTTGCAATACTGGTTCCTTTCTGGGTAGGTCCGTGTCATATTTTCGTGATTTAAAGTCATTCTTAGAGAAATATGCCGATTTTGATGAGCAACCACCGCTAAAGGACCTCTCTCTCATTTCACAGCCGTCCCCTTTATCTCTATGAGACCATTTTCTTTTCCCGCAGAACGCGTTCCTGAAAAAACAACTAAAAAGCATGTTCTATTAATACTAGATGTGGAATGCGAACTGCAGATATTTATTGCTCTAAAGGATTTTAAGGACTGATTTGACAATGTAGAAAAAAAATAAAATTGTATCATCGTTAGTTAGGTCGGTAACTTTAAAAACACCTCACGTATTATTATGTTTACCAGCAGCCTAGTACGGAACCAATAATAAGTACCTACATAACTTTAATTTATAATTAATTGATATAAGCATGGTGCCATAGATAACCATAGGTAGGTGCGAACAATTCACACACAACACAAGCCCCTTGCCATAAGAAACATAGACCCTTTTAGGTCCAAGTTGTTTTCAAATTCATGAATAAACTTTTGTACGAAATACGTTGTTATTTTCAAAACAATTAACACAATACTGGGAACTTCATTCACACAGCAGTTCTCGTTCCCGTAGACATAAACAAAAACATACAAGCTTCTTGTTGTATTTTTTTCTTATGGAGTAGGGGGCAAACGAGCAGACGTATCGCCTGATGGTAATCTATTACCGCCGCCCATGGACACCCGCAACACCAGTGGCCTTACAAGTGCGTTGCCGGCCTTTGGGGGATGGGGAGAGGGTTGTGGGGAGGGGTTGGGGTATGGGCCTCCGGTATCCTCACTCACTCGGTGAAACACAGCGCAAGCGCTATTTCACACCGGTCTTCTGTGAGGCCGTGGTATCACTCCGGTCGAGCCGGCCCATTCATGCCGAAGCGTGGCTCTCCCACGATATTACTAAGAGTGAAAAATTATGCGTAATACAATTAGTGGTCTTGTCGAATTACGGCATACTCCGATAGGCAACTATAAGATGAATAACTTTGGAATATTACATAGTTACAATGTGAGTATAAATTAAAATAAGGATAATTACATCATCATCATCTTAGCCGTAAACGTTCCTTGCTGGACTATGTCCACTATCCAGCCCTAAGTTTAAAACAAAATAAAATAAATAGGTACGTAACATAAAAGTAATAAATACGGTGTTGACCATAATGTGGTCTTAACTTTTCCTTTCAAACACATTTTATAGATAAAGTAATATTCCATTTTTTTTTTAAATCGAGATGTATTTCTCTTTCACTATTAGATTTCCGGCTTCCAATTTAAACTCGATGACATTATTTTTGTTATCTATGACAAAATTATAAAAACTACTAGCGACCCGCCCCGGCTTCGCACGGGTGGATTTCAGATGCCCCCGCCGACGACACGATTCGTGCATTTTAAATCTGTAATATCTTCGAATATATTCATTTAAATTAGATACTGTAAAGGGCCATTTTGATCTAAATTAAACGCACAATGTATTTAATTTACTTAATTGTATAAGGATTCATTCTATATTGCTTTAAATCACTTCGTAAATAAGCCATTATTTCTCGTAAAAAGAAAGGAATAAAAAATGGTTGTTGTGGGTTATACCCAAGAGATAGACCTATACCGTCGCGGACTTTTTTGTAGTACTTTTTAAGGTGTACAATACTGTAGTACATTATTTTGATCTATCTCGTAGGGTGCAACCAGCGCTTGCAATGTAAGCGCAAAAAAATGTGTTTATTTGCTACATCACATTAGAAACCTCGAAAATTAATAGTGTTTCCATACTATATTATGCATTTATTATACCTAAAAACCTTCCTTTTGAATTTCTCTATCTATTAAAGAAATCCGCATCAAAATCCGTTGCGTAGTTTTAAAGATTTAAGCAAACAAAGGGACATAGGGACAGAGATAGCGACTTTGTTTTATACTATGTAGTGATTATTATACACATACCTGTCAGTCTTGGAGTGAGTTTTGTGCCTGTTTCCATGCATCATGGGAGCCAATACTTGACCCTGAAGAATTATAGTCGCCGGCAATGCATTTGGCTGAAAGAAAATTTTATATCCATAAAATATGATTATCAATGTTTTAGTTTGAAATGTATATTATCAAGGCTAAAGTTCAGTTCTTTACGTAACAGATAAGTGAGATAAAATATATACATTTTACGTTTTCAGATCATAAATTGGTATGTCAAACACGTTTGTAAATTAAATGGTTTACCTATACCTGTTAGTCAAACTAAATATCATCATCATACTAATGAGCGTTTGAATCTGAATTAAATGAAGAATTGAATGGCTAGGGCTTCTCTCATTGGCTGACTAATTATTTCCATTGAGGTTTAATAATGACTTTATTTTACTGTTATATTGTACTACATAATCTAGTGTGAGTTCAGGAATTGCAAACAATCAGACGGGACTGATGCGTTGGTCTTGCGGCTAGCGAATGCGACTGCGTTAGAAGTCTCAGGTTCCATTCCCGGGTCAGGTCAAAAAGTGTTATTTAGTTTGTCTTACAAAAAAATCCTAATAACACCCCAGACCGGTGACGACGGTGACATCTCGGTGCGGCCGGGGGGTGTCGTCTAATAGGCGGTCCACACTACAATGATATATCGTAGCGATTTAAGTGTGCAGTTCGTTTGTGCAGTTTTATCGTACGTGTGGACGGAAATTGGCTCAGATTTTTTGAGAAATATTTATCGCTACGATATATCGTTGTAGTGTGGACCGCCTAAAAGGCAGGTCGGTGTTCCGACTCTTACTGCGTAGGGCTGTGAGAGGTGCGACAGCGACCTGTCCCGGAGGTGAATCTGGTTATCACGGGATGTACCTCAGTCGTGAGGTACGGCAGGGGGGAAGTTGGCGGTGGATCGCGCTCGTGCCTCGGAGAGCACGTTAAATCGCCGGTCCCGGTTGTCATGAACATCTTTCAATACCCGAATCAGAAGAACAATTTGAGAATCACACAAAGTGATGTTCTATGTGGGATTTGAACCCACAAGACTTGGCGCAGTAGAGAGCGAAGCTAGTACGATATACATATGAAGCCATGGTATAATTCTGAACATAGCTCTTTCACTCCTCATTAGTCCTCATTCATATTTATCACAAACTCAGTAACGGACTGAATAATAAATTATACACAACATTTACAGTTACACGTTTATTAAACATGAGTTATTGTACCAGTTCAAAGGTTCGTAAAATAGTAAAAATATACATATATATTCTTTGCGTCAATGTGACAGTTATAACAATCTATAAAGATAAAAAATCAATGTATTTAATGCGCTGTCATTCATCAACATGGAATTATGCACATGTTTTAGGTAGTCAGGAACGAAAAACAGCACTGTTTTATAAAGAAACAAGAAAAAGTTAATAAACTATAACCTGATACTGACCTAATGAAAGCCATACGAGTCACACAATTGCATTTAGGTAGATCCCTATTGCTAGGTCTAATATAATCCAGTCTGACGGTACCACATGGGATTATAAATAACCAAAGATGGCTATCACATCAACAGTTTTTAATAGTCCACTGTTTAATACTGGTGGTGATTCTCTTCTAGTCATCACTTTTTACATTTAGAGTTTAGTTTTTTAGGGTTCCGTGCCAAAGGCAAAAAACGGAACCCTTATAGATTCGCCATGTCTGTTTGTCTGTCCGTGTGTCACAGCCACTTTTTTCCGAAACTATAAGAACTATAATGTTGAAACTTGGTAAGCAGATGTATTCTGTGAACCGCATTAAGATTTTCACACAAAAATAGAATAAAAACAATGAATTTTGGGGGTCCATACTTAGAACTGAAACGCAAAAAAAAAAAAAATATCCATCCCATACGTGTGGGACGTCATTTTTGAAGACCTATCAATGGATAGATCTTCAATAATGATATTTTGGTGTTTCTAATATAATTTTTTTCTAAACTGAATATTTTGCGCGAGAGACACTTTCAAAGTGGTAAAATGTGTCCCCCCCCCTGTAACTTCTAAAATAGGAGAATGATAAAACTAAAAAAAATATATGATGTATATTACCATGCAAACTTCCACCGATAATTGGTTTGAACAAAATCTAGTAAGTAGTTTTTTTTAATACGTCATAAATCATAAAAACTGCAATTTACCTTATATTCAATCAACAAAAAAATATAAAATAAAAATTATATTATGTTACTTGCTGCTGCAGCTGTGTGTGTGTGACTAGTGACTATCGCTTAGACTTTTGTAATTGTTCGTTTGTATTCTTTTTGGCTTAGCACCGACTTCAAACAGATTTTAGGTACCTAGCACACATTATAATACTACTATTTAAATGAATAAAGAATTAGGTATAGGCAATTTATGAAGAACCAGTTTATTTTACGCTTTTAAGTGTTTTTTTGGCAGAGAGTTTTCGTTGGATGTTTTTTGGAAGTCGGTATTTTTTTTTAAAAAAGTTTTTATTTTTCAGTTTTTAGTGCAAACAATCGTAGATAAGTAGTAAGTTGAACTATTTCATCAAATTTCATCATCAAGAATACAAATGAAGGTCTAAACGTACGTGTAATATTGAAATCATCCTCTAATTCCTAACTGTTGAAGAGTTTAACCTTCTATCATCAGTTCACCTAAATAACTTGAAAGTATACGACTGAAGGTCTTTAGATACGTATGAAATTGAAAGAATTATCCTCCAACTCCTAACCGTTGAGGAGTTGTACCTTCCACCTTCCATCATCAGCTTACCTAAATAATTTGAAAGAATACGACTAAAGGTAACATATATACATCTGATATTTAAAGATTTATCCTCCAACTCCTAACCGTTAAGGAGTTGTACCTTACATCATCAGCTCATCATCATAAAATGATGACTACCAGACGCAAATACGGGTGTAACTAGAGAAAATATACGAAAAACATAGTATGTGCCTATAAAAAATGAGAGTTTCCCTCGATTTCCCTGGGATCCCATCATCAGATCCTGATATGCTGGCAATGGGACCACCTCGGAAGCATACCCTTTCAAATACAAAAAAAAAAAAATTCATCGGTCCACAACTGACGGAGTAATCGGGTAACATACATAAAAAAAAAAAAATACATACAGTGGAACATAGAACCTCCTCCTTTTTGGAAGTCGGTTAAAAACCCGGTCGCGTCGACGGAGATACGAAATCTGACATTATCATACTTCGAATGTGTTAATTGCTGGAAAATATTTTACTCTAGCTCACCTCAGTTGTCACACTCAGTATTTCAATTGGAGGCGATCTCTTCCCATCTGCATACTCCACAGGCATTTTTTTATACTTCCGTTTCCTCCTTGCATTTGCCGGTCTAGTCGGCGAGAAGTTTTCATTAAAGGAATCAGATTCGAAGTTGCCGATCTGGCAGTAATGCCTGGATTTGAGACTGGCATTGTGGAGGTTGAGGTGTGGATCATCCGAGTCCGATAGCGGTTGAGTGATAAGAGGAGCCTGCGGCGGACTGCTAGAGCTGCCATCTTCAACTAGACTTACTGTTACTGCGGCTGCTGTAACAAGTTTAAAAATCTCAGGACTTAGATACAATAATATTATAAAATGACTAATTCTTATAAAATAAAAGTTCTCTACCGCCTCTATTTGCCTGTCTTTTATAATACCACGACATCGACATGCAAAAAAGCTAATTACTGTAAAAACCAAAACCTCGTGAAATTGCTTTTTAAAATTTAAAAACTGATATATTTATAATATCCCCAGTATCACTCGCAAAATTAAGAAGAATCTAACGACACCTCCCAAGCAAAAAACCTTTGAGTAAGCCATTACTGTAGACCTTTCTAAAGAAATATACCTACATCAATACACTCGAGAACATAACCCTCGTTCTGGTGCAGTCAGGTCAAAAAGGTATATAGTGTTATATACGAGTACCTATACCTATACCTTGCTTTGCTACCCGTGCTAAACCGAGGCGTGATGCGAGTATAAATAAAAGTTGATCAAGGATTTTCAACTTGATCAACTTTTATGTTTATCGTTTATGTGAATGTTAAACTTTCGCATTTTGCTTGTTCATAAATGGATTTGGAATGTGATTTGATTTTTTTAAAACAAAGCAGAAGACCTACAATGCCGAGTCCGAGGTATTCGTCTTCTTTAACTTGCTTCGACCTCACCTCTTGCCAATATTTTATGCATAAATTGGACGAAATATACTGATGTTACCTGTCCTTCTTTAGAGCTTCGTAGTTGCCTAGCACTTAGATTGACGAGGTTTGATGACAGTTGCTTCATGTAAAAATATCTAAGTTCAACCTTATCATAGTACACTGAAAGCCGATTTCAACCTAGTTTGTCGCTCCACGTAAAAAAGCGGCTATACTTAAAGCCGACCCCAACTCTTTTGAGTTACAGGCTCAGAAGAAAAAATTGACAAAAGTTGCCTACATAGTGTTTAATAAAATCGTGCAACTATTTTCCAATCATGCAAATGGTGACCAATCTTATTAAATTGACATTTCGTGCTAGGCATATAAAATCCTGCCTACAAGCTTTCTCCTAACGCGAGTAGCATACGAGTGAAAGCTATTTGAATTTGACAGAAGCCGTTTATGGTTTGCCAGTGCACACAGTGTACTTTTGTGCTGTTCTCTGAAATGAAGTCTTTCTCTATGATCATTTTTTTTTTTTATGTATATTGTTGCCTACCAAAGTGACTCTACTCTGCCTAATGGAAAGCATGAGTAGAATTCAAGACTGGTGGCCATCATACTTATTACGAATACAGAGAATGTAATAATGAAGCATGGTGAACCATACTATGGCAGTCTATTGAGATGCTCCTGCATTATTGGGCCTTCAGTCTTGCACTCACCAACAAAACACGACAGCACAATTGCTGTCATACAGTAGTCTGATCATCATTAAGTCTAAAAAGTAAAGGTTTTATAAAATTTTCATGCATTAAAGAGCCTGTTGAAGCCAAAGCTTATTTTAAGATACCCTCCCTAATTTTGGTGTGGCCGCTCAAAGGTTGGTATTGCACTTGATTCTTGAATTGTAGGTCCATAGGTAGCAGTATTCACTTACCATCACGTGACTGTGGTACTCGTTTGCCCCCTAAAGTGTAGAAAAAAAGAAACATGATATAGTGTGGTTAGTCAATAATATTCTATAGAAAAAGATGTAATTGCTACTAATTTTTATTAATATGCATGCAAAGGAAACTTTATCTATATCTGTTAACGGTACACTACTGCATTGATTTTAATGAAATTTAGTGTTGAGGTACTTTGATTGTTGAGGAAGGATAGGCTACTTTTTAACCGACATAAATAAAAACAATAAACATTTCGGACATCTAACACACAACGCCGTCTAGTCCCAAGGAGAGCTTGTACAGGTATTATGAGTACCTACTGGAGTCACAGTCTAGTATGTATTGTATGGCTCACACTTTCAATTGGGAGAATTACTTAGTATCTTTTTATTCAACGTCAAAACTATAGATGCAGTAGATTTGTATGAAATGTTAAGGCATGATGTCAATCTACTTTATTTAGCTATTGTCAATTTTGTGTTTAACATTGATTTGAAGATGTCATCATCATCATCAGCCCGTTGCAGTCCACTGCTGGACATAGGCCTCTCCCAAAGAACACCACAGAGCCCGGTCTGTTGCTTTCTGCATCCAGTCGCTGCCAGCCCTCTTACGTAAAAGATGTAAAACAGATAAAAATTAAATTGAGGATGACAGATATCTGGATTTGCTATCGTTTTTAAATTTGATAATTTAGGCAAAATAATTCTCAATACTAACTCCTACAACATAGTAAACAGTCAATTAAAGGGTGATAGAGAAGACTAAAATAAGAAAATTCTGCACCACCTTCTTCTACTCTTCAAATAAAGTTAGGATAAGAGTAACAACTTGATGATCTACTAGCACGAATTTGTCAAGCAAGGTTCCCCTAACGAGAACATTCAGTTACACTACACAAGACGGCAAAAATACTGTAAATTTTTTTTCTCTAAATGAGTCCACAAAAGTAACCATGTTGATTTTTATAGTAATTAAGGACAACACTGTCACATTATGGTAAGCCTGTTACAATAGTGCTATTGAAAATTAAAAAAAAAGTAAAAAAAAGTGATTTCCTACTCCAGTGAAGCCTAGAGGAAGGGTAATAGATTTGGCAGTCTATGTTTGTATGTTTCACCAAAGAGTCTTGACTACTGAACTTGTAATGCATAAGGTGTCAATAGATTCGTTATCATGGCCCGGGTGAAATATTTATAAATTTTATCAAAAGTCTTTATATGGTTGAGTTATGATTTCTACTAAAACTATTTTGTTAATTTAAACTACTGTCAAAATTGTCTTTGGTTTTTGCATTCTGAATAATAAAGTGCCTGGGTGACTGAGCTTTGCTCTGTTTTTTGTTGGTATATTATCTAAAAATGAATCCTAGCTACATGGATTTATCGCCCTGAAACCCCGCACATACTAAATTTCATGAAAATCATTGGAGTCGTTTCCGAGATTCAGATTATATAATAATATATTATATACAAGAATTGCTAGATAGATATAAGTATAGATAGATAAACAGTAACAAAAAAAACATAATAATCAAATTGAGAACCTCCTTCTATTGGAAGGCGGTTAAAAAGATATATACTTGAATAGGTAAGTACTTATATTAAAAACAGTATAATATTCATAGCTTCTTCATCATTATTATCATCATCTCAGCTGAAGACCTCCCCAAGGCTCCCCACAACAACTGGTCCTAGCATAGCTTATTCAGATATATTTTATACATGGCAAAAATTTCATCGAATTTTAAGAATGCTCTTAGTGGTGATAGATTAAGAATATGGACTGTTGCCACCCCCTTCATCCCATGAGTGTCATTAGAGGTAACTAGGGAGGCAAACTATGCAAGACAACATCACTGTAAAGACAAAGAAAACTTGAAATAATTACAAATTTTAACAAAAAAAAAACCAACTTCAATCTGGACCAAATTTAAATGGGACCATTCGGGAAGCACCAGCTTTCAAATAAAAAAAGAATCATCAAAATCGGTTCACCCAGTCCAAAGTTATGAGGTAACAAACATAAAAATAAATAAAAAAAATACAGTCGAATTGAGAACCTCCTCCTTTTTGAAGTTGGTTGAAAACTTAATATCAAGCCATCTGGCCAGAGGGGTAAAGATATCAAAACCTCCTTTCTAAGGAGAGGCCTATGTGTAGCAGTGGACTGTTAAAGGTTGTTGATGATGTGATAAATTTTAAGACATCTTTTAGCTTGAGGAGCCCTGTTACTATAGGGTTATCTTTAAGCAAACAAATATAAGGCCATGAAATTGCAGAATCATGAAATAACCATCGCAATCCAGCCTGGCAGCACAAGGGTAGCATAGTTTATAAATCTATTGGTCACAGAGGCAAATCTAAATGAATTTCTTTTACAAAAACTATCATAATTTTAGCTATTAAGCAGGTAATCTTTATACATTTTAAACTTTAACCTATATTAAGTATACTGTTTGTATACATTTCAGTTTATTGCATTTCAACAGAGGGAGGATTTTTGTTTTATTAATATTAATTATGTAAATATTGGAAGTGATCTAAGAGTAGCCTAAATAAATTGAATGTTGTGTAGTGATTAGAAGATTTTATCCTTCATTTGAGTTTATACACAGATGACATAATGATAAATTTTATTTGATATGAAGTTATTATTATTTACTTTTATTTCAAAACATCAATGGAATAGAATAGATTTGTTATTATGTGAAATACTAACGCAGATTTCCGGCAGACCTGGTCCGCCTGCGGAGTCCAAGCTTTCTCCGCTCCTGCCTCCCACAGTTACTCTCCTCCAAAGCCAGATTTAAATCATGGGACAACCTCTCCATGATAACTAATAGACCTCCCCTTTGCCCATTATTACACACAAAGATCTAGAACATACGATGCAGCGGCACACCAGTTTACGCCACTAGACTTATGTGACCCACTTCTTACTACCCTTTCACAAATGCAACGAATATTCAATCACACTGCACTTTCAAAACACTAAATAACACAGAATTAAATAGCTCGTATCAAACGACAACAGAAACTACACTTCGGGAGTCCTTGACTAATGTACACCTAACGGAATGTTTATATTTATTATTTGTTAATACAGTTAAGCACTTTCTTTATTCACAACTACGAAACACATTCACTTTATTGAAAATTATAAGATAACTTTCTTTTATTGATTTCTTTGCTATGTGTGTGATTTCACGAAGCACAATGAATGAATACAATATAATGAATGAAATTATTTCCCAGTCCATTTATTACACGACAATGAAGTAATGAACACCACAGAGTGAGTACAATGTATTGTATAAAAATGTATGGTACACAGGTCACAGATTATTATAGACTGAGAGCCACCGTTCGGCAGACTTACGGTATAGCAGCAAAGTCCATATTAATGCTAGGTATACTATTTAACCCGCTGTAGGTGAAATGGGCATTCACTATTCCCATCAAGGGTTCCTTTGGGCGTGACGAGAAGTCGAAAACCATGAAAATTATGCAAATTTACGTTATTTTAGCATGTCTGTCGTTTTGATATCTTAAAATATATGTTTTTTTATATGTAAAGATTAAATGGCAGACACTTATTGCGGTTCCTACTATAATTATAGCATATCAAAACTGCGAAAATTTCATGAAATTTACGTTATTTTAGCAAAGCTGAAAACTATATAAGTTACCTAAACTATCATTAGATACACATATTTAAAAAGGCAGACACGTAGGCCGGTTCCGACATCCCGGCAGACATCATAATACTTTCTCAGTCGTGCTACTGAACGCGTATATATATATATATATATATATATATATATATATATATATATATATATATATATATATATATAGTATACCTAGATATAATACGAAATTTCATCTATATCACTGAAAACAAGGGTTAATTGTAACATTCAAAAATATTATCATGTATTAATACTGATTTGCTCTCATTCAAAGTAAGAGGGATACATTTACAATCGTACGCCTTCATTAACACGACTGAGAAAGTATTACGTGGTCTGCCTGCAAGTTAGAACCGATCTATCTGTCTGTTTTTTTATATGTAATGATAATATAAATACTATGTGTAAATTGTAGCTTTGCTGAAACACAAATTCCCAGTGAGAGAGCCGAAATCGTACGCGTTCAGTAGCACGACTGAGAAAGTATTATGTTGTCTGCCTGGATTTCGGAACCGGCCTATGTGTCTGCCTTTTTAAATATGTGTATCTAATGATAATATAAATAACATATATGATTTTCAGCTTTGCTAAAATAACGTAAATTTCATGAAATTTTCGCAGTTTTGATATGCTATAATTATAGTAGGAACCGGAATAAGTGTCTGCCATTTAATCTTTACATATATTTTAAGATATCAAAACGGCAGACGTGCTAAAATAACGTAAATTTGCATAATTTTCATGGTTTTCGACTTCTGGTCACACCCTAAAGAACCCTTGATGGGAATAGTGAATGCCCATTTCACCTACAGCGGGTCAAATAGTATACCTAGCATTAATATGGACTTTGCTACTATACCGTAAGTCTGCCGAATGGTGGCTCTTAGTATATTATAATCTAGCAAGCTAATACACTTCCCAGTTCCCAGCAGTGTTAGCAACTAGCAACTTGAAGCGAGCTATCATCTACTATCTATAACTATCGTACCAGGGGCGTAGAATTATCGTACATGGACCGAAATTGTCCGAAATTATCGTACTATCGTATTATTATTTATTATTATCGTCCTTTTTTAATAATTTTTTCGCGAAAGTAAAGGAATACGTTAATACGTCTGCTCGTTTGCCCCCTATTCAATAAATAAATAAAAAAATGCCCATTCAGTCTATTTTGCAAATTAAAAAAAATTTGACAGAAAATACGTAGATTCTGGGACTAAAGTACGTAGGTTTGCCGAAACGACTTAAAATATGTACATCTACGTAAAAAGATGTAGAGTTGGCAACACTGTATGTAGGTACGGCATAATAAATATAACTTCTCACAGCGGATCATAAAAGAACCAATACATATAGAGAATTTGTATTTTCCGGTATTTCTCCAATACTTTATTGGACAAAATAATCGAGCGGGAGAAAATGTAACTTCTGAAAGTGTTAACTATATTGTGCCTACTTTATATTGCCTAAAATAAAATAAATTTTCAAATTTTGCGTCACGATGGAAATTATCGTACAATCTGCCTACGATAATAATGTGTATGAAATTCGCACGTAGGCATGAAATTATCGTATATGTACGATAATTATCATACGGTTGCGAACGCTACTTCCCAGACTCCCAGTACCTATATATAATGTACTCTGTGGAATACACTCCGCACCAATGAGGAAAGAAAATCTAAGGAGATGCCCCTTGACTTAAAGGTCTTAGTTACCAGGTCATAAAATCCCAAAAAAATAAAAAAAAATAAGGAGATGCCCTATTCTACTATACGAACAATTAATTATACAAATATATATAAGATCGACACATATATACAAAAAAGCATTTTGTCTCTTTTTAACTTAGGTTTACCTTGGTGTGAATAGAGAGATAAACATAGTTTAGTGAAGACTAATATTGGCAACACTTTTGAGTGACGTCATGCACTTGTCAATTCGTGCCCGGCGACGCCATTGTATGCACCAAGTTCTGAGGTAGATCTGCTGTCAAGCGGTTGTTGTTGGAAATTTTGTTTTTGTTTTCGTGCCAATTACGGCTTATTGGTTTTTATTGTATCCAAGGCTTTGCCCTAGACATGAAAATCATGCCTTCGTGCTCCATTAAACAATCTGGTGCAAGAAAAAACAAGAATCATTGTACATTGACTCTTTACAGGTTAGTACAAAAATGCATTGAAATTGTTCAATATTTTACGATTTTGTTTATTATATTGTATTAAACATATTCTTTTTATAGTTTCCGAAGACGTTTGTTAGTTTTTTGAGGTTCTCAATGGTATTATTTGCTTTGTTTCACTTTGATTTGTTTACATACGATTAAGGATAGTGATGGTAGAGTTAAAGTGTCGATACTCATATTATTATATAAAAAATATGTTAACATGGTGTTTTCTTCATCAGATTTCCTGTAAATGAAATTTTAAGAAAGAAATGGATCGAAATCATTGGTTTGGAAAATATAAACCCTCAACATAAAATGTGGTATGTCTGCTCGATGCACTTCCATGAAACATCCTACAACAGAACTCTCGACGTGACGCGATTACGTGACTGCGCAGTGCCCTAACCTGAATGTGTGAATAAATATTACAACTATTTAAAACGTGTTTTATTTAGTCAATTTGTTATTTCGCTCAATGTCAACATAATATAAGTACTTTTTATGTTGATATCGGTATCCCAGAACCGTCGGAGCTGCGAAAAAATAGGTAAACAACGATATACATTCTCGTTGGTTTGAATGCGGAGGTATTCTGTTCTTTCTTTAGTCTTGTTGCTGATAGAACGGATAGGGCTGTTTTCATAGCCGATAACAAATGGTTTTAAAATAATAATTTGAGAAACCTCACCTACGATCATCTATTCCCAGACTACAGAAAGACCAGGATTTTAGGGATTCCAAGAGGAATCCACGGCCTCATTTTGGGAGGAGGTGATGTACGCCTAAAAGGTGGGAAAAGGGAGAGGACTAGCACTCTCCTATCCCACAATGGACTCACCAAACGCTGTAGCACTCCTAATGGCCTACGGTTTCTTGGGTAGAAGCCCAAGAATTGTTTAAGTAATATTTCGCTCATATCATATCTAGCCGGGTGTCCAGTGATGGCCAGCTTTCATTTTTGGAATTTAGTCTTAACTCCATCATTCAAAATTTAATCCATCCATTATAAATAATTAAAAAACAATCGGATTTAACTATAATTATTTAATGTTGTCGTTATTTTTGCAATTTATTAAATATTTCAGTTAAATATCGATATCGACATTTCGAGTCACTCTACATAGGTACAACCCTATGACAGCCATTTTATGCGCCAACTTCTTGTGTAGGTAGGCACGATAATTTTGTAGGTATGCGTAGTCCATGTACTGTAGGTCAATGCTCCGCACTATGTGACACTCCGTGAACTCTGTCCGTACAGGTCCGTACTCAAGTGATTGATAATATAGTGTATTTTCATTTTCTATGCCATAGAATCTATGGCATAGATAATACACTATATTATCTGTTGTCCGTACTTACCACAGAACACTTTGCTCCGTAGCGTATGGTGGGATGGTGGGTGGCGTATGATGGTATAGCCCGAACCAAACTTTATGACGGTTCTGAAGTTAGCTGCGCAAGTAGGTGTGCGCACGTACAGTTAAGTCGAAAATAATTAGACGAGTGGATTTAAATAAATAAATGTAAAATCTATTATTGCATGTAGTTATTTATTTTATAGATACAATTTAATTTATAAAAATATGAATACGTACATAACGGCCGGCAGAGGCGGCGTGTGTCTCTCTGCCCCGCACTTCTCTGTGTCCCGTTGATGCCAACACTTTTGTGCCAATAAGTTTGCACCGAAATATACAGTCAACAGTCAAGTCGAAATTATTTAGATGAATGTATATAATATACTCGTACTATTTTATGGCTACATTAGTCATAAATATGAATAGGTGCCTACCATACTTAACCGACAGTAAATAGAAGAATGATTTCTAAGGCGTTGTTCGAGGCAAATAAAATTCAAATTCAAACTTCAAATATTAATTTAACTTCATTTAGAAAATACTATTATCGACGTAGGTATTGTATGATGTGGGTTTAGAGTCATATGAAGGAAAAACGGTTTAAAGTATAACGGAGAGTTTTATTTCTTACCAGCCCACCGTGTGTCGGTGGGCTGCTAAGAAATAAAACTCTGAAATAAAACGCACAAGTTGACAGCGGAGAGTTTTTGCTTAAGACTAGGGTTGGGAACCACAAATAGTGATGTGCATTGCTATCTACAACACCCTTCCTCAATGCATTATCACTATCACATAACAAAAGAAACTTATACAATACTAAATCACACTATCCACCTCTTACATTACAAAAAAAACTTCCCCTTAATAACATCTAGTTACAGGACTTATCTACCTCCTTAACTACATATTTAAGTTTTTACATATTATGTTAAACAAGACACCCTTAAATCAAAACAACATGTCTCTACAATATTCAAACTTGTTTTTGCCCAATGCCTTAGTAAATAAATCTGCTAGCTGCTTTTCACTTTCAACAAACTTCAAAATTACAATGTTATCCTTAACCTTTTCTCTAATAAAATGATATTTCAAATCAATGTGTTTCAATCTCTTATGATGTTCCGGGTTTTTGGCGATATGAATAGCAGACTGATTATCTTCAAAAATAATAACTTTATCACATTTTAAACAAAGTTCTGTAAATAAATTCTTAATCCAACATCCCTCTGATATTCCCCTAGCTAAAGCTACATACTCAGCTTCAGTAGATGGTTGTGCCACACACTGCTGCTTGCTGGAAGACCAAGACACTGTGCAACCATATACCTGCATCACAAACCCAGACGTAGACTTCCTGTCTACCAAATCCCCTCCCCAATCTGCATCGCTGTACCCAATAACTGGCCTATATTCACCCTTTCTGTATGTTAATTTGAAATTCAAAGTCCCCTTAATGTATCTTAAAATGCGTTTTAATCCCTTCCATACAGCCTCATTTATATTCCTGAAATCTACTCAAATAACTCAAAGCATAGCATATATCAGGTCGAGTTCCTAACATAGCATACATTAGACTCCCTATCAATTTTCTGCATCTTCTTATCAAAACTTCATTTTTCTCTTCATTCTTCTTGTCTATCTTGAATCCTGGTTCCATGGGTGTGCTCACTGGCTTGCAATCTTCCATTTTGTACTCCTTTAGTATTGTCTTCAAATATTCTTCTTGGTCTAGTTCAATAATTAAATAAATAATAAATATTTCGGACATCTAACACACATCGCCATCTAGTCCCATGCTAAGCAGAGCTTGTGTTATGGGTACTAAGACAACTGATACAAATACATATTTACATTTTTTTTGTAAATACATACATATTATACATAGAAAACACCCAAACTCCGAAACAAATATTTGTAGATTATACAAACATTTGGTCCGACCCAGGAATCGAACCCAAGACCTCATGATCAGCAGTCGCACACGTCAACCGCTAGACCAACGAGGCAGTCTCTTCCATCTCAATAATTTCTTCCATCCTCTTTATATTAATCCCCAAATATCTTCCATTAACATCTTTCATATCAAAGTTTTGTCTCAAAACATCCTAATGTTTTTCTATTTTCTTATTATCTTCATACATTAATATTATATCGTCCACATATAGGAGGACATAAAGTTTGACCCCTTCTTTATAATATAAGCAAAAGTCACTTTTGCTACTACTAAACCCTTCCTTAATCATACCCCTGTTAAACTCTTCATTCCAATATCTGGGTGACTTCTTCAGTCCGTACAGTGACTTCATTAATTTTAATACTTTCCCATCTTTCTTCATACCCTTTGGTTTTTCCAGATATACTTCTTCCTTTATATTTCCATTTAAAAATGCATTCTTTACATCCATTTCTTGGATCTTTAAGTCAAACTTGTTTGTTATGGCCAGTAGTATACGTAATGTGGGAAGCTTGGCCACTGGTGTATATATCTCATCATGATCTAACTTGTCTTCTTGTTTGAAACCTCGTGCCACTAATCTTGCTTTGTATGTCTTTATGTCTGCATCCTTCTTCTTAAACACCCATTTACTGTCAATTGCCTTCTTCCCTTCTGGTAAGTATGTCTCTATCCATGTATTATTTTTATCTAAAGCTTCCAATTCCTTATTTATTGCTTCTTTCCACTTCAGCCCATATTTTCCTTCTACAGCTTCTTCATAACTTAGTTCTTCTTCTCCTTGTGTGAAGAGTCCCACTTCATAATCATCCATCCACTTAGGAGTCTTCACTACTCTTCTTTTTCTTCTAATTTCTTCTTTAGTTTTCCCTTCCTCCATTTCTGCTTCAACAGCGCTCAATCATTCTTCTTCTAGATATTCTTCTTCAAACTCTGTTGGTGAATTCAGCTCCAATTCTACATCTGGCTGTTCCTCAGGTGAAGGAGATGACTCACTCCTATCTCCATCGGTGACTGGTGTCACAACCTGTTCATCTTCATGTTCGTCAAACTCCACATTGATACTTTGTTCATTTGGCATCTTTACTTTTCCTATTTGTTTTACTTCCCTTTTATTATTTTCTTTCTCATCTACAAATACTACATCCCGGAAAATTTTCACAACTCCATCTTCAAACCAAACTCTATATCCTTTTGTATCTATTCCATAGCCTACAAATCTTCCTTGTTTTCCTTTAGGATCCCATTTCAATCTTCTCTGCTTCGGAACATGGACATATACTTCTACTCCAAATTTTCTTAGCTGGCTGATATCAAAACTCTTCCCATAAAGCAGTTCATACGGTGTTCTCCCTTTGTGACTGCTACCACCTGTCCTAGTGATAGTATACACTGCAACGTTTACTGCTTCTGCCACAATGCTTTACCTACACTCGCATCTATCATCATAGTTCTAGCAGATTCCACAACCGTTCTCATCTCTCTTTCTATCCGTCCATTCTGCTAGGGTGTGTAAGCCACAGTAGTTTCATGTACAATCCCTTTATCTCTAAATATATGTTCTAACTCTCTATTCTTAAATTCCCCACCGCTGTCAGACCTAAACCTCTTAATCTTACACTCAAAAACATTCTCAAACGCATGAATTCTACTATTTTATCTTTCGTCTCACTCTTATACTAAAGAAAATAAACATACCTGCAACTACTATAGTCATCCTTCAGTAAGAGAAAGTATGTAGAACCACCAATTGACTTTGTCTCAATTGGCCCGCACAGGTCTGCATGTATCAGCTCACCTATATTCTTTGCACGACTGTCACTGAAAGAGAATGGCAACCTATGCTGTTTACCCTGTATACAAAAAGTACATTGATCAATCTGCCCTTCACATTTTATATTGTTTTTATTTAAAACATCTTTGACATGCCTGTAATTTTGATGTGCCTGTAATCTTTTATGCCAGGTTGATAATGTTAATAATCCTGAACAATTTTTATCATTTATTGGCTTATAATCTTAAAATCCATAAAAACAAACTGCCTATTCTATTGGCTCGAGCAACACATGCACCCTCAGAAATAAATTGACAACAATACTCATCACAAACAATTTTATAACCGTGATCTATTGCACAAGATAGTGAGAATAAATTTGCACTTAACTGCGGAACATATAAAACATTATACATTACAGAGGGTATGTACTTATGACCGTCAAAAGCTAATATTTGGAACTCCCCGATTCCTTCTACATTTAATTCTTTACTATTGCCTACAACCACCTTTTTAGATACGACTCTATAATTACCTAAAAGTTTTTTATCAAAGGTCATGTGTTCACTGGCTCCTGAATCCATGATAAACTCAAAATTATTTTTTAAACTAGGCTCTTGAACTATATAGGCATTATTACAATTTTTTATTTTAAATGAAGTACAGTCTTTAGCTAGGTGACCTGTCTAATAAGGTCTTTATTGCAATAGCACTGGTAGCACTTGGTTTGTTGGTTACATTCTACTGCTATGTGACCTACTTTATTACACCGAAAACACTTTTTATTTCTACAATCCTTTTTAAAGTGTCCCACTTGATTACACAAATAACATTTCCTTTCACTCCTGTAGACCTTTTCCTTGTCCGATTTGCTCCTTCCTACAAATGCTGCAGATCCACCGCCGAGTTGGTGTACATCATCTGTCTGAACTGCTCTGCCTCTCTCCTCTTCTACTAGCAATCTCGAAGTTAACTCTTTCAAGGTCTGTTGTCTGGTCTCCGGAACAGACTCTCATGCACTCACAAAATACTTGTATTTGTCAGGTAGTGTCATCAATATCTTTGTCATGACCACCCTGTCAGATGGCGCCTCATTAAGACTTCTCAACTGACTAGCAATTTCCTCCAGTTTAGCTATACATTTCATTACAGGTTCCTCAAAACAAAGATTGAAAAACCGCTGATGTACCAAATGGACGCTTACCTGTGATGATGGCTCATACAATGTCATCAATTTTTGCCACATTTCATTGCTCGTAGTGCAAGCTGATAAATACGACAAAACCTGTTCGTCGACTCGCATGACAATTATCTCTTGCGCTTTGCAATCGCGCTCCTCCCATATTGTTTTGTCTTTCTGTAACGCATCCACACCACACAGCTCTCTGCCGCTGACAACAGCGGCAGAGAGCTGTGTGGTGTGGATGCGTTACAGAAAGCTGTGCATGTTTGAAGTTGTCTTCAAACAACTTTTTAGCTCGTAATACTATACTAGTTTGAAACTTCCATACCGCCCAATTCTTTCCGTTTAGAATGACGCATTTGTTCTCCCTGCTTGACTTCATCGCTCCTCCAGGCTGAAGTACACCGCAATTACCGCCGATCCGTACTACGTTCATAATTTTTTTTTCACATAATGGCTGCCTCCGCAATCTAGGCACGCCGCTGCCGCTGTACGCCGCCGCCCTTTCAGCCTGCGTAACCCTTCAAATATGAAACTCTCCGTTATTTCCACGTCTCTGGGTCCATAACCTGATGTGGGTTTAGAGTCATATGAAGGAAAAACGGTTTAAAGTATAACGGAGAGTTTTATTTCTTACCAACCCACCGACACACGCACAAGTTGACAGGGGAGAGTTTTTGCTTAAGACTAGGGTTGGGAACCACAAATAGTGATGTGCATTGCTATCTACAACATTGTAAACGTGTTTGTGAAAATCTGTTTACAAAAATAAATAACTTGGACTTAGAAGATTATACAGAGTCCGCGTGGCATTTTAACCAACACATCAAATAAGTTTGTAACCATCGAAAAGTTTACGTAAAATACACAAAACAGTCATTAATAAAACAGGTCACTAAAAATAATAAAACAATTATATTATGAAACAATCGAAAACTATTGACAACTCGAATGTACGAGATAAGACTATGCTTGTTTGTGTGTGTGTTTGTAGTGTAGGGACACAGCTCACACACACAAGCAAGACTTGGCGTGTGTCGACTTCCCCCCGCACCCCTTTATGTCCCGCTGATACCTACAACGGTTTACTGCGCAACGACTCGCGTGATGTTCCGAGACGTCATAAAGTTTGGTTCGGACTATACCTAGCGTACGTATCAAGACAAGAAACAAGTTCGAAATCAATATTCTCGCTCTTATCATATCTCCGTATTTTTAGTAGGGTGACAATGACAATAGTATTTATTACGAAGAACTAAATTTTCTTACAATTATATTTTTTATTTTATTTAGTTTAAACTGTGTTTCTCTGTAGGTATTGTAGACAAAACCTCAGTTTTGATATTATATTACTTTTTTCATGGAGCGACTGGCATCAGACCTCCGCAACCCCGAGGGTGAACTGAATTTCAATGTAGTTACAATAACATATATTTGAGAGATGACTTTCCAATATGGCTTGCCATAAATGTTCATGACAAGCGGGAACGACCCCATATTTGGTAACGAGAAGATTTCCCCAGTGGCCGTTTGCGGAACTAACGTATGACAGATACTTCTACCTGACAGTTTAATATACAGAGCAAGTGCATTGATTTTAAATTCTTTCAATGATTTCATTGATAGACGTCTACGGAGTAGTAAAAAATACTATAAGACCACTTAGTGAGGGTGAACAGTATTTTAAAAGTGGAATGTTAAGTGTATACGTATTTTTATCTGTCATACGTTAGTTCTGCGACTTGCCGCTAGGGAATCTGCTCTTCACCAATATGAGTTTAATAAATAAGGAAGGAATTCAGAAGCAGAACTGTAACTGTTATTCTACAGTTGGTTACGGGTGGTGCCACGGGCGTAGCCAGGGGGTGGTTTTTGGGGTTCAAACCCCCCCCCCCCCCGAAATGTTTGTACACTATTGAAATTAATAATATTAAACATTGAGAGGTGAGTAAAATAAGTAATATTAGACCTATATGTATTTTGTACTCTCGCTCTATTGTGACATCTCTCTACCGTCATCATTACTGGCAACACACACAAAAACAGTCAAAAACTTTCATTTTGAGTTTTGAGTCTCTGCAGTGTTTCGGAGAAGATGTAGCGCAGTTTTCCGGACGCTACTCAGTCGAGTTGGACTCGACGATTAACCTCTTCAATTTGTATAGTGTCGGCAAGTCATAGTATCAAGTCATCAGCATAAGGGTCCAGTGGTGTCGTGTATCCATAGAACTTCTTCTAGTTTTTGGACTTCCATTCTCCGTACCAAAACCGAAACCCTTATAGGATCACTTCGCCTTCGTTGCCCGTCTGTCTGTTCGTCTGTCAAGAGCTTTTTCTGAGAAACGTATTTATTAAATATCAAGTTAAAATTAATATACAAATACCTAGGCATTTAGTCAAAATCAAAACAATCCAACTTCTAAGTCGACGGGATCAAAAGGGCCTTTTATGGTAATTTGATGCTCTCAAGGAAATCAAAAAATACTACGAGCATCGAGATATAGTGTATAGAGAAGACGCCACTTATTAGTGCGGTGTTCCATGCAATTGCGGCGCATGCGCCGCACTTCCTTCAGTCGCTTGCTAGCTACACTCTGATGAAGCGGTGGCTTAAGCGTGTGATTGTTTACATTTAAAAACGTTCTAAAACTCGTGAATTATGCCATTTTGTGTCTTGAGATATTGCACTAATAATACAAGGAATACGGAGAAAAACAAAGGAATAACTTTTCACCAGTAATTAACTAGATATAATTGTTTTAAAATTAAAAACGAACAAAATATTTTAAGACGCCATTGTTGCCTCATTCGACATAGAGTACTTAGAGTAAAACATACAGAAGTGATATTTAGGTAGAATTAACTGACGTTAAATGCACAACGTATTTAACGTATTTAATTGGATTAGGAAAAATAATATGTTGTTAAAAATAGCTTCGTAAATAACCCATAACATTTTTTTTGCAATAATTATATTTTAAATTATCATTAAAGTATGATTTAAAAATTGAATATTCGGCTTTTATATTTTATGCCTCGATGAATTCTACAAAAAATCTGAAACTGGTAAAGCTATTGAAGTACTATTTACTCAAAGTGAATTTCCTAATAAAGCTTCGTAGGTATAAAGCTATTTATCCGTTCTGCTTTCTTGTTTGGCGCTTACTCTATAAAAGCGAATCTTTGCAACAGTTCGTTGGCCAAAACGCGTAAGCGCCATGAAAATCACGGCGCTTATGACATTTCGCTCGCGAGGAAACTACAGCTCGAATGCGATAGAGCGCTGCTTGTTCATACTGTTGGATTAGACTACTAATTATTGTTTGGCTGCGCTGCAGCGCTTTTTAGTTTTAATTCAAATATAAACGGAACATATAATTGGTTTTGAGTGGCTCCTCTAGTACGTAGTACGTAATATCTCGATGACTACGAGGTACCTCCTGATGACCAAAAATCAAGGTCTAAGGACTGTAGGTCCGCGAGTCCGACTCGCGCTTGGCCAGATTTTTATTATCTTGAAACACCCCTCCCCCCCCCCGAAACTGAAACCTGGCTACGCCCGTGGGCGGTGCTACAGTCATAACCCAATTCAGTTTTACCACTGAAGTAGGAAAAGTTTTACTGACACATCGACGGTGATCCTTCATTTGATAAAACCAATCGATACCAAAGACTAAAATATATATACTTAAATAAAGATGAATCGCCGAAATGCAATGATATTCTGTGTTTAACCGACTTCAAAAAAAGGAGGAGGTTCTCTATTCGACTGTATTTCTTTTTCTTTTTTTTTATGTTTGTTACTTCATATCTTCCGACTTTTTTATTTTAAAGCTGGTGCTTCCCGTGTGGTCCCATTTCAATTTGGTCCAGTTCTAAAAGTCGGTTCTTTTTTTCTTAAAATTTGTGATTATTTATGTTAGTAATTTTCTGGTGGTTTTTTAAGTATATCGAATCTGGTGAGGGTGAGAGACTATAATCAAAGGTAGAGAGTGAATTTAACTGTTGGCAACATTATTCCGGGGCATAAATAGTGAAATGGGTGGAGAACAATTTTTAATGCTGGCAACATTGAAATTAACGCTTGCGCGTTCAGTTGTCAATTTTTGCGCCAATTTCGTTATTATTTTTATTTTGCAATAACTTCTTCATTTCAGTTGCAAAGCCTTAGCTGGAGTCAGATACAAATCAAGCAGGACAAAAACAAAGGTACAACAAAAGTGAAGTTTTCTTATTATTGTTGTTTTAGTTCTAATTAAAATCAACAGTCAGCGTCTGTTTTCCACTTTAAAAAAGCTTTTATAATCCAAGTAATTGAAATGTTTGTACAAAATTTATGATATATTTGATTTGTTTATTCGTTTTAATTGTGTTCCCAATAGGAAATTAAAGTTTCACTGTTACTGTAATTATCTCAATATGTTTACCTAAAGTTTCTGATGTACCTTCTTAATTCATTTCCATTATTCACTTCTAATATTGCAATTTTATTCCAAAATATGGTTATCTTGAACATCGAAGTGCAATTATGTTGTCTGTTTTACCCGCCAAGAATTTGTTAAAATCTCCAATATTGGTTATTATTGCAGCGCCAATGGAAGGCGCGATGACACCCGATGGTGGCAGGCGCACTCGCGCGGCTCTTGCTGAGATTCCCGTGCGACTGGATCGTCTTCGGGTCACTCCTCTTCAGCCTGTCACCAACTTCAGGGAGAGATCCCCGGCATTGCCCGTAGGGTATTTAAGTCCGGCACCATCACCTGACGAACTGCTGATTCAGCAGAGAGGTATAACAGTTATTTGATTAATTTTATTCTACGAATGCTGGACCTGTATACTTATTGGATACAGTAAAAACTCCATCATCCGGCCCTCAGTTACACAGATTTGCGATTATCTGGACTACTAACGGCAGCCAAATAAATAATTGATTGCCTTGGTGGCGCAGTGGTATTGAATGCGACTGCTGTGCTTGAGGTCTCGGGTTCAAATCCTGGGGACGGAATGTTTGTGTGATCTACAAGTATTTATTAAGTAAGTATTTCTACAAGGAGTTTATGTGTTTTCTATGTATAATATGAATGTATTTACCAAAAAAAGGATTTATGTATTTTTATCACTTGTCTAGTACCCATAACACAAGCCTTGCTTAGCTTGGGACTAGATGGTGTTGTGTGTTAGATGTCCGAAATATTTATTTATTTAATTAAGTCATACTGAGCCAAGTTACAAAATGTTGAACATATTATGTACTAGAGCTGCAGTATTTTAGTATTATAAAATAAAAATAAATAAAAAGCCTTTATTAGCCTTTAGTATTATATGTACATAAATAAGTGCATACATCGCATGTTGGATAATGTATCTCTTAATAATCTTATATATAAAAATCAATTGCTGTTCGTTTGTCTCGCTTAATCTCGACAATGGCTGGTCCGATTTAGCTGATTTTGGTTTTGAAATGTTTGTCGTAGTCCACGGAAGGTTTAAACGGTGAAAAATTTAAAATTGCTTGAAAATTCAAATGTCACATGTATGAAGTAGCGGGCACAGCTAGTTTCTAAATAAACATTGATTTTCGTTGATATGTATTTGTAGTTTTTCATATACATAACATTATGTATGTACTACATATGCACATAACCCACTTTTTTGTACATTCAATTATGCAAATCCCTAAAGATAGCAATTCATCTGGTTAATTGACTTTCCACTGTATTGAGTATGGAGTATGGTGTTCTAAATTCTAGCCAAAACAATAAAAGACAGGCTAAACCATCATTTTCTTCAATAGCTGTTCCTAATTGGTTAATGCGATCATAAATATAACAAACTAGCTGAGCCCCGCGCACTATGTGGTAAAAAAAACATTTTTCGGACGCCCTCTTTTTATTTTAAAAACGTATAGACCTAATCATATAGAACACTAGAGTAAAACTCCGGAGTGACAAATATGATTAGACAAGTCACAAAAAAATTATGAAGTTCCGTAAATATTTTGCCTGATAAAGTGAAAAAATTATCTACACTAAAAACAAAAACAATTAAAAATAAACAAATATACAACTGGAACTCGCATTAAATGCTAAATATTTTAAAATTTACCACCATAATTAAGGCCTATTTATACCCTACTTACAGAAAAAAAACCACATCCAAATCTCGTGGAGTTTGGAAACTATGGCCCATTTTAGTTATACTCGGACTGGTGGACACACAACTATATTTTTAACATTTTTAGGGTACCGTACCAAAACTTATTAAAATGAAATAAAAATTCAATACCAATAAACTTTTAAGTGACATAGATGTTTCTTAAAAATCATACTAACTAGTAGTATTAAATTCATTTTTTATGTTTTATTACGATTTAGGTTTTTATCTTATTACAAAACAATGAGTGTACGTGTATTTTGTACTTTTGTAGGGTTCCGTACTTACGAAAGGAAAAACGGAACCCTTATAGGATCACTTTGTTGTCTGTCTGTCAAGACCCTTTTCCTCAGAAACGCGTGGAGGTATCAAACTGAAATTCATTAAGGAATATGTGTATTTTGTACTTTTGTAGGGTTCCGTACCTCGAAAGGAAAAACGGAACCCTTATAGGATCACTTTGTTGTCTGTCTGTCAAGACCCTTTTCCTCAGAAACGCGTGGAGGTATCAAACTGAAATTCATAAAGGAATATGTGTATTTTGTACTTTTGTAGGGTTCCGCACCTCGAAAGGAAAAATGGAACCCTTACAGGATCACTTTGTTGTCCGTCTGCCTGTCTGTCAAGACCTTTTTCCTCAGAAACGCGTGAAGGTATTAAGTTGAAATTCATATCAAATACTCAGGTCTACTGTCCCTTGGAGCTGTCAAAAAATCAAACTTCCAACGCAATCAAATCATATTTTGCATTGCAGCATAAATGGCTGTAGATACAGCCGTTTATGCTGCAAACTTTCGACACCCGCAAGGGAATCATAACCTACAGGGACCCAGAATCTTGGAATTTGGTACGAAGCAACGTCTTATAACATATTTATATTATTTTTTATAGCACAGGTAAAGGAGAAATTGCGAAGAGCATAAATGTTTAATTACCTACACGTTTGTACGGAACCCTGGGTGCGCGAGTCCGACTCGCACATCGCCGTTTTTTTTTATTTCAATTAATTTAGGCCGAATCGAATATGAATTAGAATCACTTCTATCTAATATAGTTGTTTTTTTACGAAGAAAGATCATTCCAAAACACGAGTTCAGACGGCTAAACATCGCGAATGTTCTCGTTGATTTCTTGAAGCACAGAACAATGAATCTTACATCGATATACATAGCGTTGAATATTGATTGTCGCGTGGTTGATTCAAACACATTCGCCGGCGCGTTCTTGGAATCTGTCATCGACCATTCTCGAATGTGATAGTAATAGCGACATCTGATATAAAAAGGCGTCTCGTGGGCCGCAGTTCAGTGCCTTTTGAACCTTTTGCCTTTTACAGTGCGACAAATATCTGAATGATATCAGTGATTAACCACCCATCGAACCTTAACATGTAACAATTTATTACAAGGTCTAATGTAGACTTTGAGACTAGCTAAATTATTGTTATTTAAGCTGTTTCCTTAAGTCCTGCCTAATTTACTTCATAATCTTGACTGGTAATTATTATCAGACAAGACTATAAAATTATACTATGCGGGTCGTCAAGACCTGTTACTGGTCAGTCAGTAATATTATTATTATTTTGCTGTTCTTAAAAGATTGCTCCGATAGCATCACGGTTGATATGATTTAAATCACTTGATTTAAATCAGTGATTTAAATCGTGATTTTAATCAAATGATCTTTTATATTTTTTTATAAATCATTAAATTTTTACTGCAACCAAATCGGCCAAAAATTGTCTAGGGACTTCTCCCGACATAGTATACGGCGCGCACACGTGCACAATGCCGTGCGAGCGAGCGATTACCGACTAGTTCCGGGATTCCAAATGCTATACAGGACATATTCTAAAAGTTTTCTAATATTTCAGAAATCATTTCGCGCATGCTATTCAAATTCAATGCAAAGCTACAAGTATCCTATTTCAGATCGTGTACTCATCTGGAAAGAATTAGAATATGTACTCTAATGAGTTGCTAAGTTTTTACTTTCCTTGTTATTTTTTCAACACTACTTACTGTTTTTTAAATTGTTGATAATAGTAGAACTTGTTAAATTACCTTTTAATTGGTTTCTTAATTCAATTAAAAAATGCATTGTTTTCATTTAATAAATAACTGACCATTAAAGTAATAAAAAGATAAGAAAGTAAAAAATCAAACAAATCTGATTTAATTCAAAAAAATCCGATTTAAATCAAAAAAATCCGATTTTTATGATTAAAAAAAAAAACCTGATTTTATCAACCATGGATAGCATATTCTTCAACTAAATTCCATTCACTAAAGATTAACTATATTCCCCGTTAATATAATAAAGCCTTTATTTCCGAAAATTTACAATTTTATAATAGACTAAGTCTTTAATGAATATAAAATATAAGAAAAAAACTGTATGAAAATGATTTAAAAAGACTAAAACTACACTTATATTATAAAATATCTCTTATTTCGGTGTGCCTTTTGGCAAAGGCCTCCTCCATCTCTCTCCATTGTTTTCTGTCTGCCGCTACTCTCATCCATAGTGGTCCTAATGTCATTTTTAGGTCATCCTCCCATCTTCTTGCTTTACGCCCTCGGCTCCTGGTGCTATTCCTTGGGTACCATTCGGTCACCAGTTTACTCCACTTTTGCTTCTTGCAGCGGAGCATATGACCTGCCCACCGCCATTTAAGTTGGTCAATACGTAACAATATGTCTGTTAATTTGGTTTTGCGCCTGATGTCTTTACTTGTAACTTTATCTATTAATTTTAGTCCTAACATGCTTCTTTCCATGCTTCTCTGACATCTTGCTAATTTTTCCCTATGGTGTTTCGTCAGAGCCCAGGTTTCACAGCCGTATGTAATGCAGGGTAGGATACAGGTATCAAATGTCTTCTTCTTTATCGTCATGCTCAGTTCCTTGCTTTTCATGATTTCCTTCAATGCCCAGTACCTTTTCCACCCAGTCGCAATTCTTTTGTTGACTTCTTTGGACATTTGGTCATTTGGTGAGATTATCTGGCCAAGATACACATACTCCTCTACATATTCGAGTTTCTGTCCGTTTATGGTTATGTCTATAGGTACTGAGTTGGTTATCACTTTAGTTTTGCTTGTGTTTATTTCAAGCCCTATTTCTCTACTTTTGTCTACTAGGGTTTGTATCATAGATTCCAATACCAATGGGCTCTCTTCCAATATGACTAGATCATCCGCAAATCTGAGGTGATTCCCCGTTAGTGATCGAAAATCGTAGTATTCTTGAAAAAAAAAATCTTTAAATACAAGTATCTGATAAAACTATTTATACAAAGTTATTTCATTGAAAAAATAAACATATTTAATATTAAAATTATTATTTTAAACCAGGTTACATATATTGACAACCCTAGCAAAAAAATTAAATCGGTCATAACTTCTAGACTCCACGAGATTTGGATATGATATTTTTTTTATATATAGGGTAGTAGCAGACCTCAATTTAGGTGTATAAAACTTTTCCAAATTCGGTGGATTACTTGAGAAAAAAAATCAAAACCAGAAATTTAAAAATATATATAAATAGGTCTTTACCTATGAAATTGCCGTTTTGTATGCAATAAGTGAAAGTACTTATTTTTTCAAACTTTTTTATTTCTGTTATTCGAAGTAATCACACATGCAATCGACGCATCTTTGCCAACGCACTGGTAGTTTATTGATGCCCTTCTTGTAAAAATCAGCTGGACGGGAGGCAACAAACTCTTCAAAGGCATTTTGTACTGCCTCTCGGGAATAGAATTGTTTACCCACTAAAAAGTTGTCTAAATTTTGGAAAAAATAATAGTCGGTAGGTGTAAGGTCTGGTGAGTATGGCGGATGAGGGAGAGCTTCCAACCCCAACTCTTGCAGCTTGGATACTGTTTGTTGCGCAGTATGGGGTCGCGCGTTGTCGTGAAGGAGCAGTGGGGACGACCGATTGACCAAAGCTGGTTTCAGATGTGCAAGCTTCTCCATCATTCTCTCCAGTTCTTCACAGTACACATCTGCATTAATGCTCATGCCGTTTTGTAAAAAGCTGTGGTGAATCACACCCGCAATAGACCACCGAACAGTGACCATCACCTTTTTAGGGGTCATTTTTGGTTTAGGGCATTGCTTTGGTGCTGAACCAGGGTCTAACCAACTTGCTGAGCGCTTTCGATTGTCGAATAGAATCCATTTTTCGTCGCACGTAACAATTCGTTTCAAAATTCCTTCATTTCAGCGCAAGGCAGGTCTCGACGCGTACGTTGCGCTGGCGATCGTTAAGGTCGTGGGGCACCCATCTATCACGCTTTTTTACCTTGCCAATTTGTCGCAAATGGATCAATATTGTTTTGATGCTTACATTAAAAGCTGCTGCTAGCTCAGCTGTAGATTAAGTTTCGTCAGCTTCCACAATCGTCTTTAATTCATTATTGTTAACCAAAGTCTCCGGACGACCACGAGCTTCATTTTTCAAGTCAAAATTTCCAGAACGAAACCGGGAAAACCAATAACGGGTTGTGCGTTCGTTTGTACAATTCTCTCCGTAAACGTTTTTGATGTTACCTGCCGTTTGTGTCGCGTTGGTGCCACGACGGATCTCATATTCCATAATTACACGAATTTTTAAAGTATCCATTATGACGAAAAAAGTTCAAATGTAATGAAAATACAACTCCAATCAAAAAACAAAAGACTGAGTTTGTAAATAGAATGTCATGGTTTTAAAACAAAATTAATTTGAATTTAGAATACAGAGCCATTACAAACTTTTTTTTATTAGAAATGACCAGTGCTGAAGAAAGGCAATTTCATAGGTAAAGACCTAATATCTCTGGTTTAAGCGAACCACGATATTCATAATTGTTCTAAAATTTAAAGCTCTTTATACAGTTTCAAATGGCAAAGATCAATAATTTTTATATGCTTTAGTTTTCAGCTGAATTTATTTCTTAACTTTATCCGGATAGATTTCTATGAAATTTCAAAAAAATATTCTGACTAAACTAACCATATTTGACACTCCGGAATTTTACTCTAGAGTTCTAAATGATTAGGTTTATACGTTTTTAAAATAAAGAGAGGATGTCCGAAAAATAGCTGTTTTACCACATAGTGCCGCGGTGCTACCTGCGCCTGTGGTACACCAACTCCCGCGGCCAACGCCGGGGGCAAAGCTAGTCTAAAAAAAGTAGCCTAAGTTACTCCTTCTATCATCAGCTATCTACCATTGAAAAAAAAAGCACTGAAAGTCCCGTCGAAATCAGTCCAGCCGTTCCAGAAACTAGCCGGAACAAACAGACAGACAAAAATTTAAAAAATAAATATTTTGGTATATCTAACATGTATTCATACATTATGCATTTAGTAAAAAGCAATTTTTAGGGTTCCGTGCCAAAGGCTTGAAACGGAACCCTTATAGATTCGTCAAGTCTGTCTGTCTGTCCGTGTGTCTGTCCGTCTGTCTGTCCGTCTGTCTGTCCGTCTGTCTGTCCGTCTGTCTGTCCGTCTGTCTGTCCGTCCGTCTGTCCGTCCGTATGTCACAGCCACTTTTTTCCGAAACTATAAGAACTATAATGTTTTGAAACTTGGTAAGTAGATGTATTCTTTGAACCGCATTAAGATTTTCACACAAAAATTGAAAAAAAACCAATAAATTTTGGGTTGTCCCCATACTTATAACTAAAACTCAATTTTTTTTTTCATCAAACCTATACGTCCCGTCTATGGATAGGTCTTCAAAAATGATATTGAAGTTTCTAATATATTTTTTTTCTAAACTGAATAGTTTGCGCGAGAGACACTTCCAAAGTGGTAAAATGTGTCCCCCCCCCTGTAACTTCTAAAATAAGAGAATGATAAAACTGAATAAAAAAAAACTTCGTTTAAAAAAACCGACTTCAAAAACTAAAAAGTATAAAATAACTTAATTTGTATGTGCTACCTAGTGCGGTACCTACAATTACAATTTGGCTTGGCACCGAATTCAAACCTATGAATAGCACAATAATGGTAGCACATACAAATTAAGTTATTTTATACTTTTTAATTTTTGAAGTCGGTTTTTTTAAACGAAGTTTATTTTTTATTTTTCGCTTTTTAGTCTTTCTCAAGTCTCTCATCATCATTTCACCTAAATAACTTGAAAGAATACGGCTAAAGGTAACATACAACATACTGTATACAATCGAAGGTAATTTTTTGTAATAATTATATGGACTATAATTATATTATGAAATTAAATGATGTCTACAGAATATGAAGGCATGCAGACAATTGCCTTAACTTTATTGCAGGCACTCACGTAATTTATTTGTATAGAGTAAATTATGTTAGAAAATATATTCAAAGAAACAAGTATTATGTTTGAGTGTAACAGCTTATAAGTCCTCAGACTATCTTATCAAGAATATTTCCTTTGTTTATAAGTTGTTGAGATAAGTGTCCTGATCCCATTAATGTTATTGTTGGGTGATTAGTTTCACCCAAAAGGTCCAAAATGCTGTGAATTCTGACAATAAGTGGTATACTATTGCAATCTGTACAACAGATAACAACTGAACACACCTAAATAACATCATTACTTTTGGTGACAATTACGTTATCATTGTACTAGATGATTCTCGCAACCTCATCTGTGTCTCCTATTGCCATGATAGCTGTACTATCACACACTGAAATAATTTTTTGGATCATATTGTACTTCCTGAGATAAGCGTGTTCAACCAAACAAACACTGTTCATCTTTGTAATATTAGTATAGTATAGATTATTACAGTGACATGTTTTCATCGTTATTTAATTTTCAAAGTTTACTCATGGCATGGGGTTAATTTGAAATTGAAACTGTGGGATTGACGATGAAAAGACCCGACGAAGTTTCCCAAACGCTGGCCAACCCGGCTGAATTCTCCTGTTCACCTCGTCCTCGAAGTTGTTTCTACTTCAAAGTCTGCCCGAGGTACCACACACATTTTTTAACAACTTCGAGAACGGCACCGTGTACCACAACCGGTTCCGGTAGAACATGTTCGTATATACGTATCTACTCATTTTTAATCTTCTTCTTCTTCAAGTGCCTCTTCAATCTCGAAGGTTGGCCGCCAGCTTCCCGTACTCTTCCTTGTCGTGGGCCAGGCGAAACAGTTGCTCAACGGAGGTGATACCGGTCCACTCCCGGATATTTTGTAGCCACGATTTTTTTCTTCGTTCAGCGCGTCTCTTACCCTCCACCTTGCCCATCATTATCAACTGAAGCAGCATGTATCGTTCGTGCCTAAGCACATGGCCGAGATAGAGTAGCCCAAAAATAAAGTTGCATGTTTCTAACTTCAAGAATGACAGACTTCCAGACTAACCTATATACGAAATTTCAACCCCTATTTCACCCCCTCAGGGTTAGAATATCCAGAAACGCTTAAATACGTATCTACTCATTTTAAATCAGCCAAAACAGAAATTTTCATGTTTCTCACTTAAAAAGTGACGGATTTCCTTATAAACTTTCAACCCCTATTTTACCCCTTAGGGGTAGAATATCCAGAAACGCCTAAATACGTATCTACTCATTTTTTATCAGTAGCCCAAAACTTGATTTTCATGTTTCTCACTTAAAAAATGACTGACTTCCTTACAAACTTTCAACCCCTATTACACCCCCTTAGGGGTAGAATATTCAGAAACGCCTAAATACGTATCTACTCATTTTTAATCAGTAGCCCAAAAATAAAGTTTCATGTTTCTAACTTCAAAAATGACTGACTTCCAGACCTATATAACCTATATACGAAATAACAACTCCTATTTCACCCCTTAGAGGTAGAATATCTAGAAACGCTTAAATACGTGTTTTCTCATTTTTAATCAGTAGCCCAAAAGTAAAGTTTTATGTTTCCAACTTAAAAAATCACGGACTTCCATACAAACGTTCAACCCCTATTTCACCCCCTTAGGGGTAGAAATTACGAAATTCTTTTCTTAGTGGGTGTCTACTCAATGAAACAATCATACTGACCAAATTTCATAGCCCTAACTTTATGTATGTGATGATAAATCAGTCAGTCAGTCAGTCAGGACATGTTATTTTATAAGTATAGATCGGTTACAATTCGACAATGGTCGACAAATCGACAAAATTTGTTACTTTTTAAATGTAGAGAATTATATATATTCTAATTTGAAAAATATTCTCAGTTATGTTTTAAATTAAAATTTTTGGATTTAAAAACATCTGCAGTAAATTGGCTTCTCCAGTTTTTTAAAATTAGTTGTGTGTGTTTAGATTACCATTTTAGATGTCGACCAACATAAATGAATCAGGGTTTTTCAGTCACATATTTACACATTTTTGTACTAGTACTAGCTGATCCGGCGAACTTCGTACCGCCACATTTACATATCTGTCTCAGCTTCCCACAGGCAGTGTACAGTCGCGGACAAAAAAAAACACTTTTCCCGTTGTCTTTATTTTTTTTTCTTTCTAGCAAAAAAATAAAGAATGAAATCGGACTATGTGTTATTGAATTACAACTAAGTACATATTTTGACTTTCATCCTCTCTCTCCAGGAAACCGTGCTGAATTTCGGGATAAAAAGTATCCTATGTCCTACCTCGTAGTATGAACTCAAATCATGCCAAGTTTCATTTGAATCCGTTCAGTAGTTTCGGCGTCATGCGCGGCCAAGATACAGACAGACGGACAGACAAACAAAAATGAAAAAAATTACAGTTTTGGCTTCGATATCGATTATAGGGAGCCCTCCAAAAACAAATTTCAAAATATCTTTAATGTACAGATTTGGACCTGTTACATTTTTATTATAAGTATTGATTATTAGTGTTGTATAAAAATCATAAGGCCCCTCGCCCACGGCGACTTTTTGCAGCGAAGCAGTAGCGATGATGTCGCGCATTTGCATCGAAACAGCCGCAATGCTGTCGCTAGCTGTGTGCCCTAGTCTACGTAACCACGATTCAGTTGCGATGCAAACGCGATACTGTTGCGCTTCTGTCGCGCTGCGAACGCGATTCAGTAACAGCATAAAAATGCCTGCGATCGCTACAGTTCCAAGATGGACTCCGTTGAGCAGCACCAAATACGTCACATTGTTTTTGGTGCTGCTTTTACATAAACAGCCAGAGCGTCGGCAACGAAAGCAGCCTAAATTCTACCCCCGATGTCGTCCGACACGGTCGCGCGTTTGCATGACCGCGACAATGTCGCGATGCTATAGCGCGTTGGCATCGCTGCTGTAGCGCGCTGCTAATGCGACAAAAGCGCGTTAGTAGCGATGCATCACTCACTACAACATATCAGAAGCTATATTATTGATCGTACGAAGTACATAACATACAGGAAAAAAAATTGTTTCAAAATTAATGTATTTCCAGGCCGCAAAAGACTTCCAGTGACGTGGTCGCCGGACATCGAACTGAAACGGAACTCTTCCTTCCACTCAACCGTTCGCACTCCGCCAAAGGACAGCTCTCCTATGAAGCTCGGAGTCACTCTTCGTTCTACACCCAGGAAACGTCTACTACTCGACCCTGAACGTATTCCCCTCACTCCTGAGAAAATAGACTTCAGTGACATCAGTACACCTCAGAAATTCAAGATCACCAGCCCCGTGAAGAGTACCCCTCCCATGAAACGGCCAAAAATCGAAAAGACATTAAATGCTGAATTTAAAGGGCCAATTGATACGGCCTTGAAAGGTTTGAGCCCTACCCAACTTATTAACATCATCAAAACGATCACATATAAACATCCCGAAGTAGAACAAGAGATTAGAAACGATATGCCAGTACCCGATTTGACTCCCCTTGAAGAAAGGTTAAGTTACTTGAAGGCTAACATCTTCAAAAGCTTACCTACATCTCGGCTTACATCTAAAACTGACTCGCCCGCGTATTCTAGGGTCTCCACACATTTGGCTGCATTTAAAAAATGTGTAGTTGAACAAGGCAAGATTTTAGTCGAGTCTCAACATTGGGAATCTGTTATTCAGTATGTTTGTCTTGCCTGGAACTATGTTAAGGCTACTCCGGTCTGGGACAATCAACCGCACAATGTCCACCGAAAACAATGTTTTAAAGCTTTAACTAATTTCTGCCTGACAGCCCTAAAAAAGGGTGATTTGGCCAAAGATTTATTGGCCAACATGCAAGACAAATTGCAAGGAATGGTGGCTGACAGTGAAGAAATACATTCTTGCTTGAAATATATTCAAGGTCACTTACAAAACTGTTTGTAACAGTGTTGTGTTTTTTACTGTTGGTTTGTTTTAATTAGTTTCAAGATAATGCTATAGATTCTATAATTGTTAATTATGAGACTGATAAAAGTACACACACATCGAGAACTGTAATATAGCCATGAATTACCTTATTACTTAATTTTCGTCTGTCTTTTTTCAATAAAAAAAACTTTGAAATATATAGTACAATTTTACTTATTTTTTTAAATATTTCTTTATTGTAATTTCATTTTAAGATGTGCATGTGTAAGTTTAATAAAATTAATCTAGGCATCCATTTTTTTGTGTTTTTTATTTGATGCATTTTTAAAGTATGAATTAATTTGAAGGTTAATTTCGATAGTTATGGAATCTTATTACATTAGTAAGTAATACCCCATTTAGAGTGTAATTTTCTGTATGATCATTTGTAATGTAATATTCTATTTAATGTAATTCATTAAAACGAAAGTGATGTTAAACATAATCCCAGTGATCAAAGTGCCTAATTGCATTTAAAACTAATAGTGTTATTATGAATTGTTCATCTTTTTATTACATATGTACTAGTATTTAACCTAGTTAGTTAAATTGTTTTGTTTTACTTTGGTAAGCTGAAAAGAATCAAGTTTATTTTATGAATAAATATGTATTTTTTACTTGTCTTCCATAATTTTATGGAAATGTAATGATTCTTTTCTGCAAAACTTAAACCAAAGTGTTACATTGTAAGTGTAATTTTGTGTGAGACTTGGATATTTTAATTAAAGATGTAGCTAAATAAATATCCAATGCTACTAACGATGGGAAGCGCATTGTAAATATTACGATCTGAAAATATGTAGGTACTTACATTGTCATAAATGGAATGTTCGTATTGTTCTATTGTAACGGATATAAAAGAAATAACTAAATATCTAGAAGTTTTAAGCTAAAATAAAATCTACTACAAGTTGTCGGAGATCTAGTAGGTATTGTAATATTGAATGTGCCTTACGCTGTTGCCGGTGATGACAAAATATCCTCTTGATATTATTAGTTAATGTATAATTAAGGTTAATAAATGCATTTCTTAATAGATAACTGGTATTATTTATATTATATTCCATGTCACATAAATTAAAAAGTTCCTACTACTCGGACTGCCTCAGTGGAGTAGTGGTGGCGTATGCGACTGCTGTGCTTGAGGTCTCGGGTTCGATTCCCAGGTCGGACCACATGTTTGTATGATCTGCAGATATTTGAATCGGCGTTTGGATGTTTTCTATGTATAATATGTATGTATTTACGAAAAACTTTTTATAAAAAAAAAAAACCGACTTCCAAAAAACATCCAACGAAAACTCTCTGCCAAAAAAACACTTAAAAGCGTAAAATAAACTGGTTCTTCATAAATTGCCTATACCTAATTCTTTATTCATTTAAATAGTAGTATTATAATGTGTGCTAGGTACCTAGAATCTGTTGGAAGTAATAAGCTTATAAGATAAAATTATGCTATATATATATTAGCTAATAAGATAAAATTATGCAAGCTATTTACAATATTTCTTCGTCATCGGTCAAAGGTACACCTACCTACTTTCTTGAATTAGGTACCCATAAATGATTTTCAAACAGTACAGTAGGCGTCAGCGTCAGTTCCCGCTAATTTGTAATCTAGACTAATGGAATCATGTAGTAGTTCAGAAATTGATAAAAGAAATAGCTAAAATTCAAAATTTATACTATTATGTAAATTATGTAGGTAGATACTATTTACCTGCCAAAAAATTAAAGCCTTCAATTATTAATTAATGTAAGTATTACTGTGGTAATAGGAAATTTTAGACGATTCCTTGGCCACCTAATTTTTTTTTGGTTTTCTTTTCATAAACAAAAGCAATATGGACGTCATGAATTTTAATATCCGTGTCGAAATCCAAAAACATATAAACGACAATACAGTGGTTGCACGCAAAGGTGAGTATTATAAAATAGAATATTACAAATAATTAATTTTATAAAATTTTACCAAGTTACAAACAATGTAAATAAACCTTAAAATTAATTTTGAGCAAAAATTTTCATAAAATTGTTGTCAATGGACAGCGCCTTTTAATTTTATCTGAGATACTCGTATAATACATATTTAAATAACGTTTTCAACGGGATAGGGTTTTTTACTTTCACGTTATTATTTTCTCTTGTATCCTTTACAACGCCGATTGCGCTGATAGTTTAATTATTTTAATTTAAAGTAACTCCACATGTAAGGATGGACTCTTACACTCCTGACTCAGACGAAACGACGTATTCAAGTCAAGGGACTGAATTTGAGCCCTCGGAGGAGGACGGAACTCCAAAAACGCATCGAAGAAATGATGCCAATTTTCTTAGAAGTAGAAGAATAAATTTCGATTTAAGTGAAGATTGTGAAGAAATGGTTATAAGCTGAAAAAGTACCTACCTATCACTTCAATATGTATTGATAAATTACATAAATATTTTGTACCTATATAAAAGTATAATTCAGTAATTTTAAGTAGTAAGTAACGTCAAAGTGGTAGACAACGACAACAAGCTGGGATTAATGAATTTTTTAATAAATAATTAATGAAATGAAACGAAAATAAAGATTTATTTTTACCATTTTAAAAAACCATTTACAATTGATAAATATAGTGCATTTGAAAACCGCTGAGGCGCTCATAGCCTAGTTGCACTCGGTGATTAGAAACAATCACCGACGGTTAGCAACGACGGCGCGGTCAGTACCTGGATGGGTGACCGCTTGTCCAGGGGTAAGATTAGGGATACTTGGCGAATAAAACCACGAAGCAAATACAAAGAGGAGATGCCCTAATGAAATTTTGGTATGAAACAATGCGTGACAATTTGCGGGGGTGAGGGGGGGTTACTTTGCCCTTTGCCATCTACCAATCAATAGCAAAACTACTTGCATCGTTACATGTTGATCTTGCTATGTAGTTTAGCTATTTGTCACTAAGCGTACGATGTAAGGGACATACGGGGACGTACTCAGAATTTTCTTATCAGGTACCGTACATTTTGTAAATCATTTTGATGCATGTATCGCAAAAATGTTATTAGTAAGAGACATCGTACAAAACATCTATACTAATATATTCTATACTAATATATAAAGCTGAAGAGTTTGTTTGTTTGAACGCGCTATCTCAGGAACTACTGCTCCGATTTGAATAAAATTGTTTCAGTGTTAGGTAGCCGATTTATCGAGGAAAGCTATAGGCTATATATCATCACGCTTAGACCAATAGGAGTGGAGCACCAATGAAGAATGTTACGAAAACGGGGGAAAATTATTACGCTACGGGGAATAGGAGACGTAAACGAACGTGGGTCAGCTAGTATAGTATAAAAGTGAAAGTTTGTGTGTTCTTTATATCTTCCCCGTAACCTTGGTGATGTATTTGATTTATTACTTATAAATATGTCACCGTAATATTATAAAAACCGTTAGATTATAATGTACCTAGCGAGATTGCAAACTATCGAAAACTCGAGATTGTCAACTGTGATATACTACTTGTCGAGAATCGAACCTGGATCCTCGACATCGCGGTGGGCCGGTGCTTCCAACCGGCTGTACCGCTGTCGAACGGCGCGCGACGCAGGTGACGGGGACGCAAGGAGAAGCGGGGTGCGGGCAGCATCTCTCACTACATACATCGTATTAAGAACACTCGCCTCAAGACATTGTTCGGGATCACTGCTCTGTACTGTGTCATATCTTTGTAGACATTAAAAACTAGCGCAAAGTACAGTCCGCTTTTAATTGTCTAACACCACCAGGACAACAACACTTAACATTTTGGTCCTTCGCTATAGTGTTTGCAAGTTAAAAACACGGTGTGCGAGCGGACTTCGACCCCTCTTTTTCGAGTCGTGTTGGCTTTCTCAACATTGAAGGAAATTTGAAGAGTGAAGACAAAGAGAAGAATATAGTGGTTGGATAAGACATTCTGTGAGTTCGTTCCATTTTCCTTTTTACTCCTGCTTATCTCTTTTTCCACATATTTCATCAATCTCTTTCCTGTCTCGCTTCAAATAGCTAAGTTGAGCCATACACCGTCGCCATATTAAACTTAATTTACTTATTTTATTAAACATTGCTAAAGTTTAATTAGTGATCTTATACATTTCTTATTATAGAAAAAATAAATTTAACAACGTTATTTTGCCTATCTATTCATCGTCGAATGTAAAAAACCGGTTTGTTACGCCGGCTTTGCAAGTGGCTTTCTTAGAGGGCAGCTATTCATTGTATTATTTTATTACCTACAAGCTTTCTTAAATACCTTTATTTCAATAGTTTATCTTAGTTTCAAATACTATAAACGTCTTTGCTTGATGTATAGCTGTTATTGTACAGTTTATTGCGTATTTTATATCCTTTCATCATGCCTGAACATATTAAAACATTGATTAAGAAAAGATCTGCTTTAAAATCAAAACTTACTACCTTCAATAAACATCTTAATATCCTTAAAAGCTGTAAAAGCCTCAGTGAACTGCAGATTGCTGAATTAGAATGCCGCCTAAGCAAAATTGAAAATTTAAATTGCGAATTCGATGCGTTACAGGATGAGATCGAGGCACTTTGTGATGAGTCCAGCACGAGCGGGGAGGATGACGAGTCCATCTCCGAGCGTGAGCGTTTCGAAAATGAATATTTCGCATTGGTGGCGCGTGCGCGCTGCCTTCTCTCTTCGAGTAAGCGTCGTGAATCTGTAGCAAGCTTCAATGATGCCATATCAGGTGATGATTCCAAGATTTGCAGCGTTAGATTACCGAAAATAGATTTACCTCACTTTAACGGTGACTATCAGCACTGGCTTGAGTTTAGGGATACCTTCACATCAATTATTCACAAAAATAAAAACATAGATAACGTAAATAAATTTTATTATCCGTGCTTCTCTTCACGGGAGCGCGGCCTTGATTATTAAACATATTAATGCTTCGAGTGACAATTATAAAATTGCATGGGACTTATTACTTGAACGTTACGATAACAATCGTTTACTCGTTAACAACCATGTACAGGCGTTATTTAACCTTGAACTTATACATAAAGAATCGTGTAAGTCTATCCGTTACGTTATTGACACTACTATTAGGAACATTAGAGCACTTACTACATTAAATCAGCCTACACAGTACTGGGATATTTTAATTGTTTTTATGATGTCTTCTAAATTAGATAGTATTACCCTCCGTCATTGGGAGGAACATAGAAATATGTTGAGTGATAGTCCGACCTTAGACATCTTTCTTTCGTTTTTGAGAAATAGGGCCGATTTATTAGAAAGTTTGGAAGACCACGATAATCGTTTAAAGATTTTCAACACAAACAACAAATTTAAATCGAAATTAAACGAAAATAACAATAATAAAGCCGGTTTCTTACAATGCCCCATGTGTAATCAGTCACATTATTTATTTAATTGTGAATCTTTTAGGGCCCTTTCTGTTGAGGCTCGTATAGACAAGGCTAAGCAGTACACAGTGTGTTTTAATTGCCTACGTCATGGTCATACGAGTAACAAATGTAACTTAACTCATTGTAAATATTGTAAGTATAAACATAGCACCTTGTTACACCTCGACCGTACCGACCCATTGCCTAGTTCTTCCAAGTACCACAGTGAGGGCGTCGTACTAACTAGTGATACTATGCCAGACACTACTGCCGCTCGTGCGTTTCTATCCACAGCGGTCGTACGAGTGATGGATAGTAACAACCAAGAACACATCGCGAGAGTGTTATTGGACAACGGCAGCGCGATTAATCTCATATCGCAATCCTGCGCTGATATGTTGAAACTGCCACAACGCAGCGTTACTACGGCGGTATCGGGTTTTAATAATTATGTAACCTCTAGTACAAAAACTTGTAACATTACAATTAAGTCATTTTGTAGTAACTATAGTGCAGATATAAACTGTGTTCTTTTCCCTACAATAACTCCTCCAATTCCATCGTCATACATAGACAACAGCAATATGCGTCTACCAGTAGGTCTTACTTTAGCCGATCCTTCTTACAACATTCCCTCGAGTATAGACATTCTCCTGAGTGCAGACATTTTCTGGGATGTATTAGGCAGAGAATCTATTGAGTTAGGTAAAAATATGCCAATATTGCGAGAGTCAAAGCTAGGATGGTTAGTCACTGGACATGTTATAGCAACGCAACATCCCTCTAACTTATGTCTTCATTCCCAAGGTGAAACTAACACCGATCTTTCGCCTTTTAGGGTGTTAGATACAATTCAGCCTGAGCATTCTTTACCATTAAAAGAAAAGGCTTCTGATCAAAGTATTGCTGATAAAACATATCGTAATGATGACAGTCGTTTTGTCGTTACAATGCCTCTGAAATGTGATCCTCTTATTTTGCGTGACTCATTTCATATGGCGAAGTCGCGTTTTTTAGCGTTAGAGCGAAAATTAAACATAAATAAAGCTAACAAATTAGTACACGAAGAAAAAATATGCCTATCTACAAATAAAATATTAAATAACAACAATCAAAACTGCGATCTTATATCTTCTCTTATTAATAAATATTCAAATTTACTTAAATTACAAAGAGCTTACATACAAAGACTTATATATAATTTAAAAAATAAAAAGGAAACAAAAAAGTTAACCAATAGTCTTACCTTAGAAATCTAGAATTACAACAATCATTAAATATTATTATTTTATGTGCTCAGTCTGAGATATTTCCCACGGAGTCTCTTATCCTCAAAACAGGAAAGACTCTGCCGAGAAAAAATAGATTACTGTCTTTATCACCGTTCGTAGATGAAAACCAGATCATTCGTGTAGGTGGTAGGTTGGATAACTCGTCTTATTGTTATAATGTTAAACATCCAATTTTAATTTATAATAAAATTTCCCTTCCTGCATTGTGGCGTAGACTATGCTGGACCAGTGCTGATAGCTGACCGTAAGGGTGGGGGCTGCAGGCTCTTGAAATCTTACTTGTGCATTTTCGTTTGCTTTTCTGTTAAGGCTGTACATTTGGAGCTTGTTACAGAACTTACGAAAGAAGCATTTATAGCGGCCTTAAATCGCTTTATTGCTCGCCGGGGGAAGCCACAAAGCATCTCATCCGATAACGGAACGAACTTTGTTGGTGCATCAAATGATTTAGAAAGATTTCTTCTTGAATCTAATATTCAAAATGAAATAGCCCAGGAAGGTATTGAATTTAAATTTACTCCTCCTTATAGCCACATTTTAATGGCATGGCCGAGGCAGCTGTCCGCTCAACAAAGCATCATCTTAGGCGTCAATTACAAGCTATCCATTTTACATACGAACAGATGGCTACCTGTTTGGCTCAGATCGAAGCTATTTTAAATTCTCGTCCTCTCACTCATATTTCCACAGATCCCCTCGACTTCACAGCTCTTACTCCCGCTCACTTTCTAATAGGACGGCCACTCACTGCTTATCCACATCCACAAGTTTTGGAGAAAGATATTACCATCATTGACCGCTTCAAAAGGATTGAGTACATCCGACAACATTTCTGGGTCCGTTTTAGAAATGAATACATCTCCACTCTTCAACAGCGGACGAAGTGGCTTACATCGTCTCATAACGAACTTAAACCCAATGACTTAGTCCTCGTTAAAGATTTGAGCCTACCACCACTGTTGTGGCCTCTAGGAAGGATCATTAAGACTTATTCTGGTGTCGACGGGATCAGTCGTGTCGCTGAGATAAAGAAAAGGAAAGGCATCGTACGAAGAGCCTATAATAATATTTGCCCTCTTCCAGCTCAAGAGTCTTGATTCTGCAGTCTCTCTCGGGGAATATGTCGAGAATCGAACCTGGATCCTCGACATCGCGGTGGGCCGGTGCTTCCAACCGGCTGTACCGCTGTCGAACGGCGCGCGACGCAGGTGACGGGGACGCAAGGAGAAGCGGGGTGCGGGCAGCATCTCTCACTACATACATCGTATTAAGAACACTCGCCTCAAGACATTGTTCGGGATCACTGCTCTGTACTGTGTCATATCTTTGTAGACATTAAAAACTAGCGCAAACTACAGTCCGCTTTTAATTGTCTAACACCACCAGGACAACAACAGTTAACACTACTTATGCGCGTCAAATTGTCAACTGTCCCTGATTGTTCCTTTTTATAGTAGGCCGATCAATGCCCATAGAGTTAGTTTAGGTTATTACTTCATTATTAATCACAAATTATTTTTTCTGCCACAACAACTTTATATAATTTATTCTAAAGCTGTGAGGTATTTTCAACATGAAATCAATTTACAATCACAAAAATACTTTACATTTGGCATCAAAGACAAATTAACAAACAAATATGGCGGCGCGGGGACATATGCTGTTCAACCAATCAGCGCGCGACTTGCGATTAGTCGATACCATTTTACAATCTTTCGACTGTTTGCAATCTCGCGAGATAGATTACAATCTAACGGTTTTGACAATCTGACGGTAACATATATATTAAAGAGAGAGAACAAAAACAAAGAAATATAGTACAACAACAAACACATACAATAAAAAGAACAATAACATACAAGTACGAGTATAATACAAAAAAATTCAATGTTTCTACAAATTAATTTTTCATTTATTATATTTTCAAATTCTTCAGTTTTCGTTTGATTAATTTCGTTGTGGGTTCCGAGACAGTTTAATTTTCCTGGGATTCATGGGATAGAATTTTAGTTAATTAGAAAACCTATCAAATAATCAGTATAAGTAAAATTTGTTTCATTTTAAAGTACTTTAAATTCTAGATTAATATAGTCGTTAACAGATAAAAATTGGAATTCTAATTACGACCCTGTGTCTTTGTTCTGTTGATGTTTGTTTTCCTAGTTGACGATAGACGTCAGTGTTCACAAAATGATTACAAAAAATACAAAAAATAATACTTTTTCGATTAAAAATTCTTTAGGCAAGAATGCAGAACATATTTTAATATTTTTTTATGATTTACTCAATAAATACTCAGCTCTACGAACCTTTGTATTTTTATTTCCCATCACACATAGTTTTTCCATCTAGTGGCGAATAGATTTAACTATATTTCAACAACACACTGAGAGATTTTTCTAGAACTATTTTAAGAAAATAAGTATAAAATTACTTACAAATAAAATGTGATGCCATTCATTTTCATGTAAAATGTTGCCAAGACGACTGCATATGCCTTACCCTGTGAAAAAGATATCAGATCTCATGTAGAGCCAAGGTTCTGAATCTACACGCCCTAACTATACCAACCCTAACTTCATAAACTCTTCATCTCAGTAAAAATGTATGGCTTCGCCGTTTCGCTACCATACCGTCACAAAGGGGAAACGAACGCCTTTTGTGTTAGCAAATATCTAGTTTCTGAAGTAATGTGTTATGCGAATATTTAGTTTTCTGAAGTAACGAAACAGCCAAGCCATACACTTTAACTGAGATGTAGAGTTTATGATGCTAGGGTTGGTAGAGTTAGGGCGTGTAGATTCAGAACCTTAGCTCTACATGAGATCTGATATCTTTTTCACAGGGTAAGGCATATGCAGTCGTCTTGGCAACATTTTACATGAAAATGTTTTTGGTGGGAATTTATTTCTTTTTGTAAGTTGCTTAAGGCAGTATTTTATTGTTTTTTTTTTGGGGTGTATTTCTTGTACATCTTCTTTCTTCTTTCGAAAAAGTCCGTGTACCAAAAATAAAGCCTCTATCATACACATTTGTGAAGGTTTCATACAAACTTCCACCCCCCAAATTTGGGGGTTGGGGGGCAAAAGTAATAAGTTTATGATTTTTTCTGTTGTTTGTATACTAAACTTAGTTTACATACCAAATTTCAGCTTTCTAGCACTTCAGGAAGTATCCTAACAGTTTTGATGATCATCAGTGTGTCAGTGACGAATTCGGTGATTTTTAGGTATCAATAAAATCTAAAGTATCAGAGCTATGCTATTGAAACTTTGGATTTTTTATTAGTCTATTACTGACATCATATCCTGAGAATTTGAACGATCTGGTATATCGAAAACCAAAGTTATGAGGGTTGAAAAAAACGACGAAACACTTCGAGAAAAGGTAAGTAGTGCCCTTGCGCTTCGCTTGGCTCGTCTTGGCGGGGGCACGACCGTGCCCCCAGATTGGCCGTGTTTCTAACGATGAGATCTAACATAATTGAAAAAATGACATGGAGTTATTAAAATACTTATATAATAGTGAACGATGTCACAGCAACAATGACTCCTATTAAACGCTGCCATTAACAATTTGGCAGGCGCTTGAACACCGCTAGTGCCATGCTACCATGAGGGTATTCGTAATTCGGAGGTCACGTTAAGCAGTCGGTCCCGGTTGTTATCGTAGGATAACAGTCGTGAAGCTTAGTTGGAGGCCTTTGGGCGGCATAAAAACATTCAACGGCAAGATTACGTAGCCACAACGTTGTCTTGCCAGTCTCCAACCCGGCACTTGGCCAGCGTGGGGACGTATGGCCTTAACCCTCTCCTGAGAGAAGACCCGAGCCCAGCAGTGGTTTTTTTTTAATTTTTTTATTTATTTAATATTTATTGTTCACAATAATAAAACCTTATTCTAAAACATAGGTCCACAAAACTGTTTTAAACAGTTTGTCTGTGGACTCACTGTTGTTATGTTGTTGGTTGTTGATGATGATTTGCAAACCAGGGTTGTTAAATTGCCACAGGTACCTACTACATCAAGCGAAGACGATAAAATAAAGTTCCAAGCAGTAAACTGCAGTAAACACTAGTACCTACTATTGCCTAATCGCGGTGTCCACTCTAGCACATTTCGGCTCCAGCGACCATGACCATCAGTTCGTCTGGAGACATGGCCCACTTCTGTACACTGATTCTTCTCAGTAATCTCATTACGACTTTTATCGGACAGAGAGACACCCAGTATTGTATGCTCCATCGCACCCTGAGCTATTGATCTCAAATTATACATAGTCATAGACCCAGTCTGACCCAGTGGTGCCCTGATGCCGGATGCGGTTTATGCCCAACCGCCACCACTAAAGCCTTCACTGGTGCTAAAACTTTGATGTTTTACTTGTAGTTAAATCTATACATCTACCTATACATATAAATAAAATTGGGGTGTCTGTTTGTAACATTATAATAACCGCTGTTTACTAAATGCATATGTGTGTATGCACGATACATACACCAAAATAACATTTTTAAATTTTTTGTCTGTCGGTCTGTCTGTCCGTTTGTTCCCGCTAATCTCTGGAATGGCTAGACCGACTTTGACGGGACTTTCACGGATAGATAGCTGATGATATAAGGAGTAACTTAGGCTACTTTTTTAGAGTAGCTTAGCCCCGTGGCGTTGCCCGCGGTACGACAATAACCGCGGCCCTCGGGTAACATCGCGGGGTTCAGCTAGTAATATATATATTCTGAACCGCCTCCAGCGGTGGATCGTGGTCCACCAATGGTGGCAGTGTTAGTAGCGGCCGTTGGGCGTAAGCCCCTGATGCTGACTAAGATCCTCAGACCGAGAGGTCAACTGTAGTGATTTACTTAGTACCTACATAAGTAGGTACCTATTGCTTTTATTACTTCACTTGCTAAGATAGGTAGGTGACCTATCTTAGCAAGTGAAGTAATAAAAGCAATCAAAACGCAAAAAGATGAAAAAGCACCAGGTGATGACAATATAAGCAGTGAAATAATACAAGTAAAATTTTAACAAAATAAAAACCGACTTCAAGGTTCGACTCGATTTCTCTTGGATTTCATCATCAGATCTCAGTGTCCTTCTCATGGTACCACCGCTGGGATATCTCCTTTCCATTAAAAAAAGAATCTTAAAAATCGGTTCATAAACGACGAAGTTATCCGCGAACACACTTTAAAATAAACATAATTGTACGGTCGAATTGAGAACCTCCTCCTTTTTTGAGTCGGTTATTAAAAAGGCACATTGAGCAAATTAACACCTGTAATAACCAAACTTTACAATGAAATAATGGACACGGAACAAATACCAAAACAATGGACTCAAAGTACAATTACACTTTTGCACAAAAAAGGAGACATCAAGCTAATAGTAAATTACAGACCAATCAGCTTGATGCTAAATTTATAATAAAAATACTAGCTGACCCGGCGAACTTCGTACAGCCATATTTACATATCTGTCTCAGCATCCCACAGGCAGACTTTTCCCGTTATCTTTTATTTTTTCTTTCTAGCAAAAAAAGAATGAAAGAAATCAGACTATGTGTTATTGAATTACAACTAAGTACATATTTTGACTTTCATGGAGAGGGGTCTCTTCAAGAAACCGTGAATCCAGTCAGTAGTTTCAGCGTGATACGCGGCCAAGATACAGACGGACAGACAGACTAAAATGAGCCCTCCAAAAAATTTTTTCCAAATATCTTTAATGTACAGAATTGGACCTGTTACATTTTTATTATAAGTATAGATTCTCCAAAATAATCTTAGACAGAATTACGCCGACGTTAGCATCAAGAGCACCACCATTACAATCAAGAGAGCAAGCTGTATTCCGAAATAACTTTTCAACCATACCATAGACCATATACACGTAATCAAACAACTCATAGAAAAATAAAACGAGTATAACCAGTCTTACTACATATGTTTTGTGGATACAGCAAAGCATTCGATTCTATCAAACATGACCACCTTTGGTGTGCACTTAACGAGCAAGTCGTTAACAAAAAATATATATACATAATAAAAGAGATTTACAAAACAGTACACCAAAAGTGAGATTGGAAAGAACAGGTAAATAATTTAAAATAAAGAAAGGTGTTAGACAGGGAGATCCCTTATCACCGAAACTTTTTTCTGCTGTTTTGTAGCAAATATTCCGTAAATTAGATTGGGATTCTGCAGGTATAAACATCAATGGGCGACGTCTACATCATTATAAGGTTCGCTGACCTGATCATATTAGCCAAAGACCATACAACTCTCCAAAAAATGCTACAAGATTTAGCTACTGAAAGTGAAAAAGTGGGATTAAGCATGAACACTGAGAAAACTAAGGTAATGAGTAATCAGTAACACAAAAAATTTAGGTGAATCAAAATCAGATTCAATACATTAATGAATACACTTATCTTGGACAAATAATATCGGAAAACGGTGATCCAGTTAAAGTCTGGAAATTTCTTATGTCACTAGGGGTCGGTAAAACACGCTCAAATTCTGTTTCAAAAAATGTTGAAATCAATTCCTTAAATACACATTTTTCTGCTTCCTCCAATTTTGGGGGGACTATTAAAACTACTACGCTAAATTATCTTTAATCTCTACCGACTTCTAACTTTCCTGCGATAACTTTTAGTCAATTTTCTGCTTGTGATGTCAAGAGAAGCGTAATATCTTTAACATCTAACGATGTAGGGAACTGACAATATCAGTTGTAATATGGTACTTCCTATCCTCGATAAAATTCTACCTGTGATTTGCCATATTCTCAATTATTCTGTATCCATTAGCGTTTTTCCATCTACATGGAAAATGGCTCAGATCATTCCCCTTCCTAAAAAATGTAATCCTTCCCTTTCAGACTACAGTCCAATATCCATTCTCCCCTTTTTCTCTAAAGTACTTGAACGTCATATCCACATGCAGCTCAGCTCATTTCTCTCACGGAATTGCCTCCTAAGTCCCCTCCAATCGGGTTTTCGTCCCAGCCACAGTACTACCTCTGCACTCCTTAATGTTACGGAAGACATCAGATTCGGCATGGAGGAAGGAAAGTTGACGATACTTGCCTTGCTCGATTTCAGCAACGCTTTCAATACTGTTGACTTTGATGTATGGTTAGAAATATTGCGCTCACTTAACATATCTCCATCAGCAATTGACTGGTTTCGTAGTATGGTCGTCAGCAGCGATCTTGTATTGAAAATAACTATTCCTCTTGGTGTCATACATCTGCGGGCGTACCTCAGGGCGGCGTGCTATCTCCATTACTTTTCGCAATTTTTATGAACTCCATCACAAGTACATGGTACATGGACAAGTACATGTCTTGGGCTCCCCAGATTGGTGAAGTTAGTCGAAAATTATTTGCTGCAGCGGGATCGCCGCGAAGACTTCGTAAATTTCTTCCCACCAAGACGAAAATTGCTCTAGCACAATTCCTTCTCTTTCCTATCCTTGACTATGGTGATGTTAGCTATCTAGATCTTACCGAAGAACAATTGAACAAACTTGAGCGTCTCCAAAATGTATGCATAAGGTTCATATTTAGTTTACGTAAATATGACCACATCTCTGACTTTCGTGTCAAGCTCAAATGGTTACCTATACGCCTTCGCCGGAATGTTCATATTCTCTCTACTTTGTACAGTAGGTACTCTGTTCCTCCCGCATTCACCTTCCTATCTTAAACAACGTTTCTTTCTTGACCATTGCAGGCTGCTGAGATCGTCGGAAAATCTCAAATTAAAAATGCCCCTTCACGCCACTAAATTTACTGACAAGTCGTTCTCGGTGCAAGCCGTTAGATTGTGGAATAGCCTACCTGAGACAATAAGAAAGGCGAAATCTCTGCAAACCTTCAAGAAAAGTGTCACTAACTATTACCTGAACATGTAAAATAATAGGTCTTTACCTATGAAATTGCCGTTTTGTATGCAATATGTGAAAGTACTTATTTTTTCAAACTTTTTTATTTCTGTTATTCGAAGTAATCACCCATGCAATCGACGCATCTTTGTCAACGCATTGGCAGTTTATTGATGCCCTTCTTGTCAAAATCAGCTGGACAGGAGGCAACAAACTCTTCAAAGGCATTTTGTACTGCCTCTGGGGAATTGAATTTTTTACCCACTAAAAAGTTTTCTAAATTTTGGAAAAAGTAATAGTCGGTAGGTGCAAGGTCTGGTGAGTATGGCGGATGAGGGAGAGCTTCCAACCCCAGCTCCTGCAGCTTGGAAACTGTCTGTTGCGCAGTATGGAGTCGCGCGTGTCGTGAAGGAGCAGTGGAGACGACCGATTGACCAAAGCTGCAAGCTTCTCCATCATTCTCTCCAGTTCTTCACAGTACACATCTGCATTAATGCTCATGCCGTTTTGTAAAAAGCTGTGGTGAATCACACCCGCACTAGACCACCAAACAGTGACCATCACCTTTTTAGGGGTCATTGTTGGTTTAGGGCATTGCTTTGGTGCTGAACCAGGGTCTAACCAACTTGCTGAGCGCTTTCGATTGTCGAACAGAATCCATTTTTTGTCGCACGTAACAATTCGTTTAAAAATTCCTTCATTTCTTTGCCTATTGAGCAGCGCAAGGCAGGTCTCGAAGCGTACGTTGCGGTGGCGATTGTTAAGGTCGTGGGGCACCCATCTATCAAGCTTTTTTACCTTGCCAATTTGTCGCAAATGGATCAATATTGTTTTGATGCTTACATTAAAAGCTACTGCTAGCTCAGCTGTAGATTGAGTTTCGTCAGCTTCCACAATCGCCTTTAATTCATTATTGTTGACCAAAGTCTCCGGCTTACGACTAAAATTAAAAATATAATATTGGAGGAATTGACAAGTAAAAGAAGAAAAAATAAACAAGAGTGGATGACCGACGAAATATTGAAATTAATGGATGAGCGAAGGACATATAAATTTACTAATGAAAATAAATATAAGGAAATAGACTTAATTATTAATAATAAAATTAAAATTACACGAGAGAGGTGGTTAATTGAAAAATGTCAAGAAATTGAAATATTACAACAGAAACATGACAGCTTTAATCTGCATAAAAAGGTTAAAGAATTTACAAACATTAATAAGAAAAGCCCTAGGAGCATACTTTTGAATAAAGAAGGGAACATTGTTGTTGACAGTCATGAGGCTTGCGAGGTATGGGAGGAATACATTCGGAACCTGTTCAAAGACGATAGACAACATCCGCCGTCTCTAAGCATACAAAATTTAGAAAGTCCGACCATACTGAAATCAGAGTTTATGTCAGCTCTTCAGCATATGAAGAACGGGAAGGCAATGGGACCCGATGGAATTGTTGTGGAAGTATTAAAGCTTGTGCATGATTATAATATGGATGAGTTGGTTTCTCTTTTTAACATATTTTATAAATCTGACAATGTGCTTCCTGAAGACTGGCTCTTGTCACTATTCTTACCATTACCAAAGAAGTCAAATGCGAAAAACTGTGGTGAACATAGGATGATCAGCGTTATGAGTCATTTCCTGAAGATATTTCTGAAAATCATTCATACAAGAATTTATAGGAAAATTGAGGAAAACATAAGCGAAACACAATTTGGTTTTAGAGCAGGTTTAGGTACTAGAGATGCTTTAGTGGCTGTTCAAGTTTTGGTTCAAAGATGTCTTGATGTTAACATGGATATTCATATGTGTTTTATAGATTTTGAAAAAGCGTTTGATAATGTCAAAAATGCTAAATTGATTGAGATATTAAAAACAATTACAATAGATAAAGATGATGTCAAGTTTATTGAAAATTTATATTGGAAACAGGGCGCTAAAGTCAAAATTGACAACATGTTAACTAAGGAAGTCAAAATTGAAAAAGGTGTTAGACAGGGGTGTATTCTTTCACCTTATCTATTTAACTTATACTCCGAAATGATTTTTAGAAGTGCCTTTGATGAAGTGGAACTTGGAATCCGTGTGAATGGTAAATTAATACAGAATATCAGATATGCCGATGATACCGTCTTGCTGGCTGCCACACCTGAGGACCTTCAAATAATGCTACAAAAATTAAATGACCAACTTACAGACTATGGACTTAAAATAAATATTGATAAAACTAAATATATGATTGTTAGTAAAACACCAAATTTAGAACCGCAAACACCAATATCCTTAGAAAATATTACAATTGAAAAAGTTAATAGTTATAAATACCTGGGTTCTTGGCTTAATGAAGATTGGGAATCAGAAAAAGAGATCCGGGCAAGAATTGAAATAGCCAGAAACACCTTTCAGAAAATGAATAAATTACTAACTAATAGGAAACTCAATTTGAAATTAAGATGGAGGTTGGTGAAATGCTATGTTCTTCCAATCTTGCTTTATGGATCAGAAAGCTGGACTCTAAAGCGAACATTGCTTGAGAAACTCAGGGCCTTTGAGATGTGGATGTACCGCAGAATGCTGAAAATCAAGTGGACTGACAAAGTGTCAAACCTAAAAGTGCTAGAAATTATGGATAAGGATTTAGAGGTGGCAGAAACAATTAAGAAAAGAAAATTAATCTAGTCAACAAGTTCCATACTTGTTGACTAGACTAATTTAAAGAATTCAATATAAAAAAACTAGGTATATTTTTTTTATTTTTTTTCCTTATGTACTCATTAGCAGGTCTACCTTTAGGCGCCCGCTTATCGTTGAATTTTGGGACACCCTGTATGTAAGTAACTTTGTATATTATTCAGAACCTAGATATATTGAAGTACACCGCCAACTACCCAAAACAACATTTAAATGCATAATATCCGTACAAAGGTTGTCTGGAAGAGATCGCCGTGATCGATAAGATTGCCTATTGTAATACCTAATGTTGATCTCCATATGTGTATCTCTGTACAATACTGTAGTGGTGTGCAATGAAGTTTAATAAATAAATAAATATCACCAGAGAATCTGATGAACAAAGAAATAGAGCAAAGAGTGGCGAATACATGGAGAAGATACTGGTCCCTAAAAATGTTAAGAAAAATAATGATATCCCTCAGACCTCAGACACTCAAAAGCAAAGTATTTAAAATGTGTATCATGCCATGTTCGTCATATGTCATATGGGTGTCAAACATGGTCCTTGACGAAGAATAACTTACAAAAACTAAGAACATGCCAGCAAAGTATCGAAAGAAGTATGTTAAAAATAAGAAGGCCCGATAAAGTGAAAATAACATTATAGTTCCAAGTTGTAAATTACCATAGGTAGGTGAATTAATTATCGTTATCATTATTTGTTGTTATAAATTTAATCGGAAATGTAAATATATGCAACACTTGAGGAAATATAATAAAGTGATAATAATGTAATTTGGTACATTTCGTAAATGACGTAAACGGTAACACGTGTGGTAGGTGAAGCATTTCTATTGTGACTCACCTTCTGCGGGTTCCGTACAATCTAGATTTACACACCTACACATTACACAGGTACAAGAAGTCTATGGTTTATGAACTTAGAGGTTCAGTTGTAGTTGGAATGTTTGGGAGAACAATATTTCACTAAGACAGAGGAGGTTTTTAATTCGTTTTCTTATGCTACCTGCCTGACCAAGCGAATGTACCAAGCACGGAGTACCAAGAGCTTTTAGACTTAAGTTCACACTATCCCAAACGTTTATATTTGTGACAATTAAACGTAAAACGTCATATTAGGCAGATTCTTACTTCCTATCTCCTATGAATGGGGCAGAATGCGTTCACAGTAAACCTACATTATAACGAAGCTTTAACTTCGCTTGATTTGACATAAATTATTTACCAATATGCTGCGTAGGCTGGAGCCCAGGACGACAAATTACAACGATTTTTTTATGTCATAAAGAAATAAAAAAAACATTATTATAAACACGCAGAAAAGAAGTCTCGACAATTTAACAAAAATAACAATGTTTTAGTACTAAGCAGTGTACCGAATACTCTCCTTAACTTTAATACTATTTGAAGCGCTTGGTGAAACATATCGATTGGATATGGATTTAAAAAAAAAAAACCATAGCCGTGTAATATGACAACTTACATGAGTAATCTTGACTAAGTGTATCCGTGCGAATTGAGTCGTTAGATTAAATCTTCCTCCCCCGGTCTTCTCTGCCGCCTCGACCAGCACACATAGACAGACGAAATTCAACTCACTCTTAGTAACCGAGTAGGTACTACTTTTTCTCGTAGCAGCCGTTATCGGAAAGGACATGAGTTAGCCGGAAAAAAGGTTACCCGTGCTGACTCCCTACCCACTCGAAAATGACAGGCTGGAACACCTCTACGACGAAGAGGACGCATAACCTACTAGTGGATCAGAGTTTCTTGCGTACCTATAGAGTTATAGTAGTTTCCATAAAAAGTGTATATACTAAATAAAACTATTATTATCTTTTATTCTATTTTCAAAATTTAAAAATATAAAAAGAATAACAATGCTAAAAAAAGAAACGACTTCCAAAAAACATCCAACGAAAACTCTCTGCCAAAAAAACACTCAAAAGCGTAAAATAAACTGGTTCTTTATAAATTGCCTATACCTAATTCTTTATTCATTTGAATAGTAGTATTATAATGTGTGCTAGGTACCTAGAATCTGTTTGACGTTGAATGTTTTTTGGAAGTCGGTTGTTACCCTCGCCTTACGGCGGGAACAATAAAAAAAAACACAACGATTAAACACAATTTATTACAAAAATAAACTAAAACTTTAAATTAATTACAACTATATTTGGGGGTGAGGTTCAAAGCACAGGAAATTCTTTATTTATACAGAGTCGAACCCTAAGCCACTTAACTAAGGGTCTAGTCCCGCAGCGTGGGGTCTTAATGATGGTGACTGGCCGGTGACTGGCCGTGCAGGTCGATCTCCTGGTTTCTGGTCCGTCGCTCACCGGTCGTACTTGAGACGGCGGCTGTTGTCTGCGGTCAGGCTGGTCGATCGTATGGTCCAAGTCTGGTGGTAGGTTCAAACTCCAATTCAGGGTTCAACTCCAAATCTGGTGGTTTCAAGTCCAAATCCGGTGGTTTCAGTTCCAAATCCGGTCGTTTCAATTCCAAATCCGGTCCCCTTATATGAAACGCGCCGTCAGGACATTTGAAGCGCGAAAGACCCGATACCCAGCACTAGGCAAGACCCAGAACGGGCGTCGTTGTCTTTCGTGAATTAATAAACTAACGGAGTGGAGTGATGACCAACGGAATAACTAAATGTTAAAAATTACTCCGGAATTGAACCACCAACGGTTTAGTTGCCGGACGGTCATCAAACCACTACGCCATAGTTACAAATAAATTATATTATAAAATGTAATTTCAGGTGGTTACAACATAAGAAAAAAATAAAAAATAAACTTCGTTAAAAAACCGACTTCAAAAACTGAAAAGTATAAAATAACTTAATTTGTATGTGCTACCTATTCATAGGTTTGAAGTCGGCGCCAAGCCAAATATAATAGTAGGTCACCGACGCTTTGGTTGTTTTGTCCTATCTCGCTCAAGGTCACGCGCGGCGAGTGCGGTACCTACTATTACATTTTGGCTTGGCACCGACTTCAAACATATGAATAGGTAGCACATACAAATGAAGTTATTTTATATATAGGAAATAAAGGTCCAGTATAGTTTTTATCCCAATAATTATCATCATTATTATTGGAGTATTTCATTTTCAGATAAAAACCATAAAGTTTACTTCAACTAAAATTCACTTTTAATTAGAATAGAATAGTTCACAATAAACTAGGTGTTTGCTATCCGAATGCAGGCAAAGGAATGAATCCTTCTTCGTTGTAGCGGGCGGCCATATATAGGCAAACATTTTGACGTAAAATGAAATGGTGTAGCCTGACGATGCTGACATCCAATTTACAGCAATGAGTCATGTTGTCCCATTTCGTTTTACATCCATTCTGACCGGCAGTGCGCGCTCTGCACTAGCCGACAGCCGTGTTGTTGATGTTTTGCCGACGAGTATATAAGTAAATGTTTTTCTTTGACTTTGGTATCTGTGTACCAAGATGATTATACTGTGGTCTACACTGTGGTAGGATATGAGTATGGCGTACTCTGTGGTACTATGTCGTTGCGTACACTGTGGTACTATGTCGTTGCGTACACTGTGGTACTATGTCGTTGCGTACACTGTGGTACTATGTCGTTGCGTACACTGTGGTACTATGTCGTCGCGTACACTGTGGTACTATGTCGTTGCGTACACTGTGGTACTATGTCGTTGCGTACACTGTGGTACTATTTCGTTGCGTACCTACACTGTGGTACTATCTCGTTGCGTACCTACACTGTGGTACTATCTCGTTGCGTACACTGTGGTACTATCTCGTTGCGTACACTGCGGTACTATCTCGTTGCGTACACTGTGGTACTATCTCGTTGCGTACACTGTGGTACTATCTCGTTGCGTACACTGTGGTACTATCTCGTTGCGTACACTGTGGTACTATGTTGTATGTGTGATTATGAATTTAGATAAAAAAATATAAAAATAAAACATAACCTTGTGATAAACTCTCACTATTATTCGAAGGCAGGGGTTGAATGAAACTATTTGCTTCTTAGAACGGTTATTTTACTCCAATTCCAATAATGTTACAGTGATCAATCCTTGTTCGATATTCGTCTCAGACGAAAGCCTCGATCAGAATGCCATACGTTTTTTTAAAATTATTCTAATTAAACACATTTCGTTTTTGGAAGGCACGAAATGTGTCTTTGAATCTGTTCGCTCGTCATAGACTAACAAAGTACTGGCATTTTGAATCGAATAATTTACTAACATTGATTAAAACATATAAATTAAATACAATCATCGACTAGAATATTATAAACTAAATAAAATAACATTAATTAATCATAAATTCATTACAACCTGATTGTTTGAAGCGTTGGTTCCTGGGTTTCTTGTTCGGTCGCATTGGCTTGAGAAGTAGATGGTGTAGGCTCATTAGCCAATACTAGAGTGTCGTCTTCTTCCGCCGATACGGTTAACTGATCAGCAGATTGAGGTGCTCGGCGAAGTTGATCATGTGCAACTTTTCTTGGATGTCCTCTACCAACCACCTTTTAACTAGGTAGCGATCATTGTCTAGGATTCGTGTTATTTCGTATGGTTCGCTGAACTTTAAATCCAACGAAGTTTGGTTACGAGGATTATTTTAATGAGGACGTAGTCGCCATGCTGAAAATGATTGATCTTCGCTTTCCTTGAATCAAAGCGTTTCTTGTCCTGTTCTGCGTTTTGTATCTTCTTTTGATGAACATGATTAGTAAGCACTTCAATATTAATTGTCTGTTCATCAATGTTCACGAGTGTACACTCAGGGGGCACTCAATGTTTGCGTTGAGTAAGTAAAGTAAGTGGAGCTACCCTCCTCACGCAATGAGGGGTACAGTTTAATGCCAACTGGAGTTCTTCAAGTGTTGTATGCCATTCTTCTGTTTCATAATTTTCGATCATAGTTCGAGTATTTTTTACTGCAGCAACCACGCGTTCTACCTGCTCGTTTGCTCGGCTGACACCTGATATTATAGCATGAATCTCTATACCCGTATGATCATAATAGATTTTAAATTCGCCCAGAAACTCCTTTACACCGTCAACGATGATTTGTATTGGAGTGCCAAATAGGTGTACTTCATCAATTGAGCGTGTTAAAAAGTTGCATTCATCACTAATTAATGGAGAAACCAGCATCCTGTAGAGCTATGAGGATGCGTTCCTTATTAGATAATTCTTTAGCAACATCTTCACATTTCCGTAGTACGTCGTAACATAAACATGAGCTCTCTATAATCCACACATATACGGTCATCACCATTCTTCTTCTTCACTAGAATAATGGGACTGGAGTATAGAGACTTACTTTCCCGTATAACATCAGGTTGCATTAATTCTTTCACTATGGTTCGTACCTTTTCTCATTCAAATAGACTGAATCTATATGGTCTTCATTCTACGTACTTTTCTATCAGTATATCTATCGCAATCTCATAGTCCGCTATTATATGAAACCGTAGTCCGACGTTGCTGTAATCGATGTTCACAATGGTAATCAGTGTAGTTATTGAAAGTACAGGAAATTGTCCAATACCCTTCAGGTAATTTGTAGTTTCAATACTTTTTCCTTGTAAGTGAGCCGCTATGGACTCTTGTAAGAGTGAGTATTTAACGCCACTATAAAAACTGCCTGAAAATAAAGACATTTATTACTATAAACATGAGCATGAGATTTATTACCATTATTGTGAGCGTTCTCTCTTGAAGCAGGTTTTAAAAGTATGCCCAGTATTTTGCAGAATGAACAGTTTTGTTGTTTTGGTTATTAGATACTTCAAACGTTTTAGAAAAGTTCAACCTACATTTACTTTTCAACAATTGGCTTCTGTCTCATTTTTTTTTAACTAATTCACTGAGGTATTTAGCTAAAATATTCTAAAGTCTTAAAACAGTTACGTATTTGTTCAGATAATTGCATTTTTTGCAGATTCGTCCGTACAGGCGTTACCGAACTGAGGGCCCTATATTACGCGGCTGTAAATCCATAAATTATAGGTACCTATGCTATAACCTAACAAAATCCTAAAAATACAGAAAAAAACAATTAAAATCTACAAAAGACTATTTGCTAATATTATTTACAACAAAAAAGTGTGCCGTCACGGAACGCCTGGCAGATGTGAAACATCGAAATTGTTTTGTATAAGTTATAGTTTTTTTTTCCATAAAATAAAATGACTGTTTATTACATTAATATTCATCCTATCAAATACTAACTATATACCGCATTACACACAATGCTTGTGCATAAAACATTTCCACGATTATTTTGAAAGTTTTACGTCATGCGGGCACAACCAAACAGACAAATTCGACGTCTACAGATTTATTATATTATGTATAAATAGATCACATTCAAATAGATCAAATATTGATTATTTAAAGTACTTGCTTTCTACCAAAAAAAAAAAGATTAAAATCGGACTATGTTTTATTGATTTACAAATAAGTCCATATTTTGACTTTCATCTCCTCTCTCCAGGAAACCATGCTGAATTTCGGGATAAAAAGTATCCATGTCCTACCTTGTAGTATGAACTCAAATCATGCCAAGTTTCATTTGAATCCATTCAGTAGTTTCGGCGTGATGCGCCGCCAAGATACAGATAGACAGACAGACAAAAATGAAAAAATTACAGTTTTGACTTCAGTATCGATTAAGAACCCTCCAAAAAAAATTTTCAAAATATCTTCAATGTACAGAATTGGACCTGTTACATTTTTATTATAAGTAATAATAATAATAAAATAAGATTGTCGATATGTGGAATGTTGATTCGGTGATCATTGTTCCTGTTACGAGCCGAAAAAATAACACACTGTTTATTTACAACCCTTTTTACAATAATAATTCGCTATGTCACTTGTTAATCGCACTAGAAGATCGCTTCGATGTTAACTCCGCTGTATCGTGAACAATACTGACCCGTACGGGTAACCCAATCTGCTTATATATGGCTTTGAAATCCCTAGAAAGATCTATAATATTCGATAGAACATTCTACGTTAAACAGAAATTACCAGAGTGAGTAATCTAGCGCCATCTAGCGTCGAATATCAGAGTTACTCCACAGTTGCGCGCTACTTGACACTAGATGGCGCCTTCCTCCATTCTCGCGACTGGTAGATTGTTCCAGACTATTTTTCTCGAAGGCGCAACACTGCCCCCTCCTAAGACATGCTCGTCCCGAGCATAATCAGTTCCATAGTATCGCGCCAATCGATCTACGTGAACTATCTTTGGGGCGCCTCTTGGACACTTCTGTATCCGGTAGGTAACATCATTGATTTTTGTAACCACCCGGTATGGCCCTTCCCACTTGGCTTGTAGCTTTGGAGATCTCCCTTTACTGCGAACTGGATTATGGAGCCATACTAGAGAACACTCTTCGAAGCCCTTATTGTTCACTTTCCGGTCATATCGGGTTTTCATCTTCTCAGACATTTGCTGGCCCGATTGTCTAACATGCTCATAAATGTCATTCATCTTGTTCCGCAAGTCATTAGCGTACTCCGTTATACTTCGCGGGGTGTCAGGGGGTATTCCAGTGATCAAGTCTGCAGGCAATCGTAGTTCTCTTCCGAAGTTTGCAAAAGCTGGTGTTACTGAAGTGCTTTCGTGGACTGCACTTCGATATGACAGAAGAAACGGTTGGATGTGTTTGTCCCAATCTTTTTGCCTACTTTCAACAACTTTTGCGAGATACCTCTCTAGTGTTTGGTTAAATCGTTCCACCATTCCGTCAGATTGTGGGTGATAAGAGGTGGTTCTGGTTTTGTGAGCACCCATTACTCGACACATCTCTTGAAATATTTGAGACTCAAAATTTCTTCCTTGGTCACTGTGAATTTCTAAAGGCACTCCAAAACGACAGAAGACTTCGTGCACTAATTTGTCTGCAACTGTTGATGCCTCTTGGTTGGGAATGGCGAAAACTTCTGGCTACTTAGTGAAGTAATCCATTACAACCATGAAGTACTTGTTTCCAGTTTCACTTTCAGGAAATGGTCCCGCTACGTCTATTGCAATTCTTTCCCAGGGTGCCCCAACATTGTACAATTTCAATGGACCTCTGCTACGTGTGTGAGGTCACTTCACGGCCGCACAATTAGTACACTTGCGACACCAGTCCTCAACATCATCACGACAATGAATCCAGTAGAATCTCTCCCTTATCTTTAACAATGTCTTCTTAACTCCCATATGACCTCCTGAACAATCGTTATGGTAGAGCTGCAGAACCACTGGTATCTTAGCTTTAGGGACAACCATTTGCAGATGACAGCTGTCTCCTCGAGCGTTTTCCCATTTACGGCACAAGACTCCATCCTGGATGACTAGGCTATCCCATTGAGCCCAATAACTCTTTGTGGTTGAACTCAGCGATGCAACATCGCTCCAGTGAGGCTTAGGAGTCTCGGCTTTAATCCACTCGAGAATTGGATTGATATCTGCATCCTCTTGCTGTGCTTGCTGTAGGCTTTCCTTCCATTCGATGCTAAGGTCCGTCTTTATTGTCCTTATAGGAACAGCTTCCTTTACTTCTTGCTTGGCACAGTGTTTGCAGTCTTCAGGGCAAGGTCTTCTTGATAATGCGTCTGCGTTACCGTGTGATTTTCCACTGCGATGTTCAATCATGAAGTCATATTCCTGTAGTAGCTCAATCCATCTCGCGACTTGTCCTTCAGGATTTTTAAATTGTAAGAGCCACTTTAGTGCAGCGTGGTCAGTTCGGAGGTGGAATTTAAAAGTTGCTGGCGCGTTACATAATCCAAAGGGCATAACTTTAAACTGCCACAGTCCTCTCCCTGTAGAGAATGCAGTCTTCTCTTTGTCCTTGGGATCAATTTCTACCTGCCAGTATCCACTTTTCAAATCTAAGGTGCTAAACCATTTTACCCCTGTTAGCATGTCCAGCGTGTCATCTATTCTAGGAAATGGATAGCTGTCCTTGGTCGTAATGTCGTTTAAACGGCGGTAGTCAACACAAAAACGCATGCTGCCATCCTTTTTCTTTACAAGCACTACAGGTGAACACCATGGGCTGGATGAAGGCTCTATAACGCAGTCCCTGACCATTCCATCAATCATGGTTTGCACTTCCTTTTCTCGTGCTACTGGCAGTCTTCTTGGTCGCTGACGAATAGGCAACTCATTCCCAGTGTTTATTTTGTGTTGAACTAAACCAGTCTTTCCAATATCAGCTTCATTAGTAGGGAAAATATCAGCGTACTTAACTAACATTCTCTTAGCCTTGCCAATCTCTTCCCTAGACAAAACATCTTGACAGTCTTCCAAAAGTGTTGACACGTTGACTCGTGCATCCTTGCTAACATTTGAAGTAGTCAAGTCTTGGCATCGATGCATCCAATCCACATCTTCGCAAGTGCCAATCAGTGTGCCCTTATGAATCACATGTTGCTTGTCACTTAGATTTAGCACACGTACTGCAGGGATGTTAGTGGTACTTACTAGAGTCCGTGCGATCTTCCATGGAAGGTCATTATCTATACTTTCAATAAGTACACACCGTTGCATTCGTCCGGAGTTATAAGGAAGACTAACTGGCATGATTGTTTCTGATCTGGGAGGAAGAACAACTTTCTTTAAGCTGTACACTTTTCCTGGTGACGCTCCTTCCATGAACAGTTCTTTTTGACTACATCTCAATACACCTTGATTGATGTCGATCTCACAACAATTGTTCTTCATGAAGTCTAGGCCAAGGATGCAGTCGTCAACTATATCAGCCACGATGACGTTATGCAGGTAAACTCGGTTGCCCAACTTCAACTCCACCTTCTGTTCGCCTCGGACGGGTATGCGCTGACCAGTGGCTGTTACTAGGTTTATTTGCTCACGATTACAGGTGATGTCCCTCAGAAACCGATTTCCAAGTTGGGAACTGACAACTGTGCGAGAAGCTCCCGTATCAATCGTCAGCTTACATGTTGTTCCGTTGATTTCGCCTCTGATGACCAGGCTGTTCCCATCATGACTTTGCGAGATCGAAATCCTTGGGGCTCTTTGAACACCAGCCAGCACCCGCCCCGCAGTCCTGGCGTTTACTCGTTTCCCTGCTGTTGTTGGGCAGTACTATCAGTCGCCCTAATCTCTTGAGGCCGCTCGTATTCATTTCCTATGCTTCGCTTAGGGCAGCTGGACCGAAGGTGACCTTTTTCACCACAGGCGTAACACTTAGGGCTGTACCCCTTAAACCGGTCCCGCACAGGTGACGCCACAACCTCCCGGACCCAATGAGACCGATGATCTTGTCTCACAGCTTCCACCTCCAAAGCATGGGCCAGAGTATTCTTGAGAGTTTCATGGTGCCCAAGTCACACAGCAGCTCTAACTTCGAGGTCACGAATGCCATCGATGAAAGCTTGCACCAGATTCCCGTCCACGAGCGCAGGTGCAGACTGGTATGCCTTACGGACCAGTTTCTCAACTTCCAGAGCCCATTGTTGCAAGTTCTCACCGATGCGTTGGGCACGATCCTTCAGCTGTGCACGAAAAACGTGCTCCAGGTGAGCGTCACCATATCTTGCCTCCAATGCCTCCAGCAGTTGCTCATAGGTTACCTTCTTACCGAGGGCTTCGAGGACGGTTAGAGCCTGGTCTCGAAGACCCAAGGTGAGCGCGGTCATAGCCTGTTCCTTAGTCCAGCCGTTCGCCGTCATAACAGCCTCAAACTGGATCTTGTAGGCTGACCACGAAGATGTCCCATCAAACGGCGGTACTTTGAACCCCCGCACCGAAGGAACAGCAGTTACTGAAGTCGCCGCTCCGTCTCCAACTTTGAGGTTCCCTAATGCCTTCTTCACGTCGGCAATCTGAGTTTCGGCCTCAGTGATACGGTTCTCGTGTAGAAGAACCTGATCCTTCACTACCTTGAGTTCTTTGCCGAAGGTCTCGTGAATGCCTTTTAACAAAAGCATTTGTTCCTCCTGGCGACGAGTCTGGTCTTCCTTGTCCCGCTGCAGCTGTTCCTCCAAGCGGCGGGCCTGCTCCTCCTGGCGGCGGGCCTGTTCCTCCTGGCGGCGGGCCTGCTCCTCCTGATGGCGGGCCTGCTCCTCCTTGTCCCGCTGCAGCTGTTCCTCCAATCGGCGGGCCTGCTCCTCTTGACGGCGGGCCTGCTTCTGGAGCATCACCATTAGGGCCGTGATATCTGGAGCTGCTGACGATGTGGACGGCGTGGCTTCTATCGCTGGCTGCTGACCTTCCGGTGTGGGCAGTTGTGCACCTCCAAATCGCCTCAGGTCGGCCTCTTGCTGACGCTGACTCCTAGTTCGGATACCTTCCGTGTCTTCCTTTGGTAAAACCGGCATACTTTAATCCCACTTCTGACACCAAATTGTTACGAGCCGGGTATTAAATAATTAAAGATAGTCGGTTGATTACCAAAAAAATAACACACTGTTTATTTACAACCCTTTTTACAATAATTCGCTATGTCACTTGTTAATCGCACTAGAAGATCGCTTCGATGTTAACTCCGCTGTATCGTGAATAATACTGACCCGTACGGGTAACCCAATCTGCTTATATATGGCTTTGAAATCCCTAGAAAGATCTATAATATTCGATAGAACATTCTACGTTAAACAGAAATTACCAGAGTGAGTAATCTAGCGCCATCTAGCGTCGAATATCAGAGTTACTCCACAGTTGTGCGCTACTTGACACTAGATGGCGCCTTCCTCCATTCTCGCGACTGGTAGATTGTTCCAGACTATTTTTCTCGAAGGCGCAACATTCCGATAGTCATATCTGTTCACGGATTAATTGCCTAGAGCCTCGACCACCACCTTAAGAGGCTCACGTTAGACGGCTGGATTAAGGGTCTGATGCAGGAGGCAGTCCTACTTGTCACGGCTCGTATTGTGAGGAGGTTCTTGTCTTTGGAGCCCTAACCACCGGTTTCTTGGTCCCTGTACCCGAAGTCGGTGGTCTACTATTTTTTATATTTTTAAATGTATTTGTTTTTGTTATATGTATATTTAAAAATGTAAATAATATGTTATAGTAGTTTAATAAAGAGAATAATAATAATAAATATTTCGGACATCTAACACACAACGCCATCTAGTCCCAAGCTAAGCAGAGCTTGTGTTATGGGTACTAGACAACTGATACAAATACATATATACTTTTTTTTGTAAATACATACATATTATACATAGAAAACACCTAAATTCCGAAACAAATATTTGTAGATCATACAAACATTTGGTCCGATCCGGGAATCGAACCCGAGGCCTCATGATCAGCAGTCGCACAAGCCAACCGCGAGACCAACGAAGCAAGTATATATAGTCTAGAATCAAGCTCACTTGTACTTGTTCCACTATTTTTATCTTTTCTTTACACCTGACCGGTTTCGCCTTATGGCATTTCGCCTTATGGCATAATACCATAAGGCGAAACCGGTCAGGTGTAAAGAAAAGATAAAAATCCTGGCCTGTGGACGTAGTGTAGGACCTTTTATTTGAAAGATCTAAATTCTAAGCCATCAAATACCACTTAATTGATTTCAGCACATTCTGGGGCACAAGCCCATACATTTTTTGACCATATCCTTTAGTTTATTTATACAGTTACAATGTAATTGACGCTTAAAGATTATAGGTTTTATGCGTGACTGCACTATTAGTTTTATCATTATTAATTGCATTCGGATATAAAAGTATAATGAAAGTCATAGATAAACCGATAACTGCAACGTTCCACTGATTAGTAAGAAAGAAATAGTATTTTTTTCACAAATTTATTGTTTCTCATTCAAAATTCATATACCTTCATGTACAGTAGTCATGACTTCTACGAGTATGTGAGGGCGCGCAGATGACTTTTTCTCGATGATTCTGAGATGACTCGTTTCCTCTTTTAATTCAATTTTTCAATTCTTCATTAAATTGAATTATTTTAAACTGATCTTTAATTTATCCAGTAAAAGTTTATTACCAATCAGATGTTCTTTTTTTGAAAGTGAAAACTTCTTTAGCCGCGTTGAGCACTTTTTGGTAGGGGAAAATTCTATGAGTTCGCGTCACCGCGTCACCGTCACCGTCAAGTTATAAATTTTCACTTCTATCGGTAGTCCTTGTGACTGCAATTTTTTTTTTAAGTGAAATCTTCTTGAGCCGCGTTGAGCACTTTTTGGTAGGGGAAAATCTTATGAGTTCGCGTCACCGCGTCTCCGTCACCATCAAGTTATAAATTTTCACTTCTATCGGCAGTCCTTATCACTGCCAATTTTTTTTTATGTTTGTTTCCTCAGGACTTTCGACTGGGTGAACCGATTTTGATGATTCTTTTTTTATTTGAAAGCTGGTGCGTCCCGTGTGGTCCCATTTAAATTTGGTCCAGTTCTTGAAGTAGGTTTTTTTTGTTAAAATTTTTGTTTGTCCAACTAGCAGTAACAATTGAAAGTTTATTTTTAAAATTTATCAATATGATAAGGGAGACAGCTAACATAAAGTATAAGGTTTGTAATCAAGTAAATTACAGTGAGCCAATAATAAATCTTGACTGGAATTGATATGCTAAACGTGAACATGTGAGCAATAGCATTAGCAAACATCGTTATATTAAAGGACACATTTTTAATAGATTTACCAGGTTAGGATAGCGTAATAACCCTACTCGGTTATCACTCAACCACGAGCCTTAGTACCTACTACTGATTAAGTATTTCGTTTCTCGTGTTTTTCGTTTGGCTTCAGCAATCACCACGTTAATGTGACGGAGTTAAAGTATACCTACCTACCTATACATAAATATTAGTCAAACTATCTAATAAAACGGACGGAGTTCAAGCGCTGATGAGTTTTACGTAAACAGTGGTGTAGTAAACATGACGTCTAATATTGAAATTGATAAAATAAAGTCTAAAATTGTGTTTACTGTTAACGGGCAGAGATGTCGAGGTAGGAGTTTGTGTGCATACCATTTTATTTTATTTGTTTATATTCTAAGCGGCGAACTAAGTGGCGTGCGATTGGAGAGGCCTATGTCCAGCAGTGGACTGCGATAGGCTGATGATGATGATGATATTCTAAGTATACATGATAATGGCACAATGGCATACTAAGTGCAACAAACTTAATATCGAAATCAATTCGTATGTGTTGAGAAATTATTAAGTAGTTGGACAGAAAGAATCGGACAAAAATATACATACTTACAAAATACATACACATACAGTAGGAAATTCTTGAATGATACCTACTCGTAAGTAAAATTCTTCAAAACAGAAGAAGGGTCTCATTCAATTTTTTTATATTTGTTACGTCCAAATAACGTTAAAATGAACCGATTTGGAAAACTGAATTTCATTTATTTGGGAAATTTACTAATTGAAAAATGTACCTAATATAATATTACTAGTACATTATATTAAGTAGGTACATATTCAGTCTTTAATTTTCCATCCTTAAGGGTGGTTTTATTAAACGTAAGTTAAAGATTGATTGTATTCGTCAGTATCAGAATACAAATGTTTTTTTAACTTTTTAAATGCCACGTATTTTTTTTATTGTTGTCAAATGTGACTATGTCATTTTATATCTTTTATAATTTTATAGTTAAGTAAATGTATTAATATTTTATTAACAATCTGTTGTTATAAGGATGTATATTTAAAATATTTTTTCACGTTTAGTCACTCATACACCGCAAACACACGCCTTTGATAAGTTCGTTGAGATTGCTAACTACGTGGGCTGTTCCAAAAATAGTTAGTAAAATGAAAAATAGTTAGAATATAAAAAAGTAAAAGTTTATTTACAGGTTTTCAAAATATCCCCCTCCGATTCCAATGCATTTATGCATTCGGGTGAACCAGCTTTCAAAACATTTAAAAAACTTGTCTTGCAGGAGGTCGAAAAATAACCGCCGAAATGTTTCAACGGCCTCGTCTGCAGTGCTAAATTTTCGCCAACATAGCATTTTTTTTATCGTGGGAAATAAAAAAAATCGCATGGAGCTAATATAGTCCGGGATCCCCGGAACAAATTTTACAAGTTATTACTATCAAGCTAATTTTTTGTGAGTGGCTTCATTTTGATGAGGGCCCACCTTTCACCTTACAATAAAAATCGATTGTGGTAGGTGGTGAGGTAACATTTGAACCCTGAAGTTGTCAAATAGTACATAGTTCTTCTAGCAGCTGTGTGAGCGGGCTCTATATCTTGGTGAAAAAGAATGCCTCGGACGCCGCTCCTTGGGCGCTCGCTATAACTCACCGAAAGCTTGAGGCGGACAAACTTCGCTATACCATTCACTAGTAACTGTTCTACGGTCTTCTAGCAGAATTACTGGTATTGGTCCAGTTCGTTGAAAAAAAACCGCTATATTTTTTTATTAACGCTCCGACCGCGAACAACTTTTGTTGGCCAATCGTCCTCTTCAAACACCCATTGCGTCGATTGCTGCTTCGTAAGAGGATCATAGCTATTGGACCAAGAGCTACTGAACCTTTCGACTAACGGTGTGTCTGTAAGGCTAGAAACTCTTGTAGTGATGAGTGAGAACGTCTTTGCCCTGCACATCATCATCTTTCATGGTTTTGAAAGCTTAAAAAAATGAGAAAAAAAAACTTGTTCCTGTAAGCCTGAAATTTTATAGGAGGAAGTCTTGAAAAAGAAACTTGAAAATTGAAATTCAAACAAAATAATACAAAAAAATGTGTTAGAATTTCAACCGTTGGGCGACCACTAGTAGTTTTTTTTTTATTATACATTATAACTATATTTGTACTACTAGTATTATCTTTATTGTACACACATAAAACATAGAAAAACATAGAACAATAGTGTGGGCAATGCTTTATTTTATTTATATAAAATCGTATATATTGATTAGTTGACATGTATATTGCATTGATTTAGATTCTACCGATGATTTAATGTTCTTTATGACTAATAATGAGAAGTTTGTCGTGTTAGGACCGACCAAGTGCGATCTTTCTCCTCAACTGTCAAGGAAATATGCTGGCTTGCACCGCCGGCCATTGTTCCTACTTTCTCTAAATCGCTCAGACAAACATATAGTCCAGCCAGACCTTGCACCTACCGACTATTACTTTTTCCAAAATTTAGACAACTTTTTAGTGGGTAAAAATTTCAATTCCCGAGAGGCAGTACAAAATGCCTTTGAAGAGTTTGTTGCCTCCCGTCCAGCAGATTTTTACAAGAACGGCATCAATAAACTGCCAATGCATTGGCAAAGATGCGCCGATTGCATGGGTGATTACTTCGAATAACAGAAATAAAAAGGTTTGACAAATAAGTACTTTCACTTATTGCATACAAAACGGCAATTTCATAGGTAAAGACCTATTAGTAAGTTCACCTCGGAATTCGAGATACCCAGCTGTAAGTCTGTAAATACTTGTATATTGACAAAAAAATTTTTATACGGTTAACCGTTTTCGAGAGCGCGCGGTTACAGGATCACTTCAGGTCAACCGGTGCCTCCAGTCGAAAACGCGCCATATATAGTTGATGAACTATCGATAAATCAATGATTATAAATATTTGTCAATTTTTATTAACTATTATATTATATTTTGTCATTTTTTTCCTAAGCTATCCACTTTTTATTCAGTATTAATTTATTTAACAAGAACTTACCTGCCCATGTAATTGCAGAATTGTTAATGAAAATATAGAATTATATTTGAATTTTAACCTAATTAATATTAATAACTTCTTACATGATGAAAAAAAAAGCAAATAAATTATGAATTAATCTTTTTATTAAAAAATATCATTCAATACATTTATTTTTATTAAAAGTAAAAAAATGGAATAAAGGGTACAAAACCTACAATTTATAATTTTTATCATCTTCTTCCTCTTCATCGTCGTCTTCCGGCTGCTGGTAAATTTCAAACTGGTCTTTATTGTAGGTAATATGATCTGTAGGAAATACTTTAAGTCTTCCCCAGATGTTAAAGTAACACTGTTTCGCTCCTTTTGTCAGACATTTTACACTTGTCAACTTTGGACAGACTATAATAAAAAATCCAGCATTCGAGTTGCCTACAACAACATCTTTAGGCAACTCATGGGACTACCACGATACTGTAGCGCTTCCGGTATGTTCTTTGAGGCGCGAGTTAACTCGTTTGAAGCCATCCACAGAAAACGGCTTGTTAAATTTATGTCCAGAATTGACCGGTGTAAGAATGCCATCATCAGAAGTCTGTCAGATAGTAATATTACGTCCTGTATGTACAGGCACTGGTTAAAAACAGTAGCCTGATTTTTGTATCTTTTTTTTTTATTATAATTTTTTATTTTTTTCATTTGTGTATATTCTATTATTAAGTATACACTGTATTATTTGGTCTGTGTCCTTTTCTTTTTGTTTGTTTTACTTGTATTTGTATTTTCTTTTTCTTTATCTATACATGTAATTTAGCTATGAATCTTGTGTTCGAAATAAAGTATTATTATTATTATTATGTTTTTATTATTATTATTATCGTCTTCAACGACATTTGTCTCAAGTTCTTCCATAATTTCGGGGTCAAAAGTTCCATCTTCGTTAACGTCGCTCTGATATGGTAGAGCATTGAGACAAGCTTGCTCATTACATTGGCCACAAGCTAAAGAGCATTGCAAGCCCGCTTTCCTGCATCCGCATCGCGAACCACAACCACTCTTGCAGTTGCAGAAAATTGCATTTAGCAAATCTTCTGGAGCACTTGGTAAAATTGTCATGATAGGCTCCAGAAAATCGTTTCGCAATGCCCAACCCCATGCCTGGGGTACCAAATAATGCCCTAACCAAGTTTGAACTGGATAATATACACGTTTGAAATGTTGATGAGCAGCTGCACTTGTTGGTGGAATATTTGGAAGCTGCACAGAATTATTAAGTTTTGTAGACTTGACGTAATGCATATAACAAAGATGATCGAGACTTTTCACAGATTTCGGAGCATTATAGACTGCCATTAAGGTTTGAGTTCCACTCTCTAATAATCTCTGGTAGTGGAAGGATTTTAAAATTTACAGATTTTAAAGAAGATACACTTAATTATTTTCTATTTAAAATGTCATTAGTGTAAATGGGAATATAATTAAATTATGATTTAAGTTTTTCCCTTAATTATTTTTTAATTTTAGGAAACGGTTATCACTATTATTGAATAGATATAGATTTAATGCATGAAGAAAATAATAAAATATAATAGTTAATAATAATTTATAATCATTTTTTTATCGATAGTTCGTCAACTATGTATGGCGCGTTTTCGACCGGAGGCACCGGTTGACCTGAAGTGATGTTGTGACTGCGCGCTCTCCGCCCTCTATCTCGAAAACGGTTCACCGTATGAAAAATTTTTAAAACAAAATTTGTAGAGAATTTTGTATTCTACAATATTGATAATAAATACAAATAGCAAAAAACCCATAGGAAATGAGATATTTACAAAAAAAGCGCAACAAAACGCTTTTGTGACCTTTGACCTTAAAATTTAATAGTTGCCTACCTACCATATGTAGGTTTTGAGACAACTTTTAGGGTGTCAATATACAAGTATTTACAGACTTACAGCTGGGTATCTCGAATCCGAGATTCTTACCTAATTTAAGCTTAAATGACTGGACTAATATAATGGTCTTTACCTATGAAATTGCCGTTTTGTATGCAATAAGTGAAAGTACTTATTTTTTCAAACTTTTTTATTTCTGTTATTCGAAGTAATCACCCATGCAATCGACGCATCTTTGCCAACGCATGGGCAGTTTATTGATGCCCTTCTTGTAAAAATCAGCTGGACGGGAGGCAACAAACTCTTCAAAGGCATTTTGTACTGCCTCTCGGGAATTGAATTTTTTACCCACTAAAAAGTTGTCTAAATTTTGGAAAAAGTAATAGTCGGTAGGTGCAAGGTCTGGTGAGTATGGCGGATGAGGGAGAGCTTCCAACCCTAGCTCTTGCAGCTTGGAGACTGTCTGTTCCACAGTATGGGGTCGCGCGTTGTCGTGAAGGAGCAGTGGGGACGACCAATTGACCAAAGCTGGTTGCAGATGTGCAAGCTTCTCCATCATTCTCTCCAGTTCTTCACAGTACACATCTGCATTAATGCTCATGCCGTTTTGTAAAAAGCTGTGGTGAATCACACCCGCACTAGACCACCAAACAGTGACCATCACCTTTTTAGGGGTCATGTTTGGTTTAGGGCATTGCTTTGGTGCTGAACCAGGGTCTAACCAACTTGCTGAGCGCTTTCGATTGTCGAACAGAATCCATTTTTCGTCGCACGTAACAATTCGTTTCAAAATTCCTTCATTTCTTTGCCTGTTGAGCAACGCAAAGCAGGTCTCGACGCGTACGTTGCGCTGGCGATCGTTAAGGTCGTGGGGCACCCATCTATCAAGCTTTTTTACCTTGCCAATTTGTCGCAAATGGATCAATATTGTTTTGATGCTTACATTAAAAGCTGCTGCTAGGTCAGCTGTAGATTGAGTTTCGTCAGCTTCCACAATCGCCTTTAATTCATGATTGTTAACCAAAGTCTTCGGACGACCACGAGCTTCATTTTTCAAGTCAACATTTCCAGAACTGAACCGGGAAAATCAATAACGGGTTATGCGTTCGTTTGTACAGTTCTCTCCGTAAACGTTTTTGATGTTACGTGCCGTTTGTGTCGCGTTGGTGTCACGACGGAACTCATATTCCATAATTACATGAATTTTTAAAGTATCCATTATGACGAAAAATGTTCAAATGTAATGAAAATACAACGCTAATCAAAAAACAAAAGACTGAGTTTGTAAATAGAATGTCATGGTTTTAAAACAAAATTAATTTGAATTTAGAATACAGAGCCATTACAAACTTTTTTTTATTTGAAATGACCAGTACTGAAGAAAGGCAATTTCATAGGTAAAGACCTAATATATGAATTACAACTTTACAGAATAACATTTATTTACATTGATGATGTAATTGAAGAAATGTGTGTCTTTCTGTTTGCCTGGCAGGTACTTGTGCTCATCGGAATCGCCTGTCATTTTGTTTTTGAACTTCTTAATGATTGAACTAAATCCTATAAAACTTTCAGGCTTACAGGAACAAGTTTTATTTTCTCATTTTTTTACACTTTCAAATCCATGAAAGATGATGAATTGCAGGGGCTGCAGGGCTGAGGCCTGCCAGGCGATGGTTACGTACTTAGCACGTTATGAATCATCACTACAAGAGTTTCTAGCGTTACAGACACACCGTTAGTCGAAAGGTTCAGTAGCTCTCTTACTATATAGGTTTATCCATGATTCGTCATTTGTAAGAATGTAGGATACAAAAGAAGAGTGACAGATAATCTTTAAACATATGAAAAAAGACTACACATGTGCCAGTGATTTTCACAAAGGAGGTTTGTGGTGAAATTAGCCGTCAATCCAAAATAGTTTCATGAAAGAAGGAATTGTATTTATTAACCGACTTCAAAAAAGCAGGAAGTTCTCAATTCCACCGTCTATGTTTTTTTTTATTCTGTTGCTATCAATTTTCGGAACAACCTAGCTATATACATACATTTTTACAAAACTAATCATCATCAACAACCTTTAATAAATCCACTGCTGGACTTAAGCCTCCATAAAGGAGATTTTGTTAGTATAGGGTTAGTTTTAAGTTTTCGTCTCTTTGCAGTAATGTAAAAAGTTATTGAAATCGTTCCTTTTCTTTTTTTATATATTCTAATCCCTCTAAGTCTTAAGTATAAATAGAAAATTCTGAAAGATCCTAATCACCTAATTCTACAGCAGGCGACCACATTCTTCTCTTCGTGTGTGTCCGTGTGTGACGGATTGAGAATATGACGATATGCATTGCTGTAATGGCTGTAACTAGTTTCTATCATGTATATTTGTCTGTTTAGACATGGAAATGTATGCATAAAATACAGGTTTTACCGGATTCTGTTCAAAAATAACTGATAACCTAACTGCAAAAAGACTTGTTACAACTTTAATGTGCCTATTAGTTTATAATGCATTTATCTAATTATTTTATTTTAAAATCCTTTAATTCGCTTTTAGTAAATATTTTTTTTTATTATTCGAATGGCTCAGCTGTTGTAGCTCACAAATTCTACTACATATTAGCAGAAATATGTAGTTCACAATGGGGTTGTATTTTTAACTAGCCGACCCACGCAACCTCGTTTGCGTCTCCTATTGCCCGTAGCGTGATAATTTTCCCCCGTTTTTGAAACATTTTTCATTGGTGCTCCACTCCTATTGGTCGTAGCGTGATGATATAGAGCCTATAGCCTGCCTCGATAAATGAACTATCCAACACTGAAAGAACTTTTCAAATCGGACCAGTGGTTCCAGAGATTAGCGCATTCAAACAAACAAACAAACTCTTCAGCTTTATATAATAGTATAGATAGCCTGCCTCGATAAATGAACTATCCAACACTGAAAGAATTTTTCAAATCGGACCAGCGGTTCCTGAGATTAGCGCGTTTAAACAAACAAACAAACTCTTCGGCTTTATATAATAGTATAGATATATAAAATTCTCGTGTCACAATGTTAGTTACCATACTCCTCTGAAACGGCTTATACCCAAATTTTGTTTTTTTTTAACCCCTGACAAAAAAGAGGGGTGTCATAAGTTTCACGTGTCTGTCTGTCTGTGGCACCGTAGCTCCCGAATGGATGAAGCTATTTCAATTTAGTTTTTTTTTTGTATGAAATGTGAGCTACGTGCGTTACGTTAAACATGTTTCATGAAAATCGGTTGAGCCGTTTAAAAGTTATGGGGGTGAAAGTGGGGAAGAGTAACCGAATGTCTGCAAAAATATCATCGAGTGGGGTCTCAAATGAAAGCGCATAATGTGTTTTTTTTACTTTTTAAAGGGAACTCAGGTTATTTGGTCGGGGGTTTTTTAAATTTTGAGAATTTATAGTTATTGGCAAAACTACATTTGCGGTATCAGCTAGTAATACTATAGATATGATCGAGATGTTCTAAGCAATTTTTTTTTAAATCACTAGTTAATTTCTAATATTACTTACTTTAGTGGGCTTTCCATGATTTGACAAGTTTGATCCTTGCTGGTGCTAACTCTTGGGTTAATGCTGGTACCAACTTTTAAGTTTATGTTATTATTTTGATAGTGTTAGAGTTACAGTTAATATGAGAAATTGTTTCTAAAAACGTATTCCAGCAATTAAGTTGTAGTAATCTAATAAATACCGGTCACCAACCTAACTTACGAAACAATGTACTTGGTTACTATTACGAGGTCGTCCATAAAGCAATCAGAAAAAAAATATCTTTAAGTTACTCTAAATAGATAAGCAACTGTTACTAAATAAGTAAATAAATAGTAGTAGTACTTAAACTATTAACCAGTATATGAGTAAATAAATTGTTTCGAAAATTCTGGAAAAATTCTTGCTTTAGTTATTCCGCTGAACGTTGTTCGTTTTTGAAGAAAATGACTGGCAGCGGATAGATGCGGACTATTGCGGAGTACCCAAGACTGGGATAGTTGGCGCTCTTTGGAGGAGCCCTTCATTCAACAGAGGATAGCAATAGACTGAAGTAGAGTCCATCCGTTTAAGAAACATTAATTGCCTTTTCAACTTTTCGTGTTAAACTCCCAATTTTCCTATCCATGGGAGAGTACAATCTATACATCTATATGTTACAGTTAAAACTAGTTTTTAGATAGAACCCGTTTTTCCTAGTTAGAACTAGTTTCTAATGTATGCCTTTGTTAATACTAGAATAAACTAATGCTCAAATCGAATATCAGTTAAAACTAGTTCTTACTAAACAAAACACGTTAGGTTAGGTTTATATATATATATATATAAATTTATATAGGTAAATAATATGTAAAAATAACAAATGAATACTTGTTCTAACTAGTAAAAACGCGTTCTATCTAAAAACTAGTTTTAGTTGCCCGCAGCCTTTTTTATTTAAATAATTGTTACTAATACAAAGATTTAAATTCACACACAACTGACCCAAGAACAAATATAAATTACTCTGTCACGCTTCGCTTGCACTCGCACGTGGCATATAGTGGTTACAAATAAGTAGCTGAAAACTATCTTTGAAGTGTATAAATATGTATTGTGTATATCAATTAGTGCAGAACTTTTTGAGGTCTTCAAGCGTACAAAAAAAAAATGGTTGTCTTTAAAGTCTGTTTACGGACGATAGTTTAACGTGACATCGTCTTAACGAAACATTGATGAAATGATGAGAGGTAGATGCGGCGCTTTCGCTTCCATTTAAGGCTTGAAGTGCAAGCGACAGATAGATGCGTTGCATCAGAGCCTCAGGGCGAGGTAACGCCGCATATTAAACTAATGCTCAAATCGAATATCAGTTAAAACTAGTTCTTACTAGACAAAACAATAATATAAGGTAACGACGCATAGCGAGGTTACGCCGAATCTGTCTCTCGCTTGCACGCGCAAGTGCCGCATCTATCTCTCGCTTGCACTTCAAGCCTTAAATGGAACGCCTCAGAGCGAAGTAAGGCCGCATAAATGATGAGAGATAGATGCTTGAATATAATATTAATAGAAGGCATGAAGTGCAAGTCGCCATGAGGCTCTGATGCGGCGCTTACGCCGCATCTATCTCTCGCTTGCACTTCAAGCCTTAAATGGATGCCCCAGACCCAGGTAACGCCGCATAAATGAAGAGAGATAGATGCGGCGCAAGCGCCGCATCAGAGCCTCACGGCGATATATAGGCGAATTTAGTTTTAAATATTCCTTTTTTATTTCAGTGGATGAAACTCTACCTCCGCACACGAGTCTCAACGCCTATATTCGGTACTCGTTGGCATTGCCAGGTACTAAGGCAATGTGTCATGAAGGCGGTTGCGGTTCCTGCATTGTGATGGTGCGCGCCAAGCGCCTTACCAGCGGGAAAATTGAAACGTTCTCTGTTAACTCAG